>CM065803.1:82724000-83974000 GCA_033398695.1 Orobanche coerulescens | reverse complement strand
ATTCGGGTATTATGCGATTATTATTCATCGTACGATTGTTGATTTATCGTTGATATGACTTAGGGACGAAATCTTTGTGAAGAACTCGAGTCGGAACCCTCCCGTTCGTTGTCTTCTTCGGGATCCGAGCTTCCCGGTCGAACCGTGTTCTTCGGAGTGTTCGGTAGCGGTTATTGAGGCAAGTATCTTGCTATACGAATTGTGTCTTTTGGATAGAGATTTCGTGTTAGATTTATGATGAATTGTTTTGCCTTCGTGAATATGCTTCGCGTGATTTTATAAGTGTGAACGATTGATGGTAGTGATGATGTTCTCATGTGGTTAACGTCGTGGAATTGTGTTGGTTGTGTTAATCATATGGTTCGTGTCGTGCGTGATTGGTCATAGTTGAATTATCGTGATGATTATGATATTTGTTTGTTGATTTGATTACATATTTGAATATGTATTACGGTGTATTGTTGAATGGTTTGACATATTGATAATAATGTGTGTTGCTTGTGGTGATATATTGAGTTGATCATATGGGTCGTGTTGTGATGATGCGTGTGTTCCAGGTAAGGTCTGACGAGGCCTCTGGATTTCGGTACATGATGTGTACGAACGATGTATGTTGTCTAGGTAGGGTCCGTCGAGGCCTCTGGAGTTCGGTACATAATGTGTACGAACAAGATGTGTATTCACGGTAGGGTCCATCGAGGCCTCTGGAGTTCGGTACATGATGTGTACGAACGATGTATGTTGTCCAGGTAGGGTCCGTCGAGGCCTCTGGAGTTCGGTACATGATGTGTACGAACAGTGATCGTGTTACAGTGATTGTTTGGATAACATTTTATAACATGGGTCACAGACTCATAATGATATCTTAACTAGTGTGTTTTGAAATGAGAATCGGGTTGAGGCCCTAACGTTTTCGAAAAGGTTTGGTAAATCGGGACTTGAGGTCCAAAAGCATTTCTACTTTAAAAATCCCCGAGCTAATGAGTTCCTTTTCAATTATTGCTTGCTTGAGTTCGAAATCCTAAAACTTCTCGAGAACATTTTGATAGTTGATTTCCGCGGTAAATTCGTGGTTGCTATTTCCGAGTAATCGGGGGTGGATGTCTGTTTTGCGTCCAGGTACATGCAGGTTCAGGGGAGGAGTCACAGGATTGGCACAGGAGGATGACGAGCTACGATACTAATCAAGAGTTGAGAGTTGTTTTGATTTTTGTTGTGTTGTCAGAGTTGATTTCAGTCTTCCGCTGTATTGTGTTTCGACCCCTGTGTGGGTAATGTTGTTTTAGTCAGATCTGTTGATTGAATTATGTGACCTCATCGGTCTGTGTTTCATGTGTAAGTGACCTTAACGGTCTGTATTATTTTATTGTTTCACCCTGGCCGGGCAAACTTTTGGTCGTTTTGTAAGGTTTAGCATGGTAGACCCTCGTGAAAAGGGGCCTACGGCATGTACTATTCCCATATGGTTTTGGGGGTGTTACAATCGTTGGGCGCTTATTGGATTTGTACGCTGAGGAGGCGATACCAGCTACAAATTGGGATGCTGACTCTACGAACGAGGAAGACTCAGAGTAGGATCCTGAAGAAGATCCAGAAGAAGTTCCTGATGAGAGCTCAAAGATGGATCTCGCCGAAAATACGAAGGATGTTTTGATGGCAGATATCGAGTCTGAAGATGAAATCACTTTGTGGATTGAGCTGCGACCCTCCAAGAGGACCATCCAAATCCTTGAGGATATGTTGTGAGCATGTGTGTTAGACATGGGAAATAATTGGTAACGACTGTTGCCTTTGGTAGAATATGCTTACAACAATAGTTACCAGTCGACGATCGGTATGGCACCGTATGAAGCCTTATACGGTAGGAAGTGTCGATCACCACTGTATTGGGACGAGGTAGGTGAGAGGAGAATTTTGGGTCCCGAGATGATCGAACAGACAGTTGGTGTGGTGGATAAGATTCGTGAGAGGATCAAGATAGCACAGGATCGTCAGAAGTCTTACGCCGACAAGCGTAGGAAGGATCTCGAAATCTGTGTTGGCGACAAGGTATTCCTGAAGTTATCTCATACCAAGGGAATTGTTCGTTTTGGTCCAAGGATCAAGTTGAGACCCAGATACATTGGACCGTTTGAAATTCTTGAACGGATTGGAGAATTAGCTTACCGCTTGGCACCTTCGGCTGTGCACAACATTTTCCACGTATCATTATTGAGGAAGTATGTGCACGATCCCAGCCACGTCATCAACTATACCGCCGTGGAGATGAACAAAGATCTTACCTATGAAGAACTGATTCTCGACCGATCAGTCCGACAGTTGAGGAACAAAGAGAAGGTGTTTGTTAAGATCCAATGGCGTAACCACAGTAAAGATGAAGCCACTTGGGAGCGCGAAGAAGAATTTCAAGCTCGTTATCCGAATTTCTTCAAACGAGGTATGTCATTTATTTTCGAGGACGAGAATTTTTCTAAGAGGGGTAGGATGTAACACCCGCCATTTTCATAATGCAATATAATTATTTATAATAATATTATAATGTATTTCATGTCATTTAATTTCATTTAAAGGATCATGAACATTATTCCGACGTACCACAAGCCCGAACCCGAGTCATTTTGTTTGATATATATTTAAGTGGTCATTATTTATTTTATAATAGTATTATTAATTATTCGAGTATAATACTAACACTATTGTTATTAATATTATCATTATTATTATTAATATTATTAATACCGTTTTTATTAAATATTAATATTATTATTATTATCCTTATTATTTTCAGATTTTTATTATCAATTAATTATTATCCTACATTTACTATTATTAGTATTACCATTATTATACCATTTATAATTAACCGCACATTATAAATTAACCAATCATGATTAAACCACTAATCATAATTAAGAATTAATCAATAATGATTAAACCACATTAATCATAATTAAGAACTCTTTCCTCACATCGATCGATCCTTCACATTCTTTTACCTTATCAAAACTCCTTATCTTTATCCTCATTCAATCCTAATTCAACTAAAATACTCCAAACCTACATCTATTAATACAATTCTGCAGTACACAAAAATACTTCTACTCCTCTTCATACTAACCATAGGCTGAATAACAAAAAAAAAAAAGAATAAGAATACACACAACAGAAGCATAACAAAAACTATACATCATCTTCAAATCGGCAGAAGCTACAAGAAGAAATGTTCCCAGAAGACAACTTTTCTGCCGCTCGTCGCAACTACAACTCTTAAATCTGCACTTCATCTTCGCAAGATTTCTTCACTCCAGCAAAGGTAAGAACTCCAGACTCAATTTTCTTCTCATCCTGCAATTTACAGCAGGTTGTTATTATTCTGCACGTAGTTTACCTCAGGCGCTAGAAAAAAAATCAACAAACCGAATTCAAACCCTCACCCGATTATACAACCCTCACAGTGAACATGAACCCAACAACCTTCCCTTCAGTCGGCCAAAACTGTATTCAACCCTCAAATGCCTTATTATCAGTTTTATGTTCATATTTCCATTCTGTTATATACAACCAAACATTACAAAACTAGAAATTTTAATCACAAAGGTGAAATACCGTGACCTCGAGTCCCAGCCCGGACAAAGAATCCAGAAACTTGAACTTGATAAATCGACCTGAACACATAAGTTACCAAGCCCGAGTTGTTCAAACCCTGTTGCATAACCCGCTCTCACGATTTTGGCTTGAACTCCATCAAAATGGCAGAAACCAAAAGAAAAACAATTTCAGAAAATTCCTTCACCTCAAATCCGAGCCCGATATTTCCCAACCCTAAATGCATATACACTTACCCGACCTGAATCGAACTTTCACCACTATCCTTCGGAGAACGCCGTTAATGGCGAGCTTCAAGCGCCACTGCCAGAATCGTCGGAACCTTTACCTTGATTCTTCCGCACCACCGTTCCGCCGGGCACTTCCCTTTCCCGATCATGTGGGTGAGTTTTTTTGTGTGTAAACCGTGTGTGTGTGTGTTTCTACAAGTTTTGGAATCCGGTCGAGAGGAATTTCTAGAGAGAGGAAGAGAAGAATTTATGGAGAGAGAAATCGGTGAGGGTGAAGTGAAAATGGATGAGATGTCGGTTGATAGATGTATAGGGTTTTATATACCCTTTAGTTATTAGGTTAAATTCATTCGAGCCCTCAATTTTCCACAGTATTTCATTTTAGCCCCAGTCAGCTTTTGCTTCCTCCAAATTGACCCAGACAACTTTTATATCTTCAATTACAGCCCTTTATTACACCACAAGTCATCTACAATGTTAACTCTTCGATTAATATCAATAAGCAATTGAAAATTTATTTTTAGTTATTATATAGTGATATTCGTAACTTTATATTTATTATATAGATAATAAATTGTAAGGATTAGAATTATTATTATTATTATATGTAGACTTTATCAAGGATTTACGAGCTTAGGACTATGAGTCGAGCATCTTCATTTCAAGTCAGACATCATCATTTATTCAGGTGGGAATTTTCACTATCACTTTAATTGCTTTGATTGGACTGTATATGTGATATTCAATTCATGTTTATAAATTGACGATACATGTTGTAAATCAGGCTCACCTCTATACGTGTAAAGAGGTTATCTTAAGATTCATGTTGTTGCGGGGACACCTGTACAACCTCAATATTCACATGCGTGCTCGATTCATGTTATGTGGTATTGTGTATGTTTCATGTTGTTGTGGGGACACCTGCGCAACCTCAATATTCGTGTTATGCGTGCTAGATTCATGCTATACGTAATATTGTGAGTATGTTTCATGTTGTTGCGGGGGCACCTGCGCAACCTCAATATTCGTGTTATGCGTGCTCGATTCATGCTATACGTAATATTGTGAGTATGCATTTATGTTGAGGAAAAATATGATGGATTATTCATGTTATGCTTTCCATGAGATTGTATATTACTGTGATCAGTGTAATTTTCACGAGCTGAAGGAGCTCACCACCACCTTTATTGATCCCGCAGGTTAAACCGAGCCGGATGGATGAAGGAGCGGGCCAATAGGGCATATGAAAGAGAATTTATTACATGATGTTTTCTTTATGTCAAATGTTTTGAAACTCATTTGGGGAAACGTTGACTAAGAATTTATAATTTCTGAATTATTCTTCGCCCGCAAATTTTTACCTCGTATCTATGATGAAATGTTGCCTTATTTAAAAGGCACTAAATTTTACGTCAGTGTAGCGAATCGACTTTGTAGGCGAGAATTTTAATATTCTCAAAGAAAATTATTTTTTTCAAATTTACCTTTTATTTATTTTCCCCAATAATTACCCTAGAAAGTCGGGGCGTTACAAACATAAATCCGAACAACCCGAATCAATCAATCATGAACTCATAACCACGATACATTTCCATAATCCGATAATCATATCAAAGGTCAACTCATCTCGATAACAAGGATTACATAAAATACTCTATTCTGAATTCATACGAATTAACACGATTCCTCCTTGTTTATAATTATAAATTTTATAGTAAGACAATACTATCGGCATAGTCGGCAATCCGAACTACCCAAATAGTTCAATACCATTGAGAATCTTGTTATAAGATTAACTATAAACTTCCCGGATTCAAAAATGTTATCATGATTCGTATTTCGTCAAGAACATACGAACTCTACCACTACAATCAACATAGCATTGGTTTCAATCCTCAAATCCATGATTATACTTAAAACCATTATGTATCCTATCACATTTTTCTCTTTGATGTGATAAATATAACAAGAACATCAAGAATATCAAGAACACCATGATTCCATAATCATATTTATAACAAATAACATAATTGAAGACAAACCATTGTATCCTTCAGTATATAATTCGTATACCCTCAAGAATCGTAACAACACCACCATAATCATCTTCATAAGAATCATTCAACAATAATAGCATAAAAATCCAAATTCAAGGTGTAGAGTTCATCAACATACCTCAAGAACATGAATAACACAATCAAACTCTTCAAGAATCATCAATATCTTCATATTCAAGCCTCAAATCCATGCTTCCAAGCTTATAACCAAGCTAGAAGGGGTTAAATCTCACTTTCATGTACAGAGGGACGAAGTTTGGAGGAAGGAATGGTTTTTCTCTCGTGAATAAATGAGGAACCGATCCTTATTTTATAATCTGCACAGCCATTACGTACATTATCAATCAATATTAACGTACGTAATGCTTCCTTACGTACGCTACTGGTCCTTCATAGCGTACGTAACATCGTTCAAGAACTCACTGACTTGTTTCGTTCGATTGATTACATACGTAACACTTGTTCCATAGCATACGTGATACGTACGTTGACTTGCAAGAGTAAATGTCCGTTTAACGTACGTAAAACACTACTCATAGCCTACGTTATCGAGGAGTTGACTCGCCCATGCACGTTTTGCGCCGAAAGCTGCCGACCACGGGACCCACCTGTCGGCCATAGCCTGATCCTGTCTGATTCCCCTTGTTACGTACGTAATGCGCTATACATAGCGTATGTAACACTTAGCATTTTAGCATACGTCATCTCCTAAACTTAATGTACGTTAAGGGCTCTGTGCTTTAAGCATTTACACTGATCTTGCTCGTCGTCTCAATATACCGAATACGTATACACGACACACTATATCCTTAAATGCAATTGTCGACCAAGTACGACAATTATACCAATACAGATGTCTCAGTCCTTCATTTATTTTATCCATACTGTACAGATTCCATGCTGTATAGCATAACTCGGATAAAATAACATTAAACAACAGTAGTAGAAATTCCGGTTATTACATACTACACCACTTAAAATAAGTTTCGTCCTCAAAACTTGTAATCCGCCATAGAAAAACAAACAAACCGTTCAACCAAAATATTCCAAAACCATCACGATAACGATCAATAATCATCATTAACGAATAACCAAAACAGTATACTTACATATGCGCCAAGTCGACGATCTCCTGAGATACTAGCAAGTGACTCCACCGTAAAGTCTCAATACGCTTACAATCACAATTCCGTGAGTTTCAACAAACTATATCATCTTCGGATGAAATAAACTATCCGTGTCAAATCCTGTTTGCCTGATTATACAGTCAAGTCCCAATTCCGATAAAATGAATAATAAATGATACATCTATGAAAAAACTGCCAAAACAATGACACGAATCCTGAAACATCGACAAAATATTCGAACGCTCATACGATCATTAACAATGATCAACCGATAAATTAACCGAGAATACCATTGACATGATAAACTCCAATACGACCAATCCAAAGGTCAAAACACAATCGAGTATATCATCAACATGATAAACTCTAATATGACCATCCAAAGGTCAAAACACAACCGAGTATATCATCAATATGATAAATTCCAATATCATCAACGAACGATCAATGATGATCGAGAATACCCTCACACGATAAGTTCTAACAGGATCAATACATAATCACCGAGACAGATATACGGACGAATAATATTCTCAAAACGTTACACCAATCACATGCGGTGGATCTCAAAGAAACACACCCGATTGGTGAACATACCCCTCGGCATACGAACAACCAATCAAAAACGACGAACATACCTAATCATACATGGAGTGGGAATGACCAATCAATATCCGAAACAACCATCCTGGGGTCACCATCCCCAAATCCATACTTACAAAGGAATCATTCAAAAATCACTATGGTAAAATCGTACAACTACCATACCAATGGAATCACATAGCACAACGTCTAGGTTTCACAAAATCCAAAGTTCTAAAATCATATTCTGTGCATATATCTACAACACGCAGCATATTTCTCTTGTTTGATCAACCAACCGATCATCCCTGGATAACCAAACTACCATACTAAAGTTCGATTCTCTTTCATCGTACCATACTGATGTATTAACCAGTTCGTGAGTCACACTCTTAACTTCACCGTGATATGCACTATGCACTAAATGCGTATGTATATGAGTCACATTTTCAAAACCAGTTTGAAATCATATAATCTTGTCAAGAAGACAAATTTTCGAAATTTCTTTCAAGAATTTCAAAACTCAAAACAAAAATTTTCGTAAGACCACGAAATCAATTTTTGAAGAATTAAATCGGCCCACTTACGTCAAGTACTTGATGAAAATTCTTTTCGAATACACACGATTAAGTAAATGAAATTATGCAATTGGTTGACCACATCCATACTCCTGTATACCAGTTCGACTTGTCACCGAATCCACTGAAATTCCATCAGAAAACCACCTGATAGAGTTCCACAATCTCAATGTATAGACCCCGTGTTGGCCTCTAAGTATACAGAATACAGCATAGAAAGTGTTTAAGCAACAAGCTATGGGTTTTACAAATTAGTGTGCGTAGCGGAAGTCTTGTTAAAGATAGTTTGCAGTGTATACTTAAAAATAATCACAGTAATGAAAATAATAAATTGCAGAAGATAAATAACACAACATTTAAAGTGTTTCGAGGTAAACTCCTCTACGTCCACTGGTCCTCCACACAGGAGAGAAAATATTTATTATAAGTACTGCGTACACAGCTACGTATTTATAATCAAACCTATTCTTGTATCGTTCGCAAAGATTGATACAAAGACCGTAGATTTCAACCGTTCACACAGACTGGTCAAAGCTAACTCTTGACTTGCTTCTTCACACAGTTCCAAAGCTTCGTCCTATTCATCCCACACAGGTCGAAAGAGCTCTTTAGTTCACACAGAACTAGGTTTTTACTCAAAGGTAAAAGTAAGGTAATTGGGTAAGAACAACAACTTGAATATGAAGTTCTTGAGCTAATGATGGCTGTTTTGATGACTGAGTATATTTCTTATTCTTCAGATATAGGTTGATGCTAGGAAGAAATATACTTGCTCTTGTAAGCTTGATCTGAGGATAATGAATATTCAGTCTTTTGATTGCTTGAATATCACCTGTAAGCTTGTATGTATTCTTATCTTTCTGATCTTCAAACTCCAAGGTATAAATAGCCTCTAAATAGATCCGTTGAGAATAGATCCGTTGAGCAAAAGTTCGTTCCAACGGGATGATTGATTTGAATAAAACACGATCTGGTTTTTGCTCCTTGATTGAAGATCTGTGTTGGCTAGTATTTAAGTATTTTATCCCTTTAGTATTTAAATACTTGTTTTCAAATGGGACTTGACTTTTAGTGAATAAAGCAGATTCCGTTTCAATATTCTTCAGTCCTGTTTGGATAAGTATTGAAGATCTCAATACTTATAGCCTGGATGTTGTATCCGACATAATGCTGTAGGCTATCTTTAGATTGATGCTGTATGGAAATATGTTCTATGATTCTTTCATGACAGCTTCCATACTTAGCGTCATATTGACTGATGTTTTACTTGTAGTATGAAGACATTTTATACTTTTCACTGTACGATGGCACTATGAGAAGACTTCGATACAGGATTGTTTAGTCAAACAATATCGTTTGTCTTCGGAACAGCGGCTTTGCTGTATGTTGGCTTTTTATCAAAACTCGATACAGGATTGTTTATCCCAACAATTTTCCCCCTTTTTGTTAATTACCAAGTCTCTTGATGATGCCAAAACCTTGATGCCAAAAGCCTTTGAAACATCTTTGTTTCGAGAGGCTTTCTTCTTGATCTCCTGTCGAATGGTCTGGCCTTTGGCAAATTAAAGCAATATGAACTGCTCACAGGCAATTTCTAAAAAGATAGAATCTAACAGCAAAACTTTTTTACAACTTAAGCTTATGATTGGCGCGCAGGCACAATGTTTACAGCGTAATCTAGTTGAATACAACTTAACCTATGAACTGTTTGCAGACAAGTTCTTACAGCTTATATTCTCAACAAGTTTTCATACTTATTTTTAGCAAATGAATTTATTTCTTAATCATAAAGGAACACAGTAGATTACGAGTTGTAATCTTTCAATAAAAATATATTTTATTGATAAAGAGCGAAGATTACAAGTTTTGAAAAAAAAATGGAGATACAAAATTTTTGCTGTTTCAGAAATAAAATACAGGAAGAATCCTACAGGCTAACTCCTATAGTCATCATGTCTCCAAGTCCTGCTTGGATCATTCTTGGTTCCCTTCCACCAATTTTGCAAGGCATCCCTATTTCGATTTAAGTAGATAGCTCTTCCTTCAGCTGATTTATCGAAAACAAGAATCCAGTCTTCCGGGTGGGTAACCAGATCTCCTTTCCTGTGTTTGGATTTTAACTTTTGCTGTAGGGGGAGCATTCCTTTGTCCAACCTCTTTTTGAATTCCTCGGCAGCTTCCTGCAGAGTCTTACAACTATTGAATATGATGGATTCCCTGACAAGAACTACAAAGTATCTTAACAGTTCATTCTTCCTCCAATCCTTTATCTCGTCGGTTGTTGGCTGTCGGTTGGCCGGGAGATTTATCATTTGCGGCTTCTGTATGAGGTTTTTCCAAGGAAATTTAGGGTCGTGGAATTCCGCACGAGTTCCCTGTATCCTAACAGTGTGACCAGTACATGATAATCGAGAGATTGCAGCAGTAACGTTGTCTTCTAATGCAGCTTCCATCTTTTTTTCTTGCTCCAGCCTTAATCTCTTTTCAGCTTCTCTAGCCTTTTCCCCTTATTTGGCCTCATCAAGGTAAGAGACCTTTTCATCTAGGCGTTCTAGTATTTTCATTGCATTATCCCGTTTGGTCTCAAAACTTGACATTCTATCAACTAGTGATTTGAGCAATAATGACATGTCATCAATCTTTTTGTCGTGTCCTCGAAGGTGGGATCCTGTTTCAACAAGGGCTGATGTAGTCTTGGCTTCAGAAATACGAATCTTGGCTTGTTCTTCCAATAGAATTTGCTCCTGGCACTATTGTAGTTTATTGAGAGCTTGCCTCATGACGGTGGGTAGAATGCGAAAGGCTTCTTCCACTGGGGAGATTTCGTGCTTGACACCTGTCATTTCATCGATAGCAGTCTCATGTAACCAATTAATCTCCTTCTCAACAGTGTGCAGGGTTTTAATGGTGTCCTGCAGGAAAACAGTTTGGTGGCCCAGAGCATGCAGTTGCTCGTACCTCTCTACTGTTCTGGGGGAATTGGGCTTTACATCATCTTCGGCTCCGTTTAGCTGTCTGACGACCACATGAGATCGTGGCCATTGTAGTTCATCCTCAGGTAAGAAACCGTCGTCGGATTCCATTTCAACAGATGAAGGTGCAGGGGCAGCATGGGCTTATTTAGATTGCGGCTGTTTGGTTTGATCGGCGACAGGGGGAACTGTTGCTTCCTATTCCGAAGGGGTTTCTAAAGACATGGGTACAGGAGGGACTGAATCCTCCTGTTGTCGCTCAGCTTTCGCCTGTTCTGGTAGAGGGACTGATTCCTCTAGCGGAATGGTGTGGACTTGGTCGTCGGCGATAAGCTCGGGTGCCCGTTGTGAGACTGAGTGTTCCTCCACGACAGGAGGGACTGGATCCTCGCTGTCTTGAATATTATCTTGCTATTTGGAAGGGGACTTATGGTGAGATGATGTCCCTTCTCCTTGTTGATGTGTCCTTGAGCACTCCTGTTCTCTTGCTTCTTCACGGCTCATCCGCAGACCAGCCTGGAAGGCGTTGTCATCATCGTCTGAGCCGTGGTCAGTTTTTGGACTAATAGGAAGCATTTCTACAGATAGGGATTTCCATTTCTTTCGAGCATCAGATTTCTCCATTAGATGGCTCAAAATTAGATCTTTGCAGCAAAGGTTGTCCCATTGGATCATGACTTCAACATTTTGAGAGTCGGTCACCTCTAGAACAAACCTTTCTTCTTCACTCCAAGCCCTCCAATTGTACAAAGTCTCGTACGGAGCAAGCCTGTATGCTTTCCATTGAACAAAGCGGTTGTATGCCTATTCAATTTGCACAGATAACAGGGTTCTGTTAATAATAGAGTCTGGAGAGGGGCTGTGTACAACGCATGGGTCCGCTGTAGGCAAGGGTTCCAATACAGGTGTGGGAGCCTGTATCGGAGAGGGATCTTATACAGGGGTTGGTACCCTGGGGGGAGATAGATCCCTTACGGGTGTGGGTTCCCGTTCAGGAGATGTGGCTATTGGGTCCAAAGTGGCATCCGACTCGCCAGTCTTTTAAGTTGGCAGATTGCTGTATTCCCATCGTTTCTGCCAATGGCTCGGGATCTACTGTTTGCACAGTAGCAGCTATCTCTTCCACAGGGGTTGCGCCCTGGGGGTTTGATGCAGTGGGTTGCGCCTTCGCCTTAATTTGAAAGCCTTTGTAGCTTCCTTTTCGGCTTCTCACCAGCAACAGGAATCTTGATGTGGGATCTCTTTCCTTTCTTCGAGGGCTCCTCGCTTCCGGGTTTAGAAGTTACGTCCCTTGGATCAGCAGAGAGGGGCAGTGTGCGGACAAATGGCCTTGTCGCAATCAGATGTTCTTTGTTGAAGACAGAGGGCCTGGTTCCTTCAATATACTTACGTGAGTAAATCTTCTTAGCATCATTTTCTTGCGGAACACCGCACTTGGTCAGAATATAGTTTAGAAACAGACCAAAAGAATTCTTCTGAGAGGCAGGTTTAGCGACTTCTTCCTGCAGCCTCTTGAGAACAATCTGACACCAGTTGACCTTCTCGCAGGACATGATGTCCACTAAGTATACAGAATACAGCTTGGAAAGTATTTAAGCAACAAGCTGTGCATTTTATAAATTAGAGTGCATAGCGGAAGTCTTGTTAAAGATAGTTTGCAGTGTATACTTAAAAATAATCACAATAATGAAAACAATAAATTGTAGAAGGTAAATAACATAATATTTAAAGTGGTTCGAGGTAAACCCCTCTACGTCCACTGGTCCTCCATACAGGAGTGAAAAATATTTATTATAAATACTACGTACACAACTATGTATTTATAATCAAACCTATCCTTGTATCGTTCACACAGATTGATACAAAGACCGTAGCTTTCAACCATTCACACAGATTGGTCAAAGCTTACTCTTGACTTGCTTCTTCACACACAGTTCCAAAGCTTCGTCCTATTCGTCCCACACAGGTCGGAATAGCTCTTTAGTTCACACAGAACTAGGTTTTTACTCAAAGGTAAGAGTAAGGTAACTAGGTAAGAACAGCAGCTTGAATATGAAGTTCTTGAACTGATGATGGTTGTTCTTGATGACCGAGTACATTTCTTCTTCTTCAGATATGGATTGATGCTAGGAAGAAATATACTTGATCTTGTAAGCTTGATCTGAGGATAATGAATATTCAGTCTTTTGATTGCTTGAATATCACTTGTAAGCTTGTATGTATTCTTGTCTTTCTGATCTTCAAACTCTGGGGTATAAATAGCCTCTGAATAGATCCGTTGAGAATAAATCCATTGAGGAAAAGTCCGTTCCAACGGGATAATTGATTTGAATAAAACACGATCCAGTTTTTGCTCATTGATTGAAGATCTGTGTTGGTTAGTATTTAAATACTTTATCCTTTCAGTATTTAAATACTTGTTTTCAAACGGGACTTGACTTTTAGTGAATAAAGCAGATTCCGTTTCAACGGTCTTCAGTCCTGTTTGGATAATTATTGAAGATCGCAATACTTACAGCCTGGATGCTGTATCCGACATAATGCTGTAGGCTATCTTTAGATTGATGCTGTATGGAAAGATGATGTATGATTCTTTCATGACAACTTCCATACTTAGCGGCATATTGACAGATGTTTTACTTGCAGTATGAAGACACCTTATACTTTTCGCTGTATGATGGCACTATGAGAAGACTTCGATACAGGATTATTTAGTCAAACAATATCGTTTTTCTTCAGAACAACGGCTTTGCTGTATGTTGGCTTTTTATCAAAACTCGATACAAGATTGTTTATCCCAACACCCCGACAAAAACTCCTCTTCCACATATGACTCGCAATGTCAACCATTAACCTATCCTGGATCACCTCAACCATGCTATGACAAAACATTGAATAATCAATAAATCAAACACAACGAAAGACTACCCGAGAAGTCTTATTTGAACAAATAAATAAAAACCCCAAAAGGTAGTAATAAAATGCATAAATGATTAGTAAAGTGTTTTACAAATCTCGGGAGTTTTAGAAAACAGAAAAGCCTTTTGAAACATTAGGGTCCAAGCCCGTATCCCGTTCCACATTACAAGAAGTTTAAAAAGTGGAAAACTATTTTCGGACTCCAAGTCCTGAGTTACAAAACTATTTCAAAATCGATTGGGTCTCGGCCCAAAATCATTTTCCGTAAAACATTCATTTTGAAAAGTATCATTTCCAAGTGCTCAAAAACAGTTCATAAATCTCAAAATGAATTAACCTGACTACATGTTCTTCTCAACAATCCACAGTCTTTCTCCTGAATATACAACTCCGTTCCAAAATTTAACCGACATATTGATTTCCAAAATCATATCTTTTCAAGATCATCAATCCTGTCCTAACTTTATCATCTCATACTGTTACGTATAATATCTTTCTGAATCTCGAAGCACATCAACTTAGAACGGCAATAAATCTCAATGCAATTCAAGAATCCAAATACTTAAAGATCATGAAGCTGACGATTCCCAGTGATACTGGCACATGTCTCAACTCTAGAAAAATACTTGACACAGATATTTACAAAACACACATTTTGCAAACTCAGTTCAACTCGGGAACATAACACATCTCTATCCAAAGAAACACGTTAATACCATTTGGAAAAGTTTACAACAACCCTAGTACTACACTCGAAAATCACATAATGCACAAGCCCAAGTGAACAAAAAAACCCGAGGCTCTAATATATGTCAATCGACAACTCGAATGACGCGACAAAAACACGACTCGATTCGACCCGACTGCCTAGGTTTTCTCTGTAACACCCCGAGATGTTCGGAATAATTACAGCGCCGTAAACCCTTTTAGTAAGGATTTACAAGGCTAATTAAAAAGGAAAATAAATATAAGACATCAACACTGCGAAAATTCAATTTTATGGAACGTACAACTGGTTCAACGGGTAATTAATACAACCATATCGAATTAATATCAAAAGGACACGCGTACTCGAGTACAGAAACCAAACCAAGACAACAAATCTCCCATAACAATAAACATCACTGAACCCCTTCGTCGTCACGTCGGTCCTGTGGCTGTTTCCCTGCTCCTCGGCTACCTGAACATCAAAACAAATGTCCACCCCCTAAGGGGTTAGCAAAACGATGCTAGTACAAGTATCATGTTAAACAATTCGAATATGCATCAATAATACATAACAAGATACACCACACGGACTTCCGCTACCGGAATCCGACAATGCGAATCCACAAGATTCCATTATACAGCATGGGTATTCCAATGATCCAGCGCCCTCAGCATAGATCCCAAGATGATCCCGTCGGACCAACACGATGTGGAAATAACCCGTCCAATGATCCAGCGCCCTCAGCCTAGATCCCAAGATGATCCCGTCGGATCAACACGAGGTGGACATCCGATCCAGCGCCCTCAGCATAGATCGTTCAACGTATACAAACACAACTCATGCATACACATATGCCAAATCATTATGTTCATCAACATGAACATATAAACACTATATAACGAATATCATGACAAATCAACGAAGTAAATATCATGTTCAACAACATGCATAATCATACGCATACTCCAAAAAAGACCGATATTAACATATCACGATACTTGCCTCGAAGATGGAAAGAACGATACACTTCAATGCTCTCGACGCACTCGAAGGCCGCCTCCTCCGATCAACGTAACAAGCTCGAACCTTAACAAAAGGAACGATATACAAATCATCTTAAGTCGAACGATGGCCTAACAATTCGGTCTACGGCCGGAAAGCTCAAAATAAACAATCTGCCCAGACTGCTTAGCGCGCGCTACGTACCCTACGTAACGTGCGCTAAGACGGACTGTTAGCGTACGCTATCTTATAAGACTAGCGTGCGCTAGCCACGGTCTGGCAGTCTGACTCGGCTGGTCTCATAACGCGCGCTACGTACGTTTCGGGCGTTAACTGACCCCGATAGCGCACGTTAACTAACATGTGTTAGCATGCGCTAATATTGCATGGCAGAATACTGCAAGCCGAAACTGGGTTGAATGGTGAAGAACTCAAGAAACCTACCGTGATAATACAAGTTATCCTCGGGCAAATCATGCTAATAAGGGTTGAGGAAGATTTGATTATGGAATACCAATATACGGATAGTCATCTTAATATCATAATCCATTACGATCTTCAAGAAGTAATCTAAGTTCCGATCGTCTTATGTTCCAAAACACATGATTCCAATGTATACAACGTATCAACTGGGTAAGATCCGATTACTTGATCATAAATCGATTTAAACATGCTTAGGAGTCCTTATAATAAGATGGTTCAAAGGTTCATTCGATATATAGTACCGATACGTCAAAAGTATCCTTCTAACATGCGATGACCGATAAAAATGAAATACTTGCTATCCAAACATGATTCAAACTTCCTTAGGAACCTTACTAATCATTGGTGAAAAATCACCTACCTCAAAGTAATGAAGAACACGGATGAAAATGAAGCAATCCAACACCAAAGGCTTGAACACCAATCTCCAATGATATAAGATCTTCAATCTCGAACTAAGTGGTTGATACGAAGTGTTTAGGACGAATGGAGTTATGTTTCAAGTGCAAGAGTTCGGGTTATGTGGGAAGAAAGGATCGAAATCACGAATAGGATCTTTGTCTATTTATAATAAATGGCTATTAGCGCGCGCTACACTGTTCGTAGCGTGCGCTAACGGCTCACGCCTAAAGCAGTACTCGGCACTTAGCGTACGCTACGCATATACCAGTAGCGTGCGCTAAGGCGTTGACCGGCTTTTCCCGAAGCCGTCCAGTACATCCGACACGATCCGACAGGGTCCCCGCCGATCTCACCTACCGCACGTCTCAATCGGTCGACCACGCATAGCGTGCGCTAATTACACTCGGTAACGTGCGCTATAAAACCATGTTAGCGTCGCTACCCTTAGCTTTGTAGCGTGCGCTACATGCACGTAATTTCAACCTTTAAATCACATACACGAAATTATATGCTCGGCGATATCGGAATATGAAATACGGAGAATAGTATTCGGACAAAAGTACAATCATTACAATATCGCAAGTTCCAATTACATAACGAAATCTCGGGTATTACATCCTTCCTCCCTAAAAAGAAGTTTCGTCCGAAACTTAGGATGAAAACAACTCCGGATATTTAGCCTTCATACCGTCCTCCGTTTCCCAAGTGGCCTCTTCGACTCCATGTCGTGACCATTGTACTTTAACCAAATGTATCGGTTTATTCCTTAATTGTTTGATCCGGCTCTCAAGTATCTTGATTGGTCTCTCTTCGAAGGTGCCATCATTAGCTATCTCGATCTCGTCGAAATCAATGACGTGACTGGGGTCCGGTATATACTTCCGCAGTTGGGATACGTGAAATACACTGTGAACATGACTCAGTGATGGCGGTAAGGCCAACCTGTATGCTAAATCCCCAACTCTCTCTAGGATCTCAAATGGTCCGATATATCTCGGACTAAGCTTACCTCTTCTCCCAAAACGGAAAATCCCTCGTGTAGGAGACACCTTCAATAGTACGTGGTCCCCAGCGTCGAACTCTAGAGGGCGACGACGTACATCTGCATAAGACTTCTGTCGACTCTGGGCAGTCAACAGTCTCTCTCGAATCACAGCTATCTTCTCTTGAGTCTGAATAATCAATTCCGGTTCCGTCCCGATCAAATCCGAAGAATCATCCCAACACAGGGGTGATCGGCATCTCCTCCCGTATAAAGATTCAAATGGTGCCATTTTAATAGAAGCATGCCAACTATTATTGTAAGTGAATTCGATCAAGGGCAAGTGAATTTCCCAATCAGTTGACCAATCCAACGCACAAGCTCTAAGCATGTCTTCTACAGTTTGAATAGTCCTTTCGGACTGACCGTCCGTTTGGGGATGATAAGCTGTGCTGAAGTTGAGCTCAGTCCCCAAAGCTTTGTGAACTGCTTTCCAGAAGTGCGACACGAAACGACCATCTCGATCCGAAATAATGGTCTTCGGCGTCCCATGCAATCTGACTATCTCCGCAATAAATACTCGCGCCAATCTTTCGGGTCCCCAAGTATCTTTGATCCCTAGGAAATGAGCCGACTTGGTTAGTCGATCAACTATAACCCAAATCATGTTCATTCCCGTTCTAGTCCTTGGCATACTGGTGATGAAATCCATCGAGATATCCTCCCACTTCCATTCAGGGATCGGAAGCGGCTTTAACATCCCGGCAGGTCGCTGATGCTCAATCTTGACTCTGGCGACAAGTCAAACACTTGAAACGTACTCTGCTACGTCCTTCTTCATATTCCCCCACCGAAGTTTTGTTTAAGATCCTTATACATCTTACTGCTGCCGGGTGAATAGAATAGGGCGCGCTATGAGCTTCTTTCGTAATAGTCCGTCTCAAATCATCATCTTCGAACGCAAAGTCGATTCTCAAATCTCGTAACTCCATCATCTTGTATCACGAATCCGGGCTTTTCCTTTCTTTACTTCATCACATAATCGAAGGATCGTAGAATCGTCCAACCGCTTGGACTTGATCTTCTCGACTAGTGATGAAGTCGGCCCATCACATAAAGTCGCCCTTGGATTCCTGGTGCCCATACTTCAATCCTTCGCGGATCGGTTCTCGTTGAATGCTGGGTCAGGCGTAAGTGCTTCCAACACTCAAGAGAAACGGGTTTTCGGCTCAAGGCATCGGCTACTACATTTGCTTTCCCGGATGGTAGAGAATCTCCAAGTCGTAATCCTTGATCAATTCCGGCCACCTTCTCTCGCCTCATGTTTAATTCTTTACATGAAAATGTATTTGAGGCTCTTATGATCTGTAAAGATCGACAATGAGTGCCGTACAAATAATGTCTCCAAATTTTCAAGGCAAAGACCACAAACTGCTAGCTCCGGATCATGAGTCGGATAATTAACCCGTGCGGTTTCAATTGCCGAGAAGCATAAGCAATTACTTTACCCTTTTGCATCAACACACAACCCAAACCCACGATTCAAGCGTCAGTATACCAAAATCCGTCGGTTCCTTTCCGGCGCTAATATAGGTGCTGTCGTCAGTCTCTTCTTAAGTTCGTCAAAACCAGCCTGGCACTTCTCATTCCACGCGAACTTCTGAGTTTTCTGTAACAGCTGGGTGAGCGGGCGAGCAATTTTGGAAAATCCCTCTACAAAGCGGCGATAATATCCAGCAATTCCTAAGAAGCTTCGGACTTCTTTCACGTTTTTAGGGGCTTCCCATTCCAAGATTGCTTCGACTTTCTTCGGGTCCACCTGAACTCCGTCGGATGATATCACGTGCCCAAGGAAGGTTACTTCCTTAAGCCAGAATTCGCATTTAGAAAGCTTAGCATACAGCTGTTCCTTTCTCAAGATGCTCAAAACCACACGTAAATGTTCAGCATGTTCCTCTGCGTCCCTCGAATATATCAAGATGTCGTCAATGAAGACAACCACAAATTTATCCAAGTACTCCAAGAATACCCGATTCATCAATTGCATGAATACCGCAGGAGCATTTGTAAGTCCAAATGGCATCACTACAAATTCATAATGCCCGTACCGGGATCTGAAAGCAGATTTCGGTATGTCCGATTCCTTAATTCTCAGTTGGTGGTATCCTGATCGCAAGTCGATCTTCGAGAATACCCTCGCCACTTGCAGTTGATCAAACAAGTCGTCGATCCGAGGTATAGGATACTTATTTTTGATCGTCATCTTGTTAAGCTCCTTGTAATCAATACACAGTCGGAGGGATCCGTCTTTCTTCCGGACAAAGAGAACGGGCGCTCCCCAAGGGGAAACGCTCGGTTGAATATAGCCCTTCTGTAACAATTCCTCCAGTTGTTTCTTGAGTTCATACATCTCGGTTGGCGCCATGCGGTATGGTGCCCTGGAAATAGGGGTTGCTCCAGGCTCTAATTCGATGGTGAATTCCACTTCTCTTTGCGGAGGTAACCCTGGTAGCTCGTCAGGAAATACATCCGAGAACTCATTCACAACTGGAATAGGCGAGAGCTCTGCTCCTTCCTCTTTCCTCATGGCATAACACCAAAGTCCATGACATCCCTGTTTCAGTAATTTTACTGCTTTCATTGCTTTGATCACTTTCCCCGAGCTTCCCGGTCTCCATCCTCGGAACAAGTGTTCAGATCCGTCATCAGCAATGATGGAAATGACTCTCTCTCGGTAATTGACATGACTCCATAACGGTTGAGCCAATCATCTCCGAGAATTAAATCGTCACCGCAGATGTCAACTACAATAAGATTCGATGGCCAATCTCTTCCTTCTATAGATACTCGGAAATCCCTAGCTTCAAGTGTTCCCATAATTCTCTCTCCACTCGGCAATCCCACAACATACGGTTCACAATCAATTAAGCACGAGATTTTCAAACGATTAATACAGTTCAAAGATATAAAAGAATGTGTGGCTCCGGAATCGAATAAAACACTAACTGGTTGCAAAAGGATCTGAATCGTACCTGATGCAACCGCAGTGTTCTGGTCGTCAGATCTCCTCATTTAAATGCAGCGCGGAGGAACGGACCCAGCACTGGATGTCTCTCTCTTCCCAGCGTTCTGCTGCTGGAATCCACTCTGCTGTGTCTGGTTCACACTCATCTCCTTAGGAACTGGTGCTGGAGTGCGGGTACCAAAAGATCTAGTAGCGGCTCCACAGAAGGCCGCACGGTGCCCTTCTTGCCCACAGTCGTAACAAGTCACAGAAGATGCGGGGCAATCACGTCGAACATGCCCTGCTCGACCACAATTGTAACATTTCTTTGATGCGTCCGAAACTGCTGATGCTGTCCGGAACTTCTTTCCGCCTCTGGAAGGATGTGGAGGTTTCCTAGCCGAATAAAAGGAAGACTGGCCCTTGCGGGCCCCACCACTCTTGTTTTCTGCAAAGCTGCCGGTCACCTTCTGCTTCTTTGCCTCTACCGATTTCTCTACCGCCGCCTCTTTCATGTCGTAGACGGCGCTTTGTCTTGATCTTTGTCGCAACGTAGTACACTCGAATCCGGACATGTACTGCTGAATCTCCGGCTTCATCCGTATATCAAAATGAAAAATCTTTTCTGCCTCCGTTCTGACCAAGTGTCGCACACAAGTCAGCTGATGATTAAAAACTTTAATTACATCTGTCACAGATGCCTCCGAACTCTGTGGTGAGAAAAACTCTCGGATCTTCGCCTCTCTTACTGGACGGGGACAATACTGTGCTTCCATCATTTGTTTGAATTCCGTCAATCCGCATTATGATCCTCGGGTCGACGGCTTCCCACCAATCAAAGGCCTCCCGGTCGAGAAAATCTTGGGCGATGGGAACCTTCCGGTCCTCGGGACAGTTAAGACCCGCGAATATTTTCTCCAACTCCTTGAGCCAGTGATCCCAAATAAGTGCCTCAGCAGATCCGTCAAATTTTGGCGGGTGCAATTTAACCACCTCAGCAAGCCATCTGTCTCCCCGGTTATCCTCGTGGTGCTGCTGTCCCATCGCTGTCTGCATGCGATCAACGACCTGGGCGAACTGGTTTATCTGCGCCACCACCTGTTGAAGCACTCCTGGCATGTTAGGATTTGCGTCATCATTCGCTGATCCTTGCTGCCCTCCAGAATGGGAATCGGTTCGACTAGCCGATATTTCTGGGGTAGTTGCGGAATCCTCATGTCTCATGTTACCACGTCCGCGTCCACGACCGCGTCCGCGTCCACGTCCTCCTCTCAACATACTGTAAACGCAATTTCTCAATATACAGAACAGAATTTTTTTGGAATAAAGTCCGTCAATACTCACAAAACAGTAATTAAGTAAAACGGTAGTACAAGAGATTAAGAGACTTACAACCACGGTCCACATGACGACTTCGGCTGAACAGTGATGTTACAAACGACCCGTAAATCAAATAACGTAAACAGACCCAAACAAAACCCGACTGCCAAGATATCCATGAATCTTAGCTCCGATACCATATTCTGTAACACCCCGAGATGTTCGGAATAATTACAGCGCCGTAAACCCTTTTAGTAAGGATTTACAAGGCTAATTAAAAAGGAAAGTAAATATAAGACATCAACACTGCGAAAATTCAAGTTTATGGAACGTACAACTGGTTCAACGGGTAATTAATACAACCATATCGAATTAATATCAAAAGGACACGCGTACTCGAGTACAGAAACCAAACCAAGACAACAAATCTCCCATAACAATAAACATCACTGAACCCCTTCGTCGTCACGTCGGTCCTGTGGCTGTTTCCCTGCTCCTCGGCTACCTGAACATCAAAACAAATGTCCACCCCCGAAGGGGTTAGCAAAACGATGCTAGTACAAGTATCATGTTAAACAATTCGAATATGCATCAATAATACATAACAAGATACACCACACGGACTTCCGCTACCGGAATCCGACAATGCGAATCCACAAGATTCCATTATACAGCATGGGTATTCCAATGATCCAGCGCCCTCAGCATAGATCCCAAGATGATCCCGTCGGACCAACACGAGGTGGAAATAACCCGTCCAATGATCCAGCGCCCTCAGCCTAGATCCCAAGATGATCCCGTCGGATCAACACGAGGTGGACATCCGATCCAGCGCCCTCAGCATAGATCGTTCAACGTATACAAACACAACTCATGCATACACATATGCCAAATCATTATGTTCATCAACATGAACATATAAACACTATATAACGAATATCATGACAAATCAACGAAGTAAATATCATGTTCAACAACATGCATAATCATACGCATACTCCAAAAATACCGATATTAACATATCACGATACTTGCCTCGAAGATGGCAAGAACGATACACTTCAATGCTCTCGACGCACTCGAAGGCCGCCTCCTACGATCAACGTAACAAGCTCGAACCTTAACAAAAGGAACGATATACAAATCATCTTAAGTCGAACGATGGCCTAACAATTCGGTCTACGGCCGGAAAGCTCAAAATAAACAATCTGCCCAGACTGCTTAGCGCGCGCTACGTACCCTACGTAACGTGCGCTAAGACGGACTGTTAGCGTACGCTATCTTATAAGACTAGCGTGCGCTAGCCACGGTCTGCGATCGGCTCACTGGTCTCATAACGCGCGCTACGTACGTTTCGGGCGTTAACTGACCCCGATAGCGCACGTTAACTAACATGTGTTAGCATGCGCTAATATTGCATGGCAGAATACTGCAAGCCGAAACTGGGTTGAATGGTGAAGAACTCAAGAAACCTACCGTGATAATACAAGTTATCCTCGGGCAAATCATGCTAATAAGGGTTGAGGAAGATTTGATTATGGAATACCAATATACGGATAGTCATCTTAATATCATAATCCATTACGATCTTCAAGAAGTAATCTAAGTTCCGATCGTCTTATGTTCCAAAACACATGATTCCAATGTATACAACGTATCAACTGGGTAAGATCCGATTACTTGATCATAAATCGATTTAAACATGCTTAGGAGTCCTTATAATAAGATGGTTCAAAGGTTCATTCGATATATAGTACCGATACGTCAAAAGTATCCTTCTAACATGCGATGACCGATAAAAATGAAATACTTGCTATCCAAACATGATTCAAACTTCCTTAGGAACCTTACTAATCATTGGTGAAAAATCACCTACCTCAAAGTAATGAAGAACACGGATGAAAATGAAGCAATCCAACACCAAAGGCTTGAACACCAATCTCGATGATATAAGATCTTCAATCTCGAACTAAGTGGTTGATACGAAGTGTTTAGGACGAATGGAGTTATGTTTCAAGTGCAAGAGTTCGGGTTATGTGGGAAGAAAGGATGAAATCACGAATAGGATCTTTGTCCTATTTATAATAAATGGCTATTAGCGCGCTACACCTGTTCGTAGCGTGCGCTAACGGCTCACGATCTAAAGCGTACTCGGCACTTAGCGTACGCTACGCATATACCCGTAGCGTGCGCTAAGGCGTTGACCCGGCTTTTCCCGAAAGCCGTCAGTACATCCGACACGATCCGACGGGGGTCCCGGCGGATCTCACCTACCGCACGTCTCAATCAGTCTGACCACGCATAGCGTGCGCTAATTACACTCGGTAACGTGCGCTATAAAACCATGTTAGCGTACGCTACCCTTAGCCTGTAGCGTGCGCTACATGCACAGAATTTCAACCTTTAAATCACATACACGAAATTATATGCTCGGCGATATCGGAATATGAAATACGGAGAATAGTATTCAGACAAAAGTACAATCATTACAATATCGCAAGTTCCAATTACATAACAGAAATCTCGGGTATTACATTCTCAACCTAAGCTCTGATACCATATTCTGTAACACCCCCAGATCCGACCGGTAATATTAGAGTGCCGTGGGCCCCGAGATGGAACCCACAAGGCTAAAAGATATTTTCGCAGACATTTACAAACGCCCAAGAGGGTAACGACGGTACTATCTTTTAAAAACATTCGAAGACTTATAAAAATACGTTTATCAAAATCGTCGTAAAATCTCATTTGAAAGGACAAGGCCCGAAATGCCAGAACTCAACAGTTTAAAAACATACGTTAAGCTATCGCGTACACATACCGACAAAATAGTTTAGAAAACCCTATCCAAAGTAACTTAAGATACCAGATAATGAAAGGCTATTCAAAATACTCACGCAGCGGAAAAGACAATAGTTAAAAATAATCTAGCAGTGGAATACAACAACTGATCAGGAAACTCAATATACAAATACATGCCCTCGCCAGTATCCTCCGGGAAGCTCATTCTTCACGACCGCTACAAGCTCAGTACCCAAGAACCTAAAAAGAAAGTCCACGACGGGGTCAGCCATAATACCCAACAATGATAACGATCACATCACATTAATAATTACATACTAATGAAAATACTAAGTAAGAATACGACCAATGTAATCTTACCGCCATAACTTTACCAACTCGTGATAATAATTACCAAAGTTTACATCTTGTATCCTTTCAACAACATAATAATCTCATACCAAAATATCTGTATTGTATCTCAACAATACCCAAGGTTCTCAAAACATTATCATAACTCAATGTTACGAAATCTACTAACTCTGTCTAACCCAATCTATCGGGTAACCTCATCACATCTCAACACGATAATCGATTATCCATCAAAAGACAATTACCAAAGGAAACATGGAACATACTTCGAGATGCACAATACCACGACAATCATGTCAGTCTAATCCGAGATTAGATCAATACAACATATGGACATGGTCCTAATGTAAAAACCTACAAATGCAAAATCATATGACAACGTCAATATGCTCACATCAATATTAACAATGTATACTTATGGATAACCCATAACATACTTATGCACAACAACAACACATGGTAATGCAACGATCCAACGCACACAGCTATAGATTCCCATGATGATCCCGTCGGAGGTGGACATATGACAACAGTGCACAAATGCATATTAACAACAATACACAAATGCATGACAACAACAATACATGAATGTATCACAACATGATGGACAAAATGACAAAAATGACTAGAGTACTTGCCCCGAGTCCATCGAGAGCGATCTCAATGTCAAAAACCATCACTGACGATTATCCTCCACATTCGACGGTCCAAAATGTCACGGACGAGATAATTCATATATTCGTCTTTATCACAATGTATTCTCGATACCCAAGTATACTAATAATAAACGTAAATCATATATATTATGATTTAAATTTCAAAAATCTGAAAACAACGTACTATCCCAAATCTCCAATGTTCACAATTATAATCATTGCTATACGAATTATAAACGAATGAAATCGAAACCATTCATTAAATATTATAAACTGTGCAAGTAATACTTGCCTCGATACTGACACGATGATGATGAAGTCATTACCAATTCCTTGTCGTCGTCTACAAGCTCCTCGGCTCCCGGCCAAAGCGATTCATGAACGTTCTCGAACACGACCGCAACACACTTTATAGTCGACGGTTATAACCAACGATCAATGATCACATCCTATTGAAGTAATAAATTAACACATATTCGATTATAATCAATTCCCGATATAACCAATCAATCAAACTCAACGGCTCAACAGTTCCTCGATCATATACAAAACCAAATAATCCAACTCAACAAATACGAACTCATATCTACAATACAAACCGCAACTCGATGATCATACTTAACAATCAATACAACCGATCAATAAACCCAACGGTTCCATAATATCCTGATTAAACATAAATCCGAACAACCCGAATCAATCATGAACTCATAGACACGATACGTTTCCATAATCCGATAATCATATCAACGATCAACTCATCTCGATAACAAGGATTACATAACATACTCTATTCTGAATTCATACGAATTAACACAATTCCTCCTTGTTTATAATTATAAATTTCATAGTAGGACAATACTATCGGCATAATCGGTAATCCAAACTACCCAAATAGTTCAATACCATTGAGAATCTTGTTATAAGATTAACTATAATCTTCCCGGATTCAAAACTCTTATCATGATTTGTATGTCGTCACGAACATACGAATTCTACCACTACAATCAACATAGCATTGGTTTCAATCCTCAAATCTATGATTATACTTAAAACCATTATGTATACTATCACATTTTCCTCTTTGATGTGATAAATATACCAAGAACATCAAGAACATCAAGAACACCATGATTCCATAATAATGTTCATAACAAATAACATAATTGAAGACATAAACCATTGTATCCTTCAATATATAATTCGTATAACATCAAGAATCATAACAACAACACCATAATCATCTTCATATGAATCATTCATCAATAATAGCACAAAAATCCGAATTCAAGGTGTAGAGTTCATCAACATACCTCAAGAACATGAATAACACAATCAAACTCTTCAAGAATCATCAATATCCTCATATTCAAGCCTCAAATCCATGATTCCAAGCTTATAACCAAGTTAGAAGAGGTTAAATCTCACTTTCATGTACAGAGGGACGAAGTTTGGAGGAAGGAATGGTTTTTCTTTCGTGAAGAAATGAGGAACAGATCCTTATTTTATAATCTGCACAGCCATTACGTACGTTATCAATCAATATTAACGTACGTAATGCTTCCTTATGTATGCTACCGGTCCTTCATAGCGTACGTAACATCATTCCAGAACTCACTGACTTGTTTCGTTTGATTGATTACGTATGTAACACTTGTTCCATAGCGTATGTAATACGTACGTTGACTTGCTACAGTAAATATCTGTTTAACGTACGTAAAACACCACTCATAGCATACGTTATCGAGGAGTTGACTCGCCCATGCACGTTCTGCGCCGAAAGCTGCCGACCATGGGATCCACCTGTCGGCCATAGCCTGATCCTGTCTGATTACCCTCGTTACGTACGTAATGCCTATACATAGCGTGCGTAACACTTAGCATTTTAGTGTACGTTATCTCCTAAACTTAACGTACGTTAAGGGCTCTGTGCTTTAGCCATTTACACTGATCTTGCTCGTCTTCTCAATATACCGAATACATATACACGACACACATATCCTTAAATGCAATTGTCGACCAAGTAGGACAATTATACCAATACATATGTCTCAGTCCTTCATTATTTTATCCATACTGTACAGATTCCACGCTGTATAGCATAATTCGGATAAAATAACATTAAACAACAGTAGTAGAAATTCCGGGTATTACATACTACACCACTTAAAATCAGTTCCGTCCTCGACTTGCAATCCGCCATAGAAAAACAAACAAACCGTTCAACCAAAATATTCTGAAACCATCACGACAACGATCAATCATCATATACGCCAAGTCGACGATCTCCTGAGATACTAGCAAGTGACTCCACCGTAAAGTCTCAATACGCTTACAATCACAATTCCGTGAGTTTCAATAAAATATATCATATTTGGATGAAATAATCTATCCGTGTTTGTCTGATTATACAGTCAAGTCCCAATTCCGATAAAATGAATAATACACGATACATCTATGAAACAATTTCCCAAACAATGACACAAATACTGAAACATCGACACAATATTCGAACGCTCATACGATCATTTACGATGATCAACCGACAAATTAACCGAGAATACCATTGACATGATAAACTCCAATACGACCAATCCAAAGGTCAAAACACAATCGAGTATATCACCAACATGATAAACTCTAATATGACCTACCAAAGGTCAAAACACAACCGAGTATATCATCAATATGATAAATTCCAATATCATCAACGAACGATCAACGATAATCGAGAATACCCTCACACGGTAAGTTCCAATACGATCAATACAGAATCATCGAGATAGATATACGGATGAATAAAATTCTCAAAACGTTACACCAGTCACATGCAGTGGATCTCAATGAAACACACCTGACTGGTGAACATACACCTCGGCATATGAACAACCAATCACAAACCGACGAACATACCCAATCATACATGGAGTGGGAACGACCAATCAATATCCGAAACAACCATCCTGGGATCACCATCCCCAAATCCACACTTACAAAGGAATCATTCAAAAATCACTATGGTAAAATCGTACTACTACCATACTAACGGAATCACATAGCACAATGTCCCGGTTTCACAAAATCCAAAGTTTCAAAATCATATTCTGTGCATGTATCTACAACACGCAACATACTTCTCTTTTTAGATCAATCAACCGATCATTCCTGGATAACCAAACTACCATACTAAAGTTCGATTCTCTTTCATCGTACCATACTGATTTATTATCCAGTTCATGAGTCACACTCATAACTTCACCATGATATGTACTATGCACTAAATGCGTTTGTATATCGGCCAAATTTTCAAACCAGTTTGAAATCATATAGTCTTGTCAAGAAGACAAATTTTCGAAAGTTCTTTCAAGAATTTCAAAACTCAAAACAAAAATTTTCGTAAGACCACGAAATCAATTTTCGAAAAATTAAATCGGCTCACTTACGTCAAGTACTTGATGAAAATTCTTTTCGAATACACACGATTAAGTAAATGAAATTATGCAAATGATTGACCACATCCATACTCCTGTATACCAGTTCGGCTTATCACCGAATCCACTGACATTCCATCAGAAAACCACCCGATAGAGTTCCACAAACTCAATGTATAGACCCCGACAAAAACTCCTCTTCCACATATGACTCGCAACATCAACCATTAACCCATCCTGGATCACCTCAACCATGCTATGACAAAACATTGAATAATCAATAAATCAAACACAACGAAAGACTACCCGAGAAGACTCATTTGAACAAATAAATCAAAACCCCGAAAGGTAGTAATAAAATGCATAAACGATTAGTAAAGTATTTTACAAATCTCGGGAGTTTTAGAAAATAGAAAAGCCTTTTGAAACATTAGGGTCTCAGCCCGTATCACGTTCCACATTACAAGAAGTTTAAAAAGTAGAAAACTCTTTTCGGACTCCAAGTCCTGAGTTACAAAACTATTTCAAAATTGATTGGGTCTCGGCCCAAAATTATTTTCCGTAAAACGTCCGTAAAACATTCATTTTGAAGAGTATCATTTTCAAGTGCTCAAAAATAGTTCATATATCTCAAAATGAATTAACATGACTACATGTTCTTCTCAACAATCCACATTCTCTCTCCCGAATACACAACTCCGTTCCAAAATTTAACCGACATATTGATTTCCAAAATCATAGCTTCTCAAGATCATCAATCCTGTCCCAAATCTGTCATCTCATACTGTAACGCATAATATCTTTCTGAATCTCAAAGCATATCAACTTAGAACGACAATAAATCTCAATGCAATTCAAGAATCCAAATACTTACAGATCGTGAAGCCGACGATTCCCCGTGATACTGGCACATGTCTCAACTCTAGAAAAATACTCGATTCGACCCGACTGCCTCTGTTTTCTCAACCTAAGCTCCGATACCGTATTCTGTAACACCCCCAGATCCGACCGGTAATATTACAGTGTCGTAGGCCCCGAGATAGATAGAACCCACAACGCTAAAAGATATTTTCGTAGACATTTACAAACGCCCAAGAGGCTAACGACGGTACTATCTTTTAAAAACATTCAAATACTTATAAAAATTCGTTTATCAAAATCGTCGTAAAATCTCATTTGAAAGGACAAGGCCCGAAATGCCAGAACTCAACAGTTTAAAAACATACGTTAAGCTATCGCTTACACGTACCGACAAATAGTTTAGAAAACCCTATCCAAAGTAACTTAAGATACCAGATAACGAAAGGCCATTCAAAATACTCACGCAGCGGAAAAGACAACAGTTAAAAATAATCTACCAGCGGAATACAACAACTGATCAGGAAACTCAATATACAAATACATGCTCTAGCCAGTATCCTCCGGGAAGCACATCTCTTCACGACCGCTACAAGCTCAATACCCAATAACCTAAAAAGAAAGCCCACGACGGGGTCGGCCATAATACCCAACAATGATAACGATCAAATCACATCAATAATTACATACCAATGAAAATACTAAGTAAGAATACGACCAATGTAATCGTACCGCCATAACTTTACCAACTCGTGATAATAATTACCAAAGTTCACATCTCGTATCCTTTCAACAACATAATAAGCTCATACCGAAATATTTGGATTGTATCTCAACAATACCCAGGGTTCTCAAAACATTATCATAACTCAGTGTTATGAAATCTACTAATTCTGTCCAACTTAATCTATAGGGTAACCTCATCACATCTCAACACGGTAATTGATTGTCCATCAAAAGACAATTACCAAACAAAACATGGAACATACCTCGAGATGTACAATACCACGACAATCATGTCAGTCTAATCCGAGATCAGATCAATACAACATACAGATATGGTCCTAACGCAAAGACCTACAAATGCATACTCATATGACAATGTCAATATGCTCACATCAATAACAACAATGTATAATTATGGATAACCCATAATATATGTATGCACAACAACAACACATCGTAATGTAATGATCCAGCGCACACAGCTATAGATTCCCATGATGATCCCATCGGACCAATGCATGGTGGAATTACATGTCCAGCGATCTAGCGCACACAGCTATAGATTCCCATGATGATCCCGTCGGACCAACGCATGGTGGACATATGACAATAATACAAAAATGCAAATTAACAACAATACACAATTGCATGACAACAACAATACACAAATTTATCACAACATGATTGGCAAAATGATAAAAATGATTAGAGTACTTGCCCCGGGTCCTTCGAGAGCGATCTCAATGTCAAAAACATCACTGACGATTATCCTCCACATTCGACGGTCCAAAATGTCACAGACGGTAGATAATTCATATCTTTGTCTTTATCACAATGTATCCTCGATACCCAAGTATACTAATAATAAACGTAAATCATATACATTATGATTTAAATTTCGAAAATCTGAAAACAACGTACTATCCCAAATCTCCAATGTTCACAATTATAATCATTGCTATACGGATTATAAACGAATGAAATCGAAACCATTCATTAAATATTATAAACTGTGCAAGTAATACTTGCCTCGATACTGACACGACGATGGTGAAGCCGTTACCAATTCCTTGTCGTCGTCTACAAGCTCCTCGGCTCCCGGCCAAAGCGATTCATGAACGTTCGCGAACACGACCGCAACACACTTTATAGTCGATGATTATAACCAACGATCAATGATCACAACCTATTGAAGTAATCAATTAACACATATTCGATTATAATCAATTCCCGATATAACCAATTAATTAAACTGAACGGCTCAACAGTTCCTCGATCATATACAAAACCAAATAATCCAACTCAACAAATACGAACTCATATCTACAATACAAACTTCAACTCGATGATCATACTTAATAATAAATGCAACCGATCAATAAACCCAACATTTCCACAATATCCCGATTAAACATAAATCCGAACAACCCGAATCAATCAATCATGAACTCATAACCACGATACATTTCCATAATCCGATAATCATATCAAAGGTCAACTCATCTCGATAACAAGGATTACATAAAATACTCTATTCTGAATTCATACGAATTAACACGATTCCTCCTTGTTTATAATTATAAATTTCATAGTAAGACAATACTATCGGCATAGTCAGCAATCCGAACTACCCAAATAGTTCAATACCATTGAGAATCTTGTTATAAGATTAACTATAAACTTCCCGGATTCAAAAATGTTATCATGATTCGTATTTCGTCAAGAACATACGAACTCTACCACTACAATAAACATAGCATTGGTTTCAATCCCCAAATCCATGATTATACTTAAAACCATTATGTATCATATCACATTTTTCTCTTTGATGTGATAAATATACCAAGAACATCAAGAACACCATGATGACATAAACCATTGTATCCTTCAACATATAATTCGTATAACCTCAAGAATCGTAACAACACCATAATCATCTTCATCCGAATCATTCATCAATAATAGCATAAAAATCCGAATTCAAGGTGTAGAGATCATCAACATACCTCAAGAAAATGAAACACAATCAAACTCTTCAAGAATCATCAATATCTTCATATTCAAGACTCAAACCCATGCTTCCAAGCTTATAACCAAGTTAGAAGAGGTTAAATCTCACTTTCATGTACAGAGGGACGAAGTTTGAAGGAAGGAATGGTTTTTCTCTCGTGAAGAAATGAGGAACCGATCCTTATTTTATAATCTGCACAGCCATTATGTACGTTATAATCAATATTAACGTACGTAATGCTTCCTTACGTATGCTACTGGTCCTTCGTAGCGTACGTAATATCATTCCAGAACTCACTGACTTGTTTCGTTCGATTGATTACGTACGTAACACTTGTTCCATAGCGTACGTAATATGTACGTTGACTTGATACCTTAAATGTCCGTTTAACGTACGTAAAACACTAATCATAGCGTACATTATCGAGGAGTTGACTCGCCCATGCACGTTCTGCGACGAAAGCTGCCGACCACGGGACCCACCTGTCGGCCATAGCCTGATCCTGTCTGATTCCCCTCGTTACGTACGTAATGCGCTATACATATCATACGTAACACTTAGCATTTTAGCGTACGTTATATCCTAAACATAACGTACGTTAAGGGCTCTGTGCTTTAGCCATTTACACTGATCTTGCGCGTCGTCTCAATATACCGAATACGTATACACGACATACTATATCCTTAAATGCAATTTTCGACCAAGTACGACAATTATACCAATACATATGTCTCAGTCCTTCATTTATTTTATCCATACTGTACAGATTCCACACTGTATAGCATAACTCGGATAAAATAACATTAAACAATAGTAGTAGAAATTTTGGGTATTACAGTATTGGTATGACAAGATCAAACAACTGTATGCTTGGTGAGCGTTCGTTGTAAGTGTGTTGTTCGCATTGAGGACTTTATATATTTCTTCTCTTTGATGAAGCTGTATGCTTTAAGAAATATAGTGCTCTTGTAAGCTTGATATTCAGATTGTCAAAGTGTTTTTAGTGTCCTCTTGCTTGGGACTATTTATAACCTTGGAAATAGACCCGTTATAAATGTAGCCATCAGCCGGTTGGTGAGATTGAGACTGCTCTGTTTGGCCACTTCACAATATTTCGGATTAAAGGCGATTCGTACTTAATACTGCAGACATTATTTTTGACCGGCATTAAATGCTCTTCAGACTGTAATCTCTTAAACCGCATTAAATGTTGTCCAATAAACATTAAATTCTAATCTAACCTTGAATACTTTATGAATAAAGAAGGTTAGCTCTCTCAACGATTTGATGTTTCTTCACTCTTGTTGGATTTATGTTTTACTTTTATTAAGTAAAACACTTACAACATGTTTGTTGTATCCAACATATTCGTCTTGATTGTTTATTGAAGACTTATGCTGTAGGAAATGACTCTTAACTTTGCTGGAAGATCTTATGCTGCATGGACATGCTGTATGATGTTCTCCTAACAACTTCTATACTTAGACTGATATCCTAACTTTGAAGATCTTGTTGTATAAGGCAATTATCAAAACACAGGGAGGATTTCACCCAATAATTTCCCCCTTTTTGATAATGCCAAAACTTCTAACAAAAAGAGGCTGTCATCAAGTCTTCTGTCGAAAGTTCTGATCTTCGAGACTTAGTCTAAAAATCTAAACTGCTCGCAGGCAAGTTCTAAAATAATAAATCCTACATGACTAAGTATATTATAACAAAAATTATGATTGTCGTGAAAACACAGTCTTACAGGAAGTAATCCTATGAATACATCTTAATCTATGAACTGTTCGCAGATGTTTTATACTTTGTAAAACATTTCAGCACAGAATATAATCAAAGTAATAACATTAGATCACGAGCTGTAATCTTTTGAGATAAAAATGAATTTTATTGATAATCAGATTATAGTGATGTTTGCATTAAAAGATTATATCGGAAGAAAAACATCACACAATAATATGCAGAAAACAGAAGTTTTATCCCCTATAGGACTGATGTCTCCAAGTTTTCTGGTAGGGGTCATGTTTGGTTCCCTTCCACCAGTTGACTAAGGTATCTCTTCCTCGATCCCTGTATAAGTTCCTTCCTTCTTGGGATACGTCAAAGGAGAGAATCAGTCTTCTGGGTAGGTTGGCCGCTCGCCCTTCAGGATTTTATATTTTAGTTTGATCTGGAGTGGGAGCTTTCCTTCTGCTAGAAGCCTTGAAAACTCTTTGGCGGCAGCCTCCAGCATTTTAAAGTGATTGAAAATGGACGGTTTGCTGATGAGAACACAAAAGTATCTCATTAGTTCATTCTATTTCCATGCCTTCAACTCTTCAGTTGTTGGCTGTCTATTAGTTAGGAGTTTGGTTTCTGCAGGATTATGCACACTATTCTTCCAAGGGAAGTTAGGATCCTGGAACTCGGGACGAGAATCAGAAACCCTGTATCCTTTGGCTCCTTAACCTAACCCAGGTTCGGCTAGTCTTCCGATAGCAGATGCAACACTATCATTTAAGATGTCTTCTATCTCATTTTCCTTCTCCAGTCGCCATCTCCTACCAGCCTCTCGCGCCTCTTCCCCCTTTTAGCGTTATAAAGATCAAATACCTTGCCATGAATATCCTGAAGGATGTCTAATGACTCGGCCAGCTTGGTCTTTAGATCTGTGATGCAATCCATCAGACACGCAACTACTGCTGTCAGTTCATCGATCTTTTGATCATGGTTGCAACTTGCAACTTGCAACTTCTCTTGTTCCTGTTTCAGGATGCGGTCCTAATGTTGCTTCAATTGGTTGAGGGCTTGCCATAATGCATTGGGCATGAGACGGAACGCCTCTTCCACATCTTGTATGTCCCTTTGCAGCTTAGGAAGCTCGTCCTAAGCAGTTTCTCTCATATAATTGAGCTCCTTACCAACGTCGTACAGGGCTTTGACAGCATCCTGTAAGAAGACAATTTGGCAACCGATTGCTTGCAGCTGTTCGATGCGGGCTTCTGTGTGCATAAAGTTCGGGTCAGCGAGCTTAGCATCAGATGGCTCTCCAAGCTATTTAAGTATGACATTGTGACGAGGCCTTTGGGGCTCGTCATCAACAAGGAAATCATGTAGTTAAAGATAAGGCAAAGTTAAACTCTTCTAGTGGCAGGAAATATGAACTTACGGTAGTTGAGAGTTGCCAGTGAACAACTTCCAGTAGGCCATCAGCAATTCATCAGACCTAAATGATTCTAATTCCTCTAATGTCAGACCATCAGAGGGCAGTTTGTACAGTCTTTCGAGGAGTTCCTGTTGATGGAGATCTCCTTCTCCTGGATAGTGGTGATAATGGCAATAAGGGCATAGACCTTCTTCTCAGACGCATACATAAACTCAGCATCAAGGAAAAAAATTTCTACGATATGTTCATCATAGTTCTATAGTGCAGACTACCCAATCTGTAGAGACCAGTTTGCTTAACAGGTGAGATGACTAAGTTCATTCCTGTCATGTCTTCATCTTCAGAAATAATTAACTCTTGAAGAATAGAGCGAGCAAAAATACGACCATCGATAATCATGTCCTTCTTTTTCACAGATAGAGATGAAGTTTCAAAAGAAGACATATTCGTAGAAAGAGAGAGACATAGAGTAAATATAGAGTTTGAAGGTTATGTAGGTTGTATGCTGAAGGCTCATTAATTATACAGAAAGCGTAAAGAGTCTATAGATCAGCATACTGGCCCTTTTAGAGTGTGCAGGGAAGCTAGATTACAATGAATGGTCAGATTTAAGGGATGGGAACCGTCTTTGTATGAACATTGTTGGCCACACTATACAATAATACGATCTTAGAAGGGGGATCGAATAGGTTGTATCTTTTTGGAAGTTTATTTGCATAATGGAAGTCTAAGGTTAAGTTGGTGTAAATACAACAACTGAATAATCTCGTGTTAGCTTAGTGCGTACAGGATTTTCACGATATGTATACTAAAATCACACAGGTAGATAGAAAATAGGAAATGACAGAAGGTAAAGACACACTAATTAAATTGGTTCGAGGTAAAACCTTCCACTGGTCCTCCACACAGGAGTAAATTGTTTATTAAAATCACAGCGTACACAACTATGTGACATTTACTATATCATTCACACATATTGATATAACCGACAGAAGCTTGGGTCGTTCACATAGATTGGCCTGACTTCTTTGACTCGCGTCTTCTCACATATATTGAAGCTTCGTCCTAGGTATTATTCATCCCACACAGGTCAGGCATAGCAAAGCTTAGTCCACACAGGGCTAAGTATACTCAACAGTAAGATTAGTATGACAAGATCAAACAACAACTGTATGCTTGATGAGATATTTGATGAAGCTGTATGCTTGAAGAAATATAGTGCTCTTGTATGCTTGATATTCAGATTGTCAAGTGGTTTTTAAAATCCTCTTGCTTGGGCTATTTATAACCTTGGAAATAGATCCCTTATAAATGTAGCCGTCGGCTTGTTGGTGAGATTTAGACTGCTCTGATTGGCGGCTTTAGAATGTTTCGAATTAAAGACGAATCATCTTTAATACTCCAGACATTCTTTTTTGCCAGCATTAAATGCTCTTCAGACTGTAATGTCTTAAGCCGCATTAAATATTATTTTACCAGCATTAAATGTTAATTTAACCTTGAATACTTTATGAATAAAGAACGTTGGCTCTCTCAATGGTTTAAAGTTTCTTCACTCCTCTTAGATTTGTGTTTTACTTTTATTAAGTAAAACACTTACAACATGTTTGTTGTATCCAACATCTTCATCTTGATTGTATCTTGAAGACTTATGCTGTAGAAAAGGACTCTTGACTTTGCTGGAAGATCTTATGTTGTATGGACAGGCTGCATGATGTTCTCCTAACAGCTTCCATACTTAAACTGATATTCTAACTTTGAAGATCTTGTTGTATGAGGCAATTACCAAAACATATGGAGGATTTTACAAATAATTTCCCTCTTTTTGATAATGCCAAAACTTCTAACAAAGAGAGGCTGTCTTCAAGTCTTCTGTCAAAAGTTCTGATTTTCTAGACTAAGTCTAAAAATTTGAACTGCTCGCATGCAATTTCTAAAATAATAAATCCTACAGGACTAAGTGTATTACAACATAAACTATGATTGGCGTGAAAGCACAGTCTTACAGAAAGTAATCTTATTTGAATACAACTTAATCTATGAACTGTTCGTAGACAAGTTCTTGCAACTTTGAGACTTATCGATGTTTTATACATTATAAAATATTTCAACACAAAATATAATCCAAGTAATAACATTAGATCACGAGCTGTAATCTTTTGATATAAAACTGAATTTTATTGATGTAATATCCCGGAATTTCAGTATAAATTTTTCGCATTATTTTACTCGAGTTATATCGCACAGTGCAGGATATTACAGTATGGATAATATAATTTAAGGACTGAGACAATTGTGTTGGAATAATTGTCGTACTTGGTTGACCATTGCATTTGAGGATATTGTGTATCAGGTGTATCGTATGAAAATGTTATTGGAACGAGTATATGTATTCAGTATGTCGTGTGTACGTATTCAGTATATTGAGATGACAGGCAGAAGCAGTTGTATATGGCTAAGTATAAAATCCATTATGTACGTTAAGTTGAGGAGCTTACGTATGTTAAGTTGGTAAGGGTAACGTATGTTATGTATCATGCATTACGTACATTAAAACACCAGGTGAGATACAGCCGTCTGATCAGAGGACTTTGTCAATGCAAGCATAGCGTACATTAAGTGTAGGAGATTATGTACGTTCACTCACAGCAGTAACGTACGTTACGTTGAGTATATAACGTACGTTATGAAGAGAATCGGACAGGATCCAAAGTGTCAGCAACTTTCTCCACAGATGTGGAAAGGTAAGTCAACATTGAGCTTTACGTATGTTAAGGATATTCCATTACATACGTTAAATGGGTATATTACTGTAGCAAGTTAACTGTGTTATCTACGCTATGGCACATGTGTTACATACATAATATAAGGTACAAAATGAGGCAGTGCATTCTGGAGTATAGTTACGTACGGTATCGAGGTCGGATAATGTATGTAATTTTCGTTACATACGTTTGGTTGATCAGGTGACGTGCGTAACGACTAAAGTGTATATAAATATGAGATGTCCATCACTTTGATATTTTGAGAGTTTCACTTCATTTCTTCATCCTTCAACCCTCCGAGATGGATTTTTTATTCTTCTAAGTCGATTATGAGCTTGAGGACAAGGATTTGGAGCTTGAGATATGGAATTATGGTAGATTCTTGAGGCGTTTGCTTGTGTTGTTCATCTTCTTGAGATATGATGGATAACTCTTCTATTTAAGTTCGTATTTTGAGGTTGTTGTTGATGTTTGTTTCGTATGATTATAGATTATGGGAGTATTGTTATTATTATTGGTGTTTCATGAAGTTCGTGTTGAGAAATGATGACATGTTTGATATTTGTTGGATTATGAGTTAAGATGGTGGTTTAGATGTTAGAACACATATTGGATTATGTTGTTTTGATGATTATGGGCAAAGTGATGTTAGTCGAATATGGTTATGGATTAATTCACGTTCTTGAATAATTTTTCGTCTATATGACATGATTAAGATGATTATACGTCGAAGTGTTAGAGGAAATAAGATTGGACACTTTTTTTTAGAAAGTCTCGTGTATAAGGTTCGACTTTGAAAACTTACCACCGATTCTTGAAAACTCCAAAGTTTCTGAAACATAACAGTATGATACAGAGTCGAGTTAGCTTTCTAATGGTTAAAACGGTGAGTTAATCGGAGTCCAGATGAGTGAGTTATGACCAGAATGGTAAAAACTATAATGCCTATATTCAGAGAATGTATTACATATGTTATGACTTGTTACGTATGTTGACATGCCTGGGAGTATAAATATGTTCAAAAAATCGGGAATTTCACTTCCCAACCCTTCTTACACGATCCCCTTTCACCGAAAGACAACCGAAGTCGATTTTTAACCCCCTGAATATCAGATTTTGAAGTGGTTTATCAAGTATTAACATCTAGAAATTATGGGAATAGAGAGTATAACATCATTCTTGATTGTTTTTCCGGATTGAAGGTAACTGGCTTGAACTCTCATGTTTTGGGAATTTTGAGACATCTTGGTATATTTGAGTTATTTAGTTCGTATCGATGGTTAGAATCGTATTATGTTGAAGGATATATATATATATTCGTGTTCTTGATGTGGTTGGTGTTTATTAATTCATAATTCGAATATACCTTTAAATCATGCCTTCAAGGTGTTTGATTGAAGACTTGAAAGAGATACTGATTGGAATATTTTAGTTATGTTTGTATATTCGCCTTATCGAATTGATACATGGACTTTGCGGAATTATGGGAAAGTTGGAATTAAGTATATGTTGAATTACTCGTGGGATTGTTCTTGTTAATTGGTCGTAGTAATTCGGATGTTGTTTGAATTCGATATGGATATATTCAAGGATACTAATTTCATGTTTATGATTATTTGGATAGATTGATGTTGTTTAGGTCGTGATTGAAGAAATATCAAGTTCGGAGTATTCGTGTATCCGAATCGGCTTGTTGGCGTATTGGTATTTGAGGCAAGTTTTATACTTGCTCTGTTCATAATAGTTAATGAATGGTTTCAGTTTCATTTCATATATAATTCGTATAGCAATTACTGTATATAAGAATTCGTGGAGATGAAGTTTATATGTTGTGTTTTGGTTTTGGTGCGTAATCATAAGGTATATGATTTAGATATGTCAAGATGTATAATTGAGCGTTGGGATTACAGTTTGGTAACGACGAAGATATAAGTTCTACAGTCTATGGTATGCGGTTTCATCAAGTATCGAGGTATGTTACAATAAATGAAGGTTCTGGTTATTCTGAATGATTCCGCGATAGTATGAGATTGGACGGTTATGTAGGTATAGTCAAGAGTTGGTTATTGTCAGTGATAATCGAGAAGGCCAATTCTAGCAAATACCTTAGTATATGTTTTATCTTGTTGTTTTGAATATGATTGGAGTTGAAAGACTATTGTGATTGGGCCGATGTGTTGAGGGATAAGACCTAAATGGCACCCACATTCCGGAGTATTCCTGTGTAGATGCTTCTGTGACCCTTGGTTGCGACCTTGGGGTATTTTGTAACTGTATGTACTGTGTTGAGGGATAAGACCTAAACGGCATCTACGTTCCGGAGTATTCCTGTGTAGATGCTTCCGTGACCCTTGGTTGCGACCTTGGGGTTATTGTAATTGAAAGATAATAATTGATTATTTGTGATTTTCTGTTTTCATATATTGTTGGTACTTGACTAGATTGGCACTCGATTGTTAGAGTTGAAATATGATGGTGTTAATCAATGGGTATGATTGGATTGGCCGAATGCTGGGTATCGTGTACTTATGAGTTATGATGATTTTGGGTATTGTCTGAATATAATATATATGGTTGTAGTTGAGTGCATTTGTCATTTGATAATGCGAAATGTGGATTATGGTAAGGATCGATTTGGCATGGATTGCTATGGATTGGTGAGGTTATGACAGTAAGATTACATTGTAGTATCCTTACTTTGTAATTACATTGGTATGTAATTATTTATGATGATGTGATCGTTATCATTGTTGAGTATTGTGGCTAACCCCGTCATGGGCTTTATTTTTAGGTACTCGGAGATCGAGCTAGTAGCTGTCGTGAAGGGATGAGCTTCCCGGGTGATACTGGCTATGGCATTATTTGGGAACCGAGTATTTGACTGGTTATTTTATTCCGCTGCAAATGTATTTTCAATTATGTCTATGTTCGCTTTGCGAGTATTTCAAAATAGTTTTTTTGGTATTTTACCAACTCGTGTATAACTTTAAAATGGCCTTCTGGGTATTTCGTAAATTTGGTTTAATTCGTGAAACCTTTTTCCTTAGACTTTCTCAAACTATCAGTACGTGTAACTGGTGGCTTAGCGTACATTTTGAAACTGTCGAATTTTGGCATTTTTGGCCTTTTACTTTCAAATGGTATTTTATGACGGTATTTAGAAAAATAGCTTTTCGGATATTATTTAAGAATTTTAAATATATTACCGTCATCAGCCTTTTTGGTGTGTTTGAGACGCTTGTGAAAATGATTTTTAGCCTTGTGGGTTCCGGCGCGGGCCCCACGGCGCTGTAATTTCTCAGGATGGTTTGGGGGTGTTACAGAAGATGGTATCTGTAACACCCCTAAAACCACCCGGGAATATTACAGCACCGTGGGTTCCGTGCCGGAACCCACAAGGCTAAAAATCATTTTCAAAACGTTACAAACACACCAACGAGGGAAAGACGGTGATATTTTTAAAACTCAAATATTTCCAAAATATAGTTCCCAATACCGTTTAGAAAGTACACACGAGCTGATAAAATATCGAAAGCCATTTAAAGGTACACACGCAGCGGATATAAACACAGAAGGAAATACGTTTGCAGCGGAATTATAAAAACCAGAAAGAATACTCGAAACCCAATAACCATGCCATAGCCAGTATCACCGGAAAGCTCATCCCTTCACGACCGCTACTAGCTCGATCTCCAAGTACCTAAAAGATAAAGCCCACGACGGGGTTAGCCATAATACTCAACAATGGTAACGATCACATCAACATATACAATTACATATCAATGTAATTACAAGGTAAGAATATTTCTAGTGTAACCTTACCGTAGTAACTTTACCAATCTGTGGAATCTCAAATCAATTCAACCCTTACCTCAATTCGCACCTCGCATTCTCAAATGACGAATGAATTCGAAAATAACCATCTGTACTGTATTCAAAACGATACCAAGATTCTCAGACATAAATATATCTCCAATATGGAATAATCTGGCCATGTCCGATTCTGTCCGCTGGATTGCACAATCGGATCCCAATTATGATAAAACCGATCTCACACGATACATCTGTAGATCAATTGTCCCGAAATAATGGCAAGTCCCGGATATCAATACTAAGTATAAATGCTCACACAATCAATAATAATAAACAACCAATCCATCAGAACGAGAATATCAATGACATGATAACTCCACACAAGATCGACAAAGGATCAACCACGAACGAGAATACCATTGATGTGGTAAACTTCAAAGAGATCAATAAAGGGTCAACGACCGAGAATACCAACGATACTGTAAACTCTAACAAGATCAATAAAGGGTCAACAACCGAGAATACCAACGATACGGTAAACTCCAACAAGATCAATAAAGGATCTACAACAACCGAGAATACACACGATACGATAAACTTCAACAAGATTAATAAAGGATCAACAACCGAGAATACCAATGATACGGTAAACTCCAACAAGATTAGTAAAGGACTGACAAAGACCGAGAATACCAACGGTAAGGCAAATTCCAAACGAAATCAATAAGCATCGATAACGAATGAGATTACCAACGATAGGGTGAACTCCCAACGAGATTAATAAAGGGTCAATAACAAACGAGTTGACCAACGATAGGGTGAACTCCAAACGAGATTAATGAAGTATCAATAACAAATGAGTTGACCAACGATAGGGTAAACTCCCTACGAGATTAATAAAGGGTCAATATCAAACGAGTTGAACGATGATAGGGTGAACTCCAAACGAGATTAATGAAGGATCGATAACAAACGAGTTTACCAACGATAGGGTGAACTCCAAACGAGATTAATGAAGGGTCAATAACAAACGAGTTGACCAACGATATGGTAACTCCAAACGAGATCAGTAGGGAATCAATAACAAACGAGATTACCAACGATATGGTAACTCCAAACGAGATCGATAAAGGATCAACTGGGACAGATACACGAGAGAATAAAATCATCAACCATATACAAATCACATATATGGGATCTCGAAGACAACCCGACTATTGAACAGATCCGATTATACATGGACTATGAATGACCAATCAATATGACTCAAGACGGACATCACGATATGCCCGATCCGGAAATGTGTCCGTGTACGAGCCAACCACGGGTATTGATCAGATACACATCTGGTCTCGTACCTAATCAGCCTCACGAATTACGTCTCGTGTGCACGGTTTAATATGAGGTCGAAACCAACACATGCTACATGTGCCCGCCCTGAAAATCCTACAAATGACCGATCAGAATGTATCTGACTCTAGATATGCCACGATACAACATGACAACGAAACTCGAAGAAATGCATATCCAATAAGGACCAGAAAACTTCCAAAGTGAACAACGATAGTTCGATAATGAAAGATCGACACGGCCACAATGTCGTATTTTCGCTAGACAAGAGTTCACAGCATGCTCAACAATGCATGTAATATAGCACATAAACTCCCAAAGCCGCAGCCAAGGGTCACGGAAGCATATACTCAGGAATACTCAGGACCGTAGGTGCCAGATTCTGGTCTTATCCCTCAACACAGTTCCACACGACTACCATTCAGGTTTTATCCCCAACACATCGGCCCAACAATTTACAGTTCACATAAAGAACACATCACAAAATGTACCAAATAATGATGCACACTTATCACATGAAACATCAACACAAACATATGCAACAATGCAACATGATAATTATCACAATTCAGCAATACTACATTACCTCAAAGGCGGAGACGCTAACCCTTCCTCGACCAACGTCCCTGAACGAATACACGGTTACTCGAATAGTCCAAAATGAAGTATAGTCCATTACTAATACCTGTAATACCCGGTTGTAATTCAGTAATTATCATTCAGTATTTATCATTCAATAATTGATACTCAGTAATTTTCACTCATTATTAATCATTTGTCACTCAGATTCAGTCATGGTATTCATCATTCAGAGTAATTGTATCGTGTATCAATCGTCATTCATCACTAATCTGATTGGAGTTTCGTGCCGTGTTTATCATCATTGTCATTTTCGTTGCGGTATGCGTGAGGAGTAGCGCACGCTACATACTCCATTTAGCGTCGCTAATTGGGTAAAGGTAGCGCACGCTACCACTCAGCCTTAGCGCACGCTAAGGTTACCTTAGGCCGCATCCGTAAGGTACCGATGCGGGTGAGTTATAAGTAGCGCACGCCACGATTGGTAAGTAGCGCTAGCGGGTTGAAGTAGCGCACGCTAATATGAGGTGTAACGCGCGCTAAGGACGGATCGGGTTGAGTCCAGTGGCTACCGGATCGCATCGATTATTTCATAGCGCGCTATGTGTTGTTGTTAGCGTACGCAACCGATATATTAGCGCACGCTAAACAATGGTTGTAGCGCACGCTATCGAGGTCGATCGAGGCGACGTTTTTCGACTCCGATCGGGCATCAATATTTCGTTAGCGCACGCTAATAATGGATCTTAGCGCACGCTAGTAAAATGGCCGTAGCGCACGCTACAAGAAGGTACGTGGCGCGCGCTACCGTGTTCGGACAGTGGGTCTTGGACTACCCAAATTACTCGTTAGCGCACGCTACGCACAAGGGCTAGCGCCGCTAACACGGGTGACTATAAATTGACGATTAGTCGACTTCGTCATTTATTCATCTCATTTCACTCCTTCGGTATTTTTGGGCGATTTCGAGCGTTTCGGAGAGGATTCTTCGAGGTGTAATCATCAATCATCATCTTCAAGCTCATCTTAGGATTGAACATAATTTCATCATCATCATCAAATCGAATCAAAGGTATTAATCTCTTGGATCTAGAATTTCGGATTTTGGGTTTTCCTTCCGATTTCTTCGTGTAAGCTTGGATTATCATTGGAATATGTTAGATATGGATTATCTACCTTGGATAAGTATATTCTTACGGATTTAATGGTTATTTTCGGAATTATTTCAAGAACCCTTGGGGTTGACTTCGGTTAATTGGGGATTTTCCGATTGATGTTGTTGTAATCATGAATTATGGATTCCTAATGGATTATTGATATCATTGAAGTGTTTTGTTAGTTCGAAATACTCATTTTAGTGTTGGTTTCGACATATTCGGGATTGGATATTTTCGAAGTCGTGTGGTTGGTTACGTATTCGTTAGAATGCCCCAATGAGTTTGATTATCGTTGTTTCGACCTTTGGGTTAGTCGTGTTTTGTTGTTTGATGCGTGTATTGAACGGTTGTTGGTAATTATTGTTATTCAAGGTTGTTCGAGCAACCGGTATTTCACTTAGGACGTTGTTCGTGGACGGACATTCTTCATCGGTATTGAGTAAGTCGATTCTTACTCGGTTAAAAGGATATTCATTCCTTTTGTTGTTGATCATTCATAATCATAACTCATTCATCATTGTATTAATCATTTTGAGACTTGTAATTGTCGGATAATCATTTCATTAGCGAACGTCGGTTCCAATCATTTCATTGAAAACTATCAATCACTTCATTATCACTTTCGTATCGGTGAGTCATTCTTGACTTTGTCGGATTAGTATTATTCATTGATATTCATTATGGTCATTCTTGTTCATATGACCTTCTGGGTTCATATTGCGTGGCGGGTGCGGATGTGTGGAATTTTTAGTCGGGCATGTGATGGCCATGTATTGGGAGTGATACATTGGGTATGCACAGTAACGATTACCTCCGTGAGACTAATTAGGTACAAGGACGGGTGTATCCGGTCATCCGTCTTGTACACTTATGCAGAACACTACGGGCGTACTATGATGCTCCTCTTCGTAATTCATAACTAAGGATATTTCATAACTTCGCTTAAATCATGTTTGTGTATTTTCAACCCTTGAGGATTGTTGTTACGTATGGCCCGGCCGTTGGGATTTTGTCTTGTCACGGCAAGGCAAAGGCACGGGAAGAGCATGTTGGCGGCGAGTCCAGTGATACTAGTAGGGGCCCCAGTCATTCCGTTTGTTCACCATTTTCATCATTTGATTATTTCTGTCATTTGTATTTTCCGCTGCAAAATTCCGTTTGTAATGTTTATTTATTCAGGGTGGTGTATTTTATCTTCATATAAAATACACTAGTATTCGGTATTGTCCTGGTGTGTTGTACTTAAACTCCTCATCGGAGTGTTTGGTAATATAATGTGGTTCGGTACTACAATTATATTATTTAATTCATCATTTTCATTTGCCTGGTGGGTCCCAGTCGGGGATTCACGGCACTGTAATATCCGCCTAGTTTGGGGTGTTACAATACCAAAATACCATCTCGAGGTCAATGTCGGCACGATAGCTACCCTCGATTTCCAACATTTCATACAATGGACCAAAGATAATTCACATCTCTGTCCCCACTAGACATCTTTAAAATCATATACATTATGGTTTATCCCAGTCCAATCATTATATACATACCATCATCCCGACATTTCATATTCATAATATCATTGCTATATGAATCATAAATGAAATGAAATCAAAACCATTTATTAAACATTATGAACTGAGCAAGCAAAACTTGCCTCGATACAGATACGATGACGCCGTTACCAGTCCCGTCGTCTTCATCTACAAGCTCCTCAGCCCCGACCAAGACAATACATGCATTCTCCAATCTCAACCGCAGCACAACGGTCATAATCAACGATCAATTATCGCAACCTAAGTAATCAATTAATACACATTTGATAACAATCAACAACCGATATAATCAACCAATCAACTCAACAGTTCAATGATATCTCAATCATACGAAACCAAACCATTATAACTCAAACAATACGAATACAAGCCGCAATTCGATAATTGATCAATTCTAACAAGTGTCTCAACATTCTCGATTCCGTCTTCAATCTTAATTACGGATTAACACGGATCATCTTTGTAAATTCATAGAAATACAATTACCGGTTATCATCACGAATAACCATATACCAAAATTAACCGTAATCCTTCCAATTTCCATAAAATCACGACATATATAACTCAAGTGTTCTTCAAGAATATGAATTAATCCATAATAATGTTTGTAGCCAACAAAACGACGTAATCCGATATGTTCTAACATCTGAACCATCATCTAATTCATAATACAGGGCATATATCATTTTGTTCCTCAATATACAATTCATACAACCTCAAGAATCACAACAACAACAACAACATAACCATCATTATACGAAGAAGAATGTCAACAACAATATCAAAATCCGAATCAAAGAGAGGAATTATCCAACATACCTCTTGAAGAAGAGCCACAAAAATCAAACACTTCCAAAAACATCAAGAACTCCAAGCTTCAAGCTTCTAATCAAATCATCAAGGTCCTAACCAAGGTATGAGGGTTTGAAAAAGGATTGAAAGTGGAGAGGGACGAAGCTGGGGTGGAAAAATGTGTTTCTTATCGTGAAGAAATGAAAGACCAATTCTTAATATATAATCTGCACAGCTTGTTACGTACGTTAAGACCCAACATTAACATATGTAAGACCATTTAACGTATGCTACATGTCCTGCATAGCGTACGTAATAGTTATCCAGGGTTAACTGTCCTATTTTGTGGCATGCATTACGTACGTAATTTCTTTACTGTAGCGTACGTAATGTAGCGGTTGACTTGCTACAGTGCCATACTTGATTAAAGTACGCAATGACATATCCTTAACGTACGTAAGGCTCGAGGTTGACTCGCCTGTCCATATCCGCGCCGAAAGCTACGGACACCGGGCCCACCTGCCGACCACAGCTCGGGCGTATTCGATTCTGTAACACCCTCGAGATATTCGGAGAATATCACAGCACCGTGAATCCCGACCTGGGACCCACTAGGCTTATCTTACTCGCAACGTATCAAATTTGACAAAATCCACTCGGGAATCAATAAATTCGATACAAACATAAAAGTTCAACCACGGACAAATAATACCATGAAGAAATACAAGATGTTGTACAACAATGGAAAAGGACTTCTCTAAAGTACTCGAGTACCATTTATTATTACAAGGATAAAATAGACTGAAGAGGACAACGATCAAACAAAATGGAACACAACTAGCCACAGTATCACGCCTCGCCATCCTCATCGTATCGTCCCGGTGCTCGCTCGTATGGATCCTTAGGACCTGAAAAACACAAAAGTAATTTTCCCCAAACGAGAGGGGTTAGGGCAAGTATTTCAAGTGAAACGTCAAGTCTTATACATAAAAGCATATGCACCAATTCAAAGCCATGATAAAGATTTTCCGGAAAATACAATTATCCAAACATATTTAGAAATGAGGATATCTCTTGATTAACCATGGACTCGACAATGCGCGAATCCCTCCTTGACCCCGTCGGATCATCTCGGAGTGGCTAACCCAAATGTTCACGGAACCGACATAAGCGGAACCCTCCTCAACCCCGTCGGGCCATCTCGGAGTGAACGAAAGCAACTCTCACAATCACATGCATTACTTTTCACATTTAAGAACATAACTTTCACAAGAATCACTTGCCTGGAATCGAGAGAAAAGGGTACGAACGACAAGGTACCAACATTGAAGGATTCGACAACTCCGAACCTAGACAAGTTCGTAATTCAATTATCAAATCCCCATCGGTATGAAAATAAGTTGGAATCACTCGAATTTACTACCCCAATACATGTGTTCCGGGAATAATTCTCTTAGATGGTGAGTCGCAAGTTAAATATCCCAAATACTCAAGAACTCCGGAAATATACCAATAAATACGTAGGAAAACATGTATCCAAGGTAGATAATTCATAATCGACATACTCTAACATAACAACAAGCTGTATCAAAGGGATCGGATGGAAAATCCCCAAATCCCGAAAATATAGGGTTGTGAGAAGTTTACCTTGATTTGGAGCAGTGGGGAGGATTAAACGTTTATAAATCCGAACTAGTAATTAAAAGATGTTGCTAGATAATTGCAGCTCGAAGAACTCCTCACAAATCGCCCGGAATCGCCCGAAATCGTCCAAGGAGGTGAAGGAAGGAAGAAATGACGATTTGGGAACGGAAGTGTCCTATTTATACTAAATAGGAGCTAGAGTGCGCTAGTTATGAAAAATAGCACGCGCTATCGGACTCACCAGGCAGTCCAGTGGCCTCTGCCAGCTTCGTTCGCGTACGCTAACACCTGCAAATAGCGTGCGCTAGAGCCTTCTAATAGCGTGCACTAATTCTTTCTAATAGCATGCGCTACCTGGTAGTCGGTGCCAAGTCCAGAACCTACTGTCCCCAGCTCTGCTCTCTTTAGCACACGTTACTCGAGTAACGTAGCGTGCGCTACCACTAAAATCTAGCGTACGCTACCAGTCACACCTAGCGTACGCTAGGAATTCCCTTTTTCAGTCCAGTAGCTACTGGACTGTCTGCCTCCAATACATTAGTAGCGTGCGCTGATTATAGCAGATAGCGTGCGCTACCCTCACTAAATTAGCATGCGCTACAAGGTGTGAGTAGCGTGCGCTACCCTTTACACGAAGGTAGTATAATCGCATCAAGGATCCAAAAACAGCGACGATCCGAACAAGAAAAGGGGGTAAATCCAATTGACAAGAGTTCCAAGATTAATATAAACTTACTAAACACTTACACGAGTGTCAAAATTACAAAGCACAAGAGTAGAAGATTTACAAAAAGTACGAGTATTACATCCTCCCCCTCTAAAATGAAGTTTCGTCCCGAAACTTAAGAAATGAATAACTCTGGGTATCTAGTGCGCATGCTCTCTTCGGTTTCCCACGTCGCTTCATCAACTCTGTGTCGTGACCACTAAACTTTAACCAACGGTATGGTTTTGTGCCAGAGTTGTTTTATTCGAGGCTCTAGTACTTTCACTGGTTTCTCTTCAAATGTGACATCCTCTGCGATATCGATGTCCCCGTAATCAATGATATGACTCGGGTCAGGGACATACCTCCTCAGTTGGGAAACATGGAACACACTGTGAACATGGCTAAGGGCTGGAGGTAAAGCCAACCGATAGGCCAGTTCCCCAACTCTGTCGAGAATCTCAAATGGTCCAATATATCTCAGGCTAAGTTTGCCCCTTTTCCCGAACCTTAAGACTCCTCTAATCGGTGATACTTTGAGTAGGACTTGATATCCCACATCAAAGTCCAAGGGCCGACGACAATTGTCAGCGTAGGATTTTTGTCGACTCTGAGCGGTCAACAATCGGTCTCGGATGATGGAAATCTTATCTTTGGTTTCCATCAACATATCGGGTTCCGTACCGATTAAATCTGAAGCTTCATCCCAACAAAGTGGGGATCTACACCGCCTACCATACAATGCCTCAAAAGGTTCCATCTTGATCGATGTGTGTCAGCTATTATTGTAAGTGAACTCGATCAAAGGTAGGTGTATTTCCCAATCGGTACTCCAGTCCAGGGCACACGCCCTCAGCATATCTTCCAATGTCTGGATCATCCGCTCAGTCTGATCGTCAGACTGTGGGTGGAAAGAAGTACTCAATCTCAACTAGGTGCCCAAGGCTTGATGGACTGCCTTCCAAAAATGCGACACGAAATGACCATCACGATCGAAAACAATAGACTTTGGCATACCATGTAATCTCACGATCTCCGATATAAAAATCCAGGACAATCGCTCCGGTCCCCACGTGTCCTTAATGCCAAGAAAATGTGTCGAATTAGTCAATCGGTCAACAATAACCCAAATCATATTCGTCCCCGTTTTAGTCCTCTGCATCCCGGTGATGAAATCCATGGTAATATCCTCCCACTTCCATTCGGGAATAGGGAGTGGTTTCAAAAGCCCGGCTAGCCGTTGATGCTCAATTTTGACTTGTTGACATGTCAAACACCTTGACACAAACTCAGTGACATCTCTCTTCATATTATTCCACCAAAAACTCCTTTTAAGATCCTTGTACATCTTACTCGTCCCAGGATGGATCGAGTAAGGTGTAGCGTGGGCTTCTCGGAGTATTCTCTGTCTCAGCTCCGAGTCATTCGGAACGCAAAGCCTACATTGAAATTTCAAAATGCCATCCTCGTGGATCATAAAACCAGGGGCTTTCCCTTTTTCCACATCCGCCTTCAGATGAACAAGCATTGGGTCATTCCCCTGTTTTTCCCCGACGTCGTCGATCAAGGACGGAATAGTCTCAAGAGTACACATCTGACCCTGAACCCGTTGGATCCATACTTCGACTCCCTGCTCAATTAACTCCCATCTGATCTTAACTTTAGGCGTAAGGACCTCAAGCATCTAAAGAGATATCGACTTCCGGCTCAACGCATCAGCTACAACGTTAGCCTTTCCTGGATGGTAAAGGATTTCCAAATCATAATCCTTTCTCAGCTCTAACCAACGTCGTTGTATCATATTCAACTCTTTCTGGCTAAAAATATACTTTAGACTCTTGTGGTTGGTATAAATTCGACATGAAGAACCGTACAAATAGTGACGCCAGATTTTTAATGCAAACACTACAGCAGCTAACTCCAAATCATGGGTAGGATAATTCAGCTCATACGGTTTAAGTTGTCGTGAAGCATAGGCCATAGTCTTATCATGTTGTAAGAGTACGCACCCAAGTCCTTGTACTGATGCGTCACAATAAACCAAATACCCACCGATTCCCTGGGGCAGGGCTAAAACCAGCGCGGTAGTCAGATGCCTTTTCAGCTCTTCGAAACTCCGTTGTCTCTCTTCATTCCATTCGAACCTTTCGGACTTCTGGAGTAATTGAGTAAGTGGTCGAGCAAGTTTGGAGAACCCCTCGACGAACCTCCGGTAGTATCTGGCCAAACCCAAAAAGCTACGAACTTCCTTCACGTTCCTAGGCGGAGCCCAATCTAACACTGCCTCAATTTTCTGGGGATCTACCCGAACCCCTTCCGCTGAAATCACATGCCCGAGAAACATGACTTCCTTCAGCCAGAATTCACACTTAGAAAACTTTGCATAGAGGTGCTGAGTCCTCAAAATCTCCAACACCAATCGCAAATGCCGAGCGTGTTCCTCTTCATCACGAGAGTAAACCAGAATATCGTCGATAAAAATGACTACACAATTATCAAGATGCTCAATAAATATTTTATTCATCAATTGCATAAATATCGCCAGTGCGTTGGTTAACCCAAAAGGCATAACCACAAACTCGTAGTGCCCATACCTCGTACGGAAAGCGGTTTTAGGAACGTCGGATTCCTTAATGCGAAGTTGATAGTAACCGGACCTCAAATCAATTTTCGAGAACGCCACGGCTCCCTGCAATTGATCAAACAAATCATCAATACGCGGCAAAGGGTATTTATTCTTAATGGTCACTTTGTTCAGTTCCCGATAATCAATACACAAACGTAGTGAACCATCTTTCTTCCTTAAGAACAAGACCGGTGCACCCCATGGCGAGGCACTGGGTCTAATATACCCTTTATCCAACAATTCTCCCAGTTGTTTCTTCAACTCTTGCATTTCTGAAGGTGCCATACGATATGGTGCCTTAGAAATCGGGGTTGCTCCCAACTCCAAATCAATTGTAAACTCAATTTCCCGCCTCGGTGGTAGTCCCGGTAATTCATCTTGGAAAACATCCAGAAAATCACTTTCAACAGGAATCGAGGGAAGTTCAACTTTTCCATCCTCGACTTTCATGGCATAACACCAATACCCAACACAACCTTTTCTAATAAGTTTTGTCACCTTCAAGGCACTAATCAAAAATTTCTGACATCCCCTCTTGTACCCCGCAAAATAATGTTCGGTACCGTCTTTGGCTAACATTGATATGATCTTCGTGGGATAATTCATTACCGCACCGTGTCTATCGAGCCAATCGTCACCGAGGATTAGATCTTCATCAACAATGTTTACGACTATCAAATTCAAAAACCACACTCTCTCAGCGATTAACACCGGACAATCTCTAACTTCCTTGTTCCCCACGATTCTATCACCACTGGGCAACTTAACCACAAAGGACTCACAAGGAGACAAGCCCTCAATATTCAACCGACGCACACAATCCAAAGAGATGAACGAATGAGAAGCACCGGAATCAAAAAGCACTCTAACTGGATGAGACAAAAGAGAAACGATACCTGTCGCCACGGTAGCCTCTGGATCTCCAGCTCTCCTCATCTCATAGACACGAGGTTGCACCGAACCAGCACTGGGGGCTCCCCCTCTAACAGACTGACCACGGCCTCTGCCTCGACCGTAACTCTGGGATGGCTGACCTGTAGATGACTTCTGATTAACACTCGGTTCTCCAGGCGTAGGGGATGATGCCTGAGCTCCAAGTGGATTTTCTTCTTCCGTACAGTACATGGCTCTATGGCCTTCCTGGCCGCAATTAAAACACTTCAATGGGGGTAGACCACAATCACGATTAAGATGGCCCTGTTGGCCACAATTAAAACATGTCACAACCCGGTTGGACACACTAGCACCAGCTCTGAAATTCAGTTTACCTCCCGATGCACGGGAAGACCCTTTGGTTGGAGAACTTGCCGACTGTGATCCCCGCTGGTTGCCACCTCTACCGCTAGAAAACTTTCCAGTGGTCTTATGCTTCTTACTCTCACTTGTCGTTTCGGTAGTAGTGAAGGACATATCATAGGCTAATGCCCTACCCTGATACTGCTTCAATGTGGTGCAAGCGAAGCCCGACATATAGTGCCGAACCTTTGGCTTCATTCGCATGTCAAAGTGACGAATTCTATCTCTCTCTTCCCTCACTTGACTCTTCACATGGTTGAGTTGACGATTGTATTCAATGATTGTCTGAGATACAGGGATATCCTGGGGTTTAGCTTCGTAAAAGGCTCGAATCCTGGCCTCCTGAATAGGCCACGGGCAGAACTCGGCCTCCATCAATTCCTTAAACTCGTCCCATGAAACCACACGATCCTGAGGTGCAACAGCTTGCCACCAACTATCTGCATCCCTTGATAGAAAGTACTGGGCAACTGGCACCTTACGTGCCTCTGGATAATTCACGGCCATGAAAACTTTATTCATTTCATTAATCCAATCTTCCCAGCCGATCGGATCATTTGCTCCAATAAATTAGGGAGGGCGCATACGGATAACATCTTGTAACCACTTCTCAGCCCCAGTGTCGGTAACAGGAAGTGGTTGGTTAAGCTGTACCGCCTGGGTTAAAAGAGCTATTTGGTTCGCCACTTGCTGCAGTATGGTGGCAACACCCACATCCGGTTGGCTCCCTGCAGAAGTTCCCAGACTGGGTGACGGCTCATGATAACTACCGGTGCTAGGTTGAATAAAGTCGGACAAGCTAGGCGTAGCTGAGCCTCCTACCGAGCTGAGGGACATGGCCGCTCCACCGGCTACGCCACGCCCTCGTCCACGACCACGACCGCGTCCACGTCCTCTACCAGTTGACATTCTAAAGAAAAATGGAAGTAAAATCATAAGCATAGCTCGAAGCATTCCCATCTAGAATATGGACTTCTCATGTCCCATAATCGAATGACAATGAGTGAATAAAGAGGGTAAAGAAGATAGGGAACTTAGGAGTACCGGTCGTACGAGATGACGGCAGCGCGATGATACTGTGTTCTCGGAATAGTACATTTAGACCCAGTAATACGACAGCCTAGGTATTCATAAACCTAAGCTCCGATACTAAATTCTGTAACACCCCCGAGATATTCGGAGAATATCACAGCGCCGTGAATCCCGACCTGGGACCCACTAGGCTTATCTTACTGACAACGTATCAAATTTGACAAAATCCACTCGGGAATCAATAAATTCGATACAAACAAGGAAGTTCAACCACAGACAAATAATACCATGAAGAAATACAAGAAGTTGTACAACAATGGAAAAGAACTTTCCTAAAGTACTCGAGTACCATTTATTATTACAAGGATAAAATAGACTGAATAGGACAATGATCAAACAAAATGGAACACAACTAGCCACAGTATCACGCCTCGCCATCCTCATCGTATCGTCCCGGTGCTCGCTCGTATGGATCCTTAGGACCTGAAAAACACAAAAGTAATTTTCCCCAAACGAGAGGGGTTAGGGCAAGTATTTCAAGTGAAACGTCAAGTCTTATACATATAAGCATATGCACCAATTCAAAGACATGATAATGATTTTCCGGAAAATACAATTATCCAAACATATTTAGAAATGAGGATATCTCTTGATTAACCGTGGACTCGACAATGCGCGAATCCCTCCTCGACCCCGTTGGATCATCTCGGAGTGGCTAACCCAAATGTTCACGGAACCGACATAAGCGGAACCCTCCTCGACCCCGTCGGGCCCTCTCGGAGTGAACAAAAGCAACTCTCACAATCACATGCATTACTTTTCACATTTAAGTTCACATTTAAGAACATAACTTTCACAAGAATAACTTGCCTGGAATCGAGAGAAAAGGGTACGAACGACAAGGTACCAAGATTGAAGGATTCGACAACTCCAAACCTAGACAAGTTCGTAATTCAATTATCAAAACCCCATCGGTATGAAAATAAGTTGGAATCACTCGAATTTACTACCCCGATACATGTGTTCCAGGAATAATTCTCTTAGATGGTGAATCGCAAGTTAAATATCCCAAATACTCAAGAACTCCAGAAATATACCAATAAATACATAGGAAAACATATATCCAAGGTAGATAATTCATAATCGACATACTCTAACATAACAACAAGCTGTATCGAAGGGATCAGATGGAAAATCCCCAAATACCAAAAATATAGGGTTGTGAGAAGTTTACCTTGATTTGGAGTGGTGCGGAGGATTAAACGTTGATAAATCCGAACTAGTAATTAAAAGATGTTGCTAGATAATTGCAGCTCGAAGAACTCCTCACAAATCGCCCGGAATCATCCAAGGAGGTGAAGGAAGGAAGAAATGACGATTTGGGAACGGAAGTGTCCTATTTATACTAAATAGGAGCTAGCGTGCGCTAGTTATGAAAAATAGCGTGTGCTATCGGACTCACCAGGCAGTCCAGTGGCCTCTGCCAGCTTCGTTAGGGTACACTAACACCTGCTAATAGCGTGCGCTAGAGCCTTCTAATAGCGTGCGCTAATTCTTTCTAATAGCGTGCGCTACCTGGTAATCGGTGCCCTGTCCAGAACCTACTGTCCCCAGCTCTGCTCTCTTTAGCGCACGTTACTCGAGTAACGTAGCGTGCGCTACCACTAAAATATAGCGTACGGTACCAGTCACACCTAGTGTGCGCTAGGAATTCCCTTTTTCAGTCCAGTAGCTACTGGACTGTCTGCCTCCAATACATTAGTAGCGTGCACTGATTATAGCAGATAGCGTGCGCTACCCTCACTAAATTAGCGTGCGCTACAAGGTGTGAGTAGCGTGCGCTACCCTTTACACGAAGGTAGTATAATCGCATCAAGGATCCGAAAACAGCGACGATCCGAACAAGAAAAGGGGGGTAAATCCAATTGAAAAGAATTTCAAGATTAATATAAACTTACTAAACACTTACATGAGTGTCAAAATTACAAAGCACAAGAGTAGAAGATTTACAAAAAGTATGGGTATTATAGATTCCCCTCATAACGTACGTTATGTACTCAACCTAACGTATGTTAAGCTCGCTTCGTCACATATGTAAGCTCCTCTGCTTAGTGTACGCTACACCTGCATCGTTGCGTATGTAAGCTCCTATGCTTAACGTACGTAATGGATTTTATATTTAGCCAATTTTGCTCCTGCCTTCCGTCTCAATATACCAAATACGTACACGTGACATACTGAATACATATACTCATTCCGATAACATTCTCATACGATACATCTGATGTATGATACCCTCAAATGCAATAGTCGACCAAGTATGACAATTATACAATTATACGTCATCGAAAGACATATCAAGCATGTAATGTCCTAGAATTAAAAATAACCTCGATAGATATACTGGTACAGTTGTCACATTTCCCAAAATTATTCATCCATACTGTATCGGTCCCACTCTGTACAGTACATCTCAGATAAAATAATGCGAAAATTCGTAACGAAATTTTATGATATTACATATCTTCCCACTTAAATAAGTTTCGTCCTCGAAACTTAAAATCCTGTCATAATCAATATTTCAGTCCCGAAATATCTTAAAATCATGCCACCCTGCTTGAATAATTATCATTAAAACCAAATAGCTGAAAGAACATACTTACAGGTCCGTGAAGTCGATGATCTCATGTGATACTAGCATACGACTCCTATACAAAGCCTCATCGCAATAACAACACACCGGCATCGCAAATATAGCAATTCGAAAATATTTCAAAAAAAATTTGGAACCTCTAAAAATCGGTTTGATTCAAAAGTCAGAAAATCATTTCAAAAGTCATGCTACTACCGTACTGGTAGAGCCACATAACACACATGTCGGGGTTTTACGAAACTCAAGCTCCGATACCATCTTCTGTAACACCCCCAAAACAGTGCCGTGGGCCCCACGCCGGAACCCACAAGGCTAAAGATCATTTTCAAAATGTTACAAACACGCCAACGAGGCAAAGACGGTGATATTTTAAAAACTCAAATATTTCCAAAATATAGTTCCCAATACCGTCATCAAATACCATTTGAAAGCACAAGGCGAAGACGCCAAAAGGGCATTTAGAAAGTACACACGAGCTGGTAAAATACCGAAAGCCATTTAAAGATACACACGCAGCGGATATAAACACAAAAGGAAATACATTTGCAGCAGAATTATAAAAAATAGAAAGAATACTCGAAACCCAATAACCATGCCATAGCCAGTATCACCGGAAAGCTCATCCCTTCACGACCACTACTAGCTCGATCTCCAAGTACCTAAAAGATAAAGCCCACGATGGGTCAGCCATAATACTCAACAATGGTAACGATCACATCAACATATACAATTACATATCAATGTAATTACAAGGTAAGAATATTTCTAGTGTAACCTTACCGTAGTAACTTTACCAATCCGTGGAATCTCAAATCAATTCAACCCTTACCTCAATTCGCACCTCGCATTCTCAAATGACGAATGAATTCAAAAATAACCATCTGTACTGTATTCAAAACGATACCAAGATTCTCAGACATAAATATATCTCCAATATGGAATAATCTGGCCATGTCCGATTCTGTCCGCTGGATCGCACAATCGGATCCCAATTATGATAAAACCGATCTCACATGATACATCTGTAGATCAACTGTCCCGAAACAATGGCAACCCGGATATCAATACAAAGTATGAATGCTCACACAATCAATAATAATAAACAACCAATGCATCAGAACGAGAATATCAATGACATTATAACTCCACACATGATCGACAAGGATCAACCACAAACGAGAATACCATTGATGTGGTAAATTTCAACGAGAACAATAAAGAGTCAACGTCCAAGAACACCAACGATACGATAAACTCCAACAAGATCAATAACGGATCAACAACCGATAATACCAACGATACAGTAATCTCCAACAAGATCAATAAAGGATCTACAACAACCGAGAATACCCACGATACGGTAAACTCCAACAAAATTAATAAAGGATCAACAACCGAGAATACCAATGATACGGTAAACTCCAATAAGATTAGTAAAGGATCGACAACGACCGAGAATATCAATGGTAAGGCAAACTCCAAACGGAATCAATAAGGATCGATAACGAACGAGATTACCAACGATAGGGTGAACTCCCAACGAGATTAATAAAGGGTCAATAACAAACGAGTTGACCAACGATAGGGTGAACTCCAAACGAGATTAATGAAGGATCAATAACAAATGAGTTGACCAACGATAGGGTGAACTCCAAACGAGATTAATAAAGGGTCAATAACAAACGAGTTGACCAACGATAGGGTGAACTCCAATCGAGATTAATGAAGGATCAATAACAAACTAGTTGACCAATGATAGGGTGAACTCCAAACGAGATTAATGAAGGTCAATAACAAACGAGTTGACCAACAATATAGTAACTCCAAACGAGATCAGTAGAGAATCAATAACAAACGAGATTACCAACGATATGGTAACTCCAAACAAGATCAATAAAGGATCAGCGGGGACAGATACACAAGAGAATAAAATCGTCAACCGTATACAAATCACATATGTGGGATCTCGAAGACAACTCGACGATTGAACAGATCCGATTATATATGGACTATGAATGACCAATCAATATGACTCAAGACGGACGTCACGATATGCCCGATCCAGAAATGGGTCTGTATATGAGCCAACCACGGGTATTGATCAGATACATGTCTGGTCTCGTACCTAATCAGCCTCACAAATTACGTCTCGTGTGCATGGCTCAATATGAGGTAGAAACCAACACCTGCTACATGTGCTCGCCCTGAAAATCCTACATATGACCGAATAGAACGTATCTGACTCCAGATATGTCACGATACAATATGACAACGAAATTCAAAGAAACGCATATCTAATAAGGACCAGAAAACTTCCCAAGTGAACAACGATAGTTCGATAATGAAAGATGGACATGACCACAACATCGTATTGCCGCTAGACAACAGTTCGCAGCATACTCAACAATGCATATAATATAGAACATAAACTCCCAAGGCCGCAGCCAAGGGTCACAGAAGCATCTACTCAGGAATACTCCGGACCGTGGGTGCCAGATTCTGGTCTTATCCCTCAACACAGTTCCATACGGGTACCATTCAGGTTTTATCCCCAACATATCGGCCCAACAATTTACAGTTCACGGAAAGAGCACATCACAAAATATACCAAATAATGATGCACACTCATCACATGAAACATCAACACACACATATGCAACAATGCAACATGATAATTATCACAATTCAGCAATACTAAATTACCTCAAAGCCGGAGATGCTAACCCTTCCTCGACCAATGTCCCTGAACGAATACACGGTTACTCGAATAGTCCAAAATGAAGTACAGTCCATTACTAATACCAAACCACCATCTTGAGTTCAATGTTTGCACGATAACTACCCTCGATATCCAGCATTTCATACAATGAACCAAAGATAATTCTCATCTCCGTTCCCACTAGACATCTTTAAAATCATATACTTTATGGTTTATCTCAGTCCAAGCATAATATACATACCATCATCCTGACAATTCATATTCATAATATCATTGCTATATGAATCATAAATGAAATAAACTGAGCAAGCAAAACTTGCCTCGATACCGATACGATGAAGCCATTACCAATCCCCTCGTCTTCATCTATGAGCTCCTCAGCCCCGACCAAGGCAATACATGCATTCTCCAATCTCAACCACAGCACAACGGTCATAATCAATGATCAATTATCGCAACCTAAGTAATCAATTAACACACATTCGATAACAATCAACAACCGAGATAATCAACCAATCAACTCAACGGTTCAACGATATCTCGATCATACAAAATCAAACCATTATAACTCAAACAATACGAATACAAGCCGCAATTCGATAATTGATCAACTCTAACAAGTGTCTCAACATTCTCGATTCCGTCTTCAATCTTAATTATGGATTAACACGGATCATCTTTGTAAATTCATAGAAATACAATTATCGTTATCATCACGAATAACCATATACAAAAATTAACCATAATCCTTCCAATTTCCATAAAATCACGACATATATAACTCAAATGTCCTTCAAGAATATGAATTAATCCATAATCATGTCTGTAGCCAACAAAATGACATAATCTGATGTGTTCTAACATATGAAACATCATCTAATTCATAATCAAGGCATATATCATTTTTTTCCTCAATATACAATTCATACAACCTCAAAAATCACAACAACAACAACGTAACCATCATTATACGAAGAAGAACATCAACAACAATATCAAAATCCGAATCAAAGAGAGGAAATATCCAACATACCTCTTGAAGAAGAGCCACAAAGGTCATACACTTCCAAAAACATCAAGAACTCCAATCTCCAAGCTTCTAATCAAATCATTAAGGTCCCAACCAAGGTAGGAGGGTCTGAAAAGGGATTGAAAGTGGAGAGGGATGAAGCTGGGGTGGAAAAATGTGTTTATTCTCATGAATAAATGAAAGAACAATTCTAAATATATAATCTGCATAGCTCGTTACGTACGTTAAGACCTAACCTTAATGTACGTAAGACCATTTAACGTATGCTACATGTCCTGCATAGCGTACGTAATAGTTATCCAGGGTTAACTTGTAATACCCGTACTTTTTATTGACTGTTTGACCTTACCGTTCTTCCTGTTTTGTCGCTCTGTAAACTCTTTGTGATGGTGTCGGCGTTGATCTAGAGTTTCATGCTTTGTTTGGATCAAGATCGTTCCGTTTAGACCTTTCGGAAGTGTTTTGGGTCAGGAGGTAGCGCACGCTAGGCCTATGCTAACGCACGCTAATTCGGCGTGAGTAGCGCACGCCAGTTTTGAGCCTTAGCGCGCGCTAACGGACTGAGTCGGCAGAGACAGTAAGATTTTAGACTTTCTGGACTAGCAGATATCGCACGCTAAGCAGCGGCTAGCGCACGTTATATGTGTTGCATAGCGCGCGCTAGTGCACAGTGTTAACGCACGCTATCGGGCTGAGTCAGTGAACTGAGACTTTGGCAGGACACCAGTTAGCGCACGCTAAGGATGTTGAGTAGCGCGCGCTAACGTCTGCGGACAGTAGCCACTGGACTACCAGGTGATCCGTTAGCGCTCGTTAATATTTAGGCGTAGCGTGCGCTATACTGGGCGAGTATATATTGGATAGTTGACTTCCATTTCGTCATTTTTCATCTCTCACTCAATTTCCGACCGGGAGCAGCGGATTTAGGCGATTCGGGGAGTTTGGAAGCGATCTTTCTTCAGATAACAACATCTTTGGTTGGAGAATAAATATTTCACAGCATCTAATCCTTTCCATCTTCTAAAGCAAGGTACCGGAAGCGCGTTCTTGGACCTACCGAACTCATACTCTTTTCCGTTCAATTTCACGATGTCTCAAAGGCAAGTATATATTTATGATTGTACGTTCTCGACTTTGAAAGTAAGATATATGAATGACATGTTTATTTATATCCACTCTGGGGTGGGCCCACAGGTCCCCTGATGGTTTCGTAGCCTTTGGTGTGATTCCACAGATAATTTAGGTTAACCACTCTGGGGTGGGCCGCTGGATCCCTTGAGGGTTCCGTAGCCTTTGGTGCGGTTCCATGGTTGATCATGTATGCATTGTTGTGATGCTATGAGATTTAGTTATTCTGGAATACTAGTATTGAATTGATGAATTGACGGTTACCTTTACTTTATTGTCGAGGAGTATTTTGTTTCATACTTGATATACTTGCACTAGCTATTCGACGGCTAACCCCTTTATGGGGGGAATACTTTTTATGTATTTCAGGTTCCAGGAGAGCGGACAGGCAGGTATCGGGTCGGCATGAAGATTATGGGCAAGTGTGATGCTGTGTCTTGTCTCCGGTTATACTTTTGGATTTCTCCATTCAATGTTGTCGTACTGGAATGGTTAATGAATACTCGAGTATTGTTTTCCGTTTTCCTTGATGTTCCGGCCTGTGTTTGCCGAGGTTTTGATTTGTGTTGTGATGTTTATGGATACATTGGATATGTTTGAATAGCCTTGTATTGTTCTTCATTCCATTGTATGTAGACCTTCTCGGTCAAAATTTATAGTTCCGCGTATGTTTAGCCTTGTGGGTCCCAGGACGGGGATCACAGTGCTGTAATATTCCCTGAATAACTTGGGGGTGGTACATAATTGTCCTATTTCATGGCATGCATTACGTACGTAATTCCCTTACCATAGCATACCTAATGTAGCGGTTGACTTGCTATAGTGCCATACTTGATTAACGTATGCAATGGCATATCCTTAACGTACATAAGGCTCGAGGTTGACTCGCCTGTCCACATCCGCACCGAAAGCTGCCGACACCGGGCCCACTGCCGACCACAGCTCGAACCTGTTCGATTACCTTCATAACGTACGTTATGAACTCAACCTAACGTACGTTAAGCTCGCTTCGTCATGGGGCTCACGGGGCTCACGGAACTGTAAGATTCCCTGAATAACTTGGGGGTGTTACAGAATATGGTATCGGAGCTTAGGTCTATGGATACCTAGGCTGTCGGTCTTTTGGGTCGATTGAGTCGTCATTTGTCCACAGTATCACTACTCTGCCATCATCACAGTGCGACCGGTACTTGTAAGACCTCTTACTCTTCTGGTGTTTCCTTATTCGTTTTGCTTCTATTTTGGTATTCTTGAGAATCGGTCACTTCGATGATGTGTGATTTGGATGTTACGCATGTGTGTGCCCTTCAGAATATTGGCTGAAAGGAGGCAGAGTCATGGCTGTGGTCACGGACGTGAACTCTTCCTTGAGATTTTGTTAAATTGCTAATTGTGATATTGGTGTGTATCGGTATTATGTTGAGTTGAGACTTTGTTTGGGAGTCGCATTGTAGTATCATGGGAGATCATCGGCTTCACGTACCTGTAAGTACATTATTTTGGTTATTCGCATGTGGCGGTGTTTGATTGCTTTCGTGATGAGTTTGGAAATTTTGGATTGACCTGTTTGTTTGTGACAAGATTGCAAGTTTCGTGGACGAAACTTATTTTAAGGCAATATCTCGATTTCTACTATGTAATATCTGGAATTTCAGTATAGCTTAGTGTCTATACATTATGGATAAAATAATTCGAAGACTGAGACAGCTGTATTGGTATAATTGTCATAGTTCGTCGACAATTACATTGAAGATATCGTGTATCAAGTTATCGTACTTTTGATATTGGGTATATCATATGAGAATATTATCAAGTTGTATATGTATTCAATATGTCGTGTATATACATCTAGTATATAAAGACGACGGACAAGAATAGCGGGAAATGGCTAAGTACAGCCACGTTAGCACATGCTACAAGGTATGCCTAGCGCGCGCTAAGATATATACTTAGCGTCCGCTACGATGCATACTTAGCGCACGCTAAGAGGTTTGAGTTACGTACGGTAAGGAGGACCCCTAATGTACGTAAGGTATTCTGGATAAGGTCCAGAAGGTGGCCGACAGGTAGGCCCAGACTGTCTATTATTGGCGATTAGCGCACGCTAATGCATGTTGGTAGCGCATGCTACTGAGCATTTCACTATAGCAAGTCAACACGGTTTGTGTACGCTAATACCTGGGCATTACGTACGTTAGATGATGTGCGAAGCAATACAGTAGCCTCTGGACTGCCCGATAACGCACGCTATCGAGGAAGGATAGCGCACGCTAGTAATGTGTTTTATAAAAAGGATAGATGGGTGCTGAGAGGCATTTTGTCCATTCTCCTTCCTTCAGTTAATAGAGAGAGCTTTGGGAGGTATTTGAGGTTCCCAAACACTCTGAGATGATGGTCTTTAACAAGATTAAGATGGAGAGCATGGATTAAAGCCTTGTTCTTGAAGTTATTCATGATTCTTGGAATGGAGTTCAATGGTTCTTCTTCTTGATTTGTCTATTCAAGGTAACTCTCGTATCCCTTTGATAGTGGTTCGTTTTAAAGGATGATTCTTGGTATTCTACGGGAAGTTTGTTGAAGAAGATAATGACATAATGACTTATATGTTAGGTTATGTTATATTTTACATGAACATGGTCAGGGAATCATGTTGTCATTGGCAGTATTGTTGTGATTCTTGATATTATGATGATATATACCTTAGATTGTGAGTTATATGTAGGCTTAGATGTTGGAACATCGAATTATGTCGTTTGGTCGATTATGGACGTGATTGCGGATTAATCCACATGCTTGAGGGACTCCTGAATTATACGAGATGATGAATATTTATAAGAAGTGTTGGTGCTTTGAATATGAATATGGAATATAATTACGAGTTTGCTGAGGCTATTATTCATCCCTGAATTTGGAAGCCCGTACGTATGGAACAAAGGTTTAAGTCGAATGATTGGATTGTTTGATAACCTTTTAATATGATTATCTATTATATTGAACTAATTGGATGGTTCGAACTGATGATGATCATAGGTAAATTTTAACAATGGATTTACGATACGGAACCTTGTCAATTCGCATTTAAGAATCGAGTTTGGAATCGATGACATTTAGACCCTTATTATTGGTTCGAATTGGTTGCTGATATGATCATCGGATTTCGGCTCGTATTGTAGACGTGGATTCGTGAGGGTCTGAGTTAGACAGTTCAGACTGTGTTTAATCGAGATATTGTGGGACCGATGAGTTTGTGGCCTGGTTGTATTGATATTGATCGTCATCAAACTTGTTGATTATTAATCCTTCTTTTTACAATAAGTTGTGATGTTTGATCGTGGATTATGACTATTATGTTGCGTTTGAGATTGAAGAGTTCGTAGATTACTTTGGTCGGGACTGAGTAACTCGTAGACGAAAGCAACTGAATTAGTAAAAGTTCGTGGTATTGATATCGAGGCAAGTTTTATACTTGTACTAGTCAATGAGATTGATGTTATCATATATGTGTTTGAATGTGTGTATCATTTCGAGACTTGGTCTTTGTATGATTTTGTTGATATCAGGGGATTGTTTGATACGATATCCTTCGGAAAGTTATGCCAAACTTTATTGTTGTTCGTAAATGGCCGGTTCAGGGCATTATGGTACTTGTTGGTTATATTGTTGTCGATAGCCGGTTCGCGGTATCGACGTATCGATTGTTATTATTGATTGATGTTCCATTGGGATATTGTTGTGAATCGTCGTTATTGATATCAGTGTTTTTCTGCTACTGTTGTATTGGCCCATTGAAGGCATTGACGTATTCGATTATCATCTTCGTTATCTGTAACCGATTAAAGGTGCTGAGACATCCGTTGTATTGTTGCTATCAATTGGCCGTTGTAAGGCAATTGGTGTATTGAATTGGGACTGTCGAAAACATCTCCCATCCGTTGTATCGTTATCGATTGGCCATTATAAGGCAATCAAGGTATTGAATTGGGATAGCCGAGGACGGTTCCCATCCGTTAGTTATTATTGTCGTGTTTGCCGACTCAAGGCAGCACACTATCATTCTTGTGAACTCGGTAATTTTGTGATCGTTGACGGTTGAGGATTTCCAGATTGTTGTTCGTGTTAATCGGTCTTTAGGGATTGTGGTCCCAGGATGGTTGTGTTGGATATTGTTGGTCGTGTCGATTGGTTATGTGTAGGATTTTTAGCCAGGCACACGATGGTCATGCGTGGATGTTTCCGCATTGGACCGTGCACACGGGACGTAGTTCGTGAGGCTAATTAGGTACATTATCCCACGTATGTTCTGGATTCCGTATACGAGGTGGACATGTGCACGGACACATTTCCGAATCGGGTGTACTGTGATGTCCCTCTTGAGCCTTATTATTGTGGTCGTTCATAGTCCATGTTGTATTGGATATGTTTGACTGTTTACGACTGGTTGGTCATACGCCCGAGGGGTTTGTTCGATAGTCGGGGTTATTTATTTGAGATCCATTATTGTTGATCGTTTAGAGTTACCTTGTTGATGGTACTCTCGGTCATTGTTGGCCCCTTATTGATCGTGTTGGAGGTTATCATGTTGATGGTATTCTCGATTATTGTGGGTCTTTCGCTGATAGCATTGGAGTTTATCATGTCGATGATATTCTCGGTTGATTTATGGGTTGATTATTGTTATTGACAGTGTGAGTGTTCGGATTGTACGTCACTGTTTCGGGACTTGTTGTCATTGTTTTGTGTGTTATTGGTTTTCGCTAATATTGAGCTTTATCGGTACAATCCGACGGACAGGATTTGGCACAGATAGTTCATGCTACACTTATGAGTCGTGATAATGTTTCGAGAATTCTTGGTATTGTTGAATACAGTACAGACAATTGTAGTTGAGTTCTCTTCGTATTTTGAGATGCCCTTCAACATATCAATCGTACACCAATACTCGTCGTCAACCTTTGGAATTCGATTTTGGAGACCATGTCCTACTCCAGGGTTGGAGACTTAGATTATCGCTTGTCGTTGCCCCCTGTGTTTGGTCTTGTTCATATCGTTTGTCATGTTTCTCAGTCGAGAAGGCATATGCCGGATCCAAGTCATGTTTTTGACTATAGTGAGATTTACGTAACAAAGGATGTTACCTATCCGGAGAAACTAGTGAAGATTCTTTAACGTCGTGAGAAGCAGCTTTGGCACAAAACCATCCCGTTGGTTTTAGTGCAATGGTCGAGACATGGAGTTGAGGATGAGACTTGGGACACGGAAGAGAATATGCGATCGAAGTACCCCGAACTTTTTATTTCTTAAGTTTCGGGACGAAACTTCTTTTTAGAGGGGGAAAATGTAATACCCGTACTTTTTATTGACTGTTTGACCTTACCGTTCTTCCTGTTTTGTCGCTCTGTAAACTCTTTGTGATGGTATCGGCGTTGATCTAGAGTTTCATGCCTTGTTTGGATCACGATCGTGCCGTTTAGACCTTTCGGAAGTGTTCTGGGTTAGGGAGGTAGCGCACGCTAGGCCTATGCTAACGCACGCTAATTCTGCATGAGTAGCGCATGCTAGTTTTGAGCCTTAGAACGCGCTAACAGACTGAGTCGGCAGAGGCAGTGAGATTTCAGACTTTCTGGTCTGGCAGGTATCGCACGCTAAGCAGCGGCTAGCGCACGTTATATGTGTTGCATAGCGCGCGCTAGTGCACAGTGTTAACGCACGCTATCGGGCTGAGTCAGTGAACTGGGACTTTGGCAGGACACGAGTTAGCGCACACTAAGGATGTTGAGTAGCGCATGCTAACATCTGCGGACAGTAGCCACTGGACTACTGGGTGACCCGTTAGCGCACGCTAATATTTAGGCGTAGCGTGCGCTAGACTGGGCGAGTATGCAGTTGACTTCCATTTCGTCATTTTTCATCCTCTCACTCAATTTCCGACCGGGAGCAGCGGATTTAGGCGATTCGGGGAGTTTGGAAGCGATCTTTCTTCAGATAACAACATCTTTGGTTGGAGAATAAAGATTTCACAGCATCTAATCCTTTCCATCTTCCAAAGCAAGGTACCGGAAGCGCGTTCTTGGACCTACCGAACTCATACTCTTTTCCGTTCAATTTCACGATGTCTCAAAGGCAAGTATATATTTATGATTGTACGTTCTCGACTTTGAAAGTAAGATATATGAATGACATGTTTATTTATATCCACTCTTGGGCGGGCCGACAGGTCCCCTGAGGGTTTTGTAGCCTTTGGTGCGATTCCACGGATAATTTGGGTTAACCACTCTGGGGCGGGCCGACGGGTCCCCTGAGGGTTCCGTAGCCTTTGGTGCGGTTCCATGGTTGATCATGTATGCATTGTTGTGATTCGATGAGATTTAGTTATTCCGGAATACTAATCTTGAATTGATGAATTGACGGTTACCTTTACTTTATTGTCGAGGAGTATTGTGTTTCATACTTGATATACTTGCACTAGCTATTCGATGGCTAACCCCTTTATGGGGGGAATACTTTTTATGTATTTTAGGTTCCAGGAGAGCGGACAGGCAGGTATCAGGTCGGCATGAAGATGATGGGCAAGTGTGATACTGTGTCTTGTCTCCGGTTATATTTTTGGATTTCTCCATTCAGTGTTGTTGTACTGGAATGGTTAATGAATACTCGAGTATTGTTTTCCGTTTTCCTTGATGTTCCGTCCTGTGTTTGCCGAGGTTTTGATGTGTGTTGTGATGTTTATGGATACATTGGATATGTTTGAATACCCTTGTATTGTTCTTCATTCCATTGTATGTAGACCTTCTCGATAAAAATTTATAGTTCCGCGTATGTTTAGCCTTGTGGGTCCCAGGGCGGGGCTCACGGCGCTGCAATATTCCCTGAATAACTTGGGGGTGTTACATAACTGTCCTATTTCGTGGCATGCATTACGTACGTAATTTCCTTACCATAGCGTACGTAATGTAGCGGTTGAATTGCTACAGTGCCATACTTGATTAACGTATGCAATGGCATATCCTTAACATACGTAAGGCTCGAGGTTGACTCGCCTGTCCACATCCGTGCTGAAAGCTGCCGAAACCAGGCCCACTGCCGACCATAGCTCGAACCTGTTCGATTACCTTCATAACATACATTATGAACTCAACCTAACGTACGTTAAGCTCGTTTCGTCATGTACGTAAGCTCCTCTGCTTAGCGTACGCTACACTTGCATCGTTACGTACGTAAGATCTTATGCTTAACGTACGTAATGGCTTTTATACTTCAATATTGCTCCTGCCTCCCGTCTCAATATACCGAACACGTACACACGACATACTGAATATGTATACTATATCTGATGTACGATACCCTCAAATGCAATCGTCAACCAAGTATGACAATTATATAAATACTCATACAGTATATCCGACATCGAGAGACATATCAAGCATGTAATATCCTAGATTTAAAAATAACCTCCATAGATATACTGGCACAACTGTCACAGTTCCCAAAATTATTCATCCATACTGTATCGGTCCCACTTTGTACAGTACAACTCGGATAAAATAATGCGAAAATTCGTAGCGAAATTCTAGGATATTACAGTATTGGAGCTTGGGTTCGTAAAAACCGGGCATGTGTGTTATGTGGCTCTATCGGTGCGGTAGTAGCGTGACTTTTGAAAATAATTTTTCTGACTTTTGAGTCAAACTGATTTTTGGAGGTTCCGAAAGTTTTGAAATATTTTCAAATTGCTATATTTGCTATTCGAGTGTGTTGTTATTGTTCTGAGACTTCGTATGAGAGTCGTATTGTAGTATCATGGGAGATCATCGGCTTCACGCACAGTATATTATTTTAGTTATTCACTTGTGGCGACAAATGATTGCTTTGTGATGAGTTTGGAAATTTTGGTTGATTTGTTGGTTGTGACAGGATTGCAGGTTTCGAGGACGGAACTTATTTTAAGAGGTGTAGTATGTAATATCCTGGAATTTCAGTATAAATATTTCACATTATTTTACCCGAGTTATATTGCATAGTGCAAGATATTACAGTATGGATAATCTAATTTAAGGACTGAGACAATTGTGTTAGAATAATTGTCGTACTTAGTTGACAATTGCATTTGACGATATTGTGTATCAGGTGTATCGTCTAAGAATATTATTAGAATGCGTATATGTATTCAGTATGTCGCGTGTATGTATTCGGTATATTGAGACGACAGGCAGGAGCAGTTGTATATGGCTAAGTATAAATGCCATTACGTACGTTAAGCTGAGGAGCTTACGTATGTTAAGTTGGTAAGGGTAACGTATGTTATGTATCATGCATTACATACGTTAAAACACCAGGTGAGATGCATCCATCTGATCAGAGGACTTTGTCAATGCAAGCGTAGCGTACGTTAAGCGTAGGAGCTCACGTACGTTTAGACACAGCTGTAACGTACGTTACGTTGAGTATATAACATACGTTATGAAGAGAATCAGACAGGATTCGAAGTATCAGCAACTTTCAGCGCATATGTGGAAAGGTAAGTCAACATTGTGCTTTACGTACGTTAAGGATATTCCATTACGCACGTTAAATAGGTATATTACTGTAGCAAGTCAACTGTGTGTTACGTATGCTACAGTACAGGTGTTACGTACGTAATACAAGGTAAAAAATGAGGTAGTGGGTTCTAGAGTAGAGTTACGTACGCTATCAAAGTCGGATAACGTACGTAATGCTCATTACGTACGTTAGGTTGATCAAGTAACGTACGTAATGACTGAAGTGTATATAAATATGAGATGTCCGTCACTTTGATATTTTGAGAGTTTCACTTCATTTCTTCATCCTTCAACCCCCCGAGATGGATTTTTGATTCCTCTAAGTCGATTATGAGCTTGAGGATGAGGATTTGGAGCTTGAGGTAGGAATTATGGTTGATTCTTGAGGCGTTTGCTTGTGTTGTTCATCTTCTTGAGGTATGCTGGATAACTCTTCTTTTTTACTTCGGATTTTGAGGTTGTTGTTGATGTTTGTTTCGTATGATGCTAGATTATGGAATATTGTTATTATTATTGGTGTTTCATGAAGTTCGTGTTGAGAAATGACGACATGTTTGATATTTGTTCGATTATGAGTTAAGATGGTGGTTTAGATGTTAGAACACATATTGATTATGTTGTTTTGATGATTATGGGCAAAGTGATGTTAGTTGAATATGGTTATGGATTAATTCATGTACTTGAATAATTCTTGGTCTATATGACATGATTAAGATGATTATCCGTCGAAGTGTTAGAGGAAATAAGATTTGGACACTTTTTTTTGGAAAGTCTCGTGTATAAGGTTCGACTTTGAAAACTTACCACCATATATTGAAAACTCCAAAAATTCTTAAACATAACAGTATAATAGAGCGTCAAGTTATATTTCTAATGGTTCAAACGGTGAGTTAATCGGAGTCCGGATGAGTGAGTTATGGCCAGAATGGTAAAAACTATACTGCTTGTATTCAGAGCATGTATTACGTACGTTATGACTGTGTTACGTACGTTGACATGCCTGGGAGTATAAAAATGTTCAAAAAAATCGGGAATTTCAGTTCCCAATCCTTCCTACACGATCCCCTTACACCCCAAGACACCCAAACTCGATTTTTAACCCTTGATTATCAGATTTTGAAGTGGTTTATCAAGTGTTAACATCTAGGAAAGATGGGAACAGAGAGTATAACATCATTCTTGATTGTTTTGCCGGATTGAAGGTAATTGGCTGGAACTCTCATGTTTTGGGATTTTTGAGACATCTTGGTATATTTGAGTTATTTAGTTCGTATCGATGGCTAGAATTGTATTATGTTGAAGGATAATATATATATATATATATATATGTGTGTGTGTGTGTGTGTGGTTGTTTTCTTCGTGTTCTTGATGTGGTTGGTGTTTATTAATTGATAATTCGAATATACCTTTGAATCATGTCTTCAAGGTGTTTGATTGAAGACTTGAAAGAGATATTGATTGGAATATTTTGGTTATGTTTGTATATTCGCCTTATCGAATTGATACATGGACTTTGCGGAATTATGGGAAAGTTGGAATTAAGTATATGTTGAATAACTCGTGGGAATGTTCTTGTTAATTGGTCATAGTAATTCGGATGTTGTTGTTTGAATTCGATATGGATATATTCAAGGATACTAATTTCATGTTTATGATTATTTGGATAGATTGATGTTGTTTAGGTCGTGATTGAAGAACTATCAAGTTTGGAGTATTTGTGTATCTGAATCGGCTTGTTGGCGTATCAGTATTTGAGGCAAGTTTTATACTTGCTCTGTTCAAAATACCTAATGAATGGTTTCGGTTTCATTTCATTTATAATTGGTATAGCAATGACTGTATATAAGAATTCGTGGAGATGAAGTTTATATGTTGTGTTTTGGTTTTGGTGCGTAATCATAAGGTATATGATTTACATACGTCAAGATGTATAATTAAGCGTTGGGATTACAGTTGGGTAACGATGAAGATATAAGTTCTACAGTATGCGGTTTCATCAAGTATCGAGGTATGTTATGATAAATGAAGGTTCTGGTTATTCTGAATGATTTCGCGATAGTAAGAGATTGGACGGTTATGTAGGTATAGTCAAGAGTTGGTTATTGTCAGTGATAATCGAGAAGGCCAATTCTTAGCAAATACCTTAGTATATGTTTTATCTTATTGTTTTGAATATGATTGGAGTCGAAAGGCTATTGTGATTGGGCCGATGTGTTGAGAGATAAGACCTAAATGGTACCCACGTTCCGGAGTATTCCTGTGTAGACGCTTCCGTGACCCTTGGTTGCGACCTTGGGGTATTTTGTAACTGTATGTAATGTGTTGAGGGATAAGACCTAAATGGCACCCACATTCCGGAGTATTCCTGTGTAGATACTTCCGTGACCCTTGGTTGCGACCTTGGGGTTATTGTAATTGAAAGATAATAATTGATTATTTGTGATTTTCTGTTTTAATATATTGTTGGTACTTGACTAGATTGGCACTCGATTGTTAGAGTCGAGATTTGATGGTGTTAATCAATGGGTATGATTGGATTGGCCGAATGTTGGGTATCGTGTACTTATGAATTATGATGATTTTTGGTATTGTCTGAATATAACACATATGGTTGTAGTTGATTGCATTCGTCATTTGAGAATGCGAAATCTGGATTATGGTAAGGATCAATTTGGCATGGATTGCTATGGATTGGTAAGGTTATGACGGTAAGATTATATTGGTAGTATTCTTACTTTGTAATTACATTGGTATGTAATAATTTATGATGATGTGATCGTTATCATTGTTGAGTATTGTGGATGACCCCATCGTGGGCTTTATTTTTAGGTACTCGGAGATCGAGCTAGTAGCTGTCGTGAAGGGATGATCTTCCCGGGTGATACTGGCTATGGCATTATTTGGGAACCGAGTATTTGACTGGTTATTTTATTCTGCTGAATGTATTTTCAATTATGTTTATGTTTGTTGCGCGAGTATTTCAAAATATTTTTCCGGTATTTTACCAACTCGTGTATTACTTTAAAATGGCCTTTTGGGTATTTCGTAAATTTGGTTTAATTCGTGAAACCTTTTTCCTTAGACTTTCTCAACCTATCAGTACATGTAAGTGGTAGCTTAGCGTACATTTTGAAACTGTTGAGTTTGGCATTTTTAGCCTTTTTACTTTCAAATGGTATTTTATGATGGTATTTGGAAAAATAGTTTTTCGGAGATTATTTAAGCATTTGAAATATATTACCGTCATCAGCCTTTTTGGCGTGTTTGAAATGCTTGTGAAAATGATTTTTGGCCTTGTTGGTTCCGACGCGGGTCCAACGGTGTTGTAATTTCCCCGGATGGTTTGGGGGTGTTACAATTGATAATCAAATTACAATGTTGTTTGCATTAAAAAATTACATCGAAATAAAAATAGAAGACATTAATATAAAGGAAACGGAAGTTCTATCCCATATAAGACTGATGTCTCCAGGTTTTCCGGGAGGGGTCATGTTCGGTTCCCTTCCACCAGTTGACTAAGGCGTCTCTTCCTCGATTCTTCTATAAGTTCCTTCCTTCTTGGGATACGTTAAATGAGAGAATCCAATCGTCCGAGTGGGTTGGTAGTTCTCCCTTCCGGATTTTAGATTTTAGTTTGATCTGGAGTGGGAACTTTCCTTATGCTAGAAGCCTTGAAAACTCTTTGGCGGCATCCTCAAGTGTTTCAAAGCGATTAAACATGGTCGATTCCCTGATGAGAACACAGAAGTATCTCTGTAGTTCATTCTGTTTCCATGCCTTCAACTCTTGAGCTGTTGGCTGTCTGCCAGTTGGGAGTTTGGTTTCTGCAGGCTTCTTCTGCACGTTGTTCTTCTAAGGAAAGTTAGGATCCTGGAACTCATGATGAGAACCAGAAACCCTGTATTCTTTGGCTCCTTGACCTAGACCGGGTTCGGCTAGTCTTCCAGTAGGAGATGCAACATTGTCATCTAAGATGGCTTCAATCTCATTTTCCTTCTCCAGTCGCCATCTCCTACCAGCCTATCGTGCCTCTTCCCCCTTTTTAGTGTTATCAAGATCAGATACCTTGTCGTGAATATCCTGAAGGATGTCCAACGACTCAACCGACTTGGTCTTTAGATCTGTGACGCAATCTACCAGACCCACAACTATTGATGTCAGTTCATCGATCTTTTGATCATGGGCAGTTAGTTTTGATCCTGTGAATTTGAGGGCAGCTACGGTCTTGACCTCCGCAACTCGCAACCTCACTTGTTCCTATTTCAGGATGTGTTCCTGATGCTGCTTCAATTGGTTGAGGGCTTGCCATAATGCATTGGGCATGAGGCGGAAAGCCTCTTCCACATCCTGTATGGACCTTTGAAGCTTAGGAAGCTTGTCCTGAGCAGTTTCTCTCATCCAATAGAGCTCCTTACCAACATCATACAGGGTATTGATAGCATCCTATAAGAAGATAGTTTGGCGACTGATCGCTTGCAGCTGTTCAATGCGGGCTTATGTGCGTGAAAAGTTAGGGTGAGCGAGCTTGGCATCAGATGTCTCTGCAAGCTATTTAAGTATGACATTATGACGAGGCATTTGGGTCTCTTCATTGATAAGGAAATCCTATTTTGATCCAGATGGGGATCCAGTAGGGAAAGGAATGGATACCTGCTGCAGGGCAGAAACCTGGATAGTTCCACTTGTTGTGTTGATGAAGAGACAGAGGGGACTGATTCCTCTTGTCTCTGAATGGTTTTTGTAGCATGGGGTAAAAGAAGGACTGAGTCTTCCTATTGGCTCTCAACAACCGCCTGTTCCTTAGGAGGGACTGATTCCTCCTGTTGGATGGCACGGGTCTCATCGACTCTGGTCGGAATGACTGATTCCTCCTGTGTGGAGGCTGATGATGGTTGTTCGGCAGAAGTCCCTTGGTCATCCGCGGCCTTGGACTGAGCAAAGTATTTTTCACGGGCCTCCTCACGGATCATACTCAGACCTATCTGCAAGTCATCATCGTCTCCATCTGAATCGGGGTGATGGATTTGGTTCTCTGGCTTGTCGGCGGATTGTGACTTCCCTTTCAGTCTAGTCTTTTTTTGCCACAAAGTATGAGATGATCAGTTCATGGCTAAAGATATCATCCCATTGGATCAAGACTTAGACAGTTTGGGTGTCTATGACTTCCAAAACTAATAGCTCTTTTTCTTTCCAGTCTTCCGAGTTGTACAAGGAGTCGTTTGGGGCGACTCTGTATGATTTCCATATCTTGAAGTGCTCAAAAGCTTCTTCAATCAGGACGTGGAGGAGAGTGTTGTTTATGATATCTATTGGGGAGGGACTCCGAAAAGTAGAGGGCTCTTCTGTCTGGTTTGGATTCTCGACAGGTAAGGGAGCATGTTGAGAAGAGGGACTCCTGATAGGGTGGGATACCCTGTCGGGAGAAGGACTCCTCACAGGGGTGGGGATCCCATTTGGAGTGGTGGTCATCGGCTCCGAAGGGGCAGCTGATTCACATGTTCCTTCAAGTTTTACAAATGCCTGGTCATCCATCATAGTTGTCATAGTCTCAGGATCTGCTAGAGCAGCCAGAGTTTCTTCCATAGGGATTGCGCCCTGTGGGATAACTACTCCGGTGGGTGAAGTAGGCGAAATTGCCTCAGTGGCCATTGTATCCACTGGGGTTGCTGTAGGGATAGCTTCCGTCTTCAAAGACCTCTTTGTATTCTGCTTCTTATTTCTATTCTCGACAGCTGTAGGAGAGCTGTCGGGAATATTTCTTTTCTTGTTGAAAGCCTTCTTCTTGCTTTCAGCGGATTTGGATTTGGTTGGGAGATCAGTGACGTCCTGAGGATCACTTGATGTTGGGAAGGAGAATGAGGTTGGTCTGCTTGCGATAAAGGATGCCTTGTTGAAAACAGATGGGTTGCAGCCACCGAGAAACATTTTGGTAAGGACTTTTTGGGATTTGCTGACTGCTGTATGCCACAACTAGTCAAGATGTAATTCAGAATGAGGCCAAGAGATTTCCTGGTAGAATATGGCTTCGATGCTTCCTCCTGAAGCCGTTTCAAAATGATCTGGAACAGTTAACCTTATCTACAGTCATGATGGCCACCATCATCCAGAATCGCATATTCATGCATATTTCGAACGTACTAGTTCAGTTTTCAACAACCCTGCAGCAAAAGTCATGCAGATATAGATAGCACAGAGTAAAGTTCTTCTTGTGGCATGAAAGATGAACTTGTGAAGGCCGGGAGTGTTGGGTTTTACGTGTATCTAGTATAATAAATTATGAGCAAAACGCAACAGAAATAATTAACGGAAAACCCAGATTAGGATCTTCATGCAGTAATTTAATTGATTTATAAAGAGTTCGTCGAATTACCTTAATTCGAAGAACAGATCTGTAACCCGAACCAGAAGCTGATTAATATCATCTTCCTCTTTCGGTGATCCACACTTGAACAACTGCTACAAGTCGGATTGATATATCCTTACGAATAATGTTGATAAACAGTACAACAGACGGCCGAAACGAACTTCTCGGACATAAAATATTTTGGCCAAACCAGAATAGGGGGTGGGCGATTTTTCTATCACGGGTTGTGTAATTTTAATCTTATGACAACTTCTTGTCCAAGACCCTTTATTTACACTAAATAAACCCTAGAGTCAAACTCTAGTATTTGCTTAGTTGCCCCTCAACTTATTAAATAATACAATACATATAATATCTTATATTATATATTACTAATTATTTAATCCTCTAATAAATATAATATTCAGTATTATATTTATCTTTTCCAGTTTATATAATTAAATAATATAATATATATTATCTTATATTATATATTACTCAATATTTAATTTATTTAGTAAATATAATTTCTATCTATTAATTATTCTTGCTTGTCTTTAGTTGTCCTATGTGTGACCTAAAAGGCTTATATTATGTTGGCAATTATTTAATACCTCATTAAATAATAAGTCATAAGCAGTCTCTAGCAAGACATTATGTCTACCCAAATAATATAAGTTTATAGTCCATTAAACCATTTAACGTGTCAAATCCCTTTGTCGCGCGATATAGTATTTGAACTAAGTCATGGATATTGTCATACTTATTATGTTCAAATGCTTTCTCGATCTTAAGTAGACTAATTGAATGAAATGACTCTTCATTTGAGCATGGCCATGCATTTCCTTCAGTCCTACTTATCGAGGGGCCCAACACATATCTCTCTCCCCAAAGAGAGGGATAAATCCATATCTTAATTATTCATTGCCCTCTACATTACTTCCATTAATCCAGATCGTTAACCTTCATGATCACCATGTTTCAAATGATGTTGGATTATGTCAAGGCATATCAGTTACTATGTTAGACTCTATGATAATCTCTGGTTCAAGGATTTATTGACATACTGTTATGTTGAGATACACTTATGACATTTCCATACAGTGATCTCAATGCGGGTCTGTCTAGTATTGCATTCTCCAACCAATACCCATAAGTTTGATCCACACCATATGCGTAATCGTCTGATGATTATCAATCAAACTTATACTAATTTATTAATCACTTGAGTCTCCACTCTACGTGATTGGACCAGGGATATTTGAATAATCTTATTATTTGTGAATAACTATTATTTGATTATTATAATATTAAAATATGCACACATTATAATAATCAATGAGAAACTAATGATATCAAATAACTTAATGTAAATATGACAATTACAAATCTATGCACATCGAATGTCCTAGGGCACTGTTCCCAACAATCTCCCACTTGCACTAGGACCATTCAATCATGACTTTTAGTCCCATCGATCTAGCATGCTCAACATGATTTCCTTGTGAGAGAGGCTTGGTAAGTGGATCAGCAACATTCTCTTCTGTTGCTACTTTGCATATACTGAGTATGTGTTTGATCTCTGATCGGTCTTTAACTCTTTAGTGTTGGGATTCCAAAAATAAAACGAAAATACACAGCGGAAATAAAAAACGAATCCCAAACAGGAACGATCAAGTAACGTATATACGAAAATATAAATACGAAGATAAAAATCATACCCTTGAAGCCTTGAAATAACTCTTAGTAAAAATTGGATGACGATCACGAACCCCATTCCGAACATGAAATCCCTTCGTTCCAAGCACCGAAACTTCGAAGCCTCTACTTCACACGTGTCAGAAGTTGCCCGAAAAAATTCGATAGCAATTCGTTCTCCAAGAACACTACTAGGAATTACTATAAGAATTTATTGTTAGGAGTATACCCTCGAATGCCACTCAGATGATGTTGAGTGAGGGCATTGTACTTGTAATTATGTAAATCATTAATATAAGGCAATGGATGTTTCTTTATTTACTAGCGGTTACTGGCATTCCTAACTCGTAAATATACATATAGAAACTAGTCCGTGTATTTGAGAGAAAAACGTTCCACTCCTTATTGGACAAGGGGGTCGGCACTGGAAAGGTTTATAGCTCAAATACTTAATCGTTCGCAAGTCGATGAAACTTGACTGGGCGTTAAGTTTACGTGAAGACTTGTATGACGTGTTATTTGACATGGAGAGTGCCTATCGAACACTAATGGTTAGTGGGAGCACACGTTATAGGTATGCTAATTGGATTAGTATACTCGAACCGACTCACCCTCGATTCGTCACACGGATTTAACTCCGGGAAAGTCAATGATGGAATCGAAAGGTTGTGATAGGTATTCGTGAACCTTCGACTTGAGGATTTAGTAGGGATGTGCTTGTGATGTTAAGATTTTCATTAGAGTAGTTCGACCCTATAAACCGAGAGGTGGGGGTGAACCTCGACGTGCATCTTAACGGGCAAGTAGCAGGTCCTACTAAATACCAAGATAGAATTCTTTCTCCCGTTAGTGAGCGGGTTATATGTCTTATGTGGTTATTGGCAGATGAGATCATAAGTCTTTGGCCAAAGCATTGGAGCTAGTTGTATTGGATACACGAGAGCTCAATGATCTCGATTTGCATGAACGCATGCATAGCGTCAAGTGCAGATGGGGTTTGACTGACCGTGACCCTATAACTTGATCGAGACGTTTGAAAGAAGGGTTTATACGTATACTGGTATTCACGACAGAATGGTTCTTGAATGATCCCAATCATTCATTCTCAGTTGGGGTACAGTGTAGGCCGCCAGGCTGGCTAGGTGGTGCTACTACTCTTTGGTTCCTCCCATTGCTGACTGAGACGGACCTACCGAGTCGCGCAATAGGATTGACGACTGAATGTATCAAGCTTATTATTTCATTATGAAAATTAGATATTAGATATCTAATTTGGGACATTGGATGTCTAAATTGATTTATTGGATAAATTGATATATGGCCTAATTAATTAAATAAATTACCGGGTGATTAATTTAATTCATGAATATAATTATTTCTTGGAGAAATTAATTATGTTATTATGTAATTAATATGATTAATTAATTAGATTAATTAATCGATATAAATACATCGGAACGGAATCGGAGTTTATCTGTTTGGACTCTGGGGAGTCCGAAACGAACAGAACTCGTCGGATTCCTTCTAGAGGCCGGCTCCACTTTTTGATCTCTTACCTTTAGTCTTAGTCTTGCTTTGGTGGGTGAAGACTAATCACCTTAGAGATTTCATATCTCTTATAATAAGGATAAAATGGATTGTGTGGGATTTGAAAGTAGAATAAAGGAAGACAACTCTCACTTATCCTCATTGATTCCATCGTGAGTTTTGGCAAAGAGAGAGAGAGAAAATAGTTTTCTCAATTGTCTTCATCTTGTTCTTCATCTTGTTCTTGAGTTTTCTTGGAGAAATTCAAGATACATTGAGAGAGATATATTATACACTTAGAGTGCAATAATAAAAGGCTTCATCACTTGATTCTAGCCATAACCTTAGAGGTTAATCGGGTATTTTCATTCCATTCATTTCTCCAGCGCGTGACAAGTAGACGCGGTGTTTTCAGCGTTGGATCGTTCAAGTGCTTGGAGTGCTTCGGATCGTAGAGAATTCAAGTAAAGCTTGGGGAATAACTCAAGAGAAGAATACCATTTAATCAACGGACTTCAAGGGTGAGTTTCTTATAACTATTGTTTTTCATTTATATATTCGTATATACGTAGCTCGATCGATCCTCGTAGGGATTCGGATCGAACTAATTTTCGTTTTACCGCTTCTGCTGGGCCTTCGTTTTAGGCACCGAATCCCAATAGTGGTATCGGAGCGTAGGTCTTGCAAACATATATACGATATTGGCATTTGGAATGCTTAATTAGATGGTGAATGATTTGGAATCATTTTAGTCATAATCGTGGTATATGTTTTTCGTTCGTAATAGTTGTATTTTTTGTAAGTTTATGTCTAAATATAAATCTTCTATTTCTTGGAAATATGATTTATATTGAAGATATGAATGTTGGAGAATATAGATATTGGATATCCGGTCGAAAAACTAGCGCCGAAATGCCGTTGGGCGGTCCGGGAGGGGTCCGGGAGCAGGGGGCCGCGGCCCAGGGTTGTTGCAGCCCGCCTGGTGTAACACCCCCAAAACCATACGGGAATATTACAGCGTCGTGGGCCCCATATTGGAACTCACAAGGCTAAAATCATTTTCGCAAATGTTTAAAAATGCCAAAAGGGCCGTTTAAAGTACACACACACGCAGCGGATAAAAACACAGTTCAAAGAATACAAAAAAGCCATTTAGAAACATACACACAGCGGATAAAACGTAATTAATTACATTTGCAGCGGAATTAGAAAAAGCAGAAAAGAATACACAATCCGAACAATCACGCCATAGCCAGTATCACCGGAAAGCTCATCCCTTCACGACCGCTACTAGCTCGAACTCTGAGTACCTAAAAGATAAAGCCCACGACGGGGTCTGCCATAATACTCAACAATGATAACGATCACATCACAAAAACAATTACATATCATGTAATCTACAGAGTAAGAACATTCCCCACCTAATCTTACCGAAGTAGCATTACCAACCTGTCACGAACCGTAACAAATCAATTCTTACCATAACCCACGCCTCGTGTTCTTAAGTGATGAATGAATTCAAAAGTAACCACCTATACTGTATCCAAAATGATACCAAAATTCCCAAACTTAGCATATTTCAATTATAGAATGATCTGGCCAAGACTAACTCTGTCGTCTGGGTCGCACAATCGGATCCCAATCCTGATAAAACCGATATCACATGGCACACCTGTAATCCAACTTTTCCGAGATAATAGCAAGTCCCGAATATCAATGCAACACATGAATGTTTACACAATCAATAATGATAAACAATTAATGCATCACAATGGAAATATCAATGACATGACATTTCCACACAAGATCGACAAAGGATCAACCACGAACGAGAATACCATGATGTGGTAACTCCAACAAGATCAATGAAGAATCAATAACCGAGAATACCGGCAATACGACAAATCCCAACAAGATCAATAAAAGGTTGACAACCGAGAATGCCGACGACACGGCAAGGATCAATCAAAGAATCAATAACCGAGAATGCTGGCAATACGGTAAACTCCAACAAGACCAATAGGAGTCGACAACCAGAAATACCAACAATACGATAAATTCCAATAAGATCAATAAAGGGTCAACAACCGAGAATACTGACGACACAGTAAACTCTAGAAAGGTCAATAAGGACCAACAACTGTAAATACCAACGATACGGTAAACTCCATTAGGGATAATAAGGGATCAACAACTGAGAATACCGACGACACGGTAAACTCCAATAACATCAATCAAGGACTAATAACCAAGAATACCAACGATGAGACAACTCTCAAACGGAATCAATAAGGATCAATAACGAATGAGATTACCAATGACAAGGTGAACTCCAAACGAGATTTATAAAGGATCGATATCAATGAGTTGACCATCAATATGGTAACTCCGAACGAGATTAATAAAGGTTCAATGGCGACAGATGCACGAGAGAAAAATCGTCAACCATATACAAATCATATATACGGGATTTCAAAGACAACCCGAATATCGAACAGATCCAATTATACATAGACTGTGAACGACCAATCAATAAGACTCAAGATGGACATCACGATACGCTCGATCCGGACATGTGTCCGTATACAAGCCAGCCACGGGTATTGATCAATACACGTCTAGTCTCGTACCTAATCAGCCTAACGAAGTCCGTCTCTTGTGCACGGTTCAATATGAAGTCGAAACCAACATATGTTACACGTGCTCGTCCCGAAAATCCTACACATGAACGATCAGAATGTATTTGACTCCAGATATGCCACTATACAACATGACAACCAATCTCGAAGAAATGCATATCCAACAAGGATGAGAAGATTTCCAAAAGGGCAACAATAACTCGATCATGAAAGACCGACACGACTATAATGTCGTATTCCGTCAGTTAACAGTTCACAGCATGCTCAACAATGCATATAATAATAGCACATAGACTCCCAAGGCAGCAGCCAAGGGTCATGAAAGCATCTACTCAGGAATACTCCGGACAATATCACATAAACTCCCAAGGCAGTAGCCGAGGGTCATGGAAGAATCTACTCAGGAATACTCTGGACAATATCACATAAACTCCCAAGGCAGCAGCCGAGGGTCACGGAAGCATCTACTCAGGAATACTCCGGACATAGGTGCCATTTAGGTCTTATTCCCTAACACATTTCCATTCGGGTACCATACAGGTTTTATCCCCAGCTCATCGGCCCCATAGATTACGGCTCAAAGAAAGAGCACTTCATAAAACGTAAAAAACAATGGGGCACATTCACCACATGAAATATCAACACACACATGCAATAATGCAACATGATGATTATCATAATCTAACAATATTAATTTACCTCAAGCTGGAGACGCTAACCTTTCCACGACCAACCGCCCTGAACGAATACACGGTTTATCCGAAAAATCCAAAATGAAGTACAGTCCATAACCAATACCAAACCACCATCCCGAGTTCAACATCGACACGATAACTAACCTTGATATCCAACTTTTCATGCAATAGACCAAATTATAATTCACATTCCCATTTCCACTCGACATCCTTAAAATCATATACATTATGATTTATCTTAGTCCAAAGATACCATACATACCACCATTCCGACAATTCATATATTCCATAATACCATTGCTATATGAATCATAAATGAAATGAAAACGAAATCATTTATTAATATTATGAACTGAGCAAGCATAACTTGCCTTGATACTAATTCGACGAAGCCGCTATCAATCCCGCCGTCTTCATCAACAAGCTCCTCAGCCCCGACCAAGACGATTCATGCATTCTCCAACCTCAACTACGTCGCAACGGTTAACATCAACGATCACTAAATGCAACCTAATGCAATAATCAATTAACGATACGTTCAATAACAATCAACAACCGAAAAGACCAACTAATCAAACTCGACGGTATCTCGATCCTACAAAATCAAACCATATCAACTCTTATCAATACGAACACAAGCCAAATTTTGATAATCAATAGTTCTATCAACGTCTACAACATTCTTGGTTCCGACTTCAATCTTAAATTCGGATTAACACGGCTCATTCTTGCAAATTCATATGAATACAATTACCGGCTATCATCATGAATAATCATATACCAAAATTAACCATAATCCTTATAATTTATGGACATGTATCATTCAAGAATTCTTCAAGAACATGAATTAGTCCATAATCATGTTTGAAGCCAACAAAAGGATGTAATTCTATGTGTTCTAACATCTAATCATCATCTAATCCATAATCCAAGGCATGTATCATTTTGTTCTTCAATATACGACTCGTATAATCTCAAAATCATAACATCAACACCATAATCATCACTATATGGAGAAGAACATCAACACTAACATCAAAATCCGAATTCAAGGAGTAGAGTTCATCAACATACCTTTTGAAGAAGAACCATAAGGATCAAACACTTCAAGAATCAACAATAGTTCCATAACCAAGCTCTAATTCCATGATTCCAAGCTCACAATCATGTTAGAAGTGTTTATAACACTCTTAGAAGTGAAGAGGGACGAGTTTTGGAGAGAAATACCTCAAAGGATCGTGAGAGAAATGAAAGGCAACACTTCAATATATAAACTGCACTCTCATTACGTACGTAAGTGTCCTTGCTTAACGAACGTAACAACTCTAACGTACATAATCCAAAATCCATAGCGTACGTAACAAACTCAGTGTCTCATTCCGTGAAGTCCATTACGTACGTAACCCATACCATATAACGTACGTAATATACCAGTTGATTTGCTACAGTACAATGGTCGTGTTACGTACGTAACACGTCCTGTATAACGTATGTAACACATACGTTGACTCACCTGTCAACATCCTCCGCCGAAAGTTGCCGACACCGGGTCTCGCCTGCCGACCACGGCTCGATCCTATCCGAATCCCTTCTTAACGTACGTAATGTACATTCCTTAACGTACGTTAATCCTGCTTGCTTATGTACGTAAGACTCCTTACATAGCGTATGTAATGGCTTTCATACTTAGCCATTTCTGCCCCTGTCTGTTGTCTCAATAAACCGAACACATACACGCGACATACCGAATACATATACTCATTCCGATAACATTTCCATATGATACATCTGATGCACGATATCCTCAATTACAACTGTCGACCAAGTACGACAATCATACGAATAGTCATACGGTATATCCGACATCGAAAACACACCAAGCATGTAATATCCTAGAATTAAAAATAACCTCGATAGATATACTGGCACGACTGTCACAGTTCCCAAAATTATTTATCCATACTGTATCGGTCCCACTCTGTACAGTACAACTCAGATAAATTAATGCGAAAAATTCATAGAGAAATTCTAGGATATTACACCTGGGAAGGGAATGGATCGGGGTGTGGCCGTGCTCGAGGGACCGTGGCCCGGTGCTGGCGACCACCATGCTTTACTGTAGCGTTTCGGGCGCGGTTCAGCCCATTTCGGACCCGTTTCGGGCTTGTTTGCTTCGTGTATTCCTAAAAAAAAATGATTTCCCACATTTTAAATTGGATTTAATATGATTAAAATGATTTATGGTATTTCATTTTATAAGGGAAAATTGATTTATTGGAATACTTGTGATCGACAGAATTATTTTGAACGTTTTCATATTACCGATTGTGTGAATCGATTGGATCGGTTAGTATTGTTGATGGGATCAATGTATCTCTACGCTTTCCATTTATATAGTATTTATTGGATGAATGCTTTTGAATGGGGATGTGGTTCGTGGACATAGTTTTGAATCGTTCGTTTTATTCGATTGGGTTGTAAAGGCTGTTTTGAGCCTATTTATTTTACTAGAAATATTTGTATCTAGGATGTAATTTTCAATGTAAAATTTATATGTAATGACGAAGACCGGAGGAAGATCCGTTTCGAGAAGACGAAGATTCAAGACGAAGACTTGTAATTAGATTACGGAGTTTTTGTTTTCTAGGAACGGTCCATGAACCACATGATGGTAGCAACTAGGTTGTGAATGGTTGTTTCATATTGTATGAATGCCACAAACACGCTAAAATGATTAATGTGCAAAGTGTAACGTTAATTGCGAAATTCTCCCACAACAAATTATTAAGTTTATAAGGTTTCAAGGTTTTCCTTCCCTCCATCGAGTTTTCGGGAAATTGAAATCCAAAAAGGATGTGCTATGCTTCCAATTTATCGGGGTAGTCGTTCGGGGAGGACGGATAAATTACCGTAAGCGCATTGGATGCCTTCGGTTGGAGCAAATTTTATCCCTAGAAACCTGATAGGTTGCCGTATAAGATTCAATTGTGAAACTGATTTGCGTCGATGGTATAAACTTAACTTGTTCACAAACCATAGAAACCGTATAGGTTGAGGGGAGTGAACAAGGGGAAAAAGAAGATCGAATCATACATTAGATGGGTTGGTGTTGGACACCACTTTATGAAAATTAATAGACTAGAAACCTGTTCGGTTGCCCTCTATTAAGATTTATAAAGAACTCGATCACCACTATGAAGTAGAGCGATGATACTTCCGGATTTCACATGGGAGTGTGTTGTTCCGATAAAATTAGTGGGAGCTGGGTAACAAGAATAGAAAAGACCTTAATTCTATACTCAGAACATAATTAAACGAGTTACTAATTAATCTGTTATACTTAATGCAGACATAACTCTCAATATGACAATGAATCCACTCGCAATTCTACTCGAGAAGAACACCCTGATTGGACCTAACTTTGTGGACTGGCTCCACAATCTGATGATTGTCCTCAATATAGAGGCACTGGGATATGTCTTGGAGACGGACATTCTGGCACCTCCTGTGCGGACCAGCGCCAATCAGGAAGAGATCAAAAACCACGAAAAGTAGTTTAAGGATGACATAAAAGTCTGTGCTTACAGGATGGCTTCTATGTCTAATGACCTTCAGAGAGCTAATGAGAAAATGACTTCTGCTAGCCAGATTCTATCTAACTTAACCGAACTTTATGGTGAGCACCACAGAACTGCTAGATATGAGATATCCAAGCAACTATTCGGTGCAAGGATGAAGTAAGGTGAGAAGGTTGGGGAACACATCCTCAAAATGATATCCATGATCGAGAGATTGGAGGCCCTTGATTTTAAAATAGATAATTCTCTCCAAACTGAACTTATCCTTCAGTCTCTCCCTGATTCCTTCTCCCAGTTTGTTATGAACTTCAGCTGCAATGAGATTGCATGTAACTTAGCTGGGCTAATGAACAAACTGGTGACCGCTCAGTCTCAGATGAAGACTCCGCGGATGAAGGAGTCTGCCCTTGTGATTTCTTCTGGACTTCGGAAGTCTAAGAATAAGAAGAAAAAGACCAAGAAGTAGACTGGACCACAAGTTAAGGACCTTAAAGTGTGGTGAGCTGGGCCACTGGGCTAGAGACTGTCCGATTCTTCATGGCACTTCAGGTACAGAACTTTTAGTTTTGGAAACAAATTGTTCTGCTACTGTATTTTCTACTTCCTGGATACTGGATTCTGGTGCTAGTTCTCATATTTGTACCGTGAATCAGGATCTGGAACAAAGTAGGAAGCTTGAAACTGGAGAAGTTATGATCACAGTCGGAAGCGGGCATAGTGTCGAGGCGACCAACATAGGATCACTTCTTTTGGGTTTAGAATCCGGCTTTGTTTTGACTTTAGAAGATGTACTTATTTTGCCCAAGGGGCACAAAAACATTGTATCCATTCCGGTCATGAACCAAAAAGGCTTTTCATTTTTCATTGGTGATGGTTCCTGCAAAATTTATTTCAGAAATAAACTAGTGGGTACTGCTATATTGTTAAATGGATTGTGTCATCTAAATCTCAGTAACAAAGTAGTTGTGAATACTATGAATAGAAAATGTGTAGGGATGAAACCAATCAAGTTTTGAAATGGCATCTTAGACTTAGTCACGTTGGTCAGACCAAGGTTTACAAGATGGAAAAAGATGGACTTATGGGTCCATTGGGATCGGATCCCTTTCCTACTTGTGAATCTTGCCTTAAAGGCAAAATAACTAAGTCCCCCATCACAGGGACATTTGAAAGAGCGGCTGATAAACTAGGATTAATCCATACCGACGTATGTGGTGCTTTGGAAGCAGCACGTGACGGATATCAATATTTCATTATGTTTACAGATGATCATACTAGGTATGGTTATGTATACTTGATGAAATATAAATTCAAGGCCTTTGATAAATTCCAGGAATTCAAGGCCCTAGTCGAGAAACAAACTGGTAATCATATCAAAGGACTTTGGTTGGACCGAGGTGGCGAGTATATGAGTACGGAGTTTGACGAGTTCCTTAAGGAACATGGAATAAATTCACAACTAATACCTCCAGGTACTCCCAGTTAAATGGTGTGTCAGAAAGAAGGAACCGGACCTTGTTGAACATGGTCCGTTCCATGCTGGGCTATACTGACTTACCGATTTACCTGTGGGGGTATGCACTCCTGACTGCCGCTTACATCTTGAACAGATGTCATTCCAAATACATTCCTAAAACTCCACATGAGATGTGGGAGGGCAGGAAACCAAGTCTTAATCATATTAGGATTTGGGGATGTCCCGCCTATGTCAAGAAGACTAAGGTGGGGAAGTTGGAAGCTAGGTCCGCGAAGGGACGTTTCATTGGATTCCCATCTGGGACGATGGGATATCTATTCTACATGCCCGAATATCGAAAGATAGTTGTTGCTTTACAAGCACACTTCCTGGAAGATGAGTTCATTCATGAAGGCGGAGCACGTAGAAGTATTTCTTTAGAAGAATACAATGAAACTCCTCGGGAGACACCTGTGCAAGAAACTGGAACCAAAACTTCTGAAACACAAGTACAACCACCTCGTAGGTCTAGTAGGGTGTCTCATTTACCTGATAGGTATGGGCTTGTGCACTTGGAGGAGCTGGGTCTCCATGAGATTCCAAGTGATAGCCAAGAGATCAACCCAACGACCTATGACCAAGCGATGGTGGATGTAGACTCCGCGAAATGGCGTGAAGCTATAGAAGTTGAGATAGACTTGATGCATGTCAATCTGGTCTGGACTCTAGTAGACCGACCCAAGGGTATAGTGCATATTGGGATCAAGTGGATCTACAAGAGAAAGACTGATGGTGATGGCAAGGTTGACGCCTATAAGTCCAATCTTGTGGCAAAGGGTTATACCCAGAAAGAAGGGATCGATTACCATGATACCTTGTCGCCCGTAGCCATGATCAAGTCTATTCGCATGATGCTTGCTATAGCTGCCTACCACGATTATGAGATATGGCAAATGGACATAAAGACGACTTTCCTTAATGAATTCCTCGAGGAGTAAATCTATATGGAGCAGCCTAAAGGCTTTGTGTCCGAAGTCGATATTCAGAAAGTGTGCAAGCTTCAGCGTTCCATTTATGGACTGAAGCAAGCGTCGTATAGTTGGAACCTTTGTTTTGACGAGGCGGTCAAAGAGTTTGACTTCGTGAAAAATGAAGAGGAACCTTGTGTATATAAGAGGGTTAGTGGGAGCAAGATCAAATTCTTGGTACTATATGTGGATGACATTCTACTAATAGGAAATGATGTGGGAATACTCAGTTCTATGAAAGCTTGGCTTTCGAGTAATTTCTCTATGAAAGACTTGGGAGAAGCAACCTATATTCTTGGTATTCGGCTCTACCGGGATAGAGCGAACAGAACAATAGGTCTTTCCCAAGCCCTCTATATAGATAAGATCTTATAGCGATTTAAGATGGATGATTCTAAAAGAGGGTTCCTACCGATGCGACATGGAATAAAACTCTCCTTGAAGATGTGTCCTCAAAGTGAGGAACAACGAAAGGAAATGAGTAATATACCATATGCTTCGGCCGTGGGTAGCCTTATGTATGCTATGTTGTGTACGAGACCTGACATTGCGCATGCCATAAGCGTGGTGAGTAGGTTTCAGGCAAACCCAGGTAGGGAACATTAGACTGCCGTAAAGAACATTCTCAAGTACTTAAGAAGGACTAGAGATATTGTTCTGATGTATGGCGCTGGAGAATTGGATGTGGTGGGATTCACTGATTCGGACTTCCAAAGATTGAAGGACGACTCGATGTCTACTTCTGGCTACATATTTACTCTTAATGGAGGAGCAGTATCTTGGTGTAGCGCCAAGCAAAGCACGACTGCTGATTCTACCTGTCAGACTGAGTATCAAGCAGCCTCGGAGGCTTCCAAGGAAGAGTTCTGGATTAAGAAGTTTCCGGGAGAACTTCAAGTGATACCATGTCTTTGAAATGCCTGTTCATTATCTTTGCGACAACGACGGAGCTGTAGCACAGGCCAAGGAGCCGAGGTTTCACAACAGCACCAAACATATTGAGAGGAAGTATCATCTCATAAGAGAATTTGTTCGCAAGGGATACATTATGCTGCACAGAGTAGACTCAGCCGACAACGTCGCTGATCCACTGACCAAGCCACTTTCTCAGACTAGCTTGGAGCATCATCTGGAGAACATGGGTATTAGATACCATAGTGTGTGGCATTGAGTGAAAGTGGGAGATTGTTAGGAGTATGCCCTTGAATGCCACTCAGAGGATGTTGAGTGGGGGCATTGTACTTGTAATTATGTAAATCATTAATATAAGGCAATGAATGTCTCTTTATTTACTGGCAGTTACTGGCATTTCTAACTCGTAAATATATATATAGAAACTAGTCCGTGTATTTGAGAGAAAAACGTTCCACTCCTTATTGGATAAGGGGGTCAGCACTGGAAAGGTTTATAGCTCAAATACTTAATCGTTCGCAAGTCGATTAAACTTGACTGGCGTTAAGTTTATGTGAAGACTTGTATGACGTGTTCTTTGACATGGAGAGTGCATGTCGAACACTAATGGTTAGTGGGAGCACACGTTATAGGTATGCTAATTGGATTAGTATACTCGAACCGACTCACCCTCTATTGGTCACACGGATTTCACTTCGGGACAGTCAATGATGGAATCAAAAGGTTGTGATAGGTATTCGTGAACCTTCGACTTGAGGATTTAGTAGGGATGTGCTTATGACGTCAAGATTTTCATTAGAGTAGAATAAAAGGGATTGTGTGGGATTTGGAAGTAGAATAAAGGAATACAACTCTCACTTATCCTCATTGACTCCATCATGAGTTTTGGCAGAGAGAGAGAGAGAAAATAGTTTTCTCAATTGGCTTCATCTTGTTCTTCATCTTGTACTTGAGTTTTCTTGGAGAAATTCAAGAAACATTGAGAGATATATATATTATACACTTAGAGTGCAATAATAAAAGGCTTCATCACTTGATTCTAGCCGTAACCTTAGAGGTTAATCGGGTATTGTCATTCCGTTCGTTTCTACGGCGCGTGACAAGTAGAGACGCAGTGCTTTCGGCGTTGGATCGTTCAAGTGCTTGGAGTGCTTCGGATCGTAGAGGATTCAAGTAAAGCTTGGGGAATAGCTCAAGAGAAGGATACCATTTAATCAACGGACTTCAAGGGTGAGTTTCTTATAACTCTTGTTTTTCGTTTATATATTCGTATATACGTAGCTCGATCGATCCTCGTAGGGATTCGGATCGAATTAATTTTCATTTTACCGCTTCCGCTGGGCCTTCGTTTTAGGCACTGAATCCCAACATTTATATCTTATTTTCTTTCTTAATTATTCTCAACTCAAAGTGGAAAAATAAGAAAATGAAAATCTCTCTCTCCCTCACTTATCTCCTCACGGCAGAACAACCCTTCTCAAGAATATGAGATGTCAAGTCACATGTTATGTTCATCATAAGTTTATTTATAATGTCTCACATTATAACACCTCATAATGAAGTAATAATGTGATAAAATAATCACACACCATTATTACAAAACATGACAACCATGATAATCATGCAAGGTTGACAATCTCTACATGTGAGGTGTGGAAGGGGGCGGCCCATATAGGAAGTTTCCTAGAAACGAGCTGAGCCACTCGGCTCGTGTACCGGATGTTCGTCAAACGACTCTGTTAAATACACTCCGTTTAATCATCAATGTATTTATATTAATTAATTAATCTAATTAATTAATTATATCAAATACAAATATATTTCTCTAAGAAATATAATTTATGAATTAAATTAATTACCCAGTAACTTAATTTTAATTCATAAGACCGCTATATGATTTATCCAATAAATCATAATTAGATATCCAATATCTAATATTAATAGAGAGATAATAAATTCACATTTATCCGTCAATGCTCCTGATGCGCGACTCCGTAGGTCCATCTCAGCCGGCATTGGGAGGAACCAATGAGTGCGGGCAGCACTTAGCCAGCTTAGCGGGCCGCACTGTAAACCCCGACTGAGAATGAATGAAGGGATCATTCCAGAACCATTATGTCGTGAATACTATATACGTATAGACCCTTCATCAGATGTCCCGGTCAAGTATTCGGGTCACGGTAAAGTGAAACCCTACTGTTGACTAGACTCTATGCATGTGTTAATGCAAATCAAGACCGACTGATTAATAGTGTATCTAATACGACTATATCAGAATGCTTTGGCCAAAGACTTATGATCTTATTTGCCATTAACCGTATAGGATATTCGCCTGCTCACTAACAAGAGATAGAATCCTTTCTTGGCATACAGTAAAGACTGCTACCTGCCCGTATAGTTCGCACTTCGAGGTCAACTCAGCAATTAAGCAAATGATTCTAACTACTCTAATGACAAACTAAACGTCACAGGCACATCTTCTACTGAACCCTCAAGTCAAAGGTCCACGTATACTATCACAACCTTTTGATTCGTCATCGACTCTCCGAGAGTGAATACCGTGTGACTGAATCGAGTATGAGTCGTGTTCGAGTACACTGTTCCCACCAATATACTTATAACTATGCTATCAAGACGTGCACACGTCCTAGCATAAGTTATACAAGTTTTATTAAAACTTAATGCCCATTTAAGTTTATTGTCTTGCGAACGATTTACATAAATAAACTTTAAACATTTCCAGTGCATTTTCTCTTATCCGATAACGAGAATGGAATGTTCGATTTATTTACATGGACTTCACTTTAATGTTTACCAAATCAAGAATACATTTGAAATACAATAAACAATGAATGAATCGTATTGCCTTTTTATTAATTATTCCATAATTACAAGTATAATGCCCCTACTCTCTCATCCCCTGTGTGGCATTCGAGGGCATATTCCTAACAATCTCCCACTTGCACTCAATGCCACACATCATGGTATCCAATACCCATGTTCTTCAGATGTCTTTCCAAGACAACCTGAGATAATGGCTTAGTCAGCGGGTCAGAGACATAGTCTTTTGAGTCTACTCTTTGCAACGAAACTGTAACACCCCAATTTAGGCGGATATTATAGTGTCATGGACCCCCGACTGAGACCCACTAGGCGAATGAAAATTAATGAATTAAGTGATATAATTGTGGTACCGAACCACAGTATATCAATAGTTACTCCGATGAGGAGTTTCAAGTACAAGACACCCATGATAAAACAGAATACATGTATATTTTATATGGAGATAAAATATACAACACCAATTAAAATGAGTATTTAAATGGAAGTCTGCAGCGGAATACAAATGAAGAAAATATGAAGACTGAAAGGACTAGGGGCCCCTACTAATATCACTGGGACTCCTCGCCGTCAATGTTCTGTTCCCGTGACTTAGCCTTGCCATGACCTGAAAACAACATTCCCCAACGGGGTTAGTTACACAGAACAACAATCCTCAAGAGTTGAATAAACACAATAATGATATAACCCAATTATGAAATTAAGCTGAAGAGGGGCATCATAGTATGCTCGTAATGGTATGTGCAAGTGCACAAGATGAGTGTCCGGACACACCCGCCCTTGTATCTAATTAGTCTCACGGAGGTACGTTACCGTGTGCACAATCCAATGTGTCGGTTAACCTAATCACAAGACTATCACGTGCCTGACTAAAAATTCCACACATCCCCACCCGGCCACGCAATATGAACCCAGAAGGTCATATGGACAATAATGACCATGAAGAATAATAATGAATAACAATCCGACAAAGCCGAGAATGACGCACCGAGATGAAATGATAGTGAAATGAATGATAGCTCAATGAAGTGATTGGAACCATCGTTCCTCGTGAATGAAGTGATTATTTGACAATTACAAATCTCCATACGGTTAATACATTATGAATGAATTATGATTATGAATGAACAACAACGAAAGGAATGAAGAACCTTTTAACCGAGTAAGAATTAACTTACTCAACACCGGTGAAGAATGTCCGAACAACGTCCTAAAAGGGATGTTGGTCGCTCAAACAACCTTGAATGACAATTACCAACAAACACTCAATATACGTATCAAACACGATTATAACCAACTCAAACGTCGATACAACAATATCCAAACTCATTGAGGCATTCTAACGAATACTTAGCAAACATACATCCTTTGATAATGTCCAATACCGAATATATCGAAACCAACTCCAAAATGAGTATTTCAAACCAACAAAACACCTTCAATGATATCAATAATCCCATAGGAATCCACAACTCGAGTTAACGACAACAATCTAATCGAAAACCCCAAAAATATCAAAGTCACCCAAAAAGTGTTCTTGAATCAAACCCCAACAATTTATGAATTCCGAAATATATGACATTAAATCCATAGGAATACATTTATCCAAGGTAGATAATCCATATCTAACATATTCCAACAATAATCCAAGCTTACACGAGGAAATCGGAAGGAAAATGCCCAAATTCCGAAATTCTAGATCCAAGAGATTATTACCTTGATTTGATGTGATGGAGATGATGAAATGATGATTAATCCGAATGATAAGCTTGAAGATGATGATTTGTTAAAGGCAGCCTAAACTCTTAAGAAATTACAAAATGGCCCAAACATCCGAAAGTTCAAGACACGACGTCGGATTAACAATCCGAAACTCACAACATGAGCAACCCATCCAAACGAACTCACAGAAATAGAGAAATAATGGAATCGAACGAGTTTTACGAGAATCGGACATAATTACAACAACATATAATTCAAGATGAAAATATGTAAGAATGCCGACGAAACTCGTCCGGATGGAAAAACCCCAAGAACAAAATAGATTCAGAACTCCAAACCAGTAATAAGCGAGTTGTTCGAAACAAACATACACCAAAAATAGAAAACACGGATATTACATTCACTCCCCCTAAAAATAAGTTTCGTCCCAAAACTTACAACGCAAATAACTCGGGGTATCTCGACCTCATACTCTCTTCCGTCTCCCACGTGGCTTCCTCGGATCCATGCCTCGACCATTGCACCTTAACCAAAGGAATGGTTTTGTGCCTGAGTCGCTTCACCCGACATTCTAAGATCTGAATCGGCCTCTCCTCGAAGGTAATGTCGGGCCCCAACTCGATCTCTCTAAAATCAATAATATGGCTGGGGTCCGGTACGTACTTCCTAAGCTGGGAAACATGAAGTACGTTATGCACGTGGCTCAGGGACGGCGGCAAGCCTAATCGATATGCAAGCTCTCCAACTCTCTCTAAAACCTCGAATGGCCCAATAAATCTCGGACTAAGTTTACCCTTCCGACCGAAGCGGTAAACTCCCCGTGTTTGTGACACCTTAAGCAACACATGGTCTCCCACCTCAAACTCCAATGACCGGCGATGTGTATCGGCATAAGACTTCTGTCGACTCTGAGCCGTCAACATCCTATCGCGAATCAAAGCAATCTTCTCTCTCGTCTCAACTACCATATCAGGCTCGGTGCCAATTAGCTCAGATGTGTCATCCCAACACAACGGTGATCTACACTTCCTACCATACAGTGCCTCAAATGGTACCATTTTGATCGAGGCGTGCCAACTATCATTGTACGTGAAATCGATCAATGGCAAGTGCGACTCCCAATCATCCTTCTAATCTAAAGCACAGGCTCGCAACATATCCTCCAGCGTCTGTATCGTCCGCTCAGACTGTCCGTTTGTCTGAGGGTGGTAGGATGTACTGAGTCTCAACTCAGTCCCCAAAGCCCGATGAACAGCCTGCCAAAAGTGTGATATGAAGCGACCATCTCGATCTGAAACAATACTCTTGGGAGTCCCATGCAACCTCACGATCTCCGCAATGAACACTCGTGCTAGTCTCTCTGTCCCCCAAGTGTCCTTAATACCCAGAAAATGAGCTGATTTGGTTAGTCGATCGACAAAGACCCAAATCATGTTCATTCCAGTCCGAGTCTTAGGCATACTTGTAATGAAATCCATAGAAATATCCTCCCATTTCCACTCCGGGATAGGAAGTGGTCGCAAAAGCCTCGCGGGTCGTTGATGTTGGGATTCGGTGCCTAAAACGAAGGCCCAGCGGAAGCGGTAAAACGAAAATTAATTCGATCTGAATCCCTACGAGGATCGATCGAGCTACGTATATACGAATATCAAAAACGAATTCACAAGAGATATAGAAACTCACCCTTGTAGTCCGTTGATTAGATGGATAACCTTCTCTTGAGCTATTCCCCAAGCTCTTAAACGATCCAACGCCAAAAGCACCGCGTCTCTACTTGCCACGCGCCGGAGAAACGACCGGAACGATGATCACCTTGCTATCCTCCGAGGATACGCCTAGATCTAAGTGATGAAACTATTTATTACTACACTCTAAGTGTATAATATATCTCTCAATAATTTCTCTCAATTTTTCTCCAAGAAAAATGAAGAAGAAGTTGATGAACAAAGATGAAGAAGACTTGGAGAAGTCTTTTCTCTCTCTCTACACTCTCACGTTGGAAGGCTTGGAATGATAAGTGAGAGATGTCTTTTTGTTCATTTATTCAACTCTTCACATGTTACATCTAATTATTATGAGAATCAAAGCCCCACCACCTCAATGATGAAAACATTAAAGAATGGAACAAGGGTCCATATGAAAGTGGGTGGAAATGTGGGGGGCGGCCCATGTAGAAATCGGACAAGTTCGGTTCGTTTCGGACTCCCGCGAGTCCAAACAGATAAACTCCGATTCCGTTCCGATGTATTTGTGTCGTTTAATTAATCCAATTAATTAAACATATCAAATACAAAATAACATAATTAATTTCTCCAAGAAATAATTATATTCATGAATTAAATTAATCACCCAGTGAAATATTTAATTCATTAGGCCGTAAATCAATTTAGCCAATAAATCGATTTAGACATCCAATGTCCCAAATTAGATATCCAATATCTAATATTCATAATGAGAGAATTAGCTTAATTCATTCCATCGTCAATCCTAATGCGCGACTCGGTAGGTCCGTCTCAGTCAGCAATGGGAGGAACCAAAGAGTAGTAGCACCACCTAGCCAGCCTGGCGGCCTACACTGTATCCCAACTGAGAACGAATGATTGGGATCATTCAAGAACCATTCTGTCGTGAATACCAGTATACGTATAAACCCTTCTTTCAAATGTCCCGATCAAGTTATAGGGTCACGGTCAGTCAAACCCTATCTGTACTTGACGCTATGCATGCGTTAATGCAAATCGAGATCATCGAGCTGTCGTGTATCTAATACAACTAGCTCCAATGCTTTGGCCAAAGACTTATGATCTCATCTCGATATCGCATAGGACATATAACCCGCTCACTAACGGGAGAAAGAATTCTATCTTGGTATTTAGTAGGACCTGCTACTTGCCCGTCAAGATGCACGTCGAGGTTGACCCCCGCCTTCCGGTTTATAGGGTCGAACTACTCTAATGAAAATCTTGACGTCACAAGCACATACCTACTAAATCCTCAAGTCGAAGGTTCACAAATACCTATCACAACCTTTCGATTCCGTCATTGACTGTCCAGGAGTGAAATCCATGTGAAGAATCGAGGGTGAGTCGGTTCGAGTATACTAATCCAATTAGCGTACCTATAACGTGTGCTCCCACTAACCATTAGTGTTCGACAGGCACACTCCATGTCAAAGAACACGTGATACAAGTCTTCACATAAACTTAACGCCCAGTCAAGTTTCATCGACTTGCGAACGATTAAGTATTTGAGCTATAACCTTTCCAGTGCCGACCCCCTTATCCAATAAGGAGTGGAACGTTTTGCTCTCAAATACATGGACTAGTTTCTATATGTTTATTTACGAGTTAGGAATGCCAGTAACTACCAGTAAATAAAGAAACATTCATTTGCCTTATATAAATGGTTTACATAATTACAAGTACAATGCCCTCACTCAACAACCTCTGAGTGGCATTCGAGGGCATACTCCTAACAATCTCCCACTTGCACTCAATGCCACACACTATGGTATCTAATACCCATGTTCTCCAGATGACGCTCCAAGCTAGTCTGAGAAAGTGGCTTGGTCAGTGGATCGGCGATGTTGTCGGCCGAGTCTACTCTGTGCAGCACAATGTATCCCTTGCGAACAAATTCTCTTACGAGATGATACTTCCTCTCAATATGTTTGGTGCTGTTGTGAAACCTCGGCTCCTTGGCCTGCGCTACAGCTCCGTCGTTGTCGCGATGCTGAAACAGCACCAAAGACATGGTATCATTTGAAGTTCTCCCGAAACTTCTTAATCCGTAACCCTTCCTTGGAAGCCTCCGAGGTCGCTTGATACTCACTGACAGTGGAATCGGCACGTGCTTTGCTTGGCACTACGCCAAGATACTGCTCCTCCATTAAGAGTAAATATGTAGCAGTGGACATCGAGTCGCCCTTCGCCCTTGGAAGTCCGAATCAGTGAATCCCACCACATCCAATTCTCCACCGCCATACATAAGAACCATATCTCTAGTTCTTCTCAAGTACTTGAGAACGTTCTTTACAGCAGTCCAATGTTCCCTACCTGGGTTTACCTGAAACCTACTCACCACGCTTACAGCATGCGCGATGTCAGGTCTTGTACACAACATATCATACATAAGGCTACCCACGGCCGAAGCCTATGGTATATTACTCATTTCCTTGCGTTGTTCCTCACTTTGAGGACACATCTTCAAGGTGAGTTTTATTCCATGTTGCATCGGTAGGAACCCTCTTTTAGAATCATCCATCTTAAATCGCTTTAAGATCTTATCTATATAGAGGGCTTGGGAAAGGCCTATTGTTCTCGTCGCTCTATCCCGGTAGAGTCCAATTCCAAGAATATAGGTAGCTTCTCCCAAGTCTTTCATGGAGAAATTACTCGAAAGCCAAGCTTTCACAGAACTGAGCATTCCCACATCATTTCCTATTAGTAGAATGTCATCTACATATATTACTAAGAATGCGATCTTGCTCCCACTAACCCTCTTGTATACACAAGGTTCCTCTTCATTTTGCACGAAATCAAACTCTTTGATTGCCTCGTCAAAACGAAGGTTCCAACTACGCGACGCTTGCTTCAGTCCATAAATGGAACGCTGAAGCTTGCACACTTTCTGAATATCGAATTCGGACACAAATCCTTTAGGCTACTCCATATAGATTTCCTCCTCGAGGAATCCATTAAGGAAAGCCGTCTTTACGTCCATTTGCCATATCTCATAATCGTGGTAGGCAGCTATATCAAGCATCATGCGAATAGACTTGATCATGGCTACGGGCGAGAAGGTATCGTGGTAATCGATCCCTTCCTTCTGGGTATAACCCTTTGCCACTAGCCTGGCCTTATAGGCGTCAACCTTGCCATCACCATCAGTCTTTCTCTTGTAGATCCACTTGTTCCCAATAGGCACTATGCCCTTGGGGCGGTCTACTAGAGTCCAGACCTGATTGACATGCATCGAGTCTATCTCAGCTTCCATAGCTTCATGCCATTTCGCGGAGTCTACATCCACCATCGCTTGGTCATAGGTCGTCGGGTCGGTCTCTTGGCTATCACTTGGAACCTCATGGAGACCCAGCTCCTCCAAGTGCACAAGCCCATACCTCTCAGGTAAATGAGACACCCTACTAGACCTACGAGGTGGTTGTACTTGTGTTTCAGAAGGTTCGGTTCCAGTTTCTTGCACAGGTGTCTCCTGAGGAGTTTCATTATATTCTTCTAAAGAAATACTTCTACCTGCTCCGCCTTCCTGAATGAACTCATCTTCCAGGAAGTGTGCTTGTAAAGCAACAATGATCCTTCGATCTTCGGGCATGTAGAATAGATATCCCATCTTCCCAGACGAGAATCCAATGAAACGTCCCTTCGCAGACCTAGCTTCCAACTTTTCCACCTTAGTCTTTTTGACATAGGCGGGACATCCCCAAATCCTAATATGATTAAGACTTGGTTTCCTTCCTTCCCACATCTCATGTGGAGTTTTAGGAACGGATTTGGAATGACATCTGTTCAAGATATACGCGGCAGTCAGGAGTGCATACCCCCACAGGTAAATCGGCAAGTCAGTATAGCCCAGCATGGAACGCACCATGTTCAACAGGGTCTGGTTCCTTCTTTCTGACACACCATTTAACTGAGGAGTACCTGGAGGTGTTAGTTGTGAAACTATTCCATGTTCCTTAAGGAACTCATCAAACTCCGTACTCATATACTCACCACCTCGGTCCGACCGAAGTGCTTTGATATGATTACCAGTTTGTTTCTCGACTAGGGCCTTGAATTCCTGGAATTTCTCAAAGGCCTCGGATTTATGTTTCATTAAGTATACATAACCATACCTAGTATGATCATCTGTAAACGTAATGAAATATTGATATCCATCACGTGCTGCTTCCAAAGCACCACAAACATCAGTATGGATTAATCCCAGTTTATCAGCGGCTCTTTCATAAGTCCCTGTGAAGGGGGACTTAGTCATTTTGCCTTTAAGGCAAGATTCACAAGTAGGAGAGGGATCCGATCCCAATGGACCCATAAGTCCATTTTTTTCCATCTTGTAAACCTTGGTCTGACCAACATGACCAAGTCTAAGATGCCATTTCAAAACTTGATTGGTTTCATCCCTACGCGTTTTCTAGTTATAGTATTCACAACTACTTTGTTGCTTAGATTTAGATGATACAATCCATTCAACAATGTAGCAGTAACCACTAGTTTATTTCTAAAATAAATTTTGCAGGAACCATCACCAATGAAAAATGAAAAGCCTTTTCGGTCCATGACCGGAATGGATACAATGTTTTTGTGCCCCTTGGGCAAAACAAGTACATCTTCTAAAGTCAAAACAAAGCCGGATTCTAAACCCAAAAGAAGTGATCCTATGTCGGTCGCCTCAACACTATGCCCGCTTCCGACTGTGATCATAACTTCTCCAGCTCCAAGCTTCCTAATACATTGAAGCTCCCTGAAGTTGATCCAAAAGATCATCGATATGGGGTAGAGGATACTTATTCTTGATCGTCACCCGGTTCAATTCCCGGTAATCAATACACAAGCGAAACGAACCATCTTTCTTCTTTACAAATAACACTGGTGCTCTCCACGGGGACGCACTCGGTCGAATCTAACCCTTATCGGTCAAATCCTCTAATTGATTCTTCAACTCCTGCATTTCGGTCGGGGCCATCTGGTATGGTGCCTTCGATATTGGGGACGTACCAGGCTCCAACTCAATCGTGAATTCCACATCTCTCTGTGGAGGCAAACCAGGTAACTCGTCGGGAAATACATCGGCATATTCTCTCACTACAAGAATATCCGTCAACATTACTGATGGTTTCTCGGTCTTGGTCATATAGCACCAATAACCGATACACCCCTGATTGAGTAATTTCACTTCTTTCATCAAGTTTATGACTCTCCCGGAACAGCTGGGATTACCTCCCTGAAATACACATTCGACATCGTCTGAAATGATAATGACCATACGCTTACGGACACTAATGATGGCATCGTGACGATCCATCCAGTCAATACCCAAGATGACATCATCTCTCGGTAAATCTACTACGATTAGGTCTGCTAACCAATCACGGCTATGAAGCTGAATCAGACAATCCTTAATCTCACAATTCCCGATAATTCTTCTACCATCAGTTAGACTAATGATATAAGACTCACAATTAGTCGCATTACCCAGACGTAGTCTACTCAAACATGACTCGGAAATGAATGAATGCGATGCACCAGTATCAAAAAGGGTACACACGGGTTGAGATAGAATATCGAGTGTACCTGAGATCATCCGGGCCTCTGGATCGTCGGTCTTCTTCATCTCATAAATTCAGGGCTTGCCGGCCCCCGAACCGAACGCTCCCATCTGATAGCTCTTGGCTCCATCTTTATTTGGTTCTGTCGACTTGAACGACGCGGACTGCGTGACCTGATTCTGAAACGCTGACTGTCTCCGGGCCTGAGATGACACCGGAGTAGGTTTGGAGTCCCTTCGACAAAAATGGGCCTTATGCCCAGCAATCCCACAGTTATGGAATGTGACAGGCTGCCTCGGACACTTGGTGCTGAAATGACCCTGTTCTTCATAGTTGAAACAGGTGATGGACAAACTGGCCGCTCGGGACTGAGATTCCGTGGGTCTGGGCGCCACAGGAGGTCGCTCAGAGAAAGTAGAGCCCGCACGAGGCTTCTTTAAGGTTGCCTGACTGCCTTCAGACTGATTACGATTGTTTGACTTCTTGCTAGCAGATGAAGGTTGTTGCTTAGCAATCTCCTTAGCAGTAAGCTCATAAGTAAGAGCTTTCTCGATGAATTCGGCCAGAGTGGTGCAATTCTGATTAAAGAACTGCATCCGCATATGAGGTTTCAACCTCTTGCTGAAATACTTGATCTTGTCCGCCTCGGAGTAAATAATAGACGAGGCAAAAGGAAGAAGCTCCTGAAATTTCTCGACGATGGCGAGAACATCATCGTCCGCTGAGAGGTCGGAAGTGAGTAATTCTGATAACTTGTCCTCTCTGAGTGGGGCCGGATAATACCTCTCCATCATGAGAGTTTTGAATTGATCCCAAGTACAAGATCCGTCGGTGGGCTTCAACGATAACCACCATGAATGAGCGCTCTTACCCAGATAGTAAGCCGCGACTGAAACTTTGTGCCCTTCAGGACACTCCACCATAGCAAACAACTTCTCTAAATGCTCAAGCCAGTGAACAATATCTGTCGGCTCAGATGAGCCCTCAAACGTAGGTGGCCTCTAGTGAGAGATGTCGCCAATGATACTGCTTACACCTCTCTCTTACCCCTGAGGTGGAGGCGGAGGAGCCTGTTGATTCTGAGTAGCTGACTTCTGCATCGTCTCCATGAGGCGTGCCATTTGAGTCATCTAGGCCATCATGCCCTGCATAAAAGCGAGTTAGTCAACCCGAACACCCTCTGAATGAGCTGTGTCCCGGGTACGACTCCCTGACAGTGAATGATCATTTCTGGGTGAATGAGTGGCAGCGTTGTTGCTCGATGAATTTGCATTATTCCTTGCGTTCGCACATGTGTTCACACGATCTCTCGGGTTTCGGCCCGCACCACGGCTTCTTCCCCCATGTCCTCTGCCAGCTCTTCCAATACTGAAGTGGGAAAGTCATATGATAATTATATATCTCGCATGAACATCACATTATGGTTACGTTATGAAATGATGAAAATGAGCATACGCGCTCAAACACAATGATTACATGAGTGATCAACTGAAGTGACATAATTATCTGATGAAATTCTTGAAATGATTATCTTGAACAAGTTAACAAGATTAATGATACGATCCTCAAGATCGACAACTGAACAGTGAATTGAACTGAGTGATTAATGAGTTAACATGATCGACTTGATCAAAAATGAAAATGATGAATGAGGATTGTTGATCGCTGAATGATGAATGAGTGATTCTTATTGCCAGAAATTATACAATGGCATCAGAAATCTTACAGTTCTTTGGTCTGAGGGGCTTGGCTCTTACACAGGTTACACGTGACACGAAAGTCCACTGATACTAGTCAAATGAATGATGATTTCAATGAGACATGACTTGGAAGGTAGTATTCAAAACCACTCTCTGATACCAACTCTGTAACACCCCAAACTAGACGAATATTACAGTGTCGTGGACCCCCGACTGGGACCCACTAGGCGAATGAAAATTAATAAATTAAGTGATATAATTGTAGTACCGAACCACAGTATATCATTAATTACTCCGATGAGGAGTTTCAAGTACAACACACCCAGAAAAATACAGAATACAAGTATATTTTATATGAAGATAAAATATACAACACCGAATGAAAATGAACATCCGAACGGAAATCTGTAGCGGAAATTAAATGAAGAAAACATGAATGACTGAAAGGACTGGGGCCCCCTACTAGTATCACTGGGACTCCTAGCCGTCAACGTTCTCTTCCCGTGCCTTAGCCTTGCCATGACCTGAAAGCAACATCCTCCAATGGGGTTCAGTTACACAGAATAACAATCCTCAAGAGTTGAATACACACAACCATGATAAAATCTTAATTGTGAAATTAAGCTGAAGAGGAGCATCATAGTACGCCCGTAATGGTATGTGCAAGTGCACAAGACGAGTGTCCGGACACACCCTCCCTTGTACCTAATTAGTCTCACAGAGGTACGTTACCATGTGCACAGTCCAATATGTCAGTGAACTCAATCACATGACTATCACGTGCCCGACTAAAAATTCCACACATCCCCACTCGGCCACGCAATATGAACCCAGAAGGTCATATAGACAATAAATGACCATGAAGAATAATAATGAATAGCAATCCGACAAAGTCAAGAATGACTCACTGAGATGAAATGATAGTGAAATGAATGATGGCTCAATGAAATGATTGGAACCGTCGTTCCTCGTGAATGAAGTGATTAATTGACAATTACAAGTCTCACTACGGTTAATACATTATGAATGAATTATGATTATGAATGAACAACAACGAAAGGAATGAATATCCTTTTAACCGAGTAAGAATTAACTTACACAACACCGGTGAAGAATGTTATTCCTCGAACAACGTCCTAAAAGGGATGTCGGTCGCTCGAACAGCCTTGAATGACAATTACCAACAAACGCTCAATATACGTATCAAATACGATTATAACCAACTCAAACGTCGATACAACAATATCCAAACTCATTGAGGCATTCTAACGAATATTTAGCAAACATACATCCTTTGATAATATCCAATCCCGAATATATCGAACTCAAACTCCAAAATGAGTATTTCGAACCAACAAAACACCTTCAATGATATCAATAATCCCATAGGAATCCACAACTCGAGTTAACGACAACAATCTAATCGGAAAACCCCCAAAAATATCAAGGTCAACCAAAAAGTGTTCCTGAATTAACCCCAATATTCATGAAATCCGAAATATAAGCCAATAAATCCGTAGGAATACATTTATCCAAGGTAGATAATCCATATATAACATATTCCAACAACAATCCAAGCTTACACGAAGAAATCGGAAGGAAAACCCCAAAAATCCGAAATTCTAGATCCAAGAAGTTATTACCTTAATTTGATGTGATGGAGATGATGAAATGATGATTAATCCGAATGATAAGCTCGAAGATGATGGTAGATGGATTCAGCTCAAAAAGATCTCTCCGAATCGCCCAAAATCGCCCGGAATCATCGAAGGAGTGAAGAGAGAATGACAAATAATGAATCTGGACTGCAATGTCCAATATATACTGTTCCAGTTTAGTGCACGCTAAGCCCTGATATTTAGCGTGCGCTAACGGGTTAACCGGACAGTACAGTACCTACTGACTGCCTCGTTAGCGTGTGTTAACCCCAAAATGTTAGCGTGCGCTAACATAATATCTGATTCCCAGTAACTGAAGTCCAGAACCCTCTGTCCTCTGACCTGCTCGCGATAGCACGCGCTACACCCAAAAAATCAGTGTGCACTACTACACCATTAGCATACGCTAATATCCATTCATAGCGTATGCTATGAATTATTCCAAATCAGTCCAGTACCCACTGGACTCTGCCTGATCGACCTTAGCGTGCGCTATACTGCTAGCATAGCATGCGCTATCTGAAATCACTAGCGCGTGCTACTTACCAATCGTTGCGTGCGCTACTACAACTCAACTGCAGTCCAGTACCTTCTGGACTGCTGCCTGAACCACGCTAGCGTGCGCTGATGATGAGAGGTAGTGTGCGCTAACCGTACTCAATTAGCGCGCGCTAAAGAAAGTACGTAGCGTGCGCTACTCTTCACACACAACCCATTACGACGAAGATAATGATGATAACTACGGTTCGATCCTCCAACTAGGTAGAAAGACGAATAATAACTGATGCACGATACAAATTACTCTGAATGGTGAATACAATGAATGAATATGAACGATGAATTATCATTAATGAGTGAATATTTATTGAGGGTCAATTACTGAATAATAATTACTGAATGATAATGACTGAACTACAACCGAGTATTACACATTTGTTGTTGTGTATGATGTTTAGGTGCTAACACATTTATGATTTGTGCTTGGCACATTTGAAAATGGACATTCTTGTTGCGATATAAGAATTTCCTTCATATCTAGACATCTGCAGTCAAGATGCTTGATCGAGCTTTATGGACTTTAAGGTAAAGTTGATTTGCAAAGGAAGAAGACATCTCTTTAAAACGAAGCATCTTTTATGCTGTCCTATGTGCCTAAGCTTTAGATAGTGTTGGTTCTAGTTCTTGTTTGACAATGAATTTCTTGTTTCTAGGAGTTATCCGAGCTCCAGAGTAAAGTGCGCTCTGAAGTGAGTTCTGAATATTGGCTTCGGCTGCATTGTTCAAACCCTGGCATGCAGCTTTTTGATTGGGGTATGATGCATTTACGCCATCCATTTTATGGTATTGGATATGCTTTTTCTATGCAAACTGATGATCCACTGAAGAAAAAACGAGAGGCTGAGGTGATGATTGTTTTTCGTCTCTTTTATCAGTTTTTGTTTTTCATGAGAGGTTCATCTGCTAGCAAATTTATGTGGATATGCTACCTAAAAATTTCTACTTAAGATGTCATGTTTTAAAAAGAATATATATATATATATATATATTATTTTAATTTTGTTGAATCTGACGAGTTCTCCTTTTATGTGTGTGTGTGGTTTGATTCCTTTCTGGCAGTGATTGTCAAGATTTGAGGATGAAGAAAGGAATCGTATAGAGACTAGGAAAAGGAAACTCTTTGCGAACTTGCTTAATGCTGCACGTGAACTCCAATTGCAAAACAGAGAAATGATGGTGTTTAGACATGAATATTTGTATGCAGTTTTTTTTTTTGTTTTTTTTTAAATTAGTTTTCAAGTTCTATATAGCGAGCCTGATACACACACACACACACACACACAGACACACACACATATATATATATATATATATATATATATAATTGTATCTAGGAAACTAGTTCTGCGACCATGTATATTTCTTATTGTTCTATTTGGCGTTATCGTGATGACTTGCCAAATGGAAACTGCAATATCAAAGGTTCGATTGGTATGGTATCCCCCTTAATGATTAGGGATAGTTACAAAAGAACCCCTGATATTTGGACTAACTGCGAACAAAAAGCTAAATGTTTGTAAAAATAATGAAAAGCCTCCTTAAGGAAAAATAATGAAAAGCCCTCACAAAAAGATTACAGCAAAAAGCACTTATACTTGTAAAGGTATTGTAATTACCCCCAAAAATCTTTAGTATTCTCTATATACATCAAACCTCAGGGGGGCTTTTTGTAATTACGCCTTATGATTATACCATTTTATGAACTGCTATGAATTTGGTCTCTCAGATGTTTATCCGTACACCCAATCAAACATGAGACTTTATTTCGGCATATCATCTTCATTATATTTGCTTTCCATTTGTGCAGGCATGGTATGGAAAGCTGAGGCAACGAGCTACAAGAGCTGAAAAATCGAGGTTCCAAGCTTTGAAAGCGGATGATCAGGAAGCTTACATGAAAATGGTCGAGGAGAGCAAGAATGAAAGACTAAAAATGCTCCTAGGAAAAACTAATGATCTGCTTGTTCGATTGGGAGCTACCGTTCAACGTGAAAAAGATGCCGCACATGACAGTATCGAACCACTAGAATGTTCAGACAGGTACTTGCGAGAGTCTCCTCAAAACAATTTCCTTCATATCTAGACATTTGGTATACGGTTTAGAGGTGGATCTCTTAAACTTTTTTCGTCCTAATTCCTAATTTAGTATATAACATATACCGTGTGAAGTGTGAACTATTAGTCTTAGTTTGTGTCGGTAAATATGATCACTAAAGCTAATCAGGGTGCTAATAAATTAATTCATGATGGCAAAGAACATAGACCATCTTATCTAATTGGGAGACTTATTCAGAAAAAGGAACCAAAGTTGAAGTCTTCAGCATCACCATCCGTTGTGATCAGTACGTGGCAGACCTAACTGCTAAGTCAGGGCTCAACTTCAACAAGAGATCAATGAAAAACTTGACCAAAAAGTTCGAGAAATGATGAAAATGTTGGCTGAGAATAATCCGGATTTGAACTTAAAGATTGATGACTCTCATAAATCAGTCGATGAGTCCTATGGGATGACAATGTCACTCCTTGACTGATCTCATCATTTTATATTTATGCTAGCTAAGAGACTCAAGTAGTTTTGTTATATTTATAGATTGCGATGGTAACTTGTTCTTAGCTATTAAATCATACTTAACTATTAAGTTTTATGGTAACTTGTTCCTAACTTAGCTATTGAGTTAGGATTTTGGATGTTAGGTTATGGAAGTACATTTGGCTGTTTGATTATGGATTGAATATTTGGCAGTCATGTATTTTGGATGTTGTTATAGTTGACAGTGTTTTAATGCTATTGACTGTTTTATGGTAATATCTATTTTTCAATATAACACTTTGCCTTTTACCATGAAAAATGTTGGTTAAAATCTGCAATAATGTAGAAATAGTCTCTAATTTATAATTCTTCCTGTTGGCAAAATATAAAAATTGTGTTGACAAAGATTAAAAGTGTGTTGGTAAAAGTTAGAACTATTCATATATAAGTGTAGCCATAGTGTTAAAGTTGTTGGTAAAGATGTCAAATCGTTTCACAATTTAATGTTACAATAGACCTCATAAGTGTTAGCATAGGTCTACAGCTGCACAAACATTTGTGTCACTAATTATATAAAAGTGTGGCCTTAAGTCTACAGCAACACAAAATCTAGTGTAGGCACAGACAAGAAAAGTGTTGGCATGGGGGTCTATTGTTACACTTTTTTCACATGTTACCGAAAAAAAAAGAAAAGTGTTACCTTAGACCCCTATGGTTGCGGCTGTTTTTGTAACACCTTCAAATTTGGTCAAAGTGTAGCCGTAGCCTATTTTTTGCCTTCAGCAACACTTTTTGGACTTTTGAACACAGTTTTTCAGGTGTTGCTGAAACCCATATATGGTGTAGTGCCAGGGGCTTTCCCTTGAGTTACTTCATTCCGAACTCAAGATAAGAATGGGTCCGTAACCTGCCTCGATCTTATTATATCATCAAGGGACGATGAAATCTCAAGTGTGCAAAGTTGTACCTGAATGAGTTGTAACCAAACTTCAATTTCCGGTCTCACGAACTCTAGCTGCAATTCCCTCTGAACTGTCTTACGACTCAAGGCATCGGCAACTACATTTGCTTTGCCCGGATGATAAATGATCTCGATATCATAATCATTGATTAGTTCTAGCCACATTCTCTGCCTCATATTCAACTTCTTCTGAGTAAAAATGTACTTCAGGTTCTTGTGATCACGAAAAATCTGACAGCTAACTCCATACAGATAGTGACGCCAGATCTTTAAAGCGAACACCACGGATGCTAGCTCCAAATCATGGGTTGGGTAGTTGACCTCGTAAGGTCGCAGCTGTCTTGACGCATAGGATATCACATTACCGTTCTGCATTAATACACATCCAAGGCCTTGTCTTGATGTGTCACTATAAACCACGAATCCTTCCGTCCCTTTTGGTAGAACCAAAACAGGTGCTGAAATCAATCGACTCTTGAGTTCATCAAAACTTCGTTGGCATGCCTCTGACCACAAATACTTATTATCCTTCCTTAACAGGTTAGTCATCGGTTGTGCAATCTTGGAAAAACCTTCCACGAACCGTCGGTAATAACCTGCTAGTCCCAAGAAACTGCGAACTTCCTTCACGTTCTTTGGTGGTAGCCAGTCTCGGCAAGACCTGGATGTCTGAAGAATGGACTAGGACATACCTGGAATTCCAGGTACTTCTTCCATTCTTTGTAGGAATTTCTCGGCAATAGATAGTACATAATCGTCTTCAGACGGGTCTGGATTCAGCAATTCTGATAGTTTGGCCTCACAGAGAGGACCTGGATAGTAACGGTCTAACATGAGGTTTTTAAATTCCTCCCAAGTACATACACCATCATCTGGCCTCACCGAAAGCCACCAGGTGTAGGCATCCTTGCTAAGGTAGTAAGCTGCTACGGAGACGTGATTCTCTACTGGGCAGTCCACCATCTCAAATAGTTTCTCAAAGTGTTCAATCCAATGTACGATATCAGCAGGCTCAGAGGAGCCTTCAAAAGTCGGGGGTCACTGGCGAGAGATGTCGCTGATGATCCGACTCACGGGTCCGCCATGAACAGGAGGTGGTGGATGCGGCCCATGCTGCTGGGTCTACTGAGTCATTTTAGCCTTAAAGGCATTGTTGAGATGTTCAATGTTGTTACCAGCCTAGTAGATCCTTGAGGAAAAGGTTCTACGGCGTGTGATATCCCTGAGCGGATATGGGGTGTTACAGTGGCAACGCCAGATGATCACCTACTCGTTCCAAAACCTCAAACGGCCCGATATATCTCGGACTCAGCTTGCCTCTCTTCCAAAAACGAAAAACGCCTCGAGTAGGGGACACCTTCATTAGCACATGGTCGCCAATCTCGAACTCAAGTGGTCGTTGACGGTTGTCTGCGTAAGACTTCTGTAGGCTTTGAGCCGTTAACAAACGACTCCTAATCAGAGGGATCTTTTCACGAGCTGCTAACAACATATCGGGTTTCGTTCCCAATGATTCGAATAGATCGTCCCAGCATAAAGGAGACCTACAACGATGGCCATACAATGCTTCATAAGGTTCCATCTGAATCGAAACATGCCAACTATTATTATAAGTGAATTCCACCAAAGGTAGTTAGGCTTCCCAATCGTCCTTCCAATCAAGAGCGCATGCCCTCAACATATCCTCTAGAGTTTAGATAGTCCTCTTAGTCTGACCATCAGTCTACGAATGAAATGACGTACTGAAGTTCAATTGCGTGCCCATCGCACGATGAACTGCTTTCTAGAAGTGTGACATGAATCGCCCGTCACGATCTGATACAATACTCTTGGGGGTACCATGTAACCTTACAATCTCTTTGATAAATAGCTGGGCCAATCTCTCGGGTCCCCATGTGTCTTTAATCTCCAAGAAATGGCCTGATTTTGTCCGACGATCCACAATCACCCAAATCGCATTCATCCCTCGATGACTCATCGGCAAGCTAGTGATAAGTTCCATCGATATGTCCTCCAATTTCCACTCGGGAATCGGGAGTGGTTTCAGCATTCCTGTGGGTCGCTGATGCTCAATCTTCACCTGCTGACAGGTTAAACACCTCGAAACGAATTCTGCCACTTCACGCTTCATATTCCCCCACCAATAATATTGCTTCAAATCCTTATACATCTTGCTAGAACCCAGGTGAATGGAGTACGGGGTAGCATGAGCGTCTCTCAGGATAGAGTTCCTCAACTATTCGTCTGCGGGTACACAAACTCGATTCCTGAAGCGTATCAATCCATCCTCATGGATCACAAATCCACACTACACCATATATGGCTTCCAACAACATTTTTGTTGATGTTACAAGCAAAAGTGTAGCCTTAGATGTCTTAAAATTGGTCAAATTTGATTTAAGGCTACACATTTTTCTAACATTATTATTGATATAAATTAGTGTTACTATAGACTAAATTGAATACCTACGCTAACACAAAATTTGGTGTAGCCGTTGCTATTTAAAAAAAGTGTAACTAAACACTGAAAGAAATAGACGATCTTGCTAAAATATTTTAGGCGTTCCAAATATAAAAGAAGCCCAGACCTCTCATCTTTATCTTGTCTCACAAATTTTAAGTTCGTCTCTCTCACCCTCTTCATTTCTTCTCTCTCTATAATTATTTCTCTCGACACTCTCTACTTCATCCCTCACACTGAATACACACACGCGCGAAGCTTTCACCTACACTCACAACATATTACACATGCCATACAGACAGATAAATCGGAAAAGTGGGTTTGATGAAAGGGAGTTAATTGAATAATCTGAAAAATTTGGGGTATATAACCGGTACCGTCCATGGTACACACCCATGTAGTGCATACCCTGGCGGATGCACTACACATGGCGTGCATGGACGGTGCAGATTAATGCACTAGATGGTGCATCGATCTGCACCATCCATGCACGCCACGTGTACTGCATCCGGCAGGGGATGCACTACATGGGGTGTACCATGGACCCAACCATATATAACCCTATTTCATGTTGCATCCACCGACATCTCTCATTATTTTCCCCTGTTCCTCACTCTCTCTCCAGAACTCTCTCTCTACACCTCGCTCATGTTCTACCTCTTCCCATCGGAAATTCACACACACAAACACTAGTCACAAGTCTTTCACAGACACGAATCACTATTGCACAGACGCGATAGATGAGTCAGAAAAATAGCGGGTCAAACCAGGCGCCGTGGTGGAGAAGGGTCTAAGTTTGGGGGTGCCATCTCGTTTTCAGGCGGCACGTGGCAGGGCGAAGACGACTAAATATGGGTTCAGGTAAGGGTTTTTTTATTGTGTTTATACGGCCGAGAGTTATTCGACTAAAAGTGATGGTTTGGGTACGCGCTGAAGAATTCAGGGCCAAAACTTTTGATTTGGGAATACTGCAAGAATGGGCTCCGATTGAAATTGAACGTTAGTTCCGCAGCTGGAATGGTTCGGATCAATTGATAGGTGTCATGTTTCGATTGAGGGCTGAATATCCTATTGAGTCGATGTGAAAGTGGGTTTGATGAATTTCTGATTGGTTGTTTTTTTATTTGCAGAAGTCAGTCCGATTCTGGTTCACTAGGTATGAAGTGAAACTGGAATCAGGAAGGACTGAATGCAAGGCAAGTTTATTAAAAGATTTAGAAATTGGAGGAGCGAAGGAGGCAGGTCTAGGAAGACGATGGAGAAAGGTTTGGTACGCTGTTGCTTTTTTTTTCAATGTGCTTCATTACCTTATTTGATAACTACGTATACGCTTAGATTGTAACTCGATGGCCAACCGGAAACCAAATGGGTAGTGTACTTCTTGTGGTGTTGCGATATTTGTTTTCCTTTCAGTTGTGTCTGCTCATGGTTCCTTTATATTCTACATATCTTTCCTTCGTGTGTTAACCAATCCCTCAAAGTTTTTTAACTGTACCGGCGGCAAACTGGCATTTGATACCGTGTGTGTCCTTATTTATTCATGTTTAGCTCATTTTCTAAGGGAAAAAGACCCGCTTGATGCTTTTGGGGTTTGCTATTTGTTTCCATATGCTTTCGATTTTAAATCTTTGGTCGGGTTTTGAAAATTACAGCCTTTTGGATTGCTCGATGGCTTTTTTGATTGAGGCAGCAGCTTATTTTTCGTCAACCATTTCTCCTCCATCGGTGGTGTTTACTTCTGTTGCTAGTGTTGTTCTATAGCTGATGAAGAATGCTTATCAGCATTATTATTATTATTAATATCTTCAAAGAAAATCAATGATTATTACTAGTATGATTAGACGCTGCTTTTTCTTATTTTTAGTAGTAGTAATATTTTTACTTGTACTCAATTATGTATAATTATTATTATTATTATCAAGGAGTATGTATGATAATATTATTATAAACAAGCAAGTGATTTAAAAAATCAAATTGTTGATGCAAATTTGTTTCCCACATATTCACATTGTTGTGCCTCGGGACATTTTTTTAGCATCCTTACAAAAATTTTCACTACTAAGATGTAAAATTCACATCAATGCCAAGGTTTAAGTTTCACTACTAAGATGTTTGCACTACTAGAAAACCATTTATTGTGTGGCACAACCTATGTATTTCCGCTCGTCCCTTCCCTCTTATTCAGGTCACATTTTGTAACACCCCAAACTAGGTGAATATTACAATGTCGTGGACCCCCGACTGGGACCCACTAGGCGAATGAAAATTAATAAATTAAGTGATATAATTGTAGTACCGAACCACAGTATATCATTAATTACTCCGATGAGGAGTTTCAAGTACAACACACCCAGAAAAATACAGAATACAAGTATATTTTATATGAAGATAAAATATACAACACCGAATGAAAATGAACATCCGAACGGAAATCTGCAGCGGAAATAAAATGAAGAAAACATGAATAACTGAAAGGACTTGGGCACGCTAAGCCCTGATATTTAGCGTGCCCTAGCGGGTTAACTGGATAGTACAGTGCCTACTGACTGCCTCGTTAGCGTGCGCTAACATAATATCTGATGCCCAGTAACTGAAGTCCAGAACCCTCTGTCCTCTGACCTGCTCGCGATAGCGCGCGCTACACCCAAAAATTCAGCATGCGCTACTACACCATTAGCGTACGCTAATATCCATTCATAGTGTACGCTATGAATTATTCCAAATCAGTCCAGTACCCACTGGACTCTGCCTGATCGGCCTTAGCGCACGCTATACTTCTAGCATAGCGTGTGCTGTCCGAACTCATTAGCGCGTGCTACTTACCAATCGTAGCGTGCGCTACTACAACTCAACTGCAGTCCAGTACTTTCTGGACTGTCTGCCTGAACCACGCTAGCGTGCGGTGATGATGAGAGGTAACGTGCGCTACCCGTACTCAATTAGCGCATGCTAAAGAGAGTACGTAGCGTGCGCTAGTCCTCACACATAGCCCATTACGATGAAGATAATGATGATAACTACGGTTCGATCCTCCAACCAGGTATAAAGACGAAAAATAACTGATGCACGATACAAGTTACTCTGAACGGTGAATACAGTGAATGGATATGAACGATGAATGATCATTAATGAGTGAATAATTACTGAGGGTCAATTATTGAATAATAATTACTGAATGATAATGACTGAATTACAACCGGGTATTACATACACCCCCTTAAAAGAGTTTCGTCCCCGAAACTAAGGGTCAAACAACTCGGGATAACTCTCCCTAATTCTATCCTTGGTTTTCCATGTAGCCTCTTCGACTCCGTGTCTAGACCACTGGATCTTAACCAAAGGAATTGTCTTGTTCTTCAACTGCTTGATTCGCCGCTTTAAGACTTGTATAGTACGCTCCTCATACGAATGATCATCCGCGATCTCGATTTCGTCGAACTGAAGTATGTGACTCGAGTCGGCAACATACTTCCGCAACTGAGAGATGTGAAACACATTATGAATTCGGCTCAACGCCGGAGGTAAGGCCAATCGATAAGCCAGACTTCCTACTCGATCCAAAATCTCAAACGGTCCAATGAATCTCGGGCTCAACTTCCCCCGTTTCCCAAAACGGAAGATACCTCGCCTCAGGGATACCTTGACCAAAACATGGTCACCTGCCACGAACTCTAATTGCCGACGACGGTTATCTGCATAAGATTTTTGTCAACTCTGAGCGGTCAACAAACGACTCCTGATCAAAGCTATCTTCTCAAGAGCGGCTATAAGCATATCGGGCTCAGTGCTGATTGATTCTGATAAGTCATCCCAACACAGAGGAGATCAACAACGACGACCGTACAAGGCCTCGTAAGGTGCCATCTTAATCAAAGCATGCCCACTATTGTTGTACGTGAACTCGATCAACGGTAGTTGGGCTTCCCAATCATCTTTCCAATCGAGAACACATGCCCTCAACATGTCCTCCAAAGTCTGAATAGTCCTCTCTGATTGTCCGTCGGACTGAGGATGAAAAGCTGTGCTGAGATTAAGCTGAGTTCCCCTGGCACGATGAACTGATTTCCAAAAGTGTGACACGAATCGCCCGTCACGATCAGAAAAGATACTCTTAGGAGTACCGTGCAATCTCACTATCTCTTTGATGAACAACTGGGCAAGTCTCTCGGGACCCCACGTATCCTTAATCTCAAGGAAATTAGCTGATTTAGTTAAGCGGTCCACAATTACCCAAATTGTATTCATGCCACGATGACTCGTTGGCAAACTCGTGTTGAAGTCCATAGAAATATCTTCCCACTTCCACTCTGGAATAGGGAGAGGTTTTAGCATGCCTACTGGTCGCTGATGTTCTATCTTGACTTGATGACAGGTTAGACATCTCGAAACAAATTCCGCAACTTCTCGCTTCATATTACTCCACAGGTAATTTTGTTTCAAGTCTTTGTACATCTTGCTAGACCCCGGATGAATGGAATAATGGGTAGCATGAGCTTCTCTCAAAATCGAGTTTTTCAACTCGTCGTTCTCCGGTATGCATAACCGATTCTTAAATCGCAAAAGTCTATCCTCGTGGACCACAAATCCAGGGGCCTTCCCCTGAGTCACATCATCTCGAATGCGCAACAAAAATGGGTCCGAACCCTGATTCTCCCTGATCGCATCCTCAAGTGGCGATGAAATCTCTAACGTACAAAGTTGCCCTTATACTCGCTGCAACCAAACCTCGATCTCGGGTCTCAGAAATTCCTGCTGAAGTTCCTTCTGAACTGTTAATCGAGCAAGCATCTGCTCCTGAACGGACTTACGACTCAGGGCATCGGCGACAACGTTCGCCTTGCCCGGGTGGTAAAGTATCTCAATATAATATCTTTGATTAGTTCCAACCACCGCCTCTGTCGCATATTTAACTCCTTCTGAGTAAATATATACTTCAAACTCTTATGATCGGTGAATATCTGATAGGTAACGCCATAAAGATAATGACGCCAAATCTTCAATGCGAACACCACGGCTGCTAGCTCCAGGTCATGGGTCGGATAATTAACCTCGTAAGGTCTCAATTGCCGTAAAGCATAAGCAATAACTTTCCCGTTCTGCATTAGTACACATCCGAGACCCTGTCCGGACACATCACTATAAACCACAAATCCTTCCATCCCTTGCGGTAAAGAAAGGACAGGTGCTGAAATTAACCGGCTCTTGAGTTCCTCAAAACTCTGTTGACACGCATCGGACCACGTGTATTTCTTATCCTTCCGTAAAAGGTTCGTCATGGGTTGAGCAATTTTAGAAAATCGTTCCACAAATCGCCAATAATAACCAGCTAATCCGAGGAAACTTCGGATTTCCTTAACATTCTTCAGAGGTTGCCAATCTCGGATAGTCTCCGTCTTCTGAGGGTCGACACGAACTCCGTATGATGAAATTACATGTCCGAGAAATGTCACTTCGGACATCCAGAACTCACATTTGGAAAACTTTCCAGAAAGTTGCTCTCGTCTCAACACGTCGAGCACCTGATGAAGGTGAAACTTGTGCTCCTCCCGGTCACGAGAATAAATTAAAATGTCATCAATGAAGACAACCACGAACTGATCCAAATAGTCGATGAAAACACGATTCATTAACTCCATGAATACCGCAGGTGCATTAGTTAACCCAAACGGCATTACCACAAACTCATAATGACCATAGTGTGTTCGGAACGTTGTCCTTGCGATATCCGACTCTCGAATTCGTAATTGATGATACCAGATCTTAAGTCGATCTTGGAATATATTGAAGCTCCCTGAAGTTGATCCAAAAGATCATCGATATGGGGTAGAGGATACTTATTCTTGATCGTCACCCGGTTCAATTCCCGATAATCAATACACAAGCGAAACGAACCATCTTTCTTCTTTACAAATAACACTGGTGCTCTCCACGGGGACGCACTCGGTCGAATCTAACCCTTATCGGTCAAATCCTCTAATTGATTCTTCAACTCCTGCATTTCGGTCGGGGCCATCCGGTACGGTGCCTTCGATATTGGGGACGTACCAGGCTCCAACTCAATCGTGAATTCCACATCTCTCTGTGGAGGCAAACCAGGTAACTCGTCTGGAAATACATCGGCATATTCTCTCACTACAAGAATATCCGTCAACATTACTAATGGTTTCTCGGTCTTGGTCATATAACACCAATAACCGATACACCCCTGATTGAGTAATTTCACTTCTTTCATCAAGTTTATGACTCTCCCAGAACAGCTGGGATTACCTCCCTGAAATACACATTCGACCCCATCGTCTGAAATGATAGTAACCATACGCTTACGGACACTAATGATGGCATCGTGACGATCCATCCAGTCAATACCCAAGATGACATCATCTCTCGGTAAATCTACTACGATTAGGTCTGCTAACCAATCACGGCTATGAAGCTGAATCGGACAATCCTTAATCTCACGATTCCCGATATTTTCTTCTACCATCAGTTATACCAATGATATAAGACTCACAATTAGTCGCATTACCCAGACGTAGTCTACTCAAACATGACTCGGAAATGAATGAATGCGATGCACCAGTATCAAAAAGGGTACACACGGGTTGAGATAGAATATCGAGTGTACCTGAGATCATCCGGGCCTCTGGATCGTCGGTCTTCTTCATCTCATAAATTCAGGGCTTGCCGGCCCCCGAACCGGACGCTCCCATCTGATAGCTCTTGGCTCCGCCTTTATTTGGTTATGTCGACTTGAACGACGCAGACTGGGTGGCCTGATTCTGAAACGCTGACTGTCTCCGGGCCTGAGATGACACCGGAGTAGGTTTGGAGTCCCTTCGACAAAAATGGGCCTTATGCCCAGCAATCCCACAGTTATGGAATGTGACAGGCTGCCTCGGACACTTGGTGCTGAAATGACCGTGTTCTTCACGGTTGAAACAGGTGATGGATGAACTGGCCGCTCGGGACTGAGATTCCGCGGGTCTGGGCGCCACAGGAGGTCGCTCAGAGAAAGTAGATCCCGCACGAGGCTTCTTTAAGGTTGCCTGACTGCCTTCAGACTGATTACGATTGTTTGACTTCTTGCTAGCAGATGAAGGTTGTTGCTTAGCAATCTCCTTAATTAGCAGTAAGCTCATAAGTAAGAGCTTTCTCGATGAATTCGTCCAGAGTGGTGCAATTGTGATTAAAGAATTGCATCCGCATATGAGGTTTCAATCTCTTGCTGAAATACTTGATCTTGTCCGCCTTGGAGTGAATAATAGACGAGGCAAAAGGAAGAAGCTCCTGAAATTTCTCGACGATGGCGAGAACATCATCGTCCGCTGAGAGGTCGGGAGTGAGTAATTCTGATAACTTGGCCTCTCTGAGTGGGGCCGGATAATACCTCTCCATCATGAGAGTTTTGAATTGATCCCAAGTACAAGATCCGTCGGTGGGCTTCAACGATAACCACCATGAATGAGCGCTCTTACCCAGATAGTAAGCCGCGAGTGAAACTTTGTGCCCTTCGGGACACTCCACCATAGCAAACAACTTCTCTAAATTCTCAAGCCAGTGAACAATATCTGTCGGCTCAGATGAGCCCTCAAACGTAGGTGGCCTCTAGTGAGAGATGTCGCCAATGATACTGCTTACACCTCTCTCTTGCCCCTGAGGTGGCGGGGGAGGAGCCTGTTGATTCTGAGTAGCTAACTTCTGCATCGTCTCCATGAGGCGTGCCATTTGAGTCATCTAGGCCATCATGCCCTGCATAAAAGCGAGTTGGTCAACCCGAACACCCTCTGAATGAGTTGTGTCCCGGGTACGACTCCCTGACAGTGAATGATCATTTCTGGGTGAATGAGTGGCAGCATTGTTGCTCGATGAATTTGCATTATTCCTTGCGTTCGCACATGTATTCACACGATCTCTCGGGTTTCGGCCCGCACCACGGCTTCTTCTCCCGTGTCCTCTTCCAGCTCTTCCAATACTGAAGTGGGAAAGTCATATGATAATTATATATCTCGCATGAACATCACATTATGGTTACGTTATGAAATGATGAAAATGAGCATACGCGCTCAAACACAATGATTACATGAGTGATCAACTGAAGTGACATAATTATCTGATGAAATTCTTGAAATGATTATCTTGAACAAGTTAACAAGATTAATGATACGATCCTCAAGATCGACAACTGAATAGTGAATTGAACTGAGTGATTAATGAGTTAACATGATCGACTTGATCAAAAATGAAAATGATGAATGAGGATTGTTGATCGCTGAATGATGAATGAGTGATTCTTATTGCCAGAAATTATACAATGGCATCAGAAATCTTACAGTTCTTTGGTCTGGGGGGCTTGGCTCTTGCACAGGTTACACGTGACGCGAAAGTCCACTGATACTAGTCTAATGAATGATGATTTCAATGATACATGACTTGGAAGGTAGTATTCAAAACCAATCTCCGATACCAACTCTGTAACACCCCAAACTAGACGAATATTACAGTGTCGTGGACCCCCGACTGGGACCCACTGGGCGGATAAAAATTAATAAATTAAGTGATATAATTGTAGTACCGAACCACAGTATATCATTAATTACTCTGATGAGGAGTTTCAAGTACAACACACCCAGAAAAATATAGAATACAAGTATATTTTATATGAAGATAAAATATACAACACCGAATGAAAATGAACATCCGAACGGAAATCTGCAGCGGAAATAAAATGAAGAAAACATGAATGACTGAAAGGACTGGGGCTCCCTACTAGTATCACTGGGACTCCTAGCCGTCAACGTTCTCTTCCCGTGCCTTAGCCTTGCCATGACCTGAAAACAACATCCTCCAACGGAGTTCAGTTACACATAACAACAATCCTCAAGAGTTGAATAAACACAACCATGATAAAATCTTAATTGTGAAATTAAGCTGAAGAGGAGCATCATAGTACGCCCGTAATGGTATGTGCAAGTGCACAAGACGAGTGTCCGGACACACCCGCCCTTGTACCTAATTAGTCTCACAGAGGTACGTTACCGTGTGCACAGTCCAATATGTCAGTGAACTCAATCACATGACTATCACGTGCCCGACTAAAAATTCCACACATCCCCACTCGGCCACGCAATATGAACCCAGAAGGTCATATGGACAATAAATGACCATGAAGAATAATAATGAATAGCAATCCGACAAAGTCAAGAATGACTCACTGAGATGAAATGATAGTGAAATGAATGATGGCTCAATGAAATGATTGGAATCATCGTTCCTCGTGAATGAAGTGATTAATTGACAATTACAAGTCTCAATACGGTTAATACATTATGAATGAATTATGATTATGAATGAACAACAACGAAAGGAATGAATATCCTTTTAACCGAGTAAGAATTAACTTACACAACACCGGTGAAGAATGTCATTCCTCGAACAACGTCCTAAAAGGGATGTCGGTCACTCGAACAGCCTTGAATGACAATTACCAACAAACGCTCAATATACGTATCAAATATGATTATAACCAACTCAAACGTCGATACATCAATATCCAAACTCATTGAGGCATTCTAACGAATATTTAGCAAACATACATCCTTTGATAATATCCAATCCTGAATATATCGAACCCAAACTCCAAAATGAGTATTTCGAACCAACAAAACACCTTCAATGATATCAATAATCCCATAGGAATCCACAACTCAAGTTAACGACAACAATCTAATCGGAAAACCCCCAAAAATATCAAGGTCAACCAAAAAGTGTTCTTGAATTAACCCCAATATTCATGAAATTCGAAATATAAGCCAATAAATCCATAGGAATACATTTATCCAAGGTAGATAATCTATATATAACATATTCCAACAACAATCCAAGCTTACACGAAGAAATCGGAAGGAAAACCCCAAAAATCTGAAATTCTAGATCCAAGAAGTTATTACCTTAATTTGATGTGATGGAGATGATGAAATGATGATTAATCCGAATGATAAGCTCGAAGATGATGGTAGATGGATTCAGCTCAAAAAGATCTCTCCGAATTGCCCAAAATCGCCCGGAATCATCGAAGGAGTGAAGAGAGAATGACAAATAATGAATCTGGACTGCACTGTCCAATATATACTGTTCCAGTTTAGTGCACGCTAAGCCCTGATATTTAGCGTGCGCTAGCGGGTTAACCGGACAGTACAGTACCTACTGACTGCCTCGTTAGGGTGTGTTAACCCCAAAATATTAGCGTGCGCTAACATAATATCTGATTCCCAGTAACTGAAGTCCAGAACCCTCTGTCCTCTGACCTGCTCGCGATAGCACGCGCTACACCCAAAAATTCAGCGTGCACTACTACACCATTAGCATACGCTAATATCCATTCATAGCGTACGCTATGAATTATTCCAAATCAGTCCAGTACCCACTGGACTCTGCCTGATCGACCTTAGCGCGCGCTATACTGCTAGCATAGCGTGCGCTATCCGAAATCACTAGCGTGTGCTACTTACCAATCGTTGCGTGCGCTACTACAACTCAACTGCAGTCCAGTACCTTCTGGACTGTCTGCCTGAACCACGCTAGCGTGCGCTGATGATGAGAGGTAGCTTGCGCTAACCGTACTCAATTAGCGCGCGCTAAAGAAAGTACGTAGCGTGCGCTACTCTTCACACACAACCCATTACGACGAAGATAATGATGATAACTACGATTCAATCCTCCAACTAGGTAGAAAGACGAATAATAACTGATGCACGATACAAATTACTCTGAATGGTGAATACAATGAATGAATATGAATGATGAATGATCATTAATGAGTGAATATTTATTGAGGGTCAATTACTGAATAATAATTACTGAATGATAATGACTGAATTACAACCGAGTATTACACATTTGTTGTTGTGTATGATGTTTAGGTGCTAACACATTTATGATTTGTGCTTGGCACATTTGAAAATGGACATTCTTGTTGCGATATAAGAATTTCCTTCATATCTAGACATCTGCAGTCAAGATGCTTGATCGAGCTTTATGGACTTTAAGGTAAAGTTGATTTGCAAAGGAAGAAGACATCTCTTTAAAACAAAGCATATTTTATGCTGTCCTATGTGCCTAAGCTTTAGATAGTGTTGGTTCTAGTTCTTGTTTGATAATGAATTTCTTGTCTCTAGGAGTTAGCCGAGCTCCAGAGTAAAGTGCGCTCTGAAGTGAGTTCTGAATATTGGCTTCGGTTGCATTGTTCAAACCCTGGCATGCAGCTTTATGATTGGGGTATGATGCATTTACGCCATCCATTTTATGGTATTGGATATGCTTTTTCTATGCAAACTGATGATCCGCTGAAGAAAAAACGAGAGGCTGAGGTGATGATTGTTTTTCGTCTCTTTTATCAGTTTTTGTTTTTCATGAGAGGTTCATCTGCTAGCAAATTTATGTGGATATGCTACCTAAAAATTTCTACTTAAGATGTCATGTTTTAAAAAGAATATATATATATATATATATATTATTTTAATTTTGTTGAATCTGACGAGTTCTCCTTTTATGTGTGTGTGTGGTTTGATTCCTTTGTGGAAGTGATTGTCAAGATTTGAGGATGAAGAAAGGAATCGTATAGAGACTAGGAAAAGGAAACTCTTTGCGAACTTGCTTAATGCTGCACGTGAACTCCAATTGCAAAACAGAGAAATGATGGTGTTCAGACATGAATATTTGTATGCAGTTTTTTTTTTTTTAAATTAGTTTTCAAGTTCTATATAGCGAGCCTGATACACACACACACACACACACATATATATATATATATATATATATATATATATATATATATAATTGTATCTAGGAAACTAGTTCTGCGACCATGTATATTTCTTATTGTTCTATTTGGCGTTATCGTGATGACTTGCCAAATAGAAACTGCAATATCAAAGGTTCAATTGGTATGGTATCCCCCTTAATGATTAGGGATAGTTACAAAAGAAACCCTGAGATTTGGACTAACTGCGAACAAAAAGCTAGATGTTTGTAAAAATAATGAAAAGCCTCCTTAAGGAAAAATAATGAAAAGCCCTCACAAAAAGATTACAGCAAAAAAGCACTTATACTTGTAAAGGTATTGTAATTACCCCCAAAAATCTTTAGTATTCTCTATATACATCAAACCTCAGGGGGGCTTTTTGTAATTACGCCTTATGATTATACCATTTTATGAACTACTATGAATTTGGTCTCTCAGATGTTTATCCGTACACCCAATCAAACATGAGACTTTATTTCGGCATATCATCTTCATTATATTTGCTTTCCATTTGTGCAGGCATGGTATGGAAAGCCGAGGCAACGAGCTACAAGAGCTGAAAAATCGAGGTTCCAAGCTTTGAAAGCGGATGATCAGGAAGCTTACATGAAAATGGTCGAGGAGAGCAAGAATGAAAGACTAAAAATGCTCCTAGGAAAAACTAATGATCTGCTTGTTCGATTGGGAGATACCGTTCAACGTGAAAAAGATGCCGCACATGACAGTATCGAACCACTAGAATGTTCAGACAGGTACTTGCGAGAGTCTCCTTAAAACAATTTCCTTCATATCTAGACATTTGGTATACGGTTTAGAGGTGGATCTCTTAAACTTTTTTCGTCCTAATTCCTAATTTAGTATATAACATATACCGTGTGAAGTGTGAACTATTAATCTTAGTTTGTGTCGGTAAATATGATCACTAAAGCTAATCAGGGTGCTAATAAATTAATTCATGATGGCAAAGAACATAGACCATATTATCTAATTGGGAGACTTATTCAAAAAAAGGAACCAAAGTTGAAGTCTTCAGCATCACCATCCGTTCTGATCAGTACGTGGCAGACCTAACTGCTAAGTCAGGGCTCAACTTCAACAAGAGATCAATGAAAAACTTGACCAAAAAGTTCGAGAAATGATGAAAATGTTGGCTGAGAATAATCCGGATTTGAACTTAAAGATTGATGACTCTCATAAATCATTCCATAAGTCTTATGGGATGACAATGTCACTCCTTGACTGATCTCATCATTTTATATTTATGCTAGCTAAGAGACTCAAGTAGTTTTGTTATATTTATAGATTGCGATGGTAACTTGTTCTTAGCTATTAAATCGTACTTAACTATTAAGTTTTATGGTAACTTGTTCCTAACTTAGCTATTAAGTTAGGATTTTGGATGTTAGGTTATGTAAGTACATTTGGCTGTTTGATTATGGATTGAATATTTGGCAGTCATGTATTTTGGATGTTGTTATAGTTGACAGTGTTTTAATGCTATTGACTGTTTTATGGTAATATCTATTTTTCAATATAACACTTTGCGTTTTACCATGAAAAATATTGGCTAAAATCTGCAAAAATGTAGAAATAGTCTCTAATTTATAATTCTTCCTGTTGGCAAAATATAAAAATTGTGTTGACAAAGATTAAAAGTGTGTTGGTAAAAGTTAGAACTGTTCATATATAAGTGTAGCCATAGTGTTAAAGTTGTTGGTAAAGATGTCAAAGCGTTTCACAATTTAATGTTACAATAGACCTCATAAGTGTTAGCATAGGTCTACAGCTGCACAAATATTTGTGTCACTAACTATATAAAAGTGTGGCCTTAAGTCTACAGCAACACAAAATCTAGTGTAGGCACAGACAAGAAAAGTGTTGGCATGGGGGTCTATTGTTACACTTTTTTCACATGTTACCGAAAAAAAAAAGAAAAGTGTTACCTTAGACCCCTATGGTTGCGGCTGTTTTTGTAACACCTTCAAATTTGGTCAAAGTGTAGCCGTAGCCTATTTTTTGCCTTCAGCAACACTTTTTGGACTTTTGAACACAGTTTTTCAGGTGTTGCTGAAACCCATATATGGTGTAGTGCCAGGGGCTTTCCCTTGAGTTACTTCATCTCGAACTCAAGATAAGAATGGGTCCGTAACCTGCCTCGATCTTATTATATCATCAAGGGACGATGAAATCTCAAGTGTGCAAAGTTGTACCTGAATGAGTTGTAACCAAACTTCAATTTCCGGTCTCACGAACTCTAGCTGCAATTACCTCTAAACTGTCTTACGACTCAAGGCATCGGCAACTACATTTGCTTTGCCCGGATGATAAATGATCTCAATATCATAATCATTGATTAGTTCTAACCACATTCTCTGCCTCATATTCAACTTCTTCTGAGTAACAATGTACTTCAGGTTCTTTTGATCACGAAAAATCTGACAGCTAACTCCATACAGATAGTGACGCCAGATCTTTAAAGCGAACACCACGGATGCTAGCTCCAAATCATGGGTTGGGTAGTTGACCTCGTAAGGTCGCAGCTGTCTTGACGCATAGGAGATCACATTACCGTTCTGCATTAATACACATCCAAGGCCTTGTCTTGATGTGTCACTATAAACCACGAATCCTTCCGTCCCTTTTGGTAGAACCAAAACAGGTGCTGAAATCAATCGACTCTTGAGTTCATTAAAACTTCGTTGGCATGCCTCTGACCACAAATACTTATTATCCTTCCTTAACAGGTTAGTCATCGGTTGTGCAATCTTGGAAAAACCTTCCACGAACCGTCGGTAATAACCTGCTAGTCCCAAGAAACTGCGAACTTCCTTCACGTTCTTTGGTGGTAGCCAGTCTCGGCAAGACCTGGATGTCTGAAGAATGGACTAGGACATACCTGGAATTCCAGGTACTTCTTCCATTCTTTGTAGGAATTTCTCGGCAATAGATAGTACATAATCGTCTTCAGACGGGTCTGGATTCAGCAATTTTGATAGTTTGGCCTCACGGAGAGGACCTGGATAGTAACGGTCTAACATGAGGTTTTTAAATTCCTCCCAAGTACATACACCATCATCTGGCCTCACCGAAAGCCACCAGATGTAGGCGTCCTTTCTAAGGTAGTAAGCTGCTACGGAGACGTGATTCTCTACTGGGCAGTCCACCATCTCACATAGTTTCTCAAAGTGTTCAATCCAATGTACGATATCAGCAGGCTCAGAGGAGCCTTCAAAAGTTGGGGGTCACTGGCGAGAGATGTCGCTGATGATCCGACTCACGGGTCCGCCATGAACAGGAGGTGGTGGATGCGGCCCATGCTGCTGGCCAGCAGTAGCCCTTTGCATTGTTTCCATCAATTGACCCATCTGAGTCATCTGAGCCATCATGCCCTCAATAACAACGTAAGGATCGACACGCGCGTTCCCTTGTCCGGTGTGGTGCGACTAGTCCCTAGGAGGCGAATCACTGCCTGCGGAACTCTGCTCCACATTCGCACATGTGTTGGCTCGAGGTCTCGGGATTCGGCCCCTTCCGCGGCCTCGTCCACCTCTGCCACGACCTCTCAGATTTCTATTTATACTGAAAGATCCAACAATAACCATAAGTATAGTTCATGTCCGTCGTTATGACCAAATCAAATTCATGCTAAGTTAAGAGCAACAAGGAACTACATATTCAAGAAAACAGTTCATAACGAATTATCGACACTACGAGTGCCACATAGAATATCAGATCGACGTCGAGTTGAACAGTTTCAATCACAAAATTAATTCAGAATTTACCTCGAAATATCAATTAAATAAATCCTGTCACAGATCCTTGAAACATCAAGATCAATAAAGAGATCCAATCCGATATCAATGTCACGCCAGTAATTAAATCATGGCTCAGAAAGTACATACCGTATTTGGTTCGTCGGGTCAGGCGCTTGCACAGGTCACACGTGACACGAAGGTCTCTTGATACTAGTTCATTTCACAACGACTCTTGAAAAGAAAACGACTCTCTGATACCATCTTCTGTAACACCCCAAAAGGCGGCTATAACAGTTCCGTGGACCCCACACTGGGAACCACCAGGCGATACCACAATACAGATTAAATACATATTACTTTGTGATACCGAACCACAATAAATAGTCTTTACTCCGATTAGGAGTTTACAATAGTATGGCCAACGGCCTTAACATACACAGGATCCAAAAGTACAAGTATAAACCATATGGAGATGGAATATACCTCAAATAGTAATACAATCAATCAATAGTTTAAATGAAGCGGAAAAATAACGTTACACGGTCTTGAAAATAATAGGACAACAAAAGACTTGGGCCCCCCGAACTAGTATCCTTCAAACCCTTCGCCATCAGTGTGCTCTTCCTGTGCCTTTTTTTTTTAAATCAAGCCCCCTCCGGGGAAATTATATAACGACGTGAAAGCAAGAGTTCAAACTCGAATACAAGAAAACCTATTGATATGGACTATCATGACCTACCGTGATACAACCTAACCATGATTAGATACACCAGGTTAACAGGCCAGATTACAGACTCAAATAAAAACAAGAATTTTAATACATATCATCTATTTTAAAGCCCAATTCCCAGCCCATTATCCTACTCTAGAACGGCGAAAATTCGGAAGCCCCAGTTTATCCATATGGATCAGGCCCTTTAGTTTCTGCGGGATGTCTTCATTGGTGTAACACCCCCAGAATGAAACCGGGAATATTACATGCCGCAGACCCTCTCCGTGAGGATCCACCAGGCTAGACATGGAAACCACACATTACATTTCATATCGACGTAACCCGATAACAAACCAATAGAATGATTTGGTCTTTTATCACTAACATACAAATCAAAACATATTTTTCTATCTCGACTCATAAGTCATACCCATGCAAGGGTAAAATACACTCATAAACAAAAAGTACGACAGCAGAAAAGACCATACAACAAACTCCGACCGACTGCACCCAAAACTAGCCTTCATGTGATTAGTATCATTATATTCCATCATCCTTCGCACCAATCCTGTGTTTTGCTCCCAAAACCTGCAAGTACCTGGACGCAGAATAGACATTCACCCCCCGAATACTCGGGGGTTAGCAAAACTCTACTGTTTTGCTAGTACAAGTATAAAATGAAAATACAAGCCATACACAATACATTCTGAGAATACAACGAAAGACTTCCCGAGATGTATTATTTAATTAAAATAGTTCAAGTCTTGAAAGTAGAAACGAAACAAGTAAGCATTTTGAAAACACTTTTAAATCTCGAGAGTTTTAAAAACATTAGAAATTGACAAGCTCATAATTCCTCGAAATCCATTTAGGGTAACAGCCCTAAAGTTCATTTTCCACAAAACAACCTATACAGAACCGTTGGGATCTCAACCTAAAACCTCATCAACCACAATACACGAAACAAATACCATTTTCGTTTTCCAACAACAAAACTCACAGTCAAGGAGTTAAACACTTAAGACACATATCCTAGTTCCATTCTAGCCAAGTACCAAGATTCAATACATAATGTACATCAACATCGAGAACCAAAATGTTGTGATATTCCGAACATATCACAATAGTCATCAAAACAGTGTATCAAAACATCACGGACATCACCAAATCACAACTGGTATCCCGTGGCCGTACCCCTTAGTATCGACCCCCAAACATCCCGTCGAACGCTCCGGGTGGGACACCACTTCCGCGGCCGTACCCCTTAGTATCGACCCCCAGACATCCCGTCGAACGCTCTGGGTGGAAGGAACACAACTCACGCACCCAAAAACCACAATTTAACATAGTTGCAAACCACAAGCCTCGATAGTCAATCACAGTATATATATAATCAAGGCACTTGCTAGAAATAGCCAATTATCCGACGTATAGCTACGATCGTCCTAGCTACAACCTAACAATCCTAAGGACATCCCTACACATCAACGGTATAATAGCTGGTCAACCAATACAACTAACCCAACTCATGACACACACCTTAACCCACACAACACGATGATCACCAGAATATTATAGCACATATCTAAATGTACTATCTACCCGGCACTACGTCTTATTGACATATCTTTAAGGCAAGCAACAAGCTGATTTCTAATTTAACATAATATCTACAACGACCCATATAATGCAAAATCACAATATAAACAACCATCACAATTTCATCCATAACCACGTGACTCCACGCACATATCTTAACAAAAGAATTACACTTTACATTTACCGATCCTTTTGAAAAATAGTTATAAATATTTATTTAGCACATAACGACGATTAGCAACCATTATATCCACAAAACACATAATGTATGGTCAAGATACTTGCCTCGATAATCGATACCGGATACTCCGACGAACACGGGTCAACCGGGTAACCTCGAACACCTACAATTCTCCGTAGGGAATAACGGTAACACAACGATCGAGAAACAACGAACGGAAGAGTTCCGACTCAAGTTCTTCGCAAGAAACCTGACCCTAACATCATACCATTAATAAATTAACGAACCAACGAGGAAGAATGATCGTAGAACGCCCGAATCCTCTTTGTGACATTTTATCGAACACCTTCAATGCGTTGATTAGAAACTCAATAAAACGACGAATCCTCGACAATCCAACCGTGTAAAAACAAGGGATTCAATATAATACAACTTAATAATCATCAATCCATCACAAATATAAGTTATCACGGATCAAACGGGCGAAATCAAGCAAAACCCCCAATTTCCCAAAAACTAAGGTTTTAGGAAAACTAACCTTGATTCTCTAGATTGAAGGATGTTATGGAGCGATCAATAGATGATATGAGCTCCCAAACTTCGTGGATTCATAGTATAACAACATATCTTCGACTCCTCTAGGACTCCAGCCGCGGACAGGAAAGGAAGGAAATGAAAAACGGGTGAAAATATGACTTCTCGGTCATATTTATACTGGTGCAGCCTAGCGTGCGCTATGCTGCCGAGCTAGCATGCGCTATCAGCCAGTATCGACCCAGAAATCAGCTTTGTTCCTCGGCCCGGCCAGAAGGGACCGCGGCCCGCGGTACAGCCCGCTCCAGCATCAAAAGGCACACGGTGCAGTCTTAGCTATTTCGACCATAACTCCTTCGTTCGGACTCCGATTGACTCACCGTTTGAGCCATTGGAAAGAAAACTTGATGATATATAATATTGCAAAGATTCATAATTTTTGGAGTTTCCAAGAATTAATGGTGCCTTTACAAAGTCTAACTCACACGTGAAAAAGTCGATTAAGGACACGGAACTCGACAAAACGACACTGAAACGAACTCGGATGACAAAAAGTGTAAAATTAATCATTCTCGAAATGACGAAACGGTCACAACAGAGTCGTTAAGATGGACTTTAGCCAAAAATAGAAAATTACCAGAAATCGAAATTGCGGGTATTACATACTACCCTCCTTAAAAGAAGTTTCGTCCCGAAACTTAAAACAAGTAGGGAGATGCAAAATCCCGCCCACAAAACTCAATGAGATACACAAGAACCAAAAACTCGCGCCCAACGGCGAAATGTTACTAGCAACGCAAAGGCACATACGACGTGAAAACACGCTCCACGACGACCAACGCAACGCCACTGGTAGAGACATAATAAAATCAACAAGTGACAAGCGTCATTAAACAGATGATACAATCGAGTCAATTATCCGAACAATCCCAAAACACAAAGCACCTATAAAAAGGAAACACGCACAATCGAGAAAACGAAAAATAAACACAAGACGATCCACAAGGACAAACATAAACAGTTCGGACTACGCCGAAATCCTCAAAAACCACATTAGGCATCTCCATGTCCTTTCGGAGCAGAGACGCAACCTCGATCCTAAAATCTCTCAGATACCGACTCGCAATGCACGGTTTGGTGACCCACCTGGCCACACTCGAAACAGTTGACTAACGGTGAACGACAATTAACCGCGGTACAAGATCAGGCAGCGACAGTCAGACAACCACAATCGAACAAAAATGATTGAACACAACGGTCGAATAATGACTCCGAAGTTTGCACTTCAACTCGAGACATTAAAAGAGCGGGTAAACTAAAATATGTTACTTCCGAACAAGGTTCACAAAAATCGATCCGAACTCGGAAAGATCACAACGATATACCGATCAATTTGGGACAATCTCAGAACTCGCTCGAATGACAAGGGTGAGAAACAACACAAGGTCAGAAGCATCAACTAACACAATCGAGTCGATACGGTCGACGAAACGGAAACGAAAAAAAAAATATGGGTATTACATCATATCACCTTTAAAAGAGGTTTCGTCCCCGAAACCTAAACAACGAGTACGAAGCACTGGAATAGCAACCTTCCCGGCCATATCCTATTGGTCCTGCATCTGATCTCCATGACCAACTATACCGCGGTCACAACCGCGTCCTCTGTCCCTCGGCATACGAAGTGGATTATCACTCGACACGATGGCACAACTTCGCAAAAATAAATGTAAGTTACCAACTCAGCACGACATATCACATACGGTAACTAATAACAACTTGATAAGAAAATCCACGAGGTATCCTTTTAAATGATATCATTTGAAAATCCTTAGATTTGAATGCTATACCAAATAAAACATTTGGTACCTCGGGTTGTTTCATCAAAACTTGTAAACAACAGACTATAACCATCTCATTTCGAAATCATTTGCGAAACAATATTTTTTGTGCAACCGGCATGGTTCAAACCACCACGCCACTATACACCAGTATCACTGTTAATAACAAACAAGGTAACTATGCAAGGTCATCAACCCATTCGTACGTACTTTAATCAATACAGGAAGCTTTCCCAAATCCGAGTTTGAAGTTTACATCGAGCGAGATTTTTCATCTTTCACCATATATTTTTAAAAAATTAAAAATCGTATTGGTTTTTGAAATAAAATATTTTTATGGTGTGAAAGATTTCTGAAATTCATGTACTCGAATTATTTGAAAATACAACAATACGTTAAAATCATTTTCGAGAATCCTCCCACACTTATGAAAATCAACGACGGTAATATTTTACAAGATGTCTACATGTACATTAAAACAACTCTTCCAAATACCGTCGAGGTTTTATTTGAGAATCCGAGGTCGGCTCGCCAATTCCAAATGATTTTCACAGTACACACGGAGCCGCCGGTTAATCGAACCGTCGAAACTTTATGAAATTATCAGGAAAGCGTTCTCGAATACGCACACAGCTGACATAATTTGAATATAATCAATTATCACTTAGCGCTACAAGAAGTCCTAACACCTATTCCCACACAACAGTTGTCATCACTAGACAACACACAAAGAATACAGTCGAAGATGATTGACTGCAAAACATAGACCTGATGGCTATAAGTGTGGTTCTATAGCCTCTGCCCAGGCTGATTAGCGCGTGTTACAACAAAGATTAGCATGCGCTAAACATACTACGTTAGCGGGCGTTAGCCTCGTACTAAGCCTGCGCTAACTGTTATAATCAACAACACGATTGCAAAATATACAAGGCATTACTAGAATCGAAGGTTATGAATAAGCAACAACATACGAGTCTGAATGTCATCGATTGACATAATTACAACTTCTCACAAGCAACCACCAAGAGACAATCATCATTCAAAATTGAATTTTCTCCTCTCAGCATGGAGGGTTATCTTAACGGGCACATACCGAATGGCTCGGAGTTCACACTCCCATCTTAATGGTAAAACTGGGCACCATTGCCCAAACGGCGATAACATCATCAATACACATCTTCTGACTAACATTCATGAAACCGAAAAGTTACAAACGAGAGTCACATCTTGAGTATATTTGAAGACCTCATTTGAGTTTTAAAACTCGTGTTTTGAAAACTTATAGCACACAATACAAAATAATCATCAATATTTTGAGTTTTCAGAACTCTCAGCCTTGGGGTCGATCATACGAAAATAAAACTTTTTCCTCCCTTGGAGGACATTTTAAAAATTTTACGTGACTCCCTGAAAGCATTCGAAAACTTAACATTCCAAGGTTGTTACTCTTGCAAAAAAAAACAGTTTATATGAAGAAACATTCACCAATACCATACTCCATTCTAGCACAAGACGGGAATCAACAAATATATGTCACTTACTCACGATTCACCTTTAAATACCACTACATAATGCAGAATCACGCAGGCTCGTATAACTCGTGGTATGGCATGTAGTAGGGAGACTTACATCCACAGATCGCATGAAGATGATGGCTGCACCTTGATACTAATCACGGCCGACATCACAGACGACGCGTCGCGACACGACCCAGTCAGATAAAATCTGACAAGACAAGACTCGATAACACACAACTCGACCCGACAGCCTAGGTTTCCGCAACCAAAGATCCGATACCATAAATGTAACATCCTCAAAATGAAACCTAGAATATTACACGCCACAAACCCGAGGATCCACTAGGCTAGACATGGAAACCACACATTACATTTCATATCGACGTAACCCGATAACAAACCAATAGACCGATTTGGTCTTTTATCACTAACATACAAATCAAAACATATTTTTCTATCTCGACTCATACCCATGCAAGGGTAAAATACACTAATAAATAAAAAGTACGACAGCGGAAAAGACCATACAACAAACTCCGACTGACTGCACCCAAAACTGGCCTTCATGTGATTAGTATCATTGTCTTCCATCATCCTTCGCACCAATCCCATGTTTTGCTCCCAAAACCTGCAAGTACCTAGATGCAGAACAGACATTCACCCCCCGAATGCTCGGGGGTTAGCAAAACTCCACTGTTTTGCTAGTACAAGTATAAAATGAAAATACAATCCATACACAACACATTCTGAGAATACAACGAAAGACTTCCCGAGATGTATTATTTAATTAAAATAGTTCAAGTCTTGAAAGTAGAAACGAAATAAGTAAGCATTTTGAAAACACTTTTAAATCTCGGGAGTTTTAAAAATATTAGAAATTGACAAGCTCATAATTCCTCGAAAGCCATTTAGGGTCACAGCCACAAAGTTCATTTTCCACAAAACAACCTATACAGAACCGTTGGGATCTCAACCTGAAACCTCATCAACCACAATACACGAAACAAAAACCATTTTCGTTTTCTAACAACAAAACGCACAACAAGGAGTTAAACACTTAAGACACATATTCTAGTTCCATTCTAGCCAAGTACCAACATTAAATACATAATGTACATCAACATCGAGAACCAAAAGGTTGTGATATTCCGAACATATCACAATAGTCATCAAAACAGTTTATCAAAACATCACGACATCACCAAATCACAACTGGTATCCCGTGGCCGTACCCCTTAGTATCGACTCCCAGACATCCCGTCGAACGCTCCGGGTGGGACACCACTTCCGCGGCCGTACCCCTTAGTATCGACCCCCAGACATCCCGTCGAACGCTCCGGGTGGAAGTTCAACCACACATGCACCCAAGTCCACTTCCGCGGCCGTACCCCTTAGTATCGACCCCCAGACATCCCGTCGAATGCTCCGGGTGAAAGGAACACAACTTACGCACCCAAAAACCACAATTTAACATAGTTGCAAACCAGAAGCCTCGATACTCAATCACAGTATATATATAATCAAGGCACTTGCTAGAAATGGCCAATTATCCGACGCATAGCTACGATCGTCCTAGCTACAACCTAACAATCCTAAGGACATCCCTACACATCAACGGTATAACAGCTGGTCAACCAATACGACTAACCCAACTCAAACACACACCTTAACCCACACAACCCGATGATCACCAAAATATTATAGCACATGTCTAAATGTACTATCTACCCGGCACTACGTCTTATTGACATATCTTTAAGACAAGCAACAAGTCGATTTCTAATTTAACATAATATCTACAACGACCCATATAATGCAAAATCACAATATAAACAACCATCACAATTTCATCTATAACCATGTGACTCCACGCACATATCTTAACAAAAGAATTACACTTTACATTTACCGATCCTTTTAAAAAATGGTTATAAATATTTATTTAGCACATAGCGACAATTAGAAACCATTATATCCACAAAACACGTAATGTATGGTCAAGATACTTGCCTCGATAATCAATACCGGATACCCCGACGAACACGGTTCAACCAGGTAACCTCGAACACCTACAATTCTCCGGAGGGAATAACGGTAACACAACGATCGGGAAACAACGAACGGAAGAGTTCCGACTCGAGTTATTCTCAAGAAACCTGACCCTAACATCATACCATTAATAAATTAACGAACCAACGAGGAAGAATGATCGTAGAATGCCCGAATCCTCTTTGTGACATTTTATCGAACACCTTCAATGCGTCGATTAGAAACTCAATAAAACGATAAATCCTCGGCAATCCAACCATGGAAAAACAAGGGATTCGATATAATACAACTTAATAATCATCAATCCATCACAAATATAAGTTATCACAGATCAAACGGGCGAAATCAAGCAAAACCCCCCCATTTCCCAAAAACTAGGATTTTAGGAAAACTAACCTTGATTCGCTGGATTAAAGGATGTTATGGAGCGGTCAATAGATGATATGAGCTCCCAAACTTCTTGGATTCATAGTATAACAACATGTCTTCGACTCCTCCAGGACTCCAGCCGCGGACAGGAAAGGAAGGAAATGAAAAACGGGTGAAAATATGACTGCTCGGTCATATTTATACTGGTGCAGCCTAGCGTGCGCTAGGATGCCGAGCTAGCGTGCGCTAGCGGCCAGTATCGGCCTAGAAATCAGCTTTGTGCCGTGGCCCGGGCAGAAGGGGCCGCGGCCCGCGGTACAGCCCGCTCCAGCATCAAAAGGCACACGGTGCAGTCTTAGCTATTTCGACCATAACTCCTTCGTCCGGACTCCGATTGACTCACCGTTTGAGCCACTGGAAATCTAACTTTATGATATATAATATTGCAAAGATTCAGAATTTTCGGAGTTTCCAAGAATTAATGGTGCCTTTACAAAGTCGAACTCACGCGTGAAAAAGTCGATTAAGGACACGAAACTCAACAAAATGACACCGAAACGAACTCGGATGACAAAAAGTGTAGAATTAATCATTCTCGAAATGACGAAAAGGTCACAACAGAGTCGTTAAGATGGACTTCAGCCAAAAATAGAAAATTACCGGAAATCGAAATTGGGATAAGTCACAAGAGAGTCGTTACAATTGGTGAGTCGGGTATTGCTTTGGGCTAGGCGGACCAAGTTTGCTAAAAAATCTGCCGGCTTCTTCCCTTCACGCAAGATGTGTGAGATTCTAGTCTGCCGAGACTTCAACCGAGCTCTGATCCGGCCCAATGCATTTTGACTTTGCCAATTACCTCCAGCACCATGATTAAGCACGTCAACAAGAACTTGGGCATCCAATTCAATCCACAACCGTTGACCACCAATCTCTTCCAACATGGCCGTTCCATAGTCCAGGGCTTGTACTTCGGCCAGCATGCTATCATTATCCTGTAAGGAAAAATAAAATGCACACACTAGATTCCCCCCTGCATCACGAAATAACCCCCCCCCCCCCCCCCCACCAGCCAAATTTCCACAAACCGAGCCATCACAATTAAGTTTGATCCAGCCCGGTTCTAGTGCGATTGTGCTCTTCCTGTGCCTTGCCTTTGCCACGACCTAAAATACAACACAAGTATTTCGCCCAAAAAATAGGGTCAGATATACATGATAAGTGATTTCTCAAGACATTATATAATTCACATATATTATATCTCAAGGAAAACATCCCGACTACCGAACATACCCCTCGGGCGTATGAACGATTAGTCACAAAATGTCGGACGCATCCAATTATACATGGACTATGAACGACCAAATAGTATGGCTCCAGATGGACATCACAGTATGCTCGATCCAGAAATGTGTCAGTGCATATGTCCACCCCGTATACGGAATCCAGAATATACGTGGGACAGTGTACCTAATTAGTCTCATGAACTACGTCTCGTGTGCACAGTCCAATACGAAAACATCCACGCATGACTATATATTTGCCTAGCTAAAAATTCTACACAATAACCAATCAGAACGCAGATATGATTCCGGATATGTCACGATACAACATGACAACGAATTCAATAAATCACATATCCGATTAAGGATCAAGAAACTCACTGAAGTGACAATAAGGATCAATGATATCAACGGTTCAAAGGTGACGAACTTGGGAATGCAATCCCACGATGAAAAACAGAATCATCATCAAGAATAATATCAAATTACGAATCACAAATTCATAAGTGTTTCATATAAACGAAACATATAACCATCACAAGAATTCAATCATCATTATAACCAAGCAAGATAACTTGCCTCAATATGGAGACGAGAATAATCCTCCCTTGTCGAACGAACAAACAGTCCGCGACTAATATTGGTTACTCGAACAATCAACCTTGAATGAAATATATTTCACTTAATAACACATACATATAATTGTCGATATCGAATTTAGTGAGACGACACTCTAAATTGCCTTTGTATAGTTCAACTATCTCAAAATATCAAATTTCTATTCCAAGAACTCTATTTACCTCAATTTGTTCTTATGATCGGTTGCAAAATATTTTCCAATTACTCGCATGGTTCTCATGAATAAGAGTTTATCAAGAACTTGTTAAACAATCATTTATGTTCGTTAATATCACCTTATATCATTTAAAATTTTCAAAAACATCACCAATGATCAATAATATCCTCCTAAGAACATTATCACTTTATTATGATGTTCAAAACATTCTAAAAACAACAATTAAGAGTTTGGTTGTCTTCAACAATATCTTCATCATCTTACAAAGGTTTGGCTAAACCAAAAATAAAAATGAAATGGAAGTTTAAGTTCAGGAACAACACTTTAGTTTCTAACATTCATCAAGGTGTTTTAAAACATTTAATGACAACAATTCCAACAATCAAACTTAACTACAATGAAGTTAAGGATTATCATTGTCCTAATAATGTTAATAGTCCGCAAGAAGAGTATGGTTCTATTAAACATGATTATTATCATTAAAACGTCAAGAACACATCATTCCAAGCCCTTAATCAACATATTCATCACTATGTTGTTAAAAGCTTAACTACAAACATATTTACTTGATTAATTCAATACTAGGTGTAGTACACCGTATCATTAACATCATAATTATGGAAATGTAAAGTAGAATCGTACTACATACCTTCAAAAATGAAGAACAACTATCAAAACCTCAAGAACACACTCCAAACTTCAAGAACAACTCTAAACTTCCAATCAACAAGCTCCAATCCAAAATGCAAAGCTCAAACACAAGTTGGGAGAAGGTAGGATTGGTCTAGGGAGGCAGGGGAACGATTATAGGAGAGAAAAATTGGAGTTTGGACGTGCAAAATAAAAGACACAAACTGTCTTTTTATAACTGCACAACTCGTTACGTACGTTATCCCATGACGATAACGTACGTTAGCCCCTTTACGTATGCTACACTAAAAGTGTTACGTACGTAATCGGCCTCCAGGGGCTACTGACTCAAAACACGCCCATCATTACGTACGTTATGGCTTTGAGCATTACGTACGTAATGTTGGTCAACCAGGCTGCCTCAAAAAGGTCAAAAAGCTGGATCACGTCCGGCCTCCCACGCCGAAAGCTGAGATCGGATAAGACTACAAGCATTACGTACGTAACCAGCACTCCATTACGTACGTAAAACTAACAAAATAGCGCACGTTAGGCTAAAGCCTTAGCGTACGTTAATCATAGAAATACTAACCCAAAAATGTAACAATCTACGCAACGTCAATAAATCAATCACAATGCGAATGATACCTATATTCAAGTCTATTATGATATATTCCGACATTAATAAATGTAACATGACTACAACGGTATTCGAACTATCCGAATAATATAACAGTAGATAAGAATTTACTGTCGGATATTACACAGGAACCGTCATGTGACACGTAGGGTAAAGAAGAGTCTATTGGAGCTGGATTAGCTTGTCGTATCTATCAATAGAAACAGTATTAATAGGTATTGATGTTGGGGTTCGGATGACTGATTAATCAGCTATATGATATTCTTGACATTCAGCCGGTACGTCCCTCTCGTAATAACCAAACATGTCGTCCTTCAACCTTCTTATGGGATCCTTGAATGTGTTACCACTGTACTGTCCGTGATCATCACAAATAAGTGAATTTGATCTTTCACCATGATAAATCCAACGTGTGTATTTATCCTAAAATCCATTCTTTTTCAAGTGTTCCCATACATCATCAAGTGTAAAATGGTATATCGATGCGACAGTTACATTTATTGCATGGACAGTAATGAATTACACTATCACTATCATGCTCCTTCACAAATTGAATAAACCCTCTCATTTCATCTATGACTCTTAGATCCCGTTTTTGTAGACCAATCAAACTTTTATCCATCCTATAACAAAAGTAACAACAATATTACACAATCATAATTCGTATTTATCAAGAACATATGAAAATTATGACTTCAATCATCATAGCTCGATTTGAAGATGTCAAATCCATATACATATTCAAAAAACCAATACTTGATCATATAATCATCGATATATGTAATACATACACCAAGAAATCTTCCTGAAAATGAATTCCTTCTTAAACATGTTAATAATCATAAAAACAACTTTAGCATACCTTCAATATTATTTCTTCAATGATAAAACCAGATAAAATTGTTGTTTTTCGTATTCTTGTTGTGTAATTCCTGAGTGTGTTGTAAATGGTGTGCTTTGAAGTGTGATATGGGATATTCTGCATAAGAAAACACGTAAGACTTTAGCTGACGACAAGCCGTCGGCTAAAGTTTGTTGGTTGTCGTCTAAACTACTCGAAGTCGCCGGTTAAAGTGTGGTTGTCATCGCCTAAACTACTCCACTTTAGCCGACGGCTTGTAGGACTTTAGCCGACGACGAAAAGCAAAGTCGTCGGCTAAAGTAGTTCTGTCGACAACATGGGAGCCATTGGCTAAACTTTCGACTTTTATCCGACGACCAAGGCCGGCCGTTAGCCGTTCTCCGGCTAGTCGTTGGTTAAAGTGGTAATTTTGGTAGTGTAGTATAAGCGGTACAAATGTTACTAAGGGCTAATCCGCTACTTTGTAATATATTGAGTTATGGGTGAAATAATTAAAGTATAAGGAAAAATGCACTGAAATACATGAACTTTATCCTGTCTTTCATTTTGCACATGACTTTTGAATTTTTTCCATAAAATCACAAACTCTCGATTTTGTTCATTTTCTCCCTAATACGAAAATTTTCGACCAAATCTCATATATTATTGAATCATAACTTTATAGATCAAGATGACATAATGCAAACATGAAGAATTTTTGCTTGTTTCGCCATAAAGTTGTCAAAGGTTTCGCGAATTCACATGATAGGAAAATTTGGAAGAATGTAATTAAGGTATCAAACGACGTCGTACAAAACTTCTAAAAATAATATCGTTAAATTTGGTGGACGGAGAGGTTGGCATATATCTGGTTGCCACATAAGCGCCAATTGGTAAGATTCAATTTAGGTGGGGTTTAAAATTAGGGAAAATTGAATAAAGTTGAAAGTTGGTATTTTTATGGAAAAAATTTAAAAGCCATGAGCAAAATAAAAGATATAGCAAAGTTCATGTATTTCTATGCATTTTCATATATGTTTTGGTTCGCTATTGTTTTATTTTTGTAGGTTTGGATCAAAACTCAAGTAAGTATTAATTACCAAAATAAAGGAAAGAATAAAAAAATATAGTAAATAAAAAATTTAATTAATGCTGAAAACATGTTAACGGAGACCTGGGACAATTCAAAATAAAATCGAGGATGTTGTAATTAATATATGAATGACATTTATGCCCCTTTAAACCCTAATGGTGTACCTATAAATATAGGCATTTGGCCCTCATAATAATACACACCATTTTCTTCTTCTCTTTCATTTTTCTCTCTTTTCTCTCTAATTCATAACACGTTATCAGCACAATAGCTCTACGTTCTTTTTTTTCAAGAAAGGATAATAACTACTTCATAGTTATACATCCTGTTTATTGACCAAAGGTAAAATATTCTTATTTTGATAGTTCGATTCTCGTTAATTAATTGTTCTAGTTGGATGAATTGTTAATTTTTTTGGACAATTGATAGAAAGTTTATTTCCTACTGCTACAATGCTGCTTATATCGAAAAGCATGTATGTGTACCATTGCGGCATACATAATTAATCAATTCGATATTCTGTGTTCTTCCTTCAAAATAATTAAAGGACAAATAATTTAATTGCTTGCAATTCGATATATGGTTGTAGTGTTCATGTTTCAATTATCCAACTACAGTAGTTTGATTTATTATTTTCAATATTTTATTTTATTTATTACATTGATATATTCATTAGTTTCCTAAATAAAGATGAATATGCAATTTTAATAATCCAGAAGAGTATTAAAATAAACCGTTGATGTTCTTGTTCCTGAAGAATATTGATACAAAATAATATCATAAATTATTATGCTCTTGAAGTAGCATAAATTTTAATGTGATGTATGACACAATATTTATCCCTCAAGAAAATTTTAATTTTATTAAAAATGACTTGTTTTATTTTTACTATGTAGATTTACATATGGCCAATATCACCAAGCTTGAGTTTGTTGCACTTGATATTTCTGGCAAGAACTATTTATCATGGACTCTTGATGCCGATATCCACTTGATCTCAAAGGGTCTGGGTGAGACAATAAAAGAAGGAAACAAAGAATCCCAGCAGGATCGTGCCAAGGCACAAATATTCCTTCGTCATCATCTCCATGATAATTTAAAAGTTGAGTACCTCACCATCAAAGATCCAAGTGAGTTATGGAAAAGTTTAAAAGAGAGGCTTGACCATCAGAGGACTGTAGTCCTCCCTAGAGCCCGACACGAATGGATACGTCTTCGCTTGCAAGATTTTAAAAGCATGAGTGTCTATAATTCAGAGTTGTTCAGAATCAGCTCTACTTTGAAGCTTTGTGGTGAAAAAATAACTGATGAAGATATGCTTGAGAAAACATTCTCCATGTTCAATGCTTCAAATATGATCTTGCAACAGCAATATCGAGAGCGTGGTTTCAAAAAATACTCTGAGCTCATATCTTGTTTATTGGTCGTTGAGCAAAATAATGAGTTGCTCATGCAAAACCACGAATTACGACCCACTGGTTCCGCAGCATTGCCTGAATCCAATGCTACATTCAATCATGGAAATGGGCGTGGACGTGGCCGCGGACACAAGCGTGGACGTGGCCGCGGACACAAGCATGGACGTGGACGCGGATATGGACGTGGACGTGGTTTTGGACGTGGCACAACACATAGCGAAATATCCAACAACAAAAGGCACAAAGCATCCAATGATAGTAACCCATCCAAAAGGGAAGATAAATGCCATAGATGTGGCTTGAATGGGCACTGGTCACGTACATGTCGTATGGCAAAACTCCCAACTTCTGCTTGGGGTCATGCTATATTATATGCAACAACATTAGTTCGTATTAGGCCAACGGCTTATCACCAATATTCTCCCATGCAACTTGTCTCTGGTCGAGAACCTGATGTTTCTCATTTACGAACTTTTGGTTGTGCTATTCAAGTCCCAATTGCACCCCCACAACGCACAAAAATGGGTCCCCAATGAAGGCTTGGGATATACGTTGGGTTTGATTCACCTTCAATTATAAGGTATCTTGAATGTTTAACAGGTGATCTATTTACTGCACACTTTGCAGACTGTCATTTTAATGAAATGACATACCCAACATTAGGTGGAACAAAACTACATCTAGAAAAGCAAAAGGATATCTCTTGGAATGAAAAAATCTTATCACATTTTGATCCGCGGAATAGTCAATGTGAGCAAGAAGTTGAAAAGATCATTCACCTACAAAAGGTTGCAAATAAACTACCTAATACCTTCGTTGATACACGAAGAGTGACAAAATCCTATATACCTGCTGCAAATGCACCATCCAGAATCGGTGTCCTTGAAGGACAAGTAATAGCAGCAAACGAATCCAAAGTACGTCAAAAGCGTGGTCGACCAATTGGTTCGAAGGACTCTGTACCTAGAAAAAGGAAGGTGCAAGATAAGAACCAAACAGGAATGATGATTGATCAATCAAATGAAAGTAATGTAGTTCCTGAAGAACTGTTAGTGTCTTGAAATAATGAGATCTCAATAAATTATTCATATTCTAGTAAATTATTGGAGAGGGAAAATGTCATCATGGATGATATCTTTGCCTTTAATATGGCTCGAGAAGTTTCAAATGAGGATCGTGAACCGAAGTCTGTTGAAGACTGTCAAAATAGAGATGATTGGCCAAAATGGAAAGAAGCTATAGAGGCTGAATTAAATTCCATGGAAAAACGAAAGGTGTTTGGACCTGTAGTTCAAACTCCGAAAAATGTTGTCCCAGTAGGATACAAATGGGTTTTTGATAGAAAGAAAAATGAACATCATGAAGTTATGAGATACAAAGCAAGACTCGTAGCACAAGGTTTCTCTCAAAGACCAGGAATTGATTATGAGGAAACGTACTCTCCAGTAATGGACACGATTACTTTTAGATTTGTGATTAGTCTGGCTGTGTCACAAAGGCTCAATATGCGCCTTATAGATGTAGTAACCGCATATCTGTATGGTTCACTTGATAGCGACATATACATGAAAATCCCAGAAGGATTTAAATTACCAGCAGCAAGTAATTTATATCCCAAAAGCATGTTATCAATTAAGCTGCAAAGATCGTTGTATAGACTAAAACAATCTGGATGAATGTGGTACAATAGACTTAGTGAATATCTGTTGAAAGAAGGGTATAAAAATGATGTTGTCTGCCCTTGCGTTTTCATAAGGAAAACAGACAGTGGATTTGCAATTATAGCAGTTTATGTTTATGACTTAAACTTAATTGGGACTCCTGGAGAGCTCAATAAAACTGCTGAATATTTGAAAACTGAATTTGATATGAAAGATTTAGGAAAAACGAAATTCTGTTTGGGTTTTCAAATTGAACATGTCGATGGAGGACTATTTGTTCATCAATCCTCTTATACTGAAAAGGTGTTAAAGCGTTTTTACATGAATAAAGCACATCCGCTTACATCACCGATGGTCGTTAGAACACTTGATGTAACTAAAGATCCTTTTCGACCACTCGAGGATGGAGAAAATATACTTGGTCCTGAAGTACCATATCTCAGTGCGATTGGTGCATTAACTTATCTTGCTAATTGTACTAGACCAGATATAGCTTTTTCTGTAAATCTCCTGGCAAGATATAGCTCTGCACCCACTATAAGACGTTGGAACAGTGTCAAACATATTCTACGTTATCTAAAGGGCACCATCGACCTTGAGTTATATTATTCAGAAAGTCTTGGATATTCTCTAGTGGGATATGAAGATGCAGGCTATCTTTCGGACCCGCATAAGGGTAAATCACAAGCAGGCTATGTATTCACACGTGGAGAAACTGCTATATATCATCTTCAAATCATTCTGAAATAATTGCAATCCACGAAGCAAGTCGAGAATGTGTATGGTTGAGAAATTTGGCACATCACATTGAAGAGTCGTGTGGACTAACTACGTCAAATGAGAATCCAACTATATTGTATGAAGACAATGCGGCTTGCATTACACAACTCAAGGAAGGCTATATCAAAAATGATAGAACAAAGCATATTTCTCCCAAGCTTTTCTATACGCATGATCTGCAAAAGGATGGCGAAATTGATGTTCAACAGATTCGCTCAAGTGATAATGTGGCGGACTTATTCACAAAGGCGTTGCCAACATCAACATTCAGAAGACTGGTACACAAGATCGGAATGCGTCAACTCAAAGATCTTATGTAATCGATTTCAGGGGGAGTAGCTGTACTCTTTTTCCTTCGATCGGGTTTTTTCCCACTGGGTTTTCCCGACAAGGTTTTAATGAGGCAGCATGTATTAAAGGTCATTCAAAGGGGAGTGTTGTAATTAATATATGAATGACCTTTATGCCCCCCTAAACCCTAATGGTGTACCTATAAATATAGGCCTTTGACCCTCATAATAATACACACTATTTTTTTCTTCTCTTTCATTTTCCTCTCTTTTCTCACTAATTCATAATAGAGGACAGGTTTTATGGGTGAAGTATTTCAATTTCATAATTGTCTATAAACGAGCTTAGGAATGGCAATATGGCGGGTCGGGGTCGGGTATTGCCTACACAGACCCAGACCCGCAGTTAGAAACTGGCTCCAGACCCGCTCCAGACCCATCAAATTTTTTTCGGGTCCGCCCCAGACCCGCCCCGCTCCGTTCTAGGTAACTAGCGGGTACCCGCGGATTAATATATTTTTTTTCTCGGATTAATATTATATATATATAATATTACTAATTTAATTACAAATATATTTAATTTATTAAGTAATAATATATATATATATATATATTGCGGTTTGGCGTGGATACTCCATACCCCAGAACCGAACCGGACCCGAATTTATTTTTCTCTACCCGCCCCAAACTTGGACCCGAATTTTATTGCTCAAATTGAACCCATTCAGGTAAAAACTCGCGGGTACCCGGAACCCTTTTTTTTTTGCCATCCCCAATCAAGCTAGAAGCTATAACAAAAAGTATGAGAGAAAACTTGAAATGCCCTTTTACATATAGTATTATTCTTTTTTGCCTCAAATTTAACACCAACTCGTTTGATATCCAAATTGTCAGAAGTGACCTTTACTCGAATGCATCCGTGTCATATATTGTACTTTCGAGTAATAAAATTTCGAGTCAACTTACAAAAATATATAATATTGAAAGAAGATTATCATCCGGGTAAGACAAATACAAAATCGAGTAACACGAATGTGCCGTCGAGTAACACGAATGCCGAACTCGAGTAACTCGCTTTTATTCGAGTAACCCGTATGACTTCTTCAGGTAACTCGAATTCCTATTCGAGTAACCCGAAATGACTTCTTCGTATATTTTTGCAAGTTCACTCGAAATTTTGTTACTCGAAAGTACAATATATGACTCGAATTCATTCGAGTAAAGATCAAAATTGGTGCTAAATTTGAGACAAAAAACTAATATTATATGTAAAAAGACAAGATAAACTATTCTCACCAACAAATATTTCTCTATAATCATTATCATGAATTAAGAAGTCAAGCTTTTCTTATTGCAGTTGGACTTTTGTTAAATATATACAGCGCATTACTTTTTTTTTTCCGAATCCATGAGAACTGCTTTTTATTCAAAGTTTGATAATTCTTTTGATAATTATCTCAAGAGAATTGCTTTTTATTCAAAGTTTAATCATTCTTTTGATACTCCTAATCAATTTAAATATTTATTTAAATAAATTTGAGGTAATACATTTGAATCATTTATTTGAGTATCATAAAATACATTCAGGTCAATTATTTGAGTCACTTAATATACGTTTGAGTCATCTAAATTACACTCGACTTATATATGTATATTCGAGTCACATAAAATACATTCGAATAACACAAAATATATTCGAGTCACTTGTATGAGTCGTCTAAATTATATTAGAATTCACCTAAAGTACATTCGAGTCACCGATTTAGATTAGATTAATTACATTTGAGGCACTTAATATATACTACCTCTGTTCTCCTATAATTGCAACATCTGTATTTTTACGCTTGCCAATGCATAACTTTGACTATTAATAGATTTAATTCTTTATTTTTAAAAATTATAAAAAGTCGATATTTTGAAAATATATTTCGCAATGAATCTAAGAAGAACTCACATGACTATTTTTTTATATATGTATGAATCACAAAAAATGGTCAAAAGAGAGTATGTGAACAGTGTATTATCCAACACGTTGCCATAATAAGAGAACGGAGGAATTATATAAATCTCTCTCTCTCTCTCTCTCTCTCTCTATATATATATATATATATATATATATATATATATATATTCGAGTCACCTAAATTATGTTTGAGTTATTTAAAATACATTTAAGTCAACTAAAAATACATTTGAATCACCTAACATACATTCTTATCAACAAGTACTCCAAGATAATACTCCCTCCGTCCCAACTTATTAGTCCTAATTTACCATTTCGGTCCGTCCCAACTTATATATATATATATACATACTAGTATAACACCCATGTAGTTACACGGGAACACAAAAAAGAGCTCTATGTAAATATATAATACGTAAATCGTTCATTATAAATTTCATAATACTTCTTTATAAACTACACTATTTGTTCTTTTTATGATTACACCTCATTCTCATCGCAACAAAAAATTTCTAGTCTTTCGTGATCTTCACTCTTGATATGGCTACATAAAGCTAACCATGATCGAATACGGGTCTTAGAAGATACATACCGACATGAGAGAGTTGTCCTTGACTCTTAAATATAGTCATGACAAAGCTCATAATACGTGGAAACTGGCGTATTCGAAATTTAAATGATAATCTGATATCTAACGGGCTTAATATCAGTTGCGGAATAAATACTCTACTCTCAAATTATTTCCCGAATTTTTTTATTCAATAATATAGTTACGGATTTGGATAATTATTAATGATGTGACATTGCATAATCTTGATGATCGATCCATATTTTGAATTAGCATAATTGAAACTCTATCTTACGATTTCAAGATGTGATTTGTAATTCTAGAATACTGGATGCTATTCTAAAAAATCTATTGCATATACTTGTTTTTTATTTTTAGAGGTCGCAGAAATTTCGCCTATAAAAACTGAGATATCTCCGCTTGTCTTTTGAAATTATAGACATCACGTAATCGTTTACTATTTCCACAACGTTGTTTGTTGGCGCCAGGATTGCTCTTTCTTCAAAAAATTTCTTTATGGAAAGTTACTTATAAGTGAATGATAGTACTTTCAACAATGACTGCAATATGATCTTCGACATTCCAATTGGTAAATATCAAGAATATCAATCAAGATTTCTCTATCGACTTCTTTACCCAACTCACCATCTACAAATTTAAGGATTCATTCCGAGAAGTCCTTATTTTCTTGTAGATGGTGAGATGACATTGTTTGTCCAACAATTAATCTCATATTCTTGGTCAACATTATGAGTCTGCAATGATACCAAAGTGGAGAAGAGCTTAACCTATATATGCATTCTCCTTTGGTACAACTTCATGTGTAGAACTATACTAAATAATTATGGCAAGAATAATTTTAGTAATATTTAAAATTTAAAAAGGTTTTGGAAATACATAAGAGATTTTGACTTACAGCTTAAAATTAAGCACTTCTCAAATTGCGATAAAAGACGTAATAGTAGTATATATGATTTAATTACTTGTATGACATATTATAAATATATCTGTTAATTTAGAAAACTACATCCAAGTCCTAGCCTTAAAATTACCAAGAAATTTAACAATTTGGAATGTAATATAAGAATAGTTTGGATAAGTTAAAAAATATACATCAGAATTTTGTCCTAATTAAAAAAGACCTTAAAATTTTAGAAAATTATAAAAAAAAAACTCAATTGATTTGATTAAAGTGAAACGGCATATTTATGCTTATATGATATTTTTTCAAACATTTAGCTTCATATTTAAGAGTATTAAAGTCTACCTATTTTAAAGTAAAAAATAGAAAAAGAGTTGAAATACTTTTAGTAATTTCTGAAACTTGTATTACAAAAAATCTCGGCGGCATTTGGTGAAGTAAAACTATATGTATATTCATTTTAAAATAGATTTTAAAATTACAAAGTAAGGAGATTATGACTTATAACTTAAAATTAAGTACTTCCCAATTTGCCAATAAACAAAAAAGAAGCAACAGTATCGTAGTATATATATATATATATAAGTGAATTACTTGTATGACTTATTGTAAATATACTAATAGCGGGGTTAAATAAGAAAACTCCATCCACATCCCAGCCTAATTAAAATTATCCCCATTTTTTAAAAGTAAAAAAAATGCCCAATTTTATTTGTAATATAAGATGAGCGGGAAAAGTTATAGGGTACTTTCCACACACTGAACTTCATATTTAAGAGTACTAAAATCAAGAAATTTTACATTCAAAAGAAGATAAAAATAATGAGAGTGTTTTTAGTAATTTGTGAAACTTGTATTACAGAAAACCTAAGTGACATTTGGTTCAGTTGAAACTTTATATCATTTTTATATGATAATATTTTCAAACATTTAACTTAATATATATGTTGTGTCGAGATTTATACGTCTCAACAGGCGATCGGCACAGAGATCGGGCGACCGGGCCATAGTCAAATAGACCAAGGCAGATTGGCCGATCTCGGGTCCCAGGTCAAGACCCAGTGCCGAGCGGTCGACATCCAAGGCGATCGTCTCTTGGCGCTTGGCGATCGACTCTGGTGCCCGGCCAATGACGACCGTCTCTTGCCGCGCAAAGCCAGCATGTCCAGTCGGCGAAGGACGAAGCTCGGACAGAGACCCACATGCAGATCCGGAAAAAGCACCGCAGAACATGGATCGTTGACCACAGCCTGTCACCAATCTCACCTACCGACAGACCCGCTGAAAGGTGCAAGTGGGACCTCCCGTGACAGCAACTCAGGACGCGTGCGGGCTCCTCATTGGAACCGCCATGTTTGCCCGCCGGCAGCCGTGGACTTCAAGCGAGACGACCCATGTCTTTATAAGACGATCGCCCCTTATTATATTACAAGGAAGGCGATCGCCCGGCATCAGTTCCTATAAATAGAGGGCCTCCTGCACTTGGAAAGGGGTCTGGCTTTTCAGCTGATAACTTGGCTTCCACTCTCTTGGCAACGCTATACACTTCGGACATATTTCTCTCACTCTCAGCACCTCTTAATCCTAAGACGGTCGGCATAAACGAGAACAAGAACTCAGAACAATTCTAGTTCTTCCGGCAAGCACTCAACAGCTAGATAACAGGATCTTTTACACTCATTGTAATCGCATTCTTACATTAATATTTGTACTCAAACGTATTTATATTAATAACATCTCGCGAGAGCATTCAAGCCCGGGCCTAAAAAACCCTACAAATCTTGTGTTATTTCCATTCCCTCGGACGTGCTCTCGCACCTTGTTTGTTGTCCGTCCATTCCAGCAATATCTATCTTCGGATAATATTTCGGGCAGCAACAATATAGAAGTATTAAAGTTGACACATTTTATATTCAAGATAACACATAAATAGTTGGACACTTTTAGTAATCTTGGATTCTCGTATTAGAAAAAACCTCAATTCATATGTGATTGTGTAAACTGTATTTGATGAAATTTTAGTTCCACGTTATTTTTTTGTCTTTTTTGCCAAAATGGTCAAAAATCATTAAGTATTTAACGGTTTCTGTTAAATGACCAAAACGGAGATAATTTTGAAAAAAAAATACATAAATTATTAGGATATAACTTTTGTTTTTGCCATCCCTAATTAAGCTAGAAGCTATAACAAAAAGTATGAGAGAAAACTTGAAATGCCCTTTTATATATAATATTATTATTTTTTTGCCCCAAATTTAACACCAACTCTTTTTATACCCAAATTATCGGAATTGACATTTACTCGAATGCATTCGTGTCATATATTGTACTTTCGAGTAATAAAATTTCGAGTCAACTTACAAAAATATATAATATTGAAGGAAGATTATCATCCGAGTAAGACGAATACAAAATCGAGTAACACGAATGCGCCGTCGAGTAACACGAATGCTGAACTCGAGTAACTCGCTTTATTCGAGTAAGCCGTATGACTTCTTCAGGTAACTCGAATTCCTATTCGAGTAACTCAAAATGACTTCTTCGTATATTTTTGTAAGTTCACTCGAAATTTTGTTACTCGAAAATATATTAAATGACTCGAATTCATTCGAGTAAAGATCAAAATTGGTGCTAAATTTAGAACCAAAAAATAATGATAAATATAAAAAGGCAAGACAATCTATTCTAAAGAAATAGTATTTCTCTATAATCATCATCATGAATTAAGAAGTCAAGCTTTTCTTATTGCAGTTGGACTTTTGTTAAATATACAGATCGCGCATTACTTTTTTATATCGAATCCAAGAGAATTGCTTTTTATTCCAAGTTTGATAATTCTTTTGATAATAATATCAAGAGAATTGCTTTTTAGTCAAAGTTTAATCATTCTTTTGATACTCCTAATCAATTTAAATATTTATTTAAATAAATTTGAGGTCTCTATTCAAGTAATACATTTGAATAATTTATTTGAGTATCATAAAATACATGCATGTCACTTATTTGAGTTACTTAATATACATTTGAGTCATCTAAATTACACTCGACTTATATATGTATATTCAAGTCACCTAAATACATTCGAATAACACAAAATATATTCGAGTCACTTGTATGAGTCGCCTAAATTACATTAGAATTCATCTAAAGTACATTCGAGTCACCCATTTAGATTAGATTAATTACATTTGAGGCACGTAATATATACTACCTCTGTTCTCCTATAATTGCAACATCTGGATTTTCATGCTTGCCAATACACAACTTTGACTATTAATAGATTTAATTCTTTATTTTTAAAAATTATAAAAAGTCGATATTTTGAAAATATATTTCGCAATGAATCTAAGAAGAACTCACATGACTATTTTTTTATATATGTATGAATCACAAAAGATGGTCAAAAGAGAGTATGTGAACAGTGTAATAGTCAACACGTATAAATCTCTCTCTCTCTCTCTCTCTATATATATATATATATATATATATATATTCACGTAGGAAAGCTTTTTTTTTTTTTGGAAATAGGAATGATTGTAAGCCATTGATCCTTGGAGATTAATGGCCCAGATTTCGTTCTGGTGTGCTAACACGGAAAACTAGGAGTGCTAACGAATTTAGTTATTGGGGGTACCAATGTAATTTGAATAATTTCACTTATGGGAAGTTCCTACAATCATGGGAAGTTCCTATGTTCATGGAATTTCATATTTTAGGTTAATATATATTTTTATGGGATTTATTTTTTTAGTCGTTCAAATATTTTATATTTTTTGTGTATTTATTTTATTTTTTAAAAACTAACATTATCTTTTTTATGTTGTGCTAATCATTTGTTTTGTGTGTGCTGCAAATTGGAAAACAGAGTGCAGTTCTGGTTATGTTCCAATTATGTGATTTTTTTTGTTACGTTTTATTGTGTACAATGCAGTCAATTTTAATACAATGTATTGTGCTTTATTTTTTTGGAAAATAAATAATTTGAATTGGTATACTTTGAATTTAGGTAAATTAATGTTGTACAAGTTTCTGCTTATGTTGTGACACATGATAGGTATTATACATTCTGTGCAACGTTGATATGAACAGTGTGCTAGGTAATATATCTTGTGGTGCTTATCGTACTAGTTTATATAACGTGGTAAATTACTATTCAACAGATGTGTGCAACGTTGATATGAATAACGTGCGAGGTAATATAATTTGTGGTGCTTATCGTAACACGTGATAGATATTATACCATGTATATATAAATTGGAACATATATCTTAGTGTGCTAGGTAATATATTTTGCATCAAAATTGACTGTATTGTACAAAATAAAGCATAACAAAAAAATCACATAATTGGAACATAACCAGAACCGCACTCCGTTTTCCAATTTGCAGCACACACAAAACAAATGGTTAGCACAACATTTCCGATTTTTTAAAAATACAAATCAAGTAGAACAAAATAATGTTAATTTTATAAAAAATAGAAATAAATACACAAAAAATATAAAATATTTGAATGACTAAAAGATATGAAATCCCATAAAAAATATATATTAACCTAAAATATGAAAAATCTCATGAATACAGGCACTTCCCATGATTGTAGGAACTTCCCATACGTGAAATTAGTCAAATTACATTGATACCCCCAATAATTAAATTCGTTAGCACTCCTAGTTTTCCGTGTTAGCACACCAGAACGAAATCTGGGCCATTAATCTCCAAGAATCAATGGCTTACAATCATTCATATTTCTTACACTTATACCATTTCACTATATATATATATATATATATATATATATATATATATATATTCGAGTCACCTAAATTATGTTTGAGTTATTTAAAATACATCTAAGTCAACTAAAAATACATTTGAATCACCTAACATACATTCTTATCAACAAGTACTCGAAGATAATATTCCCTCCATCCCAACTTATTAGTCCTAATTTGTCATCTTGGTCCGCCCCAACTTACTAGTCCTATATCTCTTTTTGGACACTACCTCACTATAAACATTTTATCTTCTACCCTTACTTTAGCATTTAATAAAGTGAGACTCTTTCTCTACTAGCTACTCTTTATCCACTCATCACACAACCACCTAATAATTTCTTAAAATCCGCGCCGCTCCAATTTAGAATTAATAAGTTGGGACGGAGGGAGTATGTATTAATTGAATATGTTAATAGAATGTATTCGAATAGAGGTAAAAATCGACATCTTATTAAATATCAAAAAGATGATCGTTAAACTCTTGACAAAATTTAAAAAAAAAAAAAAAAAACTTAATTAAACCTACATCCATGCATTCCCACGTCTTAACCTTAGTCCCTTGTAACTAGCCTCTCTTCTTACAAGTACCCTACGTGACGCCATCTTCCGTTGTCTGACAGTGCCTCCCTACATCCATTAATTTCATACATATAACCAGAGTGATTATTGTATTAATAATTTGATTTCTACCTCTCTTTGTAACAATGGGGTTGGGCTGGGTGTGCGCCATCATTGCCTTTGTTCTGATCCACTCACATCTATTTCCTGTAGTTTATTCTGCTGCCAGGAATAAAGTTTACATTGTGCGTATGAAGCCCCGACCGCTAGGAGCATTACCGGCATTGTACAACACCCAACACGAGTGGTACTCGGACCACTTCCAGTCCCTCACATCCGCCTCAGCAGATTCCATTATATACTCATACGCGAATGCCTTCCACGGCTTCGCAGCGGTCATGTCGAGCGAGGAGGCTGAGTCCCTACGTCAATCTGAGTTTGTCCTCGCAGCTGACGAGGACACACTTTACAATCTCTATACTACCCACACTCCTCAATTTCTGGGCCTTAACAATCAGAATCTGTGGAGCCGCCGCACCCTTGATGAACTAAACGAGGCCTCTCAGAACGTGATAATTGGCATGTTGGACACCGGGGTCTGGCCTGAGTCTAAATCATTCGGGGAGGATGGCATGGCTGATGTGCCCTCAGGGTGGCGCGGTGCATGCGAGTTTGGCGATGATGACTTTCGTCCCGAAAGTAAAATGTACTGCAATAAGAAACTAATAGGTGCCCGAGTCTTCACCAAGGGAGGCAAGCACACGTCGGTCAACATTTCTCCCCGCGACAACAATGGACATGGCACACACACGGCTGCCTTTGTAACTCTTGGCAATGGCCAGAAATATAATGGATCATCTTTTTATGGTGGAAAAGGCATGGGGAGCAATCTAGTGGAATTGGTGTACGCCGGTGGCAATAGTAATTATAGCAACTTCTGCTTAAATGGTTCGCTTGAACATAAAATTGTAAGTGGAAAAGTGGTGCTCTGTGACAGAGGGATAAATGGCAGGCTGGAGAAGGATGAGGTGGTGAGGCAGGCCGGTGGGGTCGGGATGATTCTGGCGAACACGGAGGAGTACGTAGGAGAGGTGATTGTGCCGGACATCCACTTATTCCCAACGTTATGGGTAACGAGTAGGGTGGGTAGCTTGATAAGGGAATACGCGATGTTGGATAAGAATCCCAAGGCGCTATTGACATTCGGTGGGACAGAGGTGAATGTGAAGCCGTCACCGGTGGTGGCGGCATTCAGCTCGAGGGGCCCGAATCCGGTGACAGCGCAGATCTTGAAGCCAGATATAATCGCACCAGGGGTGAATATCTTGGCTGGATGGTCGGGGGCTGTGGCGCCCACCGAGCTACCCACGGACCCCACAAGGACTGACTTCAACTTCTTGACCGGTAAGCCTCCAGCAACAATTATATGTTGATTCGGTTAATTCTCAGTTACTTGGAGTTCGGGGTGGGGGTGTTCGGCTGTTATTATTCTGTAGCTTTTTTGTAACAGAAAGTCCATAACTAAATTGCCTCTTGCAAGACCAAATTGAAGTCACCGATCTATGCATGATGAGCTCTTTATGTTGATGAAATTTAAAAGCTTACGATCTTAACAACTTAAATAAAAAAAAAAAAAAAAAGAGGAGTCTGTCAGTTACTTTTACCAAGAGAATGTGCATTTTTTCTCTATAGAAATCAATTAATTTCGCTGGTATAATAATAAGAGTGATGCTATATGTACACATATGTGTCTGCGTATTTATCTGTGCGTCACACGATCTCATCCATTCATTTAATGTGGGACTCATTCATTTATTGTGGGACCACATTAAATGGATGGATGAGATGCATGTGTGTACACATATATGTACACATTATGTGTACATTTAGCATTGTTCTAATAAATAAGGGTGTTGAGTTTCATACACCACTTTTGAGATTTATACACCCCCTAATTCCCGTCACATCATCATTATTTCCTAATTTTCATTTTACACCATTTACTTTTCTAATTTTTATTTTACACCTTTATAATATTAATACATATAATGGTATATTAGCTAAAATACGTTTAAAAAATACGTTTTAATTTTCACAAATTACACCGTTATAATTGTCTCTTCGATACGTTCGAAATGAGTCCAATATTGAATATTTTTTGATTTACACAATCTCCTATGATATTTCTAAAATGTAAACGTAACTTATAATTATAACACGTAAACTTATATAATATTTATAAAACATAAACTTTAAAAAACGTAAACGTAAACTTATATATATATAAAATGTAAACGTAACAAATCATGTTTGATAAGAGACGCAACTTATTTTTATAAAACGTAAACTTTTAAAATATTTTGTCTTACACACTGTTTTGCGAAAAGTCTCATGAAAAGTCATTTCGCATTGTTGGACTCATGCAAAAAGTCTCGTGCGAACAATTACATGTACTCTTTTTCCTTCACTAGGGTTTTTCCCACGAGGTTTTTCCTAGTAAAGTTTTAACGAGACATGATGTTCGTACGAGTCATCCAAGGGGAGTGTTATGTATAATTGTATGACTCTTGGCCTTTCAACTTTCACCATTAATATACACAACTCTTGCCTTTTCATTTGCATCGTAACTTATACTTGAATAGGCTATATAAAGCTTTGCTTGTAACTTGTTAGATATATGAATAAAAATGATCTCTCTCCTTTCTCTTATTCTCTCTCTCTCTATATATATTATATATATATATTATATATATATATATATTATACATATTACACAACATCATAATATTTGATAAAAAAAATTCACTATGTTGTTGTTGCAATAGCACATTAAAGACATGGAACATGGAGAATATTTTCTCAAGCATTTCGATATCAGTTATATTTTCTTCATATAACTTCGGTTTAAAAGTGATTCTGAACATGGCTGAGTTGTACTCGTTCACAGATCTAAAATCTTGCAACCTTAAGTACGTCCACTCACATCAAACCTTTAAACGACCAGGGTCTTGCATCTTGGAGTTTAATCGTCTGAGTCATCTATTCTTATATGAGAAAAAAATAATCTACATAGAGATTTCAATATACCTATGTTTTCCATCCGAGTCCATCACTTTAATTATTAATAGTTTGTAATAGGCACTTATGAACTTGTAATTTTATTTTGTAGGACTTAATGATGGCATGTTTGTCCCTTTATAATAAGAATTATATATTTATAAGTGAATTGACTGTGCAATTTATATTATGAACATTCTTACACAATGTTAAAAAACCAAACATTCACATTAGAAAATAGAAGGAAGAAAAAAACTCCATTCCCCGCTCCCCCACAGAGAGAGACCGACCCCAGAAAAATGGACTCCACTTTTGAGATTCATACACCCCATTAATTACAGGGTGTATGAATCTTGCTCCATAATAAATAAAGCATTTGTTCATAGTTAAATAAGTACTCTATTTTATTTCATCCACGAGAGATCATGGCCTGTGCGATGCACGGACTTTATTCACTCTAAAGTATGGGTACTTTATTTTCGATAATATCGAATATCATATTTATATTACATATTATTTCAAGGCCCGAGCATTCACAGTTTTTATTTTTCGAGTGAAATTATTTTAAGTTAAAACATCGTATTTTTATATAACGTATTTAATATCAAGTATGGCATATGCTGGGTTATTGACAGGTTAAAATGATTTGTACTCAAAATGTGCAACATATTTATCCATGATACTAACACCATAAATAAATTACATGTGCATTTCTTAAGATGGATTATATCTCACTGAAGCAAAATATTTGTTCGTGTTTACAGAAATCAATACGAACTACTTTTTAATTAGTAGCATCGAACTATCATATATAGCTTATTCGGTGGTGCATCCTAGCGTCAACATGTGGGGTACTATATGAGGTTGATTTCAAACAATGGGTTCATATATAACATATTAAGATATCGAATTGATATCTATATAGTCAAGTTACCAAACATGTACGATCATCTAAAATGAATGATTTGTTGCCATTTAATCAAACACTTATTACGCCTACGATGCTACGTATTTGAATTAATTTTTCTCACATATTTTTATACATTAAAATCCTTATGGCAAGTATTATGATTTTTATTACACATTTCACTCTTACTCCTTAGTTCTTTATATTTTTTAGATGTAAAAAAATTGCATTCTTAGTTGTTCATAGAGTAATTTTTTTATGTAAATAATATTATTTTGTGTCATGTGCATGTAATTCGTGGTATGTGTGTTCTCAAAACTGTATAACCTCAAATTTTTAAATTTGTAAATTTTTAAAATTAGTTCAAACCATCTTTATTTTCATATAATCAAATTTTTTTTGATGTCTATCATCTTTGCATTGCCTTCCATTTTGAATTGACAGACTTGAATTTACCATCCTTTAAAATTAGAGTTAACTATATTTTTAGTCCTTGTGGTTTGCGGGGTATTTCATTTTCAGTCCAAATTTTTAAAAAGTTTTAGGTTTGGTCCAAAAGTGAAAGGATAATTTCATATTTACCCAATCTGAAAATCAAAATACCATATTTCCCCAAAATACAAATTTTTAGTGCACAAGTACAATGCCTTTAAGGAATTTGTTAAGGAAATATGTAATTATTATATTTAAATTGAGTATATATAGAATTGTCCCAAAAAGTGAAATATCCATTTCGGATTTGATCCGAATTTCCTAAGTTAGTTATTTTGACTGTTAAATAAGAGGGTATTTTTGTCATTTCATATTATTTTCTTTAATTTTATTTTATCTATCAAAATTAACTACTTGTAAGTTGTATCCTCCACCCAAAAACACATTTTTTTTTCTCATCACAAAACATATTACGACCCTTTCATTTTTCTCACTAAACCATCATCCACCAACAACCTAACACCGGCCAAAACCACCACGTAACCACATCCTTGTCGCTAAATCACCACCAACAAACCTCCATCGCTGGAATTTCGGGTCTCCTGTAGAATGTGTTTCGAGCTTATAAGTAAGTTACAAACTCGGGTTTTGGTTTTTTGTTCAGATCTGGATATTTCAGTGGTCGACGGTCGTTATGGCGATGGTGGTGGGGTTTCGGTGGTCGAGAAGGTAGAACCAACGATGTGGACACCCTTAGCTCAATTCCTTTGATATTCATCAATATTGAAAATCCATCTTGGCAATCGATCCATTATTTTGGCTATAAAGAACTCGATGTCATCTTTATTTTTTAAAGATTTGGGGGGAATTGACAATTTGATTTTATAATGTTTTGGATATCTCATGGTTTGTAGGTATCTGTAGGATATTTTGAATAGAAACGTTTTAGTTGTTTAATTGTTTATAAGAAAATTCTTTGAGATTTCAAGTTTGGTATGTCGCGGCAGAACCACTAAAACAACAACGAAACCATCCAAACTCGAAACAACACCTATTGAATTAATATTCGGTGGTGTCAGGGGCGGAAGCAGTTGATGTTGCAGTTCCGGTGGCAGTGGCGGCAGAAGAATCTACTTTATTGGAGGTGGTGGGTGTGACCTGTTTTGTGGCTGAGTTGTGTGACTTTTTTGTTTGTTTATAAAGGAATATAAATACCTCAAACAAGAAGTTGAAAGAGTTGAACAATAAACATGCTTTGTGTGGTATGACTATAGAAATTCTTAAAATTTAATAATGAGACTTTGACATGTTTTAGTTGGTTGAATTAATTTAGCTTATGGCAATGAATAGGTATGCATACGTTTTTTATTTTTGCATTTTTTTAATTGTGGTTTGTAAAAGCTCTTTAAAGATTTTAAAAAGAGTTTTAGAGATTAACAATATTTCAATTGATATGAATGACTCAATGAACAGGTATGCGTACGTTTTTTATTCTTGCATTTTTTTTAATTGTGGTTTGTAAACTCTTTAAATCTTTTAAAATAAGTTTTGAAGATTAGCAATATTTTAGTTGGTATGAATGACTCATGACATACGTGGTCATATTAACATGGAACTCAAGTTTTATATTATATATATAGATGGATCGTGTCTTTGTAATCAACTCTTTTAAAGTCCTTTTCCTGCAGGTAGGCCTGGCAAATCGTGTCTTAACAGGTCTTAACAGGTTCGGAGCGCGCGAATAACATAAGTTTCAAACATGAAAACGACTCGTTTAACACTTGGCTTTGGTGGTTTGAGTATGGCAGTTATTCGTTTTATGTATCAAAAAAGTTAAATATTGAACCCTAGAATACTAAAAACAATTATTTTAAAAAATAAAAAAATTGCATAGTATATTTTTTCACTTAACAGGTCTTAACAGGTCCTAACAGGTACCCAATTTGCCAGCTCTACCTGCAGGTACATCCATGTCCGCCCCACACATAAGCGGCTTAGCAGCTTTGTTGAAGGCAGCGCATCCGAAATGGAGCCCTAGCGCCATAAAATCTGCATTGATGACCACAGCCTACACGGCCGACAACACTAACTCCTCTCTCCACGACGCGGCTGACAATACAACCTCAACTCCATGGGCACATGGGGCGGGCCATGTCAACCCCCACAAAGCCCTCTCCCCCGGACTCGTATACGACGCCACAATAGATGATTACATTGGATTCCTCTGCTCCATCAACTATACCATTGTCAGAATACAGTTTATGACGAGACGGTCAAACATAAGTTGCATGGGGAAATTCAGGGATCCTGGTCAGCTCAACTATCCTTCCTTCTCCGTGGTTTTTGGGGAGTCTGCACGTGTTGTAAACTACACCCGAGAGCTAACCAATGTGGGTGCCCGGGAGTCCGTTTACCGCGTCGTAGTTAAAGCGCCTTCTTATGTAACAGTGACTGTGAACCCATCCAAACTTGTTTTCAAATATGTCGGTGATAAGCAACAGTATAACGTTTCATTCGTGTCGCACAGAGATGTACCTCAAGGGAAGCATCATTCATTTGGCGCCATTAATTGGACTAAACGAAAGAATCAAGTGAAGAGCGCAGTTTCCTTTATGTGGAAGTAGGCAATCTAATTAATATTTGTCTCATAACAACCTTCTGCACTTAATGTAAAGGAACTATGTTTGCTTAGCGGCTGTTTGGCAGTTGCTGAATAATTTAGTGCAGAATGGTTGAGTACCAGAATGGTTGAGAGGCCCTGTATGATTGAGTGCAGAATGAAATTTGGTTGTTTGGTAATTTGCTACGACAGAACTCGAATTCAGAATAAATTACCATTTTACCCTTCAGATAAAAGTAGCGATTAAAAATCCCATTTTTCCTCCCCTTGCGTACCAAAACCTCTCCTTTTTATAAATAAAACCCCTAATTTTTATAAGTAATTGTGTATAATATTTTTAAATTTAATTCATTTAAAATAATAATAATAATTATTATTATGTATAATATTTTTAAATTTAATTCATTTAAAATAATAATAATAATAATAATTATTATTATTATTATGTATAATATTTTTAAATTTAATTCATTTGAAATAATATTAATAATTATGCATAATATTTTTTAATTTAATTCATTTAAAATAATAATAATAATTATGTATAATATTTTTTAATTTAATTCATTTAGAAAATTATAATAATAATTATATTTAATATTTTTATTTAAATTCATTTAAAAATAATAATAATAATTATGAATAATAATTCTTAATTTAAGAAGAGGGGTAAATCTGGAAATTGTTTGCCTCTTAATGGTTGAGAGAGTGTATGAATGCTTAATGATTAAGAGATTATTGTAACCATTAAGAGGTGATATTTTTTTTGCCAAACAGTCCTGACCTCTTAGCGATTCAGAGGTAGGACCATTAAGAGCCAAACAAACAGTCCCTAGATATGTTACCATGTTCAATGGTACGACGAACACAAAATCAATTGTTTGCACTATATCTCTTTTCGACTCTAATTATGTTAATGATCAAATGCCAAAAGAGGATATTCAATGATTTGTATGCTGCACGCGAATGAATGTATCAATTATTTTCTGCATAATAATCATGAGGAGTCATTTTTAAAATTAATAAAGTTGCGATTTACACTACTGATATTGGCACAACCGGCCCACTTATCTTACTCCACTGAAACCCGTCCAAACATTAGGCCCTGGCAGCCACCTCTCTTGAAAACCTGGATGGCCTATTAACATTCGATTTATATATATATCTGGCTTATCCCTCCATTTCGCCTCCCTTGTGCGACCTGGATCTCTCTGGCTTATCCCTCCATTTCGCCTGTTGCATGTCTTCTGGTGGTCCGATTCCTATGTGAACCATTGGAACAACCTCGCATCGACCTCTTCCTACCTCTATAAATGGTGTACCCTCGGTTGAAATGTAGGGATTTCTAGATCTTCTGAATTAGATTTTCGTTCGGATCTTGTGTGCTATCAGTTTTTTCTTGAGTGTTGGAGTTGCCAGTTTTGTTCTATGCCGGTCCTCCTGTCGTGTTTACTGTTGTGGAAAAAGGGAATCGTCCGATTCATCAAGCAAATCCGAGTTATGATCTGAAAAGGGTTTTCTACACTATACTAGTATAACACTTGTGTAATTACACGGGAACACAAAAAAAAACTTTTATGTAAATATATAATATGTAAATTGTTCATTATAAATTTCATAATACTTCTTTATAAACTATATTATTTGTCTGTTTATGATTACACCATTCTCATCACAACAAAAAATTTCTAGTCTTTCCTGATCTTCACTCTTGATAGGGCTACATAAAGCTAACCATGACCGAATACGGGTCTTGAAAGATACATACTGATACGTGAGGAGCGTGTGACTTGACTTTTAAATATAGTCATGGAAAGTTCATAATAAGTGAATCGACGTATTTGAAATTTAAATGGTAATCACTATCTAACTACTTTAATATCAATTGTGTAATAAGTACTTTACTCTCAAAATTGTTTCCCGAATTTTTGTTCAATAATATGGTTACGGATTTGGATAATTATTAATGATGTGATATTTCATAATCCTGATGATTGATCCATATTTTGAATTAGCATAATTTAGACTCTAACTTACGATTTCAAGATGTGATTTGGAATTCTAGAACAGTTGATGCTATTCAAAAAAATCCATTGAATATACTTGATTTTGACTTTAGAGGTCGTGGAGAATTTGCATATACTATCAGAACTGAGATATATCCATTTGTCTTTTAAAATTATAGAAATCACGTAATCGTTTACGCTCTCTACAATGTCGTTTGTTGGCGTCACGGTTGCTCTTTCTTCAGAAAATTACTTTATGGAAAGTTACTTATAAGTAAATGATAGTGCTTTCAGTAATGGCTGCAATATGATCTTCGGCATTCCAGATTAGTAAATATCGAGAATATCAATCAAGATTTCTCTATCGACTTCTTCACCCAGCTCACCATCTACAATTTTGAGGATTCATTCGGAGAAGTCCTTAATTTCTTATAGATTGTGAAATGACATTGTCTGTCCAATAATTAATCTCATATTCTTGGTCAGTTTTATGAGTTTGCAATGATGCCAAAGTGAAGAACTTATACTTGAATAAACGATATATGTATTGTCCTTTAATACAACTCCATATGTAGTATTATACTAAATAATTGTGGCTAGTTTTAGTAATGTTTTTGGAATTTAAAAAACTTTTAGAAATACATAATATATCTTGACTTATAACTTAAAATAAAGCACTTCTCAATCCTTATATTTGAAAAAAAATACATAAATTGTTTGGTATAATTTAAAATATAAAAGAAAATTCAAAACTTTCAAAAATATATAGTTGATTTCAAAAATAGATAAATTAACAAATTTTTTAAAACTTAAAAAATAAAAAATCACTTAAAATTATTTAAAAAATCACTTCGAGTACATATATATTCAATACTTCTTTCAGTTGATATTTCTTTTATTGATAAACATAATTATAGTGATTAACTAATACAAACTAATTAATTAATGGAAATATATATTAAATTCTCTTTGTTTGGAATTTATATTTTTAAATTAATAAAAACGTAAAATATTTCTGTAATATAATCAATTCCTATTTATTCATAATTCATATTTCTTAATTCGTAGAAATTAATAAGGTAGGTAGGAGTTATTTGAGGTATAATTATAATGTAATTAATGCAATAGGCGAGTAATTGATTATGTGTCAGCTGAAGCATGAAAGGGTGATACATAAACACACGAAGCACCAGCAGAAGACATGTGGCAGCCGAAGCATGAGAAGCTGCCATTTAGGCTCAACGTATTCTGCATTAGTATATAGGGGAGATATCTTGACTTATAACTTAAAATAAAGCACTTCTCAATCCTTATATTTGAAAAAAAATACATAAATTGTTTGGTATACTTTAAAATACAAAAGAAAATTCAAAACTTTCAAAAATATATAGTTGATTTCAAAAGTAGATAAATTAACAAATTTTTTAAAACTTAAAAAATAAAAAATCACTTAAAATTATTTAAAAAATCACTTCGAGTACATATATATTCAACACTTCTTTCAGTTGATATTTCTTTTATTGATATACATAATTATAGTGATTAACTAATACAAACTAATTAATTAATGGAAATATATATTAAATTCTCTTTGTTTGGAATTTATATTTTTAAATTAATAAAAACGTAAAATATTTCTGTAATATAATCAATTCCTATTTATTCATAATTCATATTTCTTAATTCGTAGAAATTAATAAGGTAGGTAGGAGTTATTTGAGGTATAATTATAATGTAATTAATGCAATGAAGATTAGGCGAGTAATTGATTATGTGTCAGCTGAAGCATGAAAGGGTGATACATAAACACACGAAGCACCAGCAGAAGACATGTGGCAGCCGAAGCATGAGAAGCCGCCATTTAGGCTCAACGTATTCTGCATTAGTATATAGGGGAGATTTATAAACTATACATGTTGAGAATCTCAAGAAATATGTAAATTTTGTAACATATTGTTATTTGAGCTTACTTGAAAATGAAATTAACTTGAAGGGATTAAGTAAAATTAACAAAAAAACATATTAAGAATTATCTAAAAATTAAATATTAAGAAATCTAAAGGCGAAAAAGACAAAATCGATTATGTGTTTTCAAAGGAAAAGACTTAACAAAGAACAAAATTTGTCCAGAGTGTTTTTTTTCTCTGTTTTTCTTGTTTTTATTTTACCAGAGGAATTGATTATATTTATAGAAATATTTCATATTTTCATTAATTAACAACATAAATCCCAATTAAAGACAAATTTAATATATCAGTTTGCACTATATATTAAAAACTTAAATCTAAAATCTCACGGAAATATTATATATTCCACTAATTAGTTAGTTTATATTAGTGAGTCACTATAATCAGATATATCAATAAAATAAATATCAACTGAAATGAAAAATGCTTGGGAGTATTGCAAAAGAAGTATTGAATATATATAACTAAGAAAGTACTTGAAGTCCTAATCAATTAAATAAATCAAAATATTCTTATTAAAAATATTATTGAAAGTGTAGAAACGATGGTTTTAATCATTATTTATAAATAAATCAAAGAACTTATGAAATACATCAATTAGTCAATTTTAGTTTTAATCTTATTTAATTAATATAAAATAACAAAATTAATTGAAAAACTTATATTTACGAAATTATATAATTACTGACTTTATGAATTTTCAAAGAGATATTTCAAATATATAAGAAATTAAATTGTGTGTGTTTTTTTCCTCTGTTTTTTTGCTTTTATTTTACATATGTAAAACTAATTGAATATCACTTTTATTGTGTTTTGCTATATTTTCAATTTTCATAATTTCATAATTTCTAGCTTTCCTCTGGAGACCTATTTTTTAAGCGGCAGGAAAGGATATGCTTGTTTCTTGTGCAGATTTTTTTTTAAGTAGCAGCCAATAATTTAGGTAACAATATTTACTACTTATTAATTGAGGTAATTAATTTAGGTAATTAATAAATAGGTTAGGAAATGATGATGTGTTAACCAAAGCATGAGAATATGACACATGAGCAACCGAAGCATCAGAAGATGACATGTGGCAGCCGAAGCATGGGAAGTTGCCATGTAGGCTCAGCATATTCTGCATTAGTATATAGGGTGATAATAGTTATTTAATAATTATTACACATTTATATTTGGTAATCAATTATATACATATATAATTGAAATGTAAGTTATTATATATATATATATAGGAAATATATCATATGAAAACTAATTACCTTGTGAAAGCTAGAAACATTTGTAGGTCAATGATATTAGTTATCTAACGGTTGTATATGAGTAGGATTATATGCATTTATGTATTTTTTATTGCATTATTGTTGCATATACTAGCGACCAGTTTGATGCAACAAATAATAACAAATATGCAATGAAATTGCTTAATAATGCAACAGGTATAGATTGGTTTCTAGATTTTACCATTAAGGGGGTTTCCAACATAATCAATCCATATATATATATATATATATATAATCTTAGTTATATTCCGGGATATCCTTCCCTTATTGGTGTCTTACCTAATACTGCTTATAGGGGGGATAGAGATATGAAAGGTTTTAGACCCTTCTAGAGGTAGTAGGATCCTGTTAGATGTCGTACCTTAACTAGGAATCCTATATATGGAAGGACTCTCATTGTAATGCCTATATAAAGACCCCTCTATTCATTGTTATCAATACAATTAATTTGTTGTCTTTTAAACGCATTATCAGCACGTAGCTCGAAGACGAAAAAAAAAACTGGTCCTGCACCATCGGCGCCATCCAGCACCGTCGCCGCCGCCCAGCACCCAGTCCCGCCGCTGCCAGCCGCCGCCACTGCCCAGCCACCACCGCCGGACCATCACCGCCGCCGAACGCCTCCGCCGATCACCGCCGCCGAACGCCTCCGCCGGCCACCGCCGCCGATCCAGTCCAGCCGACCACCGCCGGACCATCGCCGTCGATCCAGTCCAGCCGACCACCACCGGACCATCGCCGCCAACCATCACCGCCGATCCAGTCCAGCCACCACCGCCGCTGACCGCCGCCGCCGCCGGCCAGCTCCAGCCCAGCCAAGTCCGACCCGGTTTAAAACCTCGGACCAAAACCCGAACATCAACTTATTTTTGGAAGCCGCCAAAATTGCGCCCCCGGTTTCACGTCGTCGCATCGAGTACCAACCGGTAGATCGAAGCACACCACATATTCATCCATATCACGTGGCTAATTTTATAATCGAGGTAATTATCTGACTTGTCCCTATTCAATGCTCTCCTTTTGGGGAATTTTTCTTTTGGGGACATGGGTTATTGGGTTCTTTATCTCCCACGCTACTTTGCGGTGGATGAGACTGCGAGAGAAGTCGGTATCTCTGCGTGTCGAAGAAAACTCTGTGACGGTCCTGGGGGAGTCACGGAATTATTGAAAGTCGATACTTGTGGTTGTTACATACACCACGTATCTGGGTGCGATTTGATATCGCTATTTTTTATCGACTTTACTAAACAACAACTAAGGGAAGTACATCGAGTAACGATTATGTTACACGCTTTTAAAAGCATAGATTGTGACCGTTTACATTGTTACTGAAAATCCAAGAAGACTAACTTCCTCTTGTTTATATTTTGTAGATGGCACAAAGCTCCAATGTTCATCCGGAGTTCGACATCCTTGACCATGCTGGTAAAGAGTACCATAGGTGGGTCTCAGATGTTCACTTGGCGTTCGTCGGTAAGAGATTTACCACCACCATCTTTCCCTCTAATGAGCCTACCTCTCAAGAACCGAGCGAGGAAACCAAGGCTAATGCACTGATGTACTTGCGTAGACATATACATCCGTTGTTAAAAAAGTGTTACATGAATTTGCAAACCCCCAACGAACTATGGAATACACTCGAACAACGATTTAATAATGTGCATGATCAGTGCTTCTTCGAATTGCAACTTCAGTGGGAGCAAATCCGGTTTTTGGATTATACGAATGTGGAGGCCTATAACCAAGCCATCCTTGATCTTCGCATTGATCTTGGGTTTTGTGGTGTCAAGAAGTCTGATCAAGATTTTTATAAATGGGGCAGCACCCCATTTCATTTCATCTCGTTCTTTTGCCTCTAGCTTCACCATATTTCGTCCCCAAAAGATTTCCATCCCCTTTTAACACACTTAGATCACTTATTACTGAATCATTGAGATTGGAAGATACTACTTGATCATTGAAGACTACTTATATTGGACTTTGGAGTGGAAATCATCACAAGTCGGCGTTGAAGCAACCGGAGTTGGATTCTACTTATAGTCTCAGTATTTTCTTCATCTTAAGGTATGTTATACTACTTCCAACCTTGAAGTTATGTTATTAAGGACAATATGATCACATTACCAAGATTAGTAGATCACTTTGACGATGTATGCAACCTAGTATCATGTTTAAACAATGATGATCGAGTTATTATGGTTAACAACACCGTAGTCGAACCTTGTTATGGCAAAGGATGAGAATAGTGTTCTGAGAATTATAAACCATATAAAATGTTATCATCATATTGATCGTAAACTTAGTGTTGATTTCCACTTTACTATATGGATTTTGGAAAGAATCATCAAAGTTGAACTCTTGCTTACAAGTTGGAATAAGTAGTTCCCCTTCAGGATAAGCCTGGATTTAATGACGATATTAGATCAAGTACATCAACCATAGACTAGCCGAATTTTGCATGAGTATTATAATCAAGATTGAGAATAGTGTTACGATGATATTCGTATCCTTGAATTTGAAGATATTAAATCTGTAGATCATTCGTGAGCATGATATATATTTGAAGGTGTTATAAGTTACTCACCGAGGATTTCGTAATACTCCGTCACTAATCGAGACAGTCGTCTGCCCAGTGAGAAACTGACATGCATGTTTAACGTACGTTAAGATTTGTAACTAACGTACGCTATCTTGCATAGTTAATGTACGCTACGTTTGGTACGTAACGTACATTATACTATCAGGCGAGTCAAGTCGACTGATCAGAGAGGAACTGTCGGTATACGGTTAGCATACGCTAGACTTCATAGTTTACGTACGCTAACAAGTAAGTTTAATGTACGTTACGAAGGATTTGTAACGTACGTTAAGTAGGTCAGACAGCTTCGTTTTATGAACTTTCAACCGTAATTTGGATTGTTAGATGTTCGTTCGACCTAAGATGAATTCTATATTATTTCTCTTGTTTAAGGTTCGAGCCTTGCTACGTGATTGATCGAGTGAGGTGACCTTCGAGTGTTTTGATATTTGTAGAAGTATTATTCTTGTCTCCGAATCGAGCCAAGTACCTTAATTGTTTTATATATTGATGTTATACATATTGTCGTGCATCTATATTGTTGTTGTATGTCCACCACGTGTTGGTCCGACGGGATCATCTTGGGATCTATGCTTGCGTGCGCTGAATCATTGGACGGGTTTTTCCACCCCGTGTTGGTCCGACAGGATAATCTTGGGGTCTAGGCAGTGAACGCTGGATCATTGGAATTACCATGCATATGTTGTGATATCATGTTGTGATTATCATGTGTGTATATTATTATTATTCTTCGTGAGATGATGAATAATATGTTGTGGTACTTGTACTAGCATCATTGTGCTAACCCCTTCGGGGGTGAACATTTGTTTATGTTCAGGATCCAGGAGAGCGGGAAAACAACCACTGGAGCTGCATGACGACGAGGGTGCAGAGTGATGTTCCGGCCGGGTTTATTTGTCTGTTGTTTGTATCTTTTCAATAAGTACTTGTGTATGCAGTCGTTTGTGATGTATTTGGATTTGGTGATGTATTAATACTTTTCCGTTGAACATTCGTATTTTCAGTATTTGGTCAAAAACTGTTGTATCTTAATTCTGTTATTTTCATCTGTTGGTATCTATCAGTGTCCTTTTAGTTCTCCAGCCTTGTAAATTCTTATGTAAAGGATTTACGGCGCTGTAATATTTCTGAACATATCAGGGGTGTTACATATACATCCGTATAAATTCGTGCACTTCGACAACAATGATTTCACGTAGCTACAATTCGTATATCAAGGTACTTGTCTTGGTAATCTCTCACGAATACTTTCGAAAATACAGTTGATTGGAGAAATCCGTAACTCCAATGAAAATGGCGATCGGAAAGGCTCAACACCAAATTTTTTGTAGGGAATTCATCCCTAATATCCTATCATCAAATAAACAACAAATCACACGAGGAAAAACATCGCAATATGACCAAAAATCTCTCTACGGCATTTCCCCGGACACCTTGAACGCATCAAACGAAAGTTCATATAAACGACGGATCGGAAATGATAAAACCGTGAAAAGATGATGAAAATGATAGAACACAACTCAATCTTCGATTACCCATAAGAAATATGAGTTAAAACGATGAAATCGGACAAAGTCAACTAAAATCCCCAAAACTAGATTTTAGGAAATCATACCTTGATTCGATGGATCGAAGAAGGTTATAGGTTGATTAATCGATGCTATGAACTCAAAAAAGACGTGGATTGGAAGATATACACCATGCCTTCGTGTTCTACAATCCTTGGCCGCGGAGGATATGAGTTGGGGGAAGAAAATGGGTGAAGAACACGTCTGCCGGGTCATTATATAGATCCTGCACGACGCACGAGCAGACACGCACGAGCACCGGCCGTGCGTGACTCGTGTGCCAAGAACCTGCCGGAACACATCTGGGAGTCTTCCGGACACACACGAGCATAATGCTCGGGCGTCCGGTCGTGTGGCTCGCTGCGTGCGCTGCACTGCCTCTGCCTCGCCGCATCAAGACGAGCACCGCGCACGAGCACCGCCAGGCGCGCCTGCTACTTCTTGCACAGTGCCGCACGATCGCCGGCCCTTGCACAGTGCTAGTGCGCACTGCTCGTGCGCGGCCCCTGTGGATCGCCAAGAGTCCGCTGCCCCGCACGAAGCGCCGCACGAGCGCCGTCCGTGTGGGCCGCCGTGTACTGGCCGGCCATCGCTGCACTCGCGGCCGGTGCCCAGCCGCCATGACTCGACGATCCGATTTTCCGAAATCGCTCGGAAATGAACATGAATAAACGCTCGCAGACAACAATACAACAAATCACCACATATGGCCATAAACACAAAATCAGTCGTCGAGAAAAATAATAGGAACGCTCGACAACCGAGAAATTTCCGGTCTAAGAAAAAATTTAAATTAATCAGAATAAAAATCTCGAGTATTACATTCTACCCCCCTTAAAATAAGTTTCATCCCGAAACTTAAAATAGAGAGCGCTGAAACAATCAAGGAAAAATAACTACTTGCTCAGCCCCAAAACATCATGAGCAATGCGCGAATGCGAGGTTCTAGAAATACAATGAACGAACCTAGCAAGTATCTGGTACGTGAGTTGAGGCGATAAAAAAAATGTATGTGAACACGATAAGTCGAGGTGGAGGAGTATGAATTTGGATACAAAAGCTCCAAGAGTTAAGAAAATCACAAAACGGCTCTGAAACCATGTTTCTAGCTTGACCAACCGCGTCCAAGCTCATAACACATTTGGAAATGTTAATTTCACGCGTGGGAATATTAGTTTCGAGCAAAATTTTTCAAGGATCAAGTTCAGATGTGGAAAGACCACAATAATCCATGGAGTCTGACAAAACAAATCTGAAATCATTCGGAGGACGGTAGGCTAGGTAGAACATGGTAGTTTAAAATCGTCGAGAGGATCACAATTGAATTACCAACAATGAAAGGTCACATAATACCGGAAATACTAAGAAAAGTACGGGTAATACACTCCCCCATACTAAAAGGACATTACGATCCCGAAACATAGAACAACAAGAGATGTAAACGTAAAACAATGAAACGAAAAACGATCGAAGTCACGATTGTTGGAACCAGCAACGATTAAGACACAATACAAGATCTTCATTCTCCCGTACTAGAATCTTCAAAAGGAAACACAGTTTTTCGGGACACTCTCCGATCACTTGCTGTATTCTCCAATAGGGTAGCATTCTTTGCTAATTCGGAAACTATCTCACAATGTTACTCCCGATGACCTTCACACCCGCACCGGTAACAAGTCAAGAGTGGAAAGGGATAATTTGCACGATCATGTCCCTGACGATTGCAGTTGAAGCACCTTCTCTTCTTACCAAGAGTCACCGATGCTGACTTGGGATTCCCAGCGCTCACTCCCGATCGCGAAGACGACGCGTTCGAACGACGTGGAGGTTTGGGAGCCTTAGACTCTTCACCACCCAAAAATTTCCCAGATGTGCTCGGTCTCTTCGCTTCGCTCGTGGGCTCGACCTCTGAGAAGATTTCATAGGATATCGTTTGATCTTGATACTCCTTCACCGTAGCAGGAATCGTTGTCGTACGAACCAGCTCACTGCTTCCATTCCCATCATCACGTCTACGTCCGCCGAGGCTCGACATACTAATGCAGATAATACCGTTCAACAATATTAATTAATCAGTCGTACAATATACCACAATTATCAACACGAGTTTTAGTTAGCATCCTTAGAATAACGGTAATATCGTAAAGCACAAAGTTTTATGAAGTCAATTTCGAGTCCTTTGACGAGGACGATCATTATATGTATGCACTTAATGAAAACAAATTTTTGAAAAAGAGGGCTAGTCACGTTACGCCCAAGACTTGTAAATACTGTCTTTTATTTTGGAAGAGGATGTTCATACAACGAATTTCAAAATTATTTTAAGTAATGCATCAAAGAAAGTTGAAAATTGAATCGTAAAAAATCTGAAATATTTCCAAAAGTGCTGAGTTCCAAATATCATAAATTGAAAATCTTTCCTCTTCCACCAAAAATATTTAATCGAAAGGTTTTTCACCAAAATACGTGACTATTTGACATGACGACATTAAATTGTGGGTTTTCACAACGTTAGAAAATTTCAAAGCACCACTTTAAATGTTCGTGATATTACAGCCGTGGGACTGCACTTGAACCCACTAGGCTAAAAATCATTTTTTTTAAATGTTCAAAATGCCAGAAAGGCCGATGTCGGTAATATTCTCAAATACTCACAAAAGTCATTTATAAAATATCTAATACCGTCAAAATGTGCAAGACCAAAAATTATTAAGACTCGGTTTGGGGAATCGGTTTTTGGAAATAAAACTCAGTTTGCAAGATACCAAAAGCCATCTCAAAATACTCACGCAGCGGATAAAATTAACACTCAAAGATTTACTCTAATGAAATGTAGAAACCGATAAATATGCTCGACTTCCGAAGCATACTACATAACCATTTTTACTCGGACCGTATACGCATACTATATCCTAAAACAATAATATCACCAACAAGTTCCAATCCCTAGTTCACATTAAACACATTAGCACAATATAATCAAATACATATATAAAGGGACTTACGATCAGGAGACTTACCATCACGGATTGCTTGAAGATGATGTCGAAACCACGATACTAATCAAAACTCTGATGCGCGTGACTTACACCGGACATGGACTTGACCCAACGGCCTAGGTTTTTCGCAAACCTAAGCTCCAATACCATATTTGTAACACCCCCAGAATACGACCGGGAATGTCACACGCCGTAGACCCTTATCACAAGGATCTACTAGGCTAAACTCCATAAGACTACTCAAAGATTGACCGACCGGGGTCAAAATTAAATACAAAGCAGACCGACAAGGTCATTAACCAATTCAGAAACTAACGACATTCACATTACAATGACAATAATAAACTTGAGCACAGAAAAGAATGACAACTCAATTTAATAAATGAAAACTACACCCATGCAAGGGTGAATACTCGAACGATAGAGAAATACCGACCAAAATGAAACAAAAGAAAAGACTCTGACTCTGGTGTGATTAGCATCATTGTCCTCCATCTCCTTCCAAGCCAATCCTGTGACTGCTCCCGAGCTACCAAAACCTGAGCGCATAACAAGCACCCACCCCCCGAAAACTTGGGGGTTAGCAAACTGGAATTTTACTAGTGCAAGTACATAATGTACAAGATATACGAAAAGTATCAACACAAACTCAACCGCCACGAAGCCTTAACATAAGCCACACATTCAAACAAACATCACATCAAAACATCCGTTTACACAAGTTGAAAGGTAATCACATAGCCATAGTCTCTTTACGGATCATAACACCAGTGAAACTTTAAGCAAGCCCAATGAGTTAAAAGATCTAGCTTGAAAAGCCCCTTTTATAAAAGGAAAAGCAATTTGGTAAGATAGTTTGAAAACGTTATTATTGACTCGGGCCGTCTTGGGGTTTTGAAAATCGAATGGGAACACTTTTGGAAAAATAAAATTCAAAAGCTCTCGGGTCCTTGACCCAACATATGGAAAACAATTACACGAAAAACAAGTTAATGTTATTCGGGGTCATCGACCCAATTTATAGAACACTGTAACAAACGAAATCATTACAACATCTCACAGGGGTCTCAACCCAATCCAAATAAAATCATCACGAGATCAATCATCTCAACATTTCACAGGGTCCTCGACCCAATACACAGAATAGCACCACAATACAATCAAAGGCACCGCCTCTCAGTCGACAAATCCTGCTCAAGACCCCTGATTAATTAACCCTTGGAGATTTCGTCAAACATCCTTGGTTAACTAACCCTGATACCAACGTTTGAAAATCAAGTTGAATAAACTTTCAGAAATACGAATCACAGTCTATATCGAGACCAGTATTTGAAAAGAGTTGAAAGAACCTTGAATTACGAAAATCATTTGGTAACGGGGTCTTAGCTATCACTCAAATATCCGTTACCAATAAGCCTGCCAGGAGCCTCCCTTGCACACCTTTGCACCGGCGTTCACTCCACTATGTTGGCCGCCCCTTGAACATGTCACCGCGCCAGCGATCACTCCCAAAAGAGCCGCCCCTTGCACGCGCATTTGGTAACACCGGTGTTCACCAATCATATGGAGTTGCACATTACAGCGTACACCAGGCCGGAGTGCACGCCCCGCCCTCAGAGGTTCCCGGATACGACGTTTCTCACAACAAGTATCCACATTGTTCTAAACATCAAGCACACAGACAAACGTTACAACAATTATCAACTCAATACACCAAGTCACACAAATTATCCGTCAGTCCATAACAACACAGCTAAACAATATCACGCACGTTATCAATCAAAACTCAATCACAATAAGCCTTCAGGCATAACCAACCAACACCGCACATATGTCTCTATATTGCAACTCAACCGAGTACACACATATATATATATATATATATATATATAAACTTACTATATTATATCTATAAGTATAGTTCATCCCTCAATCCAAGTTGAGTACGTCAACTAGTGTTAGTATTCGTCCCCCGGCATTCACCGACATAAGCATATATATATATATATATATCAATATACGTATACACATACATATATTTAACATATAAATATATATAAATATATATATATATATATCCCTCTATATACACACATACACACACACACACACACACATATATATATATATATATAATTCGACAACAATGATTTCACGTAGCTACAATTCGTATATCAACGTACTTGCCTTGGTAATCTCTCACGAATACTTCCGAAAATACGGTTGATTGGAGAAATCCGGAACTCCAATGAAAATGGCGATCAGAAAGGCTCAACACCAGATTTTTTGTAGGGAATTCATCCCTAATATCCTATCATCAAATAAACAACAAATCACACGAGGAAAAACATCGCAATACGACCAAATTTCTCTCTGCGGCATTTTTCTGGACACCTTGAAGGCGTCAAACGAAAGTTCATATAAACGACGAATCGGAAATGATAAAACCATGGAAAGATGATGAAAATGATAGAACACAACTCAATCTTCGATTACCCATCAGAAATATGAGTTAAAACGATCAAATCGGACAAAGTCAACTAAAATCCCCAAAACTAGATTTTAGGAAATCATACCTTGATTCGATAGATCGAAGAAGGTTATAGGTTGATTAATCGATGCTATGAACTCAAAAACGACGTGGATTGGAATATATACACCATGCCTTCATGTTCTACAATCCTTGGCCGCGGAGGATATGAGTTGGGGGGAAGAAAATGGGTGAAGAACACGTCTGCCGGGTCATTATATAGATCCTGCACGACGCACGAGCAAACACGCACGAGCAACGGCCGTGCGTGACTCGTGCGCCAAGAATCTGCCGGAACACATCTGGGAGTCTTCCGAACACGCACGAGCATAATGCTCGGGCGTCCGGTCGTGTGGCTCGCTGCGGCGCTGCACTGCTCGCCTCTCGCGCATCAAGACGAGCACCGCACACGAGCACTGCTCGTGCGCGCCTTCTACTTCCTGCCCAGTGCCGCACGAGCGCCGGCCCGTGCGCCATGCTCGTGTGCCCTGCTCGTGCGTGGCCCCCCGGGACTGCCCAGCAGTCATCTTATCCCGCACGAGCGCCGCACGAGCGCCTGTCCGTGTGGGCTGCTCGTGTGTACCTGGCCGGTCACTGCCGCACCTGGCCGGCCGGTGCCCAACCGCCATGACTCGACGATCCGATTTTCCGAAATCGCTCGGAAACAAACATGAAAAAACGATCGCGGACAACAATGTTAGGAATACTTGTTAGATTTTGATGATGTCATTAATTTAAAATCAAATGTTTATTAATTGGCAAAATGTAAGGAAGAACCAAATGAGTATCTTCCATAGGCCAAAATATGTTAAGTATAACTTGGCAAAATGCAAAAAAGAACCAAATGAGTGTCTTCTGTAGGCCAAAGTTAGTTAGGCTAAAAATCGGCTAAGTACTAAAGTACAAATTTAGTCCATCGTAGAAGTACAAATTGACTCAAATGAGTAGCTCAGTCAACTAAAATTTATCGAGAAGTTTGACTACACACCTCTAGGTACCTGTGGAAGTCACCCGACTGCACAAGTCACAAACAGTGAACAGCCGAGAGGACCTACCTGCAGAGATGTAAGCTGCACATCAGCCTACTCAACTACAGCCTAGTACTCCAAGTCCACGTCAGCATGCTTTGAAAAGTCAAATATTACGGAAAGCTCACATGCAACGTGAAGAGACAAATTGGAGTGATTCCCGCAAGAGATATGATTTAATTAAATCATCCTGACCCACCGTGAAGACTTTTATCCTTTTATATTCAAAAGATTCGGCGCTCACATGCAGAAGTCCTCACAACGGTCGGAAGATAAAATTAAATAATGGGAATCCAAATTTGCAACGCTCGTAAAAGATTAAACAATGAAGTCTCCTCCAACGGACGGATTTGTTCAAAGATTTGCAACGGCTACAAGGAAGAAGCTCAGAGATCTGACCTATATATATCCAGAGATTTGAATCTGAGCAACTACCGGTGCGAACATATACTCTAGCGATCAAAGCAAACAAAGCAATCTCAAGCAATCAAATAGCATCGTGAAAAGAGCAGATCTAGAAGTTCATTCTTAAAGAAGCTCTTAAGTTGAGAAGACAAACACTCTTGTCTATAAATCTTGAGTACGGTGTACTTCACTGGTTGAAGTAAGAGACTGTAAGGGCATCCGAGGATCGAGGATCAAGAGGTGCAAGGCAGTCAAGTGTGTATACAACGGCACGGAATTCCACTGGTTGGAAGCTGTTGTAGTGTGTTGTGAATCACTGTAATATTTATCACTGGTTGAAAATTATAGTGAATTCATCTCCAACTGGTTTGGAGAAAAGTGGATTAGTAGAGGATTACCCCACCTCTGAGACCACTATAACTGCCTGTGTCATTTACTATTTTACTGCATCATACTCTAACTGCTGCATACATTGTTAAGTGTTTCATTAAGTTAATTTATATTCGTCATCAGCTGACTTCCGCACATATCCAAGAACAAACGACTCCAAGTCATTTGTTTGACCATCAGCTGAAGAAACTCACTCTTCGAGAAAAAGAGTTCAAGAGTTTCAACAAGTCTATTCACCCCCCCTCTAGACTTGTTCCTGGACGACTTGTGACCTACAAGTGGTATCAGCGGTTGGTTCATTTTTTCCACGAACCAGATCTATACTAGATATATATCTTATCTCTCACTTTATAATGGAACACATGCACTCTAGACTACCTGTCTTTTCAGTTGACGAGTATGATCTCTGGAAGATAAGAATGCAGGCACACTTATCTTCAATCCATGACGACATGTGGTGCATCATTGAAGACGGTCCATTCATTTTCGAGAAGGACAACACAGCCTAGGAGTTCGCCGCTGGGAGGCCCGAAAAGTTCCCTAAGAAGAGAACGGAGCTGACCCCCGAAGAGTGAAAACGCCAATCTTGACAACAGGCCGGAGATGTGCTATACCAAACTCTTGACAAATCCACAATGGTCAAGATCAAAATTTGTAAGAATGCCAAAGAGATTTGGGACACATTAGCTCTTATGTGTGAAGGAACTGAGCTGATCAAGGAAAACATGTTGTCAATAGCTATCCTAAAGTTTGACAACTTTAAAATGAAGTATGGAGAATCTATAGACCAAGTGGACACAAGGTTCACCGAAATTATCAATGAAATCAACTCCTGGGCAAAACCTATGGCAACAGGAAATGGCACTAAAGGTCCTCGATCTCTAAATCCCGAATGGAGCATGAAGGCGGAGCTATGAGAGAGTCCAAAGACTGAATAAGATAAAAATTCAGAGTCGTTCTTCGATCTAAAGGCTTATGAGTTCGAGCTTCCAAGCTCATCCTCAATCGAGCTCGCAGAGAAGGGAATCGCATTTGGCACTGAGTCCTCGCTAAGAGCCTATCTCGATGTGAAACCTCCAAATCCACTAGATTTTGAGGAAGAAATGGCTTTCATAATGCAAAGGTTCAAGCAATTTCGAAAGAACTACTCCAAGTATAAGAAAAATTACAAGGAGAATCCGAGAAGGAACCGTAAAGGTGGAAGGGAAAGTTGAATGCTACAACTGTCACAAAATAGGACACATCCAAATGGATTGTCCCGAGCTCAAGAAGGACGAAACCAAGAAGGAGGTGGGCGTAAAGGAAGACAAGAAAAGCTCTCATCGGAGAAGACCAGAGCATGTCGAATCAAGCGGCGGTTTCTTTTCCGATGAAGACGAGGAGTATGATTGCCACGATGGCAAACTTAGCCGATGAAGAGGTAACTTCTAAACCTACCGTTCAAATAATAGCTCACCATGTCACAAGATATGGATTTACATGAATCGGTAAATCGCTTATTCAAAGATTTTGAAACACTTAAATCGCACACCAAGTCAGATCACAGAGAAGACTCAAATGCAAGATGAGAATAGAAACTGAAAAATGATTTCAAAACTCAAACTAGATTTAAATAAGGTTGAGACAACTACAATGACTTAAAAACCAGGCAAGTGTCAATACAGCTGAGATAGACCGGCTAAATATTTTACTTAAAGAAAAGTCAGCTGCACTTGCTCATGCCAAAGCTGAGTTTACTAAGCTGGCACAGATAAATAAAACTCAGGCGCAGGAAATAAGCTCCCTGAAGGCGTCTTCAACTCTGGGCGAATTGTGTTCCTATAAAAGGTCATTATATACCAAATCAAGCCTTGGAAGATTATTCATGGATTAATGCCATGCAAGAGGAATTGGAGCAGATGGAAAGAAACAAAGTTTGGGAACTAACATACAGACCTGATCACAAGAAAGTTATTGGCACCAAATGGGTGTATAAAAACAAGAGTGATGAAGACGGAGCTGTTGTTAGGAATAAAGCCAGACTCGTAGCAAAAGGTTATGCACAGTGTGAGGGAATAGATTTTGATGAAACTTATGCACCTGTTGCAAGATTAGAAGCCATCAGACTATTCCTCGCATATGCTGCATTCAAGGACTTTGAAGTCTACCAGATGGATGTGAAAAGTGCGTTTCTGAATGGAATCCTAGAAGAAGAAGTCTATGTAGAGCAACCCCGTGTTTTGTCAAAGGAGACAAAGTCTATAAGTCATTGAAGGCTCAGTATGGACTCAAGCAAGCACCAAGAGCGTGGTATGAAACACTGCTGTGTTTCTTGAGAAAAATGGATTTTGCAAGGGAAAAGTGGACAAGACCCTATTCAGTGGAACACGAAGGCCACATTTTAATAGTTGATTTATGTGGATGACATCATATTCGGGTCAACCAATCCTGAACTATGCGAGAAATTCTCCAACCTCATGCAAGGAGAATTCGAGATGAGTATGATGGGAAAGCTTAACTTCTTTCTCGGATTACAAGTTAAGCGAGATGGAAAAAGGAATTTTCATCAACCAAGCAAAGTATACTAGAGATCTTATCAAGAGATATGGAATGGAATCACCAAGCCCGCAAGAATTCCAATGAGCACAAGCACTCACCCGGATGCGCATTTGCGTGCATATCAGTGGACTCAACCCACTACAGAGGACTCATCTGATCTCTTCTGTACATAACAGCAAGCAGGCCAGACATATCATATTCAGTTGTAGTGTGTGCAAGATTCAAGTCCAAGCCGAAGCAATCACACCTAGATTCAGCCAAGAGAATAATTAAGTACCTAAAGTCTACAATTAATGTTGGACTGTGGTACCCCAAGGATGACAACTTCGAGTTGTCGATACTCGAATGGATTTCACGATGCAAAATCAATAGGAAGAGCACTAGTGGAACGTGTCAATTCCTAGGAACAGATCGATATCCTGGTTTAGCAAGAAGCAGTTTCTAACTCTATCTCCACTACTGAGTCGAATACCTAGTCAGCAGTAGTCACAGCATGATTCTATGGATCGACAACGGTTAAGGGACTATAATATTATTGCCAATGAAGTTCCAATATGGTGTGACAACAATAGTATTGCAATAACCAACAATCCGGTTTTGCACTCAAGGACGAAGCACATTGACGTTAAGCACCATTTCATTCGAGACCATGTGCTTAACAAAAGGGTTAGAGTTGAAAGAGTCAACAGACTACCAAATAGCCGACATCTTCACCAAACCATTGCCAAGAAAGATTCCTAGAGCTTAGCAGAGACCTTGGATTACTAGATTGGGAATCTAGTTCAAGCAAGTTGAAGGAAGGACGGACTCGATTCACCTAAGCCGATGCAAAGTAGAAGACGAAGGCCGAATAAGCAACTTAGTCATGAGAATACCAAAGTAGAAGTCAACTAACTCATTGCAGAGTGGTCAACAAATAACGAAATCGGACTACTAAGTTCTCTAAACTGATCTCTAATTTTTTAATTAATATCTGCCACATTTATAAATATTATTTTGGCTAAAATGGCATTTAAAATATACATCTTTATAAGCCAAGTGGCAATTTTAAATACACGCGTCACACGCCTATTTAATTAACCTCTACGGTGGCCAATCGAATCAACCGTCAAATTTTAAATGGGGCCACCGATTTAAATTTGAAATTCAAAAGAATATCAAAAGGCGTACCACCGTTTAAATTTATAATAAACTAATCCAAACGTCTTTTCATCTTCTTTATAAGGAAGAAAACCTTTCACTTTACCCTTTACGCCTACAGGAACCCTAGAATTTACAGAGCAAAATATACACTAAAATCCAAAAATCCTTTTGCGAAATGGCATCTTTTGAAGGCGTAAACTTGAAGGCGGTGAAGGATCAAGTCATCTTCTCCATGGTCGTCGATTTTGAAGGTTTATTGGAAGCAAATCTAGATGACTTCGATATGCTCAATCGATCCGGCGATGAAGTCGAACGAAATCTACCCGCTTTCGACATCAACCCGCAACATTTGTTCAAGGAAGATGTCGTCGAATTTTATCGTAATGCCTCTCGATTCAAAGACGGGATTAATGACTCAGCGGAACCCCTATCACCATAGATCGAGAGAAGATCCGCCCGTATTCGGGATGAAACATCACGGCTTGGCGGTCAAGCTCTTAAACAATCACCCGCCGAAACACGGAAGACGATCAAAATCGAAAACATCCCGGAGAAATTGAAGTTTACAATAAGAGGAATGAGTTGAAAAGGATTTATCGAGTTGCCTTGGACATCACAAACAAGATAGTGATGGGGATGGCAGGCAGCTATGACCAACTGTCATCATCCAAATTGATGGTATTGGGTGCGTTGATCCAAGAAGAAGAAGTTGATTGGGCGGACTATATTTTCAGACAACTTGTTCGCGAGGTGAACAAAGTCGAATGGCTTGAAGGTGAGAAGAAATTCAAAACTAAGTTGGCGTTCGGAACGCATCTTAGTTGGCTTTTGGAGAAAATCGGAGTGGCCAAGGGAAACATTGACCCTTTCCACCCGAACAAGAGGCTAGGTCACATGGACCATGACAAGAAAAAAGTTGGACTCACTGGGAGAGCAGCCCAGTTGTTGAAGGATTTGCCAGACTCAAGCTATTGCCCAAGATACGATTTATCAGACTCGGACCAACCTGCAGCTGAGATCGGAACTGCAGTCTTGTCCGGGAATGAGTCTGACGATACACCAATCGCCATCCGATTCAAGAGACGGGGACCAGCCCCAGCAGGACCCTCTAACCTGCAGTCATCACCTGAACCCTCACCAAAGAGGCCAAGGAAGCTGCAGTCATGAGGGAGAGCAACTGAGCACCATACCACCATCACCCAGTCACCAATCCATCCAGACTTGCCTGCACTGAATCGAAACTCGGATTGTACCCGTTATTACACCTCCCGTGTACATAACCGAAGAAGAGGAAGCAGTCTTGTTATCTCTATTCTGGCATTACACTTTCAATCTTTTAGAAAATAATACTTTTAATCTCTCTATTGAGCAACTTCAGCTTGTCAAACCGCAAGCAGAAAAACACTCCTTTGTAAATATTTTTACAGAGTGGAAAACTCTCAAAACCATGTCTTTTACAAATTTTCAAATCTTTATTGAAACTAGTGGTTGGGAATATCCCCAAGCCACTGAGGATGTTCTGACTGATTTTTGCAAAGAGTCAGATTTAGCTTTACTCCACCAGGATAACTGGTTCATGTCACATTTTGAGACAAACATGGACCAATTTATCCATTCTATAATGCTCAGTATTTTTAATGGCACTTTTGGAGAAGAGGAGGAAGAGGAAGTAGAGAAGGAGATTAGGATTGAAGAAGTTGATGGTGAGAATGAAATTATCAATTTGGAGGCTGAAGAAGAAGAAGAAGAAAAAGAATCTGAAGAAAATATACCAGTTGAAAAACAAACAGAGGAGATTGAGAAAACAGAAGAAGTGATGGATGAAGGAGATGAAGAAGAAGGAGAAGAAGTAGAGCAGGAAAAAGATGAAGAAGATAAGGAGGATGAGGATGATGAAGGAGAAGAGAAGGAAAAAGATGATGATAAAAATGATGATGATGATGATGATGATAATGATGATGGAGGTGAAGGAGGAGCAGAAAAAGAAAAAGAAAAAGATGAGGAAAAAGAGAAAGAAAAATCTGGAGAAGCAGAGAAAGAAAAATCTGGAGAAGAAGAAGGAAAAGAAGGAGAGAGAGAAGGAGCCAAAGAGCCAGAGCCAGAGCCAGAGCCAGAGGCAACTCATGAAGCTGCAGATAGGATTGTTGTACTCCGCAGACACCTAGACGAAGAGTCGGGCAGAGGACTCCAGTCGGGGACCCGGAGAAAACCCAATCGACCTACTGCTGCCAGAGCCTGCAGCCTAGTGGTTCTCTTGCGTAAGGTTCAGAGAGCACTCCCCATCGCCTCGATTATCACCTACCATGACTGAGCTGATCAAGCAAATTGTCAGAGACACTAATGGGGAGCTGCTATCAACTCAGGTCACTCCTGACCTTCAAACCATAAATGCCAAGATTGACACCCTACTTCAGCGAGAGATCCCTCAGCCTCCTCCTCCTACAAACAACAGAATGCCTTTTGGCATGTCCGATCGATGAGCCGCATGGAACAAAGATTGACAACCCTTATTGATGCCGGCAAAAAGGGGGAAGTGAGGATTCGGGGAAGAAAGAGAAATCAGAAGCAAGAAGAAGCAGGATGTCCCTCAGATTGAAGGACCCTCCAGCCTGAAAAGAAAGGAAGCTGAAGACCCAGAAGACCAGGCTGTGCAGCCTGTAGGAAAAAGAAGAAGGACCAGAGGCAGCTTTGAACCTACTCTTGAATGGGAAGGGATGGAGGTATGGTATGTTGAGGATTTCATCCCATTTGAAGCTCTTGAAATGTGGGGAGCTGCTAAGAAGAGGTTCATCAAAGACTATTATGTCTGGGAACTACTTCAAGATGACAAACTCTCCCCACAGGAAATCTTCATAAACTTTATGGAAGAAGTGCATCCGAATCTTTGGGCTGTTCTGAAGAAGCACGCTAAGGAGCAAAATGCCTTTCCTATGATTCCCTTATTCAGAGCTGAAGAAGCACCAATCCGCATGGATGGTGAACTTGATGAGTTACAACTTCAAAAGGAAATCAAGCTAGTGTGCCTTGAGAACAGATTCAGATCTCGGCGGGAGCAGGATTTCGCAGCACGCGTGGTGCAAAGAAAATATGGCCGTGCTCCAGTCACGGTAAGACCCATCGGAGCCAAACCATTCAAGCCTGCCAAGCAGCCTATTCGAAGAGGCAGAGGAAGAGGCAGATGACTTTAATTATTTTTCTTACTTGTAATTTTATTTTCAGTACTTAAAACATTCTTGCAAAATTTCAATGATAAGTCGAAAAATTTTATGAACAAATTGCTGAATGACAATTTTCCAGTTGTCTCAATATTAGATCAATTCGCTTTTGTCTCGCACCTAAGTGAGACTTGGTTATTTGATTTCTTACTTAGTTTTGCCATCATCAAAATAGGGGGAATTTGTTAGGAATACTTGTTAGATTTTGATGATGTCATTAATTTAAAATCAAATGTTTATTAATTGGAAAAATGTAAGGAAGAACCAAATGAGTATCTTCCATAGGCCAAAATATGTTAAGTATAACTTGGCAAAATGTAAAGAAGAACCAAATGAGTGTCTTCTGTAGGCCAAAGTTAGTTAGGTGAAAATCGGCTAAGTACTAAAGTACAACCTAGTCCATCGTGAGAAGTACAAATGACTCAGAGTAGCTCCGTCAACTAAAATTTATCAGAGAAGTTTGACCAGTCTACACCTAGGTACCTCGGGAAGTCACTCCGACTGCACAAGTCACAAACAAAGGAATGTACCGAGAGGACCTACTGCAGAGATGTAAGCCGCACATCACCTACTCAACTACTGGCTAGTACTCCAAGTCCACATCGGCATGCTTTGAAAAGTCAAATATTACGGAAAGCTCACATGCAACGTGAAGAGACAAATTGGAGTGATTCCCGCAAGAGATATGATTTAATTAAATCATCCCGACCCACCGTGAAGACTTTTATCCTTTTATATTCAAAAGATTCGGCGCTCACATGCGTAAGTCCTCACAACGGTCGGAAGATAAAATTAAATAATGGGAATCCACCTTGCAACGTTCGAAAAGATTAAACAATGAAGTCTCCTCCAACTGATGATTTGTTCAAAGATTTGCAAAGCTACAAGGAATAAGCTCAAGATCCGACCTATATATATCCGAGAGATTTGAATCGAGCAACTACCGTGCGAATATATACTCTAGCGATCAAAGCAAACAAAGCAATCTCAAGCAATCAAATAGCATCGTGAAAAGAGCAGATCTAGAAGTTCATTCTTAAAGAAGCTCTTAAGTTGGAGAAGACAAACACTCTTGTCTATAAATCTTGAGTACGGGGTACTTCACTGGTTGAAGTAAGAGACTGTAAGGGCATCCGAGGATCGAGGATCAAGAGGTGCAAGGCAGTCAAGTGTGTATACAACGGCACATAATTCCACTGGTTGGAAGTCATAGTGTGTTGTGAATCACTGTAATATTTATCACTGGTTGAAAATTATAGTGAATTCATCTCCAACTGGTTTGGAGAAAAGTGGATTAGTAGAGGATTACCCCACCTCTGAGACCACTATAACTGCCTGTGTCATTTACTGTTTTACTGCATCATACTCTAACTGCTGCATACATTGTTAAGTGTTTCATTAAGTTAATTTATATTCGTCATCAGCTGACTTCCGCACATATCCAAGAACAAACGACTTCAAGTCATTTGTTTGACCATCAGCTGAAGAAACTCACTCTTCGAGAAAAAGAGTTCAAGAGTTTCAACAAGTCTATTCACCCCCCCTCTAGACTTGTTCCTGGACGACTTGTGACCTACAAACAATACAACAAATCACCACATATGGCCATAAACACAAAATCAATCGTCGAGAAAAATAATAGGAACGTTCGACAACCGAGAAATTTCCGGTCTAAGAAAAAATTCAAATTAATCAGAATAAAAATATCGGGTATTACAGTCTCGTGGCGAAATTGAGTGCCTTGCTGATAGTGGAACAACCCACACTATTCTTCGGAATAGGCAATTATGTAAGGATATTGTGCCATATATATCCTCAGTGACAACAATGATTGGTTCCTCCCAAGTAATTCAAGGGAGGGGACCTGCTCATTTCTTGCTACCTAATGGGACGCATATTAATGTCACAAATGCTCTCTATGCCCCAAGAGCAAACCGAACCTTGCTAAGTTTTAGGGACATCTATGCCAATGGTTATCACCTTGATACACACTGTGAGAATGGGACATAATTTTTGTGTGTTACTCTAGCAGAATGCGGAAGACGCCGCGTTCTCGAGAAACTTATGAGTCTAAGTAGTGGTTTATACCACACTACAATAAGGGTTATTGAATCTTATGCAGTGAGTTACGAACTTTGTGATTCCGAAGCATACCAACTATGGCATGACCGACTCGGCCACCCTGGACGCGACATGATGATTCGCATTTTGAAAAACTCACATGTTCATCCGTTTTTCAAGTCTAAAAAATGATTTGAAGCACCACTTGATATCGGCATTGATGTGAGTGAGCTTGATACCGTATCACCGGGATTAGAGATAGCATGCCCTGATAAGGTTGACGGTGCATATTTCGTAAATCCCGAGGCTTCCGTGGTAATTTCCAATGCCCATAAATCATTTTGAAAAGCCTGGTCACTAGCAAAGTTGATACCCTCTCCGTCCTTTGCTAAAGACTCAACACAAAACATTCGCTTCTTACAAAGAATTCAAGGGGACATTTGTTGACCTATTCAACCAGAGTGCGGACCATTTAGATACTTTATGGTTCTGGTTGATGCATCGATGCGATGGTCACACGTTGCTCTGCTATCCACAAGAAACGCTGCATTTGCTAAAGTCCTAGCACAAATCATCAAGTTACGGGCTAACCACCCCGACTTTCCAATCCCGTTATTAAGATTGGACATTGCTGGTGAGTTTACGTCAAAGTCTTTTGACGACTATTGCATGTCGATTGGGATTGAAGTTGAACATCCCGTCCCTCATATTCATTTGCAGAATGGCCTTGCTGAGGCTATGATTAAGCGGTTACAGCTTATCGCCCGATCACTCGTATTGCGCAACTTGCCGATTTCTACCCGGGGTTATGCAATTTTGCATGCGGCTATACTTATTCGCTTCTGACCCACTGCCAATCTGTAATACCCGAGATTTCTGCTATGTATTTGGAACTTGTGATATTGTAATTGTTGCATCTTGATCTGAGCATTATTCTCCGTATTTCATAATCCGGTGTTGTTAAGTCTGTGATTTCATGAGTGTGACTTAAATTTGTGATTCTGCGCATGTAGCGCACGCTATCGATTAAGTATAGCGTACGCTAACTTGGATCCATAGCGCACGCTGTGAAGGAACCTTAGCGCACGCTATACGGGGTCAATATGATTGAGATGTGTGGTATGTGAGATCAGGCCGGGGATCTTGGTCGGATTGTGTCGGGATGAACCTGGACGGCTTTCGAGAAAAAGCCAAGTCAACGCGTTAGCGCACGCTACTCATATGAGGATAGCGCACGCTAAAGGCTGAGTACAGTGAAATCAGTAACGTTTCAAATAGCCGTTAGCGCACACTATGAATATGGACTAGCGCGCGCTAATAACCATTTTCTATATATAGGACAACATCCTTTTTCATATTTTCAGACTTTTCACTCCCCCATCCGAATTCATGAACTTAGAAAGTCACTCTATTCATCCTAAACACTTCTTGCCGGCATCCTAGCTCGTGTTGAAGATTGTATATCATTGGGGATTGGTGTTCAAGCCTTCGGCGTTGGATTGCTTCGAATTTCCTCCTTGTTCTTCACGACTTTGAGGTAGGTGATTCTTCACCAATATTAGTAGTATTCTGAAGGATGTTTTTGATCATGTTTTGGGATTTACCTAGTCAGTTATATTCATAAGTAGTCGAACATCATGTGTTAGAAGGATATTTTTGACGTTTCGGCACTTATTCAACGTATGATCCATTGAACCTTTTTAGTATGTGGACTCCTAAGCATATTCACGTATCTTCAAAACCGATCATGACCAGTGTATGGAGATTACCTAGTTCTTATGTTTTACGTAAGGGATCATATGTTTTGGGACTTGGAATGAATTGAACTTAGGATATTTTCTTGAAGATCAAGATGAATTATAGTGTAGTAATGATGATACGTATCCTTGTGTCTCGTAGTAAGTTAATCCATAAAGATCTTTCATAAACCGTATGAGCATGATATGCACGGAGTTGGCATGTATTAACACTGAGGATTTCATGAGTTTTCATCACCTTTAGCTCAAGTTTTACCCAGTAGTGACTGCCATGCACGATTAGCGCACGCTAAGATGTATATATTAACGTGCGCTATCGAGAATGAGTAACGTGCGCTACGTTGGATACGTAACGTACGTTATATCATCAGGGAAGGCAGTCGGCTGTTCATAGAAGACTGTCAGTACACAGCTAGCGCACGCTAAACCTGGTGATTTGCGTACGTTAACGGGCAGGCTTAGTGCACGTTACGTAGAGTACGTAGCGCGCGCTAAGTAGTTCAGACAGAATTCATTTTTTTAGAGCTTGCGGCCGTAAACCGGATTGTTAGACATTCGTACAACTTGAGAGGAATTCTTTATTATTTCTTAGGTCCGAGCCTTTCATAGGGGACGATCGAGGGGCGGTGACATACGGACGCGTGTCATTTGTTGGAGTATTTCCATTCTTGCCATTTTCGAGGCAAATATCATATGTTGAGTTTGATTTATATTGGAACTTTGATCATGCTTATGGTTTTGTTCATGTTGTCGAATATGAAATGAATTTCTGTAATTTCTCGTGGTATTCGTTGTTAATTGTTCGCATTGATGAACATATTGAAATGCATATATGTATGGATAATTGATTGGTTTATGGTATAAATGATCCGAGGGGATCATGAGGATCTATGCTGAGGGCGCTGGATCGAATGTCCACCATGCGTTGGTCCGACGGGATCATCATGGGGATCTATGCTGAGGGCGCTGGATCGCTGGACGGGTTTTCCACCATGCGCTGGTCCGACGGGATCATCATGGGGATCTATACCAAGGGCGCTGGATCGCTGGATTACCCTGTATTGTGTTGATGGAATCGTGAGGATTCGCATCGTTGGATTCCGATGACGGAAGTCCGTTTTGCATGTTTTATTATACACTGATGATTTATGTATTATGATACTTGTACTAGCATTGTTTTGCTAACCCCTTCGGGGGTGGACATTGTTTTGATGTTCAGGTAGCCGAGGAGCGGGGAAGCAACCACAGTACCGATAGGACGATGAAATGGCTCAGTGATGTGGTTGATGTTTATTGTTATTGTGATTTGTCTTTTTGGTTCATTTAGTACTCGAGTACGTATGTTTTAATAATGTCATTTTCGATATGGTTGTATAAGTTAAATCATTCGATCAGTTGAACCAATTCTGTATTTTTGAACTTCAGTTGTACGGTTGGATCATATTTGCATTTCTTTTAAATTAGCCTTGTAAATCCTTACTTAAAGGGTTTACGGCGCTGTAATTATTCCGAATATCTCGGGGTGTTACAGATTATGGTATCGGAGCTAAGATTCATGGATATCTTGGCAGTCGGGTTAGTTGGGTCTCTTTACGTTATTTGATTATTGGTCGGTTGTAACATCACTGCTGAGCCAGCATCGTCGTGTGGACCGTGGTTGTAAGTTTCCTAATCTCAAATACTACTGTTTTATTTAATTCATGTTTTGTAAACATTGATGGACTTCCTTTTAGAAAGTTTGCCCTGGATATTGAGTATTTGTGTTTACAGTATGTTGAGAGGAGGTCGTGGACGCGGACGCGGTCGTGGAAATGCGAGACAAGAAGATTCATGTCTACCCCGAAATAACCGCTAGTCGAATGGATTCCCATTCCGGAGGACAACAGGATCAGCAAATAATAATGCAGATCCTAATGTGCCGAGTGCTTCACAGTGGTTGCTCAGATAAACCAGTTTGCTCAAGTTGTGGATCGCATGCAGACGGCGATGGGACAGCAGCATAACATGGATAATCGGGGAGATAAATGGCTTACTGAGGTGATCAAATTGCATCCTCCGAAATTTGAGGGTTTTGCTGAGACGCTTTCTTGGGATCACTGGCTGAAGGAATTAGAGAAGATTTTTGCGGGGATTAACTGTCCCAACGATAGAAAAGTTACGGTCGCCCAGTATCTTCTGACAGGGGAGGCTTTCGACTGGTGGGAGGCCATTCGACCTGAGGAGCATAATGTTGACTGGACGGAATTCAAATTAATGATGGAAGCGCAATATTGTCCTCGCCCAGTTAGAGAGGCCCGAGTTCGGGAGTTTTTCTCACCACAAAATTCAGAAGCATCTGTGACGGATGTGATTAAGACTTTTAATCACTAGCTGACTTATGTGCGCCACTTGGTCAGAACCAAGGCGGAGAGGATTTTTCATTTCGACATGCGAATGAAGCCGGAAATTCAGCAATATATATCCGGATTTGAATGTACCACCTTGCGACAGTATCAGGACAAGGCGCTGGCCTATGATATGGAAGAGGCGGCAGTAGAGAAATCAACGGAAGCAAAGAAGCAGAAAGCGGCTGGCAACTTCACAGAGAATAAGAGTAGTGGGCCTCGCAGGGGCCAGTCCTCTTTTCATTCATCCAGGAGGCCTCCGCATCCATCTCGAGGTGGAAAGAAGTTCCGGGCAGCACCAACCGTTTCAGACGCAGGGAAGAAATGTTATAACTGTGGCAAAGTGGGGCATGTTCGACGTGACTGTTTCGTGCCTGCTGTGACCTCTTTCGAGTGTGGACAGGAAGGGCATCGCGCAACATTTTGTGGGAATGCGACCCGATCTTTTGGTACTCGCACTCCTGTACCGGTTCCGAAGGACACTAGTGTAAACCAGACGCAGCAAAGCGGTTTCCCGCAGCAGAATGTTTGGAAAAGAGAGGCATCCAGCGCTGGGTCCATTCCTCCGCGTATTTACGAGATGAAGAAGGACGATCAGAACACAGCTGTTGCATCAGGTACGATTCAGATCCTTTTGCAACCAGTTAGTGTCTTATTCGATTCGGGAGCTACGCATTCTTTTATATCTTTGAACTGTGTTAATCGTTTGAAATCTCGTGCTTGTATAATTGTGAACCTTATGTTGTGGGATTACCGAGCGGGGAGAAAATTATGGGAACCCTAGAAGCTAGACATTTTCCAGTGTCTATAGGAGGAAGAGATTGGCCATCGAATCTTATTGTAGTTGACATCTACGGTGACGATTTAATTCTCGGAGACGATTGGCTCAACCGTTATGGAGCTATTCTGAATTACCGAGAGAGAGTCATTTCTATCATTGCGGATGACGGATCTGAACACTTATTCCAAGGGTGGAGACCGGGAAACTCGGGAAAATTGATCAAAGCAATGAAATCTGTGAAATTACTGAAGCCGGGATGTCATGGACTTTGGTGCTATGCCATGAGGAAAGAGGAAGGAGTAGAGCTCTCGTCTATTTCAGTTGTGAATGAGTTCTCAGATGTATTTCCTGACGAACTACCTGGGTTACCTCCGAAGAGAGAAGTGAAGTTCACTATTGAATTAGAGCCTGGAGCAGCTCCTATTTCCAGAGCACCATACCGCATGGCGCCAACCGAGATGTATGAACTCAAGAAGCAACTGGAGGAATTGTTACAGAAGGGTTATATTCAACCTAGCGTTTCTCCTTGGGGAGCGCCCGTTCTCTTTGTCCGGAAGAAAGACGGATCCCTCCGACTGTGTATTGATTATAGGGAGCTCAACAAGATGACGATCAAGAATAAGTATCCTATACCTCGGATCGACGACTTGTTTGATCAACTGCAAGGGGCAAGGGTATTCTCGAATATTGACTTGCGATCAGGATACCATCAGCTGAGAATTAAGGAATCGGATATACCAAAGTCCGCCGTGTCCTGCACGGGCATTATGAATTTGTAGTGATGCCATTTGGACTTACCAATGCTCCTGCGGTATTCATGCAATTGATGAATCGGGTATTCTTAGAATACTTGGATAAATTTGTGGTCGTCTTCATTGATGACATCTTGATATCGAAGGACGCAGAGGAGCATGCCGAACATTTGCGTGTGGTTTTGAGCACCTTGAGGAAGGAACAGCTGTATGCAAAGCTTTCCAAATGCGAGTTCTGGCTTAGGGAAGTAACTTTCCTTGGGCATGTGATATCAACTGACGGAGTTCAGGTGGACCCGAAGAAAGTCGAAGCAATTTTGGAATGGGAAGCTCCTAATAACGTGAAAGAAGTCCGGAGTTTCTTAGGACTTGCTGGATATTATCGCCGCTTTGTAGAGGGATTCTCAAAAATTGCTCGTCCGCTCACTCAGCTGTTACAGAAAACTCAAAAGTTTACGTGGGATGAGAAATGCCAGGCTGGTTTTGATGAACTTAAGAAGAGACTGACGACAACACCTATATTAGCGTTACCAGATGGGACTGATGGATTCATGGTATACAGCGACGCTTCAAATCAAGGTCTGGGATGTGTGTTGATGCAGAAGGATAAGGTGATTGCCTATGCTTCTCGGCAGTTGAAACCGTATGAGGTTAATTACCCGACTCACGATCTGGAGCTAGCAGCTGTAGTCTTTGCATTGAAAATTTGGAGACATTATTTGTACGGCACTCATTGTCAGATCTTTACAGATCATAAGAGCCTCAAGTACATTTTCAGCCAGAAAGAATTAAACATGAGGCAGAGAAGTGGCTGGAATTGATCAAGGATTACGACTTGGAGATTCTCTATCATCCGGGTAAAGCAAACGTAGTAGCCGATGCATTGAGCCGTAAACCTGTTTCTCTTCGAGTGTTGGAAGCACTTACATCCCAAACCAGCATTCAACGGGAACTGATCCCTGAAGGGATTGAAGTATGGGCACCAGGAATCCAAGGGCAACTATATGTGATGGAACTGACTTCATCACTAGTCGAGGAGATCAAATCTAAGTAGTTGAACGATTCTCTGATCCTTCGGTTATGTGACGAAGTGAAGAAAGGAAAAGCCCAAGGATTCGTGATACAAGATGATGGAGTTCTGAGATTTCAGAGTCGACTTTGTGTTCCCGATAATGAGGAATTGAGATGGACAATTCTGAAGGAAGCTCACAGCGCGCCCTATTCTATTCACCCGGGCAGCAGTAAAATGTATAAGGATCTTAAACAAAGCTTCTGGTGGGGGAATATGAAGAAGGACGTAGCAGAGTACGTTTCGAAGTGTTTGACTTGTCAGTAGTTTAAGATTGAATATCAGCGACCTGCCGGAATGTTAAAGCCGCTTCCGATCCCTGAATGGAAGTGGGAGGATATCTCGATGGATTTCATCACCAATATGCCAAGAACCAAAACGGGAATGAACATGATTTGGGTTATAGTTGATCGACTAACCAAGTCGGCTCATTTCCTAGGAATTAAAGATACTTGGGGACCCGAGGGATTGGCGCGAGTATTTATTGCGGAGATAGTCAAATTGCATGGGACGCCAAAGACCATTATTTCAGATCGAGATGGTCGTTTCGTGTCGAACTTTTGGAAGGCAGTTCATAGGGCTTTGGGGACCGATTTAAACTTTAGCACGGCTTATCATCCTCAGACGGACGGTCAGTCCGAAAGGACTATACAAACAGTAGAAGACATGCTTAGAGCTTGCGCTTTGGATTGGTCAACTGATTGGGAAGTTCATTTGCCGTTGATTGAATTCACCTACAATAATAGTTAACATGCTTCTATTAAGATGGCATCATTTGAAGCTTTGTACGGGGGAAGATGCCGATCACCCCTGTGCTGGGATGATTCTTCGGATTTGATCGGGACAGAACCGGAATTGATAGTTCAGACTCAAGAGAAGATAGCTCTGATTCGGGAAAGACTGTTGACTGCCCAGAGTCGACAAAAGTCTTATGCAGATGTACGTCGTCGCCCTCTAGAGTTCGACATTGGGGACCACGTACTATTGAAGGTGTCTCCTACATGAGGAATTTTCCGTTTTGGGAGGAAAGGCAAGCTGAGTCCGAGGTATATCGGACCATTTGAGATCCTCGAAAGAGTTGGGGATTTAGCATACAGGTTGGCCTTACCGCCATCGCTGAGTCACGTTCACAATGTGTTTCACGTATCCCAATTGCGGAAGTATGTACCAGACCCCAGTCACATCATTGATTTCGACGAGATCGAGATAGCTAATGACGGTACCTTCGAAGAGAGACCCATCAAGATACTTGAGAGTCGGATCAAACAATTGAGGAATAAACCAATAAACTTGGTTAAAGTGCAATGGTCACGACAAGGAGTTAAAGAGGCCACTTGGAAAACGTAGGACAGTATAAAGACTAGATATCCAGAGTTGTTTTCATCTTAAGTTTCGGGACGAAACTTCTTTTTAGGGAGGAAGGATGTAATACCCGAGATTTCTGCTATGTATTTGGAACTTGTGATATTGTAATTGTTGCATCTTGATCTGAGCATTATTCTCCGTATTTCATAATCCGGTGTTGTTAAGTGTATGATTTCATGAGTGTGACTTAAATTTGTGATTCTTCGCATGTAGCGCACGCTATCGATTAAGTATAGCGTACACTAACTTGGATCCATAGCGCACACTGTGAAGGAACCTTAGCGCACGCTATACGGGGTCAATATGATTGAGACGTGTGGTAGGTGAGATCAGGCCGGGGATCTTGGTCGGATTGTGTCGGGATGAACACGACGGCTTTCGGGAAAAAGCCAAGTCAACGCGTTAGCGCACACTACTCATATGAGGATAGCGCACGCTAAAGGCCGAGTACAAATGAAATCGAACGCTTCAAATAGCCGTTAGCGCACGCTATGAATATGGACTAGCGCGCTAATAACCATTTTCTATATATAGACAAAGATCCTTTTTCATATTTTCAGACTTTTCACTCCCCCATCCGAATTCTTGAACTTAGAAAGTCACTCTCTTCATCCTAAACACTTCTTGCCGGCATCCTAGCTCGTGTTGAAGATTGTAGATCATTGGGGATTGGTGTTCAAGCCTTCGGCGTTGTATTGCTTCGAATTTCCTCCTTGTTCTTCACTACTTTGAGGTAGGTGATTCTTCACCAATATTAGTAGTATTCTGAAGGACGTTTTTGATCATGTTTTGGGATTTACCTAGTCAGTTAGATTCATAAGTAGTCGAACATCATGTGTTAGAAGGATATTTTTGACGTTTCGGCACTTATTCATCGTATGATCCATTGAACCTTTTTAGTATGTGGACTCCTAAGCATATTCACGTATCTTCAAAACCGATCATGACCAGTGTATGGAGATTACCTAGTTCTTATGTTTTACGTAAGGGATCATATGTTTTGGGACTTGGAATGAATTGAACTTAGGATATTTTCTTGAAGATCAAGATGAATTATGGTGTAGTAATGATGATACGTATCCTTGTGTCTCGTAGTCAGTTAATCCATAAAGATCTTTCATAAACCGTATGAGCATGATATGCACGGAGTTGGCATGTATTAACACTGAGGATTTCATGAGTTTTCATCACCTTTAGCTCAAGTTTTACCTAGTAGTGACTGCCATGCACGATTAGCGCACGCTAAGATGTATATATTAACGTGCGCTATCGGGAATGAGTAACGTGCGCTACGTTGGATATGTAACGTACATTATATCATCGTGCGAGGCAATGGTCGCTCGAGAAGATCACAAGATAACAGCTAGCGCACGCTAAACCTGGTCATTTGCATACGTTAACGGGCAGGCTTAGCGCACGTTACGTAGAGTACGTAGCGCGCGCTAAGTAGTTCAGACAGAATTCATTATTTTTAGAGCTTGCGGCCATAAACCGGATTGCTAGACGCTCGTATAACTTGAGAGGAATTCTTTATTATTTCTTAGGTCCGAGCCTTTCATAGGGGACGATCGAGGGGCGGTGACATACGGACGCGTGTCATTTGTTGGAGTATTTCCATTCTTGCCGTTTTCGAGGCAAGTATCATATGTTGAGTTTGATTTATATTGGAACTTTGATCATGCATATGGTTTTGTTCATGTTGTCGAATATGAGATTTATTTCTTTAATTTCTCGTGATATTCGTTGTTAATTGTTCGTATTGATGAACATATTGAAATGCATAGATGTATGCATAATTGATTGGTTATGGTATAAATGATCCGAGGGGGTCATGAGGATCTATGCTGAGGGCGCTGGATCGAATGTCCACCATGCGTTGGTCCGACGGGATCATCATGGGGATCTATGCTGAGGGCGCTGGATTGCTAGACGGGTTTTCCATCATGCGTTGGTCCAACGGGATCATCATGGGGATCTATAACAAGGGCGCTGGATCGCTGGATTACCCTGTATTGTGTTGATGGAATCGTGAGGATTCGCATCGTTGGATTCCGATGACGGAAGTCCGTTTTGCATGTTTTATGATGCACTGATGATTTATGTATTATGATACTTGTACTAGCATTGTTTTGCTAACCCCTTCGGGGGTGGACATTGTTTTGATGTTCAGGTAGCCGAGGAGCGGGGAAGCAACCACAAGATCGGAGACGATGAAATGGCTCAGTGATGTGGTTGATGTTTATTGTTATTGTGATTTGTCTTTTTGGTTCATTTAGTACTCGAGTACGTATGTTTTAATAATGTCATTTTCGATATGGTTGTATAAGTTAACTCATTTGATCAGTTGAACCAATTCTGTATTTTTGAACTTCAGTTGTACGGTTGGATCATATTTGCATTTCTTTTAAATTAGCCTTGTAAATCCTTACTTAAAGGGTTTACGACGCTGTAATTATTCCGAATATCTCGGGGTGTTACACAATCAACCATTTAGTGCGTACCAGTTGGCAACTGGATATGAGCCTGATATTTCACACTTACGTATTTTTGGTTGTGCAGTCTATGTGCCAATTACGCCTCCACAACATACTAAAATGGGTCCGCAAAGACGATTAGGTATATACGTTGGCTATGAATTGTCTAAAATTATCTGCTATTTGGAACCTTTGATAGGAGATCTATTTACTGCAAGATTTGCAGACTGTCACTTTGATGAGACAAACTTCCCGTCGTTAGGGGGAGAGAGGAATCGAACGATTCCAGTTGAACACCAGGAAATTGTCTGGTGTGCTCCCTCCTTGCCTCATCAAGATCCCCGCACGGCTCAATCTGAGCTAGAAGTGCAACGTATTCTCAGCCTTCAGAAAGTTGCGGATTCGATGCCCGACAGCTTTACTGATATTGAGAAAGTGACAAGATCTACCATTCCCACTGCGAATGTTCCTGCAAGGTTAGAAGTCCCAGTTATAGGACAAGGTTCAGCCGCCCAAAGGAATGATGCCCCCGGCGTCAACCTTAGTGGTGGGACGGCTGCTTCGGCTGCTCTTATCCCTACTCGAAAGAGGGGGAGGCCAGTGGGTAGAAAGGATATCGAACCTCGAAAGAGAAGAGGAACGGAGGCACAAAATCCTCTCATTATCGACACAGTGACTCCATCACACGAGATTATCTCTGACTATGACGGACGCATCAAAAACTTTGTTGATGTCAGAGAATAAAGAAATCTCGATGCAATATACGAGTGAATACGTACTATTGGATAGGTCATCCACGCTAGTCGATGATGCTTTTGCCTACTCCATTGCTAAAGAAATTATTGAAGACGACTCGGTTGCTGAATGTCAACGATGAGACGATTGGTCGAAATGGAAAGATGCAATGCAGGCTAAACTAGACTCAATGGCTAAACGTGAGGTATTTGGTCGTATCGAGCCAGTACCCGTGGGCGTTAAACCAGTTGGACATAAGTGGGTCTTTGTTCGTAAACGCAATGATAAGGATGAGGTTATGCATTACAAAGCGAGACTAGTTGCACAAGGCTTCTCGCAGCGCCTGGGCATTGACTACGAGGAGACGTATTTTCCCGTTATGGACATCATCACTTTTCGCTACTTAGTCAGTTTGGTAGTGTCCGAAAAACTGAATATGCAGCTTATAGATGTGGTTACAGCGTATCTTTATGGGGATCTAGATACGGATATTTATATGAAAGTCCTCGAAGGGATTTCGTTGCCCAAATCCAATAGCTCTAAACCATGGAGCGCTTACGCTGTGAAACTGCGACATTCACTGTATGTGTTGAAACAATCTCGAAGGATGTGGTACAACCGCCTACGTGAATACTTGGTTGGGAAGGGATACGAGAATAGTGATATCTATTCATGTATTTTCGTGAAAAGAACAGATACAGGATTCGTGATTGTAGCCATCTATGTAGATGACATGGATGTTATAGGTACCATAGACGAGTTCAATGAAACGACCCGCTACCTTAAATCCGAATTTGAGATGAAAGACCTAGGGAGGACTCGATTCTGCTTGGGCATAGAGCTAGAACATCAAGATGAGGGTATACTCAGTCATCAATCTGCCTATGTCCAGAAAATGCTCAGGCGATTTAGTATGGACAAGGCACATCCTCTTGCTACCTCCATGGTTGGTCGATATCTGGAAATGAACAAGGATCCGTTTCGTCCCAAAGAGGAGGATGAAGAGGTCCTTCGAGCAGAAACACCGTACCTTAGCGCAATCGGTGCGTTGTTGTATCTGGATCAATGTACTCGTCCAGACATCACATTCTCTGTTAATCTATTAGCGAGATTTAGCTCCGCTCCCACGATAAGGAATTGGAATGGAGTAAAACACATCTTTCGATACTTGAAAGGCTCCAGTGATCTTGGATTGTTCTTTCCCTACACAAGAGAGAGAGAGAGATATTCCGAAAGGAATTGTTGAGGTTAGGACGATGCATACCGGCCGTCAATCTTCCTCTGACATTGCATCTAAGCATGGCAGCTTGACTACCAGAAGTGCTAATACGAGCAAGCTTACCCCCTATGCAGAGAATTCTAACAATACATTAGTTGGATTTGCTGATGCCAGTTATCTCTCTGACCCGCATAAAGGACGTTCCCAAACTAGTTATGTGTTCACCATTGGGAATACTGTGATATCTTGGCGATCTACCAAGCAGACCCTGGTTGCTACTTCCTCAAACCATGCAGAGATAATTGCATTGCACGAATCCGTAAGGGAGTGCATTTGGCTTCGGTCAGTCATAGACCATATACAAGGAACTTGCGGATTAGATCCCACTACAGCAACCCCTACTTGCATCTTTGAGGACAATACGGCATGCATTGATCAGATGAAGTTAGGTTTCATTAAGGGTGACAATACAAAGCATACCACGCCGAAGTTCTTTTATAATCATCATCAGCAGAAATTGCTAAATATCAAAGTGAAACAAGTGAGTTCCGATGAGAATATCGCAGACTTGTTCACTAAGTCTCTACCAAAATCTACATTTGAGAAACATGTGAGAAGTATCAGCATGTGTCGATTATCCGAGCTCAACTAATGATAGCTCGATGGGATGAAGTGTCATGTATATGTCAGGGGGAGTATACTTCACATGATTCTGACATTTGTAGTTGGTGCGTTGTGCTCTTTTTCCTCACCAAGTCTTTGTTTTTTCCCACGGGGTTTTGTTTGACTTGGAAAGGTTTTTTACCGAGGCAACATCTTATGCACCATGATAGTATTAGTGCTTGACACAGGGGGAGTGTTCCGGGATATCCTTCCCTTATTGGTGTCTTACCTAATACTGGTTGTAGGGGGGATAGAGATATGGAAGGTTCTAGACCCTTCCAGAAGTAGTAGGATCCTGTTAGATGTCTTACCTTAACTAGGAATCCAATGTATGGAAGGACTCTCATTGTAATGCCTATATAAAGGCCCCTCTATTCATTGCTACCAATACAATTGATTTGTTGTCTTTTACTTTCTCCTAAAACAAGTTATTCTAATTATGGTTTTTCAGTTCATCTTATTTGGTTATATCTGACTGGTATATTATTGTGTGACAAATAAAATATGCTTTTTTATGTGTGTCTCACCCGGAGTGTTTGACAGATTTGTTTGTTCGCCATTTTTTTGCTACATACAAGGGTATGGAGGAGATATAACAAGTGTATGGGGTAGATATAGTAATTGGCGAGTAAGGTCGTATCCACACAAACTAATTATTTTATATTATATCAAGTAATAGATTGTAGTGTCCTCAATTTTATCTAGACGATCGAATTTCAATGAGAATATAATTTACTAAAAATTAAATTAAATAAAATAATAATAAAGACAAGTTTCAAAGGAGGAGGATTTGTTTGATGAATAAGTAGATTCCACAACTAGGTTTTCATTATTTGCTAGGATCGAAAGATTTGACTTGTGTTCAGTGTTCTACTTGTCTTCCTAATATGACAACCACAAAATTCCTTTAAAGTCCCTCGCGATATGCAATTAAAATACAGATTAAATAACCTATGATGATGTCTCCATCTACCATAAATTATCCAACTCCAAAAAGTAAAAAATATCAAAAGTCACCACAATTAATTATCAATCTCTCGATCTCATAATCGATTATGTCAATTAATTGAGACCTATTATTGAACTCGTCTCTCTAATTATGAACAATAATGTTAAGCATGCAGAAATATTGACCAAGTGTTCAAACATGAATAAAAACTAATTAATTGAAAAAGAAATTCAAGTAGATAGTAATTTAGTAGTCGATCATAACGATCCTTCACAAATAATGTACTCCCATGTCCAGAGTCTGAAAGTTCAGCCGGGCATGGTGAAAAGAGAATAAGAAACCCTACTCAAGTTCAACATGATGCAACTAAAAACAATAAAAAGAAAAGAAAGTATAAGAAAAGAAGAAGAAGAAAACTCAAATGATGATCTCTAGATCTTGATTCAATCCTCGAACTTAATCTCTCTTGATACCTTTGATTCCTTCTTGATAGTGTTTATAGCCTCCTAAACCCTTCTTAGACTTGATACTCCCAAAAATTAGCCTTTGGGGTCCTTTTATAGCCACACAATAGGGTTCAGGGCTATTAAAACGCGTCAAACTCATCAAACAAGGAAATCAGCCCCGTTCAGTGACTTGGTCGTGTCAAATGACACGCCCTATGCCGAACTGCTCCAAAAATTCAATTTTTATCTGCACTGAAACACGACTTGTGACTCGGTCGTGTCATTTGACACAACCGTGTCGCGGACCGTGTCGCTGATCGTGTCGAACTATTTAGCTCCATCTTTCGGTCCTTTTTAGCTCGTTCTCTCAATCGTGCATCGCCAGATATGTGTCGGGGGTCGAGACTTCATTCATGCTTGATAATAACCTTAAAAAATGCCTGAAATCACAATGAAAAATACCAAAGCGTAATCGAGTCCAACAAACGGATAAATTAAGTATAAACACTACAATTCCACATATTTAAGATCAATTAGTACGAGAAAAGTATGATAAAAAGAGGTGTGAAAATTGTGTGCAAATAAAATCCCCCAAACTTAAACATTGATCGTCTCGAGCAATGCACTTTAAAACAAAAAACCCTAAGGCAACTCAACCCTCAACACATCTTAAAGGACCATTATGAAAATCCATTAATATGCCTCAAGTAATGAAAAAATCGAGTTCTATAATGTTTTCAAATTTCCGGGGTGATTCCTTAACATCATAGCTAATACTTGAAAAATACAAACTCCACCGATCAAGTGTATTCACTCACCCTCAAAGTGTATAAATGGACGTGTATACGCTCAAAACTCATTCAACAAAATAAGAATCCTCATAAGCTTGCCAATCATCTACGTCTCTACCACTATTTTGTGCATGCAAATTTGTGAATCGAAAAGGACTTCAATGGTTATAATGTAGACTTTTTGGTCGGGACAGGATAAATAAGGCTTAAGTGACTTTGACTTCAGCAAATTGGAACTAAATCACACTAATCACTTCGCACCCATAAAAAATTTAAGAAGCTCAACATCTTAAAATTGCTTCTTTCAATCCCTTAACTCATGTTACCCGCAAAAGTGCTATTAGAAGTGAAAAGCGCAACCTTGTTTCTCCAGCTTTTTTTTGTTGCTATTGTCCGATTATCCGGGCAGACCCGGTATGACCCTTCATGTAATAGACAACACCATTTTTTTGATATTTTTTTCTCCCTTCAAACTTATTTTGATAAATTGACATGAACAACCCAATTCTAATATTGAAACCATCTTCCCCAATCGCCACCACGCATCCTTGATTTGTCCTTCTACTAATTACTTCTTACAAGGTCAAGCATAGGAAAAAAGGATATAAAGGAAGGAAAAGCTCATTATGTGGCTAAACGTAAAACAGGCTTAAGGTTCCAGTGGTCTAACTAGGAAATTAATAATTATTGGGTAGGCCAAACGGATCGAAGGGTTAAATCAAGAATCACCTAAAATCATTTTCACTAGCTTGCACACATTTGTGGTTTCGAATAAGCTACTAGGGCAAATTTTAAAGTCCTAAAACACGAATGGTACACTCAACAATAAACTTGCATAACATTTAATGCTCAAAGGCTCAAAAACTCACAAGTTCAAATTTGTTCATATCTCCAAGATATTAAACTACTTAATCAATTCCATGCCCTTTTGATTATCTACAATATTTCCTCATCAAATCATCTCAACTTGTATATCAAAATAACAATATAAATCCCGATGCATCTAAGACAAAAGTTCATTCTTCCGTGCTTTTATCAAAATCCAAAGTACTCAAACAAAATAAAACAAAAGTGCAAAATTACCAACTAAGACAACCAAAAAAATTGAAAAATAAATATGGTGAAGCAATAAACCTAAAATCCATATATGCAATGCAAACAATAATTAAAAAAAAAGAATACAAATATTTTCTTGACCCAAAATCTCTCCTCGAAACTTAAATTAAATGATATGATTACCTAAGAAGCATATGACTTAATAGTTGAGGTCAAGAAATACTTACAAGTGAAATATGTAGGAGGAGCTCCCGATGGACACGGCCCGTGTCATATGTCACGACTGTGTTATGCCTGATGCCCATTTTCGTCTCCTGGAGCAGTTTTCCTGCAAAATAGATACCAAAGCTCGAAACAATCAGTCCACAAACCGAAAATAAGCTAAGCAAAAATCGAAAAAACTAAATTAAAAACATGTAATACAAAAACTAACGAACCAAGAAAAAAACAAAAGAAAGCAATAAATATACAAAAACCATTGGGTTGCCTCCCAACAGCGTTAAATTTAACATCTCCAGCCAGATGCCTGTTTCAAGCTATCCAGTATCTAAAGCATATGATGAGGCCCTTCCATTCCATTTTACTGCTCTTCTGTTGAGGCCTACATCATTATCATGAAGATTGTTGGGATCGACAGTGGGCATAAAGATCGCCACATCCTCCTCCTCTTTAGGTGTAGGGAAAAGTAATATGTGGCTCAACCCTTCAAGGCATTGAAAGATACATGAGCTTTAATTCATATCTTGGAGCTCAAAATCTCTCAATATTGTAACAGGTACTTTTTGTTCTTGAATAAATGTCTCTATAGGGTATGTTGAAGCTGATGGAGGCTCTTTTCTGTAGATTGCATCTTGCAATACCTCTTGCTCTTCTTGAATCGACTCTTCCGCACCATTATTCTCAGTTTATGGTTGGTAAAACACCTCTTCTAATCTACACTTCATAAAATACGAGATCCTCAACCAACAAACTGGAGCACTTAAATCATCTATCGAGCACTACCTGAGATGACCAAACAAACCAAGAAGTAGTCAAGAATAAAACAAAACAAGAAAAGAAGTCTTTAAAGTAAGACCAAAAACACTTATCATAATATCAATACTAATAAAAATAAATTAGTCCTCCGTAACGACGCCAAAAACTTGTTCCCTAATTATTTTGCTACCCACAAGTGTATAGAGTAGATGTAGAAAGTGGCGAGCAAGATCGTATCCAAATAGATTAATAATTTCACATTGTATCAAGTTTTTATCTAGACGATCGTATTTTGATGAGAATCTAATCTACTAAAAATTAAATTAGATAAAATAATAACAAATACAAGTTTCAAAGGAGAAGGATTTGTATGATGAATAAGTAGATTCCATGACTCGGTTTTCATTGTTTGCTATGATTGCGAGATTTGTCTTGTGATCAATGTTTTACTTGTCTTCCTAGTATGATGATTACAAAATTTCTTTAAAACTCCCTCTCAAGATGCAACTAAAATATAGATTAAATAATTTATGATGACGTCTCCATCTACCATAAATTATCTAACTCCAAAAAGTACAAAATATCAAACGTCACCACAATCAATTATCGATCTCAATCTCGTAATCGATTATGCCAATTAAAAGAGACCTATTATTGAACTCATCTCTCGAATTATGAACAATAATATTAAGCATGCAAAAATATTGATCAAGTGTTCAATGAATAAAAACCAATTAATTGAAAAATGAATTGAAGTAGATAGTAATTTAGTAATCAATCCTAACAATCCATCACAAACAATGTACTCCCATATCCAGAATCTAACAAGTATAGCCGGAAATGGTGAAAGGAGAAGAAGAAATCCTACTCAAGTTCAACATGATTCAACTAAAAACAATAAAAAGAAAACAAAGTATAATAAAAGAAGAAGAAGAAAAACTAAAATGATGCCTTTGATTCCTTCTTGATAGTGTTTACAGCCTTCTAAACTCTTCTTAGACTTGATAATCTCGAAATTGGCCTTTGACGTCCTTTTATAGCCGCAAAATAGGGTTTAGGACTGTTAAAACATGTCAAAGTCGTCAAACAAGAAAATCAGCACCGTCCATTGACTCGGCCATGTCAAAAGACACGACCCGTGTCCAACTGCTCCAGAAATTTAATTTTTATCTACACTAAAATGCGACTGAGGCCTTGTCGTGTCACTTGACACGGCCGTGTCGCCGACCATGATGAATTTTTTACCTCCATTTTTCGGTCCTTTTTAGCTCGTTCTCTCATTCGTGCATCACCTGATATGTATCAGGGGCCGGGACTTCGCTCATGGTTGATAATAGAGCTTGGAAACACAATGAAAAACACCAAAGCATAATCGAGTCCAACAAACGGATAAACTAAGTATAAACACTACAATTCCACACATTCAAGATCAATAAGTACAAGAAAACCTTGATAAAAAGATATGTAAAATTATGTTCAAACATTGTTCAGAATTGGTTTCGTGAACTCTGCTCACTTTTTGTTAATTTTTTTGGATTCTTTAGTTTCTGTTAAATATCAGTCTTTATTAGTTGCTCCTTATTCCTATACCTTAGAATATAATTATTTGTAATAGTTATATTCGTGTTAATCCGCAATTTGTATTATGATCCTTATACTGTAAAGCTTGGACTAATACCCAACAGCTTGTTCGGTTGTACGAAAAGCATCCAGGATTCTGCTAAGGTATAAAGGCTTGAACAATTTCCATTTATCATTTTTCAGTTCCCATTGGCCGTGGTATTATCTATGTCTGTTGTAATCTGTGTTGGGTTTGTGATTGCTGAGCTGTACCGTTGGTTTTCTGTTGTCCTGCTTTCCGCGGACAAACTGTTGTTTTTGGGACTGTGTGTTCTCGGACTCGCTCGTTTTTCTATAATATAAAACTGAACAAATTAAAACTTTGAAGTCCAAAGGCATCCAATCTTGCCCTGCTAGGACCATAAGTGTCCCTCGGATCTTTATCAAGAGTTTGAGGACCTCGATTTTAAAAGGTTTAAATCTCAAAAGATTCAAAAGAGTCCTTAAATTTAATTCTTAGTAGTTTACTGTGTGTTCTCTTTATGATTTACTGCTTTGTGCTTCTTCGTTGAATCCGTGTGATTACATATACTTTGTGTTATTATGGGTACTATTTCGGCTTTAAAATTTCACATTTTGATTGTAAAAGTGATTTCCAAATTTGGCAACAAAAAATATAGAATATTGTTATACAACAAAGGTTTTTAAAGCCATTGATCAATTTTTGTGATTAATGTTTCCGCGGATAAAAAGGCTTTAAACTGATGAATTTGCTTATTTGTGTATTATATTGAAGTCATCTAATTATGTGATTAGGAAGATTGATAAACATGAAAATGCTAGGGCACCGGGAAAAAATAGAAGAGATTTACACCGAAACCTCTTTACCCAACAAATTGTTTTTACTTGAACAATTCTTCCAATACAAACTTGACCTGTCCAAATATATAAATGATATTTTGGACACTTTTACCAAACTAATCCAAGATATCACACAAACCGGGGAAAAAGTATTGACAGATATACCCCTATTGCTCTTTTAAATGACATCCCTGATTTGAACAATGATGTCAAATTTTCCATCAAGTACGGCAGAGATCATGTGACCCTTGATATGATTATGAATGTTTTAAAAAGAAAGGAGTTAGATTTAAAAAATAATAAGAAAAAAAGAAAAAATGGCAAAATTAACTTTGTGGAAGGGAGGCCTAAAACCATTTTCAAAAATAGAAACTTGCCCTAGCCAAAACAATCAGAATAATGCCTATGATAAGAAAAGGAGTAGATGGGAAGTAGGTCAAAATCTCGACCTAAAAATCATAAGTGCTATAACTATTGCATTACCTGACCATTACATTTATGAGTGTACTAAACCCATGAAAAGTCAGCAAAATATCAATACCATTATGGTATCTGAAAACGAACATGTGGATGATGTTTTTATGGTGTCTCAAACATGTGAACATGTAAATATTGTGCATTCCCTTACTTTATGTGAAAAAAGAATGGCTAGTTGATTCTGCATGTACTTCTCGCGTGGCGTCTTTTTTAGAAAACTATTTTCAAGTTATAGAGAAGTGACACATTGGTGTCTCTATGGGTAATGAGATAAGATATCAAGTTGTTGGCTTGAGTGTCATTAACTTGAGATGTGATACTGGTTCTTTGTTAACTCTAATGAGGCATATACCTGATTTGTGTCATAATATCATTTCGCATGGTACCCTTGATAATGAGGGTTATGAGGGTAAATGGGTAATGGAGTCATGAAAATTCTAAAAGAAACGCATGTGTTTTCAAAGCTGAAAAACAAAACAACCTTTACATGAATGTTGTAAAATCTTATTCTTCTGTGAATGCTGTCCAAGGTGACGAAACGGATTCATGGCATAAACGTTTGGGTCATACAAGTAATAAGGGCTGGAAATTTTGAAAAGAGGGGCTGTTTTGATGACAAAATATCTTGTGTGCCATTTCGGACTCATATGTGATTGAAAGCAACAATGTGTCAAATTTCTCAATCCCCATTTCCCTAGATCCACTAATTGCTATGATACGTTACATTGCCTGCATGCTAATGTATGGGGGCATTACTTGCATGCTAATGTGTGTGGACATTACTTGCATGCTGATGTTTGGGTGGCTTCTAGTAAGCCCACGCATGGTGGGAATAAGTACTTCTTATCTATGGTTGATGATTATTCCGGCGTCTTTGTGTTCATTTTGAGAAACAAGTTTGATGTCTTTGATAAATTTAAAAATTGGAAACTTGTGATTGGAGACCAAATAGGCAAGAAGATCAAAACTCAAAGGACCGACAATTGTCTTGAATTTTGTAGCCAGTTGTTTGATGACTTGTACCCAATCGGGAATTCAAAGACATAAGATGTCCCATATACACCCCAGTAAAATAGTATAGCTGAACGTATGAACCAGACCTTACTAGAAAGATCACTAGTACAAATATCCCCTTTACTGACACTAAAATAGTGTCAGTAATTAATTTTACTGACACTTTATAATAGTGTCAGTAATGCTAAAGCCAGAAAATACTGACACTAATTTTTAGTGTTAGTAACACAAGAGTTAATAAATACTGACACTAAAATAGCGTCAGTACTTTTTTTTACCGACACTAAAATAGTGTCAGTAATTAATCTTTTACTGACACTAATCATTAGTGTCAGTATGTTCTGGCTTTAGCATTACTGACACTATTATAAAGTGTCAGTAAAAAAAATTACTGACACTATTATAAAGTGTCAGTAAAAAAAATTACTGACACTATTTTAGTGTCAGTATATGCTCAGATTTGTGAAAAAAATTATTTTTATCTCAATTCTATTTTTATGAATACTACATTTTTTGTTTAATTACATGAAAAAAATACCATAAATTGAAATTTTCAAATAGACAATTCAATTATAAAACATCCCAAATGCAATGCACTTAAAAAGAGCAGCAGAATACAAAACCAAGCATCCAGATCCATCAAAATACAATCAAAATACTAAACTACCAACAAAACATCTCAATCAAGTATACTAATCAAGCATTCAACTTAACTACTAACAAAACACTTAATCAACCAAATTTCGCAGCAAATGTGCTGCCAAACCTCACAAAAAAAATTCCCCCAGCTCAACAATCTCCATCAACACAAAAACAATGGATTTTAAGCATACAATGCAAAACACAATGATAACCATCAGCAACATCAATCTGTCCCACCACACCTACATGCTCAACAACTTCAAATTTTTCCCACATGTACAAGTGTAAAGAATCAATTAACATACTATATCTAACTAATGTTCCATAGATATTCAGAAGAATTTTGTATATAAATGACTCATATTAAAATTACCTCACGATTGTAAGCTGTAATTAACTTGACAACATATGTAGCCCATCGATCACGTAGTTCCGAAAGATCTTTCATGCTGTAGTTATCGATTCCCTTGAACTGACATTTCAAATTCACAAAAATAAGAGTGTCAACAGAATATTGAAGCATTTGTAAACTTAATAAGATTGAGCAAACAGACCAGATTTTCGCAATTATGCAGACCAGATTTTCGCATTTGTAAACTTAATAAAAACTAAATAATGAAGCAGACCAGATTTTCGCATTTGTAAACTTAATAAAAACTAAATAATGAAGCAGACCAGATTTTCGCTTGTCCAGGCGCCCGCCTAACACTAATGGGTGGCGCCTAATTGGCAACTTGCCCGCCTTGCTTCATTTCAAAGTAGCGAAGCCTCCAAAGTGGGTTTGGACCGCCAAGGTCGCTAGAAATTTAACAACACTAAAATTTTTGATACTTACATCATTTTTTAGAATGTTCACATCCTTAACGATATCTTCGATATATTTCATCACGTAGTAGCCACTTTCAAAAAAGCTAGGTTGCTTTGGACACTACAAAAGAAGACCAGTTAAGTAATGTAAAAGCTGAATATTCGCTTTTGTTTAAAATTTGTACTCAACATATTTCGATTTCGCCATTTTTACCTTCACAGAGACCCATTGCACATTAATCTTTCTATCACACTTCAAAGATTGATATATTCTAATGCCCCTGCAAAGCAGAATTTAAACCATTGGTAAAGAAATGCAAAAATGAATGTAAAAGAACATGAAAGCATAAACTAAGTAAAACACTTAGCTGGTTCACTATTTATAGTTTCATCGGGATTATGTCTCATGGGGTCAAGATAATAGACTGTACGGCTCACTAAGTCAATTGCAAACAACACCCAATGGCCACTAAAAAAATGAAATCACAGTTTGTGATGAAAATTCATATTAAAAATAACTTATTATTATCTAATAAAATATATGAATAGTAAAAAGTAAAGATTATACCCAGGATTATAAGGAAATACGACGACTTGTCCTAACTCAGTCAAACCCAAAAGTTTCGAAATGTATTGGGATTTGTCGTTGACTCCGAACTTTGTTGGATGTAGCTTTTCAAAAAGCCCAAACTGAAATGGGTTGACAATTCCGCTACTGTCCATCTCCTCACACAAATACCTACAAGAAAAAAACACCGTATGAAGTACATTTTGATCAAACGAAATCAGAGCATCACATAATAAACTTGTACCGTACTTGATCCATATGTCAATAACGCAATTTGAAACATTTTGAAAGTTGATGATTTCATCACAAATTACTTTATCCAGGGCTGTTTCCCAAATTTCACCGAATGTTGTTGTGTCATGCCCAATAAGGATCGATCGCGGTAGTGAATTCTCAACAAACATGGTGAACATGTTTATATATTCACTCTTGCGACTCTCTTTTGATTGTGCAGCTCCTCGAATATTCTTACTTCGGTCAAGCTTCCGATCCAATGGTTTGATGACAAGTGGTTCATTCTTTTGTACTTTCTTGTCGTAGATAAATTGCACATCATTTACAGGAGAGTTCGGAGAAATTGGTTTAGATAATGGCATAAAGGATTCTTCTAATACCATAGGATTCTTCTTCGGGGTAGGTTTTGAAGTAACTTCGAAATCGAGCTTATGTGGAGTTATTTCACAAGTCTTATTTATTTTACTCTTCACAGACTTCGGAGTAGTTTTTTTCAAAGGGAAAATAGCCTATGAAATATATATATATATATATATATACACCATTATTAGTACATGTATACCAAGATAGGATATAATAAAGACATGTAATATTTTATTTACTAACCTTTCTTTTTCCAAGAATTTCTGGGGACTGTTTGTCAGTGAGATTACTAGAGAAAGATTTTGGTTTTGGAAAGCTAGAACTTCCAATTTCAGTATTGCTGTATGCATTCAATCTCGCATTCATAATTTCCAGTTGATTAGACATAAAATGGAAACTCTCTTGATACATCTTTCTTTCCTTCGCCAACTCTGTAGCATCAGGAATGTGGAAGTACATGGATGGGGTGATAAATTGCCCCAATCCTTGTATCCTACTTCCACTTGGCTGCTTCTGGAGGGCTGCACCTAAAATATCATTTGACCCCGATGATTGGAACGTTCCTTCTTCAGCTTGACTCTTCAATTCACTCTACAAAAGGAAATATGCAATATTATAGATTTTTTTAGTCATTATTACTAATAAGAGTACAATTTAACTTACTATCTTGTCAACTACTTTCATTATTTCAGGAGCATACTCTCCTTTATCGTCAGCTCGTGCCATTAACCAAGCATCACTAAGATCAATTTCTCGTTCAGAAACTCCATTCTGTTTCTTCTATATTAGATTAATAACAATGAAAATATATTAAACCTCAAAATAACTTATATTTAGATGGCAGACAAGTATTTACATACTTTCGTGTACAACATGCCACCATATCCTGTGCTACCCAACCGATGATTGTAGACATTATTAGCTCTTTTTTCTCTTGCTTTCTTACTTTTATCCTGCAAAAATAGTTATAATGTCTGCTTAGTAATAAACCAACTAAAGTAATAAACAATATACCTGGAATTCTTCAGAGAGAACCTTATCAACAAAAAACTTCCAATCTTTTATTTTAATGCTAGGATATTCAATAGGAGGCAAAGCCAATGACGTAAGATCGTCTTTGTAAGGTAAAATGAAATCATTAGCCAGCTCACTTCTAAAGTTCCTTAATGCAACCCCCATCCATTTCAACACTTGGTTTTTACTTTTCACACTCAACTTGAACTTTTTGTATAAAACCATCCAGAATTACACCAGTTCAAACACAATATTATATGCATTACAGACATGCAAACTAATCTAATATATTATTAAACAACTGAGATGTACCTGAAAATGAAGCCACAAATTATCCTTTATGTCCATTGGAACATGCCTCCAATCATCATTTAAAATCGAAATTGTTTCTCGCACGATAATACCGATATAACTCCTGAGATCATTTCTTCCCTTTCCAACTGGAACACCATAAGAATTGTACTCAATCACATTGTGGTTAGCAAATTCTTCCTTTTGCAACCCTTTTTTTTGTTTGCTTCCTTCTTCTCGGCCTTCCCTCAAGTTCTGGAAATTTGAACTCATTATTTTCAGCCAACTCATTATTTTCAGCCATATCTCCTGCAATCGAGAGATGTTTACATAAGTTAGTACATAAATTAACTTCAAAAGTAATACACCAGCCGTAAAAAAAAAGAACTCGCTATTTACAATAGTGCATTTATTCATCTGTTAATCATCATTTAATGGAACAACATCACAATCTTTTCTGTCATAAATTGCCTCATCATCCTTCTCATCTAGCTCACACACTGGAAGTTTGTTGCTTAATGGAGTGTATACATCAATATCTTCACATCTTTCTCCATCTAACTTATATGCTCTGTCACTCACCGAACAGACTACTGATTTGATGTCATCTAATTGGTCTTTCACATAGAATACTTGATTAGCATGACAAGCTAGAATAAAACAATCTGATTTATAACCAATTCGATTTAGATCAACGACAGTCAAATCAAAATCATCCACATTAACCCCTCGACTATCTACCCAATCACATTTGAAAAGTATCTTCTTAACCATCAGATAATCAAGCTGCCAGATTTCATCAATGACTCCGTAGAAGGCCATGTCACCAAAATGAGGTCGTTTGTCTTTTGAGCTTGATATTTGTAGAGTGTTAGCAACAATCCTAACACCACTATTTTGAGTTACACGATTATTATCCTGGTGCTTTGTTGCAAAATTGCAGCCATTAATATGATAGCCAGGATATATTAACACGCTTGAACGAGGTTTGTTTGCCAACAACTTCACTGTTTCGTCAACCGGCACATTATTTTCCCTATCATCTGCTACCTATAATTTGAAATTAAGAAAAGAATCACATTAATTATATAATATGAATTTATTATAAGTTAACCTTTTATAAGTGTTATTATAATCAGTCTATAAGTTCTAACCTTGTTCTGTAACCAAGTGGCAAATGTACGAGTGTGTTCATTCTGCAACCACAAATGTTTCTTTGCTTTATAAGGGTGTGTTGACGTTAAATGACACATATGTTCCCTGAAGTGAGATAAAAGTAAAACTTGTTTATTATACTAAAATCTTACAACTCTATTAACATGTTACTTATAAATAGAATAATCAAGAACTTACTCAATATATGGTTGGATTTCAGGAGTGTTCATTAAAACGCAACGATGTGCTTGCGCCAGCAAAAGATCATTGACTGACTTACAATTTCCACCTCCCAAAGGCTTTTCGATTGTAAAATCAGCAACATCACAATCAGAGAGGTATTCAGCACAAAATTGTAGTGCTTCTTCAGCAACATAACTTTCCGCGATACAACCCTCAGGACGGTAACGATTACGAACATAATCTTTAAGGGTTTTCATCCCTCTCTCAAAAGGGTACATCCATCGAAAATAAACGGGGCCGCATTGTAATATCCGTGTTTTCTACTTTTGGTAATTTCCATTTTCGATATATATTCGTTTCGGACAACTCGCTTGGCACTGTTTTAGAATTCTGAATCTATTTTATTCTTGGAGTTTCTCCGTTGGGATGAGTCTCGATGATGTTTTTGCGTAATTTCACCTTGAGTTATATTCTATCGCTTGTGTATTCGATTCTCGTTAAACTCGCCCGATTTTATCATTTTCTTATTTCCATGAGTTCGAATGGTGGAGTAGAGCATGTTGTGAGCTTCGGATTGTTAATCCGACGTTGTATCGTGATTTTCGGATGTTTGGGCCGTTTTTGTAATTGCCTATAAGTTTAGGGAATTTGTTCCTTGTTCGACTGTGGTGGCGTACTTCGGATCGTTTGGGGTTTCAGTACTTCCATTTCGTGTTATTGTTTCCCAAATATCGATTCCTATTGCTTTTATTCTCTTCCCGGTTCATTTTTCATCATTTTGGGACCCAAGGGGGGGTGTGGGCTGCGGCACAAGGATTGTGCGCCGCGGCACACACATTGCCCAGTTCATGGCCGAGAAGACTGTACCGTGTGCCGCGGCACACTACCGAGTCACTGCCGCAGCACACTCATCCGGGCCGCGGCACACTCGTGTTGCACTTATTCGGCCTAACCTACTGTACCGTGTGCCGCGGCACATGCCGGCAGGGCCGCGGCACACTGCCGAGTCACTACCGTGGCACACTTCGACTGGGCCGCGGCACATCGAGCGGCCTGCCGATCACTGGGCGCAATTTTTGGCCCTGTGCCGCGGCACACTTCAGCTGAGCCGCGGCACACAATGCGGTCAGCACTATACCTGCGCTTTTATTCAGCGTGAGTCTCTTATTTCCTTCCTTCCTTCCACCGTACGAGAGAGAGAGAGGTTTGATAGGGGGATTTTTCTCCATCTACCACTTGATTGTGTGATTTTCTTCATCTCCTTTCGATCATGTAGCTCGGATTGTGGATCTAACACGTGTTCTTCGGATTATAGTGCTTGAATCTTCAAGAGGTAAGAACTCCTTTAACCCTAGTATGATTTTGGGGAGGGTTTGGTGGTGATCTTGTATTTTAATCCGAATTAACCGATGTTGTTGTTAGATTTTGATAGTATACTCGTGACCCTTGGTTTTCTTGTTATTGGTTGGGATGAAATCCCGTTATTACACCGTTGACCGATTTCATTTCCTTATGCACTCTTGGTGTCCGATGAATTGCCCCAACGGGTAGAATTAGGATTAATTCTTACCTTTCCGCATTATTGAGACTTGTTGTATACCGTTATTGTGTTAGGAGCGGATTTGGGAGGATTGTTCGGACCAAAACCTATTCCTTCGTTGTTTCCTTCGTTTCGTCTTATTCAAGGCAAGTACATGTATTACATTTCGATATGTATGTTGTGATTTTCGAAAGGAATGATGAATTGTGATTTTGGGTGCGTGAGTTGTGTTCCTTCCACCCGGAGTGTCCGACGGGATGTCTGGGGGTCGATACTAAGGGGTACGGCCGCGGAAGGGAACTTGGGTGCGCGTGTGATTGAACTTCCACCCGGAGTATCCGACGGGATATCTGGGGGTCGATACTAAGGGGTACGGCCGCGGACGTGGTATCCCACCCGGAGTGTTCGATGGGATGTCTGGGGGTCGATACTAAGGGGTACGGCCACGGGATACCAGTTGTGATTTTGTGATATCGTGATGATTGGAACTGATTTGATTGACAATGTAGTATTCTGGAATATTTATGGCAAATGATTTCTGATTGAGATGATTGTCTAAAAACCGTATTTGTATATAATGTAGTGTAATTGTGTACTTGCACTAGCTATTCGAATGCTAACCCCTTAAATGGGGGAAATGCGTCTTATGCATTTAGTCTGGGAGGGCTGAGGAGCAGGCACGGGACATGCACGCAAAGGATGGGCTGGCTTGATGATGTGGGTCGAGTCTGCATTTTTATGTTTCGTCATTACATTGTCGAGTAATGAAGTTAGACTGTTTATATTTGAAACTTGGTTTAAGTCCCCTGCGTGGGCAATGAATTGGTATTTAACTTCTGCTCATGTACTCTGTTAAAATGTTTTGGCCGAGGCCACAGCCTTATTTACTTTTGAGTGCATCATTTGGGATTACGTTGTGGTTTATATGTCATGGGTTAGCCTGGTTGACCTCACGAGGGTTCTACGGCGTGTAATGTCCCAGTTGTGAATCGGGGTGTTACATTTATGGTATCGGAGCTTAGGTTTTGAATACCTAGGCTGTTGGTAAATTTTTGGGTCTGTCAGTTGCGTCATTAGAGTCAGTTGTTGAGCCTAATATCATCATGCTACTGTCTTTTCGTGCGACCCGTGGCTGTAAGTCTCCTCGAACTCTTATATTTCTGTGATTCGTTTTCTTGCGTTGCTCGGAATTATGAATTGTGATACCAACTTTGTCAATTGTGAATCTTTCTGACCTTGTCCTTTTCATTCTTCCTTTAGTATGTTGAGAGGTCGCGGTAGACCAGATAGGGGACGCGGCCGAGGCCGTCGTCGGGGTGCTGATAATGAAGAGGGATCGCTTTCTCAGTCCTCTGCGGACTCAGCCTCTCACTCAGTGCCGTCGGGTAATAATGCCGACGCCGGGGCTACTGCCGTACTACAGCAGTTAGCAGCCCAACTTGCTCAGATAGCTCAAGGTGGACGCCAGAATCCGCCGCCGACACCTGAAGAGGAAGCTATTAAGTGGCTCCAGACAGTGACTAAGATGCACCCTCCTCGTTTCTCCAGATCTTCTGACTCCCTCGGTTGGGAGAATTGTCTCTTTCAGTTGTCCAGGACCTTTGATGCCGTAGCTTGTCCTGAAGACAGGAGGGTACATATTGCCCAGTACCTCTTGGATAAGGAAGCTGTGGAATGGTGGGAGGCCGTTGTGCCCAGAGACCGTCGAGCTACTTGGGAGGAATTCAAGGCTGCTATAGAAGCACAGTATTGTCCGCTGCCAGTCAAGGAGCGCAGAATTGTGGAGTTCTTCACCGCTACACCTCAGGATGTGCCTATTTCTCAGGATATCATTTCTTACAATCAGCAGTTGGGTTTCGTGAGAGATCAAGTGAGAACGGAGGCTGATAAAATCCGTTACTTCAATATGCGTATGAAGCCGCATATTAGGCAGAGTATGGCGCCGCTCATGTGTGCCACTTTGAAGGAATACCAGGATCGCGCTCTAGCGATCGAGATGGCCGTCCCAGAATCAGAGTCGGTTTCGGAAGCTAAGAAGCAGAAGACTACCGGCGGATTCTCGACTGGTAAGGGTGGTCAGTTTTCGAGGTCTCGTTCTACTCCTACACCGGGGAAGAGGCCGTTTCATCAGGCCGGTGGATCTCAGGGTAATCGTCCAGTCCAGTCCGTTGCTTCTGGTGGCAGGGTTTGTTTTAACTGCAACCAATATGAGCATTTGATGAAGGATTGCCCTTTTCCTCCAGTCACTTGCTTTACTTGCGGGCAAACCGAGCGTCGGGCAACTCATTGGCCACCAGGGCTATTAGAGTTCCGACTACCACTACCGATCAGAGGGATCACAGTACTCCAGCTACTCATGTTTCGCAGGGTTCGGGTCGTGGTAGGGGTCGGGGTCAGCCGGATTGCCGCGCAGCCTCGAGTTCGGGTTCAGTTCACCCCCGATTGTACCAGATGAGGCGCACAGAGGAGGCGGACATTTCGGTGGCGTCAGGTACCACTAAGATCCTTACTCATCGAGTTTCCGTGCTTTTTGATTCGGGTGCTACCCATTCCTTTATTGCATCTGATTGTGTGAATCGTATTGGCTTTAACTGCTTGTTTGAGTGTGAACCATTTGTGGTGGGTACGCCTAGCGGGGATCGTATGGTTGGGGACCGGGAAGTTAGGGATTGCCCCGTGAGGATCGGGAGCCGAGATTGGCCCTCGAATCTCATTGTTATAGACGTTAAGGGTGAGGATTTAATCCTCGGTGACGATTGGTTGGAGCGTCACGGTGCTATCATGAACTATCGGACTCGTACCATCTCGATAGTAGCCGAGGACGGCACCGAGCATACTCTCATCGGTCGTAAGCCGGGGAGATCGGGGAGTGTGATTAGCGCCTTAGAGGCGATGAAACTTCTGAACCAGGGTTGTGTCGGCTATTGGTGTTACGCTCTGCAGGCGGAGGATGGTGGGGTTGACATGTCATCAATTCCAGTTGTTAGTGAGTATCCCGACGTTTTCCCAGACGACTTGCCGGGGTTACCACCACAGCGAGAGGTGGAGTTTCCTATCGATCTTGAGCCGAATGCAGCCCCTATTTCTCGAGCACCGTACCGTATGGCACCGTCGGAGATGTTAGAGTTGAAGAATCAGTTGGGAGAATTGTTAGATAAAGGGTATATTCGACCGAGCGCATCGCCTTGGGGTGCGCCCGTACTTTTTGTTAAGAAGAAGGATGGATCGCTTCGTTTATGCATCGATTATCGAGAATTAAATAAGTTGACCATCAAAAATAAATACCCTTTGCCCCGGATCGACGACTTGTTTGATCAGCTTCAGGGGGCGACAATCTTTTCGAAGATTGATTTGTGATCGGGATACTACCAGTTGAGGATTCGGGACATAGATATATCGAAAGCTGCCTTTCGGACGAGATATGGCCATTACGAGTTTGTGGTTATGCATTTCGGGCTAACCAATGCCCCACCAGTGTTCATGCAGTTAATGAACAAAGTTTTTATTGAGTATCTAGACAAATTCGTAGTCGTCTTTATCGATGACATTCTGATCTACTCACGGAATCGGGAGGAGCATGCCTTACATCTCCGGATTGTATTAGACATTTTGAGAACTGAGCAGTTGTATGCGAAGTTCTCTAAGTGTGAGTTTTGGCTCAAGGAAGTGATGTTCCTCGGGCATGTGATTTCAGCAGAAGGAGTTCGGGTAGATCCACAGAAAATAGAGGCGGTGATGGCTTGGGAACCGCCCAAAAACGTGAAGGAAGTGAGGAGTTTTCTGGGACTTGCAGGCTATTACCGTAGATTTGTTGAGGGATTTTCTAAGATCGCTAGACCACTCACTCAGTTGCTCCAGAAAACCCAGAAGTTCGAGAGGACCGCAGACAGACAGAGTAGTTTTGACGAGTTGAAGAGGCGACTAACTACCGCACCCGTGTTAGCATTGCCTCAGGGGAATGAGGATTTCGTGGTATATAGTGATGCTTCGGGCCTCGGGCTCGGATGTGTTTTGATGCAGAGAGACAGGGTGATTGCTTATGCGTCCCGCCAGTTGAAACCGTATGAGGCGAATTACCCCACGCACGATTTGGGGTTTGCCGCGGTCGTTTTCGCCTTAAAGATATGGAGACATTATCTCTATGGATCTTCGTGTAAGATTTTTACGGACCACAAGAGTCTGAAGTATATCTTCAGTCAGAAAGAGTTGAATATGAGACAGCGTAGGTGGTTGGAGCTAATTAAAGATTACGACCTCGAGATACTTTACCATCCGGGTAAAGCTAACATAGTGGCTGATGCGTTAAGCAGGAAACCGATGGTATTACAGATGGTAGAGGTACTTACACCACAGAGTAGGATCCAGCGGGATTTTATCTGTCAGAATATCGAGGTTTGGGATCAGAGAGTTCAGGGTCAGTTATGTACGTTGGAGATCACTTCGTCCTTGACCGATGATATCAAGGCAAAACAGTGTGATGATCCGTTTTTTGTCCAGCTGAGGGAGGATGTGAGGAAGGGGAAAGCCCCTGGATTTGTGGTTCAGGATGATGGCGTTCTGAGATTTCGCGGCAGATTATGTGTACCGAATGACATTGAGTTGAGACAGAAGATTTTGAGTGAGGCTCATGCTACGCCTTATTCCATACATCCTGGCACGAGCAAAATGTACAAGGATGTGAGGAGTAACTACTGGTGGAGTAATTTGAAATCGGACGTTAGCGAGTTTGTGGCGAAGTGTTTAACCTCTCAGCAGGTTAAGATTGAGCATCAGCGACCTGCGGGGTTGCTACGACCACTTCCCATTCCGGAATGGAAATGGGAAGACATCTCTATGGATTTCTTACCGGGATGCCTAGGACTCGGACTGGAATGAACATGATTTGGGTTATTGTTGATCGACTAACCAAATCAGCTCACTTTCTGAGTATTAAGGATACTTGGGGACCGAAGAGGCTGGCGCGAGTGTTTATTGCGGAGATCGTGAGATTGCATGGGACTCCTAAGAGTATTGTTTCAGATCGTGATGGCCGATTTGTATCACATTTTTGGCAGGCGGTTCATCGAGCTTTGGGGACTGAGTTGAGACTCAAGGTCGTCTTACCACCCTCGGGATCGACGGATCGGAGCGGACGATCCAGACGTTGGAGGATATGTTGAGAGCCTGTGCCATAGATTGGAAGGATGATTGGGAGACGCACTTGCCGTTGATCGAGTTCACGTACAACAATAGTTGGCATGCCTCGATCAAAATGGCACCATTCGAGGCGTTGTATGGAAGGAGGTGCAGATCGCCGTTGTGTTGGGATGATGCGTCCGAGCTAATTGGTACCGAGCCCGATATGGTAGTTGAGACGAGAGAGAAGATTGCCCTGATTCGCGATAGATTGGTGACGGCCCAGAGCCAGCAGAAGTCTTATGCCGATACACGTCGCCGACCATTGGAGTTTGAGGTGGGAGATCACGTCTTGCTTAAGGTGTCACCGACACGGGGAGTTTACCGCTTCGGTCGAAAGGGTAAACTTAGTCCGAGATTTATTGGGCCGTTCGAGATTCTAGAGAGAGTTGGAGAGCTTGCACATCGGTTAGATTTGCCGCCGACCCTGAGCCACGTGCATAATGTATTTCATGTTTCCCAGCTTAGGAAGTACGTACCGGACCCTAGCCATATTATTGATTTTGGAGAGATCGAGTTGGGGCCCGACATTACCTTTGAGGAGAGGCCGATTCAGATCTTAGAGCGTCGGGTGAAGCAACTCAGGCACAAAACCATTCCTTTGGTTAAAGTGCAATGGTCGAGGCATGGGTCCGAGGAAGCCACGTGGGATACGGAAGAGAGTATGAGATCGAGATATCCCGAGTTATTCGTGTTGTAAGTTTCGGGACGAAACTTATTTTTAGGGGGAGATAATGTAATATCCGTGTTTTCTACTTTTGGTAATTTCCATTTTCGGTATATATTCGTTTCGAACAACTCGCTTGGCACTGTTTTAGAATTCTGAATCTATTTTATTCTTGGAGTTTCTCCATTGGGATGAGTCTCGATGATGTTTTTGCGTAATTTCACCTTGAGTTATATTCTATCGCTTGTGTATTCGATTCTCGTTAAACTCGCCCGATTTTATCATTTTCCTATTTCCATGAGTTCGAATGGTGGAGTAGAGCATGTTGTGAGTTTCGGATTGTTAATCTGACGTTGTATCGTGATTTTCGGATGTTTGGGCCGTTTTTGTAATTGGCTATAAGTTTAGGGAATTTGTTCCTTGTTCGACTGTGGTGGCGTACTTCGGATCGTTTGGGGTTTCCGTACTTCCATTTCGTGTTATTGTTGCCCAAATATCGATTCCTATTGCTTTTATTCTCTTCCCGGTTCATGTTTCATCATTTTGGGACCCAAGGGGGGGTGTGGGCCGCGGCACAAGGATTGTGCGCCGCGGCACACACATTGCCCAGTTCATGGACGAGCAGACTGTACCGTGTGCCGCGGCACATGCTGGAAAGGCCGCGGCACACTGCCGAGTCACTGCCGCGGCACACTCGTGTTGCACTTATTCGGCCGAACCTACTGTACCGTGTGCTGTGGCACATGCCGGTAGGGCCGCGACACACTGCCGAGTCACTGCCGCGGCACACTTCGACTAGGCCGTGGCACATCGAGCGGCCTACCGATCACTGGGCGCAATTTTTGGCCCTGTGCCGCGGCACACTTTAGCTGAGCCGCGGCACACAATGCGGTCGGCGCTATACCTGCGCTTTTATTCAGCGTGACTCCCTTATTTCCTTCCTTCCTTCCACCGTACGAGAGAGAGAGGTTTGAGAGGGGGATTTTTCTCCATCTACCACTTGATTGTGTGATTTTCTTCATCTCCTTTCGATCGTGTAGCTCGGATTGTGGATCTAACACGTGTTCTTCGAATTATAGTGCTTGAATCTTCAAGAGGTAAGAACTCCTTTAACCCTAGTATGATTTTGGGGAGGGTTTGGTGGTGATCTTGTATTTTAATCCAAATTAACTGATGTTGTTGTTAGATTTTGATAGTATACTCGTGACCCTTGGTTTTCTTGCTATTGGTTGGGATGAAATCCTGTTATTACACCGTTGACCGATTTCATTTCCTTATGCACTCTTGGTGTCCGATGAATTGCCCCAACGGGTAGAATTAGGATTAATTCTTACCTTTCCGCATTATTGAAACTAGTTGTATGCCGTTATTGTGTTAGGAGCGGATTTGGGAGGATTGTTCGGACCAAAACCTATTCCTTCGTTGTTTCCTTCGTTTCGTCTTATTCAAGTCAAGTACATGTATTACATTTCGTTATGTATGTTTTGATTTTCGAAAGGAATGATGAATTGTGATTTTGGGTGCGTGAGTTGTGTTCCTTCCACCCGGAGTGTCCGACGGGATGTCTGGGGGTCGATACTAAGGGGTACGCGGAAGGGAACTTGGGTGCGTGTGTGATTGAACTTCCACTGGAGTGTCCGACGGGATGTCCGGGGTCGATACTAAGGGGTACGGCCATGAAGTGGTATTCCACCCGAGTGTTCGACGGGATGTCCGGGGTCGATACTAAGGTACGGCCACGGATACCGGATTGTGATTTTGTGATATCGTGATGATTGGAACTGATTTGATTGCCAATGTAGTATTCCGGAATATTTATGGCAAATGATTTCTGATTGAGATGATTGTGTAAAAACCGTATTTGTATATAATGTAGTGTAATTGTGTACTTGCACTAGCTATTCGAATGCTAACCCCTTAAATGGGGGAAATGCGTCTTATGCATTTCAGGTACCGGGAGGGCTAAGGAGCAGGCACGGGACATGAACGCAAAGGATGGGCTGGCTTGATGATGTGGCTCGAGTCTGCATTTTTATGTTTCGTCATTACATTGTCGAGTAATGAAGTTAGACTGTTTATATTTGAAACTTGGTTTAAGTCCCCTGCGTGGGCAATGAATTGGTATTTAACTTCTGCTCATGTACTCCGTTAAAATGTTTTGGCTGAGGCCACGGCCTTATTTACTTTTGAGTGCATCATTTGGGATTATGTTGTGGTTTATATGTCATGGGTTAGCCTGGTAGACCTCACAAGGGTTCTACGACATGTAATGTCCCAGTTGTGAATTGGGGTGTTACACGCATAATCTAACTTGTTCAACTAAATGGATTGTCAAATGAATCATGATATCAAAGAAACTAGGTAGGAAGTACTTTTCCATTAGGCATAAAGTGATTACAAGATCCTTCTGTATTTGGTCAAGGGTACCGGGTTCCACGACTTTAGAGCACAACAAATTGAAAAAAAGAGCACAATCTGATAATAACTTTTCTAACATTCACAGGCAAATAATTTCTAATAGCCAATGGCAGGATTTGTTGCATTAGAGTATGGCAATCATGAGATTTTAGTCCTTGAAGTCGACATTCATCCAAAGAAACAAGTTTTTGAAAGTTCGAAGAATAGCCAACGGGTACTCTCGCATCATATAAAGTTTCACAGAATTGTTTTTTTTTCTTTTTTACTCAAGCTGTATGGAGCTGGAGGCAAGACTTTTTTTTTTTGTTGGTCTCATCAGGAACTGATTTTCCCCTGAGCTTAGGATCTTCAAGATCTTTTCTAGCGTTAAACCCATCCTTTGTCCACCCGGTTGATGAAGTAGTGTACCATAAATGCTTTCACACACGTTTGTCTCGATATGCATCACATCTAGTTGATGGCGAACTAACAAATGTTTCCAATAATCAAGGGAAAAAAAGATTGATTTCTTTTTGAACAATTTTCTCGTTATTCCCTCATCATCATCGCCATCAACATCGTCAAGTTTTCGCTTCTTAATTTTTTTCTTTCCAAACTTAGTATCAATAGCTTCTACCATATTTAAGATTTCCAAACCAGATAAAGTTCTAGGAGGCTCACACCACTCTTTCTTCCCATTGAACACCTTTTTAAGTTTTCGAAATGGGTGTCCACATGGTAAGAATCGACGATGGCCCATATAAGACATTTTTCGACTATGTGGTGGCCAAGATGCACAGGTGTCTATTCCACAAACTGGGCAAGCATAATATCCCTTAACAGTACAACCAGAGAGGTTTCCATATGCTGTAAAGTCATTGATTGTCCACATTAGGATAGCTCGTAAGTTGAATGTTTCTTTTTTCCATGCATCATAAACATCAACACCTTCATCCCAGAGAAGTTTCAAGTCCTCAACCAAGGGTGCTAAGTATACATCTAGATCATTTCCAGGTTGTTTAGGACCAGATATCAAAAGAGACAACATCATAAACTTTTTCTTCATACATAACCACGGAGGAAGGTTATATGTAATCAAAGAAACAGGCCAACAACTATAAGTACTATTAAGTGTACTATGTGGATTAACCCCATCAGTTGATAGAGCTAAACGAAGATTTCTATCCTCTTCTGCAAATTGTGGCCACTTATTGTCAATTAATTTCCAATATGGTGAGTCTGTTGGGTGGCGAAGTTTGCCATCTTTAATTCTCTTATTTGCATGCCATGTCAAATTTTGAGCAGTTTGTGGTGATTGGAACATTCTTTTGAACCTAGGAATTGTAACACCCCCGATATATTCAGGATCCTGAACATAAACAAAATGTTCACCCCCGATGGGGTTAGCACAACGATGCTAGTACCAGTACTACAACATATTATTCATATCTCACGAAGAATAAAAACGTAAACGACAAAAAAATACAACGAGTCTTCTCCTACGAGAAACTCATAAATGACATACACAACTGATAATCACAACATGATATCATAATATACACATGGTAATTCCGACGATCCAGCGTTCACTGCCTAGAACCCACGATGATCCCGTCAGACCAACCCGTGGTGGAAAAACCCGTCCGATGATCCAGCGCACGCTAGCATATATCCCCCGATGATCCCGTCGGACCAACGCGAGGTGGACATACAACAACGACATACAAGCACGACAATATGTATAACATCAATACATAAAATAAATAAGGTACTTGCCTCGATTCGAAGACAAGAACAATACTTCCACGAAAACGAACACTCGAAGGTCGCCCCCTCCAATCAATCACGTAACGATCTCGAACCTTAACAAAAGAAATAATATAGAATTTATCTCACGTCGTACGAATGTCTAACAATTCGATTTACGGCCAAAAGCTCATAACATGCAATCTGCCTCAACTTCTTAGCGCACGCTAAGTACTCTGTGTAGCGTGCGTTAAGTTTTCTCGATAGCGCACGCAAACAACAAAGCCTAGCATACGCTAACTATGCATGGTCAGTACTTCACTGATCAGCCGACTGACTCGTCTGATGGCCTAACGTACGTTACGTACCAAACGTAGCGTACGTTAACTCATGCTCGATAGCGCACGTTAATCTACATAGCTTAGCGTGCGCTAACTGTGCATGGCAGTTTACTACTGGGCAGTAGACGGATCTCAACATGATCAAACCAAATGAAATCCTTAGTGTTAATTCATGTTACCTCCATGAATATCATGTTCATACAGTTATGAATGATCCTACGGATAACAACAACTTCGTATTCAAGAATATGTATACTATTATGAAACTATATTCCATTTTAAATACAATTCTTTATGCGATGATTCGAAAGGCTTGACGGTTGATATTAACACCTTTATCTCAATCAAAAACTATCATTATGTAGTTTGATTAACATTCCATCTTAACAAGATAAATCCTTCCATGATAAATCCTTGATATCCGTCTAACAATAGTCATGCTAAAGTCAAGTCCATGATTGTTACGAAGACACCTACTAAATTCGGATTTTTTTACCAAGTATAGAAACTTCCTCTACTTGTTCAATGAAATAAGATTCAAATCATGAGATTTATAATCAAGGTACTAAGGCATATTCATCTCAAAATTCCAAACATGATGTGCTTTGGATAATTCATCCAAGAAGATCGATACTTGATAACATGATCATCTTCTTCTCCATAACACGAATCTAGAGTTGAAGATAAAATCAACATACCTTAATATGACGAAATCACTGAACCACAAGGTAGAATCCGACTCCGGTTGGTTATATGCCACTTCAAGGTGTTACTTCTCTTCAATGATCACTCACAAGTGATAACCAATATTCAAGGATCAATAAGATGTGTTCTAAGTGTGTTAGAAGGATGATTATAGCTCTCTGGCCTCTCAAGAATGAAGAATGGACGAAGGAAATGTAAGCCAAAACGGGTTGTTGTCTCATTTATAATATTCTTCACTTTAGATAATTAGCGCACGCTACAATACATACTTAGCGCGCGCTAATAAGCGTTGACTCCAAATTTGTCCAGGTTCGTCCGCGGGAATCTTATCCGGACCCATGTCCCGGCTGGCGCATGTGCTAGCCGCCTACCTCAATAATTCGTTGTCTAGTGCACGCAACTCCTACATACGTAGCGTGCGCTAGTAATAGCCGATAGTGCGCGTTAAGCTACATTCATAGCGTGCGCTATCACGAGTTTTCATGAGAAAATTTGCATGTTGTTATACTTAAGTACAAGGATGCCAATGGAAGAAATATCATACTCCAATAATCAAAACCACAAATCCGAATAATACAGGGTTTGAATACAGATTGTAATACCCTAGATTTCTGATATGTAATTGAACCTTGTGATATTGTAATTGTTGCATTTTGATCTGATTATTATTCTTTGTATTTCATGATCCGGTGTTGTTGAGCGCATGATTTCATAAATGTGATCTAAATGGTGATTCTGCGCATGTAGCACACGTTATCGCTATATGTAGCGTACGCTAATTTGGAGTCGTAGCGCACGCTATGTATGGACCTTAGCGCGCGCTACACGTAGTCAGCATGATTGATACGTGTTGGTAGGTGAGATCAGGCGGCGGATCTTGGTCGGTTTGTGTCGGGATGAACCTGGACGGCTTTCGGGAAAAGCCAAGTCAACACGGTAGCGCACGCTAACAATATGAGGATAGCGCACGCTAAACGCTGAGTACAGTGAAGTCAGTAAGCCGTTAGCGCACGCTATGAATATGGACTAGCGCGCGCTAATAACCACTTTCTATAAATAGGACAGCATCCCTTTTCGTATTTTCAGTCTTTTCAATTCCCACATCCGAATCTTTGGACTTAGAGAATTACTCTCTTCATCCTAAACCCTTCATATCAGCATCCTAACTTGAGTCGAAGATTGTAGATCATTGGAGATTGTTGTTCAAGCTCTCGGTGTTGGATTTCTTCTAGTTCCTTCGTGTTCTTCACTACATTGAGGTAGGTGATTCTTCACCAATATCAATAATATTCTGAAGGACGTTTTGATCTTGATTATCTAGTCAGTTAAAGTCGTTAGTAGTCAATCATCATGTGTTAGAAGGATATTTTTGATGTTTCGGCACTTATTCATCGTATAATCCATTGAACCTTTTTAGTATATGGACTCCTAAGCATATTCATGTATCTTCAAAACCGATTATGACCAGTATATGGAGATTACCAAGTTCTTATGTTTTACGTAAGGAATCATATGTTTTGGGACTTGGAATGAATTGAACTTAGGATATTTTCTTGAAGATCAAGATGATTTATGGTGTAGTAATGATGATACGTATCTGTAGGGGTGATTAATACAATTGATGATGATGACGTCAGGCACGTCGGTCAGGTTGATTGAATCGGGCACTAGCAACCTGTCAACACAAAACACGTAAGATCCCTCAGAGAGCACCGGTGGGGTGTCAGCCAAAGAGCCTCCGACGCTCAAGTCAGTAAGCAATTTTAGTATTGTATAAAGTTGAGATAAACGAATTAAATATAATAAATAATAGAGCAGTTGATGATGTTGGTGGTATTGGACGGTCAGGTACGTCCGATGAGCGATGGAGGTAAGGCGGTGGTTGAGAGCGCCGGAGATCGGTGATATTAGACGGTCAGGTACGTCCGGCTAGTGAAGGAGATAAGGCGGTGGTTGAGAGCTCAGGATGATGACAAGGAATTATCAGAGAGAGTAAGTTCAGTAGAGAATGACTTTGAATTCAATGCATCGATTGGGTTGGTTGTCTTGTCATTATATAGGACAGCTTGGCATCCTTATTCCCTTATTAAATCAAATCACGTTGATTCGTTTGTCTGGCACATGCCTGTTGATTCGCTTTGTCTGTCACATGCCTGTTGATTCGCTTTGTCTGTCACATGCCTGTTGATTCGCTTTGTCTTGTCACATGTCCGTTGTTGACCTCCTTGGCCCTCAACTCTATTCATCCGTTACTTTAGCATGCTTTTTTGACTGGCTCAAAAGTCATTTTATCTGACCGTTCGAATACGCGTGGCTGACGTGGCGAACCCCTGGATCCGGGTTTGTTTGCGGATCTTTCCAAGCCTGGGGCCCAACAAATTTTATCTTAGACAAAGTGTCTAGTCTATTGGGTTTGTTGGGCTGATCGGAAAGACTTTGTTGGGCTTGGGCTGGATTGACAAAATTTGTCCACTACAGTTTGTCCCCCACTCTCTAATTAGAATTTTTCTAATTGGAGAGTTAATGAGGTCAAGTAATCGAGATTATTAGTGTTGCGTTCGAGTCAACGTTTGGGTCCAATATGCCCGTTCGTTGGAGTTTGTTTGTTTAAACATATGTGGCATCGTCCATGGCGAATTTCCATTTATTTAGACAATAAATCGAAAAAAAGAAAAAAAAGGAAAAGTTTTTCTTGACAAGCGGCTTCTAAAAAACCTCTACGAGTAGGCTTTGTCATCTAACCACTCAAATAAAACCGTTCGGATCGGCTGATTCATCTTTTGAATCGGAGGAGAAAGTAGACCAACAGCTAAATATAAAACTGCATCCGATATATAGCATAACTGGCGACCTGGCCGAGTGGCGCGGACAAGCACTGCTGGCTTCATCAACCCGCGTTCGAGCCCTTGCTTCAGCAAAATGTTTTTGCTGATTTTGGCATAAGGCACAACCCGCGGGTCTGCTTGTGGCGGGCCGAATCCGGGTGACCTGTTTTGTCCGAATGACCCGCGGATCCAGTTGTTTGCAGCAGCAGGAGTTCTTGTCCAATTGATCCGGTCCGATCGACCCGTTCTGTCCGATTGATCCAATTGCAACCAGTCACGACCCACGTCTAATTGAAGGTAGCCGTGGCCCCCATCCGATTGAGCCGCCGTGTCCGATTGGATCTAGCTCGCGTCAGATTGAAGGTAACCGTGACCCTTGTCCGATTGTTCCGTCCGATTGGATCTAGCTCGCGAGCGATCTGTTTGTCTGATTGGTCATGCATCTAGTCAATTGATCCGGAAGCGCGATCCGGCTGTCTGATTGGTTATGCATCCAGTCGATTGATCCGGAAGTGACTCAATTTGAATACATGTGTCTGATTGGAGAGTCCGATTGAAATTGGTCTATCTACTTGAATACATGTGGCCAATCTAGTCTGTCTGGTTGATTGTTTCGATGACCCATTTAATTGGTGTCGGGTGGATAGGTCCGTCCAATCCATCCCTTCGTTCATAATCGGACCGTGTCCATTATTTAAATGAGATAAGATAGATCCGGCATGCATTTTATAATGTCCAGTACATGTTTCGAGAAGGACTCTCCTATAAGAGTTTGATGAAGCATCTGTTCATTTCTCACTACTTCATTCTATACTTTGAGGGTTGCGAGCTTGGAAGCAAGGAGGGGTTAGAAGGAGAAGGGCAAGGTGCAAGGTCTTTGTCAGGTCAGTTCTCCGAGTGTTCTTCATATTGTTTGAATGTTCTTCAACGAATTTGAATGTTCTTCATGTGTTCTTCACATTCTTGATTGCTCTTCATACCGTTTGATCATTTCAAAGTTTCATGATTCGCCGAATTATGTGTTTGTGTTTGATTGCTCTTAATCAAATAGGAGGTTGGTTTCCTTTGTTTAACCCCGTAGAGGCTTTATAGTGTAAGAGACCGATGGTCTCGTATGGCTTCTTCCACGTAGGTAGTATGGCCTTGTTATTTCCGATTGACCCATAAGATGTGTTTCGATTTGTCTTCTTGTTGACTTGTTTATGATGAGTTTGTTGCTTTCGTTTAATTGTGATGATTCTAACTAATGATATGTCTGGATGGTCGTCCAAGTAGTTTTGTCAACTTCTTTCGATTGACACCATCCGCCTCTCCCTCTTATTTTATCACTAGGTAACCTGTCAGTAGGACATCTAGTCATAATGTCTTTCTTCGACCGAACTCAGTTTAGCGGGTCGACTAGTGAGAGGTTCGGGGAGTCCGATGATAGAGACATTTGCAGCGAGGTGTTAACCGGCGTACCGTGTTGTGATTTGAAAGGATGGAAGGATAGTCAGGGTAGTTATACCTATACCTCCGGTATTGGTGTAGACTACGTTGGGCCGATTAGAGATAGCTAACCTAAAAAATTGCTCTTGGGGAGGAACCCAAAGTCTGAGATCACCTTAGAGCATCTCAAGAGTTTTCGCCAGAGCTACGACATCCCAAGGCATATCTGTCTGGTTGCTCCCTCTTACCTAGAGAGGGTTGATTGGATTTATCCAGGTTGGTTGGTGATGTATGAGCTTCCATTTATGCGAGGTGCTCGGTTTCCGCTTCCCCGACTGGTGCTAGAAGCTTGTAAGTTCCACATTATTGCGCCAAGTCAGTTGATGCCGAATGTTTGGCGTGTTTTGATGGCCATCCAGACGTTCACTGAGGCGAGGGAAGTTAGCTTTTCTTATGAGGATGTTCTGGTTGTCTACAGCCTTAAGATGTATAAGAGCGACTATGGTCGATACCAGTTTTTGAGTTGTTCAAAGATGCCTTTGATTCTTGGCCTTAAGGATTGTGATAAGAGCTGGAAGGAACGTTACTTTCTTGTTCCTTTTGATGTGTTGGGAGTGTCGACTGATCACGGCATTCCGCAAGCATGGTCTGTTGCCCGTGAGTGCCTGATTTTGACGAGTTAGAATATTTAGTCTCATTTATATGCTTCTAATTTGTCTGATTGATTCATTCCTCTATCCCTTGTGCAGAGTGCTTGAAGAGAAGGAATCCTGTACCTTCCAAGGCTACTCAGGAGAAGATTGCCTGGTTCTTTAGATTCTCTGAAGAGGATCGTGATTATCGCAACATTATATACATGCGAGTGTTTCGACCAGTTCTTTTCTTACAGGTATTGTCGGTCTACATGTTCGTGTAGTTATTTTAGTTGATTTGGATATATCTTGGCTAACGTGTCTGATTGTCTTATTGATAGGCGAAAACATGTCTGACGTTTTTCTCCCCCCACTAGCCGGCAAGAATGCCATGGAGCTATATCGCCAGCACCGCAAGAAAAAGATGGTTGCTGGCACAAGTGATGAAGGTCCCAAAGGGATTGAAGAGGTTATTGCTCTTCCTAGTCCCCCGGATCGCGTGCTGAAGAAAAAGCGTGATGGTGCGTTTGATCTGACGGACTCGTCCGATTCTATCACTTTGTCATTTCCTTCTTCTGCTGCTGCTCATTCTGAATTTGCTCCTCATGTCGGGGAGGTTGAAAAGTTGTTATTTGACGAAGACAATGATCAGCTCGAGTCCATGGGGGATGATTCCTTTGGTGCTGCTAGTTTAGAAGGTGTCTTCATGGTAAGTGTGTCTATTAGTTACCACAACTTTACTAGAAATTATTGTGCAACTAATGTCTTGACTTGGTCTTCGTATATTGTAGGTTCTTCAGAAGACTATTTTCGCGAAAAAGAGGATAAAAGAGTTGGGTGAGCAGGTTGTTGGGCTCCGATCCGAGAAAAGCCAACTGCGGAATGAAGTAAGGGAAGTCAAGTCCCTTCATGAGAAAGCCGGACGGGACATTGCCGATTTTAAGGCCAAGCTGTTTGCTCGGGATCAGGACGCCCGGCGTGCTGCTATCGACTATGCCGCTCTTGAAAAGAAGGCAAAAATGTTAGAAGATCGGATGACCGACATGTGTCTCGAAGCGGAAGTCAGAATCCGAGGCATGTTAGTTGAGGAGTATGAAAGTTGTCCCGCGGGAACATGGGATGTCTCGAGATACAAAGCTGAATATGAAGAGTTCAAGCAAATGCAGGCCGAGGACGCTGAGCAGGCGGGTCAAGATGGAGGCTCCGTCCCTCCTGCTGAAGATTGATCTTTATGCCATTATTATTTGTTGTTTGTTGTTCTTATTTCCGACTGGTTTTATTTTTCATGTAGTTTTTGTCTTCTCATAGCTCAAGTTTAAGTCTGTTTGTAAGGCTTTTGACTGATATCTATGATTGAAGCTTTTTATCTTCTTCCGATTGTCTTGGTTGTCTTATACTTCATGTATGATGAGTTATCGACGGGTTGGCCCGCTTATTTGCTGGGTTTTCAGCTTGTATAAACATCTTCCGCCTATTTTTAGGGGCGTTGCTTTGATGGGCTGCGCTCCGTAGAGCTGCCTACATACCCTATTTCAGGGATCAAGCCCAGATGTAGTTCTGAGAAGGACCTGCGTAGAAGTGTTAGACATAATATGGTTGTAGTGCTGGTCTCGTAAGACCGAAAATATATTTGAAATCATGAAAAAGTTTTAAGCGTGATACAGTTTCAGATGGTTGGCATTCCAGCTATTGCTTATGTCTCGTCCGTCTGGTGTCTGTAGCTTGTAAGCTCCACCTCCGACCACCTTGTTGATCAAGTACGGTCCTTCCCAGGTTGGGGCCAACTTGCCGGATCCAGTTTCCTTTGTATTCTGAAAAACTCGTCTGAGCACCCAGTCTCCTGGTTTAAACGTACGAGTGCACACATTTTTGTTGTAATATTTGGCGACACTTTGTTGGTAGGCTGCCATCCTGATTCTTGCATTATCTCTCTTTTCATCAAGTGTGTCGAGTTCGTGGCACATATCCCTCCAATTTTGATCGTCTGTTGTGAGTTCGTGCCTTGCAGTAGGTACTTTGCTTTCTATTGGAATGACAGCTTCCATCCCGTAAGCCAGGGAGAATGGAGTTTCTCCAGTTGATGTCCTGGCTGTAGTTCGATATGACCAAAGGACTCCGGGAAGTTCATCTGCCCATTTTCCCTTGGCTTTTTCTAGTCTCCTCTTTAAAGTGTTGATGATCGTCTTGTTAGATGACTCTGCCTGTCCATTGGCTTGCGAGTATCTTGGAGTTGAGAAGCTTAATTTGATGTTCCAGAATTGGCAAAAGTCCTGGAATGTAGTGCTTATAAATTGCGAGCCGTTGTCTGTCACGATTTCTTTAGGTACTCTGTATCGATATATTACGTTCTTCCATATAAAGCCTTTCACTTCCCTGTCTCGGACTTGATGGAATGATTCTGCTTCAATCCATTTCTTTGAAGTAGTCGATTCACAGCTAGCATGTACACCTTTTGTCCAGGTGCTGTAGGTAACTTGCCTACTATATCCATTCCCCATTTCATGAATGGCCATGGTGACGTGATCGCGGTCATTTTTTCTGGATGAAGATGGGACACCTGGGCAAAACGTTGGCACTTGTCACATTTTCTCGCATAATCTGCCGAATCAGTCCTCATTGTAGGCCAGTAGTACCCACTTGTCAGAGCTTTGTGAGCCAAACTTCTTCCGCCTGAGTGGTTTCCACATTCCCCCTCGTGTAGCTCCGCCAGAACGTATTTTGCTTCTGCGGGGTTAATACATCTCAAGTATAGACCAGAATAAGAACGTTTGTAAAGTTTACCTCGAATGATGGAGAATCGGTCTGATTGAGCTTTGACTCGACGTGCTTCGTTCCTGTCATCAGGGAGTATATCTTGCTCTAGATATTCCATCAGTGGGGTCATCCAGGTCTGATTGCTTGATATGTCTGAAACTTGTTCTTCGGCGTCTTTCCAAACTACCGGCCATTGCAGGTAGATGATAGGGATTGTTTTTGGATCCGTTGTCTGGGTTGATGACCCCAAGTTAGCTAGTGCGTCCGCATGGCTGTTCTCTCCTCTCGGTGTTTGGCTGATGGAAAACTCCTCAAAATGTGCCTGTAGTTCTTTGGTTTTCTGGAGATAGGCGATCATCTTGTTGTCCCGAGCTTGGTAGTTACCTTGCATTTGGTTGACTACTAGCTGGGAGTCACTGTAGACATTGATTCGTTTCACCCCCATCTCTTTAGCTAAGGCAAGTCCGGCTATCATGGCCTCCTATTCTGCCTCGTTGTTGGTTGCTTTGAAGCCACATCTGAATGCCTGTTCAATCGTGTCTCCATGCGGTGAAACTAGGACAAGTCCCAGTCCACTTCCTTTCGAGTTACTTGACCCGTCCACACTTAGCTTCCAGGTTCCAGTTGTCTCTCCTTCAGTCATGCAGCACAATTCCATTTCGGCCTGCACTTGGAAGTTAGGCGTATAATCTACAAGGAAGTCGGCCAATACCTGAGATTTTAGCAAGGTCCGTGGCCTATAAGTGATGTCGTATTCGCTCAACTCCACTGACCATTTGGCTAGTCTTCCAGATAGCTCTGGTTTGTGCAGTATGGTTTTCAGCGGAAAGGTGGTAAGCACCACTATTGGGTGACACTGGAAGTATGGCCTTAACTTTCTTGCAGTGTGAACGAGTGCCAATGCTAGTTTTTCTAGCTGTACGTACCTGGTTTCTGCATCTAAAAGAGACTTACTTACATAATAAATAGGATTTTATTTACCTTGGTCCTCTCGGACTAGGACTGCACTGACGGCTGTCTCGGAGACGGCTAAGTAAACAAACAATACTTCGCTGTCCTTTGGTTTGGCCAATAGCGGGGGGGTAGTCAGGTACTGTTTGAGTTGCTGCAGAGCTTCCTCGCACTCATTTGTCCATTCAAATGTTTTTGACTTCCTCAGTGTGTTGAAGAAGGGTTGGCACCGTTCTAAGGATTTTGAGATGAACCGACTGAGGGCGGCTATCCAGCCGGTCAGCTTTTGTACGTCTTTGATGCAAGTTGGAGATGTGATCCTCTGGATTGATTCAATTTGAGCTGGGTTGGCTTCGATTCCTCGTTGTGTCACAAGGTATCCAAGGAATTTTCCTGCAGTTACACCAAAAGAACACTTAGAGGGGTTTAGCTTCATGTTATATTCTTTAATTACCTCAAAAGATTGTCTGAGATGGTTGATATGGTCTTCGGCATGCAATGACTTGACGAGCATGTCGTCAATGTATACTTCCATAGTTTTCCCAATGAAGTTGTTGAACATTCTATTGACTAGGCGTTGGTAAGTTGCCCCTGCATTCTTAAGCCCAAAGGGCATCGCTTTGTAACAGAAAATGCCCAGGTTGGTCATGAAGGCAGTCTTTTCTTGATCGTCTGGATGCATCAGGATCTGATTGTAGCCAGAGTAGGCGTCCATGAAGTGAGAAGTTCATGTCCGTGATCGCATCTACTAGCATATCTATGTGAGGCAATGGGAACGAGTCCTTGGGGCACGCCTTGTTTAAGTCGGTGAAGTCTATGCACTCCGCCATTTCCCGTTCTTCTTTTTTACCACCACCACATTTGCTAGCCATTCTGGGTAACAGACCTCACGGATCAGACCGCTATCAAGAAGTTTTTGTACTTCTTCATTGATCACTTTATTTCTTTCGGGAGCAAACTTTCTCCTTTTTTGTCTTCTGGGAGGGTAATCCGGGTCGACCTGCAACCTGTGAACAATAATATTTGGATTAATTCCAGTCATATCTGCATGAGACCAAGCGAAGCAATCGTAATGGTCAGTGAGAAATTGAATAAGCTTCTCTCTGAGGTCGGGGTCTAATTGCGCCCCGATATGAACTTTGTGGTCTGGAAACTCCGTATTAATGGCGACTTCATCTAGCTCCACCATGTCGGGTTCGTCCACATGGACCGACAAGCTCGATCGATGGTTAGACGATCCCTCCTCCTGTAATTGCTATAAAGAAGCTTGCTTGGCTTTCATCATCGTCTGGTAGCAGGCCCTCGAATCCTTCTGGTCTCCCCTTAGCTCTTTCACCCCCCACTTGGTCGGAAATTTGAGTACTTGATGGTAGGTGGATGTGACTGCCTCCATTTCGTGTATCCATGGTCGGCCCAAGATGACGTTATAGGCAGACGGAGAATCCACCACCAGGAATCGACTACACAGATTGACACCTTCAGCATAGACAGGCAACTCGATTTCACCGATCGTGCTTTTTTGTTCTCCACTGAAGCCGATGAGGACAGTGGCCTTTCTGATGATCTTGGATTCATCAATTGCCATTTCCACGAGGCGAGACAAAAACAAGATATTGGCAGAACTGCCATTGTCAATCAACACACGTTTGGTTAGACAATTTGCAATAAATAAGGAAATAACTAAAGCATCATGATGAGGATTTAGAAGTCTCGTTGATTCAGATGTTGTGAAGCTGATGGTTTGTGCCAGGTGGATAGCTGCATTTCTTATGGTCTTGCTTGATTCTGTTCCCATTCGTCCGGCCTCTCTGGTATGTCTCTTGGCCGCTGAGTGAGTGACTCCACTAACTTCGGAGCCACCTGTGATTACATTTACTGTCCGCTCATGGGTCGGTGGTCTAGGTGGACTGATCTCTCTCTGAGTATCGCGTCTGTCCTGATTTTGCTGGTAAGTCTGGTTGCCCTTGTCAGTCAAGAGGTCTGTCAGGTATCCCTTCTTCAGTAGGTGGGATACTTCCAACTTCAGAGCAATGCAGTCGTCCGTTCGGTGCCCATGGTCGGCATGAAACTCGCACCACTTCGAGCTGTCTCTTTGGTTGGCTGGCGATCTCATTTTTTCTGGCCATTTGACTTTGCCCCCGAGTCCTTTGAGAGTTGCCACAGCTTCGGCTGGTGAGATGGATAGGTTATATTCTGGAACCTTAGCTTTTTCACGCGGTCGTGTTTCTGGCATTTGTCTGTATTCCCTTCTCTGATATTCTTGTCGCCGAGGGGGTGGGTAAGGTTCAACTCTCCTGTCATTTATCCTTCGTTCCATTCGAGTGTCTCTTCTCAAGCTCCTTTGAGGAGATGATCGATGATGATTGTACTGGTCTTCCTCCCATTTAATCTGCGCCCATGCCTTAGTGAGGACGTCCTCCATAGTTTGACAAGGATACTTGGTGAGTTCCTTGTAGAGATCCGAATCAGGGAGGAGTCCTTTCTTGAAGGCAGTGTGGGATGTTTGGGTATTGCAGTTAGTTATGGACACTTTCTCCCTATTGAAACGCCCGATGTAGTCCCTGAGGGACTCTCCGCGTCGTTGTACTATCACATACAGGTCCTCTGAGATCTTCTCCAGATTCCTGCTGCTAGCATATTGTTGGATGAAAATATCTGTTAGTTGGGCAAAGCTTGATATGGAGTGTAGATTTGTGTACCACTGGAGGGCCGGTCCTATCAGACTAGAACCGAACCCCTTACACATTCAAGCCTGCCGCAATTCTCGTGGAATGGCAGCGGTGAACATCCTCTGTTTGTATTGTGCAATATGGTCGCTCGGGTCGGTTGTCCCATCAAACATTTGCATGGTTGGGAAGTTGAACTTGTTGGGCATCTCCACTAATGCTATCTCATCGACAAAAGGTGAGTCGGCATAACATTTCTCTGAGCTCTTGTGTATCGGCGCTGGAACACCCGGAATTCTTTGAATGAGGGCCTCCATCTCGGCCAACTTACGGGCGAGGTCTGCTTCCTTTATTGTGTAGGAAGTTGATATAGGAGGCTGAGTTGGCTCGTAGGTGATTTCAAGGTTCTCGCTTCGGGCGCAGGAAGCCCCAAGTTCGATCCTTGGTGCCCCACTTGAATTGATACCTGCCTGGCCAGATCCAGTTGTGGTGTTGTTGGCGCTGGTTGCAGTGGTGATTGCATCGCCCATCTGTCCTCCAGTAGCTTTCTGTTTTGTCATAATAGGTTGTTCGGGAGTTGTGATATGTTCACCTGCAAGGAAGGTCACACGACCTGTGTTAGATTGTGCGATAGGAATATTAGAATTCTTTACCAATGAGGTCGGGTTCGGTGTTTGTTGCTCAGATCCGCCACCAGGAGGGGTTACGATGTCATCATCAAGACATATCATTGGGTTGACTGGAACCCTGAAGCGAGAGGTCGAGTCGGTCTGCCTTTTGGATGCCGCTGCCTCGAGGCAGACAAGTAGATCGGCATTTTCCTTCTCTAGCTTTAGCCTATTCTCTCGCTCTTGGTTTATCTGCTCGGTCAGAGCGGCGATCTGGGTACTGAGATCCAACTGGGCTATCGGGTCGGACAAAATCATCGAAGCGGATCCGTCAGACATGGCTGGTAGCAAAGACTCTATAGTATGATTGTTGATTAACTCGATTGCTAGGGCCCCACGGTGGGCGCCAAATTGTAGGGGTGATTCCTACAATTGATGATGATGACGTCAGGCACGTCGTTCAGGTTGATTGAATCAGGCACTAGCAACCTGTCAACAAAAAACACGTAAGAGCCCTCAGAGAGCACCGGTGGGGTGTCAGCCGAAGAGCCTCCGACGCTCAAGTCAGTAAGCAATTTTAGTATTGAATAAAGTTGAGATAAACGAATTAAATATAATAAATAATAGAGCAGTTGATGATGTTGGTGGTATTGGACGGTCAGGTACGTCCGATGAGCGATGGAGGTAAGGCGGTGGTTGCGAGCGCCGGAGATCGGTGATATTAGACGGTCAGGTACGTCCGGCTAGTGAAGGAGATAAGGCGGTGGTTGAGAGCTCAGGATGATGACAAGGAATTATCAGAGGGAGTAAGTTCAGTTGAGAATGACTTTGAATTCAATGCATCGATTGGGTTGGTTGTCTTGTCATTATATAGGACAGCTTGGGATCTTTATTCCATTATTAAATACATCACGTTGATTCGTTTGTGCGGCACATGCACGTTGATTCGCTTTATGCATCACATGCCTGTTGATTCGCTTTGTCTGTCACATGCCTGTTGATTCGCTTTGTCTTGTCACATGTCCGTTGTTGACCTCCTTGGCCCTCAACTATATTCATCCGTTACTTTAGCATGCTTTTTTGACTGGCTCAAAAGTCATTTTATCTGACCGTTCGAATACGGGTGGCTGACGTGGCAAACCCCTGGATCCGGGTTTATTTGCGGATCTTTCCAAGCCTGGGGCCCAACAAATTTTATCTTAGACAAAGTGTCTAGTCTATTGGGTTTGTTGGGCTGATCGGAAAGACTTTGTTGGGCTTGGGCTGGATTGACAAAATTTGTCCACTACAGTATCCTTGTGTCTCGTAGTCATTTAATCCATAAAGATCTTTCATAAACCGTATGAGCATGATATGCACGGAGTTGGCATATATTAACACTGAGGATTTCATGAGTTTTCATCACCCTTAGCTCAAGTTTTTACCCAGTAGTGACTGCCATGCACGATTAGCACACGCTAAGATGTATATATTAACGTTCGCTATCGGGAATGAGTAACGTACGCTATGTTGGGTACGTAACATACGTTATGTCATTAGGCAGGGCAGTCGGCTGTTCAGAGAGGACTGTCAGTACATAGCTAGCGTACGCTAAACTTGGTCAATTGCGTACGTTAACAGGCAGGCTTAGTGCACGTTACGTAGAGTACGTAGCACACGCTAAGTCGTTCATGCAGAATTCATTTTTAGAACTTGCGGTCGTAAACCGGATTGTTAGACATTTGTACGACTTGAGAGGAATTCCTTATTATTTCTTAGGTCCGAGCCTTGCATAGGGGACGATCGAGGGGCGGTAACTTACAGACGCGTGTCATTTGTTGGAGTATTTCCATTCCTGCCGTTTTCGAGGCAAGTATCATATGTTGAGTTTGATTTATATTGGAACTTTGATCATGCATATGGTTTTGTTCATGTTGTCGAATATGAGATTTATTTCTTTAATTTCTCGTGATATTCGTTGTTAATTGTTCGTATTGATGAACATATTGAAATGCATAGATGTATGCATAATTGATTGGTTATGGTATAAATGATCCGAGGGGGTCATGAGGATCTATGCTGAGGGCGCTGGATCGAATGCCCACCATGCGTTGGTCCGACGGGATCATCATGGGGATCTATCTTTGAGGCCGGATCATTTGGACGGGTTTTCCACCATGCGTTGGTCCGACGGGATCATCATGGGGATCTATACCAAGGGCGCTGGATTGCTGGATTACCCTGTAATGTGTTGATGGAATCGTGAGGATTCACATCGTTGGATTCCGATGACGGAAGTCCATTTTGCATGTTTTATGATGCACTGATGATTTATGTATTATGATACTTGTACTAGCATTGTTTTGCTAACCCCTTTGGGGGTGGACATTGTTTTGATATTCAGGTAGCCGAGGAGCGGGGAAGCAACCATAGTACCGACAGGACGATGAAATGGCTCAGTGATGTGGTTGATCTTTATTGTTATTGTGATTTGTCTTCTTGGTTCACTTTAGTACTCGAGTACGTATGTTTTAATAATGTCGTTTTCGATATGGTTGTATAAGTTAACTCATTGGATCAGTTGAACCAGTTCTGTATTTCAAACTTCACTTGTACGGTTGGATTATATTTACATTTCTTTTAATTAGCCTTGTAAATCCTTACTTAAAGGGTTTACGGCGCTGTAATTACTCTGAATATCTCGGGGTGTTACAGAATATGGTATCGGAGCTAAGATTCATGGATATCTTGGCAGTCGGGTTAGTTGGGTCTGTTTACGTTATTTGATTATTGGTCGTTTGTAACATCACTGCTGAGCCAGCATCGTCGTGTGGACTGTGGTTGTAAGTTTCCTAAATACTACCGTTTTATTTAATTCAAGTTTTGTAAACATTGATGGACTTCCTTTTAGAAAGTTTGCCCTGGATATTGAGTATTTGTGTTTACAGTATGTTGAGAGGAGGTCGTGGACGCGGACGTGGAAATATGAGACAGGAGGATTCGGCGTCTACCCTGGAGATATCTGCTAGTCGAACTGATTCCCATTCTGGAGGACAGCAGGGATCAGCAAATAATAATGCAGATCCTAATGTGCCGGGAGTGCTTCAGCAGGTGGTTGCTCAGATAAACCAGTTTGCTCAAGTTGTTGATCGCATGCAGATGGCGATGGGACAGCAGCATAACGTGGATAATCGGGGAGACAAATGGCTTACTGAGGTGGTCAAATTGCACCCTCCGAAATTTGAAGGTTCTGCTGAGACGCTTTCTTGGGATCACTGGCTGAAGGAGTTAGAGAAGATGTTCGCAGGGATTAACTGTCCCAACGACAGAAAGGTTCCGGTTGCCCAGTATCTTCTGACGGGGGAGGCTTTCGACTGGTGGGAGGCCATTCGACCTGAGGAGCATAATGTTGACTGGATGGAGTTCAAATTAATGATGGAAGCGCAGTATTGTCCTCGCCCAGTTAGAGAGGCCCGAGTCCGGAAGTTTTTCTCACCATAAAATTCAGAAGCATCTGTGACAGACGTGATTAAGACTTTTAATCACCAGCTGACTTATGTGCGCCACTTGGCCAGAACCGAGGCGGAGAGGATTTTTCATTTTGACATGCGAATGAATCCGGAAATTCAGCAATATATGTCCGGATTTGAATGTACCACCTTTCCAAAATATCAGGACAAAGCGCTGGCCTATGATATGAAAGAGGCGGCAGTAGAAAAGTCAACGGAAGCAAAGAAACAGAAGGTGTCTGGCAACTTCACGGAGAATAAGAGTAGTGGGCCTCGCAGGGGCCAGTCCTCTTTTCATTCATCTAGGAGGCCTCCGCATCCTTCTCGAGGTGGAAAGAAGTTCCGGGCAGCATCGACCGTTTCAGACGCAGGGAAGAAATGTTATAACTGTGGCAAAGCGGGGCATGTTCGACGTGACTTTTTCGCGCCTTCCGTGACCTATTTCGAGTGTGGACAGGAAGGGCATCGTGCAACATTTTGTGGAAATGCGACTCGATCTTTTGGTACTCGCACTCCTGTACCGGTTTCGAAGGACACAAGTGTAAACCAGACGCAGCAAAGCGGTTTCCAGCAGCAGAATGTTGGGAAAAGAGAGGCATCCAGCGCTGGGTCCGTTCCCCTGCGTATTTACGAGATGAAGAAGTCAGATGATCAGAACACAGCTGTTGCATCAGGTACGATTCAGATCCTTTTGCATCCAGTTAGTGTCTTATTCGATTCAGGAGCTACGCATTCTTTTATATCTTTGAACTGTGTTAATCGTTTGAAAATCTCGTGCTTGTATGATTGTGAACCTTATGTTGTGGGATTACCGAGCGGAGAGAAAATTGTGGGAACCCTAGAAGCTAGAGATTTTCCAGTGTCTATAGGAGGGAGAGATTGACCATCGAAATTGTAGTTGACATCTACGGTGACGATTTAATTCTCGGAGACGATTGGCTCAACCGTTATGGAGCTATTCTGAATTACCAAAAGAGAGTCATTTCTATCATTGCTGATGACGGATCTGAACACTTATTCCGAGGATGGAGACCTGGAAGCTCGGGAAAATTGATCAAAGCAATGAAAGCCGTGAAATTACTGAAGCAGGGATGTCATGGACTTTGGTGCTATGCCATGAGGAAAGAGGAAGGAGTAGAGCTCTCATCTATTTAAGTTGTTAATGAGTTCTCAGATGTATTTCCTGACGAACTACCTGGGTTACCTCCGCAGAGAGAAATGGAGTTCACTATCAAATTAGAGCCTGGAGCCGCTCCTATTTCCAGAGCACCATACCGCATGGCGCCAACCGAGATGTATGAACTAAAGAAGCAACTGGAGGAATTATTACAGAAGGGTTATATTCAACCTAGCGTTTCTTCTTAGGGAGCGCCCGTTCTCTTTGTCCGGAAGAAAGACGGATCCCTCCGATTATGTATTGATTACAGGGAGCTCAACAAAGTGACAATCAAGAATAAGTATCCTATACCTCGGATCGACGACTTGTTTGATCAACTGCAAGGGGCAAGGGTATTCTCGAAGATCGACTTGCGATCAGGATACCATCAGTTGAGAATTAAGGAATCGGACATACCAAAGTGCTTTCGGATCGATGCAGACATTATGAATTTGTAGTGATGCCATTTGGACTTACCAATGCTCCTGCGGTATTCATGCAATTGATGAATCGGGTATTCTTAGAATACTTGGATAAATTTGTGGTCGTCTTCATTGATGACATCTTGATATATTCGAAGGACACAGAGGAGCAAGCCGAACATTTGCATGTGGTTTTGAGCACCTTGAGGAAGGAACAGCTGTATGCAAAGCTTTCCAAATGCGAGTTCTGGCTTAGGGAAGTAACTTTCCTTGGGCATGTGATAACAGCTGACGGAGTTCAGGTGGACCCGAAGAAAGTCGAAGCAATCTTGGAATGGGAAGCTCCTAATAACGTGAAAGAAGTCCGGAGTTTCTTAGGACTTGCTGGATATTATCGCCGTTTTGTAGAGGGATTTTCCAAAATTGCTCGTCCGCTCACTCATTTATTCTGAGAAAACTCAAAAGTTCACGTGGGATGAGAAATGCCAGTGGTTTTGATGAACTTAAGAAGAGGCAGCGGACAAGACCTATATTAGCATTACGGATGGAACCGATGGATTCATGGTATACTGGCGCTTCAAATCGAGTGCAGGATGTGTGTTGATGCAAAAGATAAGGTGATTACCTATGCTTCTCGGCAATTGAAACCGTACGAGGTTAATTACCCGACTCATGATCTGGAGCTAGCAGCTGTGGTCTTTGCCTTGAAAATTTGGCGACATTATTTATACGGCACTCATTGTCAGATCTTTACAGATCATAAGAGCCTCAAGTACATTTTTAGTCAGAAAGAACTAAACATGAGGCAGAGAAGGTGGCTGGAATTGATCAAGGATTACGACTTGGAGATTCTCTATCATCCGGGTAAAGCAAACGTAGTAGCCGATGCATTGAGCCATAAACCGATTTCTCTTCGAGTGTTGGAAGCACTTACATCCCAAACCAGCATTCAACGGGAATTGATCTGCGAAGGGATTGAAGTATGGGCACCAGGAATCCAAGGGCAACTATATGTGATGGAACTGAATTCATCACTAGTCGAGGAGATCAAATCTAAGCAGTTGAACGATTCTCTGATCCTTCGGTTATGTGACGAAGTAAAGTAAGGAAAGGCCCCAAGATTCGTGATACAAGATGATGGAGTTCTGAGATTTCAGAGTCGACTTTGCATTCCCGATGCTGATGATTTGAAACGGACAATTCTGAAGGAAGCTCATAGCGTGCCTTATTCTATTCACCCAGGAAGCAGTAAGATGTATAAGGATCTTAAACAAAACTTCTGGTGGGGAAATATGAAGAAGGACGTAGAAGAATACGTTTCAAAGTGTTTGACTTGTCAGCAGGTTAAGATTGAACATCAGCGACCTGCCGGAATGTTAAAACCGCTTCCGATTCCTGAGTGGAAGTGGGAGGATATCTCGATGGATTTCATCACCAGTATGCCAAGGACCAAGACGGGAATGAACATGATCTGGGTTGTAGTTGATCGACTAACCAAGTCGGCTCACTTCCTAGGAATTAAAGATACTTGGGGACCCTAGAGATTGGCGCGAGTATTTATTGCAGAGATAGTCAAATTACATGGGACACCGAAGACCATTATTTCAGATAGAGATGGTCGTTTCGTGTCACACTTCTGGAAGGCAGTCCACAGGGCTTTGGGGACCGAACTGAACTTTAGCACAGCTTATCATCCTCAAACAGACGGTCAGTCCGAAAGGACTATAAAAACAGTAGAAGACATGCTTAGAGCTTGTGCTTTGGATTGGTCAACTGATTGGGAAGTTCATTTGCCGTTGATTGAATTCACCTACAACAATAGCTGGCATGCTTCTATTAAGATGGCACCATTTGAAGCTTTGTACGGGAGGAGATGTCGATCACCGCTGTGCTGGGATGATTCTTCGGACTTGATCGGGACGGAACCGGAATTGATAGTTCAGACTCAAGAGAAGATAGCTTTGATTCGAGAAAGGCGCTGGCGCCCAGTCGGCGAAGTCTTATGCAGACGTACATCGTCGCCCTCTAGAGTTCGACATTGGGGACCACGTACTATTGAAGGTGTCTCCTATACGAGGGATTTTCCGTTTTGGGAGAAAAGGTAAGCTAAGTCCGAGATATATCGGGCCATTTGAGATCCTCGAGAGGGTTGGGGATTTAGCATACAGGTTGGCCTTCCCTCCATCGCTGAGTCACGTTCACCATGTGTTTCACGTATCCCAACTGCGGAGGTATGTACCAGACCCCAGTCACGTCATTGATTTCGATGAGATCGAGATAGATAATGACGGTACCTTCGAAGAGAGACCAATCAAGATACTTGAGAGTCGGATCAAACAATTGAGGAATAAACCAATACACTTGGTTAAAGTACAATGGTCACGGCATGGAGCTGAAGAGGCCACTTGGGAAACAGAGGACAGTATGAAGGCTAGATATCCAGAGTTGTTTTCATCTTAAGTTTCGGGACGAAACTTCTTTTTAGGGAGGAAGGATGTAATACCCGAGATTTCTGATATGTAATTGAACCTTGTGATATTGTAATTGTTGCATTTTGATCTGATTATTATTCTCCGTATTTCATGATCCGGTGATGTTGAGCGCATGATTTCATAAATGTGATCTAAATGGTGATTCTGCGCATGTAGCGCACGCTATCGCTATATGTAGCGTACGCTAATTTGGAGTCGTAGCGCACGCTATGTATGAACCTTAGCGTGCGCTACACGTAGTCAGCATGATTGAGACGTGTTGGTAGGTGAGATCAGGCCGCGGATCTTGGTTGGTTTGTGTCGGGATGAACCTGGACGGCTTTCGGGAAAAGCCAAGTCAACGCGATAGCGCACGCTAACAATATGAGGATAGCGCACGCAAAACGCTGAGTACAGTGAAGTCAGTAAGCCGTTAGCGCACCCTATGAATATGGACTAGCGCCCGCTAATAACCACTTTCTATAAATAGGACAGCATCCCTTTTCGTATTTTCAGTCTTTTCACTTCCCACATCCGAATCTTTGGACTTAGAGAATTACTCTCTTCATCCTAAACCCTTCATATCAGCATCCTAACTTGAGTCGAAGATTGTAGATCATTGGAGATTGTTGTTCAAGCTCTCGGTGTTGGATTTCTTCTAGTTCCTTCGTGTTCTTCACTACTTTGAGGTAGGTGATTCTTCACTAATATCAATAATATTCTGAAGGACGTTTTGATCTTGATTATCTAGTCAGTTAAATTCGTTAGTAGTCAATCATCATGTGTTAAAAGGATATTTTTGACATTTCGGCACTTATTCATCATATAACCCATTGAACCTTTTTAGTATATGGACTCCTAAGCATATTCATGTATCTTCAAAACCGATTATGACCAGTATATGGAGATTACTTAGTTCTTATGTTTTACGTAAGGAATCATATGTTTTGGGACTTGGAATGAATTGAACTTAGGATATTTTCTTGAATATCAAGATGATTTATGATGTAGTAAGGATGATACCTATCCTCTTGTCTCGTAGTCATTTAATCCATAAAGTTTTTTCATAAACCGTATGAGCATGATATGCACGGAGTTGGCATGTATTAACACTGAGGATTTCATGAGTTTTCATCACCCTTAGCTCAAGTTTTTACCCAGTAGTGACTGCCATGCACGTTTAGCGCACGCTAAGATGTATATATTAACGTTCGCTATCGGGAATGAGTAACGTACGCTACGTTGGGTACGTAACGTACGTTACGTCATCGTGCGAAGGCGATCGGTTGTTCGAGAGATCGATTACCACAGCTAGCGTACGCTAAACTTGGTCAATTGCGTACGTTAACAGACAGGCTTAGCGCACGTTACGTAGAGTACGTAGCGCACGCTAAGTCATTCATGCAGAATTCATTTTTAGAACTTGCGGCCGTAAACCGGATTGTTAGGCATTCGTACGACTTGAGATGAATTCTTTATTATTTCTTAGGTCTGAGCCTTGCATAGGGGACGATCGAGGGGCGGTAACTTACGAACGCATGTCATTTGTTGGAGTATTTCCATTCTTGCCGTTTTCGAGGCAAGTATCATATGTTGAGTTTGATTTATATTGGAACTTTGATCATGCATATGGTTTTGTTCATGTTGTCGAATATGAGATTTATTTCTTTAATTTCTCGTAATATTCGTTGTTAATTGTTTGTATTGATGAACATATTGTAATGCATAGATGTATGCATAATTGATTGGTTATGGTATAAATGATCCGAGGGGGTCATGAGGATCTATGCTGAGGGCGCTGGATGGAATGTCCACCATGCGTTGGTCCGACGGGATCATCATGGGGATCTATGCTGAGGGCGCTGAATCGCTGGACGGGTTTTCCACCATGCGTTGGTCCGACGGGATCATCATGGGGATATATACAAAGGGCGCTGGATTACCCTGTAATGTGTTGATGAAATCGTGAGGATTCACATCGTTGGATTCCGATGACGGAAGTCCGTTTTGCATGTTTTATGATGCACTGATGATTTATGTATTATGATACTTGTACTAGCATTGTTTTGCTAACCCCTTCGGGGGTGGACATTGTTTTGATGTTCAGGTAGCCGAGGAGCGGGGAAGCAACCACGATGCCGGCGGAGACGATGAAATGGCTCAGTGATGTGGTTGATGTTTATTGTTATTGTGATTTGTCTTCTTGGTTCACTTTAGTACTCGAGTACGTATGTTTGAATAATTTCGTTTTCGATATGGTTGTATAAGTTAACTCATTGGATCAGTTGAACCAGTTCTGTATTTCCAACTTCAGTTGTACGGTTGGATTATATTTACATTTCTTTTAATTAGCCTTGTAAATCCTTACTTAAAGGGTTTACGGCGCTGTAATTACTCTGAATATCTCGGGGTGTTACAGAATATGGTATCAGAGCTAAGATTCATGGATATCTTGGCAGTCGGGTTAGTTGGGTCTGTTTACATTATTTGATTATTGGTCGTTTGTAACATCACTGCTGTGCCAGCATCGTCGTGTGGACCGTGGTTGTAAGTTTCCTAAATACTACCGTTTTATTTAATTCATGTTTTGTAAACATTGATGGACTTCCTTTTAGAGAGTTTGCCCTGAATATTGAGTATTTGTGTTTACAGTATGTTCAGAGGAGGTCGTGGATGCGGACGTGGAAATATGAGACAGGAGGATTCGGCGTCTACCCCGGAGATATCTACTAGTCGAACTGATTCCCATTACGTGGGACGGCGAGGATCGGCAAATAATAATGCGAGATCTAATGTGCCGGAGTGCTTGGCCAGTGGTTGCTCAGATAAACCAGTTTGCTCAAGTTGTTGATCGCATGCAGACGGCGATGGGACAGCAGCATAACGTGGATAATCGGGGAGACAAATGGCTTACTGAGGTGGTCAAATTGCACCCTCCGAAATTTGACGGTTCTGCTGAGACGCTTTCTTGGGATCACTGGCTGAAGGAGTTAGAGAAGATTTTCGCAGGGATTAACTGTCCCAACGACAGAAAGGTTCCGGTTGCCCAGTATCTTCTGACGGGGGAGTCTTTCGACTGGTGGGAGGCCATTCGACCTGAGGAGCATAATGTTGACTGGATGGAGTTCAAATTAATGATGGAATCGCAGTATTGTCCTCGCCCAGTTAGAGAGGCCCGAGTCCGGGAGTTTTTCTCACCACAAAATTCAGAAGCATCTGTGACAGACGTGATTAAGACTTTTAATCACCAGCTGACTTATGTGCGCCACTTGGTCAGAACCGAGGCGGAGAGGATTTTTCATTTTGACATGCGAATGAAGCCGGAAATTCAGCAATATATGTCCGGATTTGAATGTACCACCTTGCGACAATATCAGGACAAAGCGCTGGCCTATGATATGAAAGAGGCGGCAGTAGAAAAGTCAACGGAAGCAAAGAAACAGAAGGTGTCTGGCAACTTCACGGAGAATAAGAGTAGTGGGCCTCGCAGGGGCCAGTCCTCTTTTCATTCATCTAGGAGGCCTCCGCATCCTTCTGGAGGTGGAAAGAAGTTCCGGGCAGCACCGACCGTTTCAGACGCAGGGAAGAAATCTTATAACTGTGGCAAAGCGGGGCATGTTCGACGTGACTGTTTCGCGCCTGCCGTGACCTGTTTCGAGTGTGGACAGGAAGGGCATCGCGCAACATTTTGTGGAAATGCGACTCGATCTTTTGGTACTCGCACTCATGTACCGGTTCCGAAGGACACAAGTGTAAACCAGACGTAGCAAAGCGGTTTCCAGCAGCAGAATGTTGGGAAAAGAGAGGCATCCAGCGCTGGGTCCGTTCCCCCGCGTATTTACGAGATGAAGAAGTCTGATGATCAGAACACAGTTGTTGCATCAGGTATGATTCAGATCATTTTGCAACCAGTTAGTGTCTTATTCGATTCAGGAGCTACGCCTTCTTTTATATCTTTGAACTGTGTTAATCGTTTGAAAATCTCGTGCTTGTATGATTGTGAACCTTATGTTGTGGGATTACCGAGCGGAGAGAAAATTGTGGGAACCCTAGAAGATAGAGATTTTCCAGTGTCTATAGGAGGGAGAGATTGGCCATCGAATCTTATTGTAGTTGACATCTACGGTGACGATTTAATTCTCGGAGACGATTGGCTCAACCGTTATGGAGCTATTCTGAATTACCGAAAGAGAGTCATTTCTATCATTGCTGATGACGGATCTGAACACTTATTCCGAGGATGGAGACCTGGAAGCTCGGGAAAATTGATCAAAGCAATGAAAGCCGTGAAATTACTGAAGCAGGGATGTTATGGACTTTGGTGCTATGCCATGAGGAAATAGGAAGGAGTAGAGCTCTCATCTATTTCAGTTGTGAATGAGTTCTCAGATGTATTTCCTGACGAACTACCTGGGTTACCTCCACAGAGAGAAGTGGAGTTCACTATCGAATTAGAGCGTGGAGCCGCTCCTATTTCCAGAGCACTATACCGCATGGCGCCAACCGATATGTATGAACTAAAGAAGTAACTGGAGGAATTATTACAGAAGGGTTATATTCAACCTAGCGTTTCTCCTTGGGGAGCGCCCGTTCTCTTTGTCCGGAAGAAAGACGGATCCATCCGATTATGTATTGATTACAGGGAGCTCAACAAAGTTACAATCAAGAATAAGTATCCTATACCTTGGATCGACGACTTGTTTGATCAACTGCAAGGGGCAAGGGTATTCTCGAAGATCGACTTGCGATCAGGATACCGTCAGTTGAGAATTAAGGAATCGGACATACCAAAGTCTGCTTTCAGATCCCGGTACGGGCATTATGAATTTGTAGTGATGCCATTTGGACTTACCAATGCTCCTGCGGTATTCATGCAATTGATGAATCGGGTATTCATAGAATACTTGGATAAATTTGTGGTCATCTTCATTGATGACATCTTGATATATTCGAAGGACACAGAGGAGCATGCCGAACATTTGCGTGTGGTTTTGAGCACCTTGAGGAAGGAACAGTTGTATGCAAAGCTTTCCAAATGCGAGTTCTGGCTTAGGGAAGTAACTTTCCTTGGGCATGTGATATCAGCTGACAGAGTTCAGGTGGACCCGAAGAAAGTCGAAGCAATCTTGGAATGGGAAGCTCCTAATAACGTGAAAGAAGTCCGGAGTTTCTTAGGACTTGCTGGATATTATCGCCGTTTTGTAGAGGGATTTTCCAAAATTGCTCGTCCGCTCACTCATTTATTCTGAGAAAACTCAAAAGTTCACGTGGGATGAGAAATGCGAGGTGGTTTTGATGAACTTAAGAAGAGGCGATGACGACACCTATATTAGCATTACGGATGGGCCAGTGGATTCATGGTATACGCTGACGCTTCAAATCGAGTGCAGGATGTGTGTTGATGCAAAGGATAAGGTGATTGCCTATGCTTCTCGGCAGTTGAAACCGTACGAGGTTAATTACCCGACTCATGATCTGGAGCTAGCAGTGTGGTCTTTGCCTTGAAAATTTGGCGACATTATTTATGCGGCACTCATTGTCGAGATCTTCTGAGATCATAAGAGCCTCAAGTACATTTTCGGTCAAAAAGAACTAAACATGAGGCGAGAGAAGGTGGTGGAATTGATCAAGGATTACGACTTGGAGATTCTCTATCATCCGGTAAAGCAAACGTAGTAGCCGATGCATTGAGCCGTAAACCGATTTCTCTTGAGTGTTGGAAGCACTTACATCCCAAACCGGCATTCAACGAGGCCCGATCCGCGAAGGGATTGAAGTATGGGCACCAGGAATCCAAGGGCAACTATATGTGATGGAACTGACTTCATCACTAGTCGAGGAGATCAAATCTAAGTAGTTGAACGATTCTCTGATCCTTCGGTTATGTGACGAAGTAAAGAAAGGAAAGGCCCCAGGATTCGTGATACAAGATGATGGAGTTCTGAGATTTCAGAGTCGAATTTTCGTTCCCGATGCTGATGATTTGAAATGGACAATTCTGAAGGAAGCTCATAGCGCGCCTTATTCTATTCACCCAGGCAGCAGTAAGATGTATAAGGATCTTAAACAAAACTTGTGGTGGGGGAATATGAAGAAGGACGTAGCAGAATACGTTTCAAAGTGTTTGACTTGTCAGCAGGTTAAGATTGAACATCAGCAACCTGCCGGAATGTTAAAACCACTTCCGATTCCTGAGTGGAAGTGGAAGGATATCTCGATGGATTTCATCACCAGTATGCCAAGGACCAAGACGGGAATGAACATGATCTGGGTTGTAGTTGATCGACTAACCAACTCGGCTCACTTCCTAGGAATTAAAGATACTTTGGGACCCGAGAGATTGGCGCGAGTATTTATTGCAGAGATAGTCAAATTACATGGGACACCGAAGACCATTATTTCAGATAGAGATGGTCGTTTCGTGTCACACTTCTGGAAGGCAGTCCACAGGGCTTTAGGGACCGAACTGAACTTTAGCACGGCTTATCATCCTCAGACAGACGGTCAGTCCGAAAGGACTATACAAACAGTAGAAGACATGCTTAGAGCTTGTGCTTTGGATTGGTCAACTGATTGGGAAGTTCATTTGCCGTTGATTGAATTCACCTACAACAATAGTTGACATGCTTCTATTAAGATGGCACCATTTGAAGCTTTGTACGGGAGGAGATGTCGATCACCCCTGTGCTGGGATGATTCTTCGGACTTGATCGGGACGGAACCGGAATTGATAGTTCAGACTCAAGAGAAGATAGCTTTGATTCGAGAAAGACTGTTGCGCCCGCAGTCGTGAAGTCTTATGCAGACGTACGTCGTCGCCCTCTAGAGTTCGACATTGGGGACCTCGTACTATTGAAGGTGTCTCCTATACGAGGGATTTTCCGTTTTGGGAGGAAAGGTAAGCTAAGTCCAAGATATATCGGGCTATTTGAGATCCTCGAGAGGGTTGGGGATTTAGCATACAGGTTGGCCTTACCGCCATAGCTGAGTCACGTTCACAATGTGTTTCACGTATCCCAACTGCGGAGGTATGTACCAGACCCCAGTCATGTCATTGATTTCAACGAGATCGAGATATGTAATGACGGTGCCTTCGAAGAGAGACCAATCAAGATACTTGAGAGTCGGATCAAACAATTGAGGAATAAACCAATACACTTGGTTAAAGTACAATGATCACGGCATGGAGCTGAAGAGGCCACTTGGGAAACAGAGGACAGTATGAAGGCTAGATATCCAGAGTTATTTTCATCTTAAGTTTCGGGACGAAACTTCTTTTTAGGCAGGAAGGATGTAATACCCGAGATTTCTGATATGTAATTGAACCTTGTGATATTGTAATTGTTGCATTTTGATCTGATTATTATTCTCCGTATTTCATTATCCGGTGTTGTTGAGCGCATGATTTCATAAATGTGATCTAAGTGGTGATTTTGCGCATGTAGCGCACGCTATCGCTATATGTAGCGTACGCTAATTTGGAGCCGTAGCGCACGCTATGTATGAACCTTAGCGCGCGCTACACGTAGTCAGCATGATTGAGACGTGTTGGTAGGTGAGATCAGGCCACGGATCTTGGTCGGTTTGTGTCGGGATGAACCTGGACGGCTTTCGGGAAAAGCCAAGTCAACGCGATAGCGCACGCTAACAATATGAGGATAGCGCACGCAAAACGCTGAGTACAGTGAAGTCAGTAAGCCGTTGGCGCACCCTATGAATATGGACTAGCGCCCGCTAATAACCACTTTCTATAAATAGGACAGCATCCCTTTTCGTATTTTCAGTCTTTTCACTTCCCACATCCGAATCTTTGGACTTAGAGAATTACTCTCTTCATCCTAAACCCTTCATATCAGCATCCTAACTTGAGTCGAAGATTGTAGATCATTGGAGATTGTTGTTCAAGCTCTCGGTGTTGGATTTCTTCTAGTTCCTTCGTGTTCTTCACTACTTTGGGGTAGGTGATTCTTCACCAATATCAATAATATTCTGAAGGACATTTTGATCTTGATTATCTAGTCAGTTAAATTCGTTAGTTGTCAATCATCATGTGTTAGAAGGATATTTTTGATGTTTCGGCACTTATTCATCGTATAATCCATTGAACCTTTTTAGTATATGGACTCCTAAGCATATTCATGTATCTTCAAAACCGATTATGACCAGTATATGGAGATTACCTAGTTCTTATGTTTTACGTAAGGAATCATATGTTTTGGGACTTGGAATGAATTGAACTTAGGATATTTTCTTGAAGATCAAGATGATTTATGGTGTAGTAATGATGATACGTATCCTTGTGTCTCGTAGTCATTTAATCCATAAAGATCTTTCATAAACCGTATGAGCATGATATGCACGGAGTTGGCATGTATTAACATTGAGGATTTCATGAGTTTTCATCACCCTTAGCTCAAGTTTTTACCCAGTAGTGACTGCCATGCACGATTAGCGCACGCTAAGATGTATATATTAACGTTCGCTATCGGGAATGAGTAACGTACGCTATGTTGGGTACATAACGTACATTACGTCATCAGGCAGGGCAGTCGGTTGTTCAGAGAGGACTGTCAGTACACAGCTAGCGTACGCTAAACTTGGTCAATTGCGTACGCTAACAGGCAGGCTTAGCGCACGTTACGTAGAGTAGGTAGCGCACGCTAAGTCGTTCATGCAGAATTCATTTTTAGAACTTGCGGCCGTAAACCGGATTGTTAGACATTCGTACGACTTGAGAGGAATTCTTTATTATTTCTTAGGTCCGATCCTTGCATAGGGGACGATCGAGGGGCGGTAACTTACGGATGCGTGTCATTTGTTGGAGTATTTCCATTCTTGCCATTTTCGAGGCAAGTATCATATGTTGAGTTTGATTTATATTGGAACTTTGATCATGCATATGGTTTTGTTCATGTTGTCGAATATGAGATTTATTTCTTTAATTTCTCGTGATATTCATTGTTAATTGTTCGTATTGATGAACATATTGAAATGCATAGATGTATGCATAATTGATTGGTTATGGTATAAATGATCCGAGGGGGTCATGAGGATCTATGCTGAGGGCGCTGGATCGAATGTCCACCATTCGTTGGTCCGATGGGATCATCATGGGGATCTATGCTGAGGGCGCTGGATCGCTGGACGGGTTTTCCACCATGCGTTGGTCCGACGGGATCATCATGGGGATCTATAAGAAGGGTGCTGGATCACTGGATTACCCTGTAATGTGTTGATGGAATCGTGAGGATTCACATATTTGGATTCCGATGACGGAAGTCCGTTTTGCATGTTTTATGATGCACTGATGATTTATGTATTATGATACTTTTACTAGCATTGTTTTGATAACCCTTTCGGGGGTGGACATTGTTTTGATGTTCAGGTAGCCGAGGAGCGGGGAAGCAACCACAGTACCGACAGGACGATGAAATGGCTCAGTGATGTGGTTGATGTTTATTGTTATCGTGATTTGTCTTCTTGGTTCACTTTAGTACTCGAGTACGTATGTTTTAATAATGTCGTTTTCGATATGGTTGTATAAGTTAACTCATTGGATCAGTTGAGCCAGTTCTGTATTTCAAACTTCAGTTGTACGGTTGGATTATATTTACGTTTTTTTTAATTAGCCTTGTAAATCCTTACTTAAAGGGTTTACGGCGCTGTAATTACTCTGAATATCTCGAGGTGTTACACAGATGAAATACACAGTAATAAATCCGGATATTACATACTCTCCTACTAAAAAGGAGTTTCGTCCCGAAACTCAAGACGAAAATAACTCGGGATATCTGGATTTCATACCATCTTCCGTTTCCCATGTGGCTTCTTCTATTCCGTGACGTGACCATTGAACTTTGACCAAAACGATTGGTTTGTTCCTCAACTGCTTAACTCGACTCTCGAGTATCTTGACCGGTCTTTCTTCAAACGTCCCATCTTGAGCAACTTTGATCTCGCCGAAATCAATGATATGACTAGGATCTGGTATATACCTCCGTAACTGGGATACGTGGAACACGTTATGAACATGGCTCAACGACGGCGGCAATGCTAATCTGTATGCCAACTCTCCAACTCTCTCAAGGATCTCAAATGGTCCGATATATCTCGGACTCCACTTTCCTTTACTTCCGAAACGAAGTATTCCCCGAGTAGGAGAAACCTTTAAAAGTACGTGATCTCCCGTACTGAACCTCAAAGGGTGACGGCGTATGTCTGCATAAGATTTCTGGCGACTCTGGGCGGTCAACAGTCTATCACGAATTAAAGCTATCTTCTCTCGAGTCTGCACGATCAACTCTGGTTCTGTTCCGATCAAGTCTGATGAATCGTCCCAGCATAGGGGCGATCTGCATCTCCTCCCGTATAATGCCTCGAATGGTGCCATCTTAATGGTAGCATGCCAACTATTGTTGTAGGTAAATTCAATCAACGGTAGATGAACTTCCCAATCAGTTGACCAATCTAAGGCACAAGGCCTCAACATATCTTCCACCGTTTAAATAGTCCTCTCGGATTGTCCATCAGTTTGTGGGTGATAAGCTGTGCTGAAATTCAATTCGGTTCCCAAGGCCTTATGAACTGCTTTCCAAAAGTGAGATACAAAACGGCTGTCTCGATCAGAAATAATGGTCTTCGGCGTACCATGCAATCGAACTATCTCCGAAATAAATACTCGTGCCAACCTCTCTGGTCCCCACGTGTCCTTAATGCCTAGAAAATGAGCTGATTTGGTTAAACGATCAACTATCACCCAAATCATGTTCATTCCGGTCTTGGTTCTTGGCATACTAGTGATAAAGTCCATCGATATGTCCTCCCACTTCCACTCAGGAATCGGGAGCGGCTTCAACATCCCGGCAGGTCGTTGATGTTCGATTTTAACCTGCTAACAAGTTAAGCATTTCGAAACATAGTCCGCTACATCTTTCTTCATGTTGCCCCACCAGAAATTCTGCTTCAAGTGCTTATACATCTTACTGGTGCCCGGGTGGATAGAATAGGGCGAACTGTGAGCTTCCTTCATAATTGTCTGTTTCAGAACATCGACATCGGATACGCAGAGTCGGTTCTGAAATCTCAAAACTCCATCATCATGGATTACGAATCCGGGGGCCTTCCCCTTGATCACTTCATTACGTAACCGAATCATCAGAGGATCATCTGCCTGTCTAGATTTGATTTCTTCGGTTAATGACGAAGTTATTTCCATCACGCACAGTTGTCCTTGGACTCTTTTTAACCACACCTCAATTCCTTCTCGAATCATCTCTCGTTGAAGGCTAAGTTGGGAGGTCAGCGTCTCCAACATCTGAATAGAAATAGGCTTGCGGCTGAGTGCATCGGCTACTACATTCGCTTTACCTGGATGATACAAAATCTCCAAGTCATAGTCCTTAATTAGTTCTAACCATCTTCTTTGCCGCATGTTCAACTCTTTCTGACTGAGAATGTATTTGAGACTCTTGTGATCCGTAAAGATCTGACAGTGAGTCCCGTACAGATAATGCCTCTAGATCTTTAAAGCAAAAATTGTTGCTGCAAGCTCCAAATCATGTGTTGGGTAATTCACTTCATAAGGTTTCAGCTGTCGCGACGCATAAGCAATCACCTTGGCATTCTGCATCAATACGCACCCGAGTCCTTGGTTCGAAGCATCACTGTAAACTATGAATCCTCCAGTCCCCTGTGGAAGTGATAAAATTGGTGCTGTCGTCAATCTCCTCTTCAATTCATCAAAACTAGTCTGACACGACTCGTTCCACTCAAACTTTTGAGTTTTCTGCAGGAGTCGAGTAAGTGGGCGGGAGATTTTAGAAAACCCTTCCACGAACCGACGATAATACCCAGCAAGTCCTAAGAAACTTCGGACTTCTTTCACATTCTTTGGAGGGTTCCAATCCACATGACCGAGGAACATTACTTCCGCATGACCGAGGAACATTACTTCCTTCAGCTGATACCACATGACCGAGGAACATTACTTCCTTTATCCAGAATTCACACTTAGAGAGTTTGGCGTACAGTTGCTCGCTTCTCAAAAGTCCTAATACAATCCGCAAATGTTGTGCATGCTCTTCCGGGTTCTTAGAATACACCAGAATGTCATCAATGAACACGCCCACAAATTTATCCAAATATTCGATGAACACTCGGTTCATCAACTTCATGAATACAACAGGGGCATTAGTGAGACCAAACGGCATCACTACAAACTCATAGTGTCCGTAGCGAGTTCTGAATGCTGATTTCGGAACATCAGATTCCTTAATCCTCAGTTGATGATACCCTGATCTCAGATCGATTTTAGAAAATACTGTTGCCCCTTGCAACTGGTCAAACAGATCATCAATCCGTGGCAATGGATACTTGTTCTTAATCGTCATCTTGTTCAGCTCTCGATAGTCAATAGATCAAGCGATCCATCCTTCTTTCGGACAAAAGAAGCGGCGCTCCCGGGGTGAAACGCTTGGTGAATATAGCCTTTGTCCAAGAACTCCTCATTTGCTTTTGATTCATACATCTCATTAGGTGCCATACGATATGGCGCCTTAGAAATTGGTGTAGCTCGGGTTCCACTCAATGGTAAATTCTACATCCCTTCGTGGAGGTAGTCGGGTTACTAAATCAGAAATACATCCGGAAATTCGTTTACAATACGGAATGGATGAAAGTTCCACAATCTTGTCTTCTTTCTTCATTGCATAGCACCGATTCTGCATTACTGTTTCAACAATTTGACAGCTTTCATCGCCTTAATCAACTTTCCTGAGCTTCCTAGTTTCCATCCCTCAAACAGTACTTCGGAACCATCATCAGCGATCAGTGAGATATTCCTCCTTCGGTAGTTTACAATTGCTCCTTATCGATTAAGCCAATCGTCTCCGAGTATCAAGTCGTCTCCTTGCATTTCTATTACAATCAAATTTGAGAGCCACTCTCTGCCTCCAAATGATACAGGGAAATTTCTGGTTTCTAAGTTCCCGACAATCCTCTCTCCACTCGGTAAACCAACAACATAAGGTTCACAAGTATGAAAACTGGAAATATTCAAACGATTTACACAAGACAAAGATATAAAAGAATGCGTAGCTCCTGTATCGAATAAAACGCTTACTGGCTGGGAAAGGATCTGGACAGTACCTGATGCGACAGCAGCATCCTGATTGTCTGTTTTCCTCATCTCATACAGATGTGGGGGAACAGATCCGGCACTCGATGTACCCTTTCGGTCCCACTGTCCTCTGCCTCGCCCGCGGCCAAAATTCTGAGGCATCTGAACACTCTGTTGCGTCTGTTGGATACTGGCTTCCTTTTGGACCGGCTGTGGTGTACGGGCTCTAAAAGACTTTGCAGCCTCTTCACAGAACACTGCACGATGTCCCTCTCATCCACAATAAAAACAAGTCACAGCAGGTAGGGGAAATTCCATCGATAGTGCCCCGTCTGGGCGCAGTTAAAGCATTTCCTGATAACATCAGTCATAGTTGATGTCGCTCCGAAGTTCTTTCTGCTCCTAACTGGGTGCGGAGGTTTCTTGAAAGAGTGAAAGGATGACTGGGCCTTGCGGCGCCCGCTGTTCTTGTGCTCTGTAAAAGTACCAAAGACTTTCTGCTTCTTGGATTCCGAAAATTTCTCCATAGCTGCTTCCTTGATCTCATACGCCAACGCCTTATCCTGGTATTGACGGAGTGTGGTACACTCAAAACTGGACATGTACCTCCGGATTTCTGGTTTCATCCTCATATCGAAATGGATCATCATCTCTGCATCTGTTCTGACCAGATGTCGAACAAATGCCAGCTGTTGGTTAAACATCTTAATTGCTTGCGATACTGGAACATCTGAAGGCTGAGCGGAGAAAAACTCCCGAACCTTGGCTTCCCTCACAGGACGAGGAAAGTACTGAGCTTCCATCATTAATTTAAACTCTGTCCAATCAGCATCATGGTCTCCAGGTCGGATGGCTTCCCACCATTCGGACGCTTCCCCTATCAGAAAATATTGAGCGATAGAGGCTCTCTGGTCGTCTGGGCAGTTAATTCCGGCAACGATTTTCTCCAGTTCCTTAAACCAATGGTCCCAGGTGGGAGTCTCAGAAATGCCATCAAATTTGGGTGGTTGCATCTTCGCCACCTCTTGCAGCCACCGGTCACCTCGATTTCCCATGTCTGGGATCCCTTGCTATCTCTCTCCCTGCTGTAGTCCTACCGCCACTTGCATTCTGTCCACGACCTGGGTGAACTGAGTCATCTGGTTCACCACCTGACGAATGATTTCTGGTACAGCAGGTTCCGGTTCGTTATTGATAGATCTCTGCGGCTCGCCTGAACTATGACTGGCCTGATTAGAAGGCGACGCTTCCCTTTCAGCATTTCTTCGTCCGCGTCCACGACCGCGACCACGTCCACGTCCGCCTCTCAACATACTGTAAGCATAAATACTCAATATACAGGAAACAGTATTGTTCTAATATTCGAGTATAAAGAGATACAACATGTAAAGAACGAGATAGAGTTTAGGAACTTACAACCACTGTTCGCATGAAGACGTAGGCAGTGCAGTGATGTCATTCACGGCCGGTTACCTCAAAAGACGTAAATGACCCCTATTTTAACCCAACGGCCAAGATATCCATAATCTTAGCTCTGATACCATATTCTGTAACACCCCCGATATATTCAGGAATATTACAGCGCCGTAAATCCTTTACATAAGGATTTACAAGGCTGAAGAATTGAACTGACCTTAACAGGTACAAATAAATGGAATTAACTGAATTAAGATACAACAGTTATGACAATACTAAAAATACAAATGTTCAACAGCAACTTATTAATACATCACCAAATTTAAATTCATCATAAACGACTACGTACTCGAGTACTTATTGAAATAATCAACAAACAACAGTCAAATACACCCGGCCAGAACATCCATCTGCACCCTCGTCGTCATGCAGCTCCAGTGGTTGTTTTACCGCTCTCCTGGATCCTGAACATAAACAAAATGTTCACCCCCTAAGGGGTTAGCACAACGATGCTAGTACAAGTACCACAACATATTATTCATATCTCACGAAGAATAAAAATGTAAACGACAAAAAAATACCAACGAGTCTTCTCCTACGAGAAACTCATAAATGACATACACAACTGATAATCACAACATGATATCATAACATGCACATGGTAATTCCGACGATCCAGCGTTCACTGCCTAGAACCCACGATGATCCCGTCAGACCAACCCGTGGTGGAAAAACCCGTCCGATGATCCAGCGAACGCTATCATAGATCCCACGATGATCCCGTCGGACCAACACGAGGTCGACATACAACAACGACATACAAGCACGACAATATGTATAACATCAATACATAAAACAAATAAGGTACTTGCCTCGATTCGAAGACAAGAATAATACTTCCACGAAAACGAACACTCGAAGGTCGCCCCCTTCAATCAATCACGTAACGATCTCGAACCTTAATAAAAGAAATAATATAGAATTTATCTCACGTCGTACGAATGTCTAACAATTCGATTTACGGCTAAAAGCTCATAACATGCAATCTGCCTGAACTTCTTAGTGCATGCTAAGTACTCTGTGTAGCGTGCGTTAAGTTTGCTAGCGTACGCTAACTATGCATGGTCAATACTTCACTGATCAGCCGACTGACTCGTCTGATTGCCTAACGTACGTTACGTACCAAACGTAGCGTACGTTAACTCATGCTCGATAGCGCACGTTAATCTACATAGCTTAGCGTGCGCTAACTGTGCATGGCAGTTTACTACTGGGCAGTAGATGGATCTCAACATGATCAAACCAAATGAAATCCTTAGTGTTAATTCATGTTACCTCCATGAATATCATGTTCATACAGTTATGAATGATCTTACGGATAACAACAACTTCGGATTCAAGAATATGTATACTATTATGAAACTATATTCCATTTCAAATACAATTCTTCATGCGATGATTCGGAAGGCTTGACGGTTGATATTAACACCTTTATCTCAATAAAAAACTATCATTCTGTAGTTTGATTAACATTCCATCTTAACAAGATAAATCCTTCCATGATAAATCCTTGATATCCGTCTAACAATAGTGATGCTAAAGTCAAGTCCATGATTGTTACGAAGACACCTACTAAATTCTGATTTACCAATGATAGAAACTTCCTCTACTTGTTCAATGAAATAAGATTCAAATCATGAGATTTATAATCAAGGTACTAAGGCATATTCATCTCAAAATTCCAAACATGATGTGCTTTGGATAATTCATCCAAGAAGATCGATACTTGATAACATGATCATCTTATTCTCCATAACACGAATCTAGAGTTGAAGATAGAATCAACATACCTTAATATGACGAAATCACTGAACCACAAGGTAGAATCCGACTCCGGTTGGTTATATGCCACTTCAAGGTGTTACTTCTCTTCAATGATCACTCACAAGTGATAACCAATATTCAAGGATCAATAAGATGTGTTCTAAGTGTGTTAGAAGGATGATTATAGCTCTCTGGCCTCTCAATAATGAAGAATGGATGAAGGAAATGTAAGACAAAATGGGTTGTTGTCTCATTTATAATATTCTGCACTTTAGCTAATTAGCGCTCGCTACAATACATACTTAGCGCACGCTAATAAGCGTTGACTCCAAATCTGTCCAGGTTCGTCCGTGGGAATCTTATCCGGACCCATGTCCCGGCTGGTGCATGTGCTATCCGCCTACCTCAATAATTCATTGTCTAGCGCACGCAACTCCTACATACGTAGCGTGCGCTAGTAATAGCCGGTAGTGCGCGTTAAGCTACATTCTTAGCGTGCGCTATCACGAGTTTGCATGAGAAAATTTGCATGTTGTTATACTGAAGTACAAGGATGCCAATGCAAGAAATATCATACTCCAATAATCAAAACCACAAATCCGAATAATACAGGGTTTGAATACAGATGAAATACACAGTAATAAATCCGGATATTACAAGAATAGGGGGTAAATACCACAACACCTTTGCAGGCATACCATTTTTTAGTTTTTTCAAACCAATTTTTTCTCTCTGCACCTAGATGCTCCACAGTTCGGGCACTCAACAAGATCAACAAACTCTTTTCTATACAAAATGCAATCATTTGGACAAGCATGTATTTTCTCATAATCTAAGCCTAACACTTTCATGGTTTTCTTAGCCTCGTAAACTGACTTAGGCAAATCATTATTAATAGGCAAAATATCAGCAAGGACATCTAACAAAGCCGAAAACCCTTTATCAGACCACCCATAATTCCCTTTAACACTATAGAGCCTCATCAAACTGGCAAGCTTTGAATGCTTTGAACCCGGATATAAAGGTTTTTCAGCATCATCAAGCATGTGTTTTAAAGTACTAGGGTCTTTATCATAATGCTCATAAACATCCTGGACCATATCAACTACATTATTATAATCTTGACATCTAAATCTTTCACTAGGTGGATGGTTTTGACACTTTGTGGAGGTAAAAGGGTCAACTTCCCCATGCTTAGTCCATATGACATATGACTCAAGAAAACCTTTCTGAAACAAATGAAGCTTGACCAGTTCAGGCTTATGAAACTCCATATTACAACAAAAGATGCAAGGACATCGGATTGACATTCAGTTTTCAGCATTTAAAACTGCAAATTCTAAGAAATCAGCAACACCAATTTTATACTCTAAAGACCTTCTATCACAAGGTATCCAAATTTTGTCCATTTCCAATACCTTTACCTGTGCATATATAATATTCAGTGTCAGGCTGTACAATTCATAAACATGCATATAAGAAATATTTTTGCCACAAAAATAATTCAATTTAACAAAATGAATGCTTGCCTGAGCACTAATGGTTGTGAAACATCTTTTGTTTCCTTAACTTGCTCAATATCTTTTTCTTTTAATATCGACCAAATGATACCATAAGGTAGTATTAAATATGATATCAACACAAGAAGCGGCAACTAGTGTTAAAGCTCAGAAGATAAAAGAACCTAACTCGAGCCCTTACAATATGGACAAACTAGGCGAATGTAGAACTCTCGAAACATAAAAGAACATGAAAAGATGGACAACCAGATTCGGAAAGCAAAAGTATGAAGAAAAGAAGAATTAAAATACCTATATTTATGACATATACATATGTCATCAGAAGACCAGAATTAAAATCTTGATATCTAAATTTTTTACTAGATGTATGTTCTGACAGTTTGTGGAGAAAGAAAGACCAGCTTAGTCCAAATGACATACGACTCAAGAAAATCATTTTCAAATAAATGAAGCTTTACTAGTTAAAGCTTATGAAACTCCATATTGTAACATAATGTGCAAGGATATCTAACTGATATTAGGTTTTCAACATTCAAAATAGAAAACTCCAAGAAATCACCAACATTATAGACCTCCTATCACCAACACTATAGACCTCCAAGAAATCACCAACATTAAGTGACTATGTCCAAAAAAGATGATAACAAAGAACTCATATCATTTTATTTTAACATAATCCATGCTATACAAACTTAAGCAAATTCATGTACAAAACTACAAATAAATCAGCAAACACCAAAAAAATATTGATATGTTATAATGAAGCATTTGTAGTAAATGTAGCACTTAATTATTTTCACAGAAACATAATATGTTATCAGAATGGGGAAACAATGCTTACCTTCCTTCCTGTTCAACTTGATACTGCCCCCTCTTTAAAAAGTTTAACGGTAGTTGTTACAAACTACCATCAAAACCCCAAAGAAATACATTAGAGCAATCATTACAAAAAATAACAGGAAACCAACAAGGAATTTCCTTAAACATATAAAGCAGAGTTTTGAAAAAACAATCGCAGTCCAGAAATATTTAGACTGAGAAATAGATACCGCAAATCTGGAGAAAGAGAACGTCAAGCTGCCAACAATGATCTCAAACCACAGAAAACACAGAAGTTACACAAACAATGTGGACCCGAAGGAACATAAAAATGCCGATTCTCAATCAATGTTGAAAACTAGTATGTAAAGCTATTTTTGAAAAACTTTTTCTTGCATTTTACAAGCCTACCAGACATGGAGTTTTTCTTGCAAAAACAACGGTCGCAGCAAATAGAAAACAAAACCCAAAATTTAACTATCTGAGCAGATGAAAAATTTGCAGACACAAAATACCATATCAAAGATTAATACAAATTGTAGGGTTTTCTCCATAAAACTATGTAATTATAAATTTGTAAAACGTAACAAAAAAATTGTAAACATTAAACAGTGAAATCACACGAGGGCTTGGAAAAAAAATATGGAGTACAAATACACTATTCTACAATTAAACAGAAGAAGCAGCAATTGGTGTTTTAAAAGCTCAGAAGATAAAAGAAACTACCTCATGGGCCCTTACAATATGGACAGAGACTACGCGAAGGTAGAACTCTCGAAACATAAAAAAAAGAACATGATTTGTTATTAGAATGGGGAAACTATGCTTACCTTCCTGTTCAACTCGAGACTGCCCCCTCTTTAACAAGTTTAACGGTAGTTGTTACAAACTACAATCAAAACCCCAACGAAATACATAAGAGCAGATTTAGAGTTTAATATAATCATTACAAGAAATAACAGGAAAGCAACAAGGAATTTCCTTAAACTCATAAAGCAGATTTTTTGAAAAAATCAATCGCAGTCTAGAAATATTTAGACTGAGAAATAGATACCGCAAATCTGGAGAAAGAGAACATCAAGCTTCCAACAATGATCTCAAACCACAAAAAAACACAAAAGTTACACAAACAATGTGGACCCGAAGGAACTTAAAAATGCCAATTCTCAATCAATGTTGAAAACTAGCATGTAAAGCTGTTTTTAAAAAACTTTTTCTTGCATTTTACAAGCCTACCAGACATGGAGTTTTTCTTGCAAAAACAACGGTCGCAGCAAATCGAAAATAAAACCCAAAATTTAACAATCTGACCATATGAAAAATTTCAGAAACAAAAATACAATATCAAAGATTAATACAAATTCTAGGGTTTTCTTCATAAAACTAATTAATTATAAAATTGTAAAATGCATCAAAAAAGTTGTAAAAATTAAACAGTGAAAACACACATATAAAGAATCATAAAATCAAGTTCAAAGTCAGTACTCAACAATCTCTGAGCAACAACACAAAAATAATCATATTATTTAACTAAAGTTGTCCATAAATATATTAGAAACTATATAATCTTGCAAGAAGTACTAAAAATTAACCAAAAAGTAGAATTTACCGTGCATTCTGAAGTAACATACAAGCGATTCCCACATTGAGCTACCGAGCGCAGATTCAATAGCCAAATATAGCTGTTTTATTCAACTTTTACGGGATAATTATAATCTGAAAGCTCTAGGGTTTTGTGGTAAAGGGATTGAATTTGATTGGGATAGAAGTAAGAGAATCAGAATTTGGGGTTACTAGGAGAAATCGGATTTTGTAACACCCCGAGATATTCGGAATAATTACAGCGCCGTAAACCCTTTAAGTAAGGATTTACAAGGCTAATTAAAAGAAATGTAGATATAATTCAACAGAGCCACTGAATTTTGAAATACAGAACCGGTTCAACTGATCCAGTGAGTTAATTTATACAACCATATCGAAAATGACATTATTAAAACACACGTACTCGAGTACTAAAGTGAACCAAGAAGACAAATCACAATAATAATAAACATCAACCACATCACTGAGCTATTTCATCGTCATGCCGGTACTGTGGCTGCCTACCCGCTCCTCGTCTACCTGAACATCAAAACAAATGTCCACCCCCGAAGGGGTTAGCAAAATGATGCTAGTACAAGTATCACGATACAAATTTCATCAATGCATTATAAAACATACAAAACGGACTTTCGCCATCGGAATCCAACGATGTGAATCCTCATGATTCCATCAATACAATACAGGGTAATCCAACGATCCAGCACCCTCGGTATAGATCCCCATGATGATCCCGTCGGATCAACGCATGGTGGAAAACCCGTCCAGCAATCCAGCGCCCTCAGCATAGATCCCCATGATGATCTCGTCGGACCAACGCATGTTGGACATTCGATCCAGCGCCCTCAGCATAGATCCTCATGATCCACTCGGATCATTTACAACACAACCATTATAATTATGCATACACATATGCAAATCAACACGTTCATCAACGTATATATCATGACAACTTAAGGAATATAGTCACATGTTCAATAACACGAATAAATCGTACACATGATCAATAATGCAATATCAATAAGCTTAAAATACGATACTTGCCTCAAAGATGGCAAGAACAAATCACTCCAATGAATCTCAACACACTCGAAGGCCGTCTCCTTCGATCAACGTAGCAAGCTCGAACCTTAACAAAAGAAATAATATAGAATTTATCTTATGTCACACGAATGTCTAACAACCCGGTCTACGGCCAAAAGCTCTAAAATGCACCGCTGGACTACTTAGCGTACGCTACGTACTCTACGTAACGTGCGCTAAGTCTGCCCGTTAGCGTACGTAAACAGCGTAGTCTAGCGTACGCTAACTATGTTCCGACAGTCCTTTCGATCACCGATCGACTCGATCGATAGCATAACGTGCGTTACGTACCCAACGTATCGTCGTTAACTCATTCCCGATAGCGCACGTTAATCGACTATCTTAGCGCACTAATCGCATGGCGCTTACTACAGGCGTAAAACTTGATCTAATGGTGATAAAACCCATGAAATCTTCAGTGTTAATACATGTCATCTCCGTGCATATCATGCTCATACGGTTTGTGAAAGATCTCTATGGATTAAACGACTACAAGATACAAGGGTACGTATAATCATCACAACATCATAATTCATCTTGATCTTCGAGAAAGTATCCTAAGTTCCATTCATCCTACGTTCCAAAACGTATGATTCCATTATGTAAAACATAAGAACTTGATAATCTCCACCTACTGGTCATAATCGGTTTTGAAGATACATGAATATGCTTGGGAGTTCAAACACTAAAAAGGTTCAATGGTTTATACGATGAAGAAGTATCGAAACATCGAAAATATCCTTCTAACACATGATGTTCGACTACTTACGAATTTAAGTGACTAGATAATCCCAAATCATGATCAAAACATCCTTCAGAATACTACTAATATTGGTGAAGAATCACCTACCTCAAAGTAGCGAAGAACACGAAGGAACTTTGAAGAAATCTAACACCGAGACCTTGAACACCAATCTCCAATGATCTACAATATTCAACTCGGGCTAGGATGATGATATGAAGGGTTTAGGATGAAGAGAGTGAAAAGTTTGAAAATATGAAAAAGGATGCTGTCCTATATATAGAAAATGGTTATTAGCGCGCGCTAGTCCATATTCATAGCGTGCGCTAACGGCTATACGAAACTTACTGACTTCACTGTACTCAACCTTTAGTGTGCGCTATCCTCATATGAGTAGCGTGCGCTACCGCGTTGACTTGGCTTTTCCCGAAATCCGTCCAGGTTCATCCCGACATAATCCGACCAAGATCCGCAGCCGATCTCACCTACCACCCTGTCTCAATCATATTGACCACGTATAGCGTGCGCTAAGGTTCCTGCACAGCGTGCGCTATGGATCCAAATTAGCGTACGCTACACTTAGTCGATAGCATGTGCTACATGCGCAGAATCACAATTTAGATCACATTCATGAAATCATACACTCAACAACACTGGATCATGAAATATGTAGAATAATAAGCAGATCAAAATGTAATAATACATTATCACAAGGTTCAATTACACATCAGAAATCTCGGGTATTACATCCTCTCTCCCTAAAAAGAAGTTTCGTCCCGAAACTTAAGATGAAAACAACTCCAGATATTTAGTCTTCATACTGTCCTCCGTTTCCCAAGTGGCCTCTTCAGCTCCATGCCGTGACCATTGTACTTTAACCAAGTGTATTGGTTTATTCCTCAATTGTTTGATCCTACTCTCAAGTATCTTGATTGGTCTCTCTTCGAAGGTGCCGTCATTAGCTATCTCGATCTCGTCGAAATCAATAATATGACTGCGATCTGGTATATACTTCCGCAATTGGGATACGTGAAACACATTGTGAACGTGACTCAGTGATGGCGGTAAGGCCAACCTGTACGCTAAATCCCCAACTCTCTCGAGGATTTCAAATGGCCCGATATATCTCGGACTTAGCTTACCTTTCCTCCCAAAACGGAAAATCCCTCGTGTAGGAGACACCTTCAATAGTACGTGGTCCCCAATGTCAAACTCTAGAGGGCGACGACGTACATCTGCATAAGACTTCTGTCGACTCTGGGCAGTCAACAGTCTTTCCCGAATCAAAGCTATCTTCTCTTGAGTTTGAACTATCAATTCCGGTTCCGTCCCGATCAAGTACGAAGAATCATCCTAGCACAGGGGTGATCGGCATCTTCTCCCATACAAATCTTCAAATGGTGCCATCTTAATAGAAGCATGCCAACTATTATTGTAGGTGAATTCAATCAACGGCAAATGAACTTCCCAATCAGTTGACCAATCCAAAGCACAAGCTCTAAGCATGTCTTCTACTGTTTGTATAGTCCTTTCTGACTGACCGTCTGCTAAAGTTCAGCTCGGTCCCCAAAGCCCTGTGAACTGCCTTCTAGAAGTGCGACACGAAGCGACCATCCTGATCTGAAATAATGGTCTTCGGCGTCCCATGCAATCTGACTATCTCTGCAATAAATACTCGTGCCAATTTCTCTGGTCCCCACATGTCTTTAATTCCTAGGAAATGAGCCAACTTGGTTAGTCGATCAACTATAACCCAAATCATGTTCATTCCCGTCTTGGTCCTTGGCATATTTGTGATGAAATCTATCGAGATATCCTCCCACTTCCACTCAGGAATCGGAAGCGGTTTTAACATTCCGGCAGGTCGTTGATGTTCAATCTTAACCTGCTGACAAGTCAAACATTTCGAAACGTACTCTGCTACGTCCTTCTTCATATTTCCCCACCAGAAGTTTTGTTTTAGATCCTTATACATCTTACTACTGCCTGGGTGAATAGAATAGGGAGCGCTGTGAGCTTCCTTCAAAATTGTCCGTCTCAAATCATCATCATCGGGAACGCAAAGTCGACTTTGAAATCTCAGAACTCCATCATCTTGTATCACGAATCCTGGAGCTTTTCCTTTCTTTACTTCGTCACATAACCGAAGGATCAGAGAATCGTTCAACTGCTTAGATTTGATTTCCTCGACTAGGGACGAAGTCAGTTCCATCACATATAATTGCCCTTGGATTTCTAGTGACCATACTTCAATCCCTTCGCGGATCAGTTCTCGTTGAATGCTGGTTTGGGACGTAAGTGCTTCCAACACTCGAAGAGAAATAGGGTTACGGCTCAATGCATCGGCTACTACGTTTGCTTTACCCGAATGATAGAGAATTTCCAAGTCGTAATCCTTGGTCATTTCAAGCCACCTTCTCTGCCTCATGTTTAATTCTTTCTGACTGAAAATGTACTTGAGGCTTTTATGATCTGTAGAGATCTGACAATGAGTGCCATATAAATAATGTCGCCAAATTTTCAAGGCAAAGACCACAGCTGCTAACTCCAGATCATGAGTCGGGTAATTAACTTCGTACGGTTTTAATTGCCGAGAAGCATATGTAATCACCTTATCCCTTTGCATCAACACACATCCCAGACCCTGATTTGAAGCGTCACTGTATACCATGAATCCATGAGTTCCATCTGGTAATGCTAATATAGGTGCTGTAGTCAGTCTCTTCTTAAGTTCATCAAAACCAGCCTGGCATTTCTCATCCCACGTGAACTTTTGAGTCTTCAGAATAACTGAGTGAGTGGACGAGCAATTTTGGAAAATCCCTCTACAAAACGGCGATAATATCCAGCAAGTCCTAAGAAGCTTCAGACTTCTTTCACGTTATTAGGAGCTTCCCATTCCAAGATTGCTTCGACTTTCTTCGGGTCCACCTGAACTCCGTCAGCTGATATCACATGCCTAAGGAAGGTTACTTCCCTAAGCCAGAACTCGCATTTGGAAAGCTTCGCATAAAGCTGTTCATTTCTCAAGGTGCTCAAAACCACACGCAAATGCTCGGCATGCTCCTCTGTGTCTTTCGAATAGATCAAGATGTCATCAATGAAAATGACCACAAACTTGTCTAGGTATTCTAAGAATACCCGATTCATCAATTGCATAAATACCACAGGAGCGTTGGTAAGTCCGAATGTCATCACCATGAATTCATAGTGCCCGTACCGGGACCTGAAAGCAGATTTCGGTATATCTGATTCCTTAATTCTCAACTGATGATATCCTGATCGCAATTCAATCTTTGAGAATACCCTTTCCCCTTGCAGTTGATCAAACAAATCGTCGATCTGAGGTATATGATACTTGTTCTTGATCGTCACCTTGTTTAGCTCCCTGTAATCAATACATAATCGGAGGGATCCATCTTTCTTTCGGACAAAGAGAACGGGTGCTCCCCAAGGAGAAACGCTAGGTTGAATGTAACCCTTCTGCAATAATTCCTCCAGTTGCTTCTTTAGTTCATACATCTCGGTTGGCGCCATGCGGTATGGTGCTCTGGAAATAGGAACGGCTCCAGGATCTAATTCGATAGTGAACTCCACTTCTCTCTGCGGAGGTAACCCAGGTAGTTCGTCAGGGAATACATCTGAAAATTCATTCACAACTGGAATAGATGAGAGTTCTACTCCTTCTTCTTTCTTCATGGCATAGCACCAAATTCCATGACATCCCTGCTTCAGTAATTTCACTGCTTTCATCGCCTTGATTAATTTTCCCGAGCTTCCCGGTATCCATCCTCTGAATAGGTGTTCAGATCCGTCATCAGCAATGATAGAAATGACCCTCTTTCGGTAATTCATAATATCTCCAAAACAGTTGAGCAAATCGTCTCCGAGAATTAAATCGTCACCATGGATGTTAACTACAATAAGATTCGATGGCTAATCTCTCCCTCCTATAGACACTGGAAAATCTCTAGTTTCTAGGGTTCCCACAATTTTCTCTCCGCTCGGTAATCCCACAACATAAGGTTCACAATCATACAAGCACGAGATCTTCAAACGATTAACACAGTTCAAAGATATAAAAGAATGCGTAGCTCCTGAATCGAATAAGACACTAACTGGTTGCAAGAGGATCTGAATCGTACCTGATGCAACAACCGTGTTCTGATCGCCTGACTTCTTCATCTCGTAAGTACGTGGAGGAACGGACCCAGCGCTAGATGCTTCTCTTTTCCCAACATTCTGTTGTTGGAAACCACTTTGCTGCGTCGGATTTACACTAATGTCCTTCGGAACCGGTGCAGGAGTGCGAGTACCAAAAGATCGGGTCGCATTTCCACAAAATGTTCCGCGATGCCCTTCTTGTCCACACTCGAAACAGGTCACAGCAGGTGCGAAACAGTCACGTCGAACATGCCCTGTTTTGCCACAGTTATTACATTTCTTCCCTGCGTCTGAAACGGTTGGTGCTGCCTGGAACTTCTTTCCACCTCGAGAAGGATGTGGAGGCCTCCTGGATGAATGAAATGTGGACTGGCCCTTGCGGGGCCCACTACTCTTATTCTCCGTGAAGTTGCGAGACACCTTCTATTTCTTTGCTTCCGTTGACTTTTCTACTGCCGCCTCTTTCATATCATAGGCCAGTGCTTTGTCCTGATACTGTCGCAAGGTGGTACATTCAAATCCGGACATATACTGCTGAATTTTCGGCTTCATCCGCATGTCGAAATGGAAAATCCTCTCCGCCTCGGTTCTGATCAAGTGGCGCACATAAGTCAGCTGGTGATTAAAAGTCTTAATCATGTCGGTCACAGATGCCTCTGAATTTTGTGGTGAGAAAAACTCTCGGACTCGGGCCTCTCTAACAGGGCGAGGACAATACTGTGCTTCCATCATTAATTTGAACTCCGTCCAGTCAACATTATGCTCCTCAGGTCGAATGGCCTCCCACCTGTCGAAAGCCTCTCCCGTCAGAAGATACTGGGCGACCGGAACCTTTCTGTCGTTAGGACAATTAATCCCTGCAAAGATCTTCTCTAACTCCTTCAGCCAATGATCCCAAGAGAGCGTCTCAGCAGAACCGTCAAATTTTGGAGGATGCAATTTGACCATTTCAGTAAGCCATTTGTCTCCCCGGTTATCCTCGTTATGCTGCTGTCCCATCGCCGTCTGCATGCGATCAACAACCTGAGCAAACTGGTTTATCTGGGCAACCACCTGTTGAAGCACTCCCGGCACGTTAGGATCTGCATTATTATTTACTGATCCCTGCTGTCCTCCGGAATGGGAATCTGTTCGACTAGCGGTTATTTCTGGGGTAGACACCGAATCTTCCTGTCTCGCATTCCCACGTCCGCGTCCACGACCGCGTCCGCGTCCACGACCTCCCCTGAACATACTGTAAATACAAATACTCAATATCCAGGGCAACTTTTCTAAAAGAAAGTCCGTCTATATTCACAAAAAGGAATTAAATAAAACGGTAGTAACTGAGATTTGGAGACTTACAACCACGGTCCACACGACGATGCTGGCTCAGCAGTGATGTTACAAACGACCCGTAAATAACATAAACAGACCCAACTAAAACCCGACTGCCAAGATATCCATGAATCTTAGCTCCGATACCATATTCTGTAACACCCCGAGATATTCGGAATAATTACAGCGCCGTAAACCCTTTAAGTAAGGATTTACAAGGCTAATTAAAAGAAATGTAGATATAATTCAACAGTGCCACTGAATTTTGAAATACAGAACCGGTTCAACTGGTCCAGTGAGCTAATTTATACAACCATATCGAAAATGACATTATTAAAACACACGTACTCGAGTACTAAAGTGAACCAAGAAGACAAATCACAATAACAATAAACATCAACCACATCACTGAGCCATTTCATCGTCATGCCGGTACTGTGGCTGCCTCCCTGCTCCTCGGCTACCTGAACATCAAAAAAAATGTCCACCCCCGAAGGGGTTAGCAAAACGATGCTAGTACAAGTATCACAATACAAATTTCATCAATGCATTATAAAACATACAAAACGGACTTCCGCCATCAGAATCCAACGATGTGAATCTTCATGATTCCATCAATACAATACAGGGTAATCCAACGATCCAGCGCCCTCGGTATAGATCCGCATGATGATCCCGTCGGACCAACGCATGGTGGAAAACCCGTCCAGCGATCTAGCACCCTCAGCATATATTCCCATGATGATCCCATCGGACCAACGCATGGTGGACATTCGATCCAGCGCCCTCAGCATAGATCCTCATGATCCCCTCGGATCATTTACAACACAACCATTATAATTATGCATACACATATGCAAATCAACACGTTCATCAACGTATATATCATGACAACTTAAGGAATATAGTCACATGTTCAATAACACGAATAAATCGTACACATGATTAATAATGCAACATCAATAAGCTTAAAATACGATACTTGCCTCAAAGATGGCAAGAACAAATCACTCCAACGAATCTCAACACACTCGAAGGTCGTCTCCTTCGATCAACGTAGCAAGCTCGAACCTTAACAAAAGAAATAATATAGAATTTATCTTATGTCACACGAATGTCTAACAACCCGGTCTACGGCCGAAAGCTCTAAAAATGGAATCTGCCTGGACTACTTAGCGTACGCTACGTACTCTACATAACGTGCGCTAAGTCTACCCGTTAGCGTACGTAAACAGCGTAGTCTAGCGTACGCTTAACTATATTCCGACAGTCCTCTCTGATCAGCCGACTGACTCGACTGATAGCATAACGTACGTTACGTACCCAACGTAGCGTACGTTAACTCATTCTCGATAGCGCACGTTAATATGACTATCTTAGCGTGCGCTAACTGTGCATGGCAGTTTACTACAGGTTAGAAAACTTGATCTAATGGTGATAAAACCCATGAAATCTTCAGTGTTAATACATGTCATCTGCGTGAATATCATGCTCATACGGTTTGTGAAAGATCTCTACGGATTAAACGACTACAAGATACAAGGGTACGTATAATCATCACAACATCATAATTCATCTTGATCTTCGAAAAAGTATCCTAAGTTCCATTCATCCTATGTTCCAACGTATGATTCCATTATGTAAAACATAAGAACTTGATAATCTCCACCTAATGGTCATAATCGGTTTTGAAGATACATGAATATGCTTGGGAGTTCAAACACTAAAAAGGTTCAATGGTTTATACGATGAAGAAGTACCGAAACATCGAAAATATCCTTCTAACACATGATGTTCCACTAATTACAAATTTAACTGACTAGATAATCCCAAATCATGATCAAAACATCCTTCAAAATACTACTAATATTGGTGAAGAATCACCTACCTCAAAGTAGCGAAGAACACGAAGGAACTTTGAAGAAATCCAACACCGAGAGCTTGAACACCAATCTCCAATGATCTACAATCTTCAACTCGGGCTAGGATGATGATATGAAGGGTTTATGATGAAGAGAGTGACTCTCTAAGTTTAAAAATTCGGATGTGGGAAGTGAAAAGTCTGAAAATATGAAAAAGGATGTTATCCTATATATAGAAAATGGTTATTAGCGCGCTAGTCCATATTCATAGCGTGCGCTAACGGCTATACGAAACTTACTTACTTCACTGTACTCAGCCTTTAGTGTGCGCTATCCTCATATGAGTAGCGTGCACTACCGCGTTGACTTCACTTTTCCCGAAAGCCGTCCAGGTTCATCCCGACATAATCCGACCAAGATCCGCGGCTGATCTCACCTACCACCCTGTCTCAATCATATTGACCACGTATAGCGTGCGCTAAGGTTCCTGCACAGCGTGCGCTGTGGATCCAAATTAGCATACGCTACACTTAGTCGATAGCGTGCGCTACATGCGCAGAATCACAATTTAGATCACATTCATGAAATCATACGCTCAACAACACTGGATCATGAAATACGGAGAATAATACGCAGATCAAAATGTAACAATACATTATCACGAGGTTCAATTACACATCAGAAATCTCAGGTATTACAGATTTGGCGTTGTAACTGTAAGGAAGAAGATGAAAGAACTTAGGTGTTACGGTAGAAGGGAGGCCGCGGAAGAAGATGAATTAGGGTTAAGTGTTTTACGGGTTTCTATAATATTGATTACTAATTAATATTCATTGTTATGGTTATTGTATATAATATTGTGAAACAATGTAAATTATTGAGGTAGCTAAATTAGTTTCTGTTCGATGATGATATCACCGCGTCCCAGGTTCGATCCCTGGGATGTATAATTTTTTTATTATTGATATTTTAAGTGTCAGTAAATTTTGATACTCAATTTACTGATACTCAAGTGTCAGTATCTTATGACACAATTATGTTAAAAATAAAAAATCAGTCAAATGTCTGAAGTTACTGACACTTTTGATAAAGTGTCAGAAACTAAGTGTCAGTAAAAGCTGTTTTTGTAGTAGTTGATCCAGAAGCATGCTTGCTACTTCTGGACTTTTAAAAAGGTTCTGGGCGAAGCTTTATTAACTGTCGCATATTTGATAAATAGGTATTCTTCTGTGTATAAGAACGATAATTATCCAGAGTCTATATGGTCTGGTCGATCTATTGATTTTCAAATTTGCGTGTGTTTGGCTGCGCTTGCATCATAGAAATGATAAGCTCAAGCCCCGTTCTGTGAGATATGTTTTTTTGGGATACCCGAAAAGGGTAAAAAGGTTATAGAGTTTGGCTGGAAGGACAATCTTATTTTAAAACCCTTGTCAGCCGAGATGATGTTTTTCAATGAAAATGAGTTCTTTTGCGTTTTACCAAACCCGAAAAATCCCCCTGCTCCAAATGAGGTGGAGCTGCATATTTCTCTTAATGATCCTGACAATTTGCAAACTGAAAATGAGCATGATAGTCATGATAATGATGATATGCATGATGAAATTGAAAAACAACTGCAGGAAGCAGACTTGCATGATTATCAAATTTATAGGGATAGGTCTAAAAGGGATATTAGGAGATAATCTCATTTAAATGATTTTCACATGACTTCATATGCATTAGGTTGTTTGAATCAACTGATAATTGTGAACCCAGTCTTATGAGGAAGCTTTGAACTCTAAATGTTCAGAACAGTGGCTAAATGCAATGAATGAATAAATTGACTTCACTGCATACAAGTTAAACTTAGGCTTTTGTGCAAAACCCGCACAATGTCTTGTTATTGATTGTAATTAGCTTTCCAAAGTAAAAATAGAAATGATTCTCTCAGCTTTAAAGCAAGATTGGTTGCTAAGCGCTTCACTAAAAAAGAATTACACCGAAATATTTGCTCATATTGTTAAATTCACCATTGTTCGCATAATGCTTGCTTTGGTTGCATAATTGGATTGGGAATTTAAACAGTTCGATGTTAGAACTGCTTTCTTGCATGGTGAATTAGAAAAAAAAAAATTTTGAGTCAGCCTGAAGGTTTTGTTGATCTTAAGCATCCTAATCATGTATATTTGCTTAAGAAGTTTTTATATAGTTTAAAATAGTCCCCTAAAGAGTGGAATATGAAATTTGATTAGTATATGCTTTCACTTAAATTCAATAGGAGTAATTATGATAATTGCTTATATTTTTTAAAATTATTCCAAAAATCATATTTTCTTACTTTTGTATGTGGATATATGCTCTTGGTGAGCCCGTATTTGAAAACTGTGGATAATATTATTATGTGCTTCAATGCTAAGTTTGACTTGAAATACCATGGGGATGTAAAACGAACTCTTGGTATTGTAATATCCGTACCTTTCTATTTTTAGCAGTTTTTATTTTTGATGCATGTCTATTTTTATCGACTCGCTTGTAACCGTTTCAACACTTTGAATCTATTTTGTTCTTGGTGTGTTTCCATTTGGACGAGTTTCGGAGGTGTTTTTATATAATTTCGCTTTATGTTATGTTTTGTCGCATGTATGTTCGATTCTCGTAAAACTCATTTGATTTCGTTGTTTCATTGTTTCCATGAGCCGGTATGGTTGAATTACTTGTGTTGCAGGTTTCGGTTCTTAAATCTGATGTCGTATCGTGATTTTTGGACGTTTCGGGCCGTTTTGTAATTTCTATAAGTTTAGGGAATTTTATCTCTTTTGTCGTATTTCGAACCTTCCGGTAGTCAGAATTGTACTTTCTTTCATTACTTAGCTTCGTCATCGCGAATACCTTGTATTTATGTTTTTAGATTCTGTCATTGTTTTGCATTTTGACTTCGTATTTTCCTAAGCAATGAAATGCATTCAGCAGTGTTGAACTGCTGCATAAATAGCGTACGCTATTCATGCTTTCTTGCATGCGCTATCGATACACGTATAACGTACGTTAAACCTTAGTATTAACGTATGTTATGTTTCTCAGTGTTTTGGACAGTAGGTTCTGCCAAGTTTCTGCCGAGTCCTTACGTACGTTAACTCATGGTTGTTACGTACGTAAGCTTTCTTGTCTAATATAGCGTACGGTATCAGCCTCAGCAAATTGGGCAGACCGTTCTGCCGAACTCTTATGTACATTAACTATATGAGTGTTACGTACGTAAGAGTCTTAACATACGTTAACCTCCCTATGTTAACGTACATAACGAATAGTCAGGTATTTAATACCTGAACAGATCCAGTCGCGTCATTTTCTTCTTTCTTCCTTTCTTGTCTGCGGCTGGAGTTCTTCCAGACGATTTTGAGCGATTCTTAAAGATAAATCTGTGGGGTCCGTAATAGATTGTTTGTGGTGCTCCCAACGGAGTATATCATCATTGTAATCATCTTCCTCCATCCGAAATTCGAGGTATTTCGACTAGAACCCTAACTTTGTCCATTTTGGGGGGTTTTCGAGTTTTGTCTTCCTAAACTCGTATCGTTCGTTTGTACTGCAATATTTCCTATCGATTGATGTTATCGGATGATTTCCAATCCATTTCTGTCGTGTTTAATCCGTGGATTGTTGATTCGGGGAGGTTTTGTGAAAACCCTCGCCCGTAGTGAACATACACGTATTGTTATGGTTGTAATCAGGGTTGTAGGCGTATTCCATTCGATTATCGTTATCATTTAGGACTGAGTTGGGTTAACTTTGTGTTTAGGAGCGGACGTGGTCACTCCGGGTCATTCATAACCGCCGTTTTGCTTTCCGTTTCGTCAAAGATGTCTCAAAGGCAAGTACTTTATATTTGTGTGCATATTGTAGTATTTGAATTATGCCTTCCCGTGTATGTTGTGGATGTGAATGCGTATGTTCACCTAGGGATGGTATGACTGGGCTTTGGGGATAAATAGTGCCATGTGTATGTGTATCACGAACTGGGGTTAACCACCCAAGGATGGTCCGACGTCGCCTTTGCGGGGTACGGTGGCCGTGAGTCTCGTATCAACGGTTAACCTTTGAAATATTTTGATAGGGAACTGTATTTTGTGCGTGTTCACCGTAATATTCCGGAATATAAATGTTTTCTAAAATGATTTTGGTGCATATTTCATCTGATTAGAATGGTACTTCAAATGGATTGTACTTGCACTAGCTGTTGTAGCTAACCCCTTAAATGGGGGAAATACTTTTGTATTTCAGGTACAGGTCTTGGAGGCGAACGAGCATGCAGACAGTACGAGGATGATGGGCAAGGGTGATTCTGTTCAATGGTCGTTTGTTGATGTCATGTCTTTTAAATTTAATTAGTCATGTCGTTCATTTCAATACTCGAGTACTTCTTTCTTTTGAACATTGTAATTGTTGTGTACCCGATTTGGGGTTGGTTTTGACGTTTAATTGCAATGTTGGGTTCGGTCTACTTATTTTGTATGTCTTGGATTGAGAATTCGTTTGTATGTTGATGATGTTTATCACCGTCGTAATGTCAAGTTTGTGTGTTAGCCTGGTGGATTTCAAAGGGTGAGGTCCACGACATTGTAATATGCCCTGAACATCTTGGGGGTGTTACAGAATATGGTATCGGAGCCTAAGATTTTATGGATACCTAGGCTGTCGGTCATTTGGGTCTAGTCGAGTGTCGTTTCTGAACAGTATCACTACTATGCCATCACCTCAGTATGCCGATGCTCGTAAGTTTTTCCTAACTTGACTCGTTGTGTTACCCTATGTGGTTCTAGCACGCTTTGGATTTGGAAGCTTCTAGAAGGATCGAGATTGCTCTCCAGACTTCTTGTATTTACTTGATAGAGATTGTAACATTCCGGAAGCCCTCCGGAATGATCATAGAAAAGGATAGAAGTATGTAGCTTGTCTTATGATCTCTTGTATGTTCTAGATACATGTAGAATATTGTATATTCTAGAAGTTGTAGATGGAGTCCTATAAAAGGATCTCCAAGTCCCTCATTTGTACACATCCAATCTTGAGCAAGTGAATAAAAGTTCCTTTCAAAAGAGCAGTTTCTCTCTCTATATTTCTCTCTCTAAAACACTTCAATCTTCCGCACTTAACCGAGATGGTTGGGAAAGCCTGCCTTAGTAGCCGAAGGACTGAGTTGCTAAGGGCCGCACGACATAACTCGACGGACTGAAGTTTGCCCGTGACACGTGGTATCGGAGCCCGGATTTTTGGTAAGGTGAGAGAATGAGCGGAAAAAACAGCATGGTCGCAAGACAAAGAAAACTGGAAGGGATATGTCTAGGGATCCTGCAGCTTCGATGGAAGCTAAGGTGACCAAGATCGAGGTGGCTGTTAGAGAAACCATCAAACGGATGGACGTGCTAGAAGAAAATGCAAGTGAAATCGAGAACAAGGTGTTGCTTGCTTTCAACGAGCTGAAGTCTACACTCCTTGGCGAAGTCGCCAAATTGTGGGAGGAGCTGACCGCACGGATGGAAAAGACTAAGGAGGATTGTGCATTATGCAAGGCAGCTGTGGCAGGTGGTACCATGGCAAGGGAGACGCCGCGCATTCGGGCACCAGAACCTCTGAAATACTCGGGTAAGCATAGTGCTAAAGAACTTGATAATTTCTTTTGGTCTCTCGAAACCTATATGGATGCAGTACGTATAAGGGATGACGAGGACAAGATCAAGGCGGCGATCTTGTACCTAAGTGATGACGCTGCCTTATGGTGGAGACGGCGCCATCAAGATATTGCACGAGGGACATGTCAGATAGACACTTGGGAAGAATTCAAGGTGGACTTGAAAAAGCAGTTCTATCCAGAGATCGTCGAGAGTCTGGCAATGAAGAAGCTGCGTGGCCTAAAGCAATCGGGGAGTGTGAAGGATTATGTCAATGAGTTCTCCTCACTCATGTTGGAACTTCCCGAAATGTCGGAAAAGGGTCGATTCTTATATTTCTTGGACGGGTTGCAGTCATGGGCGGCCCTTGAACTGAGGAGACAGAAGGTCCAAGATTTGTCAGAGGCAATTGCCGCAGCCAAGGAAATTGTTGAGTTCCGAAAGGACTTCACGCCGTGGAAGGATTACAAGAAGGGAGGCAAGGAAAAAGGTGGGGCAGACAGGCCTCACAGGACGGGATACAAGCCGACCTTCAAAGAGAAAGAAAAGACCAATGAAGTCAAGGGAAGGGAGTGCTTCTTATGGGGTCCACACTTCATCGAGGAGTGCCCGAAAACGAAAGCGCTAAATGCCATAATAAGCCAATAGGAGGAACGGGCCGAAGAAATGCGAATGTGGTCGATGCAACTCCTCAATGCAATGAAGGCGAAGGAAGAAATAGTGATGGTACCCAAGGCAGAAAAGGTCAAGAATGGTCTCATATACGTTGAGGCAAAGATAAACAAGGGTGTCACAAAGGCCTTAGTAGACACGAGAGCCACACATAATTTCTTAGCTGAGGATGAGGCGGTCCGATTGGGCGTAAAAGTTGCTAAAGAGATGGGATGGATAAAAATGGTGAACTCCACAACAAGACCCATCATTGGCGTGGCAAAGCAAGACCCAGTTCAACTGGCAGAATGGCAGGGCAAGATTGATTTGACGGTGGTCCGGATGGATAATTACCGAATGGTGCTAGGCATGGAATTCATGGAGTTGATGAAGATGGTAACCATCTAGAATGCACAAATTCTGAGCGTCCCTCCAAACAAGGTAACTTTCGATATTCCCTTACTTCGTGGGAAACTCGAGTCTCGTATGTTATCGGCTATGCAGGCATCGAAAGGGTTTAAGAAGGGGCAAGATACGTACATTGCCGCCTTAAAGACGGACGACCCAATTGTTGGCAAAAATGTCCCGGCGGAAATCGAAGAAGTGCTAGCCGAGTTTAAGGATGTGATGCCTCCCGAGTTGCCCAAGAAGTTACCACCGAGGCGGGAGGTGGATCACGAGATTGAGCTGGAACAGGGGGCCAAGCCTCCTGCGGTGGGGCCGTACCGGATGGCTCCGCCCAAGTTAGAAGAGCTTCGAAGGCAGCTAGAAGATTTACTTGATGCCGGCTATATTCGTCCTTCCAAAGCTCCATATGGCGCCCTAGTGTTGTTGCAGAAGAAACAAGATGGTAGTTTGCGGATGTGCATTGACTACCGAGCGCTCAAAAAGGTTACTATAAAGAACAAATACCCAATACCTTTGGTGGCTGATCTATTCGATCACTTGGGGAAGGCAAAGTGGTTCTCTAAGCTAGACTTGCGGTCGGGGTATTGGCAAGTTCGCATTATAGAAGAAGACGAACTAAAGACCACCTACGTAACAAGGTATGGTTCATTTGAGTTCTTGGTTATGCCCTCTGGCTTAACAAATGCACCTACAACTTTCTATACTCTCATGAATAAGATATTTCACCCATTCTTCGACAAGTTTGTCGTGGTGTATCTGGATGATATAGTAATATACAGCGAGTCCTTGAATGAACATGCTGAACATCTGTGGGAAGTGTTCCGAGTCCTAAGGGAGAACGAGTTATATGTAAAGTTGGAGAAATGTGCGTTCGCCCAAACGGAGGTGATGTTATTGGGGCATAAGGTGAAAGAAGGGAAGATTTTGATGGACACAAAGAAGGTGCAGGACATTGCCGAGTGGGAACCTCCTCAGAGCGTCTTCGAACTTCGATCGTTATTGGGGTTGGTGAACTATTATCGGTGAATCATTGAGGGATATTCGGCGAGGGAAACGCCATTGACTAACTTACTGAAGAAAAAGGTTGCGTGGGAATGGACGGACGAGTGCCAAGAATCCTTCGAGGATCTGAAGGTGGCGGTCACAAATGACCCGGTGCTGAAACTTTCGGATTACACAAAGCCCTTTGAACTGCACTCGGATGCCTTCGACTATGCCATTGGAGGAGTTTTAATGCAATATGGGCATCCTGTTGCGTACGAGTCCCGGAAGTTAAACGATACGGAATGGCGATATCCGGTCCATGATAAGGAGATGACAACGATCATCCATTGTCTTCGTGCATGGAGACATTACTTGCTCGGGAGTCACTTTGTGATCAAGACGGACAATGTGGCGACTAGCTACTTTCAAAACCAGAAGAAGATCACCCCGAAGCAAGCGCGTTGGCAGGATTTCTTGGTTGAGTTTGATTATACTATGGAGTACAAGCCAGGAAAAACGAATGTTGTTACAGATGCTCTAAGTCGGAAGGCCTCACTTGCATCTATCACCCAAGTGCAGTTTGACCTAGCCGACCGAATAAGAGACGTAATAGCCCAAGATCCCCTGGCCAGAAGTCTGGTGGAACTGGCTTAGGAGGGCAAGACAAGGAAATTTTGGCAATAAAATGGCTTACTCTTCACTGTTGGAGATGGGTTGTATGTGCCTCGATCAGACAACCTTAGAAGGGAAGTGCTGAAGGAGTGCCATGATTCGAAATGTGCAGGACACCCAGGTACTCTTCATACTAAGGCACTGGTTGAACAGTCATTTTATTGGCCTAACCTGCAGGATGACGTTAACGCCTATGTGAAGACCTGCTTGGTGTGCCAACCAGACAAGGTCGAACAGACTAAACCGGTAGGACTGTTGGAGCCATTACCTATTGCCGAACACCCGTGGGACAGTGTTACAATGGACTTCATATCGGCACTACCGAGATCTGACGGATGCGGGTCAATCATGGTGGTAATTGATTGTTTTTCCAAGTATGGAACTTTCATACCGGCGATGAAGGATTGTAAGGCCAAGGAAGCTGCCCGATTATTCTTAAAGCATATGGTGAAGTATTGGGGAATTCATCGAAGCATCATTAGTGACCGAGACCTGCGATTTACTGGAAAGGTTTGGAGGGAGTTGTTCAAGTTGATGGGGTCAATCCTCCACTTCTCGAAGATCTTTCACCCCCAAATAGATGGCCAAACAGAGCGAGTAAATCATTTGTTGGAGATATACCTCCGTCACTTCGTAAGTGCCAACCAAACTGACTGGGCTCGTTTACTTGATGTTACACAATTCTCTTATAACTTGCAGCGGAATGAGTCCACCCAACAAAGTCCATTCGAGCTAGTGATGGGGCAACAACCAACGACACCCCAGGAGTTGGTCCGAAAATATGAAGGTGCAAGTCCGGCAGCGTACAAATTTGCTAAAGGATGGAGTGAAGAACATGACATAACAAAGGCGTATTTGACTAAGGCTGCCAAAAGAATGAAGAAGTGGGCGGATGACAAGCGCCGTCAAGTAGGGGACAAAATGTTGGTCCGCATGATTGGAAGGAACGTGAAGGCGATCTGTCAAGTACACAAAGGCTTGACACGGAGATATGAAGGACCCTTCGAGGTAGTGAAGAAAGTCGGCATGCGATCATATCGGCTCAATATTCCTGATGACTTCAAGATTTATCCGGTCTTCCATGTGAGCCTCTTGAAACCTTATTATAAGGACGAGGAAGACCCATCCTGAAACGAGTCACCCTGCCTGCCAACATGGTGTCATTTGATAAGGAAATTGAAGAGATCTTGGCGGATCGACAAGTGGCAAAACGGGGGACACCCCGCTGGATGGAATACTTGGTACGCTGGAGAGGTTTACCAGACAGTGAAGCTTCGTGGGAGAAAGAACAAGACTTGTGGCAATTCAAGACCAAAATTGAGGTATACAAGGCAAAGACTTGACGAGGACGTCAAGACTCAGGTGGGGGAGAGTTGTCACGCTTTGGCTTTGGAAGCTTCTAGAAGGATCGAGATTGCTCTCCAGACTTCTTGTATTTACTTGATAGAGATTGTGACATTCCGGAAGCCCTCCGAATTGATCATAGAAAAGGATAGAAGTATGTAGCTTGTCTTATGATCTCTTTTATGTTCTAGATACATGTAGAATATTATATATTCTAGAAGTTGTAGATGGAGTCCTATAAAAGGATCTCCATCCCTCATTTCTACACATCCAAGCTTGAGCAAGTGAATAAAAGTTCCTTTCAAAAGAGCAGTTTCTCTCTCTAACTTTCTCTCTATAAAACACTTCAATCTTTCGCACTTAACCGGGGCAGTTGGGAAAGCCTGCCTTAGTGGCCGAAAGACTGAATTGCTAAGGGGCGCACGACATAACTCGATGGACTGAAGTTTGCCCGTGACAGGTTCCTTTCTTAGTATTGTGATGTATTTTGTGTTTGATCTATAATCACTAGTTACTTCTTCAGAATGCCTACTGGTAGAGGACGCGGACGCGATCGCGGACGCAGCAGGGGACGTGGCGTAGCCAGTGGGGTGTCCATGTCCGATAGCTCTGGGGCTGGTTCGGCAACGCCTTCTTTGTCGAACAGTGTCCCGCCTAGTGCCGAAGGTCAGCAGGATTAGTCTGCTAGCTTCGGTAATACCAATGATAACGCCGGGGTAGCGAACATTCTTAAGCAAGTAACGAATCAGATGGCGCTACTAACCCAGGCGGTCCTGGTTAACCAAGCTAATGCTAATTCGGTTCCACCTACTAGTTATAGTACCGATAAGTTGCTTCAGGATTTGATCCGTATACGTCCATCGCAGTTCGATGATACTTCCGACCCTTATGGTTGGGAGAGTTGGTTATTCGAGATGGAAAAAGTGTTCGAGGCGCAAACTGCTCCGAGGAGAGGAAAGTACAAATTGCTTAGTACTTTTTTGCCAATGAGGCGGCAACGTAGTGGCAAGCAGTGAAACCACGTGACCGGGAAGCTTCGTGGGATGAGTTCCGAGAATTGATGGAGGCCGAGTATTGTCCGTGGTCGGTGAAAGAGTGAAGGATTCGAGCCTTCTTTGAAGCAAAACCCCAGGATGTTCCCGTCTCACAGGCGATCAAGGACTACAATCAGCAGCTACATTATGTAAGGAATCAGGTCCAAGATGAGCAAGATAAGATCCGCCACTTCAACATGTGAATGAAACCGAGGGTTCGCCACTACATGTCTGGTCTTGGGTGTACAACTTTGAAGGACTATCAGAACAGGGCGATGGCCTATGAGATGTCCTTTTCTGCGACAGAGGTGGCAGCAGAGGGTAAGAAACAGAAGACTTCCGGTCAGTTTTCGGGAGGTAAGTCTGGTGGGCATCAGAATACTCAGTCTGGTTCGCGGCTCCTTGGGAATAAGTCCCCGTGATTTGGGCGAGGCCATGGTTCTAAGTCTACTCCGGTTGTTTCTGTTCGTGGCCATACCTATTTTAACTGTGGTCGTCCAGGACATATGATGAGTGAGTATGACAAGCCACCGATATAGTGTCTTAATTGCAGTCGTATGGGGCATCGTGCTAAGTATTGTGGAGATGCGAGTCGGACACCAGTTACTTAGGTGTCAGCCCCAGCTACGAGAGAACTGAGTGTGAATCAGGCTCCGATAGCTAATCAGCCTCAGTAGAGTTTCGGCAGAGGTCGAGGACGTGGGCAGTCCTCTAGAGGGGTAGCTTCTAGTGCGAGGTCTGTTCCGCCCCATGTGTATGAGATGAGACGAGCTGGAGATCCCGATGCGACAGTGGCTACAGGTACCGTTCACATCCTTGACCATCTTGTTTCCGTGCTATTCGATTCTGGTGCTATGCATTCTTTCATCTCTTTGGATTGTGTGCGTCATCTGCATGTTGATTGCTAGTTGCATGTGAACCATTTGTTGTTAAACTGCATAGTGCAGATAGTATTGTGGGGAATCGTGAGGTTAGAGATTTTTCGGTGGGTATTGCAGGGATGGATTGGTCTTCTAATCTGATTGTGGTAGACATTAAGGATAAGGATCTGATTCTTGGTGAGGGCTGGCTGGATCGACATGGGGCGATCATGAACTATAGAGCAAGAACCACTTCAAGGTTAGCTGATGACGATATCGGGTACTATTTTGTGGGATGCAAACGGAGGAGTCAGAGATTCTTGATCAGCGCTATGAAAGTGGTGAAACTTCTTCGAGGAGGTTGCACTAGTTTCTGGTGTTATGCTTTGAGATCGGGAGAAGGGGGAGTCGAGCTCTCGTCTATTCCGGTACTAAACGAGTATCCTAACACCTTTCCAGATGAGTGGCCGGGTTTGCCACTAGACCGTGAGGTTGAGTTCACCATTGATTTAGAGCTGAGTGCGGCCCCAATTTTGAAAACGCCATATCGCATGGCGCCTGCCGAGATGCTTGAGTTGAAGAAACAGTTGGAAGAGTTGCTAGACATGGGTTACATTCGGCCGAGCGCTTCATATTAGGGCAAATCGGTCTTGTTCGTAAGGAAGAAAGATGGATCACTTCGTTTATGCATTGACTACCGAGAGTTGAACAAGGTGACCGTCAAAAAAAGTATCCGCTCCAGAAGGATTGACGACTTGTTTGACCAATTGCAAGGAGCGACCGTGTTCTCGAAGATTGATTTGAGATTGGGGTATTACCAACTCCGAGTGAAGGATTCTGATATTCCGAAGACGGCCTTTCGGACGAGATACGGCCACTACGAGTTTGTAGTTATGCCGTTCGGTCTAACTAATGCCCCAGCCGTATTCATGCAGTTAATGAACAAGGTCTTTATCGAATATCTCGATAAGTGTGTAGTCGTTTTTATCGACGATATTCTGATTTACTTGAGGAGCGAGGAGGAGCATACACATCATCTTGATATCGTGTTGGGAATGTTGAGAACTCAGTGCGATGTTCTCAAAGTGCGAGTTTTGGTTGCGAGAGGTTATGTTTCTCGGTAACGTGATCTCGGCCGAAGGTGTTCGTATGGACCCACACAAGATAGATGCAGTGTTGGATTGGGCGCCGCCCAAGAACGTGAAGGAAGTCCGTAGTTTTCTGGGTCTGGCGGGGTATTATCGAAGGTTTGTCGAGGGGTTCTATAAACTCGCTCGACCGCTTACTCAGTTGTTGCAGAAGTCATAGAAGTTTGTCTGGTTAGACGAGAGGCAGAAGAGTTTCGAAGAGTTGAAGAAGCGGTTGACTACCACTCTCGTCTTGGCCTTACCGTGTGGTAATGAGGGTTCCTCAGTTTAGAGCGATGCCTCAGGCCAAGGGCTTTGATATATACTCATGCATCACTGGAAGACGATTTCTTATGCTTCCCATCAGTTGAAACCGTACGAGTTGAATTACCCTACCCACGATCTTGAGTTGGCTACAGTTGTGTTTGCGTTGAAGATCTGGCGTCATTACTTGTATAGCTCGTCGTGTTAGATTTTCACGGATCACAAGAGTCTGAAGTATATTTTCACACAGAAGGAATTGAATATGAGAGAGGAGGTGGCTGTAGTTAATCAAGTATTACGATCTCGAAATCCTTTATCATCCGAGCAAGGCAAATGTGATAGCGCTAAAGTCTGAGGTGTATTGGGAGAGGTATGGCTTTTATAACACGGCTTTACAGTACAGACCGCACACGGGCCGTGTCACAGGACACGGCCGGGTCTACTGTCCAGAGAGTTTTTGCATTTTCAGGGACAGTATGACACGAGCCGTGTCATTTTTCGGTGCAAGTCCATTTTTTTGACATTTTACTCGGCTTGAATGGAATTTCTTGGCATTTTTGGCTTGATAAAAGGCCTTGGACCAGACTTTTGAAGATATTCTGAATATTGGAGAGATTAGAGAGACAAAAACACAAGATTGAGAGCTTTTCATCCAAAAAGAAGGAGGTTTGAAGGGAATTCTTGAAGAACACTTCAAGAACATTTGAAGGCTTCAACCGGGATCAATCAAGACACCATCCGAGTTTTATCTTCTTCCTATCTTTTATTCATTTTGTTGGTTTATTTAGCATGAACATCATGAACATGATGATTTTTAATATTTCTTTCATTACCATGTCTGGCTAAACTCGTTAGATTCCGGGCATGGGAGTACGTTGATTTGCTATGGTTTTGAGGGATTGATGATTATATATATCTAATGTGATTTCTTTATCAAATACTTGGTTTTTATTCATGTTTAGACACTTGATCAATGTTTTTAGATGTTAAACTTAATTGCTCATAATTCGAGAGAAGGGGGCATTAATAGGTTTCGAGTATTTGACGTAGTAAATTACTAGATTGAGAAATCGGTGATGAACTATGATGATGTTTAATCTTATGAACATTTTGGAGTTAGATAATTTATAATAGACGGAGACGTTGTTATAGGTTGTTTAATCTACTTGAGTCGGAAATCAGTATCGCTTCGGACACTTGAGTTGGTCACGGCGCAGCCAGAGCTCCAGCGAGAGTTGATGGGATTGAGTATTGAGGTTGTGTTACCAAGGAATGCTGGGCAATTGTGCTATCTTGAGATTTCTTCGTCTCTAGTCGACGACATTAAATCGAGACAATTAGAAGATCCGATGTTTATTTAACTCCGTGAGAATTTGGTGAAGGGGTAAGCCCCAGGATTCGTGATTCATGAAGATGGTGTGTTGAGATTCCAAGGTCGGCTGTTTGTTCCGAACGACTTGGAATTGAGGCATGGCATTATGCGGGAGGCTCATGCGTGTAACCTTACTCATTCTATTCGGGCTCGAGTAAAATGTATAAGGATTTGAGGAAGAATTTCTGGTGGAATGACATGAAGAATGAGGTAGTATAGTTTGTGGCTAAGTGTTTGACTTGTCAGCAAGTCAAAATCGAGCATCAGCGGCCAGCCGGGTTGTTGAAACCACTTTCTATCCCAGAATGGAAGTGGGAGGACGTCTCAATGGGTTTTGTCACGAATTTTCCGTGGACAAAGACGGGAATGAACATGGTGTGGGTGATCGTGGATCGACTAACTAAGTCAGCACATTTTCTGGGCATCAAGGACACTTGGTGTCCAGAAAAATTGGCTCGTATTTTTATTTCGCAGATCGTGAGACTTCATGGTATGCTGAAGACTATTATTTTGGACAAGGATGGTCGGTTTGTATCGCATTTCTGGCAGGCAGTACATAAGGCTTTGGGGATGCATTGCGTTTGAGCACGTCTTTCCATCCCTAGACCAATGGGCAGTCCGAGCATACCATTTAGACATTCGAGGATATGTTGCGTGCGTGTGCGCTAGACTGGAGTAGTGATTGGGAGGAACATCTGGCCTTGATAGAGTTCACTTATAACAATAACTGGCATGCGTCGATTAAGATGGCACCGTATGAAGCACTTTGTGGCCGACGATGTCGATCACCGATATGTTGTAATGAGCCATCCGATTTAGTTGGCACCGAGCCAGATCTTGTGTTGGAGACTAGGAGGAAAGTCGAGTTGATTCGAGAGGGAATGTTGACGGCTCAGAGTTGACAAAAGTCTTACGCGGATGTTAGGCGTCGACCCTTGGAGTTTGAGGTAGGGGATCATGTCTTGTTGAGAGTCGTATGACCTGTGTAAGGACTCAATTCTCTTTATGTTCATACATTCATTATGTCATTAATTATACATGCTTTGTTGAAACCTATATGCGATATTATTGTTATGATTGATTCATGACTTATTGTTTTGGAGCACGTGTGACCTGTGTAAGTGTTACGGATCAACTCATTCATCAGTTAATAATCCTCAATCATCATTTTGATCTTGTCGATCATGTTAATTCATTCATCACTCAGTCAATCTCATTGTTCAGTTAATTCATTCATCACTCAGTCAATCTCATTGTTCAGTTAATTCATTCATCACTCACTCAAACTCATTGTTCAGTTAATTCATTCATCACTCAGTCAAACTCATTATTCAGTTAATTCATTCATCACTCGGTCAATCTCATTGCTCAGTTAATTCATTCATCACTCAGTCAATCTCATCGCTCAGTTAACTCATTCATCACTCAGTCAATCTCATTGTTCAGTTAATTCATTAATCATCCAGTCCATCTCACGGTTCAGTTGTTGATCTTATGTATCGAATTTTCAACCTTGTTAACTTGTTCAAGATAATCATTTCAGGAATTTCATCAGATAATCATGTTACCTCACTTGATCTTTCATGCAATCTTATCATATTCCGGCGTCATGTTGACAATCATTTCATTGCATTATTAATGCATTCATTGTGTTAGAGCGTGTATGCTCATTGTTATCATTCTGTCTCATAATCATAATGCGATCTTCATACGAGATCTGTAATTATCACGTGACTTCCTGCCTCGGTATGGGAAGAGCTGTCAGAGGAGCATCAGACTCCGACGTCCAAGAGATCGTTTTCTAGTCGTCTTCGTGCTGGGAGAGCATCTTCATCTCAGACGAAGAGATAGACTGTTGTTTGCTTTAACTGTGATACACTAGGACATTCATCACCGGTTTTGAGCAAGTTAATTCTTGCTCGATAATAGGATAATCATTCATTTCATTTGTCGTTCATTCATTCACATAAGTCATACATCATATATCAATCACGTTGAGACTTATTATTATAAAACTAATCATTCACTTCACGGGGAACAATGGTTGCAATCATTTCATTTGAGCTCTCACTTATTACATTATCATTTCACCCCGGTGAGTCATTCTTGATCCTTGTTGGATTTTGATTCATTATCATTCATTGTGATCATTCTTGTTCTTGTGTATCTCGTTTATTTTTCCTGGCGGGATATTGCTTCTCCCTCCTTGTTTTAAGTTTCGGGACGAAACTTCTTTTAAGGGGGGTAGTATGTAATATCCGCAATTTCGATTTTCCGGTAATTTTCTTTTTTTGGCGGAAGTCCATTTAATGTTATTATTCATGTTGCGAGCTTTGGATTGGTGTTTCGATCGTGTATCATGTATTTCGGATGTTTTGGGCCATTTTCGTAATTTCCCAAAGTTTGGGTTAATTACTTTCCGTTGTCGAATTTCGAGCCTTCGGGTGGTCGGAATCGTGTGTTCTCTTAGCGCTTGGATTCGTCTTTGCGAGTACTTCATAACCGTATCTTCGATTCATATTCAGGTTTCGGGTTTCGACGTCGTTCGGGCCGTCGGAGTGGTCACGACAGAGTCACGGCCGCACTTCTTGGAACCTGGCCTAGCCGAGTTACGGCCGTAAGGTGCCGGTTACGGCCGTACGTGCTCGGCAATGCTCGGACGAATGCCGGTTACGGCCGTAAGGGCTGTCAGTTACTGCCGTACGGGTGCCAGGCAGTGTTCGGACGAATGCCGGTTACGGCCGTAAGGACGTGCCGGGTACGGCCGTAAGTGCCGAGTTACGGCTTAAGGCCCTGTCGATTATGGCCGTAAGCGATCGGCAGGCGCTGGGCGGGTTTTGATGAATGCCGGTTACGGCCGTAACCCTGTCGGCCATATATAGGCTCTGACCGGCCATACCTCATTTTCTTCACATTTCTTCACTCGGGTGCGGCTGGCGACGGGGAAAATCGGGAAATGGAGTTTTTGGTCGATTCCACTCGATTTCTAAGCATTTTTGAAGGTACTTGTCAATTATATCATCATCAAATCATTGTTCTTCGTCGGATCGAGGTAATTTCTTGAAATCTCCTAGAATTTGTTTTTCGAGATTTCTTCTTGATTTTTGTTGTTTGTCCGAATTTGATGAATCAGTTGATGTTAGTAAACATTATTAATCGTGTTCTATGGATTGTATATCCATATCTTCGATTCATTCAACCCGATTGATGATTCTTAGGTTCTTGAGGAACTTTGAACATTTAGTGTTCGATTAAATGTCTCAAAGAGTTTTTTTCGGTCGTTGTGTTGATTTCGATTGATATTATATTATTGAATGAATTGTATTTCATTCAAGGTTGTTCGAGTACTTGTGTTTGTCGGAGGACACCGTTCGTTGTTCGTGGAAGGAATTCATCGCCATCGGTTGAGGCAAGTTTTATACTTGTACTAGTCAATGAGATTAATATTATCATATATGTGTATGAATGTGTTGTATCATTCCAAGACTTAGTCTCTTCATAAGTTCATTGATATTAGGGGATCGTTCGATACGATACTCTTCGGCAATTATGCCAAATGTTTATAATCATTCATTAATGGCCGGTAAGTCATTAAGATATTCGTTGTTAATGTTATTATCGATCACCGGTTCGCGGTGTCGATGTATCGGTTGTTGTTGTTAATATTGATGTCGATCTAGACGTTGTTGTAATCATTGTTATTAATGTTGGGGTCTCGTCATTCATGTTGTATTGGCCGTTCTAAGGCAATCTAGGAGTTCAATCATTCATTGTATCATTGTTATCGATTGGCCGTTCTAAGGCAATCGAGGAGTTCAATCATTCATTGTCTCATTGTCATCGATCAGCCGTTCTAAGGCAATCGAGGTGCTCAATCATTCATTGTATCATTGTCATCGATTAGCCGTTCTAAGGAAATCGAGGTGCTCAATCATTCATTATATCATTGTCATCGATTAGTCATTCTAAGGCAATCGAGGTGCTCAATCATTCATTGTATCATTGTCATCGATTAGCCGTTCTAAGGCAATCGTGGTGCTCAATCATTCAATGTATCATTGTCATCGATTAGCCGTTCTAAGGCAATCGAGGTGCTCAATCATTCATTGTATCATTGTCATCGATTAGCCATTCTAAGGCAATCGAGGTGCTCAATCATTCATTGTATCATTGTCATCGATTAGCCATTCTAAGGCAATCGAGGTGCTCAATCATTCATTGTATCATTGTCATCGATTAGCCATTCTAAGGCAATCGAGGTGCTCAATTACTCATTGTATCATTGTTATCGACTGGACATTTTAAGGCAATCGAGGTATTGAATCATCCGCTGCATCATTGTTATCGGTTGGCCATTCTAAGGCAATCGAGGTATTGAATTGGGTCTGTCGAGGATAGTTCCCATCCGTTATGTCGTTTTTATCGATTGACCATTCTATGGTAATCGAGGTATTAAATTGGGACCGCCGAGGACGGTACCCATCCGTGAGTCATTGTTGTCGTGTTGGCCGACTCAAGGCAGCGCACTATCATTCTCGTGAATTCGGTAATCTTGGGATCGTTGCCGTTTGTGATTAATTATGTTTTGGAGGCTAGTCTCGGCTAGAGCTCATTATGGGGTAAGTTTGGTGGGGCCTGAACCTTCGCGGTTGTTTCCCCCAACACCTACAACTCAGTAGGTCAACGGCCATTGGATGGTTTCATTATGGGGTAAGTTTGGTGGGGCCTGAACCTTCGCGGTTGTTTCCCCCAATACCTACAACTCAGTAGGTCAACGGCCATTGGATGGTTTCATTATGGGGTAAGTTTGGTGGGGCCTGAACCAAACTAATCGGTCCTTATGGCCGTAACCGGCATTCGTCCGAACACTGCCTGGCACCCGTACGGCCGTAACTGACAGCCCTTACGGCCGTAACCGGCATTCGTCCGAACACTGTCGAGAACGTACGGCCGTAACAGGCACCTTACGGCCGTAACGCGTCCAGGCCAGGTCCTGTTCCAAGAAGTGCGGCCGTGACTCGGCCGTGGCCACTCCGACGGCCCGAATGATGCTGAAAGCCGAACCTGAATATGAATCGAAGATACGGTTACGAAGTACTCGCAAAGACGAATCCAAGCGCTAAGAGAACACACGATTCCGACCACCCGAAGGCTCGAAATTCGACAATGGAAAGTAATTACCCCAAACTTTGGGAAATTACGAAAATGGCCCAAAACATCCGAAATACATGATACAGGATCGAACCACCAAGCCAAATCTCGCAACATGAATAATAACATTAAATGAACTTACGAGAAACTCGAAACAATAGTTTCAGATGAGATTCGTAAGAATCGAACTCAAGTGCGGAAAAGCCGTTTAAGAACATGGAACTCAACAAAAAAATACCGAAACGAACTCGGATAACAAAAAGTACAGAATTAAATATTCTCGGAATGACGAAACGGTCTCAAAGGAGTCGCTAAGATGGACTTCCGCCAAAAAAAGAAAATTACCGGAAAATCAAAATTGCGGATATTACATACTACCCCCTTAAAAGAAGTTTCGTCCCGAAACTTAAAACAAGTAGGGAGAAGCAATATCCCGCCAGAAAAAATAAACGAGATACACAAGAACAAGAATGATAACAATGAATGATAATGAATCGAAATCCAACAAGGATCAAGAATGACTCACCGGGGTGAAATGATAACGTAATGAGTGATAGCTCAAATGAAATGATTGGAACCATTGTTCCCCGTGAAGTGAATGATTAGTTTGATAATTATAAGTCTCAACGTGATTGATATATGATGAATGACTTATGTGAATGAATGAACGACAAATGAAATGAATGATTATCCTATTACCGAGCAAGAATTAACTTGCTCAAAACCGGTGATGAATATCCTATTGTATCACAGTTAAAGCAAACAACAGTCTATCTCGTCGTCTGAGATGAAGATGCTCTCCCAGCACAAAGATGACTAGAAAACGATCTCATGGACGTCGGAGTTCGATGTCCCTCTGACAGCTCTTCCCATACCGAGGCAGGAAGTCACGTGATAATTACAGATCTCGTATGAAGATCGCATTATGATTATGAGACAGAATGATAACAATGAGCATACACGCTCTAACCCAATGAATGCATTAATAATGCAATGAAATGATTGTCAACATGACTCCGGAATATGATAAGATCGCATGAAAGATCAAGTGAGGTAACATGATTATCTGATGAAATTCCTGAAATGATTATCTTGAACAAGTTAACAAGGTTGAAAATTCGATCCATAAGATCAACAACTGAACCATGAGATGGACTGGATGATTAATGAATTAACTGAACAATGAGATTGACTGGGTGATGAATGAATTAACTGAGCGATGAGATTGACTGAGTGATGAATGAATTAACTGAGCAATGAGATTGACTGAGTGATGAATGAATTAATTGAATAATGAGATTGACTGAGTGATGAATGAATTAACTGAACAATGAGATTGAGTGAGCGATGAATGAATTAACTGAAGAATGAGATTGACTGAGTGATGAATGAATTAACTGAACAATGAGATTGACTGAGTGATGAATGAATCAACATGATCGAAAAGATCAAAATGATGATTGAGGATTATTAACTGATGAATTAGTTGATCCGTAACGCTTACACAGGTCACACGTGCTCCAAAATAATAAGTCATGAATCAATCATAACAATAATATCACATATAGGTTTCAACAGAGCATGTATAATTAATGACATAATGAATGCATGAACATAAAGAGAATCGATTCCTTACACAGGTCATACGAAGCTTCGATGTCTCGCGATACTAGTCTTCACTGACGATGACTCGATGAATGAATGACTCGTGCAGTCGTATAAATTTCGCGACTCACAAAACCCGACTGTCTAGATTGTCATAACCTGACAGTCCCACTACTACCACATCGGTAGAGCCACATAACTCACATATCAGGGTATCTCACAACCCAAACGCTCTAATACCATCTTCTGTCACACCCCCAAATCCTATTGGGTTATTACAGTGCCATGGACCCCACGCCAGGAGATCCACCAGGCGAACATGACTAAAATACATTAAATTAAACAACAAGAGAAAATCATAGTCCCTACCATGATATCCGACACAATATTCCGATAGGGAATTTCAACGACAACGATGGGCTAACATGGCCAAAAATAAAGTACAACAACATCCACGAGCATCTGCTCCGGTAATACATACTGACAATGACTGACAAACTGGAGAACACTCCAACTGACTGACCAACATGAACAACTCGGACTAGTATCGCTCGAGTGCCTCGTCGCCATCATCACGCTGCTGTGTCTCAATTCTCTCCTCGCAAGAACCTAAAACATGAAAACATGTTCCGCCCCGAAGGGGTCAGTCATGTATATAATGAACATCAAATACACGTATAATATGATATGCATCCAAAGGCAGAATGAAACGGTACAATGATAATAATAATACAAGATGCTCACAAACCAAGGTAAGAACCGAGCATTCGTGAAACAATATGCCCACGGTATATGATCAATACCTGCTCAACAGGTTAAAGTATACGTTCCCAACGGCAAATCAGTGATACAGAACACCACAATGAATTACACAAGCATGAACCAAACCGAAACTGAATTAAATATGAATCACAATGAATTACGTGAAGATAAACCAAACCAGAACTGAATTAATTATGAATCACAATGCCCGAAGGCTCCAAGGAAATTACCAAGACAATCACAAAGGCCTGAAAGCCACTCAGCCGAAGCTGTTAAATATCACAATCACATGAAGCCAAAACAGCCCGAAGCTGTATCGATTAGGGCCGAAGCCACGGCACGAAGCCGTATCACAATTAGGGCCGAAGCCACGGAACGAAGCCGTATCACAAATGAAACCATCTAATGGCCGTTTACCTACTGAGCTGTAGGTGTTGGGGGAAACAACCGTGAAGGTTCAGGCCCCACCAAACTTACCCCATAATGAAACCATCCAATGGTCGTTGACCTACTGAGTTGTAGGTATTGGGGGAAACAACCGCGAAGGTTCAGGCCCCACCAAACTTACCCCATAATGAAACCATCCAATGGCCGTTTACCTACTGAGCTGTAGGTGTTGGGGGAAACAACCGTGAAGGTTCAGGCCCCACCAAACTTACCCCATAATGAAACCATCCAATGGCCGTTGACCTACTGAGTTGTAGGTATTGGGGGAAACAACCGCGAAGGTTCAGGCCCCACCAAACTTACCCCATAATGAAACCATCCAATGGTCGTTGACCTACTGAGTTGTAGGTGTTGGGGGAAACAACCGCGAAGGTTCAGGCCCCACCAAACTTACCCCATAATGAGCTCTAGCCGAGACTAGCCTCCAAAATATAATTAATCACAAACGGCAACGATCCCAAGATTACCGAATTCACGAGAATGATAGTGCGCTGCCTTGAGTCGGCCAACATGACAACAATGACTCACGGATGGGTACCGTCCTCGGCGGTCCCAATTTAATACCTCGATTACCATAGAATGGTCAATCGATAAAAACGACATAACGGATGGGAACTATCCTCGACAGACCCAATTCAATACCTCGATTGCCTTAGAATGGCCAACCGATAACAATGATGCAGCGGATGATTCAATACCTCGATTGCCTTAAAATGGCCAGTCGATAACAATGATACAATGAGTAATTGAGTACCTCGATTGCCTTAGAACGGCTAATCAATGACAATGATACAATGAATGATTGAGCACCTCGATTGCCTTAGAACGGCTAATCGATGACAATAATACAATGAATGATTGAGCACCTCGATTTCATTAGAACGGCTAATCGATGACAATGATACAATGAATGATTGAGCACCTCGATTGCCTTAGAATGGCTAATCGATGACAATGATACAATGAATGATTGAGCACCTCGATTGCCTTAGAACGGCTAATCGATGACAATGATACAATGAATGATTGAGCACCTCGATTGCCTTAGAACGGCTAATCGATGACAATGATATAATGAATGATTGAGCACCTCGATTGCCTTAGAACGGCTAATTGATGACAATGATACAATGAATGATTGAGCACCTCGATTGCCTTAGAACGGCTAATCGATGACAATGAGACAATGAATGATTGAACTCCTCGATTGCCTTAGAACGGCCAATTGATAACAATGATACAATGAATGATTGAACTCCTCGATTGCCTTAGAACGGCCAATACAACATGAATGACAGGACGCCAACATTAATAACAATGATTACAACAACGTCTAGATCGACATCAATATTAACAACAACAACCGATACATCGATACCGCGAACCGGTGATCGATAATAACATTAACAACGAATATCTAAATGCCTTACCGGCCATTAATGAATGATAATAAACATTTGGCATAATTGCCGAAGAGTATCGTATCGAACGATCCCCTAATATCAATGAACTTATGAAGAGACTAAGTCTCGGAAAGATACAACACATTCATACACATATATGATAACATTAATCTCATTGACTAGTACAAGTATAAAACTTGCCTCAACCGAAGGCGATGAATTCCTTCCACGAACAACGAACGGCGTCCTCCGACAAACACAAGTACTCGAACAACCTTGAATGAAATACAATTCATTCAATAACACAATATCAATCGAAATCAACACAACGACCGAAAGAAACTCTTTGAGACATTTAATCGAACACTAAATGTTCAAAGTTCCTCAAGAACCTAAGAATCATCAATCGGGTTAAATGAATCGAAGATATGGATATACAATCCATAGAAGACGATTAATAATGTTTACTAACATCAACCGATTCATCAAATTCGGACGAACAACAAAAATCAAGAAGAAATTCTATGATTTGATGATGATATAATTGACAAGAATCCTCAAAAACGCTTAGAAATCGAGTGGAATCAACCAAAAACTCCATTTCCCGATTTACCCGTCACCAGCCGTACCCGGGTGTAGAAATGTGAAGAAAAAATGAGGTCTGGCTGGTCACAGCCTATATATGGCCGACAGGGTTACGGCCGTAACCGGCAGGGCCTTACGGCCGTAACCGACATTCGTCAAAACCCGCCCAGCGCCTGCCGATCGCTTATGGCCGTAACCGACAGGGCCTTACGGCCGTAACTCGGCACTTACGGCCGTACCCGGCAGGTCCTTACGGCCGTAACCGGTATTCGTCCGAACACTGCCTAGCACCCATACGGCCGTAACTGACAGCCCTTACGGCCGTAACCGGCATTCGTCCGAACACTGGCGAGAACGTACGGCCGTAACCGTCACCTTACAGCTGTAACTCGACCAGGCCAGGCCCAGTTCCAAGAAGTGCGGCCGTGACTCGGCCGTGGCCACTCCGACGGCCCGAATGATGCTGAAAGCCGAACCTGAATATGAATCGAAGATACGGTTACGAAGTACTCGCAAAGATGAATCCAAGCGCTAAGAGAACACACGATTCCGACCACCCGAAGGCTCGAAATTCGACAACGGAAAGTAATTACCCCAAACTTTGGGAAATTACGAAAATGGCCAAAAACATCCGAAATACATGATACAGGATCGAAATACCAAGCCAAAGCTCGCAACATGAATAATAACATTAAATGAACTTACAAGAAACTCGAAACAACAGTTTCAGATGAGATTTGTAAGAATCGAACTCAAGTGCGGAAAAGCCGTTTCAGAACACGGAACTCAACAAAACAATACCAAAACGAACTCGGATGATAAGAAGTACAGAATTAAATATTCTCGGAATGACGAAACGGTCGCAAAGTAGTCGCTAGGATGGACTTCCGCCAAAAAAAGAAAATTACCGGAAAATCGAAATTGCGGATATTACATACTACCCCCTTAAAAGAAGTTTCGTCCCGAAACTTAAAACAAGTAGGGAGAAGCAATATCCCGCTAGGAAAAATAAAAGAGATACACAAGAACAAGAATGATCACAATGAATGATAATGAATCGAAATCTAACAAGGATCAAGAATGACTCACCGGGGTGAAATGATAACGTAATGAGTGATAGCTCAAATGAAATGATTGGAACCATTGTTCCTCGTGAAGTGAATGATTAGTTTGATAATTATAAGTCTCAACGTGATTGATATATGATGAATGACTTATGTGAATGAATGAACAACAAATGAAATGAATGATTATCCTATTACCGAGCAAGAATTAACTTGCTCAAAACCGGTGATGAATATCCTATTGTATCACAGTTAAAGCAAACAACAGTATATCTCGTCGTCTGAGATGAAGATGCTCTCCCAGCATGAAGATGACTAGAAAACGATCTCATGGACGTCGGAGTCCAATGTCCCTCTGACAGCTCTTCCCAAACCGAGGCAGGAAGTCACGTGATAATTACAGATCTCGTATGAAGATCGCATTATGATTATGAGACAGAATGATAACAATGAGCATACACGCTCTAACACAATGAATGCATTAATAATGCAATGAAATGATTGTCAACATGACACCGGAATATGATAAGATCGCATGAAAGATCAAGTGAGGTAACAAGATTATCTGATGAAATTCCTGAAATGATTATCTTGAACAAGTTAACAAGGTTGAAAATTCGATCCATAAGATCAACAACTGAACCGTGAGATGGACTGTATGATTAATGAATTAACTGAACAATGAGATTGACTGAGTGATGAATGAATTAACTGAGCGATGAGATTGACTGAGTGATGAATGAATTAACTGAGCAATGAGATTGACTGAGTGATGAATGAATTAATTGAATAATGAGATTGACTGAGTGATGAATGAATTAACTGAACAATGAGATTGAGTGAGTGATGAATGAATTAACTGAAGAATGAGATTGACTGAGTGATGAATGAATTAACTGAACAATGAGATTGACTGAGTGATGAATGAATTAACATGATCGAAAAGATCAAAATGATGATTGAGGATTATTAACTGATGAATTAGTTGATCCGTAACGCTTACACAGGTCACACGTGCTCCAAAATAATAAGTCATGAATCAATCATAACAATAATATCACATATAGGTTTCAACAGAGCATGTATAATTAATGACATAATGAATGCATGAACATAAATAGAATCGAGTTCTTACACAGGTCATACGAAGCTTCGATGTCTCGCGATACTAGTCTTCATTGACGATGACTTGATGAATGAATGACTCGTGCAGTCGTACAAATTTCGCGACTCAAAAAACCCGATTGTCCAGATTGTCATAACCTGACAGTCCCACTACTACCACATCGGTAGAGCCACATAACTCACATATCAGGGTATCTCACAACCCAAACGCTCTAATACCATCTTCTGTCACACCCCCAAATCCTATTGGGTTATTACAGTGCCATGGACCCCACGCCAGGAGATCCACCAGGCGAACATGACTAAAATACATTAAATTAAACAACAAGAGAAAATCATAGTCCCTACCATGATATCCGACACAATATTCCGATAGGGAATTTCAACGACAATGATGGTCCAACATGGCCAAAAATAAAGTACAACAACATCCACGAGCATCTGCTCGGGTAATACATAATGACAATGACTGACAAACTGGAGAACACTCCAACTGACTGACCAACATGAACAACTCGGACTAGTATCGCTCGAGTGCCTCGTCGCCATAATCACGCCGCTGTGTCTCAATTCTCTCCTCGCAAGAACCTAAAACATGAAAACATGTTCCGCCCCCACGGGGTCAGTCATCCATATAATGAACATCAAATACACGTATAACATGATATGCATCCAAAGGCAGAATGACACGGTACAATGATAATAATAATACGAGATGCTCACAAACCAAGGTAAGAACCGAGCATTCGTGAAACAATATGCCCACGGCATATGATCAATACCTGCTCAACAGGTTAAAGTATACGTGCCCAACGGCAAATCAGTGATACAGAACACCACAATGAATTACATGAGGATAAACCAAACCGAAACTGAATTAAATATGAATCAAACTGAATTAATTATGAATCACAATGCCCGAAGGCTCCAAGGAAATTACCAAGACAATCACAAAGGCCTGAAATCCACTCAGCCGAAGCTGTCAAATATCACAATCACATGAAGCCAAAACAGCCCGAAGCTGTATCGATTAGGGCCGAAGCCACGACACGAAGCCGTATCACAATTAGGGCCGAAGCCACGGCACGAAGCCGTATCACAAATGAAACCATCTAATGGTCGTTGACCTACTGAGCTGTAGGTGTTGGGGGAAACAACCGTGAAGGTTCAGGCCCCACCAAACTTACCCCATAATGAAACCATCCAATGGCCGTTGACCTACTGATTTGTAGGTATTAGGGGAAACAACCGCGAAGGTTCAGGCCCCACCAAACTCACCCCATAATGAAACCATCCAATGGCCGTTGACCTACTGAGTTGTAGGTGTTGGGGGAAACAACCGCGAAGATTCAGGCCCCACCAAACTTACCCCATAATGAGTACTAGCCGAGACTAGCCTCCAAAACATAATTAATCACAAACGGCAACGATCCCAAGATTACCGAATTCACGAGAATGATAGTGTGATGCCTTGAGTCCGCCAACACGACAACAATGACTCACGGATGGGTACCGTCCTCGGCGGTCCCAATTTAATACCTCGATTACCATAGAATGGTCAATCGATAACAACGACATAACGGATAGGAACTATCCTCGACAGACCCAATTCAATACCTCGATTGCCTTAGAATGGTCAACCGATAACAATGATGCAGCGGATGATTCAATACCTCGATTGCCTTAAAATGGCCAGTCGATAACAATGATACAATGAGTAATTGAGTACCTCGATTGCCTTAGAACGGCTAATCGACGACAATGATACAATGAATGATTGAGCACCTCGATTGCCTTAGAACGGCTAATCGATGACAATAATACAATGAATGATTGAGCACCTCGATTGCCTTAGAACGGCTAATCGATGACAATGATACAATGAATGATTGAGCACCTCGATTGCCTTAGAATGGCTAATCGATGACAATGATACAATGAATGATTGAGCACCTCGATTCCCTTAGAACGGCTAATCGATGACAATGATACAATGAATGATTGAGCACCTCGATTGCCTTAGAACGGCTAATCAATGGCAATGATATAATTAATGATTGAGCACCTCGATTGCCTTAGAACGGCTAATTGATGACAATGATACAATGAATGATTGAGCACCTCGATTGCCTTAGAACGGCTAATCGATGACAATGAGACAATGAATGATTAAACTCCTCGATTGCCTTAGAACGGCCAATTGATAACAATGATACAATGAATGATTGAACTCCTCGATTGCCTTAGAACGGCCAATACAACATGAATGACAGGACGCCAACATTAATAACAATGATTACAACAACGTCTAGATCGACATCAATATTAACAACAACAACCGATACATCGATACCGCGAACCGGTGATCGATAATAACATTAACAACGAATATCTAAATGCCTTACCGGCCATTAATGAATGATAATAAACATTTGGCATAATTGCCGAAGAGTATCGTATCGAACGATCCCCTAATATCAATGAACTTATGAAGAGACTAAGTCTCGGAAAGATACAACACATTCATACACATATATGATAACATTAATCTCATTGACTAGTACAAGTATAAAACTTGCCTCAACCGAAGGCGATGAATTCCTTCCACGAACAACGAACGGCGTCCTCCGACAAACACAAGTACTCGAACAACCTTGAATAAAATACAATTCATTCAATAACACAATATCAATCGAAATCAACACAACGACCGAAAGAAACTCTTTGAGACATTTAATCGAACACTAAATGTTCAAAGTTCCTCAAGAACCTAAGAATCATCAATCGTGTTAAATGAATCGAAGATATGGATATACAATCCATAGAAGACAATTAATAATGTTTACTAACATCAACCGATTCATCAAATTCGGACGAACAACAAAAATCAAGAAGAAATTCTATGATTTGATGATGATATAATTGACAAGAATCCTCAAAAATGCTTAGAAATCGAGTGGAATCGACCAAAAACTCCATTTCCCGATTTACCCGTCACCAGCCGTACCCGGGTGTAGAAATGTGAAGAAAAAATGAGGTCTGGCTGGTCATAGCCTATATATGGCCGACAGGGTTACGGCCGTAACCGGAAGGGCCTTACGGCCGTAACCGACATTCGTCAAAACCCACCCAGCGCCTGCCGATCGCTTACGGCCGTAACCGACAGGGCCTTACGGCCATAACTCGGCACTTACGGCCGTACCCGACAAGGCCTTACGGCCGTAACCGGCATTCGTCCGAACACTGCCTGGCACCCATACGGCCGTAACTGACAGCCCTTACGGCCGTAACCGGCATTCGTCCGAACACTGGCGAGAACGTACGGCCGTAACCGGCACCTTACGGCCGTAACTCGACCAGGCCAGGCCCTGTTCCAAGAAGTGCGGCCGTGACTCGGCCGTGGCCACTCCGACGGCCCGAATGATGCTGAAAGCCGAACCTGAATATGAATCGAAGATACGGTTACGAAGTACTCGCAAAGACGAATCCAAGCGCTAAGAGAACACATGATTCCGACCACCCGGAGGCTCGAAATTCGACAACGGAAAGTAATTACCCCAAACTTTGGGAAATTACGAAAATGGCCAAAAACATCCGAAATACATGATACAGGTCGAAATACCAAGCCAAAGCTCGCAACATGAATAATAACATTAAATGAACTTACGAGAAACTCGAAACAATAGTTTCAGATGAGATTTGTAAGAATCGAACTCAAATGCGGAAAAGCCGTTTCAGAAGACGGAACTCAACAAAACAATACCGAAACGAACTCGGATGATAAAAAGTACAGAATTAAATATTCTCGGAATGACGAAACGGTCACAAAGGAGTCGCTAGGATGGACTTCCGCCAAAAAATAAAAATTACCGGAAAATCGAAATTGCGGATATTACATACTACCCCCTTAAAAGAAGTTTCGTCCCGAAACTTAAAACAAGTAGGGAGAAGAAATATCCCGCTAGGAAAAATAAAAGAGATACACAAGAACAAGAATGATCACAATGAATGATAATGAATCGAAATCTAACAAGGATCAAGAATGACTCACCGGGGTGAAATGATAACGTAATGAGTGATAGCTCAAATAAAATGATTGGAACCATTGTTCCTCGTGAAGTGAATGATTAGTTTGATAATTATAAGTCTCAACGTGATTGATATATGATGAATGACTTATGTGAATGAATGAACGACAAATGAAATGAATGATTATCCTATTACCGGCAAGAATTAACTTGCTCAAAACCGGTGATGAATATCCTATTGTATCACAGTTAAAGCAAACAACAGTATATCTCGTCGTCTGAGATGAAGATGCTCTCCCAGCATGAAGATGACTAGAAAACGATCTCTTGGACGTCGGAGTCCAATGTCCCTCTGACAGCTCTTCCCAAACCGAGGCAGGAAGTCACGTGATAATTACAGATCTCGTATGAAGATCGCATTATGATTATGAGACAGAATGATAACAATGAGCATACACGCTCTAACACAATGAATGCATTAAAAATGCAATGAAATGATTGTCAACATGACGCCGGAATATGATAAGATCGCATGAAAGATCAAGTGAGGTAACATGATTATCTGATGAAATTCCTGAAATGATTATCTTGAACAAGTTAACAAGGTTGAAAATTCGATCCATAAGATCAACAACTAAACCGTGAGATGGATTGTATGATTAATGAATTAACTGAACAATGAGATTGACTGAGTGATGAATGAATTAACTGAGCGATGAGATTGACTGAGTGATGAATGAATTAACTGAGCAATGAGATTGAGTGAGTGATGAATGAATTAACTGAATAATGAGATTGACTGAGTGATGAATGAATTAACTGAACAATGAGATTGAGTGAGTGATGAATGAATTAACTGAAGAATGAGATTGACTGAGTGATGAATGAATTAACTGAACAATGAGATTGACTGAGTGATGAATGAATTAACATGATCGAAAAGATCAAAATGATGATTGAGGATTATTAACTGATGAATGAGTTGATCCGTAACGCTTACACAGGTCGCACGTGCTCCAAAATAATAAGTCATGAATCAATCATAAAAATAATATCACATATAGGTTTCAACAGAGCATGTATAATTAATGACATAATGAATGCATGAACATAAAGAGAATCCAGTCCTTACACAAGTCATACGAAGCTTCGATGTCTTGCGATACTAGTCTTCATTGACGATGACTCGATGAATGAATGACTCGTGCAGTCGTACAAATTTCGCGACTTACAAAACCTGACTGTCCAGATTGTCATAACCTGACAGTCCCACTACTACTGCATCGGTAGAGCCACATAACTCACATATCAGGGTATCTCACAACCCAAACGCTCTAATACCATCTTCTGTTACACCCCCAAATCCTATTGGGTTATTACAGTGTCGTGGACCCCACGCCAGGAGATCCACCAGGCGAACATGACTAAAATAGATTAACTTAAACAACAAGAGAAAATCATAGTCCCTACCATGATATCCGACACAATATTCCGATAGGGAATTTCAACGACAACGATGGGCCAACATGGCCAAAAATAAAGTACAACAACATCCACGAGGATCTGCTCGGGTAATACATAATGACAATGACTGACAAACTGGAGAACACTCCAACTGACTGACCAACATGAACAACTCGGACTAGTATCGCTCGAGTGCCTTGTCGCCATCATCACGCCGCTGTGTCTCAATTCTCTCCTCGCAAGAACCTAAAACATGAAAACATATTCCGCCCCCACGGGGTCAGTCATCCAGATAATGAACATCAAATACACGTATAACATGATATGCATCCAAAGGCAGAATGAAACGGTACAATGATAATAATAATACGAGATGCTCACAAACCAAGGTAAGAACCGAGCATTCGTGAAACAATATGCCCACGGCAAATGATCAATACATGCTCAACAGGTTAAAGTATACGTGCCCAACGGCAAATCAGTGATACAGAACACCACAATGAATTACACGAGGATGAACTGAACCGAAACTAAATTAAATATGAATCACAATGAATTACGTGAAGATAAACCAAACCAGAACTGAATTAATTATGAATCACAATGCTCGAAGGCTCCAAGGAAATTACCAAGACAATCACAAAGGCCTGAAAGCCACTCAGCCGAAGCTGTCAAATATCACAATCACATGAAGCCAAAACAGCCCGAAGCTGTATCGATTAGGGCCGAAGCCACGGCATGAAGTCATATCACAATTAGGGCCGAAGCCACGGCACGAAGCCGTATCACAAATGAAACCATCTAATGTCCGTTGACCTACTGAGCTGTAGGTGTTGGGGGAAACAACCGTGAAGGTTCAGGCCCGACCAAACTTACCCCATAATGAAACCTTCAAATGGCCGTTGACCTACTGATTTATAGGTATTGGGGGAAACAACCGCGAATGTTCAGGCCCCACCAAACTTACCCCATAATGAAACCATCCAATGGTCGTTGACCTACTGAGTTGTAGGTGTTGGGGGAAACAACCGCGAAGGTTCAGGCCCCACCAAACTTACCCCATAATGAGCACTAGCCGAGACTAGCCTCCAAAACATAATTAATCACAAACGGCAACGATCTCAAGATTACCGAATTCGCGAGAATGATAGTGTGCTGCCTTGAGTCGGCCAACACGACAACAATGACTCACGGATGGGTACCGTCCTCGGCGGTCCCAATTCAATGCCTCGATTACCATAGAATGGTCAATCGATAACAACGACATAACGGATGGTAACTATCCTCGATAGACCCAATTCAATACCTCGATTGCCTAAAAATGGCCAACCGATAACAATGATGCAGCGGATGATTCAATACCTCGATTGCCTTAGAACGGCTAATCGATGACAATGATACAATGAGTAATTGAGCACCTCGATAGCCTTAGAACGGCTAATCGATGACAATGATACAATGAATGATTGAGCACCTCGATTGCCTTAGAACGGCTAATCGATGACGATGATACAATGAATGATTGAGCACCTCAATTGCCTTAGAACGGCTAATCGATAACAATGATACAATGAATGATTGAGCACCTCGATTGCCTTAGAATGGCTAATCGATGACAATGATACAATGAATGATTGAGCACCTCGATTGCCTTAGAACGGCTAATCGATGACAATGATACAATGAATGATTGAGCACCTCGATTGCCTTAGAACGGCTAATCGATGACAATGATACAATGAATGATTGAGCACCTCGATTGCCTAAGAACGGCTAATCGATGACAATGATACAATGAATGATTGAGCACCTCGATTGCCTTAGAACGGCTAATCGATGACAATGAGACAATGAATGATTGAACTCCTCGATTGCCTTAGAACGGCCAATTGATAACAATGATACAATGAATGATTGAACTCCTCGATTGCCTTAGAACGGCCAATACAACATGAATGACAGGATGCCAACATTAATAACAATGATTACAACAACGTCTAGATCGACATCAATATTAACAACAACAACCGATACATCGATACCGCGAACCGCTGATCGATAATAACATTAACAACGAATATCTCAATGCCTTACCGGCCATTAATGAATGATAATAAACATTTGGCATAATTACCGAAGAGTATCGTATCGAACGATCCCCTAATATCAATGAACTTATGAAGAGACTAAGTCTCGGAAAGATACAACACATTCATACACATATATGATAACGTTAATCTCATTGACTAGTACAAGTATAAAACTTGCCTCAACCGAAGGCGATGAATTCCTTCCACGAACAACGAACGGCGTCCTCCGACAAACACAAGTACTCTAACAACCTTAAATGAAATACAATTCATTCAATAACACAATATCAATCGAAATCAACACAACGACCGAAAGAAACTCTTTGAGACATTTAATCGAACACTAAATGTTCAAAGTTCCTCAAGAACCTAAGAATCATCAATCGGGTTAAATGAATCGAAGATATGGATATACAATCTATAGAAGACGATTAGTAATGTTTACTAACATCAACCGATTCATCAAATTCGGACGAACAACAAAAATCAAGAAGAAATTCTATGATTTGATGATGATATAATTGACAAGAATCCTCAAAAACGCTTAGAAATCGAGTGGAATCGACCAAAAACTCCATTTCCCGATTTACCCATCACCAGCCGTACCTGGGTGTAGAAATGTGAAGAAAAAATGAGGTCTGGCTGGTCACAGCCTATATATGGCCGACAGGGTTACGGCCGTAACCGGCAGGGCCTTATGGCCGTAACCGGCAGGGCCTTACGGCCGTAACCGACATTCGTCAAAACCCGCCCAGCGCCTGCCGATTGCTTACGGCCGTAACCGACAGGGCCTTACGGCCGTAACTCGGCACTTACGGCCGTACCCGACAGGTCCTTACGGCCGTAACCGGCATTCGTCCGAACACTGCCTGGCACCCATACGGCCGTAACTGACAGCCCTTACGGCCGTAACCGGCATTCGTCCGAACACTGGCGAGAACGTACGGCCGTAACCGGCACCTTACGGCCGTAACTCGACCAGGCCAGGCCCTGTTCCAAGAAGTGCGGCCGTGACTCGGCCGTGGCCACTCCGACGGCCCGAATGATGCTGAAAGCCGAACCTGAATATGAATCGAAGATACGGTTATGATGTACTCGCAAAGACGAATCCAAGCGCTAAGAGAACACACGATTCCGACCACCCGGAGGCTCGAAATTCGACAACGGAAAGTAATTACCCCAAACTTTGGGAAATTACGAAAATGGCAAAAAACATCCGAAATACATGATACAGGATCGAAATACCAAGCCAAAGCTCGCAACATGAATAATAACATTAAATGAACTTACGAGAAACTCGAAACAACAGTTTCAGACGAGATTTGTAAGAATCGAACTCAAGTGCGGAAAAGCCGTTTCAGAACACGGAACTCAACAAAACAATACCGAAACGAACTCGGATGATAAAAAGTACAGAATTAAATATTCTCGGAATGACGAAACGGTCACAAAGGAGTCGCTAGGATGGACTTCCGCCAAAAAAAGAAAATTACCGGAAAATCGAAATTGCGGATATTACATACTACCCCCTTAAAAGAAGTTTCGTCCCGAAACTTAAAACAAGTAGGGAGAAGAAATATCCCGCTAGGAAAAATAAAAGAGATACACAAGAACAAGAATGATCACAATGAATGATAATGAATCGAAATCTAACAAGGATCAAGAATGACTCACCGGGGTGAAATGATAACGTAATGAGTGATAGCTCAAATGAAATGATTGGAACCATTGTTCCTCGTGAAGTGAATGATTAGTTTGATAATTATAAGTCTCAACGTGATTGATATATGATGAATGACTTATGTGAATGAATGAACGACAAATGAAATGAATGATTATCCTATTACCGAGCAAGAATTAACTTGCTCAAAACCGGTGATGAATATCCTATTGTATCACAGTTAAAGCAAACAACAGTATATCTCGTCGTCTGAGATGAATATGCTCTCCCAGCATGAAGATGACTAGAAAACGATCTCTTGGACGTCGGAGTCCAATGTCCCTCTGACATCTCTTCCCAAACCGAGGCAGGAAGTCACGTGATAATTACAGATCTCGTATGAAGATCGCATTATGATTATGAGACAGAATGATAACAATGAGCATACACGCTCTAACACAATGAATGCATTAATAATGCAATGAAATGATTGTCAACATGACGCCGGAATATGATAAGATCGCATGAAAGATCAAGTGAGGTAACATGATTATCTGATGAAATTCATGAAATGATTATCTTGAACAAGTTAACAAGGTTGAAAATTCGATCCATAAGATCAACAACTAAACCGTGAGATGGACTGTATGATTAATGAATTAACTGAACAATGAGATTGACTGAGTGATGAATGAATTAACTGAGCGATGAGATTGACTGAGTGATGAATAAATTAACTGAGCAATGAGATTGACTGAGTGATGAATGAATTAACTGAATAATGAGATTGACTGAGTGATGAATGAATTAACTGAACAATGAGATTGAGTGAGTGATGAATGAATTAACTGAAGAATGAGATTGACTGAGTGATGAATGAATTAACTGCACAATGAGATTGACTGAGTGATGAATGAATTAACATGATCGAAAAGATCAAAATGATGATTGAGGATTATTAACTGATGAATGAGTTGATCCGTAACGCTTACACAGGTCGCACGTGCTCCAAAATAATAAGTCATGAATCAATCATAACAATAATATCACATATAGGTTTCAACAGAGCATGTATAATTAATGACATAATGAATGCATGAACATAAAGAGAATCCAGTCCTTACACAAGTCATACGAAGCTTCGATGTCTTGCGATACTAGTCTTCATTGACGATGACTCGATGAATGAATGACTCGTGCAGTCGTATAAATTTCGCGACTCATAAAACCTGACTGTCGAGATTGTCATAACATGACAGTCCCACTACTACTGCATCGGTAGAGCCACATAACTCACATATCAGGGTATCTCACAACCCAAACGCTCTAATACCATCTTCTGTTACACCCCCAAATCCTATTGGGTTATTACAGTGTCGTGGACCCCACGCCAGGAGATCCACCAGGCGAACTTGACTAAAATACATTAAATTAAACAACAAGAGAAAATCATAGTCCCTACCATGATATCCGACACAATATTCCGATAGGGAATTTCAACGACAACGATGGGCCAACATGGCCAAAAATAAAGTACAACAACATCCACGAGGATCTGCTCGGGTAATACATAATGACAATGACTGACAAACTGGAGAACACTCCAACTGACTGACCAACATGAACAACTCGGACTAGTATCGCTCGAGTGCCTCGTCGCCATCATCACGCCGCTGTGTCTCAATTCTCTCCTCGCAAGAACCTAAAACATGAAAACATATTCCGCCCCCACGGGGTCAGTCATCCAGATAATGAACATCAAATACACGTATAACATGATATGCATCCAAAGGCAGAATGAAACGGTACAATGATAATAGTAATACGAGATGCTCACAAACCAAGGTAAGAACCGAGCATTCGTGAAACAATATGCCCACGGCAAATGATCAATACATTCTCAACAGGTTAAAGTATACGTGCCCAACGGCATATCAGTGATACAGAACACCACAATGAATTACACGAGGATGTACCGAACCGAAACTGAATTAAATATGAATCACAATGAATTACCTGAAGATAAACCAAACCAGAACTGAATTAATTATGAATCACAATGCCCGAAGGCTCCAAGCAAATTACCAAGACAATCACAAAGGCCTGAAATCCACTCAGCCGAAGCTGTCAAATATCATAATCACATGAAGCCAAAACAGCCCGAAGCTGTATCGATTAGGGCCGAAGCCACGGCATGAAGTCGTATCACAATTAGGGCCTAAGCCACGGCACGAAGCCGTATCACAAATGAAACCATCTAATGGCCGTTGACCTACTGAGCTGTAGGTGTTGGGGGAAACAACCGTGAAGGTTCAGGCCCGACCAAACTTACCCCATAATGAAACCATCCAATGGCCGTTGACCTACTGATTTGTAGGTATTGGGGGAAACAACCGCGAATGTTCAGGCCCCACCAAGCTTACCCCATAATGAAACCATCCAATGGCCGTTGACCTAGTGAGTTGTAGGTGTTGGGGGAAACAACCGCGAAGGTTCAGGCCCCACCAAACTTACCCCATAATGAGCACTAGCCGAGACTAGCCTCCAAAACATAATTAATCACAAACGGCAACGATCTCAAGATTACCGAATTCACGAGAATGATAGTGTGCTGCCTTGAGTCGGCCAACACGACAACAATGACTCACGGATGGGTACCGTCCCCGGCGGTCCCAATTCAATGCCTCGATTACCATAGAATGGTCAATCGATAACAACGACATAACGGATGGTAACTATCCTCGACAGACCCAATTCAATACCTCGATTGCCTAAGAATGGCCAACCGATAACAATGATGCAGCGGATGATTCAATACCTCGATTGCCTTAGAACGGCTAATCAATGACAATGATACAATGAGTAATTGAGCACCTCGATTGCCTTAGAACGGCTAATCGATGACAATGATACAATGAATGATTGAGCACCTCGATTGCCTTAGAACGGCTAATCGATGACAATGATACAATGAATGCTTGAGCACCTCGATTGCCTTAGAACGGCTAATCGATGACAATGATACAATGAATGATTGAGCACCTCGATTGCCTTAGAATGGCTAATCGATGACAATGATACAATGAATGATTGAGCACCTCGATTGCCTTAGAACGGCTAATCGATGACAATGATACAATGAATGATTGAGCACCTCGATTGCCTTAGAACGGCTAATCGATGACAATGATACAATGAATGATTGAGCACCTCGATTGCCTAAGAACGGCTAATCGATGACAATGATACAATGAATGATTGAGCACCTCGATTGCCTTAGAACGGCTAATCGATGACAATGAGACAATGAATGATTGAACTCCTCGATTGCCTTAGAACAGCCAATTGATAACAATGATACAATGAATGATTGAACTCCTCGATTGCCTTAGAACGGCCAATACAACATGAATGACAGGACGCCAACATTAATAACAATGATTACAACAACGTCTAGATCGACATCAATATTAACAACAACAACCGATACATCGATACCGCGAACCGCTGATCAATAATAACATTAACAACGAATATCTCAATGCCTTACCAGCCATTAATGAATGATAATAAACATTTGGCATAATTGCCGAAGAGTATCGTATCGAACGATCCCCTAATATCAATGAACTTATGAAGAGACTAAGTCTCGGAAAGATATAACACATTCATACACATATATGATAACGTTAATCTCATTGACTAGTACAAGTATAAAACTTGCCTCAACCGAAGGCGATGAATTCCTTCCACGAACAACGAACGGCGTCCTCCGACAAACACAAGTACTCGAACAACCTTGAATGAAATACAATTCATTCAATAAAACAATATCAATCGAAATCAACACAACGACCGAAAGAAACTCTTTGAGACATTTAATCGAACACTAAATGTTCAAAGTTCCTCAAGAACCTAAGAATCATCAATCGGGTTAAATGATTCGAAGATATGGATATACAATCCATAGAACACGATTAATAATGTTTACTAACATCAACCAATTCATCAAATTCGGACGAACAACAAAAATCAAGAAGAAATTCTATGATTTGATGATGATATAATTGACAAGAATCCTCAAAAACGCTTAGAAATCGAGTGGAATCGACCAAAAACTCCATTTCCCGATTTACCCGTCGCCAGCCGCACCCGGGTGTAGAAATGTGAAGAAAATGTGGTCTGGCTGGTCACAGCCTATATATGGCCGACAGTGTTACGGCCGTAACCGGCAGGGCCTTACGGCCGTAACCGGCATTCATCAAAACCCGCCCAGCGCCTGCCGATCTCTTACGGCCGTAACCGACAGGGCCTTACGGCCGTAACTCGGCACTTACGGCCGCATTCTAGTCCTTACGGCCAGAATCGGCATTCGTCCGAACACCGCTGGCACCCGTCTGGCCGTCAGAATCGATACTTCTACGGCCGTAACCGGCATTCGTCCGAACACTGCCGAGAACGTATGGCCGTAACCGGCACCTTACGGCCGTAACTCGGCCAGGCCAGACCCTGTTCCAAGAAGTGTGGCCGTGACTCGGCCGTGGCCACTCCGACGGCCCGGATGATGCTGAAAGCCGAACCTGAATATGAATCAAAGATACGGTTACAAAGTACTCGCAAATACGAATCCAAGCGCTAAGAGAACACATGATTCCGACCACCCGAAGGCTCAAAATTCGACAACGGAAAGTAATTACCCCAAACTTTGGGAAATTACGAAAATGGCCCAAAACGTCCGAAATACACGATACATAATCGAAACACCAAGACAAAGCTCGCAACATGAATAATAAGATTAAATGAACTTACGAGAAATTCTAAAAAATAGTTTCAGACGAGATTCGTAAGAATCGAACTCAAGTGCGGAAAAGCCGTTTAAGAACACGGAACTCAACAAGACGATACTGAAATGAACTCGGATGATAAAAAGTGCAGAATTAAATATTCTCGGAATGACGAAATGGTCACAACGGAGTCGCTAAGATGGACTTCCGCCAAAAAAAGAAAATTACCGGAAAATTGAAATTGCGGATATTACAGGTTTTGTGAAAACTCTCGCCCCTGGTGAATGTACACATATCGTTATGGTTGTAATCGGGGTTGTTGGCATATTCCGTTCGATTATCGTTATAATTTAGAACGGAGTTGGGTTAACTTTGTGTTTAGAGCGGACATGGTCACTCGGGGTCATTCGTAACCGTCGTTCACTTTCCGTTTCGTCAAAGATGTCTCAAAGGCAAGTACTTTACATTTGTGTGCATATTCTAGTATTTGAATTATGCTCCCCGTGTATGTTGTGGATGTGAATGCGTATGTTCACCCAGGGATGGTCTGACGGGGACTCTGGGGATACGTAGTGCCGTGTGTATGCGTATCACGAACTAGGATTAATCACCCAGGGATGGTCCGATAGGGCCTCTTTGGGGTACGGTGGCCACGAGTCTCATATCAACGGTTAACCTTTTAAATGTTTTGTTGGAGAAATGTGTTTTGTGCGTGTGCGCCGTAATATTCCGGAATATAAATATTTTCTATAATAATGTTGGCGCATATTTCATCTGATTAGAATGGTAGTTCAAATGGATTGTACTTGCACTAGCTGTTGTCGCTAACCCCTTAAATGGGGGAAATACTTTTGTATTTCAGGTACAGGTCTTGGAGGCGAACGAGCATGCAGACAGTACGAGGATGATGGGCAAGGGTGATTCTGTTCAATGGTCGTTCGTTGATGTCATGTCTTTTAAATTTATTAATCATGTCGTTTGTTTCAGTACTCGAGTACTTCTTTCTTTTGAACAATGTAATTGTTGTATACCCGATTTGGGTTTGGTTGTGACCTTGAATTGCACTGTTGGGTTCAGTCTACTTATTTTTTATGGCTTGGATTGAGAAGTCGTTCGTATGTTGATGATGTTTATCACCATCATAATGTCGAGTTTGTGTGTTAGCCTGGTGGATTCCAAAGGGTGGGGTCCACGGTGCTGTAATATGCCCTGAACGTCTTGGGGGTGTTACAGGTATGAACATCCACCATAATATGAAGTATTTTAAATCAAGATACTTATGTGCGACAAATCATGTGCGAAAAATCCTATTCGAATTTTCTATCTTGATTCAAAACATTCTATTGTGTTGTTGGCTATCCAATTCTTGCTTAGTAAAGATCAATCTATGAAGACTGATGATGACATAAAGTACATAAAAAATGTGTCTTACTCTAATGCTACTGGTTCGGTCATGTAATTAATGGTTAGCACTAGAACTGATATAGCATATGTTGTAAGTTGTCTTAGCTTATACATGGTTAATCTTGGGGTTTACCACCGACGAGCCGTGAAATGGCTACTAAAGTACTTGAATGGCTCGACGAGGTATGTACTGAAATTTTCTAAACAACCTCAAGGTGTGAAATTAGTGGGTTGTGCTGATTCTAGTTTCTAAACATGTTCTTTATATTCTACTAAGTGTTATATCTCAATAATACCAAAATTTTAGTTTAAAATAACAAAACTTACTCGTTTCCGGTTTAGATGCAAATAATATCAAATTAGTCGTATTTTCATGATATATACTTCAACATACACACACACACATATATATATATATATATATATATATATTATTTGCTTCAAAAATTTGGGCGTTATTAACTGCATAAATTCAGATGCTACTAAATGTGTATCTTACATGCATTTCTGTATATCGCATGATGCTCCTAAATGTGTTGTTCATATGCTATTAACTGTTAATCTTTCAATACAACCCATATTTTTATACTTAATATTTTTTTTTCTCAATTTTAGGTATGCAATATATATCTTAAATCGTAGATCGAGGAAAGATGATTAGTTTGGTATTTTTTTTTACATAAAACGGACAATAAGATAGTAAATTATTATATTTCAAAAATTTGAGGGAAAAATATAAATTTCCAATCATGCCCTTATATGTATATTGATCATAAGAGTTGCGTTTTTATTAGAGATTTGGTTATTCCATGTAGAATTATTGTTACCATTGATCATATTTTAATCATGGGGTGGAAACTAGGAAGGGTTCCTAGTTTTTTCTTATTTCTTAAAAATCATTCCCACCGAAACCGCCCCTTATATATATATATATATATATATATATATATATATATATATGTTTACTAGAGATCACTCGGGCCATAATGGCATGATAGTGGTAATATAATTGAATTAAAATAATCAAATTACTAGATTACTTGCTAAAAAAATGTTGGTTTTCAAAATTCCTTAGGTGTTAACTAGGAACTGATTTGAGCCCTTCAATTTTTTCGATCAATTGTTACAATTAATTAGTGATTAATAATTTAGTAAGAGCTTAATTTCTATGCGTAAGGGCATTAGTGTATTTGTATAAATATTTATATAGGGTGATTCACGGCTGATTGAGACCATCTTAATTATCCTTTACACATTATATTAAATGTGGAGATATTTATTTTCTCTCACAGTAGGTTATTAACGTTTAAATTAATTGCTTCACCCTTAATTAGTGGGATGCTTCAAATCTTCTTTTTTTAGGGGCCGATGCTTGCTATCTTAAAATTAAATGTGTAGAAATTTGCTATCTTTAAAAAGAAAAACAATAAGCAATAATTAATATTTTAATAAGCAAAGCATAAACAAAATATAAGCAATGTATATATAAATAATATGTTAATAAGGAATACATAAAATAACATATAAGCAATGTATATATCAATAATAAGCACTACATAAATATTAATAAGCAATATATAAATAAAATATAAGCAATGTATATATCAATAATATGTTAATAAGCAATACATAAATAAAATATAAGCAATGTATATATCAATAATAAGCAATAACATATTATGTTAATAAGCAATAGATAAATAAAATATAAGCAATGTATATATCAATAATAAGCAATAACATTTTATTTTCATAAATAATACAAAAATATAGAAAAAAAATTAAGCAATGCATTAATAAAAAAATGGCATCATGCGATTTAAATAAAAATACCTCAATTTTTAGTTGTACTCCTTGGATAGCGTTTCCACAAATCACGTCTGAAGAAATTATGGTAAGTTTGATGGTAACACAATTTAACATCCTTAATCTTGTTTGACTAATTTAGGTAATTTTCGGTCAAAGTTATATAGTCTTCCTTATTTTTGAAATAAATCTCATCCATCTATATTGATTCAATAAATGGTTAATATTGGTTCCTAGTTAATATATAGGGGATGATTTTTATTATAACCCTTCCCTCTCTCTCTCTCTCTCTCTCTCTCTCTCTCTCTCTCTCTCTCTCTCTCTCTCTCTCTCTCTCTCTCTCTCTCTCTCTATATATATATATATATATATATATATATATATATATATATATATATATATATAAATATATGTTTACTAGAGATTACTCGGGCCATAATAGCATGATAGTGGTGATATAATTGAATTAAAATAATCAGATTACTAGATTACTTGCTAGAAAAAATGTTGGTTTCCAAAATTCTATCAGCGGTCGAGTGGCCTGCCGTAAAAAAAAATTAAAAACAAAATCCGGTTGCTGGTGGTCCGTCGGCTTTTCGGCGGGCTGGCGAAAAAAAATAGTCGGTCGCCGGAGGTCCGCTGGAAACTAGGCTGCCGGCCAGTCATTTTTTTTAAACAAAAAAGTTGGCCTGTCGCCGGAAGTCCGTCGGTCGCAGCAGTGGGCCGTCGGAAAACAGGTCGGCTACCTGACGTAAAAAAAAAATACAAAAAAAAAAAACTTGCCTAATGTCAGAGGTCACTGGCAACCGGAGGCCCTGACGAAAAAACTAGTCCCCCGGAAGTCCGTCTGAGATCCAAATAAAAAAAGTTTTTTTTTAAACAAATTGTCCCGTTAATTTAATTTACTTTAATATTCTACGAGTATTTTTTTAAATTTATTGTTGTTGAATATGTTTTGATATTATTATTAAATGCTATTAAATTCAACCAAAAAAAAGAAGGGGAAGGAGGGGCAAACGGTGCCGACCATGAATACTAAAAAATACCAGTGTCCTTTATATATATATATAGTGAGTTTGTATGTTTGTGTAATCGTTGAGTAGCACTAGAAGTATTACATAAAAACAATCTGGCAGCCATGAAAAAAATGAGATTTCACAGTGCTATATATCTGCAGAACTTGCCATGGCAAGAATATGCCCCATCCCTTGAGAAGAGCATTACTGATACTCAAACTTCAGTCTTACTGACCAATATTCTGGTCTCGAATACCATCCACCTTGCCATTTCATACACAAACAACACAAGACTACTCGAATATTCAAATCCACAAAGATCCTCAAATCACTTTAATTGTTCTTATGCTTGTTTTTTGAAGATATACAAGATCCACAACAAGAGAAATTTTGTAAAACGATAAAAAGGAGGTTGGAAGACCTTATTACCCTGAATGCATAGCTGTCGGAGAGAAGGATTAGATCTCGAGAACAATATCTGCCACGACAAAAGAATCATATGATCATTAACGTATGAACATATATTATGCCAAAGCTACTATGTAAAGTTTACAAACTGTGTATAATGATAACTATATACTGCAGATATCTTAGAAAGACTTAAAATTTATACAACACTCACATTCTGAATCTGTTTTGACTCATTTACTTTTGTTACTGGCCTCTTCATTCTCTTCCTCATCACTCTCACTCTCAGTCTGAGTCTCAGGCATTTCCAAATATTTTCTTGTATTGTTCTTTGGACTAGGCCTTCGAGGATATATCATTTTGTGCAGCATAGCCCTCAATATCTGTAGTAAACAAACGTGAATATACAAAAACAGAAACAAATAATATGAATGCTTTCTACATAAACAACAACAATGACATCTAGTTCTTTATAAAAATGATTTGGGGCATTACAATGAATCAAACTTTGAAACCGTCAATAATCGTTACATAAATAACATAAAAGGAAAAAAGAGGGAAAAAAGTAAAGAAAAAAACAAATAAAAAAAGAGAATGATTGTTAAAAAAAAAAAAAATGAAAAATCCTGAAAAATAAATTAAAAGATAACATGGAATAAAAGAAAATAGGAATAAAACTACAGAATAAAAAAAAGGAATCAGATTCCATCCACTATCCGTATTCTTTCCCGCCACATTTGCCTCTCCATCGCCATACTTTCTCCAATTCCAAAAAACCGCATACCATTTTCAATCATCGTTATACAAGTTTTCTGCCTTCCTCTACCTTTCACAACATTACTGCTCCCAACTTTCTAAATTCTCCTCACCTGCATCAACAGGTCTTCTTCTCACATGACCAAACCATCTTAATCGATTTCTTGTCTTCTATAGACGCAACTCTTATCTTTTCTCTAATCAACTCCTTTCGACAGGAAAGTAAGATTTTAAATAGAGTTGAGAATATGGTTTGATGATTCACATGTGTAGCAAGAGAAAAGAACGTGTAGAAAGAGAGACAATGCATGTAGACATGGTTAGTTTACGCATACATATCATAAGCATGAATATGTTTTGATACTGTAATATTACATAAATCTCACAACACCAAATAATGTGTGTGGGGTCCTTCTTTTATAATGGGAGTACGTCTAAAGTGAGATAACAATATTAAATAAATATACATAGGAATAACATCAATTATTCTAATTTATTCGCAACACCCCACCCTCCCCCCAAGCTAAGCGCGGGATTAATCTGATCGCGAAGCTTGTGAAAAAAGAACTCATAGAGTGGTTGAGGTAACGCCTTTGGTAGATATATCAGCCAATTCAAGATGTGAGCAAATATGCTCACAGACAAGACGATAATCCAAGCCAATGTGTTTAGCACGTTTATGAGACACCGGATTTCGAGCAAGAAAGATAGTACTTTTGTTATCACAAAATAAAATCCGAACACAAGGAGTGGAATGTTGTAGTTTGGAGAGAAAATTATGAACCCAAATCACTTCAGTAGCAGTATTGGCAAGAGCACAATATTCTGATTCCGAGTTGGACCATGAGACAGTTGGTATCTTTTTAGTACTCCAAGATATAAGATCATCACTCAGAAAAACTGAATAACAGTAAGTAGATTGTCGCATGTCTAAGCACAGGGCCCAATCAGTATCAGAATATCCGAGTAGGGAGGAGGAAGTGTGCGAGCGGATGATGTGGAGACCGTGATTAGCTTTGCCAGCAAGATACCGAAGAATATGTTTTAACAGCTTGAAAATGGTCAGGAGTTCATGACTGCAATTGACTAACATAATTGACAAAGTAGTAGAGATCTGGTTTAGTAATTGTGAGATATTGAAGGGCGCCGACTAATGACCGGTAAAGAGTGAAATCGGAAAGTGGGTCGCCATCAACATAAGATGTGTATCAACGGTAAGGGGAGTGGCGACATGCTTGGATTCATGCATAAGAGCCAGAATGTTATGATCATCCTTAGCTTGAACAAGCAACATACCATCATCAATATAGGACACTTTTAAACCAAGAAAGTAACTTAACTTCCCCATGTTCTTAGTGGCAAGAGTTGAATTCAGTAACAAGGTGAAAGATAAGAGAATTGTGTAATCATTTCCAGTTAAGATCATGTCATTAACATAAACCAAAAGATTGTTAATAGACGAGCCCTGATGATAAATAAATAAGGAAGTTTCGGACCAAATGTTGATGAAACCAATTGAAGTAAGAAGTTAGCAAGGCGATGAAACCATGCTCCTGGAGCTTGCTCAAGACTGTAAAGAACATTCTTAATTCGAAAGACATGAAAAGGAAAACGAGGATCCACATAGCCAGACGGTTATTCCATGTAGATAGGTTGGTGAAGAACACTATTAAGGAATGCATTTTTATAAATCCAATTAATGGAAAGGCCATTTCTGCATAAATAATTGTATATTGGCTTTATACAGGGCCAAAAGTGAGATCAGAATGTAAGCTAGGAATTTGTATATATCCTTGAACAATCAAGCAGTGCAATGTGACGATCGAGAGCACCATCAGATAAGAGTTTAGTTGAAAAACCCATTTTGTTCCAACAACATTTATAGAAGGAGGACGTGGAACAAGATCCATGTTTTATTACCATGAAGTGCGGATATTTTTTCATCCATAGCGGCAACCCACTCAAGGAACTTTATAGCTGACTTAAAACCACGTGGAGGAGAGGAGGCGTGCAAGGGAGAGATCAATTCAGTAGTTGCAAGATCAGATGGATATTTGGGTTTAAAAGTATCTGCAAAGCCTCGAGTGACCATCGGATACTGCCTGGCGGGAGGTACGGTTGGCGAAGATGGTGCAGTAGGTGCGGTTTGTGTGGCCAGCGGTGAAGGATGTGGAGGTAGACCTGCAATAGGAGATGTGGGCGGAGATGTTTCTGGGATATATGATTGATGTGGATCACACAGACTAGGCGAGGAAGCTACTGTTGTGTCGAGATTTATACACCTCAACAGGCGATCGACACAAAGACCGGGCGACCGAGCCAAAGTCAAATAGACCAAGGCAGACTTGCCGATCGAAGGACCCAGAACAGGACCCAGCGCCGAGCGATCGACTGCCAAGGCGATCGCCTCCCGGCAACTAGCGATCCTCCCAAAATGTCTAATCATGGATGACCGCCTCATGCCATGTAAAGCCAACATCCATCAAGTCTACGAAGGCCTAAATTTGGGATAGAGACCCACATGCAGATCCGGAAAAGGCGCCGCAGGATAAGGCCCTTTGACCCCAGCCTGTCATCATCTTCTCACCTACCGACAGACACGCCGAAAGGTGCAAAGTGGGACCTCCCGAGACAGCGACTCAGGATGCGTGCAGACTCCTCATTGGTTCGCACAGATGGCTGCCAGCAGCAGCCGCGGACTTTAAGACAATCAGCCCATGTGCTAAAGACGATCGCCCCCTTATTATAATACAGGAAAGGCAATCTCCCGTCAGGAAAAGGCATCCCAGCTCCTCCTATAAATAGAAGGCATCCTGCACTTGGAAAAGGGGCTGCTTTCTCGCTGCTTCACGAACGGATGGCTTCTCACTCTTGGCTACGCTATAAACTTCGGACATCTTTCTTTCTCACTCTAAAAACCTCTTAACCATAAGATGGTCGGCAGAAATGAGAACAAGAACACACAGAGCTCCGCTGAAAACCGAGATAACTAGGGTCTTTCACACTCATTGTAATTGTACTCTTTCATTAATATTTGTACTCTAACGGATTCGTATTAATAACATCTCGCGAGAGCATTCAAGCCTGGGCCTAACAAACCCGACAAATCTTGTGTTATTTGCTTTCCCTCGGATGTGCTCTCGTATTTTTTTTGTTACTCATCCATTCCACCAATATCATCTCCGGATAATATTTTGGGTAACAACAATTGGCGCTAGAGGAAGGTGTGTCTTAACCTTCATTTTCATTTCGACCGTCTCGAAGAACACTCACTGTTCTCCGGGGCATATACTTGAAGAAACACTCACTGTTCTTCAAAGAAAAACCTTCAGAATCATGTCATCTGCCACCACATCGAAGAGAACCACTCTCCGATCCTCCATACGCCTTATTCCTGCTCAATCCGAGCCCCAACCTACGGCGGAGGGAATCCGCGGCGGCGCGACACTCTCGATCCCGCCCCCGAGGGACGGCCCTAGCCTCTGGCTCGGTCAGTTCCAAACAGAGGAATAGATCGAGGTGGCCATAGCCATCCTACGAGAGCGACAGAGAGCATTCGATGCGCCCGCAATTACCCCATTAGCCATCCACCGCGCGGGCAAGCGGAAGTTCAAGGGGTTACTTTTCGAGCGATCGCCAGGAAGCCCCGATTCACGAGCAGAAGCACTCGCGAGGCGGGACAACACCATTTTCAGCCACCTAGGCAGCGACCCATCATGGCGGTTGGGGCATTCTGGCCCCAGCTATGAGACGACGGAGCCCGAGTCCATCACCAGGAGTTCAGCTTACCCAACTCCCAGAAGGCAGACTAGCCATCTGGCTCCTCCTTGCCGAAGAACCGAGATCGGCGGCGACGAACTCATCGCGTACTGCGGAGACAGGAGATGAGTACATGATCGCCTCGGCTCCCGCTCCGAGAGCCAAACCACGAACAACCAAGCTACGGCGATGGCCGCTATGCAGCGCCAGCTCGACGAGATGAAGGCGCTCCTAGAAACTGGGGCAGGCGCCAAGAGAAAGATCGTTGGGCCGAGCGAGCCACTCGCGACCCAGATCGAACTTGCCCCCGTGCAACCAAGGATCGCTCCTCCTCAAACACCTCTGTACGAGGGGAGATTGGACCCCGAGACTCACCTGAGCAAATTCCGGATCTACATGACTAGATGTGGGGCATCAGATGCGACCAGGTGCCGAATGTTCCTGTTGACATTGGGCGATCTGGCCCATAGGTGGTATACCTCACTGCCACCGCGATCCATCAGTTCATTTGAACAACTGGCGAGCGACTTCGCATCGTACTTTTCCACCAAGGTCGCTCGACCACAAGGTCCCCACCGCATGATGAAAATCATGCTGGGGGAAGAGGAGTCCGACGAAGACTACATCGACCGGGTAGATGAGACAATCCTCAACGGCGAGCCCGTAAGCGATGAGATCGCCCTCTACTCAGTCCTAGGGGGATTCAATGGTCTTTCGCCCATGTTCAGGCACCTTATGAAGGACATCCCCCCGACCTACGCAATCTTCCGCGCCAAGGCCGCAGACTTTCTGGCCAGGCAGAGGTTGCTCGCCCTTTGCCAAGACGTGGGGGCAGAGACGGCGATCGCCAAGTCCAACAAGGCGGTCACCAAGCCACCCGGTGATTTCAGAACCTTCGAGGATGTGGAAGCCCAGCTCTACCACAACCTCAATCTATCTCCGGCTCATATTTTCTACGCCATCCGGGGGCACGAGCGGCTAAGCAAGTCGAAGGCGGAAAGGGACCACGGTCATTTGGACCGTAAAAAATTTTGTGCTTACCACAAGAGTCCCGGCCACAACATCGATCAATGCCGTGACCTCCTCAGACAACTCTGGAGATTGTTCGAGGAGGGCAAGCTGGACAGACTAATAACTTAGCCGGAGCCCCGGGCAGAAAGAATCAAATGCCGCGATCCGCGTCAGAATGATGATCACCAGTCTTCCATCCCGATCGCCAGAGTCAAACAACATCTCCAAAAAATGGAGGACTTGCTCGCACTCTAAAGTTCATCATCCAACATGATGGACCTAGGCACGAGATCGCCTCCCTTGGCACAACCTATACCGTCGAGGATCGCCATCTAACATGACGATCCGAGGTAGAAGAGTGCAGCCATGGTCCTGGAAGTCGATGGAACCAACAGCTCAGTCCATTCAAGGTTCATTTAGGCTGCGATCGCTCGCCCTTCGTTTAAATACGAGGCGGGCGTAGCCGAAGGACCCTCCAAACAAATCAGTGGACACGCTCGCCCGCCCTCAAAGGTTCATCATCTAAACTTGGTGGACCCGGGCAATGCGACGCGTCCCTACCCCCGTCACAACGTATACCATCGAGGATTGCCATCTAACATGACGATCCGAGGTAGAAAAGTGCTAACAAGCCGCGGACGTGGAGTCGATTAATTCGACGACGCCCCGTGCAAGGACTCCTCCAGACCAAGACCGCACGCCCTTCGTTTAAATACGAGGCGGGCGCAGCCTAACGGAGGACCCTCACAATAAAGTGAGTCGCGAGACAAACCTATAGGTGGAATGTCCCTCGCGCACGAGACACGGTCATGGAGTTCGGTCCATCGAACTCCGCGACCGTGCACGGTTCCTCAAGGTCGGAACAATCGACTTTCCACGAGGGATCTGAAAAATTGAAAATCACAAGAACAAGACCGAAGATAGCTCGCCAAATGATCAGGTCGCCCAATTCCGAGACCAAAGTCCGCTCAACGGATCGCCCGTCTTTATCCTAAACGATCGCCAGTGGAACCACCTCACCCCATGTCTTCAACATCGGAGCAAGCTGGGGGGCAATTGTTGTGTCGAGATTTATACACCTCAACAAGCGATGGGCACAAACACCGTGTAACACCCCTAACTAGGCGGATATTACAGTGCCGTGAATCCCCGACTGGAACCCACCAGGCAATGAAAATGATGAATTAAATAATATAATTGTAGTACCGAACTACATTATATTACCAAGTACTCCGATGAGGAGTTTAATACAACACACCAGGACAATAGCGAATACTAGTATATTTTATATGAAGATAAAATACACCACCCTGAATAAATAAAATATCTCAAAGCGGAATTTGCGTGGAAAATACAAATGACAGAATAATCAAATGATGAAATGATCAAGCAAGCGGGATGAGGCCCCCTACTAGTATCATCGGACTCGTCGCCGTCAACATGCTCTTCCGTGCCTTTGCCTTGCCGTGACACGAAAACAAAATCCCCAACGGTCGATTCTACGAACAACAATCCTCAAGAGTTGAAATTACACAATCATGAATTAACCGAAGTTATGAAATATTCTTAATTATGAATTACGCTGAAGAGGAGTACCATAAATGCGCCGTAATGTTACGTGCAAGTGTACAAGGCGAATGTCCGACACATCCGTCCTTGTACCTAATTAGTCTCACGGAGGTAAGCGTTACCGTGTGCACGGTCGATGTATCGGTGAACCCGATACATGACCATCGTGTGCCCGACTAAAAATTCCACCACGACCACACCGGCCACGCAATATGAACCCGGAAGGTCACATGAGCGAGAATGACCATGATGAATACCAATGAATAATAATTAAACAAAACCAAGATGACTCACCGATATGAAAGTAATAGTGACGTGATTGATAACCCTTGATGAAATGATTTGGAACCGTCGTTCCTCGTGAATGAAATGATTATTCGACAACCACAAGTCTCAAATTGATTAATATTATGATGAATGAATTATGATTATGAGCAATCAACAACAAAAGGAATGAGTATTCTTTTACCGAGTAAGAGTTAACTTACTCAATACCGATGACAAAGTCCTTCCACGAACAACGTCTAATCGATATACCGGTCGCTCGAACAACCTTGAATAACAACAATTACCAACAACCGATCATTACGCAAATCAAAAACGATCATAATCGACTCAAGCGTCGACACAACGATATCCGAGCTCGAATGAATCGAAACCAACTCCAAGATGAGTATTTCAAACCATCAAAACACTTTCAAGGATATCAATAATCCATTAGGAATCCATAACTCATGATTACAACAACATCAATCGGAAAATCCCCAATTAACCGAAGTCAACCCCAAGGGTTCTTGAAATAATTCGAAAATAAACATTAAATCCGTAGGAATATGTTTATACAAGTTAGATAATCCATAACTAACATATTCCAATGATAATCAAGCTTACGAAGAAATCGGAAGGAAAACCCCAAAATCCGAAATTCTAGATCCAAGAGATTAATACCTTTGATTCGATGTGATGAAGATGATGAAATGATGATCAATCCGAAAGATGAGCTTGAAGATGATGATTGATGATTACACTTGAAGAATCCTCTCCGAATCGCTCAAATCGCCCAAAAATACCGAAGGAGTGAAATGAGATGAAAAATGACGAACTCGACTAAAGCTGTCGATTTATACTCGGTCCGAGGTTAGCGTCGCTAGCCTTGTGCATAGCGTGCGCTAACGAGTAATTTGGGTAGTCCGGTACCTTGTCCGAACACGGTAGCGCGCTACGTACCTATTTGTAGCGTGCGCTACGGCCATACTACTAGCGTGCGCTAATATCCATTGTTAGCGTGCGCTAGCGAAATATTGATGCCCGATCGGAGTCGAGAAGCTATCGCCCTCGATTCGAACTTCGATAGCGTGCGCTACAACCATTGTTTAGCGTGCGCTAATATATCGGTTGCGTCGCTAACAACAATACGTAGCGTGCGCTATGAATTAATCCGGTGCACTCCGGTGGCCACCGGACTCAACCCGATCCGTCCTTAGCGCGCTACTCCACACATATAGCGTGCGCTACTACAATCGCTAGCGCGCTACCAATCGTGGCGTGCGCTGCCCTAACTCACTGCGGTCGGTACCTTACGGGTGCGGCCAAGGTAACCTTAGCGTGCGCTAAGGCTGAGTAGTAGCGTGCGCTACCTATACTCAATTAGCGTACGCTAAAATGAGTACGTGGCGTGCGCTACTCCTCACGCGATTCGCAACGAAAATGACAATGATGATAAACACGGCACGAAACTCCAATCAGATTAATGATGAATGACGATTGATACACGATATAATTACTCTGAATGATGAATACCATGACTGAATCTGAGTGATAAATGATCAATAATGAATGAAATTACTGAGTATCAATTACTGAATGATAAATACTGAATGATAATTACTGAGTTACAACTGGGTATTACATACACCCCCCCTTAAAAGAGTTTCGTCCCCGAAACTAAGGGTCAAACAACTCGGGATAACTCTCCCGCATACTATCCTCGGTTTCCCGAGTAGCCTCTTCGACTTCGTGTCTAGACCACTGAATTTTAACCAAAGGAATCGTCTTATTCCTCAACTGTTTGATTCGCCGCTCTAAAACTCGTATAGGACGCTCCTCATATGAATGATCGTCGGCGATCTCGATTTCGTCGAACTGAAGTATGTGACTCGGGTCGGCAACATACTTCCGCAGCTGAGAGACATGAAACACATTATGAATTCGGCTCAACACCGGAGGTAAAGCTAATCGATAAGCTAACTCGCCCACTCGATCCAAAATCTCAAACGGTCCAATGAATCTCGGACTCAACTTTCCCCTCTTCCCAAAACGGAAGATACCACGACTCGGGGATACCTTGACCAACACATGGTCACCAGCCTCGAACTCTAATGGTCGGCAGCGGTTATCGCATATGATTTACGCCGACTCGAGCGGTCAACAAACGACTCGATCAAAGCTACCTTCTCACGGGCGGCTATAAGCATATCGGGCTCGGTGCCGATTGATTCTGATAAGTCGTGCCAACACAACGGAGATCGACAACGACGACCATACAAGGCCTCGTAAGGTGCCATCTTGATCGAAGCATGCCAACTATTATTATACGTGAACTCGACCAATGGTAGTTGGGCTTCCCAATCGTCTTTCCAATCGAGGACGCATGCCCTCAACATGTCCTCTAATGTCTGAATGGTCCTCTCTGATTGTCCGTCGGACTGAGGATGAAAAGCGGTGCTGAGATTAAGCTGAGTTCCCATAGCACGATGAACTGATTTCCAAAAATGCGACACAAACCGTCCGTCACGATCGGAAACGATACTTTTAGGAGTACCGTGCAGTCTGACTATCTCTTTGATAAACAGTTGCGCAAGTCTCTCGGGACCCCACGTCTCCTTGATCTCAAGGAAATGAGCTGATTTGGTTAAGCGGTCCACGATCACCCAGATCGTGTTCATGCCACGACGACTCGTCGGCAAACTCGTGATGAAATCCATAGAAATGTCTTCCCACTTCCACTCGGGAATAGGAAGGGGTTTGACATACCCGCCGGTCGATGTTCAATCTTTACTTGTTGACAGGTTAAGCATCTCGAAACAAATTCTGCGACTTCTCGCTTCATATTACTCCACCAATAATTTTGTTTCAAGTCCTTGTACATCTTCCTAGACCCCGGATGAACAGAATAAGGAGTAGCATGAGCTTCTGACAAAATCGAGTTTTTCAACTCGTCATTCGCCGGTACGCACAACCGATTCTTAAACCTCAAAAGTCCATCCTCGTGGACCACAAATCCGAGGGCTTTCCCTGAGCCACATCCTCTCGGATGCGCAACAATGATGGGTCGAACCACTGATTCTCTCGGATTTCCTCCTCGAGAGACGATGAAATCTCTAACATACAAAGCCGCCCGAACTCATCAAGCCGGACCTCGATCTCGGGTCTAAGGAATTCCTATGAAGCTCCTTCGAAGCTGTTAGACGGGCAAGCATCTGCTCTGAACGGACTTACGACTCAAGGCATCGGCGACAACGTTCGCCTTGCCGGTGGTAGAGGATCTCAATATCATAATCTTTGATTAATTCCAACCACCGTCTCTGCGCATATTTAACTCCTTATGAGTAAATATATACTTTAAGCTCTTATGATCGGTGAATATCGGCAGTAACGCCATAAAGATAGTGACGCCAAATTTTCAAAGCGAACACCACGGCTGCTAGCTCCAGGTCGTGGGTCGGATAATTAACCTCGTAAGGTCTCAATTGCCGTGAAGCATAGGCAATAACCTTCCCGTTCTGCATGAGTACACATCCGAGACCCTGTCCGGACGCATCACTATAGACCACAAATCCTTCCGTCCCCTGCGGCAAGGAAAGTACAGGTGCTGACATTAATCGGCTCTTGAGTTCCTCAAAACTCCGTTGACACGCGTCGGACCACGTGTATTTCTTATCCTTCCGCAAAAGGTTCGTTAAGGGTTGAGCGATTCTAGAAAATCCCTCTACAAATCGCCGATAATAACCCGCTAATCCGAGGAAACTTCGGATTTCCTTAACGTTCTTCGGAGGTGGCCAATCTCGAATAGCCTCCGTCTTCTGAGGGTCGACACGAACTCCATCTGATGATATTACATGACCGAGAAAAATCACTTCGGACATCCAGAACTCACATTTGGAAAACTTCCCATAAAGTTGTTCTCGTCTCAACACGTCTAGCACTTGATGAAGGTGAAACTCGTGTTCCTCCCGGTCACGAGAATAAATCAAAATGTCGTCGATGAAGACAACAACAAACTGATCCAAAAAGTCGATGAACACCCGATTCATTAACTCCATGAATACCGCAGGTGCATTAGTCAATCCAAACGGCATAACCACAAACTCATAGTGACCATAGCGTGTTCGAAACGCCGTCCTCGCGATGTCCGACTCTCGGATCCGCAACTGATGATATCCAGACCTTAAGTCGATCTTTGAAAACACTGAAGCTCCCTGAAGTTGATCTAAGAGATCATCAATACGGGGTAAGGGATACTTATTCTTGATCGTCACCCTGTTCAACTCCCGATAATCAATACATAAGCGGAATGAACCATCCTTCTTCTTGACAAACAACACTGGTGCTCCCCACGGGGACGCACTCGGTCGGATATAACCTTTCTCGAACAACTCCTCGAGTTGGTTCTTTAATTCTGCATTTGGTCGGGGCCATCCGTCTGGCGCCTTCGATATCGGGGGCGTGCAGGCTCCAACTCAATCGTGAATTCCACATCCCTCTGTGGAGGCAAACCAGTAGCTAAATGCGGAAAAACATCGGCATATTCCCTCACCACCGGAATATCCGTTAACATTCTTGATGACTTCTCGGTGTTGGCCATATAGCACCAATAACACACATCCCACGATTGAGTAACCTTCTTGCTTTCATTGAATTAATGACCTTACGAGCAGTAGGGATTACCTCCACTGAAACACACATTCAACTCCATCAAATGCGAAATGATAGTGACCATACGCTACGGACATTAATGATGGCATCATGACGATCCATCCAATCAATACCCAAGATGACGTCGTCCCTCGGTAAATCTACCACGATTAGGTCCGCGGCCATACGACCATGGCCAGATCGGACAATTACGAATCTCATGATTACCGATAATTCGTCTACCATCGGGTAGGCAATGACATAAGGCTCACAACTAGTAGCACTACCCGGGCGTAGTCTACTCAAACATGACTCGGAAATGAATGAATGCGATGCACCGATTATCGAAAAGAGTACACACGAGTTGAGATAGAATATCGAGTGTACACGAGATCATTCGGGCCTCTGGATCATCGGTCTTCTTCATCTCATAAATCAGGGCTTGCTAGTCCGGCAGGACGCCCCGTCTGGCGGCTAAAAGCTCCACCTTTAGTCGCTCTGTCATTTTAAACGACGCTGATTGAGTGGCACGATTACGAGCAGTGTTGTTTAGGTGCAGGATGACGTCGAGTAGGTTTGGAGTCCCTACGGCAAAACGGGCCTTATGCCCGGCAATCCCACAATTATGACATGTGATAGTTTGTCTCGGACACTTGGTCTTGAGGTGACCAAGTTCCCCACGATTAAAGCAGTGATGGCGGGCGGCGCTCGAGATTGAGATTCGCGGGTTTAGGCGACAGAAGGTCGCTCGAAAAGCGAGCCCGCAGGGTTTCTTGAAAGTGGCACGACTCGTCAGGTGATTACGATTCTTGGACTTCTTGCTAGCGAGACGAAGGTTCTTTGCTTAGCAATTTATTTAGCGATAGCTCGTAGGTGAGAGCTTTCTCAATGAATTCGCCAACGTGGTGCAATTATGATTAAATGGCGAAGTCTCATACGGGGTTTTGACCTCTTCTTTGAAATACTTGATTTTATCGCCTCGAATGAATGATGGACGAGGCGAAAGGAAGAAGTTCCTGAAATTTCTCGGCAATGGCGAGAAGATCCTCGTCTGTTGAGGGGTCGGGGGTGAGCAATTCTGACAGCTTGGCCTCTCTGAGTGGGGCCGGATAATACCTCTCCATCATGAGAGTCTTGAACTGATCCCAAGTGCAAGATCCTTCGGTGGGCTTCAACGACAACCACCAAGAATGTGCGCTCTTACCAAGGTAGTAAGCCGCAACAGAAACTTTGTGTCGCTCGGGACACTCTACCATAGCAAACAGCTTCTCGAAATGCTCGAGCCAATGAATGATATCTGCCGGCTCAGACGAGCCCTCAAAAGTAGGTGGCCTCTGGCGAGAGATATCGCCAATGATGTTACTCACATTCCTCTCTTGCCTCTGAGGTGGCGGCGGAGGAGCCTGCTGATTCTGATTGAAAGAGTTATGCATCGTCTCCATCAACTGAGCCATCTGAGTCATTTGGGCCATCATGCCCTGCATAAATGCGAGTGGATCAACCCGGACACCCTCTGACTGAGCCGTGTCCGGTGCGACTCCCCGATAATGAATGATCGCGTCCGGTGAATGAGTGGCAGCGTCGCTGCTCGATGAATTAGCATTATTCCTCGCGTTTGCACGTGTATTCACCACGAGCTCTCGGGATTCGGCCCGCTCCACGGCCTCGTCCTCCACGTCCTCTGCCACCCTTTCCATCTCAAGTGGAAAGTCATATGATGATTATATGTCTCATGAGTATCACATTATGATTATATTATGAAATGATGAAAATGAGCATACGCGCTCAAATACGGCGATTACATGAATGATCAATTGACGTGACATGATTATCGATGAAATTCTTGAAATGATTATCTTGAATGAGTTAACAAGATTAATGATTCGATCTTCACGATCAACAATGAACAATGAAATGAATTGGTGATTAATGAGTTAACACGACCGTCTGGTCAAAGTGACAATGATGATTGAGGATTGTTAAGCGATGAATTATGAATGAATGATTAATGCGAAATTATACCATGGCATTAGAAATCTTACGATTCTTGATGCGATTGGCTCGGCATTTGCACGGAGTCACGTGATGCGAAAGTCCAATGATACTAGTCCGATGACGATGATTTCAAGCGAGACATGACTTGGAGGGTAGTATTCAAAACCACGCTCCGATACCAACTCTGTAACACCCCAAACTAGGCGGATATTACGGTCTGTGAATCCCCATTGGAACCCACCGAGCAATGAAAATGATGAATTAAATAATATAATTGTAGTACGAACTACATTATATTACCAAGTACTCCGATGAGGAGTTTAATACAACACACCAGACAATAGCGAATACTAGTATATTTTATATGAAGATAAAATACACCACCACTGAATAAATAAAATATCTCAAACGGAATTTGCGGCGGAAAATACAAATGACAGAATAAGCTGAAATGTGAAATGATCAAGCAAGCGGGATGGTGGGCCCCCTACTAGTATCGGTGGGACTCGTCGCCGTCAACATGCTCTTCCGTGCCTTTGCCTTGCCGTGACACGAAAACAAAATCCCCCAGCGGGTCGATTCTGAGAACAACAATCCTCAAGAGTTGAAATTACACAATCATGAATTAACTGAAGTTATGAAATATTCTTAATTATGAATTACGCTGAAGAGGAGTACCATAGTACGCCCGTAATGTTACGTGCAAGTGTACAAGGCGAATGTCGGACACATCCGTCCTTGTACCTAATTAGTCTCACGGAGGTAAGCGTTACCGTGTGCACGGTCCAATGTATCGGTGAACCCAATACATGGCCATCGTGTGCCCGACTAAAAATTCCACACAGCCACACCCGGCCACGCAATATGAACCCGGAAGGTCACATGAACGAGAATGACCATGATGAATACCAATGAATAATAATTAAACAAAACCAAGATGACTCACCGATATGAAAGTAATAGTGACGTGATTGATAACCCAATGAAATGATTTGGAACCGTCGTTCCTCGTGAATGAAATGATTATTCGACAACCACAAGTCTCAAATTGATTAATATTATGATGAATGAATTATGATTATGAGCAATCAACAACAAAAGGAATGAGTATTCTTTTAACCGAGTAAGAGCTAACTTACTCAATACCGATGACAAAGTCCTTCCACGAACAACATCCTAATCGATATACCGGTCGCTCGAACAACCTTGAATAACAACAATTACCAACAACCGATCATTACGCAAATCAAAAACGATCATAATCGACTCAAACGTCGACACAACGATATCCGAGCTCGAATGAATCGAAACCAACTCCAAGATGAGTATTTCAAACCATCAAAACACTTTCAAGGATATCAATAATCCATTAGGAATCCATAACTCATGATTACAACTACATCAATCGGAAAATCCCCAATTAACCGAAGTCAACCCCAAGGGTTCTTGAAATAATTCCGAAAATAAACATTAAATTCGTAGGAATATGTTTATACAAGTTAGATAATCCATAACTAACATATTCCAATGATAATCCAAGCTTACACGAAGAAATCGGAAGGAAAACCCCAAAAATCCGAAATTCTAGATCCAAGAGATTAATACCTTTGATTCGATGTGATGAAGATGATGAAATGATGATCAATCCGAAAGATGAGCTTGAAGATGATGATTGATGATTACACTTCGAAGAATCCTCTCCGAATCGCTCGAAATCGCCCAAAAATACCGAAGGAGTGAAATGAGATGAAAAATGACGAACTCGACTAAACTGTCAATTTATACTCGGTCCGAGGTTAGCGTGCGCTAGCCCTTGTGCATAGCGTGCGCTAACGAGTAATTTGGGTAGTCCAGTACCCACTGTCCGAACACGGTAGCGCGCGCTACGTACCTATTTGTAGCGTGCGCTACGGCCATACTACTAGCGTGCGCTAATATCCATTGTTAGCGTGCGCTAGCGAAATATTGATGCCCGATCGAGTCCGAACTGTGCGCCCTCGATTCGAACTCGATAGCGTGCGCTACAACCATTGTTTAGCGTGCGCTAATATATCGGTTGCGTACGCTAACAACAATACGTAGCGTGCGCTATGAATTAATCCAGTGCACTCCAGTGGCCACTGGACTCAACCTGATCCGTCCTTAGCGCGCGCTACTCCACACATATAGCGTGCGCTACTACAATCCGCTAGCGCGCTACTTACCAATCGTAGCGTGCGCTGCCTGCTCACTGCGGTCGGTACCTTACGGTGCGGCCAAGGTAACCTTAGCGTGCGCTAAGGCTGAGTAGTAGCGTGCGCTACCTATACTCAATTAGCGTACGCTAAAATGAGTACGTAGCGTGCGCTACTCCTCACGCACAGTTCGCAACGAAAATGACAATGATGATAAACACGGCACGAAACTCCAATCAGATTAATGATGAATGACGATTGATACACGATACAATTACTCTGAATGATGAATACCATGACTGAATCTGAGTGATAAATGATCAATAATGAATGAAATTACTGAGTATCAATTACTGAATGATAAATACTGAATGATAATTACTGAGTTACAACTGGGTATTACACACCGGGCGACCGACCCAGAGTCAAATAGACCAAGGCAGACTTTCCGATCGAAGGACCCAGAACAGAACCCAACACCGAGCGATCGACTGCCAAGGCGATCGCCTCCCAGCAACTAGCGATCGTCCCAAAATGTCCGATCATGGACGACCGCCTCATGCCATGTAAAGCCAACATCCGTCAAGTCTACGAAGGCCGAAACTAGGGATAGAGACCCACGTGCAGATCCGGAAAAGGCGCCGCAGGATAAGGCCCTTTGACCACAGCCTGTCATCATCTTCTCACCTACCGACAGACCCGCCGAAAGGTGCAAAGTGGGACCTCTCGAGATAGCGACTCAGGACGCGTGTAGACTCCTCATTGGTTCACACAGCTGGTTGCCAAGAGCAGCTGTGGACTTTAAGGAAATCACCCCATATGCTAAATACGATCGCCCCTTATTATAATACAGGAAAGGCGATCGCCCGTCAGGAAAAGGCATCCCAGCTCCTCATATAAATAGAAGGCATCTTGCACTTGGAAAAGGGGCTGCTTTCTCGCTGCTTCATGAACGGCTAGCTTTTCACTCTTGGCTACGCTATAAACTTCGGACATCTTTATTTCTCACTCTAAAAACCTCTTAACCATAAGAAGGTCAGCAGAAACGAGAACAACAACACACAGAGCTTCGCACAAAAGCTAGATAACTAGGGTCTTTTACACTCATTGCAATTGTACTCTTTCATTAATATTTGTACTCCAACGTATTCGTATTAATAACATCTCGCGAGAGCATTCAAGCCCGAGCCTAACAAACCCGGAAAATCTTGTGCTATTTACTTTCCCTCGGACGTGCTCTCGCATTTTGTTTGTTACTCATCCATTCCAGCAATATCATCTCCAGATAATATTTTGGGTAACAACAGCTACCACTAGTGGAGAGTTCTATTTATCAATTGCCAAAGATGAGAGTGATGGTTCCAATAAGGTGAAGACATGAATATCAGATAATGATGTAGTTGATGAAGCTTCGGGATACAGATAGATTGATTTATCAAAGTAAGCCTTCCGGGAGAGGTATATGTGGCCAGTCTGTTGATCATAACAACGAAAGCTTTTATAATTGCTACTGTTAACCCATGAAAATACACAGTATAACTGAGGGCTAATTATGTGTATCACATAATACATTGTAACAAGGAGAAACTCGACATCTGAAAGGATGGTTGTTAGCATAATTGGGTAAGGTCCCAAATAACAGCTCAAAAGGAGTTTTCCACCAAGAATAGGCGTAGGAACATTATTGATAATATTGAAGGCATCAACCTAAAATTTGGCCGGACTAAGCTCAACAATATGTCGATGTGTACATTTAGGACGGCCATTTTAAGCTCATTTGTATTGGCAGGAAATATGGTGCAAGATGCCACTAGAATCAAGAATCTGCCGTCTCCATCGGTAGCAAAATCTAAATGTGCTGCTCAAATTGATTTTCAACCATAAGTTTGAAAGTAATGCATCATAACAGTCGACTTTAAACGCAATTGATAAAACCATGTGAACCGTAAATAATCACCAATAAACACCGCAAATTAAGAGTAACCATTGTTGATAGTCCATCCGTCTTGGCGTCCACGTAAGCACTCCCCGCAAGCTCAATCGCCATGATTTTGAGGACCATAAGGGAAAAGAACCGACTTTCGGATAAACCGGACGAACAGAGCAGCGAGAAGGGCCGACCGAGCACGCCTCAAATTCACACCCAGGTTCGTTAAAGATCAGGCAGGGCAGAAGCGCCGGGGCCGACCCGGTGACCAAACCGGAAGGGCCGACCCGATGACCAGACCGGAAGGGCCGACTAGATACAAGATAAATATTCTCCAAATCACCATCATGACACGACCGACCAGAGCTGTAGGGGACCCGAGGGCCGACCCCAGAGTCGGCCGCAGCGGATAAGTATCGCCGAAAGCATGTGGAACAGGCACACATGACAGTTAATGCTTACCGTCCTCCCTCTTCCCAAAGCAGTCCCCAAGGGCCGCCATATGTCTAAAGGACACTCTCCCTATGACAAGTGTCTGGACCCATTTCCAGACATCCTCCAGTTGTCGCCCGATGATTGGCCCAGATACTATATATATATATAGGAAGAATGAACAAAAATAGGGGACTTTCAGAATTTATCTAAAAAATAGAAAAAGAGAGAGAGAAAAAAAAAAGACAAGACTTGTAATAAACAAGCAAAAAAATATAGATCGGTTTACAATCTTCAGCTCGGCTCTATCCCAAATTACGATCATTAATTAAATTTAGTGATCCAACTTATTCCATCTTTTTTGTTGTTTCCTACGTGGCTTCGATCCATTTGTCTAAATCAGTACACGTTACGTTGACCAAATCAATCGTCAACAGATTGGCGCTAGAAGAAGGGGCCCCATGCTGCCCACAGCTACATACGTCCTCACCGGAGTCCTGAACAAATTGTTCTATTGTAATTATGTCTCAAGGAAGTCCTAAACACCACAGCCCGCCACAGAGGAGGAAACCCTGCTCAAGGTGGAAGAGTGCTTTAAACACCCCGCATTCATCCAGGGGATGACTGCCCTCATGGCGCGGGTTACCCAGAGCGGAAATCCTCCAAGGCCCGAGGAACAGAATGAGGCCCAATCTCAATCGACTCGTCCGACTGCCCTGCGGCATAACCAGAAGAGAACCGTCTCCCGCCTTGACGAGGAAATGGCAGAAATCCAAGGCGAAATCTCTCACCCTTCATGAAAAGGTCGGACCTCTCACCCCATATCGGTTTTTGATCGGCTGGGGACAGGAAAAAAACTGAAAAATGGCACCGGATCGGACCACTCAGAGTCGGGACCGCAAAGAAATGGAGGCTCCCCGCCAATCCCGATTCCCGACACAGCCATTACCGCAAACTCCAGGTGATAACTCGAGCGAAATCGAGTTCCTTAAAAAGCGCCTCACGGAGCTTGAAAATAAACAACTCCAATCCCCCCAAAATTCTGAGTGGCTCAATAGCCAGGAGAGTCCCCTTCCTCCCTGTATTTTGACGGAACCTCTCCTGGAGAAGCTGAAGGTCCCCCAAATTCCTCCATATAACGAGGAGACCGACCCCAATACCCATCTCGGGCACTACAACTCGTGGATGGACCTGCACGGGTCCCAAGATGCTTTCCGATGCCGGATGTTCTCCCTGACTTTAGGGGAAAGGGCTCAGAGGTGGTACCACTTGATACCCCACCATTATATCCAGACCTGGGCCCAGCTAACCACGACATTCCAATCCCATTTTATGGGATCTTTAGTACGTACCGCCCCGCGGTCCTCCATTGCCTACATCGTGCAGGGGCGAATGAATCCCTCAAGGATTACATAACCCATTTCAACAAGTAAATACTCGAAATGGAACCCATGCCCAACGATGCGCTGGTCATAATAGCTCAGGCCGGCCTCCCGAAAAATTCATTCTTCCATTGGACGGTATGCCAGAACACCCCCCGCACAAACCAAGAATTCTTGGAGCGTGCTAGCTCCCACATTGCAGCCGAGGAGGCTATGCCGGCGCCAGTACTAGTCATGCCCTCCGATCCGAAAGGATCTTGCAAAAAGAAAGAGGATAGACATGACTACAGGGAGGCCCGCCAAGAACCCCGCCGGGAGAATAAGGCCCCCGACTCCTCTACGACAGCGCCATCAACCCAGAACTATTGAGAGCAAAGGCCCGAGCTCATGGCCAGCTTTTCAGAAATATAATCTGTCGGGGGCATATAAAAGACAAGAATTTGCTTCCAGTTCCTCGGCCGATCTACAAAGATCGAAAGGACATGGATCAGACCCGCTTCTGTAAATACCATGAATCGGCGGGTCATAACACCAAGCAGTGCTGGGACCTCGTTGCAACCTTGATCGCGGTGTGCGAGGATACTGGGTTGAGGCGATTTACCCGGAGCCCACTCCGGGATCGCCAGGATCGAGCCGACCTAGTAAGAGCCAAAAAACGATCGGGTGCCTCCACCCCCTAAGTCTCCCCGGGAAATCCTCACTATCATGGGGACGGCCGAAGTCGAGTACCATCGGTCTAAGCGGTAGAAGAAAGCCTGTATTCGAGAGGACACCACCTCCTACCAGCGGAACGAATGTCGACCCAAGGGATTTCTGTCAGTGGCCGAAGAAACCCCCAAAACCCCCAGCTGGCAGTCACTTTCGAGGAGTCGGATGCAGATGGTTTGGATCATCCCCATTCTGATACCCTAGTCATCACTCTACCCATAATAGGAATCCCTGTACACAGAGTGTTAGTAGACTCAGGGGCCTATGCCAGTATCATCTACCTTCATACTCTTCGCAGGATGAAGGTAGACCAGTCCTTTGTCAGACCCTGCAACGAGGACATCAAGGGTTTGCCAACTGATGTAACTCACCGTTGGGAGAAATCCACCTCGCCCTGGAGTTTGGTCAGGGGCCGATCAAGAGAATGATGATCACCACATTCAAGATCATCGTCGTGCACAGTGACTATAATGCCATCATAGGCCGACCTTTGATGTCGAGGCTGAGGGCCACTCAGTCCACTTATCATCTGTGCATGAAATTCCCCACCCCTGATGGCGTCGGGGTGCACAGGGGAGATCAACGTGCCACCCGGGAGTGCAATCTCACCATCTGGGCTCGTGAAATGAACACCACAGAGGGCACCCCAGGAAGTACGCTGGAGTAAATGGGATCAACCGGATCCGAACAGCTGGGAGAAGGCACCCGACTAGAACAAGACATTGAAGGTTCCAGGGCCGCTCAAACCCTCGAAATAGAAGTTAACCAGGATGCGGACCAAGACCGCCGGCTAAGGAAAGAACTAATCCTGAAGGAGGATCCCGTCGACCCACGATTCCAGAAACCGAAGAGAAAAATTCGCTGTGCTGAGGCGACGGAAGATCTGGACCAGGTCGACATGGACGTATCTAATCCCGTCCGAAAACGTAGGATCAGACACAACCTCCAAGAACCGATCCACTCTGAGATAATCTTCCACTTGAGACAGAATTTTGACGTCTTTGCGTGGACCCATTCGGACATGCCTGGGATTGACCCCGAATTTGCGTGCCATCGGCTGAATATTGACCCTAATTCAAAGTCGGTTATTCAAAAGTGAAGGAAAATGGGGCCTGAGCGGCATAAGGGATTAGAAGAAGAAGTGGGGAATCTAATCGACAACGGATTCATCCGGGAATTCAGATACCCAACCTGGGTGGCCAACCCAGTCCTGGTGAAAAAGCCAATTGGGCTGTGGCGGCTCTGTATTGACTTCTCCGATCTAAATAGAGCCTGACCAAATGATAGCTATCCTCTGCCCCACATCGACTACATGGTGGACGCGATAGCCGGACATGAGTTGATGAGTTTTATGGATGCATACTCCGGATACAATCAGATCCAGATGCATCATAGTGATGAAGAAAGCACCTCCTTCTACTCGGCCCGCGGCCTATATTGCTATCGCATGATGCCTTTCGGGCTTAAAAATGCTGGCGCAACCTATCAACGCCTGGTAAATAAAATGTTGGTAAATAAAATGTTTTGTAGCTTGATAGGTCATACAATGGAGGTTTATGTAGATGATATGCTTGTAAAATCTTTGCGCTTGGCCGACCATGTGAATGACCTCAATTAAATGTTTGCAATTTTGCGAGAGTACAAGATGAAGTTAAATCCAAAACAATGTTCATTTGGGGTAGGCTCTGGGAAATTACTCGGCTACATGGCAAGCCAAAGAGGAATTGAATCTAACCCCGATAAAATTATGGCACTGACCGAACTTGTTCCGCCATTCGGTAAAAAAAGTTCAAAGCCTTACTGGCCGACTAGATGCGCCAAGTCACTTTATCTCTCGCTCAACAGACAAATACAAACCTTTCTTTGAGGGGATAAAAAAGAACAAAGATTTTCAGTGGACCGACTCCTACCAGAAATCCTTTGAGTCCATCAAAGAAGTTATGGCAGAAGCGCCGATCCTACAACAACCGTCCAGCGGAGAGCCTCTCAACTTATATCTCGCGGTGTCCGAATCTACAATCAGCGCTGCCCTTATCCGGACAGAAAATGAGGTTCAACATCTGGTGTCTTATGTTAGCCAGGCCCTTATTGATGCCGAGCTCTGTTACGCCCCAATGGAGAAGTTGGCCTATGCGCTCATAATGGCATCCCGTAATCTAAGGCCTTACTTTCTTGAACATCAGGTAGTCGTCTTGACGAATAACCCCCTCAAACAAATCATGCACCGATCGGACGTTTCCGGCCAGATGAACAAGTGGTCCATGGAGCTCGGACAATTCGACCTAACCTTTGAATCGCGCATTGCTATAAAAGGTCAGGTCCTGGCAGATTTCGTCTCGTTGCGATAGTAGTTTTGAGGCAAGTACCTTGTCCATACATCTCTCGTTTTGTGGATATGATGATCGGTGATTTTCGTGGTATGTTTGTTTGATTGTTTGAGATGAACTTTCAAAAGATTTGGTTTACCCTCGTTAAAGGCTCACTTTCAAAATGCGTGTGTTTTGTGAATGTTGCGTCTCGTGAATGGTTAAGTGAACCCTATGAATATGGTTGGTGTTGTTGTTGTGCTTTGATAATATATATGCATATATTATCTCATTTTGGTACGTTGTGATTTGACAATGGTGTCGTGCTTTGTGTTTGTTGCCTTTGGGTGAATTGTTTGGATATCCTTGGTGTGATATATTATTTGTGTGAATGTGTGGATATGGTCGAAGGTCTACGGTGACACATGGCATGTGATCATGTGGTCGGGATGCAACAAGTGATTGATCCAACCGTGAGAGCCTAAGACAATCTACGGTGACACATGGCTTGTGATCATGTGGTCAGGATGCAACAAGTGATTGATCTAACCGTGAGATGATGAGACATGCGGTGACATATGGCATGCGATCATATGGTCAGGAGACAACAAGTGATTGATCCAACCGTGAGATAACGTGGCATGTGTTCACGGTGTTATGTGTATGATTGTGAATGTGTTTTGCTCACCTCGGGAGGGTCCTGCGAGGCCTCGAGGGAATCCAATGGTATAGCCCTGTATTCACGAGTTGGTGTTGTATTGTGTGAACAAGATTTGCGTATCTTGAGTGATTATGTTGTGTTGATTTTATGTCCATTGTGGACACGTGATGTGGATTTTTAACCCTATGAATTGTCGTTGGTTTTATTTGTGAAAACAAAACCTTTGGGCTGTGACCCTTGTTGATCTTTGGAAAGAGAAGGATTCAATAATCGTAAATGGTTTTCTGTTAAAACTCTCGAGGGCATTTTTAAACCATTTTGCTAATTGTTTCTCTTGATTTGTGATCTTTCGAATTTGGAAAGTTGTACTTAAACCCTTGCCTCGGGAAGTATTTCTCGTTATGTTTGAATCTTTGAGGATTCCTGATTATTGTTATTCTTGGAACTTGAATTGTATGACTCATATTTTGCACTTTGTCCTTGCACTAGCAAAATAGTGGAATTTTGCTAACCCCCGAGTAATCGGGGGTGGATGTTTGTATTGCATTCAGGTTTTAGGGATCATAGCACAGGGTCGTCATGAAGGATGATGAAAGATGAACGATACTAATCACACGAGGACCCGTATGATGTCGTATTGGTTTAGTTGTATTTTATTTCCGCTACAGTATTCTTTTCCCATTGTACGGGAGTGTGTTGTATTCAACCCCTGCGTGGGCATGTATTGTGATTGAGTTGTATGTATTTATTGAAAGACCAAATCGGTCTACTGAGTCATTTTAGCCTTAAAGGCATTGTTGAGATGTTCAATGTTGTTACCAGCTGGTAGATCCTCGAGGAAAGGTTCTACGACATGTCATATCCCTGAGCGGATTGGGGGTGTTACATAAATGGTATCGGAGCTTAGGTTGTGGAAACCTAGGTTGTCGGGTTTAGTGGTGTCTGTTGAGTTTTTGTCTCGTTGGATTTTGTCTGACTGAGTTGTGTCGCGATGCATCGTCTGAGTTGGTTGGTCGTGATTAGTATCGTGGGGCGATCATCATCCTCGTGCGACCTGTGAATGTAAGTCTTCCCCCTTTGTGTTGTGCCTCGTGTGACATGAGTTACTGGTATGATTATGTGTTAAGTGATGGAATATTTATGCAGATTCTTCGTTTCGTGATACGTTTGTGTGACTCTCATATTTTGTTTATATGAGGAGTGTTGTCGCGATTTATGTCCTTTTTACTGTGATATTTGACTGTTTGTTTTCCGGTAAAAGACATGTGTTGTCTTGATTTTGAGCGAGTTGATGCGTGTGTTGGATGTATGTAAGTGAATGTTGTTATATGTGAGTTTTTAGGCATTCTAGCCTAATAGATTTTCGAAAACCTTGAGTATCTTAGAAAATAAATTTCGAGATGTACTTTTAAAATGAATTATTTTCTCGCGGTACTTTTAAGGTGCCTTCTAGTGCCACAATATGTTTTAAAATTATTCTAGTGGAGGACTAAAATATTTTAAGATATTTTCAATTATTTAGAAATGCTTTGCTTAGACCCGAGGGTCGAATATATTTTAAAGTTTTTCACTAAAAGAAAAGTGTCCTCATTTTTGTTCAAATGCAAGATAGTTTTCAAAGTTACGATAATGGTGTTTGTACAACTTTTTGAAAGGTGATACTCAAGATCAACTAGTGTTTCCAAAATCATTTCTTTTTCAAAGGTGGTTTTCGTTTTTAAAACCTATCATTCCTGTTTGCGGTCTGGGAATGTATGTATGATATTCGCATTGTCGTTAGAATGTTAGCTCCCGAGTATCATGGAATTGGTGGCGTGAACGTTGAGACGTTTGCCACGCATTTGTGGTGATTGGCCCTCTGTGAGAGGTGTGATATTGGTATTGAAAGTTGTCACTTTGTGATGATTTGTGTGTTATCGCACCCGTGCGAGCTGTTGGAACTTGACTTTGCATGATTGTGTACATACATGGTTGTTTCGTGATGTTTAGTAATCGTATGCTGGTTATCGTTCGGGTCATTGAGGTCGCCGACCGATACCGTCGTTGCTATGGTGTTTGTATGCGTGTTGCTTTACGATGGTAATCGTTGTAAGTGTTGCGTGTTATGATTTTCTGTTGTGCTGAGTGGTTGCTTATTCAGTATGCTGAGGGGCAGAGATCGTAGTCGTGGTGACCGGGTACGTGATCGGGATCATGCTGTTGGTGATGATATCGGTGTCGGTGTTGCTACTACTTTACAGCAGGTAGCTACACAGATGACTCAGTTGACTAAGGCAGATCAGCATATTATAGATGTGACCCAGAACACTGGTGCAAATCAGTGGCTTCGAGAAGTGGTTCATATGAATCCCCCTTGCTTTGCTGGTGCTGCAGATACATTGGGCTGGGATGGTTGGCTTTTCTAGTTGGAAAAGATATTCGAGGCAATTGATTATCCAGAAGAGCGTAAGTTTCCAGTCGCTCAGTATCTTCTTAACAAGGAAGCCGCCAGTTGGTGGGAGGCTGTTAAGCATCGAGATCGTGTTGCCACGTGGACAGATTTCCATAGATTCATGAGAGACGAGTTTTGTCTGGAGCCGAGCAGAAATCAGAGGATTAATGAATTTTTAAGCTATTATTGATTTTAGCAAACAGCTCAACTATGTGCAGGGTCAAGAAAGGACAGAGGAGGACAAGATCTGTCATTTTAGTAGGCGGATGAAGCCAGAGATTCATCAGTACATGGCAGGTCTCACTTGTACTTCCTTGAGAGATTATCAGAATAGGGCGCTAGCCTATGAGCTATCCAGATTATTGATCGAGAATATGTCTGAGTCGAAGAAACGGAAAATCGTTGGGAATTTTTCAGGAAATCAGGGGACTGGGCCCTCTGAGGTTGGGACTTTGTTTCTTCGTCCTAAGATGGTTCCTCGATCGCGTGATCAGAGGGGTAGTACCCTTGCAGTGAGTAATGTGAGCAGCATGAAGACCTGTTATAACTATAGTCGAGCGGGCCATACTGCAAAGAATTGTCGTTCACCGCTAGTCAGCTATTTCGAGTGTGGCCGGGTGGGTCACCGAGTCGTGCATTGCGAGACGGTATCTCAGAGATTTGGGGATCGAGGTTGCGTCTCTCCTCTGAAAGGACACAGAGATACCTAGTATGGTTTTTGAGAATTTTGGCGTAGTCCGAATTGTTTGTGATTGTCCTTGTGAATCGTTTGTGTTTATTTTCTGTTTTCTCGATTGTGTGTGTTTCCTTGTAATGGGTGCTTTGATTTTTGTGATTGTTCGGATAATCGACTTGATTGTATTATCTGTTTGATGACGCTTGTCACTTGTTGGTTTTATTATGTCCCTACCGGTGGCGTTGTGTTGGTCGTCGTGGAGCATGTTTCCACGCCGTATATTCCTTTGCATTGCTTGTAACGTTTCGCCGTTGGCCGTAAGTTATGCGTTTCTTGTGTATCTCGTTGAGTCTTCCTGGCGGAATATTGCTTCTCCCTACTTGTTTTAAGTTTCGGGACGAAACTTCTTTTAAGGAGGGTAGTATGTAATATCCACGATTTCGATTTCTGGTAATTTTTTTTTTTGGCGGAAGTCCATCTTATCAACTCTGTTGTGACCGTTTCGTCATTCTGAGAATGATTAATTCTGAACTTTTTGTCATCCGAGTTCGTTCCGGTATCGTTTTGTTGAGCTCCATGTTCTTAATTGGCTTTTCCGCACTTGAGTTCGATTCATGCGAATCTTGTCCGAAACTGTTGTTTCGAGTTTCTCGTAAGTTCATTTAATGTTATAATTCATGTTGCGAGCTTTGGCTTAGTGTTTCGATCGTATATCATGTATTTCGGACGTTTTGGGCCGTTTTCGTAATTTCCCAAAGTTTGGGGTAATTACTTCCATTGTCGAATTTTGAGCCTTCGGGTGGTCGGAATCGTGTGTTCTCTTAGCACTTAGATTTGTCTTTGCGAGTACTTCGTAATTGTATCTTCGGTTTATTTTCAGGTCTGGGTTTCGGGGTTGTCCGGACTGTCGGAGTTGGCCACGACCGAGTCATGGTCGTACGTGTTGGGGCATTGGCACACCTGGCAGAGTTACGGCCTTAATGGTCCGGCAGTTATGGCCGTAAGGACTGTTACATGCGTAAGCCCTGGTCGATAACGTATGTAACGCTTTGCGATTTTAGGCGGCGAGGTTGAGATATTTGTTCTGTGTAAGCCATGGCGATTCTGGCCGTAAACGCTTGGCAGGGACCGGTTATTTAAGGCCTGGGCACCGGGTCACTCGGCCATTTCCACTTTTTTCTTCATTTTTCGCGATCATTCGACAGAAATTGAGGGTTTTGATTGGGAGCATCTTAGAACAACATCTTTTGGAAGGCTTGTGTTGATTATAACAACATCTCATCCTTGTTCTTCGTCGGATCGAGGTAATTTTTTGAAATCTCCTAGGATTGACTTTCGAGATTTCCTTCTTGATTTTCATTGTTCGTCTGATTTTGATGAATCGGTTGATGTTATTGAGCATTAATAATCGTGTTCTATGGGTTGTATATCTATATTTCAAGTTTGTTCAACTCGATTGTATATTCGAGGGTTCTTAGGAGTTATCGAACGTTGAGTGTTCGATTAAATGTCCCAATGAGTTTCCTTTCGTTAGTTTGGTGGGATTTCTCTCATTGTAATCGTATCTTCGTTGTTTTTATTGTTCCTTCCAGAGGATTATAGGTGCTCGAGGATTCCGAGTTGAATACCGTTTGGTGATTGATAATTCGTGTGGTGTTATTCTCGTAGTACTCGTGGCGCTATCGCGTTCTTGATAGTGTTCGGGGGTTCGGGGCTGTTCGACCGCATCCCATCCGTCCTCTCGTTACGATAGTGGTTTTGAGGCAAGTACCTTGTCCATACATCTCTCGTTTTTTGGATATGATGATCGGTGATTTTCGTGGTATGTTTGTTTGATTGTTTGACATGAACTTTCAAAAGATTTTGTTTAGCCTCGTTAAAGGCTCACTTTCAAAACGCGTGTGTTTTGTGAATGGTGCGTCTCGTGAATGGTTAAGTGAACCCTATGAATATGCTTGGTGTTGTTGTTGTGCTTTGATAATATATATGCATATATTATCTCATTTTGGTACGTTGTGATTTGACAATGGTGTCGTGCTTTGTGTTTGTTGCCTTTGGGTGAATTGTTTGGATATCCTTGGTGTGATATATTATTTGTAGGAATGTGTGGATATGGTCGAAGGTTTACGGTGACACATGGCATGTGATCATGTGGTTGGGATGCAACAAGTGATTGATCCAACCGTGAGAGCCTAAGACAATCTACGGTGACACATGGCTTGTGATCATGTGGTGAGGATGCAACAAGTGATTGATCCAACAGTGAGATGATGAGACCTGCGGTGACATATGGCATGCGATCATATGGTCAGGAGACAACAAGTGATTGATCCAACCGTGAGATGACGCGGCATGTGTTCACGGTGTTATGTGTATAATTGTGAATGTGTTTTGCTCACCTCGGGAGGGTTCTACGAGGCCTCGAGGGAATCCAATGGTATAGCCCTGGATTTACGAGTTGGTGTTGTATAGTGTGAACAAGATTTACGTATCTTGAGTGATTATGTTGTGTTGATTTTATGTCCATCGAGGACACATGACGTGGATTTTTAACCCTGTGAATTGTCGCTGGTTTTATTTGTGAAAACAAAACCTTTGGGCTGTGAGCCCTGTTGATCTTTGGAAAGAGAAGGATTCGATAATCCTAAATGGTTTTCTGTTAAAACTCCCGAGGGCATTTTTAAACCATTTTGCTAATTGTTTTTCTTGATTTGTGATCTTTCGAATTTGGAAAGTTGTACTTAAACCCTTGCCTTGGGAAGTATTTCTCGTTATGTTTGAATCTTTGAGGATTCCTGATTATTATTATTCTTGGAACTTGAATTGTATGACTCATATTTTGCACTTTGTCCTTGCACTAGCAAAAAAGTGGAATTTTGCTAACCCCCAAGTAATCGGGGGAGGATGTCTGTATTGCATTGAGGTTTTGGGGAGCATAGCACAGGGTCGTCATGAAGGATGATGAAAGATCAACGATACTAATCACACGAGGACCCGTATGATGTCGTATTGGTTTAGTTGTATTTTATTTTCGCTGTAGTATTCTTTTCCCGTTGTACGGGAGTGTGTTGTATTCAACCCCTGCGTGGGCATGTATTGTGATTGAGTTGTATGTATTTATTGAAAGAACAAATCGGTCTACTGAGTCATTTTAGCCTTAAAGACATTGTTGAGATGTTCAATGTTGTTACGAGCCTGGTAGATCCTTGAGGAAAGGTTCCACGGCATGTGATATCCCTGACCGGATTGGGGGTGTTACATAAATGGTATCGGAGCTTAGGTTGTGGAAACCTAGGCTGTCGGGTTTAGTGGTGTCTGTTGAGTTTTTGTCTAGTCGGATTTTGTCTGACTGAGTCGTGTCGCGACGCATCGTCTGAGTTGGTTGGTCGTGATTAGTATCGTGGGGCGATCATCATCTTCATATGACCTGTGGATGTAAGTCTCCCCCCTTTGTGTTGTGCCTCGTGTGACACGAGTTACTGGTATGATTATGTGTTAAGTGATGGAATATTTATGCAGATTCTTGGTTTCGTGATACGTTTGTGTGACTCTCATATTTTGTTTATATGAGGAGTGTTGTCGCGATTTATGTCCTTTTTACTGTGATATTTGACTGTTTGTTTTCTGGTAAAGGACATGTGTTGCCTTGATTTTTAGCGAGTTGATGCGTGTCTTGATTTTGGTTGTTTAGTCGTTTGAATTGAACTTTTAAAGATTAGGCTATCCTTGTTAAAGGCTGACTTTCAAAACGCGTGTGTTTTGTGAATGTTGCGTCTCGTGAATGGTTAAGTGAAACCTATGAATATGCTTGGTGTTGTTGTTGTGCTTTGATAATATATATGCATATATTATCCCATTTTGGTACGTTGTGATTTGACAATGGTGTCGTGCTTTGTGTTTGTTGCCTTTGGGTGAATTGTTTGGATATTCTTGGTGTGATATATTATTTGTGTGAATGTGTGGATATGGTCGAAGGTCTACGGTGACACATGGCATGTGATCATGTGGTCGGGATGCAACAAGTGATTGATCCAACCGTGAGAGCCTAAGACAATCTACGGTGACACATGGCTTGTGATCATGTGGTCAGGATGCAACAAGTGATTGATCCAACCGTGAGATGATGAGACCTGCGGTGACATATGGCATGCGATCATATGGTCAGGAGACAACAAGTGATTGATCCAACCGTGAGATGACGTGGCATGTGTTCACGGTGTTATGTGTATGATTGTGAATGTGTTTTGCTCACCTCAGGAGGGTCCTGCGAGGCCTCGAGGGAATCCAATGGTATAGCCCTGGATTCACGAGTTGGTGTTGTATTGTGTGAACAAGATTTGCGTATCTTGAGTGATTATGTTGTGTTGATTTTATGTCCGTCGAGGACACGTGACGTGGATTTTTAACCCTGTGAATTGTCGTTGGTTTTATTTGTGAAAACAAAACCTTTGGGTTGTGACCCCTGTTGATCTTTGGAAAGAGAAGGATTCGATAATCCTAAATGGTTTTCTGTTAAAACTCCCGAGGGCATTTTTAAACAATTTTTCTAATTGTTTCTCTTTATTTGTGATCTTTCGAATTTGGAAAGTTGTACTTAAACCCTTGCCTCGGGAAGTATTTCTCGTTATGTTTGAATCTTTGAGGATTCCTGATTATTATTATTCTTGGAACTTGAATTGTATGACTCGTATTTTGCACTTTGTACTTGCATAAGCAAAATAGTGGAATTTTGCTAACCCCCGAGTAATCGGGGGGTGGATGTCTGTATTGCATTCAGGGTTTTGGGGAGCATAGCACAGGGTCGGCTTAAAGGATGATGAAAGATGAATGATACTAATCACACGAGGACCCGTATTATGTCGTATTGGTTTAGTTGTATTTTAATTCCATTGCAGTATTCTTTCCCCGTTGTACGGGAGTGTGTTGTATTCGACCCCTGCATGGGCATGTATTGTGATTGAGTTTTATGTATTTATTGAAAGAGCAAATCGGTCTACTGAGTCATTTTAGCCTTAAAGGCATTGTTGAGATGTTCAATGTTGTTACCAGCCTAGTAGATCCTTGAGGAAAGGTTCTACGGCGTGTGATATCCCTGAGCGGATATGGGGTGTTACAGTGGCAACGCCAGATGATCACCTACTCGTTCCAAAACCTCAAACGGACTGATATACCTCGGACTCAGCTTGCCTCTCTTCCAAAACGAAAAACGCCTCGAGTAGGGGACACCTTCATTAGCACATGGTCGCCAATCTCGAACTCAAGTGGTCGTTGACGGTTGTCTGCGTAAGACTTCTGTAGGCTTTGAGCCGTTAACAAACGACTCCTAATCAGAGCGATCTTTTCACGAGCTGCTAACAACATATCGGGTTTCGTTCCCAATGATTTGAATAGATCGTCCCAGCATAAAGGAGACCTACAACGATGGCCATACAATGCTTCATAAGGTGCCATCTGAATCGAAGCATGCCAACTATTATTATAAGTGAATTCCACCAAAGGTAGTTAGGCTTCCCAATCGTCCTTCCAATCAAGAGCGCATGCCCTCAACATATCCTCTAGAGTTTGGATAGTCCTCTCAGTCTGACCATCAGTCTGCGAAGGAAATGACGTACTGAAGTTCAGTTGCGTGCCCATCGCACGATGAACTGCTTTCCAGAAGTGTGACACGAATCGCCCGTCACGATCCGATACAATACTCTTGGGGGTACCATGTAACCTTACAATCTCTTTGATAAATAGCTGGGCCAATCTCTCGGGTCCCCAGGTGTCTTTAATCTCCAAGAAGTGGCCTGATTTTGTCAGACGATCCACAATCACCCAAATCGCATTCATCCCTCGATGACTCATTGTCAAGCTAGTGATAAGTTCCATCGATATGTCCTACCATTTCCACTCGGGAATCGGGAGTGGTTTCAGCATTCCTGTGGGTCGCTGATGCTCAATCTTCACCTGCTGACAGGTTAAACACCTCGAAACGAATTCTGCCACTTCACGCTTCATATTCCCCCACCAATAATATTGCTTCAAATCCTTATACATCTTGCTAGAACCCAGGTGAATGGAGTACGGGGTAGCATGAGCCTCTCTCAGGATAGAGTTCCTCAACTATTCATCTGCGGGTACACAAACTCGATTCCTGAAGCGTATCAATCCATCCTCATGGATCACAAATCCACACTACACCATATATGGCTTCCAACAACATTTTTGTTGATGTTACAAGCAAAAGTGTAGCCTTAGATGTCTTAAAATTGGTCAAATTTGATTTAAGGCTACACATTTTTCTAACATTATTATTGATATAAATTAGTGTTACCATAGACTAAATTGAATACCTACGCTAACACAAAATTTGGTGTAGCCGTTGCAATTTAAAAAAAGTGTAACTAAACACTGAAAGAAATAGACGGGCTTGCTAAAATATTTTAGGCGTTCCAAACATAAAAGAATCCCAGGCCTCTCATCTTTATCTTGTCTCACAAATTTTAAGTTCGTCTCTCTCACCCTCTTCATTTCTTCTCTCTCTATAATTATTTCTCTCGACACTCTCTGCTTCATCCCTCACACTGAATACACACATGCGCGAAGCTTTCACCTACACTCACAACATATTACACATGCCATACAGACAGATAAATTGGAAAAGTGGGTTTGATGAAAGGGAGTTAATTGAATAATCTGAAAAATTTGGGGTATATAACCGGTACCGTCCATGGTACACACCCATGTAGTGCATACCCTGGCGGATGCACTACACATGGCGTGCATGGACGGTGCAGATTAATGCACTAGATGGTGCATCGATCTGCACCATCCATGCACGCCACGTGTACTGCATCCGGCAGGGGATGCACTACATGGGGTGTACCATGGACCCAACCATATATAACCCTATTTCATGTTGCATCCGCCGACATCTCTCATTATTTTCCCCTGTTCCTCACTCTCTCTCCAGAACTCTCTCTCTACACCTCGCTCATGTTCTACCTCTTCCCATCAGAAATTCACACACACAAACACTAGTCACAAGTCTTTCACAGACACGAATCGCTATTGCACAGACGCGATAGATGAGTCAGAAAAATAGCAGGTCAAACCGGGCGCCGTGGCAGAGAAGGGTCTAAGTTTGGGGGTGCCATCTCGTTTTCAGGCGGCACGTGGCAGGGCGAAGACGGCTAAATATGGGTTCAGGTAAGGGATTTTTTATTGTGTTTATACGGCCGAGAGTTATTTGACTGAAAGTGATGGTTTGGGTACGCGCTGAAGAATTCAGGGCCGAAACTTTTGATTTGGGAATACTGCAAGAATGGGCTCCGATTGAAATTGAACGTTAGTTCCGCAACTAGACTGGTTCGGCTCAATTGATAGGTGTCATGTTTCGATTGAGGGCTGGATATCCTATTGAGTCGATGTGAAAGTGGGTTTGATGAATTTCTGATTGGTTGTTTTTTTATTTGCAGAAGTATTTCCGATTCTGGTTCACTAGGTATGAAGTGAAACTGGAATCATGAAGGACTGAATGCAAGGCAAGTTTATTAAAAGATTTAGAAATTGGAGGAGCGAAGGAGGCAGGTCTAGGAAGACGATGGAGAAAGGTTTGGTACGCTGTTTCTTTTTTTTTTCAATGTGCTTCATTACCTTATTTGATAACTATGTATACGCTTATATTGTAACTCGATGGCCAACCGGAAACCAAATGGGTAGTGTACTTCTTGTGGTGTTGCGATATTTGTTTTCCTTTCAGTTGTGTCTGCTCATGGTTCCTTTATATTCTACATATCTTTCCTTCGTGTGTTAACCAATCCTTCAAAGTTTTTTAACTGTACCGGTGGCAAACTGGCATTTGATACCGTGTGTGTCCTTATTTGTTCATGTTTAGCTCATTTTCTAAGGGAAAAAGACCCGCTTGATGCTTTTGGGGTTTGCTATTTGTTTCCATATGCTTTCGATTTTAAATCTTTGGTCGGGTTTTGAAAATTATAGCCTTTTGGATTGCTCGATGGCTTTTATGATTGAGGCAGCAGCTTATTTTTCGTCAACCATTTCTCCTCCATCGGTGGTGTTTACTTCTGTTGCTAGTGTTGTTCTATAGCTGATGAAGAATGCTTATCAGCATTATTATTATTATTAATATCTTCAAAGAAAATCAATGATTATTACTAGTATGATTAGACGCTGCTTTTTCTTATTTTTAGTAGTAGTAATATTTTTACTTGTACTCAATTATGTATAATTATTATTATTATTATTATCAAGGAGTATGTATGATAATATTATTATAAACGAGCAAGTGATTTAAAAAATCAAATTGTTGATGCAAATTTGTTTCCCACACATTCACATTGTTGTGCCTCGGGACATTTTTTTAGCATCCTTACAAAAATTTTCACTACTAAGATGTAAAATTCACATCAATGCCAAGGTTTAAGTTTCACTACTAAGATGTTTGCACTACTAGAAAACCATTTATTGTGTGGCACAACCTATGTATTTCCGCTCGTCCCTTCCCTCTTATTCAGGTCACATTTTGTAACACCCCAAACTAGGTGAATATTACAATGTCGTGGACCCCCGACTGGGACCCACTAGGCGAATGAAAATTAATAAATTAAGTGATATAATTGTAGTACCGAATCACAGTATATCATTAATTACTCCGATGAGGAGTTTCAAGTACAACACACCCAGGAAAATACAGAATACAAGTATATTTTATATGAAGATAAAATATACAACACCGAATGATAATGAACATCCGAACGGAAATCTGCAGCGGAAATAAAATGAAGAAAACATGAATAACTGAAAGAAATGGGGCCCCCTACTAGTATCACTGGGACTCCTAGCCGTCAACGTTCTCTTCCCGTGCCTTAGCCTTGCCATGACCTGAAAACAACATCCTCCAACGGGGTCAGTTATACAGAACAACAATCCTCAAGAGTTGAATAAACACAACCATGATAAAATCTTAATTGTGAATTTAATCTGAAGAGGAGCATCATAGTATGCCCGTAATGGTATGTGCAAATGCACAAGACGAGTGTCCGGACACACCCGCCCTTGTACCTAATTAGTCTCACGGAGGTACGTTACCGTGTGCATAGTCCAATGTGTCGGTGAACTCAATCACATGACTATCACGTGCCCGACTAAAAATTCCACACATCCCCACTCGGCCATGCAATATGAACCCAGAAGGTCATATGGACAAGAAATGACCATGAAGAATAATAATGAATAACAATCCAACAAAGTCAACAATGACTCACCGAGATGAAATGATAGTGAAATGAATGATAGCTCAATGAAATGATTGGAACCGTCGTTCCTCGTGAATGAAGTGATTAATTGACAATTACAAGTCTCAATACGGTTAATACATTATGAATCAATTATGATTATGAATGAACAATGACGAAAGGAATGAATATCCTTTTAGCCGAGTAAGAATTAACTTACACAACACCGGTGAAGAATGTCCTTCCTCGAACAACGTCCTAAAAGGGATGTCGGTCGCTCGAACAACCTTAAATGACAATTACCAACAAACGCTCAATATACGTATCAAATACGATTATAACCAACTCAAACGTCGATACAACAATATTCAAACTCATTGAGGCATTCTAACGAATACTTAACAAACATACATCCTTTGATAATATCCAATCCCGAATATATTGAACCCAAACTCCAAAATGAGAATTTCAAACCAACAAAACACCTTCAATGATATCAATAATCCCATAGGAATCCACAACTCGAGTTAACGACAACAATCTAATCGAAAACCCCCAAAAATATCAAAGTCAACCAAAAAGTGTTCTTGAATTAACCCCAATATTCATGAAATCCGAAATATACACCAATAAATCTGTAGGAATCCATTTATCCAAGGTAGATAATCCATATCTAACATATTACAACAACAATCCAAGCTTACACGAATAAATCGGAAGGAAAAACCCAAATATCCGAAATTCTAGATCCAATAAGTTATTACCTTGATTTGATGTGATGGAGATGATGAAATGATGATTAATATGAATGATAAGCTCGAAGATGATGGTAGATGGATTCAGATCGAAAAGATCTCTCCGAATCGCCCAAAATCGCCCAGAATCGTCAAAGGAGTGAAGAGAGAATGACAAATGACGAATCTGGACTACACTGTCCAATATATACTGTTCCAGTTTAGTGCACGCTAAGCCCTGATATTTAGCGTGCGCTAGCGGGTTAATCGACGATGCATTGCCTCTTATTTGCCTCGTTAGCGTGCGCTAACATAATATCGATGCCCGATGGCAAGTCGTAACCCTCGTCCTCGACTGCTCGCGATAGCGCGCGCTACACCCAAAAATTCAGCATGCGCTACTACACCATTAGCGTACGCTAATATCCATTCATAGTGTACGCTATGAATTATTCCAAATCAGTCCAGTACCCACTGGACTCTGCCTGATCGACCTTAGCACGCGCTATACTGCTAGCATAGCGTGCGCTATCCGAACTCACTAGCGCGTGCTACTTACCAATCGTAGCGTGCGCAACTACAACTCAACTGCAGTCCAGTACCTTCTGGACTGTCTGCCTGAACCACGCTAGCATGCGGTGATGATTAGAGGTAACGTGCGCTACCCGTACTCAATTAGCGCGCGCTAAAGAGAGTATGTAGCGTGCGCTAGTCCTCACACATAGCCCATTACGACGAAGATAATGATGATAACTACGGTTCGATCCTCCAACCAGGTATAAAGACGAATAATAACTGATGCACGATACAAGTTACTCTGAACGGTGAATACAGTGAATGGATATGAACGATGAATGATCGTTAATGAGTGAATAATTAATGAGGGTCAATTATTGAATAATAATTACTAAATGATAATGACTGAATTACAACCGGGTATTACATACACCCCCTTAAAAGAGTTTCGTCCCCGAAACTAAGGGTCAAACAACTCGGGATAACTCTCCCGAATTCTATCCTTGGTTTCCCAAGTAGCCTCTTCGACTCCGTGTCTAGACCACTGGATCTTAACCAAAGGAATTGTCTTGTTATTCAACTGCTTGATTCGCCGCTCTAAGACTCGTATAGGACGCTCCTCATACGAATGATCATCCGAGATCTCGATTTCGTCAAACTGAAGTATGTGACTCGGGTCGGCAACATACTTCCGCAACTGAGAGATGTGAAACACATTATGAATTCGGCTCAACGCCGGAGGTAAGGCCAATCGATAAGCCAGACTGTCTACTCGATCCAAAATCTCAAACGGTCCAATGAATCTCGCGCTCAACTTCCCCCGTTTCCCGAAACGGAAGATACCTCGCCTCGGGGATACCTTGACCAAAACATGGTCACCCGCCTCGAACTCTAATGGCCGACGACGGTTATCTGCATAAGATTTCTGTCAACTCTGAGCGGTCAACAAACGACTCCTGATCAAAGTTATCTTCTCACGAGCGGCCATAAGCATATCGGGCTCAGTGCTGATTGATTCTGATAAGTCATCCCAACACAGAGGAGATCAACAACGACGACCGTACAAGGCCTCGTAAGGTGCCATCTTAATCAAAGCATGCCAACTATTGTTGTACGTGAACTCGATCAATGGTAGTTGGGCTTCCCAATCATCTTTCCAATCGAGAACACATGCCCTCAACATGTCCTCCAAAGTCCGAATAGTCCTCTCTGATTGTCCGTCGGACTGAGGATGAAAAGTTGTGCTGAGATTAAGCTGAGTTCCCCTAGCACGATGAACTGATTTCCAAAAGTGTGACATGAATCGCCCGTCACGATCAGAAATGATACTCTTAGGAGTACCGTGCAATCTCACTATCTCTTTGATGAACAACTGGGCAAGTCTCTCGGGACCCCACGTATCCTTAATCTCAAGGAAATGAGCTGATTTAGTTAAGCGGTCCACAATTACCCAAATTGTATTCATGCCACGACGACTCGTTGGCAAACTCGTGTTGAAGTCCATAGAAATATCTTCCCACTTCCACTCTGGAATAGGGAGAGGTTTTAGCATGCCTGCTGGTCACTGATGTTCTATCTTGACTTGATGACAGGTTAGACACCTCGAAACAAATTCCGCGACTTCTCGCTTCATATTACTGCACAGGTAATTTTGTTTCAAGTCTTTGTACATCTTGCTAGACCCCGGATGAATGGAATAATGGGTAGCATGAGCTTCTCTCAAAATCGAGTTTTTCAACTCGTCGTTCGCCGGTATGCATAACTGATTCTTAAATTGCAAAAGTCTATCCTCGTGGACCACAAATCCAGGGGCCTTCCCCTGAGTCACATCATCTCGAATGCGCAACAAAAATGGGTCCGAACCCTGATTCTCCCTGATTGCATCCTCAAGTGGCGATGAAATCTCCAACGTACAAAGTTGCCCTTGTACTCCCTGCAACCAGACCTCGATCTCGGGTCTCAGAAATTCCTGCTGAAGTTCCTTCTGAACTGTTAATCGAGCAAGCATCTGCTCCTGAACGGACTTACGACTCAGGGCATCGGCGACAACGTTCGCCTTGCCCGGGTGGTAAAGTATCTCAATATAATATCTTTGATTAGTTCCAACCACCGTCTCTGTCGCATATTTAACTCCTTCTGAGTAAATATATACTTCAAACTCTTATGATCGGTGAATATCTGATAGGTAACGCCATAAAGATAATGACGCCAAATCTTCAATGCGAACACCACGGCTGCTAGCTCCAGGTCGTGGGTCAGATAATTAACCTCGTAAGGTCTCAATTGCCATGAAGCATAAGCAATAACTTTCCCGTTCTGCATTAGTACACATCCGAGACCCTGTCCGGACACATCACTATAAACCACAAATCCTTCCGTCCCTTGCGGTAAAGGAAGGACAGGTGCTGAAATTAACCGGCTCTTGAGTTTCTCAAAACTCTGTTGGCACACATCGGACCACGTGTATTTCTTATCCTTCCGTAAAAGGTTCGTCATGGGTTGAGCAATTTTATAAAATCGTTCCACAAATCGCCAATAATAACCAGCTAATTCGAGGAAACTTCGGATTTCCTTAACATTCTTCAGAGGTTGCCAATCTCGGATAGCCTCCGTCTTCTGAGGGTCGACACGAACTCCGTATGATGAAATTAGATGTCCGAGAAACGTCACTTCGGACATCCAGAACTCACATTTGGAAAACTTTCCAGAAAGTTTCTCTCGTCTCAACACGTCGAGCACCTGATGAAGGTGAAACTTGTGCTCCTCCCGGTCACGAGAATAAATTAAAATGTCATCAATGAAGACAACCACGAACTGATCCAAATAGTCGATGAAAACACTATTCATTAACTCCATGAATACCGAAGGTGCATTAGTTAATCCCAACGGCATTACCACAAACTCATAATGACCATAGTGTGTTCGGAACACTGTCCTTGCGATATCCGACTCTCGAATTCGTAATTGATGAAACCAGATCTTAATCGATCTTGGAATATATTGAAGCTCCCTGAAGTTGATCCAAAAGATCATCGATATGGGGTAGAGGATACTTATTCTTGATCGTCACCCGGTTCAATTCTCGGTAATCAATACACAAGCGAAACGAACCATCTTTCTTCTTTACAAATAACACTGGTGCTCTCCACGGGGACGCACTCGGTCGAATCTAACCCTTATCGGTCAAATCCTCTAATTGATTCTTCAACTACTGCATTTCGGTCGGGGCCATCTGGTACGGTGCCTTCGATATTGGGGACGTACCAGGCTCCAACTCAATCGTGAATTCCACATCTCTCTGTGGAGGAAAACCAGGTAACTCGTCGGGAAATACATCGGCATATTCTCTCACAACAAGAATATCCGTCAACATTACTGATGGTTTCTCGGTCTTGGTCATATATCACCAATAACCGATACACCCCTGATTGAGTAATTTCACTTCTTTCATCAAGTTTATGACTCTCCTGGAACAGCTGGGATTACCTCCCTGAAATACACATTCGACCCCATCATCTGAAATGATAGTGACCATACGCTTACGGACACTAATGATGGCATCGTGACGATCCATCCAGTCAATACCCAAGATGACATCATCTCTCGGTAAATCTACTACGATTAGGTCTGCTAACCAATCACGGCTATGAAGCTGAATCGGACAATCCTTAATCTCACGATTCCCGATAATTCTTCTACCATCAGTTAGACCAATGATATAAGACTCACAATTAGTCGCATTACCCAGACGTAGTCTACTCAAACATGACTCGGAAATGAATGAATGCGATGCACCAGTATCAAAAAGGGTACACACGGGTTGAGATAGAATATCGAGTGTACTTGAGATCATCCGGGCCACTGGATCGTCGGTCTTCTTCATCTCATAAATTCAGGGCTTTCCGGCCCCCGAACCGGACGCTCCCATCTGATAGCTCTTGGCTCCGTCTTTATTTGGTTCTGTCGACTTGAATGACGCGGACTGAGTGGCCTGATTCTGAAATGCTGACTGTCTCCGGGCCTGAGATGACACCGGAGTAGGTTTGGAGTCCCTTCGACAAAAATGGGCCTTATGCCTAGCAATCCCACAGTTATGGAATGTGACAGGCTGCCTCGGACACTTGGTGCTGAAATGACCCTGTTCTTCACAGTTGAAACAGGTGATGGACAAACTGGCCACTCGGGACTGAGATTCCGCGGGTCTGGGCGCCACAGGAGGTCGCTCAGAGAAAGTAGAGCCCGCACGAGGCTTCTTTAAGGTTGCCTGACTGCCTTTAGACTGATTACGATTGTTTGACTTCTTGCTAGCAGATGAAGGTTGTTGCTTAGCAATCTCCTTAGCAGTAAGCTCATAAGTAAGAGCTTTCTCGATGAATTCGGCCAGAGTGGTGCAATTGTGATTAAAGAACTGCATCCGCATATGAGGTTTCAACCTCTTGCTGAAATACTTGATCTTGTCCGCCTCGGAGTGAATAATAGACGAGGCAAAAGGAAGAAGCTCCTGAAATTTCTCGACGATGGCGAGAGCATCATCGTCCGCTGAGAGGTCGGGAGTGAGTAATTCTGATAACTTGTCCTCTCTGAGTGGGGCCGGATAATACCTCTCCATCATGAGAGTTTTGAATTGATCCCAAGTACAAGATCCGTCGGTGGGCTTCAACGATAACCACCATGAATGAGCGCTCCTACCCAGATAGTAAGCCGCGACTGAAACTTTGTGCCCTTCAGGACACTCCACCATAGCAAACAACTTCTCTAAATGCTCAAGCCAGTGAACAATATCTGTCGGATCAGATGAGCCCTCAAACGTAGGTGGCCTCTAGTGAGAGATGTCGCCAATGATACTGCTTACACCTCTCTCTTGCCCCTGAGGTGGCGGCGGAGTAGCCTGTTGATTCTGAGTAGCTGACTTCTGCATCGTCTCCATGAGGCGTGCCATTTGAGTCATCTAGGTCATCATGCCCTGCATAAAAGCGAGTTGGTCAACCCGAACACCCTCTGAATGAGTTGTGTCCCGGGTATGACTCCCTGACAGTGAATGATCATTTCTGGGTGAATGAGTGGCAGCGTTGTTGCTCGATGAATTTGCATTATTCCTTGCGTTCGCACATGTATTCACACGATCTCTCGGGTTTCGGCCCGCACCACGGCTTCTTCCCCCATGTCCTCTGCTAGCTCTTCCAATACTGAAGTGGGAAAGTCATATGATAATTATATATCTCGCATGAACATCACATTATGGTTACGTTATGAAATGATGAAAATGAGCATACGCGCTCAAACACAATGATTACATGAGTGATCAACTGAAGTGACATAATTATCTGATGAAATTCTTGAAATGATTATCTTGAACAAGTTAACAAGATTAATGATACGATCCTCAAGATCGACAACTGAACAGTGAATTGAACTGAGTGATTAATGAGTTAACATGATCGACTTGATCAAAAATGAAAATGATGAATGAGGATTGTTGATCGCTGAATGATGAATGAGTGATTCTTATTGCCAGAAATTATACAATGGCATCAGAAATCTTACAGTTCTTTGGTCTGAGGGGCTTGGCTCTTACACAGGTTACACGTGACACGAAAGTCCACTGATACTAGTCTAATGAATGATGATTTCAATGAGACATGACTTGGAAGGTAGTATTCAAAACCACTCTCCGATACCAACTCTGTAACACCCCAAACTAGACGAATATTACAGTGCCGTGGACCCCCGACTGGGACCCACTAGGCGAATGAAAATTAATAAATTAAGTGATATAATTGTAGTACCGAACCACAGTATATCATTAATTACTCCGATGAGGAGTTTCAAGTACAACACACCCAGAAAAATACAGAATACAAGTATATTTTATATGAAGATAAAATATACAACACCGAATGAAAATGAACATCCGAACGGAAATCTGCAGCGGAAATAAAATGAAGAAAACATGAATGACTGAAAGGACTGGGGGCCCCTACTAGTATCACTGGGACTCCTAGCCGTCAACGTTCTCTTCCCGTGCCTTAGCCTTGCCATGACCTGAAAACAACATCCTCCAATGGGGTTCAGTTACACAGAACAACAATCCTCAAGAGTTGAATAAACACAACCATGATAAAATCTTAATTGTGAAATTAAGCTGAAGAGGAGCATCATAGTACGCCCGTAATGGTATGTGCAAGTGCACAAGACGAGTGTCCGGACACACCCGCCCTTGTACCTAATTAGTCTCACAGAGGTACGTTACCGTGTGCACAGTCCAATATGTCAGTGAACTCAATCACATGACTATCACGTGCCCGACTAAAAATTCCACACATCCCCACTCGGCCACGCAATATGAACCAGAAGGTCATATGGACAATAAATGACCATGAAGAATAATAATGAATAGCAATCCGACAAAGTCAAGAATGACTCACTGAGATGAAATGATAGTGAAATGAATGACGGCTCAATGAAATGATTGGAACCGTCGTTCCTCGTGAATGAAGTGATTAATTGACAATTACAAGTCTCAATACGGTTAATACATTATGAATGAATTATGATTATGAATGAACAACAACGAAAGGAATGAATATCCTTTTAACCGAGTAAGAATTAACTTACACAACACCGGTGAAGAATGTCATTCCTCGAACAACGTCCTAAAAGGGATGTCGGTCGCTCGAACAGCCTTGAATGACAATTACCAACAAACGCTCAATATACGTATCAAATACGATTATAACCAACTCAAACGTCGATACAAAAATATCCAAACTCATTGAGGCATTCTAACGAATATTTAGCAAACATACATCCTTTGATAATATCCAATCCCGAATATATCGAACCCAAACTCCAAAATGAGTATTTCGAACCAACAAAACACCTTCAATGATATCAATAATCCCATAGGAATCCACAACTCGAGTTAACGACAACAATCTAATCGGAAAACCCCCAAAAATATCAAGGTCAACCAAAAAGTGTTCTTGAATTAACCCCAATATTCATGAAATCCGAAATATAAGCCAATAAATCCGTAGGAATACATTTATCCAAGGTAGATAATCCATATATAACATATTCCAACAACAATCCAAGCTTACACGAAGAAATCGGAAGGAAAACCCCAAAAATCCGAAATTCTAGATCCAAGAAGTTATTACCTTAATTTGATGTGATGGAGATGATGAAATGATGATTAATCCGAATGATAAGCTCGAAGATGATGGTAGATGGATTCAGCTAAAAAAGATCTCTCCGAATCGCCCAAAATCGCCCGGAATCATCGAAGGAGTGAAGAGAGAATGACAAATAATGAATCTGGACTGCACTGTCCAATATATACTGTTCCAGTTTAGTGCACGCTAAGCCCTGATATTTAGCGTGCGCTAACGGGTTAACCGGACAGTACAGTACCTACTGACTGCCTCATTAGCGTGTGTTAACCCCAAAATGTTAGCGTGCGCTAACATAATATCTGATTCCCAGTAACTGAAGTCCAGAACCCTCTGTCCTCTGACCTGCTCGCGATATCACGCGCTACATCCAAAAATTCAGCGTGCACTACTACACCATTAGCATACGCTAATATCCATTCATAGCGTATGCTATGAATTATTCCAAATCAGTCCAGTACCCACTGGACTCTGACTGATCGACCTTAGCGCGCGCTATACTGCTAGCATAGCATGCGCTATCCGAAATCACTAGCGCGTGCTACTTACCAATCGTTGCGTGCGCTACTACAACTCAACTGCAGTCCAGTACCTTCTGGACTGTCTGCCTGAACCACGCTAGCGTGCGCTGATGATGAGAGGTAGCGTGCGCTAACCGTACTCAATTAGCGCGCGCTAAAGAAAGTACGTAGCGTGCGCTACTCTTCACACACAACCCATTACGACGAAGATAATGAGGATAACTACGGTTCGATCCTCCAACTAGGTAGAAAGACGAATAATAACTGATGCACGATACAAATTACTCTGAATGGTGAATACAATGAATGAATATGAACGATGAATGATCATTAATGAGTGAATATTTATTGAGGGTCAATTACTGAATAATAATTACTGAATGATAATGACTGAATTACAACCGAGTATTACACATTTGTTGTTGTGTATGATGTTTAGGTGCTAACACATTTATGATTTGTGCTTGGCACATTTGAAAATGGACATTCTTGTTGCGATATAAGAATTTCCTTCATATCTAGACATCTGCAGTCAAGATGCTTGATCGAGCTTTATGGACTTTAAGGTAAAGTTGATTTGCAAAGGAAGAAGACATCTCTTTAAAACGAAGCATATTTTATGCTGTCCTATGTGCCTAAGCTTTAGATAGTGTTGGTTCTAGTTCTTGTTTGATAATGAATTTCTTGTTTCTAGGAGTTAGCCGAGCTCCAGAGTAAAGTGCGCTCTGAAGTGAGTTCTCGAATATCAAGCTTGGCCGCATTGTTCAAACTCGGCATGCAGCTTTATGATTGGGGTATGATGCATTTACGCCATCCATTTTATGGTATTGGATATGCTTTTTCTATGCAAACTAATGATCCGCTGAAGAAAAAACGAGAGGCTGAGGTGATGATTGTTTTTCGTCTCTTTTATCAGTTTTTGTTTTTCATGAGAGGTTCATCTGCTAGCAAATTTATGTGGATATGCTACCTAAAAATTTCTACTTAAGATGTCATGTTTTAAAAAGAATATATATATATATATTATTTTAATTTTGTTGAATCTGACGAGTTCTCCTTTTATGTGTGTGTGTGGTTTGATTCCTTTGTGGCAGTGATTGTCAAGATTTGAGGATGAAGAAAGGAATCGTATAGAGACTAGGAAAAGAAAACTCTTTGCGAACTTGCTTAATGCTGCACGTGAACTCCAATTGCAGAACAGAGAAATGATGGTGTTCAGACATGAATATTTGTATGCAGTTTTTTTTTTGTTTTTTTTTTTAAATTAGTTTTCAAGTTCTATATAGCGAGCCTGATACACACATACATACACACACACACACACATATATATATATATATATAATTGTATCTAGGAAACTAGTTCTGCGACCATGTATATTTCTTAGTGTTCTATTTGGCGTTATCGTGATGACTTGCCAAATGGAAACTGCAATATCAAAGGTTCGATTGGTATGGTATCCCCCTTAATGATTAGGGATAGTTACAAAAGAAACCCTGAGATTTGGACTAACTGCGAACAAAAAGCTAGATGTTTGTAAAAATAATGAAAAGCCTCCTTAAGGAAAAATAATGAAAAGCCCTCACAAAAAGATTACAGTAAAAAAGCACTTATACTTGTAAAGGTATTGTAATTACCCCCAAAAATCTTTAGTATTCTCTATATACATCAAACCTCAGGGGGGCTTTTTGTAATTACGCCTTATGATTATACCATTTTATGAACTGCTATGAATTTGGTCTCTCAGATGTTTATCCGTACACCCAATCAAACATGAGACTTTATTTCGGCATATCATCTTCATTATATTTGCTTTCCATTTGTGCAGGCATGGTATGGAAAGCCGAGGCAACGAGCTACAAGAGCTGAAAAATCGAGGTTCCAAGCTTTGAAAGCGGATGATCAGGAAGCTTACATGAAAATGGTCGAGGAGAGCAAGAATGAAAGACTAAAAATGCTCCTAGGAAAAACTAATGATCTGCTTGTTCGATTGGGAGCTACCGTTCAACGTGAAAAAGATGCCGCACATGACAGTATCGAACCACTAGAATGTTCAGACAGGTACTTGCGAGAGTCTCCTTAAAACAATTTCCTTCATATCTAGACATTTGGTATACGGTTTAGAGGTGGATCTCTTAAACTTTTTTCGTCCTAATTCCTAATTTAGTATATAACATATACCGTGTGAAGTGTGAACTATTAATCTTAGTTTGTGTCGGTAAATATGATCACTAAAGCTAATCAGGGTGCTAATAAATTAATTCATGATGGCAAAGAACATAGACCATCCTATCTAATTGGGAGACTTATTCGAAAAAAGGAACCAAAGTTGAAGTCTTCAGCATCACCATCCATTCTGATCAGTACGTGGCAGACCTAACTGCTAAGTCAGGGCTCAACTTCAACAAGAGATCAATGAAAAACTTGACCAAAAAGTTCGAGAAATGATGAAAATGTTGGCTGAGAATAATCCGGATTTGAACTTAAAGATTGATGACTCTCATAAATCAGTCGATGAGTCTTATGGGATGACAATGTCACTCCTTGACTGATCTCATCATTTTATATTTATGCTAGCTAAGAGACTCAAGTAGTTTTGTTATATTTATAGATTGCGATGGTAACTTGTTCTTAGCTATTAAATCGTACTTAACTATTAAGTTTTATGGTAACTTGTTCCTAACTTAGCTATTAAGTTAGGATTTTGGATGTTAGGTTATGTAAGTACATTTGGCTGTTTGATTATGGATTGAATATTTGGCAGTCATGTATTTTGGATGCTGTTATAGTTGACAGTGTTTTAATGCTATTGACTGTTTTATGGTAATATCTATTTTTCAATATAACACTTTGCGTTTTACCATGAAAAATGTTGGTTAAAATCTGCAAAAATGTAGAAATAATCTCTAATTTATAATTCTTCCTGTTGGCAAAATATAAAAATTGTGTTGACAAAGATTAAAAGTGTGTTGGTAAAAGTTAGAACTGTTCATATATAAGTGTAGCCATAGTGTTAAAGTTGTTGGTAAAGATGTCAAAGCGTTTCACAATTTAATGTTACAATAGACCTCATAAGTGTTAGCATAGGTCTACAGCTGCACAAACATTTGTGTCACTAATTATATAAAAGTGTGGCCTTAAGTCTACAGCAACACAAAATCTAGTGTAGGCACAGACAAGAAAAGTGTTGGCATGGGGGTCTATTGTTACACTTTTTTCACATGTTACCGAAAAAAAAAAAAGTGTTATCTTAGACCCCTATGGTTGCGGTTGTTTTTGTAACACCTTGAAATTTGGTCAAAGTGTAGCCGTAGCCTATGTTTTGCCTTCAGCAACACTTTTTGGACTTTTGAACACAGTTTTTCAGGTGTTGCTGAAACCCATATATGGTGTAGTGCCAGGGGCTTTCCCTTGAGTTACTTCATCCCGAACTCAAGATAAGAATGGGTCTGTAACCTGCCTCGATCTTATTATATCATCAAGGGACGATGAAATCTCAAGTGTGCAAAGTTGTACCTGAGTGAGTTGTAACCAAACTTCAATTTCCGGTCTCACGAACTCTAGCTGCAATTACCTCTGAACTGTCTTACGACTCAAGGCATCGGCAACTACATTTGCTTTTCCCGGATGATAAATGATCTCAATATCATAATCATTGATTAGTTCTAGCCACATTCTCTGCCTCATATTCAACTTCTTCTGAGTAAAAATGTACTCCAGGTTCTTGTGATCACGAAAAAACTGACAGCTAACTCCATACAGATAGTGACGCCAGATCTTTAAAGCGAACACCACGGATGCTAGCTCCAAATCATGGTTTGGGTAGTTGACCTCGTAAGGTCGCAGCTGTCTTGACGCATAGGAGATCACATTACCGTTCTGCATTAATACACATCCAAGGCCTTGTCTTGATGTGTCACTATAAGCCACGAATCCTTCCGTCCTTTTTGGTAGAACCAAAACAGGTGCTGAAATCAATCGACTCTTGAGTTCATCAAAACTTTGTTGGCATGCCTCTGACCACAAATACTTATTATCCTTTCTTAACAGGTTAGTCATCGGTTGTGCAATCTTGGAAAAACCTTCCACGACCCGTCGGTAATAACCTGCTAGTCCCAAGAAACTGCGAACTTCCTTCACGTTCTTTGGTGGTAGCCAGTCTCGGCAAGACCTGGATGTCTGAAGAATGGACTAGGACATACCTGGAATTCCAGGTACTTCTTCCATTCTTTGTAGGAATTTCTCGGCAATAGATAGTACATAATCGTCTTCAGACGGGTCTGGATTCAGCAATTCTGATAGTTTGGCCTCACGGAGAGGACCTGGATAGTAACGGTCTAACATGAGGTTTTTAAATTCCTCCCAAGTACATACACCATCATCTGGCCTCACCGAAAGCCACCAGGTGTAGGCGTCCTTGCTAAGGTAGTAAGCTGCTACGGAGACGTGATTCTCTACTGGGCAGTCCACCATCTCAAATAGTTTCTCAAAGTGTTCAATCCAATGTACGATATCAGCAGGCTCAGAGGAGCCTTCAAAAGTCGGGGGTCACTGGCGAGAGATGTCGCTGATGATCCGACTCACGGGTCCGCCATGAACAGGAGGTGGTGGATGCGGCCCATACTGCTGGCCAGCAGTAGCCCTTTCAATTGTTTCCATCAATTGACCCATCTGAGTCATCTGAGCCATCATGCCCTCAATAACAACGTAAGGATCGACACGCGCGTTCCCGTGTCCGGTATGGTGCGACTAGTCCCTAGGAGGCGAATCATTGCCTGTGGAACTCTGCTCCACATTCGCACATGTGTTGGCTCGAGGTCTCGGGATTCGGCCCCTTCCGCGGCCTCGTCCACCTCTGCCACGACCTCTCAGATTTCTATTTATACTGAAAGATCCAACAATAACCATAAGTATAGTTCATGTCCGTCGTTATGACCAAATCAAATTCATGCTAAGTTAAGAGCAACAAGGAACTACATATTCAAGAAAACAGATCATAACGAATTATCGACACTACGACTGCCACACAGAATATCATATCGACGTCGAGTTGAACAGTTTCAATCACAAAATTAATTCAGAATTTACCTCGAAATATCAATTAAATAAATCCTGTCACAGATCCTTGAAACATCAAGATAAATAAAGAGATCCAATCCGATATCAATGTCACGCCAGTAATTAAATCATGGCTCAGAAAGTACATACCGTATTTGGTTCGTCGGGTCAGGCGCTTGCACAGGTCACACGTGACACGAAGGTCTCTTGATACTAGTTCATTTCACAATGACTCTTGAAAAGAAAACGACTCCCTGATACCATCTTCTGTAACACCCCAAAAGGCGGCTATAACAGTTCCGTGGACCCCACACTGGGAACCACCAGGCGATACCACAATACAGATTAAATACATATTACTTTGTGATACCGAACCACAATAAATAGTCTTTACTCCGATTAGGAGTTTACAATAGTATGGCCAACGGCCTTCACATACACAGGATCCAAAAGCACAAGTATAAACCATATGGAGATGGAACATACCTCAAATAGTAATACAATCAATCAATAGTTTAAATGAAGTGGAAAAATAACGTTACACGGTCTTGAAAATAATAGGAAAACAAAAGACTTGGGCCCCCCGAACTAGTATCCTTCAAACCCTTCGCCATCAGTGTGCTCTTCCTGTGCCTTTTTTTTTTTAAATCAAGCCCCCTCCGGGGAAATTATATAACGACGTGAAAGCAAGAGTTCAAACTCGAATACAAGAAAACCTATTGATATGGACTATCATGACCTACCGTGATACAACCTAACCATGATTAGATACACCAGGTTAACAGGCCAGATTACAGACTGAAATCAAAACAAGAATTTTAATACATATCATCTATTTTAAAGCCCAATTCCCAGCCCATTATCCTACTCTAGAACGGCGAAAATTCGGAAGCCCCAGTTTATCCATATGGATCAGGCCCTTTAGTTTCTGCGGGATGTCTTCATTGGTGTAACACCCCCAGAATGAAACCAGGAATATTACACGCCGCAGACCCTCTTCGTGAGGATCCACCAGGCTAGACATGGAAACCACACATTACATTTCATATCGACGTAACCCGATAACAAACCAATAGAATGATTTGGTCTTTTATCACTAACATATAAATCAAAACATATTTTTCTATCTCGACTCATAAGTCATACCCATGCAAGGGTAAAATACACTCATAAACAAAAAGTACGACAGCGGAAAAGACCATACAACAAACTCCGACCGACTGCACCCAAAACTAGCCTTCATGTGATTAGTATCATTATATTCCATCATCCTTCGCACCAATCCTGTGTTTTGCTCCCTGTTGTGTCACGATTTATCCATCCCGACAGGCGATCGACTATAAGGCCGAGCGACCAAGTCGACATCAGTCAAACTATGGCTAGCTCGCCAAGTCGAAGATATCAAACCACCATCAGTTACCTAGCGATCGACTCCCAAGGCGATCGCCCTTTGGCAGCTGGCGATCTACTCTAGTGGCCGTCTAAGGGCAATCGACCTACGCCCAGAGCAGAGACGATCGTCCGCCAAAGTCATCAAGGACTGGATCTCAGAAAAGCACCCACGTGCAGATCCACCAAAGGCGCTGACAAGATCTTCGCCAGCAGATAAAGATCTTTTGCTAACTGACAGGACCTTTGACCACAGCCTGTCACCTACCTCACCTACCAGCATGCGCGCCAAAAGTTGTCAGTGGGACCACCCGTGACAGCAACTCAGGACGCGTGTAAGCTCCCCGTTGGACCGCACAGTTGCCTGCCAGCAACTCCTGCAGACTTTGAGGGGACAGGCCCATGTGCTAAAAGACGATCGCCCGATTATTATATTGCAGAGAAGGCGATCGCCCGGCATGTCCAAGCCCTATAAATAGAGAACCTCCTCCTACTGGAAAAAGGTTCCCAGTTCAATGAATATACGGTTGGGAATTCATTTGAGTTACGTCCGAAATACATTCCACCAAAGGTTCATATTCTCTCACATTACGATACATTCACGGAAACACTGAAGAACATACATATCATCAAGCTCCCGGCTATCTCACTGGAATCCATCCTAGGACTTCTCTCTCCAAATCTCTCGTCCTGAAGATGATCGGCAGAAGCAGCAAGTCTCCACTAGACAGATTCCAAGGGATTCATAAGCCCAGGAGCCCAAACATCCAGCTAAATACTCGCCGTGAGAGGCGGTCGATCTCTCACCGCCGCGACTGTTCATCACCTTTGTTACAAGAACTCACAGAGCATCAAATATGGTTCTTCCGGCAATCTACACGCTCACTAGCTAAGATAACAAGAAACTTTACACTCATTGTAATTGTATTCTTACATTAGTACTTGTATCCCCGAATATCGGTATTAATAATATCTCGCGAGAGCATTCAAGCCCGGGACTAACAGCCCCGGCAAATCTTGTGTTATTTATCTTTCTCACGGAAGTGCTCTTGCATTTGTTTGCTATCCCATCCATTCCAGCAATATCTATCTCCGGATAATATTTTGGGTAGCAACAATTGGCGCTAGAAGAAGGGGACTGAGAAATATCGTATGGCGGTCGACCGATTTCGGGACCAGATGCAGAGTGCCGTCCAGGCGAGGAACGTTGCTGAAGAGGAGGCCGATCGCCAGAAGGTGACGATCGCTCGGCTGACCAGTGAGCTGACGGAGGCGAAGGAGAAGGTTGCTGCAAGGGAGGCCGAGCTCCAGGGATCGCAACAGGCGATGGCCGAGCTGAGAGGAGAGGTTGAGGCGACCAAGGCCGATCCCTTCCAAAACTTGGAGTATGTCAGCGAGTTCGCCTATTATTTGGCGTTCGCCGACTCGATCCGAGCGGCTAAGAAGGGAGGCTTGGAGGTCGGTCCTCTAGCTGAGAAGTTCAAATCATATGCATTGGAGCATCCTCTCCATTCGGCTTTCTCCTTGCCGATCTTGGACCTGGCGGACATCGGCGTGGATTTGAGCTGGTATCCGTCTCCAGACAGTCTTGCTCATCCCGATGCTCCGGAAGATGAGGGGACCGCGCCGAATGCTGATGGCGAAGGCCAGGCAGGGGCCTGAGGCGCTTCCTTTTTTACGCTTTTAGCTTACTTTCTTTGTAGTTTGTAGCTTTCTTTTGTAGCACTTAGGCCTTCGGGCGATCATGTACTCCGATTTTTCAAGTAATGAAATGAGCATTTGTCTTTCTGACTTATCACTTGAATGAATGGTTATTTTTAAGTCTTTGTTTGACTTTGTACAAATGTGTGAGGAGAGATCGTTGCGAGGGTAGTTCCAAATGAATTGATAAACTGGAATCCATCTCAGGACTTCTCTCTCCAAATCTCTCGTCCAGAAGACGATCGGCAGAAGCAGCAAGTCTCCACTAGACAGATTCCAAGGGATTCATAAGCCCAGGAGCCCAAACATCCAGCTAAATACTCGCCGTGAGAGGCGGTCGATCTCTCACCGCCGCGACTGTTCATCACCTTTGTTACAAGAACTCACAGAGCATCAAATCTGGTTCTTCCGGCAATCTACACGCTCACTAGCTAAGATAACAAGAAACTTTACACTCATTGTAATTGTATTCTTACATTAGTACTTGTATCCCCGAATATCGGTATTAATAATATCTCGCGAGAGCATTCAAGCCCGGGACTAACAACCCCGGCAAATCTTGTGTTATTTATCTTTCTCACGGAAGTGCTCTTGCATTTGTTTGCTATCCCATCCATTCCAGCAATATCTATCTTCGGATAATATTTTGGGTAGCAACACTCCCAAAACCTGCAAGTACCTGGACGCAGAACAGACATTCACCCCCCGAATACTCGGGGGTTAGCAAAACTCTACTGTTTTGCTAGTACAAGTATAAAATGAAAATACAAGCCATACACAATACATTCTGAGAATACAACGAAAGACTTGCCGAGATGTATTATTTAATTAAAATAGTTCAAGTCTTGAAAGTAGAAACGAAACAAGTAAGCATTTTGAAAACACTTTTAAATCTCGAGAGTTTTAAAAACATTAGAAATTGACAAGCTCACAATTCCTCGAAATCCATTTAGGGTAACAGCCCTAAAGTTCATTTTCCACAAAACAACCTATACAGAACCGTTGGGATCTCAACCTGAAACCTCATCAACCACAATACACGAAACAAATACCATTTTCGTTTTCCAACAACAAAACTCACAGTCAAGGAGTTAAACACTTAAGACACATATCCAAGTTCCATTCTAGCCAAGTACCAAGATTCGATACATAATGTACATCAACATCGAGAACCAAAACATTGTGATATACCGAACATATCACAATAGTCATCAAAACAGTGTATCAAAACATCACGACATCACCAAATCACAACTGGTATCCCGTGGCCGTACCCCTTAGTATCGACCCCCAGACATCCCGTCGAACGCTCCGGGTGGGACACCACTTCCGCGGCCGTACCCCTTAATATCGACCCCCAGACATCCCGTCGAACGCTCTGGGTGGAAGGAACACAACTCACGCACCCAAAAACCACAATTTAACATAGTTGCAAACCACAAGCCTCGATAGTCAATCACAGTATATATAATCAAGGCACTTGCTAGAAATAGCCAATTATCCGACGTATAGCTACGATCGTCCTAGCTACAACCTAACAATCCTAAGGACATCCCTACACATCAATGGTATAATAGCTGGTCAACCAATACAACTAACCCAACTCATAACACACACCTTAACCCACACAACACGATGATCACCAGAATATTATAGCACATATCTAAATGTACTATCTACCCGGCACTACGTCTTATTGACATATCTTTAAGGCAAGCAACAAGCTGATTTCTAATTTAACATAATATCTACAACGACCCATATAATGCAAAATCACAATATAAACAACCATCACAATTTCATCCATAACCACGTGACTCCACGCACATATCTTAACAAAAGAATTACACTTTACATTTACCGATCCTTTTGAAAAATAGTTATAAATATTTATTTAGCACATAACGACGATTAGCAACCATTATATCCACAAAACACGTAATGTATGGTCAAGATACTTTCCTCGATAATCGATACCGGATACTCCGACGAACACGGGTCAACCGGGTAACCTCGAACACCTACAATTCTCCGGAGGGAATAACGGTAACACAACGATCGAGAAACGACGAACGGAAGAGTTCCGACTCAAGTTCTTCGCAAGAAACCTGACCCTAACATCATACCATTAATAAATTAACGAACCAACGAGGAAGAATGATCGTAGAACGCCCGAATCCTCTTTGTGACATTTTATCGAACACCTTCAATGCGTTGATTAGAAACTCAATAAAACGACGAATCCTCGACAATCCAACCGTGTAAAAACAAGGGATTCGATATAATACAACTTAATAATCATCAATCCATCACAAATATAAGTTATCACGGATCAAACGGGCGAAATCAAGCAAAACCCCCAATTTCCCAAAAACTAAGGTTTTAGGAAAACTAACCTTGATTCGCTAGATTGAAGGATGTTATGGAGCGATCAATAGATGATATGAGCTCCCAAACTTCGTGGATTCATAGTATAACAACATATCTTCGACTCCTCTAGGACTCCAGCCGCGGACAGGAAAGGAAGGAAATGAAAAACGGGTGAAAATATGACTTCTCGGTCATATTTATACTGGTGCAGCCTAGCGTGCGCTATGCTGCCGAGCTAGCGTGCGCTATCAGCCAGTATCGACCCAGAAATCAGCTTTGTTCCGCGGCCCGGCCAGAAGGGACCGCGGCCCGCGGTACAGCCCGCTCTAGCATCAAAAGGCACACGATGCAGTCTTAGCTATTTCGACCATAACTCCTTCGTTCGGACTCCGATTGACTCATCGTTTGAGCCATTGGAAAGCAAACTTGATGATATATAATATTTAAAAGATTCATAATTTTTGGAGTTTCCAAGAATTAATGGTGCCTTTACAAAGTCTAACTCACACGTGAAAAAGTCGATTAAGGACACGTAACTCGACAAAAAGACACTGAAACGAACTCGGATGACAAAAAGTGTAAAATTAATCATTCTCGAAATGACGAAACGGTCACAACAGAGTCGTTAAAATGGACTTTAGCCAAAAATAGAAAATTACCAGAAATCGAAATTGCGGGTATTACATACTACCCTCCTTAAAAGAAGTTTCGTCCCAAAACTTAAAACAAGTAGGGAGATGCAAAATCCCGCCCAGAAAACTCAATGAGATACACAAGAACCAAAAACTCGCGCCCAACGGCGAAATGTTACTATCAACGCAAAGGCACATACGACGTGAAAACACGCTCCACGACGACCAACGCAACGCCACTGGTAGAGACATAATAAAATCAACAAGTGACAAGCGTCATTAAACAGATGATACAATCGAGTCAATTATCCGAACAATCCCAAAACACAAAGCACCTATAAAAAGGAAACACGCACAATCGAGAAAACGAAAAATAAACACAAGACGATCCACAAGGACAAACATAAACAGTTCGGACTACGCCGAAATCCTCAAAAACCACATTAGGCATCTCCATGTCCTTTCGGAGCAGAGACGCAACCTCGATCCTCAAATCTCTCAGATACCGACTCGCAATGCACGGTTTGGTGACCCACCTGGCCACACTCGAAACAGTTGACTAACGGTGAACGACAATTAACCGCGGTACAAGATCAGGCAGCGACAGTCAGACAACCACAATCGAACAACAATGATCGAACACAACGGTCGAATAATGACTCCGAAGTTTGCACTTCAACTCGAGACATTAAAGGAGCGGGTAAACTAAAAGATGTTACTTCCAAACAAGGTTCACAAAAATCGATCCGAACTCGGAAAGATCACAACGATATACCGATCAATTTGGGACAATATCAGAACTCGCTCGAATGACAAGGGTGAGAAACAACACAAGGTCAGAAGCATCAACTAACACAATCGAGTCGATACGGTCGACGAAACGGAAACGAAAAAAATATGGGTATTACATCATATCACCTTTAAAAGAGGTTTCGTCCCCGAAACCTAAACAACGAGTACGAAGCACTGGAATAGCAACCTTCCCGGCCATATCCTATTGGTCCTGCATCTGATATCCATGACCAACTGTACCGCGGTCACAACCTCGTCCTCTGTCCCTCGGCATACGAAGTGAATTATCACTCGACACGATGGCACAACTTCGCAAAAATAAATGTAAATTACCAACTCAGCACGACATATCACATACGGTAACTAATAACAACTTGATAAGAAAATCCACGAGGTATCCTTTTAAATGATATCATTTGAAAATCCTTAGATTTGAATGCTATACCAAATAAAACATTTGGTACCTCAGGTTGTTTCATCAAAACTTGTAAACAACAGACTATAACCATCTCATTTCGAAATCATTTGCGAAACAATATTTTTTGTGCAACCGGCATGGTTCAAACCACCACGCCACTATACACCAGTATCACTGTTAATAACAAACAAGGTAACTATGCAAGGTCATCAACCCATTCGTACGTACTTTAATCAATACAGGAAGCTTTCCCAAATCCGAGTTTGAAGTTTACATCGAGCGAGATTTTTCATCTTTCACCATATATTTTTAAAAAATTAAAAATCGTATTGGTTTTTGAAATAAAATATTTTTATGGTGTGAAAGATTTTTGAAATTCATGTACTCGAATTATTTGAAAATACAACAATACGTTAAAATCATTTTCGAGAATCCTCCCACACTTATGAAAATCAACGACGGTAATATTTTACAAGATGTCTACATGTACATTAAAACAACTCTTCCAAATACCGTCGAGGTTTTATTTGAGAATCCGAGGCCGGCTCGCCAATTCCAAATGATTTTCAAAGTACACACGGAGCCGCCGGTTAATCGAACCGTCGAAACTTTATGAAATTATCAGGAAAGCGTTCTCGAATACGCACACAACAGACATAATTTGAATATAATCAATTATCACTTAGCGCTACAAAAAGTCCTAACACCTATTCCCACACAACAGTTGTCATCACTAGACAACACACAAAGAATACAGTCGAAGATGATTGACTGCAAAACATAGACCTGATGGCTATAAGTGTGGTTCTATAGCCTCTGCCCAGGCTGATTAGCGCGTGTTACAACAAAGATTAGCATGCGCTAAACATACTACGTTAGCGCGCGTTAGCCTCGTACTAAGCCTGCGCTAACTGTTATAATCAACAACACGATTGCAAAATATACAAGGCATTACTAGAATCGAAGGTTATGAATAAGCAACAACATACGAGTCTGAATGTCATCGATTGACATAATTACAACTTCTCACAAGCAACCACCAAGAGACAATCATCATTCAAAATTGAATTTTCTCCTCTCAGCATGGAGGGTTATCTTAACGGGCACATACCGAATGGCTCGGAGTTCACACTCCCATCTTAATCGTAAAACTGGGCACCATTGCCCAAACGGCGATAACTTCATCAATACACATCTTCTGACTAACATTCATGAAACCGAAAAGTTACAAACGAGAGTCACGTCTTGAGTATATTTGAAGACCACATTTGAGTTTTAAAACTCGTGTTTTGAAAACTTATAGCACACAATACAAAAGAATCATCAATATTTTGAGTTTTCAGAACTCTCAGCCTTGGGGTCGGTCATACGAAAATAAAACTTTTTCCTCCCTTGGAGGACATTTTAAAAATTTTACGTGACTCCCTGAAAGCATTCGAAAACTTAACATTCCAAGGTTGTTACTCTTGCAAAAAAAAAACAGTTTATATGAAGACACATTCACCAATACCATACTTCATTCTAGCACAAGACGTGAATCAACAAATATATGTCACTTACTCATGATTCACCTTTAAATACCACTACATAATGCAGAATCACGCAGGCTCGTATAACTCGTGGTATGGCATGTAGTAGGGAGACTTACATCCACAGATCGCATGAAGATGATGGCTGCACCTTGATACTAATCACGGCCGACATCACAGACGACGCGTCGCGACACGACCCAGTCAGATAAAATCTGACAAGACAAGACTCGATAACACACAACTCGACCCGACAGCCTAGGTTTCCGCAACCAAAGATCCGATACCATAAATGTAACATCCTCAAAATGAAACCGAGAATATTACATGCCACAGACCCGAGGATCCACCAGGCTAGACATGGAAACCACACATTACATTTCATATCGACGTAACCCGATAACAAACCAATAGACCGATTTGGTCTTTTATCACTAACATACAAATCAAAACATATTTTTCTATCTCGACTCATACCCATGCAAGGGTAAAATACACTAATAAACAAAAAGTACGACAGCGGAAAAGACCATACAACAAACTCCGACTGACTGCACCCAAAACTGGCCTTCATGTGATTAGTATCATTGTCTTCCATCATCCTTCGCACCAATCCTATGTTTTGCTCCCAAAACCTGCAAGTACCTAGATGCAGAACAGACATCCACCCCCCGAATGCTCGGGGGTTAGCAAAACTCCACTGTTTTGCTAGTACAAGTATAAAATGAAAATACAATCCATACACAACACATTCTGAGAATACAACGAAAGACTTCCCGAGATGTATTATTTAATTAAAATAGTTCAAGTCTTGAAAGTAGAAACGAAACAAGTAACCATTTTGAAAACACTTTTAAATCTCGGGAGTTTTAAAAATATTAGAAATTGACAAGCTCATAATTCCTCGAAAGCCATTTAGGGTCACAGCCACAAAGTTCATTTTCCACAAAACAACCTATACAGAACCGTTGGGATCTCAACCTGAAACCTCATCAACCACAATACACGAAACAAAAACCATTTTCGTTTTCTAACAACAAAACGCACAGTCAAGGAGTTAAACACTTAAGACACATATTCTAGTTCCATTCTAGCCAAGTACCAACATTCAATACATAATGTACATCAACATCGAGAACCAAAAGGTTGTGATATTCCGAACATATCACAATAGTCATCAAAACAGTTTATCAAAACATCACGACATCACCAAATCACAACTGGTATCCCGTGGCCGTACCCCTTAGTATCGACTCCCAGACATCCCGTCGAACGCTCCGGGTGGGACACCACTTCCGCGGCCGTACCCCTTAGTATCGACCCCCAGACATCCCGTCGAACGCTCCGGGTGGAAGTTCAACCACACATGCACCCAAGTCCACTTCCGCGGCCGTACCCCTTAGTATCGACCCCCAGACATCCCGTCGAATGCTCCCGGTGGAAGGAACACAACTTACGCACCCAAAAACCACAATTTAACATAGTTGCAAACCAGAAGCCTCGATACTCAATCACAGTATATATATAATCAAGGCACTTGCTAGAAATGGCCAATTATCCGACGCATAGCTACGATCGTCCTAGCTACAACCTAACAATCCTAAGGACATCCCTACACATCAACGGTATAACAGCTGGTCAACCAATACGACTAACCCAACTCATAACACACACCTTAACCCACACAACCCGATGATCACCAAAATATTATAGCACATGTCTAAATGTACTATCTACCCGGCACTACGTCTTATTGACATATCTTTAAGACAAGCAACAAGTCGATTTCTAATTTAACATAATATCTGCAACGACCCATATAATGTAAAATCACAATATAAACAACCATCACAATTTCATCTATAACCATGTGACTCCACGCACATATCTTAACAAAAGAATTACACTTTACATTTACCGATCCTTTTAAAAAATGGTTATATATATTTATTTAGCACATAACGACGATTAGCAACCATTATATCCACAAAAAACGTAATGTATGGTCAAGATACTTGCCTCGATAATCAATACCGGATACCCAGACGAACACGGTTCAACCAGGTAACCTCGAACACCTACAATTCTCCGGAGGGAATAACGGTAACACAACGATCGGGAAACAACGAACGGAAGAATTCCGACTCCAGTTATTCGCAAGAAACCTGACCCTAACATCATACCATTAATATATTAATGAACCAACGAGGAAGAATGATCGTAGAATGCCCGAATCCTCTTTGTGACATTTTATCGAACACCTTCAATGCGTCGATTAGAAACTCAATAAAACGATAAATCCTCGGCAATCCAACCATGGAAAAACAAGGGATTCGATATAATACAACTTAATAATCATCAATCCATCACAAATATAAGTTATCACAGATCAAACGGGCGAAATCAAGCAAAACCCCCCCATTTCCCAAAAACTAGGATTTTAGGAAAACTAACCTTGATTCGCTGGATTAAAGGATGTTATGGAGAGATCAATAGATGATATGAGCTCCCAAACTTCTTGGATTCATAGTATAACAACATGTCTTCGACTCCTCCAGGACTCCAGCCGCGGACAGGAAAGGAAGGAAATGAAAAACGGGTGAAAATATGACTGCTCGGTAATATTTATACTGGTGCAGCCTAGCGTGCACTAGGATGCCGAGCTAGCGTGCGCTAGCGGCCAGTATCGGCCTAGAAATCAGCTTTGTGCCGTGGCCGGCCGTATAGGGCCGCGCCCGCGGTACAGCTCCAAAGATCAAAAGGCACACGGTGCAGTCTTAGCTATTTCGACCATAACTCCTTCGTCCGGACTCCGATTGACTCACCGTTTGAGCCATTGGAAATCTAACTTTATGATATATAATATTGCAAAGATTCAGAATTTTCGGAGTTTCCAAGAATTAATGGTGCCTTTACAAAGTCGAACTCATGCGTGAAAAAGTCGATTAAGGACACAGAACTCAACAAAATGAAACCGAAACGAATTCGGATGACAAAAAGTGTAGAATTAATCATTCTCGAAATGACGAAACGGTCACAATAGAGTCGTTAAGATGGACTTCAGACAAAAATAGAAAATTATCGGAAATCGAAATTGGGATAGGTCACAACAGAGTCGTTACAATTGGTGAGTCGGGTATCGCTTTGGGCTAGGCGGCCCAAGTTTGCTAAAAAATCTGCCGGCTTCTTCCCTTCACGCAGGATGTGTGAGATTCTAGTCTGCCGAGACTTCAACCGAGCTCTGATCCGGCCCAATGCATTTTGACTTTGCCAATTACCTCCAGCACCATGATTAAGCACGTCAACAAGAACTTGGGCATCCAATTCAATCCACAACCGTTGACCACCAATCTCTTCCAACATGGCCGTTCCATAGTCCAGGGCTTGTACTTCGGCCAGCATGCTATCATTATCTTGTAAGGAAAAATAAAATGCACACACCAGATTCCCCCCTGCATCACGAAATAACCCCCCCCCCCCCCCCACCAGCCAAATTTCCACAAACCGAGCCATCACAATTAAGTTTGATCCAGCCCGGTTCTAGTGCAATCGTGCTCTTCATGTGCCTTGCCTTTGCCACGACCTAAAATACAACACAAGTATTTCGCCCAAAAAACAGGGTCAGATATACATGATAAGTGATTTCTCAAGACATTATACAATTCACATATATTATATCTCAAGGAAAACATCCCGACTACCGAACATACCCCTCGGGCGTATGAACGATTAGTCACAAAATGTCGGACGCATCCAATTATACATGGACTATGAACGACCAAATAGTATGGCTCCAGATGGACATCACAGTATGCTCGATCCAGAAATGTGTCAGTGCATATGTCCACCCCGTATACGGAATCCAGAATATACGTGGGACAGTGTACCTAATTAGTCTCATGAACTATGTCTCGTGTGCACAGTCCAATACGAAAACATCCACGCATGACTATATATTTGCCTAGCTAAAAATTCTACACAATAACCAATCAGAACGCAGATATGATTTCGGATATGTCACGATACAACATGACAACGAATTCAATAAATCACATATCCGATTAAGGATCAAGAAACTCACTGAAGTGACAATAAGGATCAAAGATATCAATGGTTCAAAGGTGACGAACTTGGGAATGCAATCCCACGATGAAAAACAGAATCATCATCAAGAAAAATATCAAATTATGAATCACAAATTCATAAGTGTTTCATATACACGAAACATATAACCATCACAAGAATTCAATCATCATTATAACCAAGCAAGATAACTTGCCTCAATACGGAGACGAGAATAATCCTCCCTTGTCGAACGAACAAACAGTCCGCGACTAATATTGGTTACTCGAACAATCAACCTTGAATGAAATATATTTCACTCAATAACACATACATATAATTATCGATATCGAATTTAGTGAGACGACACCCTAAATTGCCTTTGTATAGTTCAACTATCTCAAAATATCAAATTTCTATTCCAAGAACTCTATTTACCTCAATTTGTTCTTATGATCGGTTGCAAAATATTTTCCAATTACTCGCATGGTTCTCATGAATAAGAGTTTATCAAGAACTTGTTAAACAATCATTTATGTTCGTTAATATCACCTTATATCATTTAAAATTTTCAAAAACATCACCAATGATCAATAATATCCTCCTAAGAACATTATCACTTTATTATGATGTTCAAAACATTCTAAAGACAACAATTAAGAGTTTGGTTGTCTTCAACAATATCTTCATCATCTTACAAAGGTTTGGCTAAACCAAAAACAAAAATGAAATGGAAGTTTAAGTTCAGGAACAACACTTTAGTTTCTAACATTCATCAAGGTGTTTTAAAACATTTAATGACAACAATTCCAACAATCAAACTTAACTACAATGAAGTTAAGGATTATCATTGTCCTAATAATGTTAATAGTCCCCAAGAAGAGTATGGTTCTATTAAACATGATTATTATCATTAAAACGTCAAGAACACATCATTCCAAGCCCTTAATCAACATATTCATCACTATGTTGTTAAAAGCTTAACTACAAACATATTTACTTGATTAATTCAATACTAGGTGTAGTATACCGTATCATTAACATCATAATTATGGACATGTAAAGTAGAATCGTACTACATACCTTCAAAAATGAAGAACAACTATCAAAACCTCAAGAACACACTCCAAACTTCAAGAACAACTCTAAACTTCCAATCAACAAGCTCCAATCCAAAATGCAAAGCTCAAACACAAGTTGGGAGAAGGTAGGATTGGTCTAGGGAGGCAGGGGAACGATTATAGGAGAGAAAAATTGGAGTTTGGACGTGCAAAATAAAAGACACAAACTGTCTTTTTATAACTGCACAACTCGTTACGTACGTTATCCCATGACGATAACGTACGTTAGCCCCTTTACGTATGCTACACTAAAAGTGTTACGTACGTAATCGGCCTCCAGGGGCTACTGACTCAAAACACGCCCATCATTACGTACATTATGGCTTTGAGCATTACGTACGTAATGTTGGTCAACTAGGCTGCCTCAAAAAGGTCAAAAAGCCGGATCACGTCCGGACTCCCACGCCGAAAGCTGAGATTGGATAAGACTACAAGCATTACGTACGTAACTAGCACTCCATTACGTACGTAAAACTAACAAAATAGCGTACGTTAGGCTAAAGCCTTAGCGTACGTTAATCATAGAAATACTAACCCAAAAATGTAACAATCTACGCAACGTCAAGAAATCAATCACAATGCGAATGATACCTATATTCAAGTCTATTATGATATATTCTGACATTAATAAATGTAACATGACTACAACGGTATTCGAACTATCCGAATAATATAACAGTAGATAAGAATTTACTGTCGGATATTACACAGGAACCGTCATGTGACACGTAGGGTAAAGAATAGTCTATTGGAGCTGGATTAGCTTGTTGTATCTATCAATAGAAACAGTATTAATAGGTATTGATGTTGGGGTTCGGATGACTGATTAATCAGCTATATGATATTCTTGACATTCAGCCGGTACGTCCCTCTCGTAATAACCAAACATGTCGTCCTTCAACCTTCTTATGGGATCCTTGAATGTGTTACCACTGTACTGTCCGTGATCATCACAAATAAGTGAATTTGATCTTTCACCATGATAAATCCAACGTGTGTATTTATCCTAAAATCCATTCTTTTTCAAGTGTTCCCATACATCATCAAGTGTAAAATGGTATATCGATGCGACAGTTACATTTATTGCATGGACAGTAATAAATTACACTATCACTATCATGCTCCTTCACAAATTGAATAAACCCTCTCATTTCATCTATGACTCTTAGATCCCGTTTTTGTAGACCAATCAAACTTTTATCCATCCTATAACAAAAGTAACAACAATATTACACAATCATAATTCGTATTTATCAAGAACATATGAAAATTATGACTTCAATCATCATAGCTCGATTTGAAGATGTCAAATCCATATACATATTCAAAAAACCAATACTTGATCATATAATCATCGATATATGTAATACATACACCAAGAAATCTTCCTGAAAATGAATTCCTTCTTAAACATGTTAATAATCATAAAAACAACTTTAGCATACCTTCAATATTATTTCTTCAATGATAAAACCAGATAAAATTGTTGTTTTTCGTATTCTTGTTGTGTAATTCCTGAGTGTGTTGTAAATGGTGTGCTTTGAAGTGTGATATGGGATATTCTGCATAAGAAAACATGTAAGACTTTAGCTGACGACAAGTCGTCGGCTAAAGTTTGTTGGTTGTCGTCTAAACTACTCGAAGTCACCGGTTAAAGTGTGGTTGTCATCGCCTAAACTACTCCACTTTAGCCGACGGCTTGTAGGACTTTAGCCGACGACGAAAAGCAAAGTCGTCGGCTAAAGTAGTTCTGTCGACAACATGGGAGCCATCGGCTAAACTTTCGACTTTTATCCGACGACCAAGGCCGGCCGTTAGCCGTTCTCCGACTAGTCGTTGGTTAAAGTGGTAATTTTGGTAGTGTAGTATAAGCGGTACAATTGTTACTAAGGGCTAATCCGCTACTTTGTAATATATTGAGTTATGGGTGAAATAATTAAAGTATAAGGAAAAATGCACTGAAATACATGAACTTTATCCTGTCTTTCATTTTGCACATGACTTTTGAATTTTTTCCATAAAATCACCAACTCTCGATTTTGTTCATTTTCTCCCTAATACGAAAATTTTCGACCAAATCTCATATATTATTGAATCATAACTTTATAAATCAAGATGACATAATGCAAACATGAAGAATTTTTGCTTGTTTCGCCATAAAGTTGTCAAAGGTTTCGCGAATTCACATGATAGGAAAATTTGGAAGAATGTAATTAAGGTATCAAACGACGTCGTACAAAACTTCTGAAAATAATATCGTTAAATTTGGTGGACGGAGAGGTTGGCATATATCTGGTTGCCACATAAGCGCCAATTGGTAAGATTCAATTTAGGTGGGGTTTAAAATTAGGGAAAATTGAATAAAGTTGAAAGTTGGTATTTTTATGGAAAAAATTTAAAAGCCATGAGCAAAATAAAAGATATAGCAAAGTTCATGTATTTCTATGCATTTTCATATATGTTTTGGTTCGCTATTGTTTTATTTTTGTAGGTTTGGATCAAAACTCAAGTAAGTATTAATTACCAAAATAAAGGAAAGAATAAAAAAATATAGTAAATAAAAGATTTAATTAATGCTGAAAACATGTTAACGGAAACCTGGGACAATTCAAAATAAAATCGAGGATGTTGTAATTAATATATGAATGACCTTTATGCCCCTTTAAACCCTAATGGTGTACCTATAAATATAGGCCTTTGGCCCTCATAATAATACCCACCATTTTCTTTTTCTCTTTCATTTTTCTCTCTTTTCTCTCTAATTCATAACACGTTATCAGCACAATAGCTCTACGTTCTTTTTTTTCAAGAAAGGATAATAACTACTTCATAGTTATACATCCTGTTTATTGACCAAAGGTAAAATATTCTTATTTTGATAGTTCGATTCTCGTTAATTAATTGTTCTAGTTGGATGAATTGTTAATTTTTTTGGACAATTGATAGAAAGTTTATTTCCTACTGCTACAATGCTACTTATATCGAAAAGCATGTATGTGTACCATTGCGGCATACATAATTAATCAATTCGATATTCTGTGTTCTTCCTTCAAAATAATTAAAGGACAAATAATTTAATTGCTTGCAATTCGATATATGGTTGTAGTGTTCATGTTTCAATTATCCAACTATAGTAGTTTGATTTATTATTTGCAATATTTTATTTTATTTATTACATTGATATATTCATTAGTTTCCTAAATAAAGATGAATATGCAATTTTAATAATCCAGAAGAGTATTAAAATAAACCGTTGATGTTCTTGTTCCTGAAGAATATTGATACAAAATAATATCATAAATTATTATGCTCTTGAAGTAGCATAAATTTTAATGTGATGTATGACACAATATTTATCCCTCAAGAAAATTTTAATTTTATTAAAAATGACTTGTTTTATTTTTACTACGTAGATTTACATATGGCCAATATCACCAAGCTTGAGTTTGTTGTACTTGATATTTCTGGCAAGAACTATTTATCATGGACTCTTGATGCCGATATTCACTTGATCTCAAAGGGTCTGGGTGAGACAATAAAAGAAGGAAACAAAGAATCCCAGCAGGATCGTGCCAAGGCACAAATATTCCTTCGTCATCATCTCCATGATGATTTAAAAGTTGAGTACCTCACCATCAAAGATCCAAGTGAGTTATGGAAAAGTTTAAAAGAGAGGCTTGACCATCAAAGGACTGTAGTCCTTCCTAGAGCCCGACACGAATGGATACGTCTTCGCTTGCAAGATTTTAAAAGCATGAGTGTCTATAATTCAGAGTTGTTCAGAATCAGCTCTACTTTGAAGCTTTGTGGTGAAAAAATAACTGATGAAGATATGCTTGAGAAAACATTCTCCATGTTCAATGCTTCAAATATGATCTTGCAACAGCAATATCGAGAGCGTGGTTTCAAAAAATACTCTGAGCTCATATCTTGTTTATTGGTCGCTGAGCAAAATAATGAGTTGCTCATGCAAAACCACGAATTACGACCCACTGGTTCCGCAGCATTGCCTGAAGCCAATGCTACATTCAATCATAGAAATGGGCATGGACGTGGCCGCGGACACAAGCGTGGACGTGGCCGCGGACACAAGCGTGGACGTGGACGCGGATATGGACGTGGACGTGGTTTTGGACGTGGCACAACACATAGCGAAATATCCAACAACAAAAGGCACAAAGCATCCAATGATAGTAACCCATCCAAAAGGGAAGATAAATGCCATAGATGTGGCTTGAATGGGCACTGGTCACGTACATGTCGTATGGCAAAACTCCCAACTTCTGCTTGGGGTCATGCTATATTATATGCAACAACATTAGTTCGTATTAGGCCAACGGCTTATCACCAATATTCTCCCATGCAACTTGTCTCGGTCGAGAACCTGATGTTTCTCATTTACGAACTTTTGGTTGTGCTATTCAAGTCCCAATTGCACCCCCACAACGCACAAAAATGGGTCCCCAATGAAGGCTTGGGATATACGTTGGGTTTGATTCACCTTCAATTATAAGGTATCTTGAACGTTTAACAGGTGATCTATTTACTGCACACTTTGCATACTGTCATTTTAATGAAATGACATACCCAACATTAGGTGGAACAAAACTACATCTAGAAAAGCAAAAGGATATCTCTTGGAATGAAAAAATCTTATCACATTTTGATCCGCGGAATAGTCAATGTGAGCAAGAAGTTGAAAAGATCATTCACCTACAAAAGGATGCAAATAAACTACCTAATATCTTCGTTGATACACGAAGAGTGACAAAATCCTATATACCTGCTGCAAATGCACCAGCCAGAATCGGTGTCCTTGAAGGACAAGTAATAGCAGCAAACGAATCCAAAGTACGTCAAAAGCGTAGTCGACCAATTGGTTCGAAGGACTCTGTACCTAGAAAAAGGAAGGTGCAAGATAAGAACCAAACAGGAATGATGATTGATCAATCAAATGAAAGTAATGTAGTTCCTGAAGAACTGTTAGTGTCTTAAAATAATGAGATCTCAATAAATTATTCATATTCTAGTAAATTATTGGAGAGGGAAAATGTCATCATGGATGATATCTTTGCCTTTAATATGGCTCGAGAAGTTTCAAATGAGGATCGTGAACCGAAGTCTGTTGAAGACTGTCGAAATAGAGATGATTGGCCAAAATGGAAAGTGTAATATCCGCAATTTCGAATTTCGGTAATTTTCTTTTTTCGGAGGAAGTTTGTTTTGACAACTCTATCATGACCGTTTCGTCATTACGAGAATGATTAATTCTGCACTTTTTGTCATCCGAGTTCGTTTCGGTGTCGTTTTGTTGAGTTCTGTATCCTTAATCGACTTTTTCACGTGGGAGTTCGACTTTGTAAAGTCACCATTAATTCTTGGAAACTCCAAAAATTCTGAATCTTTGCAAAATTATATAGCATCAAGTTAGATTTCCAATGGTTCAAACGGTGAGTCAATCGGAGTCCAGACGAGGGAGTTATGGTCGAAAAAGCTAAGACTACATGATGTGCCTTTTTCGTGTTGGAGTGGGCTGTACCGTGTGCCGCGGCACACTTCAGCTTTGCCACGGCACTAAGCTGATTCCTGGGCGTTTTTCTTGGCCCTGGGCCGCGGCACACTCATCTTGTGCCGCGGCACACGGGCTTTTTCTGCGTTTTTTAGCAGATTTTCGAGGGGAAAACTTCATTTTTCTCCTCTCTTCTTCCTCCTTCCATCTAGGGCGATTTGTGGGCGATTTTTGGGCGATTTGAGTGCTCCCAAACTTGTAGAGATCATCCACCTCAAGTCTTGTTGTAGATTTTCGACCTCTACTTGAATCCTTCATCCAAATCAAGGTATTTTGGCTTGAACCCTTGTTTTTGTAGATTTGGGGATTTTCCTTTTTGATTTCGATTCCAATCCGTTTTTGATCAATTAATTGTTGTATAAACGTTGTTTTGAACTTGTTCTATGGATTGGATACTCATATCTTTGGTTCGTTCGACCCGAGGGGTGATTTCTTTGTTCTTGAAGGGTCTTGAACATTTAATGTTCGATTAAATGTTCGAATGAGTTCCCTTTGATAGTTTGTTGGGATTTCCGTTGTTTTCAGCCTTGATTCTCGTCGTAATCATGTTTTATTATTCCTTACGGAGGATTATAGGTGCTCGATGATTCCGATGTTGAATTCCGTTGGTGATTGATGATTCATGTGGTGTTTTCCCGTAGTAATTTCGGTGCTATCGCGTTCTAGATAGTGTTCGGGAAATTGAGGGCTACCCAGCCTTATCCGTTCATTTTTCCATTGCTCGTGATATCGAGGCAAGTACCTTGCCCATACTATTCTTGTTTTGTGAATATGATAATTGGTGATCGTCTTTATATATTTGTTTGATTGTTTAAAACGAGTTTTCAAAAGATTTGGTTAGCCTTGTTAAAGGCCCTCTTTCAAAATCGTGTATGTTTTGTGATTGGTGTGTTTCTCGAATGAGTATGTGAATCTTATGGACATGTTTGCTGTTGATGATGCACTTGGTATTTGCGTGTGGACGTATATTGTTTCATTTCGGTGCATTGTGGTTGACGTGTTGTTTTACTAAGTGTTTGATGCCTCTGGGTGAATTGTTTGGATATCCTCGGTGTGATATGTTACTCGTGCTTGAGTTTGATTCGCTAGCCAGCTCGGGAGGGTCCTTCGAGGCCTCGAGTGGGATTCGTGGCTTCGTCCCGGTCCTAGGTGACGTGTGGTGCTTGAGTATTTCGCTAGCCAGCTCGGGAGGGTCCGACGGGATCACGGAGTGGGATTTGTGGCTTCGACCCGGTCCTAGGCGATGTGAGTACTGTGTTTTGTGAATGTGTTTGCTCACCTCGGGAGGGTTCGACGGGACCACGGAGGGAATTCCAATGGCTTCGACCTGGGTTCACGAGTGAAACTTCACCGCTACGTGTATATATTTTGTGATTGTTTTTCGCTCACCTCGGGAGGGTCCGATGGGATCACGGAGGGAGTCCAATGGTATAGCCCTGGATTCACGAGTGCGGTTGCTTATGTTTTGTGAATGTGTTTGCTCACCTCGGGAGGGTTCGACGGGGCCACGGAGGGAATTCCATTGGCTTCGACCTGGATTCACGAGTGAAACTTCACGGGTGCGTGTGTATTTTATGTCCGTCGAGGACGCATGACGTGGGCTTTTAACCTTGTGTATTATGGTTGGTTTTATTTGCGAAAACAAAACCTTTGGGCTGTGACCCTGTTGATTTTTGGAAAGCGAAGGATTCGGTAATCCTAAATTGTTTCCTATTAAAACTCTCGATGGCAATTCAAACTGTTTTATAAATAGTTTTCCCTTGCTTTGTGACCTTTCGGTTTTTAGAATGTTTTACCAAAATCTTGCCTCGGGAAGTACTTTTCGCCACGTTTGGATTTTTGAAGATTCCTGATTATTATTGTTCTTGGAACTTGTATTGTATGGCTCGTATTTTTGCACTTGTACTTGCACTAGCAAAACAGTGGAGTTTTGCTAACCCCCGAGTATTCGGGGGGTGGATGTCTATTTTTGCATTCAGGTTTTGGAGCATAGCACAGGGTCGGCACGAAGGATGATGAAAGATGAACGATACTAATCACACGAGGATCCGTTGATGTCGGATTGGTCTAGTTGTATTTTCTTTTCCGCTGTAGTATCTTTTCCCCGTTGTACGGGAGTTTATTGTATTTTGACCCCTGCGTGGGTATGTGTTTGGAATTGAGTTGTAAGTATTTATTGAAAGACCAAGTCGGTCTACTCAGTCATTTTAGCCTTAAAGGCGATGTTTAGATGTTTGATTTAGTTATCAGCCTGGTAGATCCTCGAGGAGAGGGTCTACGGCGTGTAATATCCCTGAGTGGATTGGGGGTGTTACAGAAAGAAGCTATAGAGGCTGAATTAAATTCCATGGAAAAACGAAAGGTGTTTGGACCTGTAGTTCAAACTCCGAAAAATGTTATCCCAGTAGGATACAAATGGGTTTTTGATAGAAAGAAAAATGAACATCATGAAGTTACGAGATACAAAGCAAGACTCGTAGCACAAGGTTTCTCTCAAAGACCAGGAATTGATTATGAGGAAACGTACTCTCCAGTAATGGACACGATTACTTTTAGATTTGTGATTAGTCTGGCTGTGTCACAAAGGCTCAATATGCGCCTTATAGATGTAGTAACCGCATATCTGTATGGTTCACTTGATAGCGACATATACATGAAAATCCCAGAAGGATTTAAATTACCAGCAGCAAGTAATTTATATCCCAAAAGCATGTTCTCAATTAAGCTGCAAAGATCGTTGTATGGACTAAAACAATATGGATGAATGTGGTACAATAGACTTAGTGAATATCTGTTGAAAGAAGGGTATAAAAATGATGTTGTCTGCCCTTGCGTTTTCATAAGGAAAACAGACAGTGGATTTGCAATTATAGCAGTTTATGTTTATGACTTAAACTTAATTGGGACTCCTAGAGAGCTCAATAAAACTGCTGAATATTTGAAAACTGAATTTGATATGAAAGATTTAGGAAAAACGAAATTATGTTTGGGTTTTCAAATTGAACATGTCGATGGAGGACTATTTGTTCATCAATCCTCTTATACTGAAAAGGTGTTAAAGCGTTTTTACATGAATAAAGCACATCCGCTTACATCACCGATGGTCGTTAGAACACTTGATGTAACTAAAGATCCTTTTCGACCACTCGAGGATGGAGAAAATATACTTGGTCCTGAAGTACCATATCTCAGTGCGATTGGTGCATTAACTTATCTTGCTAATTGTACTAGACCAGATATAGCTTTTTCTGTAAATCTCCTGGCAAGATATAGCTCTGCACCCACTATAAGACGTTGGAACAGTGTCAAACATATTCTACGTTATCTAAAGGGCACCATCGACCTTGAGTTATATTATTCAGAAAGTTTTGGATATTCTCTAGTGGGATATGAAGATGCAGGCTATCTTTCGGACCCGCATAAGGGTAAATCACAAGCAGGCTATGTATTCACACGTGGAGAAACTGCTATATATCATCTTGAAATCATTCTGAAATAATTGCAATCCACGAAGCAAGTCGAGAATGTGTATGGTTGAGAAATTTGGCACATCACATTGAAGAGTCGTGTGGACTAACTACGTCAAATGAGAATCCAACTGTATTGTATGAAGACAATGCGGCTTGCATTACACAACTCAAGGAAGGCTATATCAAAAATGATAGAACAAAGCATATTTCTCCCAAGCTTTTCTATACGCATGATCTGCAAAAGGATGGCGAAATTGATGGTCAACAGATTCGCTCAAGTGATAATGTGGCGGACTTATTCACAAAGGCGTTGCCAACATCAACATTCAGAAGACTGGTACACAAGATAGGAATGCGTCAACTCAAAGATCTTATGTAATCGATTTCAGGGGGAGTAGCTGTACTCTTTTTCCTTCGATTGGGTTTTTTCCCACTGGGTTTTCCCGACAAGGTTTTAATGAGGCAGCATGTATTAAAGGTCATTCAAATGGGAGTGTTGTAATTAATATATGAATGACCTTTATGCCCCCCTAAACCCTAATGGTGTACCTATAAATATAGGCCTTTGACCCTCATAATAATACACACCATTTTCTTCTTCTCTTTCATTTTCCTCTCTTTTCTCACTAATTCATAATAGAGGACAGGTTTTATGGGTGAAGTATTTCAATTTCATAATTGTCTATAAACGATCTTAGGAATGGCAATATGGCGGGTCGGGGTCGGGTATTGCCTACATGCACTGCACCAGCTAGAAATCGCCTGCACTCCGCCTGCACCCATCAAATTTTTTGGTCCGCCTGCACTCCGCCCGCTCCGTTCTAGGTAACTAGCGGGTACCCGCGGATTAATATATTTTTTTTCTCGGATTAATATTATATATATATATATAATATTACTAATTTAATTACAAATATATTTAATTTATTAAGTAATAATATATATATATTGCGGTTTGGCGTGGATACTCCATACCCCAGAACCGAACCGGACCCGAATTTATTTTTCTCTACCCGCCCCAAACCTGGACCCGAATTTTATTGCTCAAATTGAACCCATTCAGGTAAAAACTCGCGGGTACCCGGACCCCTTTTTTTTGCCATCCCCAATCAAGCTAGAAGCTACAACAAAAAGTATGAGAGAAAACTTGAAATGCCCTTTTACATATAGTATTATTCTTTTTTGCCTCAAATTTAACACCAACTCGTTTGATATCCAAATTGTCAGAAGTGACCTTTACTCGAATGCATCCGTGTCATATATTGTACTTTCGAGTAATAAAATTTCGAGTCAACTTACAAAAATATATAATATTGAAAGAAGATTATCATCCGGGTAAGACGAATACAAAATCGAGTAACACGAATGTGCCGTCGAGTAACACGAATGCCGAACTCGAGTAACTCGCTTTTATTCGAGTAACCCGTATGACTTCTTCGGGTAACTCGAATTCCTATTCGAGTAACCCGAAATGACTTCTTCGTATATTTTTGCAAGTTCACTCGAAATTTTGTTACTCGAAAGTACAATATATGACTCGAATTCATTCGAGTAAAGATCAAAATTGGTGCTAAATTTGAGACAAAAAACTAATATTATATGTAAAAAGACAAGATAAACTATTCTCACCAACAAATATTTCTCTATAATCATCATCATGAATTAAGAAGTCAAGCTTTTCTTATTGCAGTTGGACTTTTGTTAAATATATACAGCGCATTACTTTTTTTTTTCCGAATCCATGAGAACTGCTTTTTATTCAAAGTTTGATAATTCTTTTGATAATTATCTCAAGAGAATTGCTTTTTATTCAAAGTTTAATCATTCTTTTGATACTCCTAATCAATTTAAATATTTATTTAAATAAATTTGAGGTAATACATTTGAATCATTTATTTGAGTATCATAAAATACATTCAGGTCAATTATTTGAGTCACTTAATATACGTTTGAGTCATCTAAATTACACTCGACTTATATATGTATATTCGAGTCACATAAAATACATTCGAATAACACAAAATATATTCGAGTCACTTGTATGAGTCGTCTAAATTATATTAGAATTCACCTAAAGTACATTCGAGTCACCGATTTAGATTAGATTAATTACATTTGAGGCACTTAATATATACCACCTCTGTTCTCCTATAATTGCAACATCTGTATTTTTACGCTTGCCAATGCATAACTTTGACTATTAATAGATTTAATTCTTTATTTTTAAAAATTATAAAAAGTCGATATTTTGAAAATATATTTCGCAATGAATCTAAGAAGAACTCACATGACTATTTTTTTATATATGTATGAATCACAAAAATGGTCAAAAGAGAGTATGTGAACAGTGTATTATCCAACACGTTGCCATAATAAGAGAACGGAGGAATTATATAAATCTCTCTCTCTCTATATATATATATATATATATATATATATATATATATATATATATATATATATATATATATTCGAGTCACCTAAATTATGTTTGAGTTATTTAAAATACATTTAAGTCAACTAAAAATACATTTGAATCACCTAACATACATTCTTATCAACAAGTACTCCAAGATAATACTCCCTCCGTCCCAACTTATATATTAGTCCTAATTTAAGTACTCCAAGATAATACTCCCTCCGTCCCAACTTATATATATATATATATATATATATACATACTAGTATAACACCCATGTAGTTACACGGGAACACAAAAAAGAGCTCTATGTAAATATATAATACGTAAATCGTTCATTATAAATTTCATAATACTTCTTTATAAACTACACTATTTGTTCTTTTTATGATTACACCTCATTCTCATCGCAACAAAAAATTTCTAGTCTTTCGTGATCTTCACTCTTGATATGGCTACATAAAGCTAACCATGATCGAATACGGGTCTTAGAAGATACATACCGACATGAGAGAGTTGTCCTTGACTCTTAAATATAGTCATGACAAAGCTCATAATACGTGGAAACTGTAACACCCCCGATATATTCAGGAATATTACAGCGCCATAAATCCTTTACATAAGAATTTACAAGGTTGAATAAAAGAAATGACAATAACAGATACCAGTTTATGAAATTGCTGAAATAAAATTCAACCGACTGGTTCAAAACCGAAATTACAAAATCCCATGAAGAGTTATTATTACATCATCAAAATCCAAACATTATAAATCGACAACGTACTCGAGTACTTATTGAAAATAACCAATAAATAAATGCATAAGAAACCCGGTCGAAACATCACTGCACCCTCGTCGTCATGCATCTCCGGTGGTTGTTTCCCGCTCTCCTGGATCCCGAACATACACAAATGTTCACCCCGAAGGGGTTAGCACAACGATGCTAGTACAAGTACAATAATCATACAACAAAGGATATAATCAACAATTATATCATAACAAGTTTCTCCAACGAGAATATCCACAACACATATCATATCATAACATTTCCAACATACGGATGGTATTCCAACGATCCAAACAAGACACACTATAGATTCCCATGATGATCCCGTCGGACCAACACATGGTGGAACTACCATCCCAACGATCCAGTAAGACACAGCTATAGATTCCCATGATGATTCCCGTCGGATCAACACATGGTGGACATATATTCACAACATATTTACACGATACAATCACATCATAATTGTATAATTATAAACAATTCTAATTAGAGTACTTGCCTCGGTTCGTTGACAAGAATAAACTTCCACGAATATCAAAATACTCGAAGGTCGTCCCCTTCGATCAATCACGTGTTAAGCTCGAACCTTAACAAAAGAAATAGTACGTAATTCATTTCGTGCCGCATTTAACATCTAACAATTCAACAATTACGGTAGGAAGTCCTTAATATGCAATCATGCGATGATTAACGCACGCTACGAATCATATGTAGCGTACGTTAATGCTACTCGTTAGCGTCACGCAGACACACCGCCAGCGTCGCTAACCCGGCGTTGTCGGTTCATCGATCACCGATCGACTCGGCCGATGATTTAACGCACGCTAAGTCCAAAACGTTGCGTCGCTAAACGTACGATAGCGCACGTTAAATCTCGTATATTAGCGCACGCTAATAGTGCATGGCGATTCACCGAGGGCGTGATTTACACAAATAGTGATGAAGTAAGCGAATTCTTCAGTGATTTGATGTTTGTTATCTGTCTTCATGTTATGTTCATAACCTTTATGAATGATCTCCAGGATAATATCAACTTCAAGATGCAAATATACGTATAATCATCATGACACCATAATCCATCTTGATTACAATTCTCATGCGAAGTTGGTGATCTCCGGTTGATGTATTAGATTCTACTATCATTATACATATTCAGACTTTATCTTGAGGTGAACTAGCAATTCCGACTTATACGAAAGAATATTTCCCAAGATGATTCTTCCTTTAAGTTCTTATAACATTTCTTCCAAATCATGATCACAAAGATAACATAACTCATACGGATTGTTAACTTCAGAATATTTCTCTCATCATTTGAAGTACTAGGATTCCAACTTCAAGGTTCCAACAATAATATTGTAATTGTAGACATTCCAATCTTCTAAACATGATGTTGTTGAATAATTCACTAATGAAATTCAATACCTCGTTGATATGATCATCGTATCCATAGGAAATCCAAATCTAAGACTGGTGATAGGTTGAAGATACCTTAATATGCCGAAATCACTGAACCACGAGGTATAATCCGACTCCGGTTGGTTATGTGCCACTCCAAGGTGTTACTTCTCTTCAATGATCACTCACAAGTGATAATCATTCAATGATCACTAATATATGTTCTAAGTGTTTAGAAGGGAGATTCTTGCTCTCTGGACTCTCAAGGATTAAGTATAGACGAAGGAAATGAAAGCCAAAGCGGTTGCTGTCCCATTTATAATATTCTGCATTATTGACAAGTTAGCGCACGCTACTAAGCATCCCTTAGCGTGCGCTAATAATGGTTGACTTCAGAATTTGTCCGGGTGCGTCAGCGGGAATCTTATCCGGACCCATGTCCCGGCTGGCGCATGTGTTAGCCGTCCCGCTCAATAATTGAGTTCTTAGCGCACGCAACTCCTATCCTCATAGCGTGCGCTAATAATGGCCCGATAGCGCGCGTTAAGATACATTTTTAGCGTGCGCTATCACGAGGTTGCTTGAGCAATTTTGCAAGTTTCTACACTTATGTACAATGATATCAATGCACGAAATATCATATTCCAATAATCAAAATCATCAATCCGAAATAATACAGGGTTGAATACATATGAAATACACCGTAATAAATCCGGATATTACATACTCTCCTACTAAAAAGGAGTTTCGTCCCGAAACTCAAGACGAAAACAACTCGGGATATCTAGACTTCATATCAGCTTCCGTTTCCCAGGTGGCTTCTTCCATTCCGTGACGTGACCACTGAACTTTGACCAAAACGATTGGTTTGTTCCTCAGTTGCTTAACTCGACTCTCGAGTATCTTGACCGGCCTTTCTTCAAAAGTCCCATCCTGCGCGACTTCGATCTCGCCGAAATCGATGATATGACTGGGATCTGGTATATACCTCCGTAACTGGGATACGTGGAACACGTTATAAACATGGCACAATGACGGCGGCAATGCCAATCTGTATGCCAACTCCCCAACTCTCTCGAGGATTTCAAATGGTCCGATATATCTAGGACTCAGCTTTCCTTTCCTTCCGAAACGAAAGATTCCCCGAGTAGGAGAAACCTTCAAAAGTACGTGATCTCCGATCAACTCCAATGGGCGGCGGCGTGCGTCCGCATAGGATTTCTGGCGACTGGGGCGATTAATGCCTTTCACGAATCAAGGCTGTCTTCTCTCGAGTCTACTCGATCAACTCTGGTTCTGTTCCGATCAAGTCCGATGAATCGTCCCAGCATAAGGGCGATCTACATCTCCTTCCGTATAATGCCTCAAACGGTGCCATCTTAATGGAAGCATGCCAACTATTGTTGTAGGTAAATTCAATCAACGGTAGATGAATTTCCCAATCGTTTGACCAATCTAAGGCACAAGCCCTTAGCATATCTTCCACCGTTTGTATAGTTCTCTCAGATTGTCCGTTCGTCTGCGGGTGATAAGCTGTACTGAAGTTCAATTCGGTCCCCAAGGCCTTATGAACTGCTTTCCAAAAGTGAGACACAAAACGACCGTCTCGATCAGAAACAATGGTCTTCGGCGTACCATGCAATCGAACTATCTCCGAAATAAATACTCGTGCCAACCTCTCTGGTCCCCACGTATCCTTAATACCTAGAAAATGAGCTGATTTGGTTAAGCGATCAACTATCACCCAAATCACGTTCATTCCTGTCTTGGTTCTCGGCATATTAGTGATAAAATCCATCGATATGTCCTCCCACTTCCATTCAGGAATTGGGAGCGGCTTCAACATTCCAGCAGGCCGTTGATGCTCGATCTTAACCTGCTGACAAGTCAAGCATTTCGAAACATAGTCCGCTACATCCCTCTTCATGTTGCCCCACCAGAAATTCTGCTTCAAGTCCTTATACATTTTACTGGTGCCCGGGTGAATAGAATGTAACACCCCAATTCACAAATGGGACATTACACGCCGTAGAACCCTCGTGAGGTCTACCAGGCTGACACTTGACACATGAACCACAATATAATCCCAAATGATGCATTCAAAAAGTAAGTAAGGCCGTGGCCTCGGCCAAAACATTTTAACGGAGTACATGAATATAAGATAAATACCAATTCATTGCCCACGCAGGGGACTTAAACCAAGTTTCAAAGTAAACAGTTTAACTCCTAGACTACAATTAAAATGACACGACATAAAAATACGACTGAGCCACATCATCAAGCCATCCCATCCTTTGCGTGCGTGCCCGTGCTCGCTCCTCGGCTCTCCTGCACTAAATGCATAAGACGCATTTCCCATTTAAGGGGTTAGCATTCGAATGGCTAGTGCAAGTACACAATTACACAACATTATATACAAAATACGGTTTTTAGCACAATCATCTCAATCGAATTCATTTGCCATATATATATTCCTAATACTACATTGGCAATCAAATCGATTCAATCATCACGATATCACAAAATCACAACTGGTATCCCGTGGCCGTACCCCTTAGTATCGACCCCCAGACATCCCGTCGAACACTCCGGGTGGGATACCACTTCCGCGGCCGTATCCCTTAGTATCGACCCCCAGACATCCCGTCGGACACTCCGGGTGGAAGTTCAATCACACACGCACCCAAGTTCCCTTCGGCGGCCGTACCCCTTAGTATCGACCCCCAGACATCCCGTCGGACACTCCGGGTGGAAGGAACACAACTCACGCACCCGAAAATCACAATTCATCATTCATTTCGAAAATTACAACATACATAACGAAATGTAATACATGTACTTGCCTTGAATGAAACGAAACGAAGGAAACGACGACGGAAAAGGTTTCGGTCCGAACAATCCTCCCAAATACGTTCCTAAACACAATAACGGTATACACAAGTCTCAATAATGCGTAAGGGTAAGAATTAATCTTAATTCTACCCCTTGGAACAATTTGTCGGTCATTACGAAGTCCAAGACGGTTAAAATCTAACAATTGAGAAATTACTAGGTTAAACCCGTTAAACTGTAATGGAAACAAGGGATTTACGACTACACAATCGTAATCTAACAAGTCGTCGAAGTCAAAACGGATAAGAAGGAAGAATTATGCCAAAAATCCCGAAATCCCCAAAAAAACTAGGGTTCATCGATGTATACCTCGATTCGGATGGATGGAGGATGATTATGATGATGATAAACCTTGCTTGGGACGCAAAAATCGATCTATAGAAGGTTCCCACGGATTGCACCGGATGAATCGCTCGAAATCGCCCAAAGGAAGCTCACGTCGCGAGAAAGAAAGAAAAGGAGTGAAATAAGTCGACCGGAAATAAGTCAGGAATTAAAAGACCTGACGGCGAGTTACGTGCGTTAACGCCTATTGTTAACGTCGTTATGAAGGTTACGTCGTAACCCCTCTCGTGTTAACGTACATAACGAACAATCTGGACACTTTCTGCGAAACCATAACGTCGTTACCAATGGGGTATAACGTGCGTTATGATATCTATATAACGACGAAGGAGCATGCATAACGACGTTATGCATGCAAAGCTTCAAAGATCGCTAAACACTTAGCTCAAAGACAATGATACAACGACGAAACACAACACAAGGATAGAATCAAAAGTATAAACATGGGGTATCCAAAACAACGAAGCTGAGTTTTGAAAGAAAATATAATCCCGATCACTAGAGAGTCTCAAATGAAGCAAATGAAGCGAAATTCCCCAAACTTATGAAAATTACAAAAACGGCCCAAGAGCCCGAAAAATCGCGATGCAACGTCGGATTAACAAACCGAAAATTTCAACATGACCAACTCAACCATACAAACTTATACAAATCAAGAAACAACGGAAACGAACAAGTTTTACGAGAATCGAACGTACATACGGCAAGATATAAATTTAAGATGAAATTATGCGAAAACATCCTCGAAACTCATCCAGACGGAAAAACTCCAAGAACAAAATAGATTCAGAATTCCAAAACAGTGCTAAGCGAGTTGTCTGAAACGAACATACACCAAAAATAGAAATTACTGAAAATAGAAAACACGGATATTACATTATCTCCCCCTAAAAATAAGTTTCGTCCCGAAACTTACAACGCGAACAACTCGGGGTATCTCGACCGAATGCTCTCTTCCGTCTCCCATGTGGCTTCCTCGGATCCATGTCTCGACCATTGAACTTTAACCAGAGGAATGGTTTTATGACGAAGTTGCTTCACCCGACGCTCTAAAATCTGAATCGGCCTCTCCTCAATGGTAATGTCGGGTCCCAATTCGATCTCTCCAAAATCAAGAATATGGCTAGGGTCTGATACGTACTTCCTAAGCTGGGAAACATGAAATACGTTATGAACGTGACTCAAAGACGGCGGCAAGCCTAACCGATAGGCAAGCTCTCCCACTCTCTCTAAAATCTCAAACGTCCCAATATATCTCGGACTAAGTTTACCCTTCCGGCCGAAGCGGTAAACTCCCCGTGTCGGCGACACCTTAAGCAAAACATGATCTCCCACCTCAAACTCCAACGTCCGGCGACGCGTGTCGGCATAAGACTTTTGCCGACTCTGGGCCGTCAACAATCTATCACGAATCAGAGTAATCTTCTCCCTCGTCTCAACTACCATATCGGGCTCGGTACCAATCAGCTCGGACGCATCGTCCCAACACAACGGCGATCTGCACCTCCTCCCATACAATGCCTCAAATGGTGCCATTTTGATCGAGGCGTGCCAACTATTGTTGTACGTAAACTCGATCAACGGCAAGTGCGACTCCCAATCATCCTTCCAATCTAGGGCACAGGCTCTCAACATATCCTCCAACGTCTGGATCGTCCGCTCTGACTGCCCGTCAGTCTGAGGGTGGTAAGACGTACTAGGGGTGTTCAAAAATACCCGACCCGAACTACCCGGCCCAACTACCCGATGACCCGAACTAAATATTCCGGGTATTTTTAAAATTTTTAAATTTTTGGGCGGTACCCGACCGGAAAAAAGTCCTATAATCGGGCCGGTCATGGGCCGACTTGTTGCGTAAATTCGTACCAAAACCCGATTATTTTTAATAATTAGATTTTTTTTATAAATTTAATTAATTAATTTGTAATGATATGAAATATTATCTTACAACTAAAATGAAATATATTTAATATGAAAATCCATGTTAATGTATTTTCACTCATGGTATTTATTCTCACTAGTTTGGAAATTTATAAAATCTTTAAATAAAAATAATATATTCTCTCATATATATAATTAAATATTGAATTAAGCATAATTATATAATAAAAAATGGTATATATAAAAATTTAGTTAGTTTTGAAATTTACTTATTGTACGGAAAATATTTATAATATATTTACTACTCGGGAATTAATTTATATAATAAATTTTAAAATAAATTTATATTAAAATTACAAATTATTTATAAAAATTTAAAATTAGTGGTATTAAATTTTGGTCGGTACTATGACCCGACCGAAAAAATAGGGTACCCGTTTTTCTGCACCGACTTTTCGGGTCGGGTCACGGGCCGAATTTTTCATTGCCCGAAAAACCGGGTACCCGTAAATTCGGGTACCCGAAAAACCGGGTACCCGGTTATGAACACCCCTAAGACGTACTGAGTCTCAACTCAGTCCCCAAAGCTCGATGAACAGCCTGCCAAAAATGTGATACAAACCGGCCATCACGATCCAAAACAATACTCTTAGAAGTCCCATATAATCTCACGATCTCTGCAATAAACACTCGTGCCAGTCTCTCTGGACCCCAAGTGTCCTTAATACCCACGAAATGAGCTGATTTGGTCAGTCGATCGACAATAACCCAAATCATGTTCATTCCAGTCCGAGTCCTAGGCATACTGGTAATGAAATCCATAGAAATATCCTCCCATTTCCACTCCGGGATGGGAAGTGGTCGCAAAAACCCCGCGGGTCGATGATGCTCGATCTTAACCTGCTGACAGGTCAAACATCTCGACACAAACTCGCTAACGTCTGTCTTCAAATTACTCCACCAGTAGTTACTTCTCACGTCCCTGTACATTTTACTCGTACCAGGGTGTATGGAGTAAGGCGTGGTATGAGCTTCGCTCAAGATCTTCTGTCTCAGCTCAATAACATTCGGTACACATAGTCTGCCGCGAAATCTCAAAACTCCATCATCGTGAACCACAAATCCAGGGGCTTTCCCCTTTTTCACATCCTCCCTCAACTGGGCCAAAAACGGATCGTCATACTGCTTCGCCTTGATATCATCGCTAAGGACGAGGTGATCTCTAACGCACATAATCGACCTCGAACTCTCGAACCCAAACCTCGATATTCGCAAATAAGATCTCGGATCCTACTCAGGTGTAAGTACCTCTAACATCTGTAACGCCATCGGCTTTCGGCTCAACGCATCAGCCACTACGTTGGCCTTACCCGGATGGTAAAGTATCTCGAGGTCGTAGTCTTTAATTAGCTCTAACCACCTACGCTGCCTCATATTCAACTCTTTCTGGCTGAAGATGTACTTCACACTCTTGTGATCCGTAAAAATCTTACACGATGACCCATAGAGATAATGCCTCCATATCTTTAAGGCGAAAACGACCGCAGCTAACTCCAAATCGTGCGTGGGATAATTTACCTCATAAGGTTTCAATTGGCGGGACGCATAAGCAATCACTCGTCTCTCTCGCATCAAAACACATCCAAGCCCAAGGCCCGAAGCATCACTATACACTACGAAATCCTCGCTCCCCGAGGCAATGCTAAGACGGGTGCGGTGGTCAAACGTCTCTTTAACTCACAAACCTGCCCCGCTTGTCTCGCTCCACTAACTTCCGAAGTTTTCTCGAGCAACCGAGTGAGTGGTCCGCGATCTTAGAAAATCCCTCAACGAATCTACGGTAATAGCCGGCAAGACCCAGAAAACTCCTCACCTCCTTCACATTCTTAGGCGGCTCCCAAGCCATCACTGCCTCTATCTTCTGCGGATCTACCCGAACTCCCTCTGCTGAAATCACATGCCCAAGGAACATCACTTCCTCGAGCAAAAACTCACACTTAGAGAACTTCGCGTACAACTGCTCGGCCCTCAAAGTGTCTAATACAATCCGGAGATGTAAGGCGTGCTCCTCCCGACTCCGTGAATAGATAAGAATATCGTCGATAAAAACGACTATGAATTTGTCCAGATACTCAATAAAAACTTTGTTCATCAATTGCATGAACACTGCTGGGGCATTGGTTAGCCCGAAAGGCATAACCACAAACTCATAATGGCCATATCTCGTCCGAAAGGCAGCTTTCGGAATATCGACGTCCCGAATCCTCAACTGGTAGTAGCCCGATCGCAAATCAATCTTCGAAAAGACTGTCGCCCCCTGAAGCTGATCAAATAAATCGTCAATCCTGGGCAAAGGGTATTTATTTTTGATGGTTAGCTTGTTTAATTCTCGATAGTCGATGCATAAACGAAGCGATCCATCCTTTTTCTTAACAAAAAGTACAGGCGCACCCCAAGGCGATGCGCTCGGTCGAATATACCCTTTATCTAACAACTCTCCCAACTGATTCTTCAACACTAGCATCTCCGACGGTGCCATACGGTACGGTGCTCGAGAAATAGGGGCTGCATTCGGCTCAAGATCAATAGGAAACTCCACCTCTCGATGTGGTGGTAATCCCGGCAAGTCATCCGGAAATACATCAGGATACTCGCTAACGACTGGAATCGATGATAAATCAACTCCACCATCTTCCGCCTTCAGAGCGAAACACCAGTAGCCGACACAACCCTGGTTCAGAAGTTTCATCGCCTTCAAGGCGCTAATCACACTCCCCGATCTACCCGGCTTACAACCGACTAGAGTATGCTCGGTGCCGTCCTCGGCCACGATCGAGATAGTACGAGTCCGATAGTTCATGATAGCACCGTCACGATCCAACCAATCGTCCCCGAGGATCAAATCCTCACCCTTAAGGTCTATAACAATGAGATTCGAGGGCCAATCTCGGCTCCCGATCCTCACTGGGCAATCCCTAACTTCCCGATCCCCAACCATACGATCCCCGCTGGGCGTACTCACTACAAATGGCTCACACTCAAACAAGCAGTCAAAACCAATACGACTCACATAATCCGATGCAATAAAGGAATGGGTAGCACCCGAATCAAAAAGCACTGAAACTGGATGAGTAAGGATTTGAGTGGTACCTGACGCCACTGGAATGTCTGCCTCCTCTGTGCGCCTCATCTGATACACTCGGGGGTGAACTGAACCCGAACTCGAGGCTGCACGGCGATCCGGCTGACCCCGTCCCCTACCACGACCCGAACTCTGCGGAATATGAGTGGCTGGAGTGCTGTGATCCCTCTGATCGGTAGTGGTAGCCGGAACTCTAACAGCCCTGGTGGCCCTCTCACAATGAGTCGCCCGATGCCCGGTCTGCCCGCAAGTGAAGCAAGTAACTGGAGGAAAAGGGCAATCCTTCATCAAATGCTCATATTGGTTGCAGTTAAAACAAACCCTGCCACCAGAAGCAACGATCAATCGAACGAGCAGTTACCCCGAGATCCCCACTGATGAAATGGCCTCTTCCAGCGTGAGGCGGTATGCTCTCGAAAATCGGCCACTCTTGCCTACCGAGAAGTTGCCCGGCCGTTTCTGCTTTCTTGGCCTCGGCACCCAACTCGATTCGGTGCGGCCATCTCGATCGCTAGAGCGCGATCCGATACTCCTTCAAAGTGGCACACATGAGCGGTGCCATACTGCTGATATGCGGTTTCATGCGCATATTGAAGTAACGGATTTTATCGCCTCCGTTCTCACTTGATCTCTCACGAAACCCAATCATGATTGTAAGTAATGATGGCACGAGAAATAGGCACATCCCGAGGTGTAGCAATGAAGAATTCCACACTCGCGCTCCTTAATCAAGGTGGACAATATTCTGCTTCCATAGCAGCCCTGAACTCATCCCAAGTGGCCCGACGGTCCCTGGGCGCAACGGCCTCCCACCATTCCGCAGCTTCCTTATCCAGGAGGTACTGGGCAATATGTACCCTCCTGTCTTCAGGACAAGCTACGGCGTCAAAGGTCCTGGACAACTGAAAGAGCCAATTCTCCCAGCCGAGGGAGTCAGACGATCCGGAGAAACGAGGAGGGTGCATCTTAGTCACCGTCTGAAGCCACTTACTAGCTTCCTCTTCCGGTGTCGGGGGCGGATTTTGGCGTCCACCCTGAGCTATCTGAGTGAGTTGGGCTACTAACTGCTGAAGTACGGTAGTAGCCCCGGCGTCGGCATTATTACCCGACGGCACTGAGTGAGAGGCTGAGTCCGCTGAGGACTGAGAAAGTGAGCCCTCCTCATTATCAGCACCACGACCACGGCCTCGGCCGCATCCCCTAGCCGGTCTACCACGACCTCTCAACATACTGAAGGAGAAAAAGAAAGGAACAAGATCAGAAAGATTCACAATTCACAAGGTTGGTAACACAAGTCACAATCCCGAACAACGCAAGAAAACGAATTACAGAATATAAGAGTTCGAGGAGACTTACAACCACGGGTCGCACGAAAAGACGGTAGCATGATGATATTAGGCTCAACGACTGACTCTAATGACGCAACTGACAGACCCAACATTCACCGACAGTCTAGGTATTCAAAACCTAGGCTCCGATACCATAAATGTAACACCCCAATTCACAAATGGGACATTACACGCCGTAGAACCCTCGTGAGGTCTACCAGGCTGACACTTGACACATAAACCACAATATAATCCCAAATGATGCATTCAAAAAGTAAGTAAGGCCGTGGCCTCGGCCAAAACATTTTAACGGGGTACATGAATATAAGATAAATACCAATTCATTGCCCACGCAGGGGACTTAAACCAAGTTTCAAAGTAAACAGTTTAACTCCGGTACTCGACAATTAAAATGACACGACATAAAAATACAGACTCGAGCCACATCATCAAGCCATCCCATCCTTTGCGTGTGTGCCCCGTGCCTGCTCCTCAGCTCTCCCGGTACATGAAATGCATAAGACGCATTTCCCCCATTTAAGGGGTTAGCATTCGAATGGCTAGTGCAAGTACACAATTACACAACATTATATACAAAACACGGTTTTTAGCACAATCATCTCAATCAGAATTCATTTGCCATATATATATTCCGGAATACTACATTGGCAATCAAATCAGTTCCAATCATCACGATATCACAAAATCACAACTGGTATCCCGTGGCCGTACCCCTTAGTATCGACCCCCAGACATCCCGTCGAACACTCCGGGTGGGATACCACTTCCGCGGCCGTATCCCTTAGTATCGACCCCCAGACATCCCGTCGGACACTCCGGGTGGAAGTTCAATCACACACGCACCCAAGTTCCCTTCCGCGGCCGTACCCCTTAGTATCGACCCCCAGACATCCCGTCGGACACTCCGGGTGGAAGGAACACAACTCACGCACCCGAAAATCACAATTCATCATTCATTTCGAAAATCACAACATACATAACGAAATGTAATACATGTACTTGCCTTGAATGAAACGAAACGAAGGAAACGACGACGGAAAAGGTTTCGGTCCGAACAATCCTCCCAAATCCGTTCCTAAACACAATAACGGTATACACAAGTCTCAATAATGCGGAAGGGTAAGAATTAATCTTAATTCTACCCCTTGGAACGATTTGTCGGTCATTACGAAGTCCAAGACGGTTAAAATCTAACAATAGAGAAATTACTAGGTTAAACCCGTTAAACTGTAATGGAAACAAGGGATTTACGACTACACAATCGTAATCTAACAAGTCGTCGAAGTCAAAACGGATAAGAAGGAAGAATTATGCCAAAAATCCCGAAATCCCCAAAAAAACTAGGGTTCATCGATGTATACCTCGATTCGGATGGATGGAGGATGATTATGATGATGATAAACCTTGCTTGGGACGCAAAAATCGATCTATAGAAGGTTCCCACGGATTGCACCGGATGAATCGCTCGAAATCGCCCAAAGGAAGCTCACGTCGCGAGAAAGAAAGAAAAGGAGTGAAATAAGTCGACCGGAAATAAGTCAGGAATTAAAAGACCTGACGGCGAGTTACGTACGTTAACGCCTATTGTTAACGTACGTTATGAAGGTTACGTACGTAACCCCTCTCAGGTTAACGTACGTAACGAACAATCTGGACACTTTCTGCGAAACCATAACGTACGTTACCAATGGGGTATAACGTACGTTATGATATCTATATAACGTACGTAAAGGAGCATGCATAACGTACGTTATGCATGCAGCAGTTCAGCACTGCTAAACACTTAGCTCAGCACAGTCGATACAACGACGAAACACAACACAAGGATAGAATCAAAAGTATAAACATGGGGTATCCAAAACAACGAAGCTGAGTTTTGAAAGAAAATATAATCCCGATCACTAGAGAGTCTCAAAGGAGGCAAATGAAGCGAAATTCCCCAAACTTATGAAAATTACAAAAACGGCCCAAGAGCCCGAAAAATCGCGATGCAACGTCGGATTAACAAACCGAAAATTTCAACACGACCAACTCAACCATACAAACTTATACAAATCAAGAAACAACGGAAACGAACAAGTTTTACGAGAATCGAACGTACATACAACAAGATATAAATTTAAGATGAAATTATGCGAAAACATCCTCGAAACTCATCCAGACGGAAAAACTCCAAGAACAAAATAGATTCAGAATTCCAAAACAGTGCTAAGCGAGTTGTCCGAAACGAACATACACCAAAAATAGAAATTACTGAAAATAGAAAACACGGATATTACATAGAATAGGGCGAACTATGAGCTTCCTTCATAATCGTCTGTTTCAGAACATCAACATCGGGAACGCAGAGTCGGTTCTGAAATCTCAAAACTCCATTGTCATGAATTATGAATCCGGGGGCCTTTCCTTTGATCACTTCATCATGTAACCGAATCATCAGAGGATCATCTGCCTGTCTAGATTTGATTTCTTCGGTTAAAGATGAAGTTATCTCCATCACGCACAGTTGTCCTTGGACTCTTTGTAACCACACTTCAATTCCTTCACGAATCATCTCTCGTTGAAGGCTAAGTTGGGATGTCAGCGTTTCCAGCATCTGAATAGAGACAGGCTTGCGGCTAAGTGCATCGGCCACTACATTTGCTTTGCCTGGATGATATAAAATCTCCAAGTCATAGTCCTTAATCAGTTCTAACCATCTTCTTTGCCGCATGTTCAACTCTTTCTGACTAAATATGTACTTGAGACTCTTGTGATCCGTAAAGATCTGACAGTGAGTCCCGTACAGATAATGCCTCCGCATCTTCAAGGCAAAACCACCGCCGCTAGCTCCAAATCATGTGTCGGGTAATTCACTTCATAAGGTTTCGATTGTCGCGACGCATAAGCGATCACCTTATCATTCTCGCATCAACACGCACCCAAGTCCTTGGTTCAAGCATCATCAGAACTATGAATCCTCCAGTTCCCTGCGGAAGTGATAGAACCGATGCCGTCGTCAATCTCTTCTTCAGTTCATCAAAGCTAATCTGACACAATTCATTCCACTCAAACTTTTGAGTTTTCTGCAGGAGTCGAGTAAGTGGGCGGGAGATTTTAGAAAACCCTTCCACGAATCGACGATAGTATCCAGCAAGTCCCAAGAAGCTTCAGACCTCTTTCACGTTCTTTGGAGGCTCCCAATTCATAATTGCTTCGATCTTCTGAGGATCTGCTCGGACTCCTTCAGCTGACACTACATGGCCGAGGAACATTACTTCCTTTAGCCAGAATTCACATTTAGAAAGTTTGGCGTACAATTGTTCGTTTCTCAAAAGTTCCAATACAATCCGCAAATGCTGCGTATGTTCTTCCGGACTCTTAGAATACACCAGAATGTCATCAATAAACACGACCATAAATTTATCTAAAAATTCAATGAACACACGGTTCATCAATTGCATAAATACAGCAGGTGCGTTAGTGAGACCAAACGGCATCACTACAAACTCATAATGCCCGTAGCGAGTTCTGAACGCTGATTTCGGAACATCAGATTCCTTAATCCTCAGCTGATGGTATCCTGATCTCAGATCGATCTTAGAAAATACTGTTGCCCCTTGCAACTGGTCAAACAAATCATCAATCCATGGCAACGGATACTTGTTCTTAATCGTCATCTTGTTCAGCTCCCGATAGTCAATACACAGTCGAAGCGATCCATCCTTCTTTCGGACAAAAAGAACTGGTGCTCCCCAGGGTGAAACGTTTGGCTGAATATAGTCCTTATCCAGTAACTCCTCTAGCTGCTTCTTCAGTTCGTACATCTCAGTAGGTGCCATACGATACGGCGCCTTGGAAATTGGTGTAGCTGCGGGTTCCAGCTCAATGGTAAATTCCACATCCCTTCGTGGAGGTAGTCCCGGTAACTCGTCAGGAAATACATCTGGAAATTCGTTCACAACAGGAATGGATGAAAGTTCCACAATTTCGTCTTCTTTCTTCATTGCGTAACACCGGCATCCGATGCAATACTGTTTCAACAATTTAACAGCTTTCATTGCCTTGATCAATTTTCCTGAGCTTCCCGGTTTCCATCCTTCGAACAGTACTTCAGAGCCATCATCAGCGATCAGTGAAATATTCCTCCTTCGGTAGTCTACAATTGCTCCATACCGATTAAGCCAATCGTCTCCGAGTATCAGATCATCTCCTTGCATTTCTATCACGATCAGATTTGAGAGCCACTCTCTGCCCCCAAATGATACGGGGAAATTTCTAGTTTCTAAATTTCCGACAATTCTCTCTCCACTCGGTAAACCAACAACATAAGGTTCACAAGCATGGCTCCTGTATCGAACAAAACGCTAAGCCCGGGAAAGGATTTGGGCCGATTGCACGATCACGGCAAAGACATCTCGATCGTCTGTCCTCCTCATCTCATACAAACGTGGGGAACAAATCCGCACTCGATGTCCCCTTTCGGTCCCATTGACCTCTGCCTCGCCCGCTGCCAAAATTCTGAGGCATCTGAACACTTTGCTGAGTCATTGGACCGGCTTCCTTCGAATCGGCCGTGATGAACGGGTTCCATTGTACTTAGTGGCGTCCTTACAAAACGTCGCACGGTGCCCTTCCTGTCCGCACTCAAAACATGTAACTGGAATGCGCAAACAATCACGCCAAAGGTGGCCTGGGCGACCACAGTTAAAGCACTTCCTAGCTGTATCCGTCGTGGCAGACATTGTTTCGTAATTCTTTCCGCTCTTAGATGGGTGCGGAGGCTTCTTGAAGGAAAAAGAAGACTGGGCCTTGCGGGTCCCACTGCTTTTGTGCTCTGTAAAAGTACCAGAGACTTTCTGTTTCTTCGACTCCATGAACTTCTCCATTGCTGCTTCTTTTATTTCATACGCCAACGCCTTATCCTGTATCAAGTGAGAGTGGTACATTCAAAACCGGACATGTACCTCTGGATTTCTGGTTTCATCCTCATTTCAAAATGAATCATCATCTCGCATCTCATTACGACCGGATGTCGAAAAATGCTAAGCTTCTTTGGTTAAACGTCTTAATAAATGCAGGATACGGGTTCGTCTGATGGTTGAGCGGAGAAAAATTCCCGAATTTTGGCTTCCCTCACAGGACGAGGGCAATAATGAGCTTCCATCATCATTTTAAATTCCTTCCAATCGGCATCATGATCTGCAGGTCGGATAGCTTCCCACCATTCGGATGCTTCCCCTATCAGAAAGTACTGGGCAATAGGAGCTCTCCTGTCGTCCGGGCAATTAATTCCAGCAAAAATTTTCTCCAGTTCCCTCAACCAATGGTCCCAAGTGGGAGTCTCGGAAAAGCCGTCAAATTTGGGTGGTTGCATCTTTGCCACCTCTTGTAACCATCGGTCACCTCGATTTCCCATTTCTGGAATCCTTTGCTGTCCATCTCCCTGCTGAATTCCTGCCGCCACTTGCATTCGGTCCACGACCTGAGCGAACTGAGTCATCTGGTTCACGACTTGACGAAGGATCTCTGGTACAGCAGGATCTGGTTCATTATTAATAGATTGCTGCGGCTCGCCTGAGCTATGACTAGCCTGATTAGAAGGCGACGCCTCCCTTTCAGCATTCCTTCGTCCGCGTCCACGACCGCGACCACGTCCACGTCCGCCTCTCAACATACTGTAAGCATAAATACTCAATATACAGGGAACAACATCGTTCTAATATTCAAGTATAAAGAGACACAACATGTAAAGAACACGATAGAGTTTAGGAACTTACAACCACTGTTCGCATGAAGACGTAGGCAGTGCAGTGATGTCGTTCACGACCGGTTACCTAAAAAGACATAAATGACCCCTATTTTAACCCAACGGCCAAGATATCCATAACCTTATCTCCGATACCATATTCTGTAACACCCCCGATATATTCAGGAATATTACAGCGCCGTAAATCCTTTACATAAGAATTTACAAGGCTGAATAAAAGAAATGACAATAACAGATACCAGTTTATGAAATTGCTGAAATAAAATTCAACCGACTGGTTCAAAACCGAAATTACAAATATCCCATGAAGAGTTATTATTACATCATCAAAATCCAAACATTATAAATCGACAACGTACTCGAGTACTTATTGAAAATAACCAATAAATAACAGACAGTAAACTCGGTCGAAACATCACTCTGCACCCTCGTCGTCATGCATCTCCAGTGGTTGTTTCCCCGCTCTCCTGGATCCTGAACATACACAAATGTTCACCCCCGAAGGGGTTAGCACAACGATGCTAGTACAAGTACAATAATCATACAACAGTGATATAATCAACAATTATATCATAACAAGTTTCTCCAACGAGAATATCCACAACACATATCATATCATAACATTTCCAACATACAGATGGTATTCCAACGATCCAGCGCACACAGCTATAGATTCCCATGATGATCCCGTCGGACCAACACATGGTGGAACTACCTGTCCAACGATCCAGCGCACACAGCTATAGATTCCCATGATGATTCCCGTCGGATCAACACATGGTGGACATATATTCACAACATATTTACACGATACAATCACATCATAATTGTATAATTATAAACAATTCTAATTAGAGTACTTGCCTCGGTTCGTTGACAAGAATAAACTTCCACGAATATCAAAATACTCGAAGGTCGTCCCCTTCGATCAATCACGTGTTAAGCTCGAACCTTAACAAAAGAAATAGTACATAATTCATTTCGTGCATTTAACGCCTAACAATTCAACAATTACGGTAGGAAGTCCTTAATATGCAATCATGCGGGCCATTAACGCACGCCCTTCTAATCATATGTAGCATACGTTAATGCTACTCGTTAGCGTCTGCGATACACCGCCTAGCGTCGCTAACTGGCGTTGTCGATTGCCTCATCGATCACCGATCGACTGCTGATGATTTAACGCACGCTAAGTCCAAAACGTTGCGTACGCTAAACGTACTCGATAGCGCACGTTAAATCTCGTATATTAGCGCACGCTAATAGTGCATGGCAGTTCACTGGAGGGCAGCAGATTTACACAAATAGTGATGAAGTAAGCGAATTCTTCAGTGATTTGATGTTTGTTATCTGTCTTCATGTTATGTTCATAACCTTTATGAATGATCTCCAGGATAATATCAACTTCAAGATGCAAATATACGTATAATCATCATGACACCATAATCCATCTTGATTACAATTCTCATGCGAAGTTGGTGATCTCCGGTTGATGTATTAGATTCTACTATCATTATACATATTCAGACTTCATCTTGAGGTGAACTAACAATTCCGACTTATACGAAAGAATATTTCCCAAGATGATTCTTCCTTTAAGTTCTTATAACATTTCTTCCAAATCATGATCACAAAGATAACATAACTCATACGGATTGTTAACTTCAGAATATTTCTCTCATCATTTGAAGTACTAGGATTCCAACTTCAAGGTTCCAACAATAATATTGTAATTGTAGACATTCCAATCTTCTAAACATGATGTTGTTGAATAATTCACTAATGAAATTCAATACCTCGTTAATATGATCATCGTATCCATAGGAAATCCAAATCTAAGACTGGTGATAGGTTGAACATACCTTAATATGCCGAAATCACTGAACCATGAGGTATAATCCGACTCCGGTTGGTTATGTGCCACTCCAAGGTGTTACTTCTCTTCAATGATCACTCACAAGTGATACTCAATCATTCAATGATCACTAATATATGTTCTAAGTGTTTAGAAGGGAGATTCTTGCTCTCTGGACTCTCAAGGATGAAGTATAGACGAAGGAAATGAAAGCCAAAGCGGTTGCTGTCCCATTTATAATATTCTGCATTATTGACAAGTTAGCGCACGCTACTAAGCATCCCTTAGCGTGCGCTAATAATGGTTGACTTCAGAATTTGTCCGGGTGCGTCAGCGGGAATCTTATCCGGACCCATGTCATTTGGCGCATGTGTTAGCCGTCCCGCTCAATAATTGAGTTCTTAGCGCACGCAACTCCTATCCTCATAGCGTGCGCTAATAATGGCCCGATAGCGCGTGTTAAGATACATTTTTAGCGTGCGCTATCACGAAGTTGCTTGAGCAATTTTGCAAGTTTCTACACTTATGTACAATGATATCAATGCACGAAATATCATATTCCAATAATCAAAATCATCAATCCGAAATAATACAGGGTTGAATACATATGAAATACACCGTAATAAATCCGGAGATTTTGGAAATACATAAGAGATTTTGACTTACAGCTTAAAATTAAGCACTTCTCAAATTGCGATAAAAGACGTAATAGTAGTATATATGATTTAATTACTTGTATGACATATTATAAATATATCTGTTAATTTAGAAAACTACATCCAAGTCCTAGCCTTAAAATTACCAAGAAATTTAACAATTTGGAATGTAATATAAGAATAGTTTGGATAAGTTAAAAAATGTACATCAGAATTTTGTCCTAATTAAAAAAGACCTTAAAATTTTAGAAAATTATAAAAAAAAAACTCAATTAATTTGATTAAAGTGAAACGGCATATTTATGCTTATATGATATTTTTTCAAATATTTAGCTTCATATTTAAGAGTATTAAAGTCTACCTATTTTAAAGTAAAAAATAGAAAAAGAGTTGAAATACTTTTAGTAATTTCTGAAACTTGTATTACAAAAAATCTCGCCGGCATTTGGTGAAGTAAAACTATATGTATATTCATTTTAAAATAGATTTTAAAATTACAAAGTAAGGAGATTATGACTTATAACTTAAAATTAAGTACTTCCCAATTTGCCAATAAACAAAAAAGAAGCAACAGCATCGTAGTATATATATATATATATATATATATGTGAATTACTTGTATGACTTATTGTAAATATACTAATAGCGGGGTTAAATAAGAAAACTCCATCCACATCCTAGCCTAATTATAATTATCCCCATTTTTTAAAAGTAAAAAAAATGCCCAATTTTATTTGTAATATAAGATGAGCGGGAAAAGTTATAGGGTACTTTCCACACACTGAACTTCATATTTAAGAGTACTAAAATCAAGAAATTTTACATTCAAAAGAAGATAAAAATAATGAGAGTATTTTTAGTAATTTGTGAAACTTGTATTACAGAAAACCTAAGTGACATTTGGTTCAGTTGAAACTTTATATCATTTTTATATGATAATATTTTCAAACATTTAACTTAATATATATGTTGTGTCGAGATTTATACGTCTCAACAGGCGATCGGCACAGAGACCGGGCGACCGGGCCATAGTCAAATAGACCAAGGCAGATTGGCCGATCTCGGGTCCCAGGTCAAGACCCAGTGCCGAGCGGTCGACATCCAAGGCGATCGTCTCTTGGCGCTTGGCGATCGACTCTAGTGCCCGGCCAATGACGACCGTCTCTTGCCGCGCAAAGTCAGCATGTCCAGTCGGCGAAGGACGAAGCTCGGACAGAGACCCACATGCAGATCCGGAAAAAGCACCGCAGAACATGGATCGTTGACCACAGCCTGTCACCAATCTCACCTACCGACAGACCCGCTGAAAGGTGCAAGTGGGACCTCCCGTGACAGCAACTCAGGACGCGTGCGGGCTCCTCATTGGACCGCACAGCTGGCTGCCAGTAGCAGCCGCGGACTTCAAGGCAGACAGCCCATGTGCTATAAGACGATCGCCCCTTATTATATTACAAGGAAGTAGATCGCCCGGCATCAGTTCCTATAAATAGAGGGCCTCCTGCACTTGGAAAGGGGTCTGGCTTTTCAGCTGATAACTTGGCTTCCACTCTCTTGGCAACGCTATACACTTCGGACATATTTCTCTCACTCTCAGCACCTCTTAATCCTAAGACGGTCGGCATAAACGAGAACAAGAACTCAGAACAATTCTAGTTCTTCCGGCAAGCACTCAACAGCTAGATAACAGGATCTTTTACACTCATTGTAATCGCATTCTTACATTAATATTTGTACTCAAACGTATTTATATTAATAACATCTCGCGAGAGCATTCAAGCCCGGGCCTAAGAAACCCGACAAATCTTGTGTTATTTCCATTCCCTCGGACGTGCTCTCGCACCTTGTTTGTTGTCCGTCCATTCCAGCAATATCTATCTTCGGATAATATTTCGGGCAGCAACAATATAGAAGTATTAAAGTTGACACATTTTATATTCAAGATAACACATAAATAGTTGGACACTTTTAGTAATCTTGGATTCTCGTATTAGAAAAAACCTCATTTCATATGTGATTGTGTTAAACTGTATTTGATGAAATTTTAGTTCCACGTTATTTTTTTTGTCTTTTTTGCCAAAATGGTCAAAAATCATTAAGTATTTAACGGTTTCTGTTAAATGACCAAAACGGAGATAATTTTGAAAAAAAAATACATAAATTATTAGGATATAACTTTTGTTTTTGCCATCCCTAATCAAGCTAGAAGCTATAACAAAAAGTATGAGAGAAAACTTGAAATGCCCTTTTATATATAATATTATTTTTTCTTTGTCCCAAATTTAACACCAACTCTTTTTATACCCAAATTATCGGAATTGACATTTACTCGAATGCATTCGTGTCATATATTGTACTTTCGAGTAATAAAATTTCGAGTCAACTTACAAAAATATATAATATTGAAGGAAGATTATCATCCGGGTAAGACGAATACAAAATCGAGTAACACGAATGCGCCGTCGAGTAACACGAATGCTGAACTCGAGTAACTCGCTTTATTCGAGTAAGCCGTATGACTTCTTCAGGTAACTCGAATTCCTATTCGAGTAACTCAAAATGACTTCTTCGTATATTTTTGTAAGTTCACTCGAAATTTTGTTATTCGAAAATATATTAAATGACTCGAATTCATTCGAGTAAAGATCAAAATTGATGCTAAATTTGGAACCAAAAAATAATGATAAATATAAAAACGCAAGACAAGCTATTCTAAAGAAATAATATTTCTCTATAATCATCATCATGAATTAAGAAGTCAAGCTTTTCTTATTGCAGTTGGACTTTTGTTAAATATACAGATCGCGCATTACTTTTTTATATCGAATCCAAGAGAATTGCTTTTTATTCCAAGTTTGATAATTCTTTTGATAATAATATCAAGAGAATTGCTTTTTAGTCAAAGTTTAATCATTCTTTTGATACTCCTAATCAATTTAAATATTTATTTAAATAAATTTGAGGCCTCTATTCGAGTAATACATTTGAATAATTTATTTGAATATCATAAAATACATGCATGTCACTTAGTTGAGTTACTTAATATACATTTGAGTCATCTAAATTACACTCGACTTATATATGTATATTCAAGTCACCTAAATACATTCGAATAACACAAAATATATTCGAGTCACTTGTATGAGTCGCCTAAATTATATTAGAATTCATCTAAAGTACATTCGAGTCACCCATTTAGATTAGATTAATTACATTTGAGGCACGTAATATATACTACCTCCGTTCTCCTATAATTGCAACATCTGGATTTTCATGCTTGCCAATGCACAACTTTGACTATTAATAGATTTAATTCTTTATTTTTAAAAATTATAAAAAGTCGATATTTTGAAAATATATTTCGCAATGAATCTAAGAAGAACTCACATGACTATTTTTTTATATATGTATGAATCACAAAAGATGGTCAAAAGAGAGTATGTGAACAGTGTAATAGTCAACACATTGCCATATAAGAGAACAGAGGAATTATATAAATCTCTCTCTCTCTCTCTCTCTATATATATATATATATATATATATATATATATATTCACATAGGAAAGCTTTTTTTTTTGGAAATAGGAATGATTGTAAGCCATTGATCCTTGGAGATTAATGGCCCAGATTTCGTTCTGGTGTGCTAACACGGAAAACTAGGAGTGCTAACGAATTTAGTTATTGGGGGTACCAATGTAATTTGAATAATTTCACTTATGGGAAGTTCCTACAATCATGGGAAGTTCCTATGTTCATGGAATTTCATATTTTAGGTTAATATATATTTTTATGGGATTTATTTTTTTTAGTCGTTCAAATATTTTATATTTTTTGAGTATTTATTTTATTTTTTAAAAACTAACATTATCTTTTTTCTGTTGTGCTAATCATTTGTTTTGTGTGCTGCAAATTGGAAAACAGAGTGCAGTTCTGGTTATGTTCCAATTATGTGATTTTTTTTGTTACGTTTTATTGTGTACAATGTAGTCAATTTTAATACAATGTGTTGTGCTTTATTTTTTTGGAAAATAAATAATTTGAATTGGTATACTTTGAATTTAGGTAAATTAATGTTGTACAAGTTTTTGCTTATGTTGTGACACATGATATGTATTATACATTCTATGCAGCGTTGATATGAACAGTGTGCTAGGTAATATATCTTGTGGTGCTTATCGTACTAGTTTATATAACGTGGTAAATTACTATTCAACAGATGTGTGCAACGTTGATATGAATAACGTGCGAGGTAATATAATTTGTGGTGCTTATCGTAACATGTGATAGATATTATACCATGTATATATAAATTGGAACATATATCTTAGTGTGCTAGGTAATATATTTTGCATCAAAATTGACTGTATTGTACAAAATAAAGCATAACAAAAAAATCACATAATTGGAACATAACCAGAACCGCACTCCGTTTTCCAATTTGCAGCACACACAAAACAAATGGTTAGCACAACATTTCCGATTTTTTAAAAATACAAATCAAGTAGAACAAAATAATGTTATTTTTATAAAAAATAGAAATAAATACACAAAAAATATAAAATATTTGAACGACTAAAAGATATGAAATCCCATAAAAAAATATATATTAACCTAAAATATGAAAAATCCCATGAATACAGGCACTTCCCATGATTGTAGGAACTTCCCATACGTGAAATTAGTCAAATTACATTGATACCCCCAATAATTAAATTCGTTAGCACTCCTAGTTTTCCGTGTTAGCACACCAGAACGAAATCTGGGCCATTAATCTCCAAGGATCAATGGCTTACAATCATTCATATTTCTTACACTTATACCATTTCACTATATATATATATATATATATATATATATATATATATATATATATATATATTCGAGTCACCTAAATTATGTTTGAGTTATTTAAAATACATTTAAGTCAACTAAAAATACATTTGAATCACCTAACATACATTCTTATCAACAAGTACTCGAAGATAATATTCCCTCCATCCCAACTTATTAGTCCTAATTTGTCATCTTGGTCCGTCCCAACTTACTAGTCCTATATCTCTTTTTGGACACTACCTCACTATAAACATTTTATCTTCTACCCTTACTTTAGCATTTAATAAAGTGAGACTCTTTCTCCACTAGCTACTCTTTATCCACTCATCACACAACCACCTAATAATTTCTTAAAATCCACGCCGCTCCAATTTAGAATTAATAAGTTGGGACGGAGGGAGTATGTATTAATTGAATATGTTAATAGAATGTATTCGAATAGAGGTAAAAATCGACATCTTATTAAATATCAAAAAGATGATCGTTAAACTCTTGACAAAATTTAAAAAAAAAAAAAAACTTAATTAAACCTACATCCATGCATTCCCACGTCTTAACCTTAGTCCCTTGTAACTAGCCTCTCTTCTTACAAGTACCCGACGTGACGCCATCTTCCGTTGTCTGACAGTGCCTCCCTACATCCATTAATTTCATACATATAACCAGAGTGATTATTGTATTAATAATTTGATTTCTACCTCTCTTTGTAACAATGGGGTTGGGCTGGGTGTGCGCCATCATTGCCTTTGTTCTGATCCACTCACATCTATTTCCTGTAGTTTATTCTGCTGCCAGGAATAAAGTTTACATTGTGCGTATGAAGCCCCGACCGCTAGGAGCATTACCGGCATTGTACAGCACCCAACACGAGTGGTACTCGGACCACTTCCAGTCCCTCACATCCGCCTCAGCAGATTCCATTATATACTCATACGCGAATGCCTTCCACGGCTTCGCAGCGGTCATGTCGAGCGAGGAGGCTGAGTCCCTACGTCAATCTGAGTTTGTCCTCGCAGCTGACGAGGACACACTTTACAATCTCCATACTACCCACACTCCTCAATTTCTGGGCCTTAACAATCAGAATCTGTGGAGCCGCCGCACCCTTGATGAACTAAACGAGGCCTCTCAGAACGTGATAATTGGCATGTTGGACACCGGGGTCTGGCCTGAGTCTAAATCATTCGGGGACGATGGCATGGCTGATGTGCCCTCAGGGTGGCGCGGTGCATGCGAGTTTGGCGATGATGACTTTCGTCCCGAAAGTAAAATGTACTGCAATAAGAAACTAATAGGTGCCCGAGTCTTCACCAAGGGAGGCAAGCACACGTCGGTCAACATTTCTCCCCGCGACAACAATGGACATGGCACACACACGGCTACCACTGCTGCGGGGTCTCCAGTGGCGAACGCCAGCTTATTCGGCTTAGCTCAAGGAACGGCCCGAGGAATGGCGTGCCTGGCCCGACTGGCGGTTTACAAAGTGTGTGATCAGAGGGAGTGTGCCGAATCCGATATAATTGCTGCTGTAGACAGAGCGATTCTTGATGGAGTCGATGTCTTGTCTTTATCTCTCAGTGGCATATCTGGAACTGCTTATACCGACGATGCCATCGCCGTCGCAACTTTTGCGGCGATGGAGAATGGAATCTTCGTTTCCTGCTCGGCAGGAAATAACGGGCCTGATGAAGCTTCAGTGGTAAATGTTGCTCCCTGGTTAATGACCGTGGGTGCAGGGACAATAGACAGGGATTTTCCTGCCTTTGTAACTCTTGGCAATGGCCAGAAATATAATGGATCATCTTTTTATGGTGGAAAAGGCATGGGGAGCAATCTAGTGGAATTGGTGTACGCCCGTGGCAATAGTAATTATAGCAACTTCTGCTTAAATGGTTCGCTTGAACATAAAATTGTAAGTGGAAAAGTGGTGCTCTGTGACAGAGGGATAAATGGCAGGCTGGAGAAGGATGAGGTGGTGAGGCAGGCCGGTGGGGTCGGGATGATTCTGGCGAACACGGAGGAGTACGTAGGAGAGGTGATTGTGCCGGACATCCACTTATTCCCAACGTTATGGGTAACGAGTAGGGTGGGTAGCTTGATAAGGGAATACGCGATGTTGGATAAGAATCCCAAGGCGCTATTGACATTCGGTGGGACAGAGGTGAATGTGAAGCCGTCACCGGTGGTGGCGGCATTCAGCTCGAGGGGCCCGAATCCGGTGACAGCGCAGATCTTGAAGCCAGATATAATCGCACCAGGGGTGAATATCTTGGCTGGATGGTCGGGGGCTGTGGCGCCCACCGAGCTACCCACGGACCCCACAAGGACTGACTTCAACTTCTTGACCGGTAAGCCTCCAGCAACAATTATATGTTGATTCGGTTAATTCTCAGTTACTTGGAGTTCGGGGTGGGGGTGTTCGGCTGTTATTATTCTGTAGCTTTTTTGTAACAGAAAGTCCATAACTAAATTGCCTCTTGCAAGACCAAATTGAAGTCACCGATCTATGCATGATGAGCTCTTTATGTTGATGAAATTTAAAAGCTTACGATCTTAACAACTTAAATAAAAAAAAAAAAAAAGAGGAGTCTGTCAGTTACTTTTACCAAGAGAATGTGCATTTTTTCTCTATAGAAATCAATTAATTTCGCTGGTATAATAATAAGAGTGATGCTATATGTACACATATGTGTACACATATTTGTACACACATGTATCTCATCCATTCATTTAATGTGGGACTCATTCATTTATTGTGGGACCACATTAAATAGATGGATGAGATGCATGTGTGTATGTATGTGCACATTTATGTGTTAGCATTGTTCTAATAAATAAGGGTGTTGAGTTTCATACACCACTTTTGAGATTTATACACCCCCTAATTCCCGTCACATCATCATTATTTCCTAATTTTCATTTTACACCATTTACTTTTCTAATTTTTATTTTACACCTTTATAATATTAATACATATAATGGTATATTAGCTAAAATACGTTTAAAAAATACGTTTTAATTTTCACAAATTACACCGTTATAATTGTCTCTTCGATACATTCGAAATGAGTCCAATATTGAATATTTTTTGATTTACACAATGTCCTATGATATATCTAAAATGTAAACGCAACTTATAATTATAACACGTAAACTTATATAATATTTATAAAACATAAACTTTAAAAAACGTAAACGTAAACTTATATATATAAAATGTAAACGTAACAAATCATGTTTGATAAGAGACGCAACTTATTTTTATAAAACGTAAACTTTTAAAATATTTTGTCTTACACACTGTTTTGCGAAAAGTCTCGTGAAAAGTCATTTCGCATTGTTGGACTCATGCAAAAAGTCTCGTGCGAACAATCACATGTACTCTTTTTCCTTCACTAGGGTTTTTCCCACGAGGTTTTTCCTAGTAAAGTTTTAACGAGACATGATGTTCGTACGAGTCATCCAAGGGGAGTGTTATGTATAATTGTATGACTCTTGGCCTTTCAACTTTCACCATTAATATACACAACTCTTGCCTTTTCATTTGCATCGTAACTTATACTTGAAGAGGCTATATAAAACTTTGCTTGTAACTTGTTAGATATATGAATAAAAATGATCTCTCTCCTTTCTATTATCTAGCTTTCTCTTATTCTCTCTCTATATATTATATATATATATATATATTATACATATTACACAACATCATAATATTTGATAAAAAAATTCACTATGTTGTTGTTGCAATAGCACATTAAAGACATGGAACATGGAGAATATTTTCTCAAGCATTTCGATATCAGTTATATTTTCTTCATATAACTTCGGTTTAAAAGTGATTCTGAACATGGCTGAGTTGTACTCGTTCACAGATCTAAAATCTTGCAACCTTAAGTACGTCCACTCACATCAAACCTTTAAACGACCAGGGTCTTGCATCTTGGAGTTTAATCGTCTGAGCCATCTGTTCTTATATGAGAAAAAAATAATCTACATAGAGATTTCAATATACCTATGTTTTCCATCCGAGTCCATCACTTTAATTATTAATAGTTTGTAATAGGCACTTATGAACTTGTAATTTTATTTTGTAGGACTTAATGATGGCATGTTTGTCCCTTTATAATAAGAATTATATATTTATAAGTGAATTGACTGTGCAATTTATATTATGAACTTTCTTACACAATGTTAAAAAACCAAACATTCACATTAGAAAATAGAAGGAAGAAAAAAACTCCATTCCCCGCTCCCCCCCCCCCCACAGAGAGAGACCGACCCCAGAAAAATGGACTCCACTTTTGAGATTCATACACCCCATTAATTACAGGGTGTATGAATCTTGCTCCATAATAAATAAAGCATTTGTTCATAGTTAAATAAGTACCCTATTTTATTTCATCCACGAGAGATCATGGCCCGTGCGATGCACGGACTTTATTCACCCTAAAGTATGGGTACTTTATTTTCGATAATATCGATTATCATATTTATATTACATATTATTTCAAGGCCCGAGCATTCACAGTTTTTGTTTTTCGAGTGAAATTATTTTAAGTTAAAACATCGTATTTTTATATAACGTATTTAATATCGAGTATGGCATATGCTGGGTTATTGACAGGTTAAAATGACTTGTACTCAAAATGTACAACATATTTATCCATGATACTAACACCATAAATAAATTACATGTGCATTTCTTAAGATGGATTATATCTCACTGAAGCAAAACATTTGTTCGTGTTTACAGAAATCAATACGAACTACTTTTTAATTAGTAGCATCGAACTATCATATATAGCTTATTCGGTGGTGCATCCTAGCGTCAATATGTGGGGTACTATATGAGGTTGATTTCAAACAATGGGTTCATATATAACATATTAAGATATCGAATTGATATCTATATAGTCAAGTTACCAAACATGTACGATCATCTAAAATGAATGATTTGTTGCCATTTAATCAAACACTTATTACGCCTACGATGCTACGTATTTGAATTAATTTTTCTCACATATTTTTATACTTTAAAATCCTTATGGCAAGTATTATGATTTTTATTACACATTTCACTCTTACTCCTTAGTTGTTTATATTTTTTAGATGTAAAAAAATTGCACTCTTAGTTGTTCATAGAGTATTTTTTATGTAAATAATATTATTTTGTGTCATGTGCATGTAATTCGTGGTATGTGTGTTCTCAAAACTGTATAACCTCAAATTTTTAAATTTGTAAATTTTTAAAATTAGTTCAAACCATCTTTATTTTCATATAATCAAATTTTTTTTGATGTCTATCATCTTTGCATTGCCTTCCATTTTGAATTGACAGACTTGAATTTACCATCCTTTAAAATTAGAGTTAACTATATTTTTAGTCTTTGTGGTTTGCGGGGTATTTCATTTTCAGTCCAAATTTTTAAAAAGTTTTAGGTTTGGTCCAAAAGTGAAAGGATAATTTCATATTTACCCAATCTGAAAATCAAAATACCATATTTCCCCAAAATACAAATTTTTAGTGCACAAGTACAATGCCTTTAAGGAATTTGTCAAGGAAATATGTAATTATTATATTTAAATTGAGTATATATAGAATTGTCCCAAAAAGTGAAACATCCATTTCGGATTTGATCCGAATTTCCTAACTTAGTTAGTTTGACTGTTAAATAAGAGGGTATTTTTGTCATTTCATATTATTTTCTTTAATTTTATTTTATCTATCAAAATTAACTACTTCTAAGTTGTATCCTCCACCCAAAAACACATTTTTTTTTCTCATCACAAAACATATTACGACCCTTTCATTTTTCTCACTAAACCATCATCCACCAACAACCTAACACCGGCCAAAACCACCACGCTAAATCACCACCAACAAACCTCCATCGCTGGAATCTCGGGTCTCCTGTAGAATGTGTTTCGAGCTTATAAGTAAGTTACAAACTCGGGTTTTGGTTTTGTGTTCAGATCTGGATATTTCAGTGGTCGACGGTCGTTATGGCGATGGTGGTGGGGTTTCGGTGGTCGAGAAGGTAGAACCAACGATGTGGACACCCTTAGCTCAATTCCTTTGATACTCATCAATATTGAAAATCCATCTTGGCAATCGATCCATTATTTTGGCTATAAAGAACTCGATGTCATCTTTATTTTTTAAAGATTTGGGGGGAATTGACAATTTAATTTTATAATGTTTTGGATATCTCATGGTTTGTAGGTATCTGTTGTAATACCCCGATTTTTCGGATATATTTTTCGTTTATATGTTGGATATCGTTGATGGATATTTGTGCTTGAGAACGTTCTGAACGTTTGATAATGTTATTGAATGCATATATGTATTCATTATGCCGTATGTTCGATTGGTATGTCGAGATATTGGTTGAGGATAAGTGAATATGGCTAGGCACAGCAACGATAGCGCACGCTATAAGTGTTCATTAGCGCACGCTACTGGGTACAGGTAGCGCACGCTACGAAGTATTGATAGCGTACGCTAATAGGTTCGGTTACGTACGCTAAGGAGGACCCCTAACGTACGTAACGACTTGCTGGGTTAGTTAGGAAGGTGGCGGCAGTAGGCCCGGTGTTGATTTTTATATTCGATTAGCGCACGCTAACGCATGTTGGTTAGCGCACGCTAACATCGACGCCAATAATGGAATCTTAGCTTTGTGGTGGACTCGCCATGTTCGATGCGTGTCGAGATAAGGTCAACGAGTGTTTGTCGTGTAGAGCTAGCGCACGCTAAAACCGTATGATTAGCGCACGCTAATTCCAGATCGGCCAAAGGAATCCGTGTCGCGGATGCTTTCGGCATGTGAGGGCACGATCTGTAGCAAGTCAACTTGAGATAGCGCACGCTAAGGTCAAGGACTTGCGTCGCTAGGCATGATGTTTTACGTGCGTTAATGCATGGGCATTACGTCGTAAGCTAATTCTGCGAGGCAGTAGCCTCTGGGCTTCGATAGCGCACGCTAACAAAGTCAGTTAGCGCACGCTAAGGCGGTAGCGCACGCTAAACATGAGATGTTAGCGCACGCTAATAATGTTTATTATAAAAGGTGGACAGACGGGTATTGTGAAGCATTTCGTCCATTCTTCTTCCTTCAGTCGGGAGAGAGAGTTGAGAGTTATTTGGGATTCCCAAACACTGTATAATGATAATCTTTAACAACATTAGATTGAGAGCTTGGATTCAAGCCTTGTTCTTCAAGTTGTTCATGATTCTTTGGATGGAGTTCTAGTGTTCTTCTTTTTGGTTCGTCTAAACCAGGTAATCTTCGTATTCCTTTGTTAATGGTTCGTTTTTCTTGGATGATTACATGTGAGGAACATGTTGGATAATCATATAACGATGTTATATGGGATTTTATGGATTTTGATAAGAACTTCGAATGTTTCTTCATATTATTAAAGATGATGATTCGTTTAAACCATTTTGAGATGGATTTCTGGATCATAATACGAGGTTGAATTCCAGATTGTGCATGTTATGATCCTTGTTACCGAGTTGGTCCGATTATTGACATGATTATTGTTCTAGGGTGATTAATCAATAGGTATAACTGTTGTGCTTCGTTGGAAGACCGTAGATTCGTTCCAGTCGGGGCTGAAGAGCTCGTAGACAAGGGCGATGAATTCGGTGTTGGTTTTATCATGTTGGTATCCAGGCAAGTGTTTACTTGTTCGGTTGTAATGTTTTGATGAGTAATTCCATTTACATTTCATAAGTATTTTATGTTGTATTGCATATTGACGAATGTTCAGTGATGTTCTAAAAGGATTAGAATGCACAGTTGATGATTGTTGAGATACTTGGACAATCTTGGGAAGATTGTAGTATTCGGATATTGTTGATGTCATTTTGGATATTCTTGGTCTGTGGTATACATTTCGGAAGGAAGTCCGGATAGAGGTATGTTTTGTGGTAATCGTACATAGAAGATTGTGTACGGGAAGGTATTTGGTATTGAGGTATTATGTGGTATTATCGTGATATTGGAATTTTGATGAGAATCGTTGGATTACCGGAAGTGGTAAGGTTATCGTTGAGGTTATTATTCTCATGATGCATGGCATGTGAATATTTATGTTTATGTACTTGCGGTTATTTGTCGGGCATTATTGCTGACCCCGTTGTGGGACTTGTTTTTCAGGTATTGAGGACTTTGATGGTAGCGGTCGTGAGGCAAGGATTCCGGACGATACTGGCTATGGCATATTGTTGGGGAATCGTGTATTTTGTTTGTGTATATCATTATTGATGTATATGTATCTTGGACTGTATTTTTATCCGCTGCGTGAGTTCTTTCAAATGGCTTTCGGCTTTATGCCAACTGAGTTTGATTTCGAAAACCAATTCCCTTAACCGAGTTTTTGGCCTTGATTGTCTTGACGGTAGTTGGTGTTTTCAAATGATTTTGGGAGTTTTGGAAAATACTACCGTCATCGGCCTTTTTGGGCGTTTTTGTAATTGGTTTTTAGCCTGGTGGGTTCCGGCGCGGGGCCCACGGCGTGTAATACTCCCGTATGGTTTTGGGGGTGTTACAAATATGGTATCAGAGCCCATGGTTTTGTGATAACCGGGCATGTGTGTTATATGGCTCTACCAGTGTGGTAGTTGCGTGATTTTTGTGTATTTGGATTTCTGGCTATTTTGGACTGTGTTGTTTTGGTTCTGTGTAATTTTCTGAGTACTGTCGTGGTGATGTGTGGGTTTGGGGATTGTTAGTGTTCCCGAGACCGACGAGGCAGGGAGTGAACGCCGGTGCCGTGGTCATGTGCAATGTGCGGCTCCAATCGGGAAGTGAACGCCGGTGCAAGGCACGTGCAATGTGCGGCTTTCGATGTGGAGTGGAACGCCGCTGATACGTGCATGTGACAAGGAGCGGCTCATGCGCTTTAGGTGAGGAGACACAGCGTCACGGATCCCACAAAACTCGACAGTGCTCTAAACTTGTTGTGGTCTTGGCGGAGACCAATCGTTTTCAAATTGTGATTATTCCTGTTTTGGCATTCTTGTTGTGTCGAGATTTTTTTTTTAAATGGTGTCATATGCTAGTATCACGGGAGATCTTCGTCTTCACTGACCTGTAAGTATATTATTCGGTATTTATTTGGTTGCCTTGGTGATTTGGATTTTTCTGTTGAGATGTTTGTACAGAGATTGCAAGTTTCGAGGACGAAACTTATTTTAAGGGGGGTAGAGTGTAATACCCCGATTTTTCGGATATATTTTTCGTTTATATGTTGGATATCGTTGATGGATATTTGTGCTTGAGAACGTTCTGAACGTTTGATAATGTTATTGAATGCGTATATGTATTCATTATGCCGTATGTTCGATTGGTATGTCGAGATATTGGTTGAGGATAAGTGAATATGGCTAGGCACAGCAACGATAGCGCACGCTATAAGTGTTCATTAGCGCACGCTACTGGGTACAGGTAGCGCACGCTACGAAGTATTGATAGCGTACGCTAATAGGTTCGGTTACGTACGCTAAGGAGGACCCCTAACGTACGTAACGACTTGCTGGGTTAGTTCCGGAAGGTGGCCGACAGGTAGGCCCAGGTTGATTTTTATATTCAGTTAGCGCACGCTAACGCATGTTGATTAGCGCACGCTAACATCAGATCGCCAATAATGGAATCTTAGCTTTCGGCGGGTGGACCCGGCCATGTTCGATGCGTGTCCAGATAAGGTCAACGAGTGTTTGTCGTGTAGAGCTAGCGCACGCTAAAACCGTATGATTAGCGCACACTAATTCCAGATCGGTCAAAGGAATCCCGGTAATCGCGGATGCTTTCAGCATGTGGGGGCACGATACTGTAGCAAGTCAACTTCAGATAGCGCACGCTAAGGCGGTAGCGCACGCTAAACATGAGATGTTAGCGCACGCTAATAATGTTTATTATAAAAGGTGGACAGACGGGTATTGTGAAGCATTTCGTCCATTCTTCTTCCTTGATCGGGAGAGAGAGTTGAGAGTTATTTGGGATTCCCAAACACTGTATAATGATAATCTTTAACAACATTAGATTGAGAGCTTGGATTCAAGCCTTGTTCTTCAAGTTGTTCATGATTCTTTGGATGGAGTTCTAGTGTTCTTCTTTTTGGTTCGTCTAAACCGGGTAATCTTCGTATTCCTTTGTTAATGGTTCGTTTTTCTTGGATGATTACATGTGAGGACCATGTTGGATAATCATATAACGATGTTATATGGGATTTTATGGATTTTGATAAGAACTTCGAATGTTTCTTCATATTATTAAAGATGATGATTCGTTTAAACCATTTTGAGATGGATTTACGGATCATAATACGAGGTTGAATTCAGTTGTGCAAGTTATGATCCTTGTTACCGAGTTGGTCCGATTATTGACATGATTATTGTTCTAGGGTGATTAATCAATAGGTATAACTGTTGTGCTTCGTTGGAAGACCGTAGATTCGTTCCAGTCGGGGCTGAAGAGCTCGTAGACAAGGGCGATGAATTCGGTGTTGGTTTTATCATGTTGGTATCCAGGCAAGTGTTTACTTGTTCGGTTGTAATGTTTTGATGAGTAATTCCATTTACATTTCATAAGTATTTTATGTTGTATTGCATATTGACGAATGTTCAGTGATGTTCTAAAAGGATTAGAATGCACAGTTGATGATTGTTGAGATACTTGGACAATCTTGGGAAGATTGTAGTATTCGGATATTGTTGATGTCATTTTGGATATTCTTGGTCTGTGGTATACATTTCGGAAGGAAGTCCGGATAGAGGTATGTTTTGTGGTAATCGTACATAGAAGATTGTGTACGGGAAGGTATTCGGTATTGAGGTATTATGTGGTATTATCGTGATATTGGAATTTTGATGAGAATCGTTGGATTACCGGAAGTGGTAAGATTATCGTTGAAGTTATTATTCTCATGATGCATGGCATGTGAATATTTATGTTTATGTACTTGCGGTTATTTGTCGGGCATTATTGCTGACCCCGTTGTGGGACTTGTTTTTCAGGTATTGAGGACTTTGATGGTAGCGGTCGTGAGGCAAGGATTCCGGACGATACTGGCTATGGCATATTGTTGGGGAATCGTGTATTTTGTTTGTGTATATCATTATTGATGTATATGTATCTTGGACTGTATTTTTATCCGCTGCGTGAGTTCTTTCAAATGGCTTTCGGCTTTATGCCAACTGAGTTTGACTTCGAAAACCGATTCCCTTAACCGAGTTTTTGGCCTTGATTGTCTTGACGGTAGTTGGTGTTTTCAAATGATTTTGGGAGTTTTGGAAAATACTACCGTCATCGGCCTTTTTGGGCGTTTTTGTAATTGGTTTTTAGCCTGGTGGGTTCCGGCGCGGGGCCCACGGCGTGTAATACTCCCGTATGGTTTTGGGGGTGTTACATCTGTAGGACATTTTGAATAGAAACGTTTTAGTTGTTTAATTGTTTATAAGAAAATTATTTGAGATTTCAAGTTTGGTATGTCGCGGCAGAACCACTAAAACAACAACGAAACCATCCAAGCTCGAAACAACACCTATTGAATTAATATTCGGTGGTGTCAGGGGCGGAAGCAGTTGATGTTGATAGCAGTTCCGGTGGCAGTGGCGGCAGAAGAATCTGCTTTATTGGAGGTGGTGGGTGTGACCTGTTTTGTGGCTGAGTTGTGTGACTTTTTTGTTTGTTTATAAAGGAATATAAATACCTCAAACAAGAAGTTGAAAGAGTTGAACAATAAACATGCTTTGTGTGGTATGACTATAGAAATTCTTAAAATTTAATAATGAGACTTTGACATGTTTTAGTTGGTTGAATTAATTTAGCTTATGGCAATGAATAGGTATGCATACGTTTTTTATTTTTGCATTTTTTTAATTGTGGTTTGTAAAAGCTCTTTAAAGATTTTAAAAAGAGTTTTAGAGATTAACAATATTTCAATTGATATGAATGACTCAATGAACAGGTATGCGTACGTTTTTTATTCTTGCATTTTTTTTAATTGTGGTTTGTAAAAACTCTTTAAATCTTTTAAAATAAGTTTTGGAGATTAGCAATATTTCAATTGATATGAATGACTCATGACATACGTGCTCATATTAACATGGAACTCAAGTTTTATATTATATATATAGATGGATCGTGTATTTGTAATCAACTCTTTTAAAGTCCTTTTCCTGCACGTACATCCATGTCCGCCCCACACATAAGCGGCTTAGCAGCTTTGTTGAAGGCAGCGCATCCGAAATGGAGCCCTAGCGCCATAAAATCTGCATTGATGACCACAGCCTACACGGCCGACAACACTAACTCCTCTCTCCACGACGCGGCTGACAATACAACCTCAACTCCATGGGCACATGGGGCGGGCCATGTCAACCCCCACAAAGCCCTCTCCCCCGGACTCGTATACGACGCCACAATAGATGATTACATTGGATTCCTCTGCTCCATCAACTATACCATTGTCAGAATACAGTTTATGACGAGACGGTCAAACATAAGTTGCATGGGGAAATTCAGGGATCCTGGTCAGCTCAACTATCCTTCCTTCTCCGTGGTTTTTGGGGAGTCTGCACGTGTTGTAAACTACACCCGAGAGCTAACCAATGTGGGTGCCCGGGAGTCCGTTTACCGCGTCGTAGTTAAAGCGCCTTCTTATGTAACAGTGACTGTGAACCCATCCAAACTTGTTTTCAAATATGTCGGTGATAAGCAACAGTATAACGTTTCATTCGTGTCGCACAGAGATGTACCTCAAGGGAAGCATCATTCATTTGGCGCCATTAATTGGACTAAACGAAAGAATCAAGTGAAGAGCGCAGTTTCCTTTATGTGGAAGTAGGCAATCTAATTAATATTTGTCTCATAACAACCTTCTGCACTTAATGTAAAGGAACTATGCTTGCTTAGCGGCTGTTTGCCAGTTGCTGAATAATTTAGTGCAGAATGGTTGAGGACCAGAATGGTTGAGAAGCCCTGTATGGTTGAGTGCAGAATGAAATTTGGTTGTTTGGTAATTGTTCTGAACGATAACTCTGAATGGTAACAAATTACCATTTTACCCTTCTGTATAAAAGTAGCGATTAAAAATCCCATTTTTCCTCCCCTTGCGTACCAAAACCTCTCCTTTTTATAAATAAAAACCCTAATTTTTATAAGTAATTGTGTATAATATTTTTAAATTTAATTCATTTAAAATAATAATAATAATAATTATTATTATGTATAATATTTTTAAATTTAATTCATTTAAAATAATAATAATAATAATAATAATTATTATTATTATGTATAATATTTTTAAATTTAATTCATTTGAAATAATATTAATAATTATGCATAATATTTTTTAATTTAATTCATTTAAAATAATAATAATAATTATGTATAATATTTTTTAATTTAATTCATTTAGAAAATTATAATAATAATTATATTTAATATTTTTTATTTAAATTCATTTAAAAAATAATAATAATAATTATGAATAATAATTCTTAATTTAAGAAGAAGGGTAAATCTGGAAATTGTTTGCCTCTTAATGGTTGAGAGAGTGTATGAATGCTTAATGATTAAGAGATTATTGTAACCATTAAGAGGTCATATTTTTTTTGCCAAACAGTCCTGACCTCTTAGCGATTCAGAGGTAGGACCATTAAAAACCAAACAAACAGCCCCTAGATATGTTACCATGTTCAATGGTACGACGAACACAAAATCAATTGTTTGCACTATATCTCTTTTCGACTCTAATTATGTTAATGATCAAACGCCAAAAGAGGATATTCAATGATTTGTATGCTGCACGCGAATGAATGTATCAATTATTTTCTGCATAATAATCATGAGGAGTCATTTTTAAAATTAATAAAGTTGCGATTTACACTACTGATATTGGCACAACCGGCCCACTTATCTTACTCCACTGAAACCCGTCCAAACATTAGGCCCTGGCAGCCACCTCTCTTGAAAACCTGGATGGCCTATTAACATTCGATTTATATATATATATATATCTGGCTTATCCCTCCATTTCGCCTTCCTTGTGCGACCTGGATCTCTCTGGCTTATCCCTCCATTTCGCCTGTTGCATGTCTTCTGGTGGTCCGATTCCTATGTGAACCATTGGAACAACCTCGCATCGACCTCTTCCTACCTCTATAAATGGTGTACCCTCGGTTGAAATGTAGGGATTTCTAGATCTTCTGAATTAGATTTTCGTTCGGATCTTGTGTGCTATCAGTTTTTTCTTGAGTGTTGGAGTTGCCAGTTTTGTTCTATGCCGGTCCTCCTGTCGTGTTTACTGTTGTGGAAAAAGGGAATCGTCCGATTCATCAAGCAAATCCGAGTTATGATCTGAAAAGGGTTTTCTACACTAGCGGATTAGCTTCTTTCTCAGACTTCCATCAAGCCTTTCGTACTAACGTAAGACGAAGCTTTCAGTATAACACTTGTGTAATTACACGAGAACACAAAAAAGAACTTTTATGTAAATATATAATATGTAAATCGTTCATTATAAATTTCATAATACTTTTTTATAAACTATATTATTTGTCTGTTTATGATTACACCATTCTCATCACAACAAAAAATTTATAGTCTTTCCTGATCTTCACTCTTGATAGGGCTACATAAAGCTAACCATGACCGAATACGGGTCTTGAAAGATACATACCGACATGAGGGAGCGTGTGACCTTGACTCTTAAATATAGTCATAGTAAAGCTCATAATAAGTGGGAACTGGCGTATTTGAAATTTAAATGGTAATCTGCTATCTAACGGGCTTAATATCAATTGTGTAATAAGTACTTTACTCTCAAAATTGTTTCCCGAATTTTTTGTTCAATAATATGGTTACGGATTTGGATAATTATTAATGATGTGATATTTCATAATCCTGATGATTGATCCATATTTTGAATTAGCATAATTGAGACTCTAACTTACGATTTCAAGATGTGATTTGGAATTCTAGAACAGTTGATGCTATTCAAAAAAATCCATTGAATATACTTGATTTTGACTTTAGAGGTCGTGGAGAATTTGCATATACTATCAGAACTGAGATATATCCATTTGTCTTTTAAAATTATAGAAACCACGTAATCGTTTACGCTCTCTACAATGTCGTTTGTTGGCGTCACGGTTGCTCTTTCTTCAGAAAATTACTTTATGGAAAGTTACTTATAAGTAAATGATAGTGCTTTCGATGTGCATGTGATATGATCTTCGGCATTCCAGATTAGTAAATATCGAGAATATCAATCAAGAATTCTCTATCGACTTCTTCACCCAGCTCACCATCTACAATTTTGAGGATTCATTCGGAGAAGTCCTTAATTTCTTATAGATTGTGAAATGACATTGTCTATCCAATAATTAATCTCATATTCTTGGTCAGTTTTATGAGTTTGCAATGATGCCAAAGTGAAGAACTTATACTTGAATAAACGATATATGTATTGTCCTTTAATACAACTCCATATGTAGTATTATACTAAATAATTGTGGCTAGTTTTAGTAATGTTTTTGGAATTTAAAAAACTTTTAGAAATACATAATATATCTTGACTTATAACTTAAAATAAAGCACTTCTCAATCCTTATATTTGAAAAAAAATACATAAATTGTTTGGTATAATTTAAAATATAAAAGAAAATTCAAAACTTTAAAAAATATATAGTTGATTTCAAAAATAGATAAATTAACAAATTTTTTAAAACTTAAAAAATAAAAAATCACTTAAAATTATTTAAAAAATCACTTCGAGTACATATATATTCAATACTTCTTTCAGTTGATATTTCTTTTATTGATATACATAATTATAGTGATTAACTAATACAAACTAATTAATTAATTGAAATATATATTAAATTCTCTTTGTTTGGAATTTATATTTTTAAATTAATAAAAACGTAAAATATTTCTGTAATATAATCAATTCCTATTTATTCATAATTCATATTTCTTAATTCGTAGAAATTAATAAGGTAGGTAGGAGTTATTTGAGGTATAATTATAATGTAATTAATGCAATGAAGATTAGGCGAGTAATTGATTATGTGTCAGCTGAAGCATGAAAGGGTGATACATAAACACACGAAGCACCAGCAGAAGACATGTGGCAGCCGAAGCATGAGAAGCTGCCATTTAGGCTCAACGTATTCTGCATTAGTATATTGTAATATCCGGATTTATTACGGTGTATTTCATATGTATTCAAATCATGTATTATTCGGATTGATGGTTTTGATTATCGGAGTATGATATTTCGTGCATTGACATCATTGTACATAAGTATAGAAACTTGCAAAATTGTTCAAGCAACCTCGTGATAGCGCACGCTAAGAATGTATCTTAACGCGCGCTATCGGGCCATTATTAGCGCACGCTATGCAGGTATGAGTAACGTGCACTAACGACTCAATTATTGAGCGAGACAGCTAGCTCATGCGCCAGCGGGACATGGGTCCGGATAAGATTCCCGGCCTTTTAGGACAAATTCAAGTCAACCATTATTAGCGCACGCTAAGGGATGCTTAGTAGCGTGCGCTAACTTGTCAATAATGCAGAATATTATAAATGGGACAACAACCGCTTGGGCTTTCATTTCCTTCGTCTACACTTCATCTTTGAGAGTCCAGAGAGCAAGAATCTCCTTTCTAAACACTTAGAACTATTATGAGTGATCATTGAATGATTGAGTATCACTTGTGAGTGATCATTGAAGAGAAGTAACACCTTGGAGGGGCACATAACCAACCGGAGTCGGATTACACCTTGTGGTTCGGTGATTTCGGCATATTAAGGTATGTTCAACCTATCACCGCCTTAGATTTGGATTTCCAATGGATATGATGATCATGTTAACGAGATATTGAATTTCATTAGTGAATTATTTCAACAACATCATGTTTAGAAGATTGGGATGTCTACAATTACGATATTATTGTTGGAACCTTGAAGTTGGAATCCTAGTACTTCAAATGATGAGAGAAATATTCGGAAGTTAACAATCCATATGATTTATGTTATCTTTGTGATCATGATTTGGAAAAGATATTATAAGAACTTAAAGGAAGAATCATCTTAGGAAATATTCTTTCGTATAAGTCGGAATTGTTAGTTCACCTCAAGATGAAGTCTGAATATGTATAATGATAGTAGCATCTAATACATCAACCTGAGATCACCAACTTTGCATGAGAATTGTAATCAAGATGGATTATGGTGTCATGATGATTATACGTATATTTGCATCTTGAAGTTGATATCATCCTGGAGATCATTCATAAGAGTAAGAACTTGGTATTCATGGAAGTAACATGAATTATCACGAAGGATTTCATTGTTTGAACATGGTAAGAGCGATTCTTTGCTCAGTGAAATCGCCATGCGAAGATAGCGCACGCTATGATATGCGCTTAACGTGCGCTATCGAGTACTAGTTAGCGTGCGCTACGTTTGGTACGTAACGACGCTAGACCATCGATCGAGTCGATTGGTGATCGGTGAAATCGACCATGCATAGTTAGCGTGCGCTAGTCTTTGTTGTTTGCGTGCGCTATCGGGCGGACGTAACGCACGCTACGAATACTTAGCGTGCGCTAAGCTATTCGGGCGGTGCGCTTATGAAATTTTGACCGTTAATCGAATTGTTAAACATTTGTACGACGTGAGATAAATCCTATATTATTTCTTTTGTTAAGGTTTGGTCTAGTTACGTGATTGATTGAGGAGGACGATCGTCGAGTGTTCATTTCCGTGGAAGTGTTATTATTGTCTTCAAATCGAGGCAAGTACCTTAATTGTTTTACGTATTGTTGTTATACATATTGTCGTGCATGTATGTCGTTATTGTATGTCCACCTCGTGTTGGTCCGACGGGATCATCGTTGGATCTATGCTAGCGTCATACTGGATCATCGGACGGTTTTTCCACCACGGGTTGGTCCGACGGGATCATCGTGGGTTCTAGGCAGTGAACGCTGGATCGATGGAATTACCATGTGTATGTATTGATATCATGTTGTGATTATCGGTTGTGTATGTTATGTTTGAGTTTCTCGTAGGAGAAGACTCGTTGGTATTTTGTCGTTTACGTTATTATTATTATTCACCGTGAGATATGAATAATATGTTGTGGTACTTGTACTAGCATCGTTGTGCTAACCCCTTCGGGGGTGAACATTTTGTTTGTGTTCAGGATCCAGGAGAGCGGAGAAACAACCACTGGAACTGTATGACGACGAGGGTGCAGAGTGATGTCCCGACCGGGTTTATTTATCTGTTGTTTATTCGTTATTTCAATAAGTACTCGAGTACAAAGTCATTTGTGATGATTTGGATTTGTTGATGTATTATTGAGTTCTGTTGAACAATTGTACTGTTTCTGTATTTGGTCAGAACTGATGTACTGTAATTCCGTTATTTTCATTCGTTAGTACCTTTTTATGCTTGTTCAATTCTTCAGCCTTGTAAATCCTTATGTAAAGGATTTACGGCGCTGTAATATTCCCGAATATATTGGGGGTGTTACAGAATATGGTATCGGAGCAAAGATTATGGATATCTTGGCCGTTGGGTTAAAATAGGGGTCATTTATGTCTTTTGGGGTAACCGGCCGTGAATGACATCACTGCACTGCCTACGTCTTCATGCGAACAGTGGTTGTAAGTTCCTAAAACTCTATCGCGTTCTTTACATATTGTATCTCTTTATACTCGAATATTAGAACGATGTTGTTTCCTGTATATTGAGTATTTATGCTTACAGCATGTTGAGAGGCGGACGTGGACGTGGTCGCGGTCGTGGACGCGGACGAAGAAATGCCGAAATGGAGGCGTCGCCTTCTAACCAGGCCAGTCATAGCTCCGGCGAGCCGCAGCTGTAACACCCCCAAAACCGTACGGGAATATTACACGCCGTAAACCCTTTCCGCAAGGATCTACCAGGCTAAACATCCATAAACAACCAAATGCTTGCCCGGCCAGGGTCAAACAATATAATAATACAGACCGTTAAGGTCACTTACACATAAACACACAGACCGATGAGGTCACACAACTCTATCAACAGGACTGACTAACAACATTACCCACACAGGGGTCGAAATACAATACAGCGGAAGACTGAATCAACTCTAACAATACAACTAAACTCTACCAACTCTCAACTCTTGATTAGTATCGCACTCGTCATCCCCTTGTGCCAATCCTGTTGCTCCCCGAACTCGCATGTACCGGCCTTGAGCAGGACATCCACCCCGAATACTCGGGGTTAGTAAAACTCCACTGTTTTACTAGTGCAAGTATCAAACCATACGAAATGTAACAAGCAAATAGCAACTACGAATTTAATACGCAAATCAATTATCAAAATGTTCCCGAGAAGTTTTAGAATTTCGAACTCAAGTAAGAGATATTTGAAAAGGAACACATCATCTCGGGGATTTTTAAAGCATAAATTCTTTTGGACCTCGAGTCCCAATTTACAAAACCTTTTCGTAAACATTAGGGCCTTAGCCCGATTCTCGTTTCAAAGCATACTAAATAATATATCATTATGAGTCCGAGATCCATATTTAAAATGTTACCCGAACAATCACTGCTACACGATCATTGTTCGTACACATCATGTACCGAACTCCGAGGCCTCGACGGACCTTACCCGTCCACACTCACTGTTCGTACACATCTTGTACCGAACTCCGGAGGCCTCAACGGACCCTACCCGGCCACACACACTGTTCGTACACATCATGTACCGAACTCCGGAGGCCTCAACGGACCCTACCCGGCCACACACACTATTCGTACACATCATGTACCGAACTCCGGAGGCCTCAACGGACCCTACCCGGCCACAACATCGTTCGTACACATCATGTACCGAACTCCAGAGGCCTCGTCAGACCCTACCTGGATCACACACCTTGTCCGTACACGTCATGTACCGGACTCCAGAGGCCTCGTCAGACCCTACCTGGATCACACACTTTGTTCGTACATGTAACACCCCCTAACCTAGCAGCTGAACCGCAAAGGGGTCCGTGCTACTAAGTTGGGGAGTCTCACGCTTTTAAACTTTGAAAATCAATAAAAAGTAGATTTGGTAATGCGAGTACTCAAGGAAATAATGCAAACCGGTATTATTTATTCAAAACATTACACAACCTTTAGTTTAATACATAGCAAAACCATAACAGAGTGATCTTATTAAAAACAAAACATAGTCTTCCAAAGATAGGGCGAAATAGTGGGAATGGCATATGGACAAGTCTCCTATTGTCAACACTGAAGAAGATAGTCAACTCCTAAACATGAGCATCATCACCTGTATCATAAGAATCTAATGAGCTAATGGCTCAGTAAGATGAGACTTCTGTAATAGCAAAGTATCACGTAGCACGTTTATCAATGAATAACTACCATATATATAGTCATGTTCTTGTAAAATCCTTTCTTCGGGTACCGTTGAAGTGTGGTACTCATTGATAGTGATAGGCCATGGTTTTGAACTGTTCATATAATTGGCCAATAAAAGATGTATACGGGGGTTCCCATACTGGTTTTTCAACCAATGGTATTAGCCGTATTCAACCTTTTTCATTCAGTGTGGGTTTCCTTGACCGACTTTCAGCCGCAAGTATTTGCCACCATGTGTTGGGTCCGCCGGTCCCCCGCGTCCCGTGCCTACCCGCCATCAATCAAGTACCATACTTCCTGTTCTTAAACATTCTTTTACATACACATGTCATGCATGATCATTCAATAACAGTCACGTATGAAAATATCAATCAATATATGATCCTTATGATACAGCAAGGAAAAGCATCATCTTACCTCAAGTCCTGTGCCTGTTGATGTGAAAAGATCAGTTTCTATAGATGGATGTGCTAAAATCCTTGAAGAAAATCTGAAACCTCTTTGGGGACTTTTGTCAATCACCTTTGAAAAACTGTCAGATTTGAGCTATCTGTTTGATCGGGATTTTTGTGGCTTTTATAATTTTTGGAAGGAAAATATGTTTCGGGCGTTTTAAAGTAGAGTTTCACAGCTTCAAAATGATATATTATATGTACAAAACCACGTCCGGGAACATATATAAATAAGGGCTCAAAGTCGGTTGAAAATCAACCTTACCCGGACAGCTGGAACCCTTATCCGGACAGCTGGCCGAGAAGCTTCTGTCGGTCGTGACCGACCTTATCCGGACAGCTGGACAGCCTTATCCGGACAGCTGGCCGAGAAGCTTCTGTCGGTCGTGACCGACCTTATCCGGACAGCTGGACAGCCTTATCCGGATAGTGGTCGAGAAGCTTCTGTCGGTCGTGACCGACCTTATCCGGACAGCTGGACAGCCTTATCCGGATAGTGGCCTAGAAGCTTCTGTCGGCCATGACCGGCAGTTGTCAGTCGGCGTGTCCGGCGGTGACCGGCAAATGTCCGTCAACTTGGCTCAGCCGGTTCGACCCCTTCCCGATGTCCAAATTCGATTTTCCGACCTGTTCCAGACTCGTCTGAGTTAAATCTTCGATATGCTCGGAACCAATTTTCGATAATATTAAAATAATAATTTAATATTATTTTTGCAGTATAAGTGTTCTGAAATGAAAATTTTATCATATCAATTAAATTAAAATTTTCAAATCACTTTCATAAATTCTAAAATAATCCTTATAATTTATTTTGAAATCTTTACTTTTAAATCTTTCATTTTATGTTGGAAACATATCGATCCAAGTATTGATGACTTGTAATTATTGAAATCCATGACCATTAGCAAAATAAATAGCACTTAATTAAGTCTTTGAATTTTCTAGGGAAACATTTAGCACATTGATCTCCTTACTGAGAAACTGAGCTCCTCACTGCAACAAAACATCTCACAATGACCTTTTATCATGTTAGAGGAGATAATTAACATGTCGTATAAAACGTAATGCAAAAGGGACATAGCAGTTATTCATGCTCATGAAATGTCTACTTGTATGCCATGCTTTCATAATGCATATTATATAAATGCATTTAGGTATTAAATGGTTATTGGCTTAGGGGATAACCGGCATTACGATCCTCCTCCTTATAAAATTTCGTCCTCGAAATTGACATACCGAACAGTTCTGTATATTTGCTTTGCATTTCCTCCTCTCTTTCCCATGTAGCCTCTTCAACGGCATGATTCCTCCACAAAATCTCTACCAAATGAATTTCCTTGTTCCTTAGTTTCTTTATTTTCTTATCAAGAACACATCTGACTTCTCTTCATAGGACAAGTCTGGGGATAATTCCAACGGCTCATAATTTAACACATGTGAGGGGTTGGAAATGTACCTCTTTAACATGGACACATGGAATACGTTGTGTACACCAGATAGCGAAGGAGGTAAGGCTATTCTATAAGCTCTGTCACCAACTCTCTCGAGGATTTCAAATGGGCCAACATATCTCGGGCTAAGTTTTCCTTTCTTCCCAAATCTCATTATGCTTTTCATCGGGGATACCCTCAAGAAGACATAGTCTCCAATGCGAATTCCAAATCTCTTCTTCGATTATCTGCATAACTCTTCCGTCTACTTTGTGCAATTTTCATTCGTTCTCTTATCTTTTCTACCGCCATAGCAATCTGTTGTATCATTTAAGGCCCGGTAGACTTCTTTCTCCAACTTCATCCCGATGTCTACGGAGATCTACATTTTCTCCCATATAGTGCTTCATAAGGTGCCATCCCAATTGTAGATTGGTAACTGTTGTTGTAGGTGAACTCTACCAATGGAAGCTTTGTATCCCAATTGCCCTTGAAATCTAGTATGCATGCTCTCAACATATCTTCGAGTATTTGAATAACTCTTTCGACCGCCCATCACTTTGTGGATGAAATGCGGTCTTTGAAAGCAAGCTTGCACCCATTGCATTATGTAAACTTTTCCAAAATGCGATGTGAATTTAGGGTCCCCGGATACTATAGATATTGGCACCCCATGTAGCGGACTATCTCTTTAATATATTCCGAGCGTATCGATCCATATTATATGTGGATTTTCTTGGCAAGAAATGAGCAGACTTGGTCAATCTATCAACAATCACCCATATGGAATTATACCCACTTTGAGTCCTTGGCAACCGAGCACAAAATCCATTGTAATGTGTTCCCATTTCCATTCCTAATTAGTAAAGGCTTCAATAATCCTGTGGTCTCGATGTTCTTTTGATCTTGACAAGTTAGACATTCTCATGACGAATTTTGCGATATCTTTCTTCATGTTAGGCCACCAATAATGTTGTTGCAAGTCTTTATACATTTTTGTGCTACCTGGATGTATTGAATAAGGACTGGAATGAGCTTCCTTCAGAATTTCCCCTATGATGGTTGTGTCAGCTGGCACACACAGTCTCCTTTTATATCGTAATATTTTGTCACCAGAGACTGTGAAGTTTGGTAATTTGCCTTCATCAACTTTTTGCCTTAATTTGCCAATGTACTGATCCGCCTTCTGGGTTTCTTTGATTATGTCTTGAAGTGCAGGTTTCAATATGAGTGCTGATAACGAACAAATCTTTCTTTTGGGCACAATTTCCAGTTCTAACTTTTGCAAGTCTAATAATAATGGCTTCTGTGTGATTAGAAAGGAAGACATAGACTTTCTACTTAATGCATCTGCAACCACATTTGCCTTACCAGGATGATAGTTGATCTCGCAATCATAGTCTTTCACCAATTCCAACCATCTTCGCTGCCGCATATTCAGCTCCTTCTGTGTGAAAAAGTACTTCAAACTTTTGTGGTGCAGATAGATTTCGCACTTTTCGCCATATAGGTAATGTCTCCAAATTTTTAGTGCAAAGACAACGAACGATTCTAGATCATGTGTTGGATAATTCTTCTCATACTCTTTTAATTGCCTAGAGGCATAGGCTATTACCTTTCCATGTTGCATTAATACAAAGACCCAAACCATTCTTAGAAGCATCAAGATAAACTACAAAGCCACTGTTCCCATAGGAGTGGCAAGGACAGAGCCGTAGTTAATCTACGCTTCAATTCTGAAACTCCTCGCAAGCATCAGTCCAAATAAACTTTGTATTCTTCCTTGTTAACAATGTTAATGGGGTTGCAATCTTCGAGAATCCTTGTACGAATCGTCGGTAGTAGCCGGCTAGTCCTAAGAAACTTCGAACCTCTGATATATTCGTTGGTGTTGGCCAGTTACTCACCGCTTCTATCTTGTTTGGATCAACTGAAATGCCATCCTTGGATACTACATGCCCTAAAAATACCACTTGTTCTATCCAGAATTCACATTTCTTGAATTTAGCATATAACCGTTTTTCTTTGAGAATTTGAAGCACAATTCTGAGGTGTTCTTTATGCTCATCTCTATCATGTGAATAGATAAGGATGTCATCAATAAACACCACCACAAATTTATCAAGGAACTCTTTGAATATCCGGTTCATCAGATCCATAAATGCTGCTGGAGCATTTGTCAAACCAAAAGGCATCACTAAAAATTCATAGTGACCATATCGTGTTCTAAATGCTGTCTTTTGGATATCTTCTTCTTTGACCTTCAGTTGATGATATCCGGAACGTAAATCAATCTTTGAGAATACCGATGCTCCTTGCAACTGATCAAATAAATCATCTATCCTTGGAAGGGGATATTTGTTCTTGATGGTCACCTTATTCAGTTCCCTATAGTCAATGCATAATCGCAATGAGCCATCTTTCTTTTTTACAAATAGGACAGGGGCTCCCCAAGGTGAACAACTAGGACGAATGAATCCCTTATCAAGTAATTCTTGTAGCTGGGTTTTTAATTCTTTCAATTCTGTTGGTGCCATTCTGTATGGGGCTTTAGAAATAGGGGTAGTCCCTGGCATTACATCGATTGCAAACTCAATTTCCCGATCTGGAGGCAACCCTGGTAGATCATCTGGAAACACCTCAGGAAATTCTCTAACCACCTCTACATCTTCAGGCTTCAATTTCATTTCAAGGGAGGTGTCCAAAACATTAGCCAAATAGCCAGTATACCCCTTATTTAACATCTTCCTAGCTTTCAGTGCAGTTATAATTGGCAAAGAGCACAAATATGGATTACCTTTAAAAATAAACCCTCCTCCATTTACTGGTTGAAAGGCCACAATCTTCTTATTACAATCAACATTTGCACAATATTTAGATAGCCAGTCCATACCAAGGATAACATCAAAATTAGATATTGGTAGGACAACAAGGTCGGCGTAGAGTATCCTTCCATCAATTCGAATCAGAGCCCTCAACATTTGGTTAGAATCTATATTTTCTCCAAACGGAGCAGCCACATTATAACCAACTTTCAAGAGTTCTGGTTTAACGCCCGATTTTCTCATAAATGCATATGATGCAAATGAATGTGTAGATCCTGGGTCTAACAATGTAAGTGCAGAATTCCCGAGATCGAATGGTACACGAGACTACGGAAGCATCTGCATCGCCTTCTTCTCGAGTCATTGCAAAGACCCTCCCTTGAACTTTATTCTCTGTGTTTGGGCAGTCTCTCGCCATATGTCCGGGCTTCTTGCATCTGAAACAATTATTGGACCCAACAAAACATTCTCCCAAGTGATTTTTCCCACATTTAGTACACTTGGGCTTCTCAGTTGTATTTGGAGCATCTCTCGCTGTAGGATGCTTCTGATTGGCTTTGCCTGGTTTTTGCTCCGATCTCTTCCAATGTGGTGAAGTTTTTGAAGCAAATGCTTGCCTCTTCTGTTGATAAGACCTTTGTATCTCCTTTTCGTCAGCTTCTGCGAGCAGTGCTTTGTCAACTATTTCTCTGAACTCGGTTGATGTAGACATCCTCACATCTCTTCTAATTTCAGGTCGGAGGCCTCTTAGGAAATGATCCACCTTCTCAGCATTATCCCTAGCAATATAGGGAACATACCTCTGACCTTCTTCAAATTTCCGAATATATTCGCATACAATCATATCCGCTTGTTTCAACTCCAAAAACTCTTTGACCTTGAGAGACCGTGTGTCCCTGGTGAAGTATTTATCATAGAATATTACTTTAAATCTCTCCCACGTCAACCCTTCCAAGTTGACTGCAAGTTTGGCTCCTTCCCACCAAGTTCGCATCCTTCTTGAGTTGAAAGATCGCACAAAGTATCTTCTCGGATCGCCGATGTGCATGTAGTCAAATATAACATCAAGTGATTTGACCCATTCTTCCGCAACCATAGGATCAGCCCCACCATGAAAATCGGGAGGTTCCATTTTCCTAAATTTTTCATACACTGCTGGTCCATTATTGTTTCTTGGTGGAGGTTGTCGGTTTTGTTCTTCGTTTCTTTGTTGCATGTTCAGCGGTTGTTGCATTTGTTCACCATACATCCTTGTCTGTTGTTGCATCACCACCAAATTCTCAAGAAGGTTATGGTTTGGATTTGGATCATCTCTTGCCTTTCTTTTGGGTGCCATCACATCCGTTGTATCGCCCAATCTTACCCATTCATAAGCCAATAACGATCACATAACGATCATGATGACAACTAATATATTGTAATTTATTAAACATAATACTTAATAGATAAAAGTTGACCATATCCTTCAGTCGAGAATGCCCATATGCCATCTTCTGTCTGCAGGAAAGATTTAAACCTTCGCTCTGATACCACAACTGTAACACCCCCTAACCTAGCAGCTGAACCGCAAAGGGGTCCGTGCTACTAAGTTGGGGAGTCTCACGCTTTTAAACTTTGAAAATCAATAAAAAGTAGATTTGGTAATGCGAGTACTCAAGGAAATAATGCAAACCGGTATTATTTATTCAAAACATTACACAACCTTTAGTTTAATACATAGCAAAACCATAACAGAGTGATCTTATTAAAAACAAAACATAGTCTTCCAGCATAGGGGCGAAATAGCTGGGAATGGCATATGGACAAGTCTCCGGCTGTCAACACTGAAGAAGATAGTCAACTCCTAAACATGAGCATCATCACCTGTATCATAAGAATCTAATGAGCTAATGGCTCAGTAAGATGAGACTTCTGTAATAGCAAAGTATCACGTAGCACGTTTATCAATGAATAACTACCATATATATAGTCATGTTCTTGTAAAATCCTTTCTTCGGGTACCGTTGAAGTGTGGTACTCGACTGATAGTGATAGGCCATGGTTTTCGGAACCTGTTCATATAATTGGCCAATAAAAGATGTATACGGGGGTTCCCATACTGGTTTTTCAACCAATGGTATTAGCCGTATTCAACCTTTTTCATTCAGTGTGGGTTTCCTTGACCGACTTTCAGCCGCAAGTATTTGCCACCATGTGTTGGGTCCGCCCGTCCCCCGCGTCCCGTGCCTACCCGCCATCAATCAAGTACCATACTTCCTGTTCTTAAACATTCTTTTACATACACATGTCATGCATGATCATTCAATAACAGTCACGTATGAAAATATCAATCAATATATGATCCTTATGATACAGCAAGGAAAAGCATCATCTTACCTCAAGTCCTGTGCCTGTTGATGTGAAAAGATCGTTTCTATAGATGGATGTGCTAAAATCCTTGAAGAAAATCAAACCTCTTTGGGGACTTTTGTCAATCACCTTTGAAAAGCTTCGATTTGAGCTATCTGTTTGATCGGGATTTTTGTGGCTTTTATAATTTTGGAAGGAAAATATGTTTGTGCGCTTTAAAGTAGAGTTTCTGACTTCAAAATGATATATTATATGTACAAAACCACGTCCAGGAACATATATAAATAAGGGCTCAAAGTCGGTTGAAAATCAACCTTACCGGACAAATGGAACCCTTATCCGGACGGTGGCGAGAAGCTTCGTCGGTCGTGACCGACCTTATCCGGACAAATGGACAACCTTATCCTGACAAATGGCGAGAAGCTTGTCGGTCGTGACCGACCTTATCCGACAAATTGGACATCCTTATCCGGATAGTGGTCGAAGCTTCGTCGGTCGTGATCGACCTTATCCGGACAAATGTGGACCTTATCCGGATAGTGGCCTAGAAGCTCTGTCGGCCATGACCGGCGATTGTCGATCGGCGTGTCCGTGGTGACCGGCAAATGTCCGTCAACTTGGCTCGGCCGGTTCGACCCCTTCCCGATGTCCAAATTCGATTTTCCGACTGTTCAGACTAAATCGAGTTAAATCTTCGATATGCTCTAACCAATTTTCGATAATATTAAAATAATAATTTAATATTATTTTTGCGAGATAAGTGTTCTGAAATGAAAATTTTATCATATCAATTCGTCGAAAATTTTCAAAATCACTTTCATAAATTCTAAAATAATCCTTATAATTTATTTTGAAATCTTTACTTTTTAAATCTTTCATTTTATGTTGGAAACATATCGATCCAAGTATCGATGACTTGTAATTATTGAAATCCATGACCATTAGCAAAATAAATAGCACTTAATTAAGTCTTTGAATTTTCTAGGGAAACATTTAGCACATCGATCTCCTTACTGAGAAACTGAGCTCCTCACTGCAACAAAACATCTCACAATGACCTTTTATCATGTTAGAGGAGATAATTAACATGTCGTATAAAACGTAATGCAAAAGGGACATAGCAGTTATTCATGCTCATGAAATGTCTACTTGTATGCCATGCTTTCATAATGCATATTATATAAATGCATTTAGGTATTAAATGGTTATTGGCTTAGGGGATAACCGGGCATTACAGTACACATCATGTACCGAACTCCAGAGGCCTCGTCAGACCCTACCTGGAACACACACACATCGACACGACACAATTCATAATCATTAAATGTCAAGCCATTCCACATTACACCGAAATGTACAATCAAGTATGTAAACCAAAACAACACAAACATCATGATCATCACAACGACTCTTAACCAACATAACACACATTCGGTACACAATACATTGAACAACCATGTGTACAACCATCCCATATGTACATCGCAATCCTGCACAAATGGCACAACGCCTAACACGTATACCAATATATCACTATTATCACAAAGCCTTCAAATTTCGGAAAACACAACCAACTCCAACGGAACATATTTACGGAGGCAAGCAAAATCGTCATACATATCATACGTAATTACTAGTCACAAGATACAAGTCGTATAATAAGATACTTGCCTTAATAACCGCTACCAAACGCTCCGAAGAACACGGTTCGACCGGGAAGCTCGGACCCCGAAGAAGACAATGAACGGAAGGGTTCCGACTCGAGTTCTTCACAAGAGTTCGACCCTAACAACATATAATCAACAAATCATCGATCATACGAGGAAGAATAATCGTAGAACGCCCGAAAACCCCTCTATGACATTTTATCGGACACCTTCAAGGCGTCGATCAAGAACTCGACCAAAACAACGAATCGATACGATCCAACCATGGAATAACAAGGGAAATGATACAATACATCTAAATAATCATCAATCCATCACAATCCTAAGTTAAATCGGATTAAACGGACGAAATCGAACAAAATACCCAAAATCCCCAAAATTAGATTTCTAGAAAATCTGACCTGATTCGCTCGATCAAAGGATGTTATAGGACGTATGATTGATGATATGAACCTCAAAACTTCATGGATTCATTGCCCAACAACATCTCTCCATGATATACACACCCACAGCCGCGTACGGGAAGTAAAAGAATGAAGAACTGGGTGAAAAATACGCTACCAGGCCTTAAATAGGCTGACTGCCGGCCGGGTTACGTACGTAACCGGCCATGGCTTACGTCGTAATCGCCATGGCCGAACTCATCACCTGGAAAATGCCGAAACGTTACGCACGTTACGGCCGAGGGCCTTACGTGCGTAATCGCCTTACGACGTAATCGCCGATCACTACCGCACGTTACTCGGCCGGCCGGGCTCGCCCGAGCATGCCCGGCCATGACTCGGCCGACCAACTCCGACGGCCCGAACGACCCCGAAACCCGAACCCGAGTACGAATCAAGATACAGTTACGAAGTACTCGAAAAGACGAATCCGAGCACTAATAGAACACACGATTCCGACTACCCGAAGGCTCGAAATTCGACAACGGAAAGTAATTACCCCAAACTTTGGGAAATTACGAAAATGGCCCAAAACGCCCCAAAATCACGATACGTGATCGAATAACCAAACCGAAGCTTGCAACATGAATAATAACATTAAATGGACTTCTGAGAAACTCGAAACAACAGTTTCGGACGAGATTTGCGAGAATCGAACTCATGTGCGGAAAAGTCATTTAAGAACACGAAACTCAACAAAACGATACCGAAACGAACTCGGATGACAAAAAGTGTAGAATTAAATATTCTCAGAATGACGAAACGGTCAAAAGCGAGTCGTCGAAATGGACCTCCGAAAAATGAAAATTACCGGAATCCGAAATTGCGGATATTACATTCTACCCTCCTTAAAAGAAGTTTCGTCCGAAACTTAAAACAAGTAGGGAGAAGCAATATCCCGACAGGAAAACTCAACAAGATACATAAGAAACGCGTAACTTTCGTCCATTGGCGAAACGTTACAAGCAACGCGAAAGAATATACAGCGTGACAACACGCCACACGACGACCATAACAACGCCACCGGCAATGATTCAAAACAATAACGATCAATTAACGACGCATCACATACCACATCATATGCACACATTTAATCAAGGAAATGTACACGACAACAAGTCGCACCCGACTAAAACGGCTATGCGATAGAAACAAATAGAGTATTACGACAGAAATCATTCCGATTCTCATCAACAAGAAAATGTCCGACGTCAAACCACAAACAATTCAAGATAACAGAAAATGAGAATACCGGATATTACATTCTATCATACAAAAAATAAGTTTCGTCCCGAAACTTAAACTAAGGTTATCACAGTGATACGAAACAAAATATAACGACACATAATAAAATACCATGCTCATGACCTCGTGGTCCACTGACACGCCTCCGTAGGTTCAACAACTAAACGGGAACTTACACAAAACAAAATATCATTCAACAAGTTCCAAATGTAAAAGCGTCACAAAAAACATCTCTACACGCGAAACAATCCGTGTAGCGAGTACCAAAAACACCATCACTAGACGTCCCTGGGCCCTCCGGAAGTAGGAATAGAATTCCGGTCCCTTATCATCTCGGCAATAATCTCGCGATCGAACTCGATGCCCTCGTGTCCAAAATTATAACAAGTCACCGCGGTTTCTTACAATGCGCGCGTTCATGGCCTAGAACGTTACGGTTGAAACACCTAGGAGCATTACTGTAACTCAAAGACACCGACTTGGGTCTTTTGGGTTCTCTAACGGCGAGAAGGTCCCATACTCGGCCGATACGAGGGTTGAGGTGTGGGAATCCCAATTCCCTTACTTCCCGATGCGTCATCGGAAATCTTCTGCTTTTTCGCTACCGATACGGACTCGGTAGACATTATAGCCATCTCAAACGCCAAGGCTCGATCCCGATAGTCCTTCAAGGTTGTACACATAAAAGGAGCCATACACCGCCGAATCGAGGTTTCATACGCATATCGAAATAACGAACTTTATCTGCCTCACTTTTCACACGATCCCGAACATAACACACTGCCGATTATAATCGACTATCGCCTGGGATATCGACACGTCTCGGGCGTAGCCGAGGAAAACTCGACAATCCTACGCTCTTTAACAGCGGCGGACAATACTCGGCCTCCATGGCGCTTTGAATTCACCAAGTAGCGGTACGATCACTAGGCGCTACGGCCTCCCACCACTCTGCAGCTTCCCTGTCGAGTAGGTATTGAGCAATAGGCACTCTTCTCTCATCGGGGCAAGCTACGGATCAAATGTTCTGTCCAACTGGAAGAGCCAATTCTCCCACCTAACGAGTCCGAAGAACCTACAAAACGGGGCGGGAGCATTCTCAACACATCTCGTAACCACTTATCATCTCCGTTATCTTCATCCGAATCCCGTCTCGGTGTACACCGATTCATATGCGCCAACCGGTCACCACCGACGAAGGATGGTGGCGGCGTCAATATCGGCATTACCTCCGGATGATTGCTGCCGATCACGACCACGACTACGACCACGTCCTCGGCCACGGCCTCTCGGCATACCGGATGGACGACCAATAAGAATAACACATCCAAACAAATATCACAACGTCAAGATAAGACAATAAATAGCAAGACGTTAAAACATCAACTCCAAGTCATCACACAAGTGACGAACTAACACCGTAATTTTAGAACTTCATTAAAAAATAATCCACACAATCACATCAACAGAGATGTTTGGATTTTACAAAATCAAACACGGTCAAAACCACACACGTATCGCAGGATCAAACACTAACAACAAAAATAAAATGTTTCCGGTATTATTCAAATGATAAAATTTTAAAATTCTCAAGTTTGAAAAAAATTGGTGAAATGAAATTTTTGAAAACACTAATAATACCTCGGTCGTTTAATTAAAACCATGTACCTCATTATCAAAACTGTTTTGATTGAAGCTATTTGCAAAACAACACATCGAGGCTTCAATCTTTTCGCTAGACGATATCGTCAAAATGACCTTATCAATATATCATTATCTTTGCTAGCGTTATACGGGTAACAACATGTTACCACGCCATCCATCACCGATATATCAACAGAGATTAAATAATCAAGGGGCACGAGTACAACCGTAATAACAAATTTCTACCGGTCACTAAAAGTTTACTAGTAACGACATGCGATTTACGGCCGTAACAACTCGAGCTTACGGCCGTAATGGAAAACATCTTACGGCCGTAACATCTAGAACTAGGATGCAGAATTGTCACAGTAGCCCCCAACACACAAACACTGAACATTTAAATTCCGAAAATTAGGGTCGTTTTGCAAAACAAGATTTTTCCAAAAATTTTGATTTCCACAAAAATGCTCAAATCAGTAGTCTTTAAGGAAAAACGTTTTCAATGCTACCCGTAGCGGGTATAATTACAACAATCCAAAATAGTCGATATTAAAACCACATGCCCAAATGGCAAACAGGGTCGCCAATTCAATCACATACATCTCATGGCATCAAGTTTAAACACACAGCAAAATCATTCATCGGAGTTTCCCACAAACTCTACCGTAAAACCCATCAAGGTTCACAACTTTCACACCATACCAACCCACATGGTGGTTCAAGGGCCAAACATCAATACATCCAGTTCTATACACGTACAGCGTATCCAAGTATCGAATACAACTTCATTACACGACACCGTGTAAATAAAATTATGCACCACAAATATCACACCTAAATGAAATCATGAACACATATATTATGCATAAAAGAGGAGACTTACGTCCACAGGCCGCACGGAGGCGATGGTCGCCCACGATACTAATCTCATCCGACAACATATCCAACGCGTTGTGACTACGCACAACTCAACTTGTCACCTGACAACTCGAACGACAAGACAACACATTACTCGACAAATCACAACTCGACTCGACCCGACAGCCTAGGTTTCCGCAACCTAAGCTCCGATACCATAAATGTAACACCCCCAAAACCGTACGGGAATATTACATGCCGTAAACCCTTTCCGCAAGGATCTACCAGGCTAAACATCCATAAACAACCAAATGCTTGCCCGGCCAGGGTCAAACAATATAATAATACAGACCGTTAAGGTCACTTACACATAAACACACAGACCGATGAGGTCACACAACTCTATCAACAGGACTGACTAACAACATTACCCACACAGGGTGAAATACAATACGACGGAAGGCGAATCAACTCTAACAATACAACTAAACTCTACCAACTCTCAACTCTTGATTAGTATCACATTTCGTCATCCCCTTGTGCCAATCCCGTGTTGCTCCCCGAACTCCGCATGTACAGGACGCATCAGGACATCCACCCCGAATACTGGGGTTAGTAAAACTCCACTGTTTTACTAGTGCAAGTATCAAACCATACGAAATGTAACAAGCAAATAGCAACTACGAATTTAATACGCAAATCAATTATCAAAATGTTCCCGAGAAGTTTTAGAATTTCGAACTCAAGTAAGAGATATTTGAAAAGGAACACATCATCTCGGGATTTTTAAAGCGAAATTCTTTTGGACCTCGAGTCCCAATTTACAAAACCTTTTCGTAAACATTAGGGCCTTAGCCCGATTCTCGTTTCAAAGCATACTAAATAATATATCATTATGAGTCCGAGATCCATATTTAAAATGTTACCCGAACAATCAATGCTACACGATCATTGTTCGTACACATCATGTACCGAACTCCGAGGCCTCGACGGACCTTACCCGGACCACACACACTGTTCGTACACATCATGTACCGAACTCCGGAGGCCTTAACGGACCCTACCCGGCCACACACACTGTTCGTACACATCATGTACCGAACTCCGGAGGCCTCAACGGACCCTACCCGGACACACACACTGTTCGTACACATCATGTACCGAACTCCAGAGGCCTCAACGGACCCTACCCGGCCACAACATCGTTCGTACACATCATGTACCGAACTCCGCAGGCCTCGCTGACCCTACCTGGATCACACACCTTGTCCGTACACGTCATGTACCGACTCCGCAGGCCTCGCCGACCCTACCGGATCACACACTTTGTTCGTACACATCATGTACCGAACTCCGCAGGCCTCGCTGACCCTACCCGAACACACACACATCGACACGACACAATTCATAATCATTAAATGTCAAGCCATTCCACATTACACCGAAATGTACAATCAAGTATGTAAACCAAAACAACACAAACATCATGATCATCACAACGACTCTTAACCAACATAACACACATTCGTACACAATACATTGAACAACCATGTGTACAACCATCCCATATGTACATCGCAATCCCGCACAAATGGCACAACGCCTAACACGTATACCAATATATCACTATTATCACAAAGCCTTCAAATTTGGAAAACACAACCAACTCCAACGGAACATATTTACGGAGGCAAGCAAAATCGTCATACATATCATACGTAATTACTAGTCACAAGATACAAGTCGTATAATAAGATACTTGCCTTAATAACCGCTACCAAACGCTCCGAAGAACACGGTTCGACAGGAAGCTCGGACTCAAGAAGACAACGAACTAAGGGTTCCGACTCGAGTTCTTCACAAGAGTTCGACCTAACAACATATAATCAATAAATCATCGATCATACGAGGAAGAATAATCGTAGAACGCCCGAAAACCCCTCTATGACATTTTATCGGACACCTTCAAGGCGTCGATCAAGAACTCGACCAAAACAACGAATCGATACGATCCAACCATGGAATAACAAGGGAAATGATACAATACATCTAAATAATCATCAATCCATCACAATCCTAAGTTAAATCGGATTAAACGGACGAAATCGAACAAAATACCCAAAATCCCCAAAATTAGATTTCTAGAAAATCGACTGATTCGCTCGATCAAAGGATGTTATAGGACGTATGATTGATGATATGAACCTCAAAACTTCATGGATTCATTGCCCAACAACATCTCTCCATGATATACACACCCACAATGCAGACGGAAGTAAAAGAATGAAGAATCGGGTGAAAATACGCTACTGTGCCTTAAATAGCCGATCACCGCCGTTACGACGTAATCGGCCATGGCTTACGTACGAATCGCCATGGCCGAACTCATCGCTGGAAAATGCCGAACGTTACGTGACGCACGCCGAGCCTTACGTGACGAATCGCCTTACGACGTAATCGCCGATCACTACCGCACGTTACTCGGCCAGTGGCCCGCCCGAGCATGCCCGGCCATGACTCGGCCGGGACCAACTCCGACGGCCCGAACGACCCCGAAACCCGAACCTGAGTACAAATCGAAGATACGGTTACGAAGTACTCGAAAAGACGAATCCGAGCACTAATAGAACACACGATTCCGACTACCCGAAGGCTCGAAATTTGACAACGGAAAGTAATTACCCCAAACTTTGGGAAATTACGAAAATGGCCCAAAACGCCCCAAAATCACGATACGTGATCGAATAACCAAACCGAAGCTTGCAACATGAATAATAACATTAAATGGACTTCTGAGAAACTCGAAACAACAGTTTCGGACGAGATTCGCGAGAATCGAACTCATGTGCGGAAAAGTCATTTAAGAACACGAAACTCAACAAAACGATACCAAAACGAACTCGGATGACAAAAAGTGTAGAATTAAATATTCTCAGAATGACGAAACGGTCAAAAGCGAGTCGTCGAAACGGACCTCCGCCGAAAAATGAAAATTACCGGAAAGCCGAAATTGCGGATATTACAGCAGCAATCTATTAATAATGAACCAGATCCTGCTGTACCAGAGATCCTTCGTCAAGTGGTGAACCAGATGACTCAGTTCGCCCAGGTCGTGGACCGAATGCAAGTGGCGGTGGGACTACAACAGGGAGAGAGACAGCAAGGGATCCCAGATATGGGAAATCGAGGTGACCAGGTCGCAAGAAGTGGCGAAGATGCAACCACCCAAATTCGACGGTATTTCCGAGACTCCCACCAGGATCATTGGTTAAAGGAGCTGGATAAAATCTTTGCCGAATCAACCGCCTGCACGACGGAGAGCCTCTATCGCTCAATATTTTCTCGATAGGAAGCGTCCGAATGGTGGGAAGCCATCCGGCCTGTAGACCATGATGCCGATTGGACAGAGTTTAGATTGATGATGGAAGCTCAAGATTGCCTCGTCCTATGAGGGAAGCCAAAGTTCGGGAGTTTTTCTCCGCTCGCCTTTCCGATGTGCCAGATCCTGTGCGATCAAGACGTTTAACCAAAGAATGGCATTTGTTCGACATCCGGTCGTAATGATGCGTAAATGATGATTCATTTCGATATGAGAATGAAACCGAAGTCCAGAGGTACATGTCCGGATTCGAATGTACCACACTCCGCCAATACCAGGATAAGGCGTTGGCATATGAGATCAAGGAAGCGGCCATGGAGAAATTTGCGGAAACCAAGAAACAGAAAGTCTCGGTACTTTTACGAGCAAAAGAACAGTGGGGCCCGTAAGGCCCAGTCATCCTTTCACTCTTTCAGAAACCTCCGCCCCAGCCTAGGAGCGGAAAGAACTTCGGGCGACATCAACTCTTTCGATGTTACCAGAAATGCTTTAATCGCGCCAGACGGGGCACTATCGACGGAATTGCCCCCTTCTGCCGTGACTTGTTTTGATCGGGACGAGAGGGACATCGGGCGGTGTTTTGTGAAGAGGCCGCAAAGTCTTTTAGAGCCCGTACACCACAACAAATCCCGTAAGGAGGCCAATATTCCACAGACGCAAAGAAAGTGTTCGGATGCCTCAACTTTGGCCGCGGGCGAGGCAGAGGACAATGGGACCGAAAGGGGACATCGAGTGCCGGATCTGCTCCCACGCCTCTGCATTTGAGATGAGGAGGACAGATCAGATGTCATTGCCGATCGTGCACCGCCCGGATCCTTTCCCAGCCAGTTAGCGTTTTATTTGATACAGGAGCTACACATTCTTTCATATCCTTGTCTTGTGTAAATCGTTTGAATATTTCCGGTTTTCATGCTTGTGAACCTTATGTGGTTGGGTTATGGAGTGGAGAAAGGATTGTCGGAAACTTAGAAACTAGAAATTTCCCTGTATCATTTGGAGGCAGAGAGTGGCTCTCAAACCTGATCGTGATAGAAATGCAAGGAGATGACCTGATACTCGGAGACGATTGGATTAATCGTGCAGACGAGCAATTGTAATATACAGAAGGAGGAATATCTCATTGGTCGCCGACGATGGTTCCGAGATTCGTTTGAGGATGGAAACCGAAGCTCGGGAAAGTTGATCAAGGCGATGAAAGTCACAAATTGTTGAAACAAGGTCAGACTGGTACTGGTGTTACGCAATGAAGAAAGAAGACGAAATTGTGGAACTTTCATCCATTCCTGTTGTGAACGAATTTCCAGATGTGTTTCCTGACGAGTTACCTGGACTACCTCCACGAAGGGATGTGGAATTTACTATTGAGATGGAACCTGGAGCGGCACCAATTTCTAAGGCGCCGTATCGTATGGCACCTACTGAGATGTACGAATTGAAGAAGCAGCTGGAGGAGTTACTGGACAAGGGCTATATTCAGCCAAGCGTTTCACCCCGGGAGCGCCGCTTCTTTTGTCCGAAAGAAGGATGGATAGCTCCGACTGTTTATTGACTATCGAGAGCAGAACAAGATGAAGATTAAGAAAAAGTATCCGTTGCCACGTATTGATGAATTGTTTGACCAGTTGCAAGGAGCAACAAGATTTTCTAAGATCGATCCGAGATCGGGATACCATCAACCGAGGATTAAGGAGTCGATGTTCCAAATCGCTCGTAACTCGCTACGGGCATTATGAGTTTGTAGTGATGTCGTTTGGTCTCACTAACGCACTTTCCGTATTTATGCCATTGATGAACCGGGTGTTCATTGAATTTTTGGAGAACTTTGTGGTCGTGTTTATTGATGACATTCTCGTGTATTCTAAGAGTCCTAAGAACATGCGCGGATTTGCGGATTGTATTGGAACTCTTGAGAAACGAGCAATTGTACGCCAAACTTTCTAAATGTGAATTCAAGCTAAAGGAAGTAATGTTCCTCGGCCATGTGGTGTCACTAAAGGAGTCCGAGTAGATCCTCGGAAGATCGAAGCAATATTGGATTGGAAGCCTCCAAAGAATGTGAAAGAGGTCCAAGCTTCTTAGGACTTGTCGGATATTATCGTCGATTCGTGGAAGGGTTTTCTAAAATTTCCGCCCACTTACTCGACTTTTGCGTAAAACTCAAAAGTTTGAGTGGAACGAGTCGTGTCGACTAGTTTTGATGAGTTAAAGAAGAGATTGACGACGGCACCGATTCTATCACTTCCGCAGGAACCGAAGGATTCATAGTTTACGATGATGCTTCAATCAAGGACTTGGGTGCGTGTTGATGCGTAATGATAAGGTGATCGCTTATGCGTCGCGACAATCAAACCTTATGAAGTGAATTACCCGACACATGATTTGGAACTAGCAAAGGTGGTTTTGCCTTGAAGATTTGGAGGCATTATCTCAGACGGACTCACCGCCGATCTTTACGGATCATAAGAGTCTCAAGTACATATTCGATCGTAAAGAGTTGAACATGCGGCAAAGAAGATGGTTGAACCGATTAAGGACTATGACTTGGAGATTTTATATCATCCAGGCAAAGCAAATGTAGTGGCCGATGCACTTAGCCGCAAACCTGTCTCTATTCAGATGCTGGAGACGCTGACATCCCAACTTAGCCTTCAACGAGAGATGATTCGTGAAGGAATTGAGGTATGGTTACAAAGAGTCCAAGGACAACTGTGCGTGATGGAGATAACTTCATCTTTAACCGAAGAAATCAAATCTAGACAGGCAGATAATCCTCTGATGATTCGGTTGCATGATGAAGTGATCAAAGGAAAGGCCCCCGGATTCATAATTCATGACGATGGAGTTTTGAGATTTCAGAACCGACTCTGCGTTCCCGATGTTGATGTTCTGAAACAGACGATTATGAAGGAAGCTCATAGTTCGCCCTATTCTATCCACCCGGGCACCAGTAAAATGTATAAGGACTTGAAGCAGAATTTCTGGTGGGGCAACATGAAGCAAGACGTAGCGGACTATGTTTCGAAATGCTTGACTTGTCAGCAGGTTAAGATCGAGCATCAACGGCCTGCTGGAATGTTGAAGCCGCTCCCGATTCCTGAATGGAAGTGGGAGGACATATCAATGGACTTTATCACTAATATGCCGAAAACCAGGACAGGAATGAACATGATTTGGGTGATAGTTGATCGTTTAACCAAATCGGCTCATTTTCTAGGCATTAAGGATACGTGGGGACCAGAGAGGTTGGCACGAGTCTTTATTTCAGAGATAGTTCGATTGCATGGTACGCCGAAGACCATTGTTTCTGATCGAGACGGCCGTTTTGTGTCTCACTTTTGGAAGGCAGTTCATAAGGCCTTGGGGACCGAATTGAACTTCAGTACAGCTTATCACCCGCAGTCTGACGGACAATCTGAGAGAACTATACAAACGGTGGAAGATATGCTAAGGGCCTGTGCCTTAGATTGGTCAAACGATTGGGAAGTTCATCTACCGTTGATTGAATTTACTTACAACAATAGTTGGCATGCTTCCATTAAGATGGCACCGTTTGAGGCATTATACGGAAGGAGATGCAGATCGCCCTTATGTTGGGACGATTCATCGGACTTGATCGGAACAGAACTGAGTTGATCGAGCAGACTCGAGAGAAGATAGCCTTGATTCGTGAAAGGCCGCTGATCGCCTGCAGTCGCCAGAAATCCTATGCGGACGTACGCCGCCGCCCATTGGAGTTCGATCTGGAAATCACGTACTTTTGAAGGTTTCTCCTACCCGGGAATCTTTCGTTTCGGTAGGAAAGGAAAGCCGAGTCCGAGATATATCGGACCATTTGAGATCCTCGAGAGAGTTGGGGAGTTGGCATACAGATTAGCATTACCGCCGTCATTGTGCCATGTTCATAACGTGTTCCACGTATCCCGATTGGAGATATATACCGATCCCACCATATCATCGATTTCGCGAGATCAAGTCGAACAGATGGGATGTTTGAAGAAAGACTACCAAAATACTCGAGAGTCGAGTTAAGCAACCGAGGAACAAGTCAATCGCTTTGGTCAAAGTTCGGTCACGCCATGGAACTAAGAAGCCACCGGGAAACGGAAGCCGATATGAAGTCCAGATATCCCGAGTTATTTTCGTCTTGAGTTTCGGGACGAAACTCCTTTTAGTAGGAGAGTATGTAATATCCGGATTTATTACGGTGTATTTCATATGTATTCAAATCATGTATTATTCGGATTGATGGTTTTGATTATCGGAGTATGATATTTCGTGCATTGACATCATTGTACATAAGTATAGAAACTTGCAAAATTGTTCAAGCAACCTCGTGATAGCGCACGCTAAGAATGTATCTTAACGCGCGCTATCGGGCCATTATTAGCGCACGCTATGCAGTATGAGTAACGTGCGCTAAGGACTCAATTATTGAGCGAGACAGCTAGCTCATGCGCCCGGGACATGGGTCCGGATAAGATTCCCGCCGACGCACCCGGACAAATTCTGAAGTCAACCATTATTAGCGCACGCTAAGGGATGCTTAGTAGCGTGCGCTAACTTGTCAATAATGCGAATATTATAAATGGGACAACAACCGCTTGGGCTTTCATTTCCTTCGTCTATACTTCATCTTTGAGAGTCCAGAGAGCAAGAATCTCCTTTCTAAACACTTAGAACTATTATGAGTGATCATTGAATGATTGAGTATCACTTGTGAGTGATCATTGAAGAGAAGTAACACCTTGGAGGGGCACATAACCAACCGGAGTCGGATTACACCTTGTGGTTCAGTGATTTCGGCATATTAAGGTATGTTCAACCTATCACCGCCTTAGATTTGGATTTCCAATGGATATGATGATCATGTTAACGAGATATTGAATTTCATTAGTGAATTATTTCAACAACATCATGTTTAGAAGATTGGGATGTCTACAATTACGATATTATTGTTGGAACCTTGAAGTTGGAATCCTAGTACTTCAAATGATGAGAGAAATATTCGGAAGTTAACAATCCATATGATTTATGTTATCTTTGTGATCATGATTTGGAAAAGATATTATAAGAACTTTAAGGAAGAATCATCTTAGGAAATATTCTTTCGTATAAGTCGGAATTGTTAGTTCACCTCCAGATGAAGTCTGAATATGTATAATGATAGTAGCATCTAATACATCAACCGGAGATCACCAACTTTGCATGAGAATTGTAATCAAGATGGATTATGGTGTCATGATGATTATACGTATATTTGCATCTTGAAGTTGATATCATCCTGGAGATCATTCATAAGAGTAAGAACTTGGTATTCATGGAAGTAACATGAATTATCACGAAGGATTTCATTGTTTCGAACATGGTAAGAACAGCCATCGCCAAAGAAACTACCATGCAGAGATAGCGCACGCTATGATATGCAGTTTAACGTGCGCTATCGAGTACTAGTTAGCGTGCGCTACGTTTGGTACGTAACGTACGCTAGACCATGAGTCGAGTCAGTTGGCTGATCAGTGAAGTACTGACCATGCATAGTTAGCGTGCGCTAGTCTTTGTTGTTTGCGTGCGCTATCGGGCAGACGTAATGCACGCTACACAGAATACTTAGTGTGCGCTAAGCTATTAGGGCAGATTGCAGTTTATGAACTTTTGACCGTTAATCGAATTGTTAAACATTTGTACGACGTGAGATAAATCCTATATTATTTCTTTTGTTAAGGTTTGGTCTAGTTACGTGATTGATTGAGGAGGACGATCGTCGAGTGTTCATTTCCGTGGAAGTGTTATTATTGTCTTCAAATCGAGGCAAGTACCTTAATTGTTTTACGTATTGTTGTTATACATATTGTCGTGCATGTATGTCGTTATTGTATGTCCACCTCGTGTTGGTCCGACGGGATCATCGGGGGATCTATGCTAGCGTGCGCTGGATCATCGGACGGGTTTTTCCACCACGGGTTGGTCTGACGGGATCATCGTGGGTTCTAGGCAGTGAACGCTGGATCGATGGAATTACCATGTGTATGTATTGATATCATGTTGTGATTATCAGTTGTGTATGTTATGTTTGAGTTTCTCGTAGGAGAAGACTCGTTGGTATTTTGTCGTTTACGTTATTATTATTATTATTCACCGTGAGATATGAATAATATGTTGTGGTACTTGTACTAGCATCGTTGTGCTAACCCCTTCGGGGGTGAACATTTTGTTTGTGTTCGTGATCCGTGAGAGCGGGGAAATAACCACTGGAACTGTATGACGACGAGGGTGCAGAGTGATGTCCCGACCGGGTTTATTTATCTGTTGTTTATTCGTTATTTCAATAAGTACTCGAGTACAAAGTCATTTGTGATGATTTGGATTTGTTGATGTATTATTGAGTTCTGTTGAACAATTGTACTGTTTCTGTATTTGGTCGAATCGATGTAATCAGAATTCCGTTATTTTCATTCGTTAGTACCTTTTTATGCTTGTTCAATTCTTCAGCCTTGTAAATCCTTATGTAAAGGATTTACGGCGCTGTAATATTCCCGAATATATTGGGGGTGTTACAAGAGGGGAGATATCTTGACTTATAACTTAAAATAAAGCACTTCTCAATCCTTATATTTGGAAAAAAAAATACATAAATTGTTTGGTATACTTTAAAATACAAAAGAAAATTCAAAACTTTCAAAAATATATAGTTGATTTCAAAAGTAGATAAATTAACAAATTTTTTAAAACTTAAAAAATAAAAAATCACTTAAAATTATTTAAAAAATCACTTCGAGTACATATATATTCAACACTTCTTTCAGTTGATATTTCTTTTATTGATATACATAATTATAGTGATTAACTAATACAAACTAATTAATTAATGGAAATATATATTAAATTATCTTTGTTTGGAATTTATATTTTTAAATTAATGAAAACGTAAAATATTTCTGTAATATAATCAATTCCTATTTATTCATAATTCATATTTCTTAATTCGTAGAAATTAATAAGGTAGGTAGGTGTTATTTGAGGTATAATTATAATGTAATTAATGCAATGATGATTAGGCGAGTAATTGATTATATGTCAGCTTAAGCATGAAAGGGTGACACATAAGCACACGAAGCACCAGCAGAAGACATGTGGCAGCCGAAGCATGAGAAGCTGTTATTTAGGCTCAACGTATTCTCACTACGCCATATATGGGCTTCAGTCACACCTAAAAAAGTGTGTTCACAGCCCAAAAAGTGTTGGTAAAAGAAAAAAAACAGGCTACGGCTACACTTTGACCAAATTTGAGGGTGTTACAAAAATGGCCGCTACCATAGGGGTCTACGCTAACACTTTTATAGTTTCTCGTAACACTGCGAAAAGTGTAGTCAGAGACCCTCGTGCCAACACTTTTTGGTTCTATTCCTACACCTTAAGAGGTGTTGTTGTAGACCTATGCCAACACCGTTATCTATGTGGTGACACCATTAAAAGTATAGCTGTAGACCTATGGCTACACTTGTATAGTACTACTGTAACATAAAATTGTGGAACACTTAGATATTGTTGGCAACACCTTTTATCATTATGGCTACACTTTGTTGTTGCCCAAAATATTTATCCGAAGATTAATACTGCTGGAAGACGGACAACAAACAACAATTGCGGGAGCACTTCCGAGAGAAGATAAATAATACAAGATTTGCCGGGTTTGTTAGGCCCGGGCTTGAATGCTCTCGCGAGATGTTATTAATACGAATATTCGTGGATACAAGTATTAATGAGAGAAATCTAAATACAATGAGTGTAAAAAGACTTGGTTAATCCGGCTCTTGAGCGAAGCTCGGTGTTCTTCGTCCCCGCCGATAATCTGCTGGATGAGATAGGCCGGGAGAAGTAAGACCGAAAGAAAGCTGTTGCCAAGAGTTGGAGGTTAGCCAAGTGCTTAATGTTTGCTTCTGTATTGCGTATGTAATGTCTGAATGCTCGGTCGTTTAGAGAGTCAGAATCTCGGTCCTTTTTACAAGTGCCTGCTGCCTTGTATATATAGAGGCTGAGGGGCCCTGTCTCCTAGTGGGCGATCGCCTTTCGGCATTTAATGTAATGGGGCAATCGTCCTAAAGGGCACGTGGGCTGCCTGCCAAAAGTCCATAGATCCGGCAAATGACTAGCCGAGTGGCCCAATGAGGAGCCGGCACGCGTCCGGAAGTACTGTCACAGAGGTCCCACTTTGTTACTTTCGGCGGACTTTGTCGATGGGTGCGATGGCGCCAGGCCGTAGTGACATGTCTTGTCCGCCATCTCCTTTCGCAGGTCTGGGCCCTGTTGGTAGGTGAGGTAGGTGACAGGTTTGTCAGCGCCTTTTGTGGATCTGCACGTGGGGTCAGTTTTGAGACTTGGTCTTTGCCGACTGGATGGTCATCGGTGGAGATCGTCATGATGCGGTCGTCTCTAGCTGGACACCGAGGATCGCTCTCGGCCAGTCACAGAAGGTCGGCAATGGTCGGGCGCCAAAGGCTGGTCGGCAAAGCGCTGAGAGATGATCGTCCATAAGTCGGTCGCCAGAAGTCGGTCGCCAGGCGCCGAGCGATGATCGTACTGGATGTCGATCGCTCGACACCGGGACTTGTCCTGGGACCTTCGGCTGGGCGATTCATGCTTGTCTCTCGTGCTAAGGCTAGGTCGCCTGGTCGCTGGTCGGCAGATCTGCCTTGGCCGCTCGGCAGTAAGTCGGTCGCTCAGCCTCTGAGGCGATCGCCGGACGGAAGGTGTTAAATCTTGACACAACAATTGCCCCCCAGCTTGCTCCTATGTTGAAGACATGGGGCGAGGTGGTTCTTGCTGGCGACCTTGCTGAGCTGACTTACGATTTCGGACTTGGGCTATCATGGTCGATTGGCTTAGCTATCTTTCGGTCTTGTACCTGCAAAAACAACATTGGCCGATCCCCCAAGGAAACTTGGTGGTTTCGCTTTGTTTGAGGAATCGTGCACAGTCGCGGAGATCGATGGACCGACCCCATGACCGTGTCTTGGTGCGCGAAGACAATGAGTGTCTCGTGACTCACTTTATTATGAGGGTCCTCTGTTAGGCTGCGCCTCGCCTCGTATTTAAACGAAGGGCGCGCGGTCTCGGTCTAGAGGAGTCCTTGCGCGGGGCAGCTTCGGATGAATCAACTCCACGCCCGCGGCTTGTTAGCTCTGCTTCCACCTCGGCCAGCCATGGAGATGGCCGACCTCGACGGTGTACGTTGAGACGGGGATTGTGGCATGTGTCCACTGATTAATGTTGGAGAGCCCTCCGACTACGCCGTAATACGAGGCCGGCGGATTATCGGCTGGATGAGATAGGCCGGGAGAAGTAAGACCGAAAGAGCTTCGCTCAAGAGCTACGCCGTAATGTTGGAGAGCCCTCCGACTAACCTCCAACTCTTGGCAACAGCTTTCTTTCGGTCTTACTTCTCCCGGCCTATCTCATCCAGCAGATTATCAGCGGGGACGAAGAACACCGAGCTTCGCTCAAGAGCCGGATTAACAGAGTCTTTTTACACTCATTGTATTTAGATTTCTCTCATTAATACTTGTATCCACGAATATTCGTATTAATAACATCTCGCGAGAGCATTCAAGCCCGGGCCTAACAAACCCGGCAAATCTTGTATTATTTATCTTCTCTCGGAAGTGCTCCCGCAATTGTTGTTTGTTGTCCGTCTTCCAGCAGTATTAATCTTCGGATAAATATTTTGGGCAACAACACACTTGTTTCTTAAACAATTTAATATCTTTGGCTACACTATATTATTCTTTTGCCAACACGTAAAGAGTTTTTGGGGTCAATGGCTACATTTTCGCAGGTCTTTTATCAACACTCTAAATGATAAAAATCAACCCATGATATTTAAAAAAAAGAGTTGCCCATTAAAAATAAATTCAAACATCCCAAAACATAAAAGGTTATCAAATAACCATCCAAATACATAAACCATCCAAAATAACTACATAAATCCAAAACAAATATAAGGATGTCAAGGATCCTATGCCAAAACAAGAGTCTAGAACTTCGGAATAATAATCGACAGAAAAATCATTGTCCACTTGTAGCTCTTCGAATATACCTAAGCCATCCATCGGATTACCGTGCGCCTTGTCAACCTGAATATCAAAATCCCCCGTCCTGTTTTCAACAACCAACAAGTCCCCACTGTTAATACTATTTTCCGGAGCTACTTCGCCCACCATCTATCACCAAGTTTATGTGATCCGCTTCGTGCTTGCTTGGTTACGGTAAAAACACCATCCCGAAGTTAACATTTTCCTTGTTCACACCGATACTAGTTTCTTTAACTAGTGTGTCCTCGACCGCTTGCTATTAGGCGGCGGAGCCGAGACGAGTTTTAAATTAACCTCAATATCGATATTGATCCATTTTCTTCCATCACTGGTCTTGGTTGAGAATCACCACCATCAACATCTTCCAAGGAAAAATCATAATCAAAAAACACATACAAAATTTCAGTTAGCAAGTTAATAAGAGTCATCTCATGCATATATAAATCATAACCCTTATTCTAACATAAATAAGTCAACAGATGCCCACAAAGCAAATAAAGAAAAGCAATTCACAAGAAGGATGCAATAAGAGAGCATGAATATTCAAAAATAGGGGATACAACGTTGTGTTTTACCCAAAATCAAGGTTGTAACTCGGAAAGAGGGTAAATACCAGCAGGAGATTTTTTATTGCACGAACTTCTGGCTTGGTAATTGTAATATCCGGTATTTTTCTTTCCCTTGTATTTTCATTTTTGGTATATTTCTCGGTCATAGTGACCCCCGTGTATCTTTCAGTATGTCCTTCCTGTCAACTGTTGAACTATAATCTCGTTAATATTCGTTGTTTCAACTTTCCTCAGATGAGTTCGACTTTGTTAGATCACCATTAATTTTCGGTGACTCCAAAAATATTAAATCTTTGCAATATTATAGAGGATCGAGTTAGCTTTCCAATGGTTCAAACGGTGAGTCAATCGGAGTCCGGACGAGAGAGTTATGGTCGTTTCAGTTTTGGCCGAGCACTTCCAGGAGCCTTTCGGCCGATAGGGGGGTCGATAGACTCTACTGTCGGCATTCCGTATGGCTATCGGTTGGGCCTATCGGCCGATAGGCCGGCCAATAGGTTCTGCTGTGTTACACTATAAATGTGTTGTTTTCAGCGTAATTCACTCATTCCTCCCCCTTCTTCAACCGTGCGCGAGAGAGAGAGACTTGAGAGGGAGAGTTCCTCCATCTATCACTTACTTGTGTAGATTCCTTCATTCCTTTTCGATCGGGTGGCTCGGATTGCGGATCTAACTTGTGGTTTTTGGATTTGAGTGCTTGATTCATCAAGAGGTAAGAATTCCTTTAACCCTACCTTTTGGATAATTGGGGATTTTGGGGTTTTGTCCGATTCTTTCCGTTTTGTTGATGAATTCTTGATGAATACGATTATTCTTGTTAGTGTTCTTAGTTTTCCACGGATTCATGGTATATTTCGTGATTTTTACGGAATCGAGAGGGTTGGTTGTGGTCCGCCCTCGTTGTTGTTTATATACGAATATACATGAATCGTAGGCGGGTTTTCGGGTGTTTTCCAATTCCGTATTCATTTAGAAATGGTTGTGATTGTATTCTTCGAATCGTTAGGTTCGGTTTCATTGGTTCCTAGCGTTCATCGGTGATTTTCCTTTCCGTTCGTTGCGTCGTCAATAATTCAAGGCAAGTACATGCATTACATTTCGTTATGTATATTGTGATTTTCGAAATGATTGATGAATGGTGATTTTTGGGTGCGTGAGATGTGTTCCTTCCACCCGGAGTGTCCGACGGATGTCCGGGGTCGATACTAAGGGTACGGCCGCGAAGGGAACTTGTGTGCGTGTGTGATTGAACTTCCACCGGAGTGTCCGACGGATGTCCGGGGTCGATACTAAGGGGTACGGCCGCGAAGTGGTATCCCACCCGAGTGTTCGACGGGATGTCCGGGGTCGATACTAAGGGGTACGGCCACGGATACCAGATTGTGATTTTGTGATATGGTGATGATTGAAATTGATGAGATTGCCAATGTAGTATTCCTAATATATATGTGGCAAATGACTTATGTTTGGGATGATTGTGTAAACCGTATTTTTGTATATAATGTTGTGTAATTGTGTACTTGCACTAGCTATTCGAATGCTAACCCCTTAAATGGGGAAATGCGTCTTATGCATTTCAGTACCTAAGAGCCGAGGAGCAGTGCACTGGCACGCACGCGAAGGATGGGATGGCTTGATGATAGTGGCTCGAGTCCGTATTGTTCTTTTTATGTTTTGTCATTGCATTTGTTGAGTATTGGAGTTAAACCGCTTACTTCCGAATTTGGTTTAAGTCCCTGGTAGGCAATGAATTGATACTTACATTATGTTTCATGTACTCCGTTGAAATGTTTTGGCCGAGGCCACGGCCCTGTTTACTTTTGAGTGCATCTTTTGGGGTTTGTCATTGTGGTTATGTGTCTTGTGTTAGCCTGGTAGACCTCACGAGGTTTCTACGGCGTGTAATGTCCCCTTTGTGAATTGGGGTGTTACATTTATGGTATCAGAGCTTAGGTTTTGAATACCTAGGTCAGCCGGTGAATTTTGGGTCTCGCGCTTATGTAGTTAGAGTCAGTCGTTGAGCCTAATATCATCACGCTACCGTCTTTTCGTGCGACCCGTGGCTGTAAGTCTCCTCGAACTCTTATATTTCTGTAATTCGTTTTCTTGCGTAGTTCGGAATTGTGACTTGTGTTACCAACCTTGTGAATTGTGAATCTTTCTGATCTTGTTCTTTTTCGTATTTTCTTCAGTATGTTGAGAGGTCGTGGTAGACCGGCTAGGCGCGGCCGAGGCCGTGGTCGGGTGCCGATAATGAAGAGGGCTCACTTTCTCGGTCCTCTGCAGACTCGGCCTCTCACTCGGTGCCGTCGGGTAATAATGCCGACGCTGGCTACCGCCGTACTTTCACAGCTAGTAGCCCATTACTCGAATAGCTCGGGGTGGACGCTTAATCCACCCCGACACTGAAGAGGAAGCTAGTAAATGGCTTGACGGTGACTAAGATGCACCCTCCTCGTTTCTCCGGATCTTGACTCCCTCGGTTGGGAGAATTGGCTCTTTCATTTGTCCGGGGCCTTTGATGCCGTAGCTTGTCCCGAAGACAGAGGGTACATATTGCCCAAGACTCCCGGATAAAGAAGCTGCGGAGTGGTGGGAAGCCGTTGCGCCCAGAGATCGTCGGGCCACTTGGGAGGAGTTCAGGGCTGCTATGGAAGCAGAATATTGTCCACCGCCGCTAAGGAGCGCAGAATTGTGGAGTTTTTCACCGCTACACCTCGGGATGTGCCGATTTCTCGTGCCATTATTTCCTACAATCAAGGTTAGGTTTTGTGAGAGATCGTGTGAGGACGGAGGCCGATAAAATCCGTTACTTCAATATGCGCATGAAGCCGCATATCGGGCAGTATGGCACCGCTCATGTGTGCCACCTTGAAGGAATATCGGGATCGCGCTCGCGATCGAGATGGCTATCCCGGAATCGAGTCGGTTTCGGAAGCTAAGAAGCGAAGACCACCGGCGGGTTCCCGGCCGGTAAAGGTGGTCGAGCCGAGGTCTCGTTCGTTCCTACGCACGGAAGAGACCGTTTCACCTACTGGGGATCTCGGGGTAATCGTTCACCCGATCCGTTGCTTCCGTGGCGTGGTTTGTTTTAATCGCAACCAATATGAGCATTTGATGAGGATTGCCCTTTACCTCCGATTATTTGTTTTACTTGCGGGCGATCGGGCATCGGGCGACCCATTGTGAGAGGGCCACCGTGGCTGCTAGGGTCCCGACTACCACCGCCGATCGATCGAGGGAGCACTGACATTCCAGATTACTCATGTTCCGCAAGGTTCGGGCCGTGGTAGGGTCGGGGTCACCGGATCACCGTCGAGTTCGGGTTGATTCACCCCGGTTGTATCGATGAGGCGTACAGAGGAGACAGACGTTCGGTGGCGTCAGTACCACTCGCATCCTTACTCATCCAATTTCGTACTTTTTGATTCGGTGCTACCCATTCCTTTATTGCTTCGGATTGTGTGAGTCGTATTGGTTTTGACTGCTTGTTTGAGTGTGAGCCGTTTGTAGTGGGTACACCCAGTGGAGATCGTATGGTTGGGGACCGGGAGGTTAGGGATTGCCCAGTGAGGATCGGGAGCCGGGATTGGCCCTCGAATCTCATTGTTATAGACCTTAAGGGTGAGGATTTGATCCTCGGGGACGATTGGTTAGATCGTCACGGTGCTATCATGAACTATCGGACTCGTACCATCTCGATAGTTGCCGAGGACGGCACCGAGCATACTCTAGTCGGTTGTAAGCCGGGTAGATCGGGGAGTGTGATTAGCGCCTTGAAGGCGATGAAACTTCTGAACCAGGGTTGCATCGGCTACTGGTGTTTCGCCCTGCAGGCGGAAGATGGTGGGGTTGACATATCGTCGATTCCAGTTGTTAGCGAGTATCCTGATGTATTTCCGGACGACTTGCCGGGATTACCACCACATCGAGAGGTGGAGTTTCCTATTGATCTTGAGCCGAATGCGGCCCCTATTTCTCGAGCACCATACCGTATGGCACCGTCGGAGATGCTAGAGTTGAAGAACCAGTTGGGAGAGTTGTTAGATAAAGGGTATATTCGACCGAGCGCATCGCCTTGGGGTGCGCCTGTACTTTTTGTCAAGAAGAAGGATGGATCGCTTCGTTTATGCATCGACTATCGAGAATTAAACAAGCTAACCATCAAAAATAAATACCCTTTGCCCAGGATTGACGATTTGTTTGATCGGCTTGGGCGACAGTCTTTTCGAAGATTGATTTGCGATCGGGTTACTACCAATTGAGGATTCGGGACGTCGACATTCCGAAAGCTGCCTTTCGGACGAGATATGTCCATTACGAGTTTGTGGTTATGCCTTTCGGGCTAACCAATGCCCCAGCAGTGTTCATGCAGTTGATGAACAAAGTTTTTATTGAGTATCTGGACAAATTCGTAGTCGTTTTTATTGACGATATTCTCATCTATTCACGGAGTCGGGAGGAACACGCCTTACATCTTCGGATTGTATTAGACACTTTGAGGGCTGAGCAGTTGTACGCGAAGTTCTCTAAGTGTGAGTTTTGGCTCGAGGAAGTTACGTTCCTCGGGCATGTGATTTCAGCAGATGGAGTTCGGGTAGATCCGCAGAAGATTGAGGCTGTGATGGCTTGGGAGCCGCCTAAACATGTGAAGGAGGTGAGGAGTTTTCTGGGTCTTGCCGGCTATTACCGTGGATTCGTTGAGGATTTTCGAAAATCGCTAGACCACTCACTCGTTGCTCCGAAAACTCGAAGTTCGAGTGGGTGCAGACAGGCGGGGCTTTGATGAGTTAAAGAGACGTTTGACCACCGCACCCGTGTTAGCGTTGCCTCGGGGAACGAGGACTTCGTAGTGTATAGTGATGCTTCGGGCCTTGGTCTAGGATGTGTTTTGATGCGAGAGACAGAGTGATTGCGTATGCGTCCGCTTGATTGAAACCTTATGAGGTGAATTACCCCACGCATGATTTGGAGTCACGCGGTCGTTTTTTCCTTAAAAATCTGGAGGCACTACCTCTTTGGGTCATCATGTAAGATTTTGACGGACCATAAGAGCTTGAAGTATATCTTCAGTCAGAAAGAATTGAATATGAGAAAGCGTAGGTGGTTGGAACTAATTAAAGATTACGACCTCGAGATACTTTACCATCCGGGTAAGGCTAACGTAGTGGCCGATGCGTTGAGCCGAAAGCCGATGGCGTTGCAGATGTTGGAGGTACTTACACCACAGAGTAGGATCCAAATGGGATTTTATTCGTCAGATATCGAGGTTTGGGTTCGAGAGTTCGGTGGTCGATTATGTGCGTTGAGATCGCCGTCCTTGGCCGATGATATCAAGGCGGCGATTTGACGATCCGTTTTGGTCCATTGAGAGAGGATGTGAAGAAGGGGAAAGCCCCTGGATTTGTAGTTCACGATGATGGAGTTTTGAGATTTCGCGGCAGACTATGCGTACCGAGTGTTGTTGAGTTGAGACAGAAGATTTTGAGCGAAGCTCATACCACGCCTTACTCCATACATCCTGGTACGAGTAAAATGTACAAGGATGTGAGGAGTAACTACTGGTGGAGTAATTTGAAGATGGACGTTAGCGAGTTTGTGTCGAGGTGTCTGACCTGTCAGCAGGTTAAGATCGAGCATCAGCGACCCGCGGGGCTTTTGCGACCACTTCCTATTCCGGAGTGGAAATGGGAGGACATTTCTATGGATTTCATTACCGGTATGCCTAAGACTCGGACTAGAATGAACATGATTTGGGTCATTGTCGATCGGCTAACCAAATCGGCTCATTTCCTGGGTATTAAGGACACTTGGGGGCCAGAGAGACTTGCACGAGTGTTTGTTTCGGAGATCGTAAGGTTACATGGGACACCTAAGAGTATTGTTTCGGATCGGGATGGCCGGTTCATATCACATTTTTGGCAGGCCGTTCATAGAGCTTTGGGAACCGAGTTGAGACTTAGTACATCCTACCACCCTCAGACAGACGGACAGTCTGAGCGGACGATACAGACGCTAGAGGATATGTTACGAGCCTGTGCTTTAGATTGGAAGGATGATTGGGAGACACACTTGCCATTGATCGAGTTTACGTACAACAATAGTTGGCATGCCTCGATCAAAATGGCACCATTCGAAGCGTTGTATGGGAGGAGGTGCAGATCGCCGTTGTGTTGGGATGATACGTCTGAGCTAATCGGTACCGAGCCCGACATGATAGTTGAGACGAGGGAGAAGGTTACCTTGATTCGTGGTAGATTGCTGACGGCCCAGAGTCGGCAGAAGTCTTATGCCGATACACGTCGCCGACCGTTGGAGTTTGAGGTGGGAGATCACGTCTTGCTTAAGGTGTCGCCGACACGGGGAGTTTACCGCTTCGGTCGGAAGGGTAAACTTAGTCCGAGATATATCGGACCGTTTGAGATTTTAGATAGAGTTGGAGAGCTTGCGTATCGGTTAGGCTTGCCGCCGTCTCTGAGCCAAGTGCATGACGTATTTCATGTTTCCCAGCTTAGGAAGTACGTAACGGACCCTAGCCATATTATTGATTTTGGAGAAATCGAGTTGGGGCCCGACATTACCTTCGAGGAGAGGCCGATTCAGATCTTAGAGCGTCGAGTGAAGCAACTCAGGCACAAAACAATTCCCTTGGTCAAAGTGCAGTGGTCGAGGCATGGATCCGAGGAAGCCACGTGGGAAACGGAGGAGAGTATGAGGTCGAGATACCCCGAGTTATTCGTGTTGTAAGTTTCGGGACGAAACTTATTTTTAGGGGGAGATAATGTAATATCCGGTATTTTTCTTTCCCTTGTATTTTCATTTTTGGTATATTTCTCGGTCATAGTGACCCCCGTGTATCTTTCAGTATGTCCTTCCTGTCAACTGTTGAACTATAATCTCGTTAATGTTCGTTGTTTCAACTTTCCTCAGATGAGTTCGACTTTGTTAGATCACCATTAATTTTCGGTGACTCCAAAAATATTAAATCTTTGCAATATTATAGAGGATCGAGTTAGCTTTCCAATGGTTCAAACGGTGAGTCAATCGGAGTCCGGACGAGAGAGTTATGGTCGTTTCAGTTTTGGCCGAGCACTTCCAGGAGCCTTTCGGCCGATAGGGGGGTCGATAGACTCTACTGTCGGCATTCCGTATGGCTATCGGTTGGGCCTATCGGCCGATAGGTCGGCCGATAGGTTCTGCTGTGTTACACTATAAATGTGTTGTTTTCAGCGTAATTCACTCATTCCTCCCCCTTCTTCAACCGTGCGCGAGAGAGAGAGACTTGAGAGGGAGAGTTCCTCCATCTATCACTTACTTGTGTAGATTCCTTCATTCCTTTTCGATCGGGTGGCTCGGATTGCGGATCTAACCTGTGGTTTTTGGATTTGAGTGCTTGATTCATCAAGAGGTAAGAATTCCTTTAACCCTACCTTTTGGATAATTGGGGATTTTGGGGTTTTGTCCGATTCTTTCCGTTTTGTTGATGAATTCTTGATGAATACGATTATTCTTGTTAGTGTTCTTAGTTTTCCACGGATTCATGGTATATTTCGTGATTTTTACGGAATCGAGAGGGTTGGTTGTGGTCCGCCCTCGTTGTTGTTTATATACGAATATACATGAATCGTAGGCGGGTTTTCGGGTGTTTTCCAATTCCGTATTCATTTAGAAATGGTTGTGATTGTATTCTTCGAATCGTTAGGTTCGGTTTCATTGGTTCCTAGCGTTCATCGGTGATTTTCCTTTCCGTTGCGTCGTCAATAATTCAAGGCAAGTACATGCATTACATTTCGTTATGTATATTGTGATTTTCGAAATGATTGATGAATGGTGATTTTTGGGTGCGTGAGATGTGTTCCTTCCACCCGGAGTGTCCGACGGGATGTCTGGGGGTCGATACTAAGGGGTACGGCCGCGGAAGGGAACTTGTGTGCGTGTGTGATTGAACTTCCACCCGGAGTGTCCGACGGGATGTCTGGGGGTCGATACTAAGGGGTACGGCCGCGGAAGTGGTATCCCACCCGGAGTGTTCGACGGGATGTCTGGGGGTCGATACTAAGGGGTACTGCCACGGGATACCAGTTGTGATTTTGTGATATGGTGATGATTGGAAATTGATGAGATTGCCAATGTAGTATTCCGGAATATATATGTGGCAAATGACTTATGTTTGGGATGATTGTGTAAACTGTATTTTTGTATATAATGTTGTGTAATTGTGTACTTGCACTAGCTATTCGAATGCTAACCCCTTAAATGGGGGAAATGCGTCTTATGCATTTCAGGTACCGGAAGAGCTGAGGAGCAGGCACGGGGCACGCACGCGAAGGATGGGATGGCTTGATGATAGTGGCTCGAGTCTGTATTGTTCTTTTTATGTTTTGTCATTGCATTTGTTGAGTATTGGAGTTAAACTGCTTACTTCCGAATTTGGTTTAAGTCCCCTGCGTGGGCAATGAATTGATACTTACATTATGTTTCATGTACTCCGTTGAAATGTTTTGGCCGAGGCCACGGCCCTGTTTACTTTTGAGTGCATCTTTTGGGGTTTGTCATTGTGGTTATGTGTCTTGTGTTAGCCTGGTAGACCTCACGAGGTTTCTACGGCGTGTAATGTCCCCTTTGTGAATTGGGGTGTTACAGTAATCAACCATATCACTTTTCCCAGCTACTCTGCAGTTTCTTCCCTGAACGTTTAAGTCAGTTGGGGGCTTATGATCTTCTTCTTGCTCTCCAATCTCTACTAGATGACCGTCTAAAACTAGTGATTCACCAGACAAAACTATTTCATCCTTTTTCAGAAACCTGCCGTTTAAGTGCCTCCTATTTGTATCGTACAATTTAACCTGAAGTATACAGTTTAGGGTCACATTATTTAAATTAGGAGTTGATAATAACAAACTACAAGAATAATACATGGGGAAACTTTCCAACTGAGTCATACTTCATTAAGATAAAAGCTCAATTCAATGGCGGCTTCAATATATCCTTGATAACTTATCTGGTCTAGTCGATAATAGTCTCATCAAGCGGCATATGCTAAGAAATTTCTTGATTTTAATGTGACTAGCAGGAAATCAATGACATCGACGGTATAACCTTGACGAAGTTCATTGTAATATTGGGGATATAAAAAGTCCGATTGAAATGTAGTTTATTAGTAAGAAGTCAACCAAACCGAGTTCTCCATCTTCCATTTAAGACAGAGCATATGAAGAAATATAATATTCAATGAATAAAAGCTGAAGTAAGAGGAAACAAGAGAAGACAAAGAAAAGGTCGAAGAGAATCCTAAAACAATGAATCTATAATTACACGATAAATCTATTGATTTAACATAAATCGATGAAATTTAACTTTCATAGAAGTGTTTGCGTGATTATAGACTAGGTTACACAAAGAAAAGAACATCGCCTAGTTGTATTAGTTGATACCGCCTCCCTTGTGATCCACAAACTATAAGTCAGAAAGCCATCATGAAATTTCTTTGCCTTTTGTGTTATTTGTGTTGTGTACAAGACCCGCCATTCTTGATAGAAGAAATGAAGTGACTTCATGAGTAATATGTCACCAAAGAACTCACGGGCATTTTGAAAAATTAAAAGAAAACTAGACTACTCCAATAGAATAGATGGACCATGGCAACCTACCTTTTGTACCAAGTTTTGTCATATCCGTAAAATTTGGTGAGGAACCAAACTTATTCATTTCACTCTTCTTGAAGTCCGAAAGATTAGCACAGATTGTAAGTCCACACACATATAGAGAATAAGACCAGACGGAATCATATGTCAACCCCAATGCATTGTAAGGACAACGTTTATTCATCAAAGGCGTTTGTACAAATCTTAGATGCCGCCTCCTCCCACAATCACCAAGTCGTGCTGATTTTATTGTTTGTTATTGCGTACATAAATGTGGATAAATTTAAGAAAACAACAAAAATGGAAATGAGATGATGGAGATATTTAAACAAACCTCGATCATTTTCTCGTGAAGGGCTTATGTTAACTCCTCGTCCTTTTCTCATCCCAACCGTAGGCTTCCTATCTTTTCGCGAAACGGAAAAATCTACGATTATTTGGCATGCAAAGAATACGCCGTAAGGTGTTGGGTTAAGTCCCGCAACGAGCAACGGATTTCTCGAATTTAGATAATTGCATGGAAAATCAACATTTCATAAAAAAAGAATAACGAAAACTTTGAGGCAATAAAATTGATTACTCTGGGAATTATAGATGTAACATGAACTGGAGGTTTCTGAAACTTTATCATCCTTATCTTGAAAATTCTAAACAGATGTAGGCTGGTGGGCTTGACATGGATCACCAAGATCGACAAGGTAAGAATCCAATGTGACAGTTTCACCGCAAAAGATGAGATCGTCTTTCTTCACAATCCTAGTCTCCAAGAGCTTGTCCGATTCATCATACAGCGTGACCTGCTCATGATTGCATAAACTAAAAATTATTGCATATAGCATTTCATATATAAATCAAACAGAGCCCACCCCACACTAATGCTTCTCATGGTCAAGCCGCCAATGTACCCAATAAAAAATCTGGAACTGAATTATATTTTGTGAAATGTTTTCAGTGGCCATTATGGTCTCGCACCTATCATCTGGAAAGGAAAATAGTGAAAATACAACCTGAGATGAAAATATTATATCCAAGGAAAAGAAGAAATCCCATGTGAGAAGAATAAATCAACTCTGCTCATTTTCCTACTTTAACTTCTAATCAACCAAGTACAACAATGATTTTCTTCCAAAGAAACGTGTGTACACACACACAATACCTACATACAGAGATAGAGAGAGAGAGAGATCAAAAGTTCAAATTGAAAATTTGAACGGATAACTAACCAAGAATCGGAAACGAAACGGAGTTTTCTGTAATACCTTGAATTTGGAGCTGGGAAGAGCTGTAATACCTTGTCTATTATTATTCCGAAGTTCTATCACTCTTTATAAGTAAATTACTAATGCCACAGAACTAGTCTTTCATATAATTCAAAAGATAAAATATCAACGTATGGCGGTGAAAAAATAATTATCAAAATATGTTCATCAGCAACAACATTGTAAGTGGTGTACCTTTCACAAAGTTTATACAACTCTACAGACAACTTATTTTCATACAGCTCTACTCAAGATACTCAGCTAAAGCTATTTTAAACATTAAGGGCCTCGACCAAATTCATTTTCTCATTAAACCTTTATTACGATTAACAATGTTGGTTACTATATACTTTAAGGTAATAGTTTATATGGGTGAATAAACTCTATAGATTTTCTTTTAAAACTATTTTGCAAAAGACTTAAGTAATTTGTTGTAGGGAGTCGAAGTTATAAAATACAACAAGTAATGTGGTTCTGTAGTTAAGATACTTACATCGAAAAAGATCTTATATATGACCTACCTACAATATGCTACATAGTTAGTATGTATATAAGACTGCTAAGGTTCTATAAAATATGCAGTGCTGTGTATGCGGATGAAGCAGTGAATTATAAAAATTGTAATCGATAACAATACAATATTTGTAACAGTATGAAGATAACTTCTTCTGTATCCAGTATGCTCCACAAAGAAGATACTATTGAGAAAATAGGTAAATATACAACAATTATGTTCTAAGAATATACCGAACAGTTTATACCCTTCCACACATAGTGGTATATAAACATTCTTTGTAGTCAACACGCCGATGACAAAAATGAGGCAAAGCGGTGAGAAGACAAAAGAAGAGAATTACGTTTTCAGTAGGAAAACAAAGTGAAGAGAGAAGTCGTGCAAAAAAGACGTTTTATGAGAAAAGCAACCGAAAGCGTAAATGTTTTCGACCAAAACCCCCCTTCACACTTTGAAAGTAGGAAAATAAATAAAGTGAATATTCAGTCGGTCATTGCTCAGAATTTAGCAGCATTTAGACAAGCATATAGTAGACACGATTGTGCACTCAGAAACCAAAAAAATTCAAGACATCACAAGGCTTATAAAACAGCTAAAAGTCACCTAAAACGAATAACATCACAACTATTACAAACACTTAAACACACACATATAATATATATATATATATAGAGAGAGAGACACACACACACACATACCTAAACATAAACACAATCGAACACTTAAACACACACATACGCCACATACACACACAGTCCCAGCACTACACACACACATAAAATACACACACACACACACACACTCCCACACTACACACACAACAATCAAAATAAAAGGCTCTGAAAAAAAGAACAGAACAGAGGGTTTAAAAACTGGGGAAAGATAAATTTCACAATTAGGCAGACAGCTCGATGATTTGGAGGAACTCAAAATAACATTCGCCTAACTTTTCAGATAATAAAGAAAATATAATAATCAATTAATGATGAAATAAACCTAAAAACATAATCAAACCTTCAATTTTCAAGAGCAAATAATCTGTTTATACGCTGGGATTTCTCAAAAGCATACCAGTTTGCATACCTGTTGCGTGTAAGTTTATGAATCGCCTCACCATCATGCGAAAATGACTACGATTTGAGGAACTTTCTGCTAAAGAACATGCAAGTTTCACAATTTGCATATCAAAGCAAAAAGAGGGCAAAACTTTCGTGGAATTGAAAATAAGAAAGGAGACGGAGGTAGTAGGGCATGTTTCCTAGCAGGAGAAGAGGCAAATGGCAATCGAAAACCTAAATCGAACAAGACAATACAAAAAGAGACCAATATCAGAGAAACCCTAAATCGATCGAACACAAAAAGCGGCTAATAAGAAAATCGAAACTGTAAAATCGATTGATTTGAACCGAGGCAGAGAGAAAGAAGAATCATTGGGGGAGAACCGGAGAAAGACCTTTGGGAGACAGCGTCAACATCAGCGTAAGGAAGGGAGGAGGAAAACACTAACCTCTAAAAAGACCTCTCTGAGAACAAAGAAGAAAGCCCCGCTTAATTATTTTTACTTATATTTATTTTTCCTATATTTATTTTTCCTATATATATATAAGATATTTATTTTACTTATATTTATTTTTCTATATATATATATAAGATATACGATACGAAATATATTTGCCGGTTGGCTGGTCAATAGTTGAGCTGTGAGAGAGTTGAGGGAAAGAGTTGGGAGTGAATAATTGAAATTTGACCCGCTTAATTGAAATATTTGGACAAAGATTGAGTCCGCCTATTTAATTGACTAATATTCGGACAATCATTGAGCTCGCCTATTTTTTATTGATTTTTAAAGATCAACGGCTACACATATTTTAAAGACCAACGGCTACACCGACTTCAACGTTACCGTAGATACTGAATAATGTCTACCGTAACAGTGATTTATAGCAATGCTAACACCGAAAAAGAGTGTAGGCTGAGATCACTTTCAAGGCATATATGGTTACACTTTTTGCTTGTAACATTGAAAAAAGCGTTGTTAAAGCTCATATATGGCGTAGTGTCTGCATTAGTATATAGGGGAGATTTATAAACTATACATGTTGAGAATCTCAAGAAATATGTAAATTTTGTAACATATTGTTATTTGAGCTTACTTGAAAATGAAATTAACTTGAAGGGATTAAGTAAAATTAACAAAAAAACATATTAAGAATTATCTAAAAATTAAATATTAAGAAATCTGAAGGCGAAAAAGACAAAATCGATTATGTGTTTTCAAAGGAAAAGACTTAACAAAGAACAAAATTTGTCCAGAGTGTTTTTTTTCTCTGTTTTTCTTGTTTTTATTTTACCAGAGGTATTGATTATATTTATAGAAATATTTCATATTTTCATTAATTAACAACATAAATCCCAATTAAAGACAAATTTAATATATCAGTTTGCACTATATATTAAAAACTTAAATCTAAAATCTCACGAAAATATTATATATTCCACTAATTAGTTAGTTTATATTAGTGAGTCACTATAATCAGATATATCAATAAAATAAATATCAACTGAAATGAAAGATGCTTGGGAGTATTGCAAAAGAAGTATTGAATATATATAACTAAGAAAGTACTTGAAGTCCTAATCAATTAAATAAATCAAAATATTCTTATTAAAAATATTATTGAAAGTGTAGAAACGATGGTTTTAATCATTATTTATAAATAAATCAAAGAACTTATGAAATACATCAATTAGTCAATTTTAGTTTTAATCTTATTTAATTAATATAAAATAACAAAATTAATTGAAAAACTTATATTTACGAAATTATATAATTACTGACTTTATGAATTTTCAAAGAGATATTTCAAATATATAAGAAATTAAATTGTGTGTGTTTTTTTCCTCTGTTTTTTTACTTTTATTTTATATATGTAAAACTAATTGAATATCACTTTTATTGTGTTTTGCTATATTTTCAATTTTCATAATTTCATAATTTCTAGCTTTCCTCTGGAGACCTATTTTTTAAGCGGCAGGAAAGGATATGCTTGCTTCTTGTGCAGATTTTTTTTTTAAGTAGCAGCCAATAATTTAGGTAACAATATTTACTACTTATTAATTGAGGTAATTAATTTAGGTAATTAATAAATAGGTTAGGAAATGATGATGTGTTAACCAAAGCATGAGAATATGACACATGAGCAACCGAAGCATCAGAAGATGACATGTGGCAGCCGAAGCATGGGAAGTTGCCATGTAGGCTCAGCATATTCTGCATTAGTATATAGGGTGATAATAGTTATTTAATAATTATTACACATTTATATTTGGTAATCAGTTATATACATATATAATTGAAATGTAAGTTATTATATATATATATATAGGAAATATATCATATGAAAACTAATTACCTTGTGAAAGCTAGAAACATCTGTAGGTCAATGATATTAGTTATCTAACAGTTGTATATGAGTAGGATTATATGCATTTATGTATTTTTTATTGCATTATTGTTGCATATACTAGCGACCAGTTTGATGCAACAAATAATAACAAATATGCAATGAAATTGCTTAATAATGCAACATGTATAGATTGGTTTCTAGATTTTACCATTAAGGGGGGTTTCCAACATAATCAATCAATATATATATATATATATATATATATATAATCTTAGTTATATTCCGGGATATCCTTCCCTTATTGGTGTCTTACCTAATACTGCTTATAGGGGGGATAGAGATATGAAAGGTTTTAGACCCTTCCAGAGGTAGTAGGATCCTGTTAGATGTCGTACCTTAACTAGGAATCCTATATATGGAAGGACTCTTATTGTAATGCCTATATAAAGACCCCTCTATTCATTGTTATCAATACAATTAATTTGCTGTCTTTTAAACGCATTATCAGCACGTAGCTCGAAGACGAAAAAAAAAACTGGTCCTGCACCATCGGCGCCGTCCAGCACCGTCGCCGCCGCCCAGCACCCAGTCCCGCCGCTGCCAGCCGCCCAGCCACCACCGCCGGACCACCACCACCACCGCCGGACCATCACCGCCGCCGAACGCCTCCGCCGATCACCGCCGCCGAACACCTCCGCCGGCCACCACCGCCGATCCAGTCCAGCCGACCACCGCCGGACCATCGCCGTCGATCCAGTCTAGCCGACCACTACCGGACCATCGCCGCCAACCATCACCGCCGATCCAGTCCAGCCACCACCGCCGCTGACCGCCGCCGCCGCCGGCCAGCTCCAGCCCAGCCAAGTCCGACCCGGTTTAGAACCTCGGACCAAAACCCGAACATCAACTTATTTTTGGAAGCCGCCAAAATTGCGCCCCCGGTTTCACGTCGTCGCATCGAGTACCAACCGGTAGATCGAAGCACACCATATATTCATCCATATCACGTGCCTAATTTTATAATCGAGGTAATTATCTGACTTGTCCCTATTCAATGCTCTCCTTTTGGGGAATTTTTCTTTTGGGGACATGGGTTATTGGGTTCTTTATCTCCCACGCTACTTTGCGGTGGATGAGACCGCGAGAGAAGTCGGTATCTCTGTGTGTCGAAGAAAACTGTGTGACGGTCCTGGGGGAGTCACGGAATTGTTGAAAGTCGATACTTGTGGTTGTTACATACACCACGTATCTGGGTGCGATTTGATATCGCTATTTTTTATCGACTTTACTAAACAACAACTAAGCGAAGTACATCGAGTAACGATTATGTTACACGCTTTTAAAAGCATAGATTGTGACCGTTTACATTGTCAGTGAAAATCCAACAAGACTAACTTCCTATTGTTTATATTTTGTAGATGGCACAAAGCTCCAATGTTCATCCGGAGTTTGACATCCTTGACCATGCTGGTAAAGAGTACCATAGGTGGGTCTCAGATGTTCACTTGGCGTTCGTGGGTAAGAGATTTACCACCACCATCTTTCCCTCTAATGAGCCTACCACTCAAGAACCGAGCGAGGAAACCAAGGCTAATGCACTGATGTACTTGCGTAGACATATACATCCGTTGTTAAAAAAGTGTTACATGAATTTGCAAACCCCCAACGAACTATGGAATACACTCGAACAACGATTTAATAATGTGCATGATCAGTGCTTCCCCGAATTGCAACTTCAGTGGGAGCAAATCCGGTTTTTGGATTATACGAATGTGGAGGCCTATAACCAAGCCATCCTTGATCTTCGCATTGATCTTGGGTTTTGTGGTGTCAAGAAGTCTTATCAAGATTCTTATAAATGGGGCAGCACCCCATTTCATTTCATCTCGTTCTTTTGCCTCTAGCTTCACCATATTTCGTCCCCAAAAGATTTCCATCCCCTTTTAACACACTTAGATCACTTATTACTGAATCATTGAGATTGGAAGATACTACTTGATCATTGAAGACTACTTATATTGGACTTTGGAGTGGAAATCATCACAAGTCGGCGTTGAAGCAACCAGAGTTGGATTCTACTTATAGTCTCAGTATTTTCTTCATCTTAAGGTATGTTATACTACTTCCAACCTTGAAGTTATGTTATTAAGGACAATATGATCACATTACCAAGATTAGTAGATCACTTTGACGATGTATGCAACCTAGTATCATGTTTAAACAATGATGATCGAGTTATTATGGTTAAGAACACCGTAGTCGAACCTTGTTATGGCAAAGGATGAGAATAGTGTTCTGAGAATTATAAACCATATAAAATGTTATCATCATATTGATCGTAAACTTAGTGTTGATTTCCACTTTTACTATATGGATTTTGGAAAGAATCATCAAAGTTGAACTCTTTCTTACAAGTTGGAATAAGTAGTTCCCCTTCAGGATAAGCCTGGATTTAATGACGATATTAGATCAAGTACATCAACCATAGACTAGCCGAATTTTGCATGAGTATTATAATCAAGATTGAGAATAGTGTTACGATGATATTCGTATCCTTGAATTTGAAGATATTAAATCCGTAGATCATTCGTGAGCATGATATATATTTGAAGGTGTTATAAGTTACTCACCGAGGATTTCGTAATACTCCGTCACTAATCGAGACAGTCGTCTGCCCAGTGAGAAACTGACATGCATGTTTAACGTACGTTAAGATTTGTAACTAACGTACGCTATCTTGCATAGTTAATGTACGCTACGTTTGGTACGTAACGTACATTATACTATCAGGCGAGTCAAGTCGACTGATCAGAGAGGAACTGTCGGTATACGTTTAGCATACGCTAGACTTCATAGTTTACGTACGCTAACAAGTAAGTTTAATGTACGTTACGAAGGATTTGTAACGTACGTTAAGTTGGTCAGACAGCTTCGTTTTATGAACTTTCAACCGTAATTTGGATTGTTAGATGTTCGTTCGACCTAAGATGAATTCTATATTATTTCTCTTGTTTAAGGTTCGAGCCTTGCTACGTGATTGATCGAGTGAGGTGACCTTCGAGTGTTTTGATATTCGTAGAAGTATTATTCTTGTCTCCGAATCGAGCCAAGTACCTTAATTGTTTTATATATTGATGTTATACATATTGTCGTGCATCTATATTGTTGTTGTATGTCCACCACGTGTTGGTACGACGGGATCATCTTGGGATCTATGCTTGCGTGCGCTGAATCATTGGATGGGTTTTTCCACCCCGTGTTGGTCCGACAGGATAATCTTGGGGTCTAGGCAGTGAACGCTGGATCATTGGAATTACCATGCGTATGTTGTGATATCATGTTGTGATTATCATGTGTGTATATTATTATTATTCTTCGTGAGATGGTGAATAATTTGTTGTGGTACTTGTACTAGCATCATTGTGCTAACCCCTTCGGGGGTGAACATTTGTTTATGTTCAGGATCCAGGAGAGCGGGAAAACAACCACTGGAGCTGCATGACGACGAGGGTGCAGAGTGATGTTCCGGTCGGGTTTATTTGTCTGTTGTTTGTATCTTTTCAATAAGTACTTGTGTATGCAGTCGTTTGTGATGTATTTGGATTTGGTGATGTATTAATACTTTTCCATTGAACATTCGTATTTTCAGTATTTGGTCAAAAACTGTTGTATCTTAATTCTGTTATTTTCATCTGTTGGTATCTGTCAGTGTCCTTTTAGTTCTTCAGCCTTGTAAATTCTTATGTAAAGGATTTACGGCGCTGTAATATTCCTGAACATATCAGGGGTGTTACATATACATCCGTATAAATTCGTGCACTTCGACAACAATGATTTCATGTAGCTACAATTCGTATATCAAGGTACTTGTCTTGGTAATCTCTCACGAATACTTCCGAAAATACGGTTGATTGGAGAAATCCGGAACTCCAATGAAAATGGCGATCGGAAAGGCTCAACACCGGATTTTTTGTAGGGAATTCATCCCTAATATCCTATCATCAAATAAACAACAAATCACACGAGGAAAAACATCGCAATACGACCAAAAATCTCTCTACGGCATTTCCCCGGACACCTTGAACGCATCAAACGAAAGTTCATATAAACGACGAATCGGAAATGATAAAACCGTGAAAAGATGATGAAAATGATAGAACACAACTCAATCTTCGATTACCCATCAGAAATATGAGTTAAAACGATCAAATCGGACAAAGTCAACTAAAATCCCCAAAACTAGATTTTAGGAAATCATACCTTGATTCGATGGATCGAAGAAGGTTATAGGTTGATTAATCGATGCTATGAACTCAAAAACGACGTGGATTGGAAGATATACACCATGCCTTCGTGTTCTACAATCCTTGGTCGCGGAGGATATGAGTTGGGGTAAGAAAATGGGTGAAGAACACGTCTGCCGGGTCATTATATAGATCCTGCACGACGCACGAGCAGACACGCACGAGCACCGGCCGTGCGTGACTCGTGTGCCAAGAACCTGCCGGAACACATCTGGGAGTCTTCCGGACACGCACGAGCATAATGCTCGGGCGTCCGGTCGTGTGGCCTGCTCGTGCGCGGCACTGTCTGGCCTCTGCCGCACCGCACGAGCACCGCGCAGCTCGTGCGCGCCTACTACTTCTTGCCCAGTGCCGCACGAGCGCCGGCCCGTGCGCCTTGCTCGTGCGCCCTGCTCTTGCGCGGCCCTGTGGATCGCCGCAGTGTCCGCCCCCTGCACGAGCGCCGCACGAGCGCCTCGTCCGTGTGGGCCGCTGTGTACTGCCGGCCATCGCACACTGGCCGCGGTGCCCAGCCGCCATGACTCGACGATCCGATTTTCCGAAATCGCTCGGAAATGAACATGAATAAACGCTCGCAGACAACAATACAACAAATCACCACATATGGCCATAAACACAAAATCAGTCGTCGAGAAAAATAATAGGAACGCTCGACAACCGAGAAATTTCCGGTCTAAGAAAAAATTTAAATTAATCAGAATAAAAATCTCGGGTATTACATTCTACCCCCCTTAAAATAAGTTTCATCCCGAAACTTAAAATAGAGAGCGCTGAAACAATCAAGGAAAAATAACTACTTGCTCAGCCCCAAAACATCACGAGCAATGCACGAATGCGAGGTTCTAGAAATACAATGAACGAACCTAGCAAGTATCTGGTACGTGAGTTGAGGCGATAAAAAAAAATGTATGTGAACACGATAAGTCGAGGTGGAGTATGAATTTGGAGACAAAAGCTCCAAGAGTTAAGAAAATCACAAAACGGCTCTGAAACCATGTTTCGAGCTTGACCAACCGCGTCCAAGCTCATAACACATTTGGAAATGTTAATTTCACGCGTGGGAATATTAGTTTCGAGCAAAATTTTGCAAGGATCAAGTTCAGATGTGGAAAGACCACAATAATCCATGGAGTCTGACAAAACAAATCTGAAATCATTCGGAGGACGGTAGGCTAGGTAGAACATGGTAGTTTAAAATCGTCGAGAGGATCACAATTGAATTACCAACAATGAAAGGTCACATAATACCGGAAATACTAAGAAAAGTACGGGTAATACACTCCCCCATACTAAAAGGACATTACGATCCCGAAACGTAGAACAACAAGAGATGTAAACGTAAAACAATGAAACGAAAAACGATCGAAGTCACGATTGTTGGAACCAGCAACGATTAAGACACAGTACAAGATCTTCATTCTCCCGTACTAGAATCTTCAAAAGGAAACATAGTTTTTCGGGACACTCTCCGATCACTTGCTCTATTCTCCAATAGGGTAGCATTCTTTGCTAATTCGGAAACTATCTCACAATGTTACTCCCGATGACCTTCACACCCGCACCGGTAACAAGTCAAGAGTGGAAAGGGATAATTTGCACGATCATGTCCCTGACGATTGCAGTTGAAGCACCTTCTCTTCTTACCAAGAGTCACCGATGCTGACTTGGGATTCCCAGCGCTCACTCCCGATCGCGAAGACGACGCGTTCGAACGACGTGGAGGTTTGGGAGCCTTAGACTCTTCACCACCCAAAAATTTCCCAGATGTCCTCGGTCTCTTCGCTTCGCTCGTGGGCTCGACCTCTGAGGAGATTTCATAGGATATCGTTTGATCTTGATACTCCTTCACCGTAGCAGGAATCGTTGTCGTACGAACCAGCTCACTGCTTCCATTCCCATCATCACGTCTACGTCCGCCGAGGCTCGACATACTAATGCAGATAATACCGTTCAACAATATTAATTAATCAGTCGTACAATATACCACAATTATCAACACGAGTTTTAGTTAGCATCCTTAGAATAACAGTAATATCGTAAAGCACAAAGTTTTATGAAGTCAATTTCGAGTCCTTTGACGAGGACGATCATTATATGTATGCACTTAATGAAAACAAATTTTTGAAAAAGAGGGCTAGTCACGTTACGCCCAAGACTTGTAAATACTGTCTTTTATTTTGGAAGAGGATGTTCATACAACGAATTTCAAAATTATTTTAAGTAATGCATCAAAGAAAGTTGAAAATTGAATCGTAAAAAATCTGAAATATTTCCAAAAGTGCTGAGTTCCAAATATCATAAATTGAAAATCTTTCCTCTTCCACCAAAAATGTTTAATCGAAAGGTTTTTCACCAAAATACGTGACTATTTGACATGACGACATTAAATTGTGGGTTTTCACAACGTTAGAAAATTTCAAAGCACCACTTTAAATGTTCGTGATATTACAGCGCCGTGGGACCTGCGCCGGAACCCACTAGGCTAAAAATCATTTTTTTTAAATGTTCAAAATGCCAGAAAGGCCGATGTCGGTAATATTCTCAAATACTCACAAAAGTCATTTATAAAATATCTAATACCGTCAAAATGTGCAAGACCAAAAATTATTAAGACTCGGTTTGGGGAATCGGTTTTTGGAAATAAAACTCAGTTTGCAAGATACCAAAAGCCATCTCAAAATACTCACGCAGCGGATAAAATTAACACTCAAAGATTTACTCTAATGAAATGTAGAAACCGATAAATATGCTCGACTTCCGAAGCATACTACATAACCATTTTTACTCGGACCGTATACGCATACTATATCCTAAAACAATAATATCACCAACAAGTTCCAATCCCTAGTTCACATTAAACACATTAGCACAATATAATCAAATACATATATAAAGGGACGATCAGGAGACTTACCATCACGGATTGCTTGAAGATGATGTCGGAACCACGATACTAATCACAACTCTGATGCGCGTGACTTACACCGGACATGGACTTGACCCAATGGCCTAGGTTTTTCGCAAACCTAAGCTCCAATACCATATTTGTAACACCCCCAGAATACGACCGGGAATGTCACACGCCGTAGACCCTTATCACAAGGATCTACTAGGCTAAACTCCATAAGACTACTCAAAGATTGACCGACCGGGGTCAAAATTAAATACAAAGCAGACCGACAAGGTCATTAACCAATTCAGAAACTAACGAAATTCACATTACAATGACAATAATAAACTTGAGCACAGAAAAGAATGACAACTCAATTTAAAAAATGAAAACTACACCCATGCAAGGGTGAATACTCGAACGATAGAGAAATACCGACCAAAATGAAACAAAAGAAAAGACTCTGACTCTGGTGTGATTAGCATCATTGTCCTCCATCTCCTTCCAAGCCAATCCTGTGACTGCTCCCGAGCTACCAAAACCTGAGCGCATAACAAGCACCCACCCCCCGAAAACTTGGGGGTTAGCAAACTGGAATTTTACTAGTGCAAGTACATAATGTACAAGATATACGAAAAGTATCAACACAAACTCAACCGCCACGAAGCCTTAACATAAACCACACATTCAAACAAACAGCACATCAAAACATCCGTTTACACAAGGTGAAAGGTAATCACATAGCCATAGTCTCTTTACGGATCATAACACCAGTGAAACTTTAAGCAAGCCCAATGAGTTAAAAGATCTAGCTTGAAAAGCCCCTTTTATAAAAGGAAAAGCAATTTGGTAAGATAGTTTGAAAACGTTATTATTGACTAGGGCCGTCTTGGGGTTTTGAAAATCGAATGGGAACACTTTTGGAAAAATAAAATTCAAAAGCTCTCGGGTCCTTGACCCAACATATGGAAAACAATTACACGAAAAACAAGTTAACGTTATTCGGGGTCATCGACCCAATTTATAGAACACTGTAACAAACGAAATCATTACAACATCTCACAGGGGTCTCAACCCAATCCAAATAACATCATCACGAGATCAATCATCTCAACATTTCACAGGGTCTTCGACCCAATACACAGAATAGCACCACAATACAATCAAAGGCACCGCCTCTCAGTCGACAAATCCTGCTCAAGACCCCTGATTAATTAACCCTCGAGATTTCACAAACATCCTTGGTTAACTAACCCTGATACCAACGTTTGAAAATCAAGTTGAATAAACTTTCAGAAATACGAATCACAGTCTATATCGAGACCAGTATTTGAAAAGAGTTGAAAGAACCTTGAATTACGAAAATCATTTGGTAACGGGGTCTTAGCTATCACTCAAATATCCGTTACCAATAAGCCTGCCAGGAGCCTCCCTTGCACACCTGTGCACCGGCGTTCACTCCACTATGTTGGCCGCCCCTTGAACATGTCACCGCGCCAGCGATCACTCCCAAAAGAGCCGCCCCTTGCACGTGCATTTGGTAACACCGGTGTTCACCAATCATATGGAGCTGCACATTACAGCGTACACCAGGCCGGAGTGCACGCCCCGCCCTCAGAGGTTCCCGGATACGACGTTTCTCACAACAAGTATCCACATTGTTCCAAACATCAAGCACACAGACAAACGTTACAACAATTATCAACTCAGTACACCAAGTCACACAAATTATCCGTCAGTCCATAACAACACAGCTAAACAATATCACGCACGTTATCAATCAAAACTCAATCACAATAAGCCTTCAGGCATAACCAACCAACGCCGCACATATGTCTCTATATTGCAACTCAACCGAGTACATATATATATATATATATAAACTTACTATATTATATCTATAAGTATAGTTCATCCCTCAATCCAAGTTGAGTACGTCAACTAGTGTTAGTATTCGTCCCCCGGCATTCACCAACATAAGCATATATATATATATATATATATCAATATACGTATACACATACATATATTTGACATATAAATATATATATATATATATCCCTCTATATATATACATACACACACACACACACACACACACATATATATATAGATATATATATAATTCGACAACAATGATTTCACGTAGCTACAATTCGTATATCAATGTACTTGCCTTGGTAATCTCTCACGAATACTTCCGAAAATACGGTTGATTGGAGAAATCCGGAACTCCAATGAAAACGGCGATCGGAAAGGCTCAACACCAGATTTTTTGTAGGGAATTCATCCCTAATATCCTATCATCAAATAAACAACAAATCACACGAGGAAAAACATTGCAATACGACCAAATTTCTCTCTGCGGCATTTCCCTGGACACCTTGAAGGCGTCAAACGAAAGTTCATATAAACGACGAATCGGAAATGATAAAACCGTGGAAAGATGATGAAAATGATAGAACACAACTCAATCTTTGATTACCCATCAGAAATATGAGTTAAAACGATCAAATCGGACAAAGTCAACTAAAATCCCCAAAACTAGATTTTAGGAAATCATACCTTGATTCGATGGATCGAAGAAGGTTATAGGTTGATTAATCGATGCTATGAACTCAAAAACGACATGGATTGGAATCTATACACCATGCCTTCATGTTCTACAATCCTTGGCCGCGGAGGATATGAGTTGGGGGAAGAAAATGGGTGAAGAACACGTCTGCCGGGTCATTATATAGATCCTGCACGACGCACGAGCAGACACGCATGAGCAACGGCCGTGCATGACTCGTGCGCCAAGAACCTGCCGGAACACATCTGGGAGTCTTCCGAACACGCACGAGCATAATGCTCGGGAGTCCGGTCGTGTGGCCTGCTCGTGCGCGGCACTGTCTGGCCTCTGCCGCACCGCACGAGCACCGCGCACGAGCACTGCTCGTGCGCGCCTGCTACTTCCTGCCCAGTGCCGCACGAGCGCCGGCCCGTGCACCATGCTCGTGTGCCCTGCTCGTGCGTGGCCCCCCGGGACTGCCTAGCAGTCATCCTGTCCCGCACGAGCGCCGCACGAGCGCCTGTCCGTGTGGGCTGCTCGTGTGTACCTGGCCGGTCACTGCCGCACCTGGCCGGCCGGTGCCCAACCGCCATGACTCGACGATCCGATTTTCCGAAATCGCTCGGAAACGAACATGAAGAAACGATCTCGGACAATTATACAACAAATCACCACATATGGCCATAAACACAAAATCAATCGTCGAGAAAAATAATAGGAACGTTCGACAACCGAGAAATTTCCGGTCTAAGAAAAAATTCAAATTAATCAGAATAAAAATCTCGGGTATTACAGTCTCGTGGCGAAATTGAGTGCCTTGCTGATAGTGGAACAACCCACACTATTCTTTGGAATAGGCAATTATGTAAGGATATTGTGCCATATATATCCTCAGTGACAACAATGATTGGTTCCTCCCAAGTAATTCAAGGGAGGGGACCTGCTCATTTCTTGCTACCTAATGGGACGCATATTAATGTCACAAATGCTCTCTATGCCCCAAGAGCAAACCGAACCTTGCTAAGTTTTAGGGACATCCATGCCAATGGTTATCACCTTGATACACACTGTGAGAATGGGACAGACTTTTTGTGTGTTACTCTAGCAGAATGCGGAAGACGCCGCGTTCTCGAGAAACTTATGAGTCTAAGTAGTGGTTTATACCACACTACAATAAGGGTTATTGAATCTTATGCAGTGAGTTACGAACTTTGTGATTCCGAAGCATACCAACTATGGCATGACTGACTCGGCCACCCTGGACGCGACATGATGATTCGCATTTTGAAAAACTCACATGTTCATTCGTTTTTCAAGTCTAAAAAATGATTTGAAGCACCACTTGATATCGGCATTGATGTGAGTGAGCTTGATACCGTATCACCGGGATTAGAGATAGCATGACCTGATAAGGTTGACGGTGCATATTTCGTAAATCCCGAGGCTTCCGTGGTAATTTCCAATGCCCATAAATCATTTTGAAAAGCCTGGTCACTAGCAAAGTTGATACCCTCTCCGTCCTTTGCTAAAGACTCAACACAAAACATTCTCTTCTTACAAAGAATTCAAGGGGACATTTCTTGACCTATTCAACCAGAGTGCGGACCATTTAGATACTTTATGGTTCTGGTTGATGCATCGACGCGATGGTCACACGTTGCTCTGCTATCCACAAGAAACGCTGCATTTGCTAAAGTCCTAGCACAAATCATCAAGTTACGGGCTAACCACCCCGACTTTCCAATCCCGTTATTAAGATTGGACAATGCTGGTGAGTTTACGTCAAAGTCTTTTGACGACTATTGCATGTCGATTGGGATTGAAGTTGAACATCCCGTCCCCCATATTCATTTGCAGAATGGCCTTGCTGAGGCTATGATTAAGCGGTTACAGCTTATCGCCCGATCACTCGTATTGCGCAACTTGCCGATTTCTACCCGGGGTTATGCAATTTTGCATGCGGCTATACTTATTCGCTTTTGACCCACTGCCAATCTGTAATACCCGAGATTTCTGCTATGTATTTGGAACTTGTGATATTGTAATTGTTGCATCTTGATCTGAGCATTATTCTCCGTATTTCATAATCCGGTGTTGTTAAGTGTGTGATTTCATGAGTGTGACTTAAATTTGTGATTCTGCGCATGTAGCGCACGCTATCGATTAAGTATAGCGTACGCTAACTTGGATCCATAGCGCACGCTGTGAAGGAACCTTAGCGCACGCTATACGGGGTCAATATGATTGAGACGTGTGGTAGGTGAGATCAGGCCGGGGATCTTGGTCGGATTGTGTCGGGATGAACCTGGACGGCTTTCGAGAAAAAGCCAAGTCAACGCGTTAGCGCACGCTACTCATATGAGGATAGCGCACGCTAAAGGCTGAGTACAGTGAAATCAGTAACGTTTCAAATTACCCTGTATTGTGTTGATGGAATCGTGAGGATTCGCATCGTTGGATTCCGATGACGGAAGTCCGTTTTGCATGTTTTATTATGCACTGATGATTTATGTATTATGATACTTGTACTAGCATTGTTTTGCTAACCCCTTAGGGGGTGGACATTGTTTTGATGTTCAGGTAGCCGAGGAGCGGGGAAGCAACCACAGTACCGATAGGACGATGAAATGGCTCAGTGATGTGGTTGATGTTTATTGTTATTGTGATTTGTCTTTTTGGTTCATTTAGTACTCGAGTACGTATGTTTTAATAATGTCATTTTCGATATGGTTGTATAAGTTAACTCATTCGATCAGTTGAACCAATTCTGTATTTTTGAACTTCAGTTGTACGGTTGGATCATATTTGCATTTCTTTTAAATTAGCCTTGTAAATCCTTACTTAAAGGGTTTACGGTGCTGTAATTATTCCGAATATCTCGGGGTGTTACAGATTATGGTATCGGATCTAAGATTCATGGATATCTTGGCAGTCGGGTTTGTTGGGTCTCTTTACGTTATTTGATTATTGGTCGGTTGTAACATCACTGCTGAGCCAGCATCGTCGTGTGGACCGTGGTTGTAAGTTTCCTAATCTCAAATACTACTGTTTTATTTAATTCATGTTTTGTAAACATTGATGGACTTCCTTTTAGAAAGTTTGCCCTGGATATTGAGTATTTGTGTTTACAGTATGTTGAGAGGAGGTCGTGGATGCGGACGCGGTCGTGGACGCGGACGTGGAAATGCGAGACAAGAAGATTCAGTGTCTACCCCAGAAATAACCGCTAGTCGAATGGATTCTCATTCCGGAGGACAACAGGGATCAGCAAATAATAATGCAGATCCTAATGTGCCGGGAGTGCTTCAAACAGTGGTTGCTCGATAAACCAGTTTGCTCAAGTTGTGGATCGCATGCAGACGGCGATGGGACAAAGAAAGATAACATGGATAATCGGGAGATAAATGGCTTATCGAGGTGATCAAATTGCATCCTCCGAAATTTGACGGTTCTCGAGACGCTTTCTTGGGATCACCGGGTCAAGGAATTAGAGAAGATTTTTATGGGATTAACTGTCCCAACGATAGAAAAGTTACGGTCGCCCAAGATCTTCGACAGGAGGCTTTCGACTGGTGGGAGGCCATTCGACCTGAGGAGCATAATGTTGACTGGACGGAATTCAAATTAATGATGGAAGCGCAGTATTGTCCTCGCCCAGTTAGAGAGGCCCGAGTTCGGGAGTTTTTCTCACCACAAAATTCAGAAGCATCTGTGACGGACGTGATTAAGACTTTTAATCACCAGCTGACTTATGTGCGCCACTTGGTCAGAACCAAGGCGGAGAGGATTTTTCATTTCGACATGCGAATGAAGCCGGAAATTCAACAATATATGTCCGGATTTGAATGTACCACCTTGCGACAGTATCAAGACAAGGCGCTGGCCTATGATATGAAAGAGGCGGCAGTAGAGAAATCAACGGAAGCAAAGAAGCAGAAAGTGGCTGCAACTTCACAGAGAATAAAAGTAGTGGGCCTCACAGGGGCCAGTCCTCTTTTCATTCATCCAGGAGGCCTCCACATCCGTCTCGAGGTGGAAAGAAGTTTCGGGCAGCACCAACCGTTTCAGACGCAGGGAAGAAATATTATAACTGTGGCAAAGTGGGGCATGTTCGACGTGACTGTTTCGTGCCTGCTGTGACCTGTTTCGAGTGTGGACAGGAAGGGCATCGCGCAACATTTTGTGGGAATGCGACCCGATCTTTTGGTACTCGCACTCCTGTACCGGTTCTGAAGGACACTAGTGTAAACCAGACGCAGCAAAGCGGTTTCCCGCAGCAGAATGTTGGGAAAAGAGAGGCATCCAGCACTGGGTCCGTTCCTCCGCGTATTTACGAGATGAAGAAGGACGATCAGAACACAGATGTTGCATCAGGTACGATTCAGATCCTTTTGCAACCAGTTAGTATCTTATTCGATTCGGGAGCTACGCATTCTTTTATATCTTTGAACTGTGTTAATCGTTTGAAAATCTCGTGCTTGTATAATTGTGAACCTTATTGGCCATCGAATCTTATTGTAGTTGACATCTACGGTGACGATTTAATTCTCGGAGATGATTGGCTCAACCGTTATGGAGCTATTCTGAATTACCGAAAGAGAGTCATTTCTATCATTGCGGATGACGGATCTGAAACTTATTCCAAGGGTGGAGACCGGGAAGCTCGGGAAAATTGATCAAAGCAATGAAAGCTGTGAAATTACTAAAGCCGGGATGTCATGGACTTTGGTGCTATGCCATGAGGAAAGAGGAAGGAGTAGAGCTCTCGTCTATTTCAGTTGTGAATGAGTTCTCAGATGTATTTCCTGACGAACTACCTGGGTTACCTCCGAAGAGAGAAGTGAAGTTCACTATCGAATTAGAGCCTGGAGCAGCTCCTATTTCCAGAGCACCATACCGCATGGCGCCAACCGAGATGTATGAACTCAAGAAGCAACTGGAGGAATTGTTACAGAAGGGTTATATTCAACCTAGCGTTTCTCCTTGGGGAGCGCCCGTTCTCTTTGTCTGGAAGAAAGACGGATCCCTCCGACTGTGTATTGATTATAGGGAGCTCAACAAGATGACGATCAAGAATAAGTATCCTATACCTCGGATCGACGACTTGTTTGATCAACTGCAAGGGGCAAGGGTATTCTCGAAGATTGACTTGCGATCAGGATACCATCAGCTGAGAATTAAGGAATCGGATATACCAAAGTCTGCTTTCAGGTCCCGATACGGGCATTATGAATTTGTAGTGATGCCATTTGGACTTACCAATGCTCCTACGGTATTCATGCAATTGATGAATCGGGTATTCTTAGAATACTTGGATAAATTTGTGGTCGTCTTCATTGATGACATCTTGATATCGAAGGACGCAGAGGAGCATGACGAACATTTGCGTGTGGTTTTGAGCACCTTGAGGAAGGAACAGCTGTATGCAAAGCTTTCCAAATGCGAGTTCTGGCTTAGGGAAGTAACTTTCCTTGGGCATGTGATATCAACTGACGGAGTTCAGGTGGACCCGAAGAAAGTCGAAGCAATTTTGGAATGGGAAGCTCCTAATAACGTGAAAGAAGTCCGGAGTTTCTTAGGACTTGCTGGATATTATCGCCGCTTTGTAGAGGGATTCTCCAAAATTGCTCGTCTGCTCACTCAGCTGTTACAGAAAACTCAAAAGTTTACGTGGGATGAGAAATGCCAGGCTGGTTTTGATGAACTTAAGAAGAGACTGACGACAGCACCTATATTAGCTTTACCAGATGGGACTGATGGATTCATGGTATACAGCGACGCTTCAAATCAAGTTCTGGGATGTGTGTTGATGCAGAAGGATAAGGTGATTGCCTATGCTTCTCGGCAGTTGAAACCGTATGAGGTTAATTACCCGACTCACGATCTTGATTTTGGATTGAAAATTTGGAGACATTATTTGTACGGCACTCATTGTCAGATCTTTATAGATCATAAGAGCCTCAAGTACATTTTCAGCCAGAAAGAATTAAACATGAGGCAGAGAAGGTGGCTGGAATTGATCAAGGATTACGACTTGGAGATTCTCTATCATCCGGGTAAAGCAAACGTAGTAGCCGATGCATTGAGCCAGAACTGTTTCTCTCGAGTGTTGGAAGCACTTACATCCCAAACCAAAGATTCAACGGAACCGATCCTCAAGGGATTGAAGTATGGGCACCAGGAATCCAAGGGCAACTATATGTGATGGAACTGACTTCATCACTAGTCGAGGAGATCAAATCTAAGCAGTTGAACGATTCTCTGATCCTTCGGTTATATGACGAAGTGAAGAAAGGAAAAGCCCAAGGATTCGTGATACAAGATGATGGAGTTCTGAGATTTCATAGTCGACTTTGCGTTCCCGATAATGAGGAATTGAGACGGACAATTCTAAAGGAAGCTCACAACGCGCCCTATTCTATTCACCCGGGCAGCAGTAAAATGTATAAGGATCTTAAACAAAGCTTCTGGTGGGGGAATATGAAGAAGGACGTAGCAGAGTACGTTTCGAAGTGTTTGAATTGTCAGCAGGTTAAGATTGAATATCAGCGACCTGCCGGAATGTTAAAGCCGCTTCCGATCCCTGAATGGAAGTGGGAGGATATCTCGATGGATTTCATCACCAATATGCCAAGAACCAAAACGGGAATGAACATGATTTGGGTTATAGTTGATCGACTAACCAAGTCGGCTCATTTCCTAGGAATTAAAGATACTTGGGGACCCGAGGGATTGGCGCGAGTATTTATTGCGGAGATAGTCAGATTGCATGGGACGCCAAAGACCATTATTTCAGATCGAGATGGTCGTTTCGTGTCGAACTTTTGGAAGGCAGTTCATAGGGCTTTGGGGACCGATTTAAACTTTAGCATGGCTTATCATCCTCAGACGGACGGTCAGTCCGAAAGGACTATATAAACAGTAGAAGACATGCTTAGAGCTTGTGCTTTGGATTGGTCAACTGATTGGGAAGTCCATTTGCCGTTGATTGAATTCACCTACAATAATAGTTAGCATGCTTCTATTAAGATGGCATCATTTGAAGCTTTGTACGGGAGAAGATGCCGATCACCCCTGTGCTGGGATGATTCTTCGGATTTGATCGGGACGGAACCGAAATTGATAGTTCAGACTCAAGAGAAGATAGCTCTGATTCGGGAAAGACTGTTTACTGCTCAGAGTCGACAAAAGTCTTATGCAGATGTACGTCGTCTCCCTCTAGAGTTCGACATTGGGGACCACGTACTATTGAAGGTGTCTCCTACATGAGGAATTTTCCGTTTTGGGAGGAAAGGCAAGCTGAGTCCGAGGTATATCGGACCATTTGAGATCCTCGAAAGAGTTGGGGATTTAGCATACAGGTTGGCCTTACCGCCATCGCTGAGTCACGTTCACAATGTGTTTCACGTATCCCAATTGAGGAAGTATGTACCAGACCCCAGTCACATCATTGATTTCGACGAGATCGAGATAGCTAATGACGGTACCTTCGAAGAGAGACCCATCAAGATACTTGAGAGTCGGATCAAACAATTGAGGAATAAACCAATAAACTTGGTTAAAGTGAAATGGTCACGACACGGAGTTGAAGAGGCCACTTGGGAAACGGAGGACAGTATAAAGACTAGATATCCAGAGTTGTTTTCATCTTAAGTTTCGGGACGAAACTTCTTTTTAGGGAGGAAGGATGTAATACCCGAGATTTCTGCTATGTATTTGGAACTTGTGATATTGTAATTGTTGCATCTTGATCTGAGCATTATTCTCCGTATTTCATAATCCGGTGTTGTTAAGTGTATGATTTCATGAGTGTGACTTAAATTTGTGATTCTTCGCATGTAGCGCACGCTATCGATTAAGTATAGCGTACACTAACTTGGATCCATAGCGCACACTGTGAAGGAACCTTAGCGCACGCTATACGGGGTCAATATGATTGAGACGTGTGGTAGGTGAGATCAGGCCGGGGATCTTGGTTGGATTGTGTCGGGATGAACCTGGACGGCTTTCGGGAAAAAGCCAAGTCAACGCGTTAGCGCACGCTACTCATATGAGGATAGCGCACGCTAAAGGCTGAGTACAGTGAAATCAGTAACGTTTCAAATAGCCGTTAGCGCACGCTATGAATATGGACGAGCGTGCGCTAATAACCATTTTCTATATATAGGACAACATCCTTTTTCATATTTTCAGACTTTTCACTCCCCCATCCGAATTCTTAAACTTAGAAAGTCACTCTCTTCATCCTAAACACTTCTTGCCGGCATCCTAGCTCGTGTTGAAGATTGTAGATCATTGGGGATTGGTGTTCAAGCCTTCGACGTTGGATTGCTTCGAATTTCCTCCTTGTTCTTCACTACTTTGAGGTAGGTGATTCTTCACCAATATTAGTAGTATTCTGAAGGACGTTTTTGATCATGTTTTGGGATTTACCTAGTCAGTTAGATTCATAAGTAGTCGAACATCATGTGTTAGAAGGATATTTTTGACGTTTCGGCACTTATTCATCGTATGATCCATTGAACCTTTTTAGTATGTGGACTCCTAAGCATATTCACGTATCTTCAAAACCGATCATGACCAGTGTATGGAGATTACCTAGTTCTTATGTTTTACGTAAGGGATCATATGTTTTGGGACTTGGAATGAATTGAACTTAGGATATTTTCTTGAAGATCAAGATGAATTATGGTGTAGTAATGATGATACGTATCCTTGTGTCTCGTAGTAAGTTAATCCATAAAGATCTTTCATAAACCGCATGAGCATGATATGCACGGAGTTGGCATGTATTAACACTGAGGATTTCATGAGTTTTCATCACCTTTAGCTCAAGTTTTACCCAGTAGTGACTGCCATGCACGATTAGCGCACGCTAAGATGTATATATTAACGTGCGCTATCGAGAATGAGTAACGTGCGCTACGTTGGATACGTAACGTACGTTATATCATCAAAGCGAGGCGATCGCTAGAAGAAAGTCGATTACCACAGCTAGCGCACGCTAAACCTGGTCATTTGCGTACGTTAACGGGCAGGCTTAGTGCACGTTACGTAGAGTACGTAGCGCGCGCTAAGTAGTTCAGACAGAATTCATTTTTTTAGAGCTTGCGGCCGTAAACCGGATTGTTAGACGTTCGTACAACTTGAGAGGAATTCTTTATTATTTCTTAGGTCCGAGCCTTTCATAGGGGACGATCGAGGGGCGGTGACATACGGACGCGTGTCATTTGTTGGAGTATTTCCATTCTTGCCATTTTCGAGGCAAGTATCATATGTTGAGTTTGATTTATATTGGAACTTTGATCATGCTTATGGTTTTATTCATGTTGTCGAATATGAGATGTATTTCTGTAATTTCTCGTGGTATTCGTTGTTAATTGTTCCATTGATGAACATATTGAAATGCATATATGTGTGGATAATTGATTGGTTTATGGTATAAATGATCCGAGGGGATCATGAGGATCTATGCTGAGGGCGCTGGATCGAATGTCCACCACGCGTTGGTCCGACGGGATCATCATGGGGATCTATGTAGGTCACAAGTCGTCCAGAAACAAGTCTAGAGGGGGGGGGGGGGGTGAATAGACTTGTAGAAACTCTTGAACTCTTTTTCACGAAGAGTGAGTTTCTTCAGCTGATGATCAAACAAATGACTAGGAGTCGTTTGTTCTTGGATATGTGCGGAAGTCAGCTGATGACGAATATAAATTAACTTAATGAAACACTTAACAATGGATGCAGCAGTTAGAGTATGATGCAGTAAAACAGTAAATAACACAGGCTATAGTGGTCTCGAGAGGTGGGGTAATCCTCTACTAATCCACTTTTCTCCAAACACTGGAGATGAATTCACTATAATTTTCAACCAGTGATAAAGATTACAGTGATTCACAACACACTACAACAGCTTCCAACCAGTGGAATTCCGTGCCGTTGTACACACTTGACTGCCTTGCACCTCTTGATCCTCGATCCTCGGATGCCTTTACAGTCACTTACTTCAACCAAGAAGTACCCCGTACTCAAGATTTATAGACAAGAGTGTTTGTCTTCTCCAACTAAAGAGCTTCCTTGAATATGAACTTTTTGGATCTGCTCTTTTTCACGATGCTATTTGATTGCTTGAGATTGCTTTGTTTGCTTTGATCGCTAGAGTATATGTTCGCACCGTTAGTTGCTCAGTTTCAAATCTTCGATATATATAGATCACGATCTCTCGAGCTTCTTCCTTGTAGCCATTGCAAATCAACAAATCCGTCCGTTGGAGGGAGACTTCATTGTTTAATCTTTTCTGAACGTTGCAAGGCTGGATTCCCATTATTTAATTTTATCTTCCGACCGTTGTGAGGACTTCTGCATGTGAGCGCCGAATCTTTTGAATATAAAAGGATTAAAGTCTTCACGGTGGGTCAGGATGATTTAAATAAATCATATCTCTTGAGGGAATCACTCCAATTTGTCTCTTCACGTTGCATGTGAGCTTTCCGTAATATTTGACTTTTCAAAGCATGCTGACGTGGACTTGGAGTACTAGGCTGTAGTTGAGTAGGCTGTGGTGCAGCTTACATCTTTGCAGGTAGGTCCTCTTGGCTGTATACTGTTTGAGACTTGATCAGGTGACTTCCCTGAGGTTCCTCGGCTGCAGTCTGGTCAAACTTCTCTGACAAATTTTTAGTTGACCAGGGCTACTCTGATTGGAGTCGGCTGTACTTCTCTGATGGACTAGACTGTACTTTAGTACTTAGCCGATTTTCAGCCTAACTAACTTTGGCCTATAGAAGACACTCATTTGGTTCTTCTTTACATATTGCTAATTTTATACTTAACATATTTTGGCCTATGGAAGATACTCATTTGGTTCTTCCTTACATTTCGCCAAATAATAAACATTTGATTTTTAAATTAATGACATCATCAAAATCTAACAAGTATTCCTAACAAATTCCCCCTATTTTGATGATGGCAAAACTAAGTAAGAAATCAAATGGCCAAGTCTCGCACTTAAGTGCAAGACAAAATCAAATCGATCTAATATTGAGACAACTGGAAAATTGTCATTCAACAGATCGTTCATAAAATTTTCGACTTATCATTGAAATTATACAAGATTGTTTTAAGTACGAAAAATAAAATTACAAGTAAGAAAATAATTTAAGGTCATCTGCCTCTTCCTCTGCCTCTTCGAATAAAGCCGCTTGGCGTGTCCGAATGGTTTGGCTCGATAGGTCTTACCTTGGTGGAGCAAGGCCATACTTTCTCTTCACAACCAAGGTCTTTGCGAAGTCCTGCTCGCCGAGATCTGAATTTGTTCTCAAGGCGTACTAGCTTGATTTCCTCCTGAAGTTGTAGCTCATCAAGTTCACCATCCATGCGGATTGGTGCTTCTTCACTCCGAATTTAGGGATCATGGGGAATGCATTTTGCTCTTTTGCGTACTTCTTTAGAATGTACCCAAAGCTTAGGATGAACCTCTTCCATCCGGTTTATGAAAATCTCCTTTGGGGAGAGTTTGTCATCTTGAAGTAGTTCCCAGGACATAAAAGTCTCTCGATGAACTTCTTCCTAGCGGCTCCCCATATTTCAAGAGCTTCAAGTGGTAAATCTTCAACATACCATAGCTCCGCACCTTCCCATTCAAGAGTAGGTTCAAAGCCGCCTCGGTCCTTCTGCGCTTCCCTTCAGGTGGTCGGCCTTGTCTTCTTGATCTGACTTCCTTCCTTTTTAGGCTAGAAGGTCCTTCAACTGGGACATCGTGCTTTTTCTTACTTCGATTTCTCTCTCTTCCCCCGAATCCTCTCTTCCCCCTTTTTGCCAAAGATCAATGAGTGTTGTCAATCGTTGCTCCATGCGGCTCATCCAATCGGACATGCCAAAAGGCATTCGTTGTTTGTAGGAGGAGGAGGCCGAGGATCTCTCTCTGTGGTGTCAATCTTGGCATTAATGGTGCAAGGTCGGGGTGACTGAGTTGATAGCAGCCTCCCAATGGTGTCTCGACAATTTGCTTGATCACTCGGCCATGGTAGGGATAATTGAGCTGATGGGGAGTGTTCTCCGATCCTTCAAAGAATGGAGCCACTAGACCGCAGCTCCCGTGCAGCCTGTAGGTCGATTGAGTCTTCTCCGGGTCCCCGACTGAGTCCTCTGCCAGCTCTGCGTCTAGGCTGGTGTACCGGGGAGGTACAACAATCCTATCTGCAGCTTCGTTGGTAGGCTCTGGCTCCTGCTCTGGCTCCTTTTCTCTTTCTTCCTCTTTCCCTTCTTCTTCTTCAGATTTCTCTTTTTCTTCCTCCTCATCTTCTTCTTTTTCTTCTCCAGCCGCCACACCAGCTCCTCCTTCACCTCCATCATCATTATTATCATCATCATCATCATCATTTTTCTCATCATCATCCTTCTCCTTTTCTCTTTCATCATCTTCATCCTTCTCCTTATCTTCTTCTTCTTTTTCCTGCTCCACTTCTTCTCCTTCTTCTTCATCTTCTTCATCATCCACTTCTTCTGTTTTCTCAATCTCCTCTGTCTCCTTTTCAACTGGTATGTTTTCTTCAGATTCTTTTTCTTTTTCATCCTCTTCAACCAAATTGATAATTTCATTTTCTTCATCAACTTCTTCTATCCTAATTTCCTTTTCTACTTCCTCCTCTTCCTCCTCCTCTCCAAAACTACCATAAAAAATACTGAGCATTATAGAGTGGATAAAATGGTCCATGTTTGTCTCAAAATGTGACATGAACCAGTTATCCTGGAGGAGTAAGGCCAAATCTGACTCTTTGCAAAAATCAGTCAGAACATCCTCCGTGGCTTGGGGGTATTCCCAACCACTAGTTTCAACAAAAATTTGAAAATTTGTAAAGGGCATGGTTTTAAGAGTTTTCCACTCTTTAAAAATATTTACGAAAGAGTGTTTTTTTGCTTGTGGCTTGACAAGCTGAAGTTGTTCTATGGAGAGATTAAAAGTATTATTTTCTAAATGATTGAATGTGTAATCTGCTTCAGGGATAGATATGACAAGACCTGCTTCCTCTTCTTCGGTCATGTACACGGGAGGAGTAATAACAGGTACAATTCTAGTTTCAGTATCTGGTGCAGGCTAGTCCGGATGAACTGGTGACTGAACTGATGGGCTGGCATAGTGCTCAGGCTACTCTCCTTCGCTGAACTGCAGCTTCCTTGGCCTCTTTGGAGAGGGTTCAGGTGATGACTGCAGGTTGGAAGGTCCTTCTGGGGCTGGTCCCCTTCTCTTGAATCGGATGGCGATAGGTGTATCGTCACACTCATTCTCGGACTCGATTGCAGTTCCGATCTCAGTTGCAGGTTGGTCCGAGTCTGATAGATCGTATCTTGGGCAAAAGCTTGAGTCTGGCAAATCCTTCAACAACTGGGCTGCCCTCCCAGTGACTCCGACCTTCTTCTTGTCAGGGTCCATGTGACCAAGCCTCTTGTTTGGGTGGAAAGGGTCAATGTTTCCCTTGGCCACTCCAGTCTGCTCCAAGAACCAACTAAGATGCGTTCCGAACGCCAACTTAGTCTTGAACTTCTTCTCTCCCTCGAGCCATTCGACCTTGTTCACCTCGCGAACAAGTTGCCTGAAAATGTAATCGGCCCAATCAACTTCCTCTCGTTGAATTAACGCACCCAACACCATGAATTTTGAAGATGATAGTTGGTCATAGCTTCCTGCCATTCCCATGACTATCTTGTTTGTGATGTCCAAAGCAACTCGATAGACCCTTTTCAACTCATTTCTCTTCGCTGTAAACTTCAATTTCTCAGGGACATTTTCGAGCTTAATCGTCTTCCACGTTTCGGCAGGTGATTGTTTGAGCGCTTCGACCGCCAAACCGCAATGTTTCATCCCGAATACAGAGCGAATCTTCTCTGTATCTATGGTGACTGGTACTCCACCGACCTTGCTCTGAATCCCGTGCTGAATCAGGTAAGCGTTGCGATAAAATTCAACCACATCTTCCTTGAACAAGTGTTGCGGGTTGATGTCGAGAAACGGGTAGATTCCGTTCAGCTTCATCGCCCGGATTAAGTCGAGCATATCAAAGTCCTCTAGATTTGCTTCTAATAATCCTTCGAAATCGACGACCATGGAGAAGATGACCTGGTCCTTCATTGCCTTCAAGTTTGCTCCGTCAAAAGATGCCATTTCTGCAAAAAGATTTTAGGATTTAGTGTATATTTTGCTCTGCAAATTTTTAGGGTTTCTGAACGCAAGGTTTCTTCCTTATAAAGAAGATGAAAGGACGTTTGGATTAGTATATTATAAATTTAAACGGTGGTACGCCTTTTCATATTCTTTTGAATTTCAAATTTGAATCGGTGGCCCCATTTAAAAGTTGACGGTTGATTCTGATTGGCCACCGTAGAGGTTAATTAATAAGGCATGTGACGCGTGTATTTAAAATTGCCACTAGGCTTATAAAATGTATTTTTAAATGCTATTTCTTAAGCCAAAAATAATATTTTAAATATGACAGATAATAATTAAAAATTTAGAGATTAGTTTAGAGAACTTAGCTGGTCTGATTCGTTGACTGTTGACCGCTCTGCTACAGGTGAGTTTGACCACTCGCCTGGTATTCTGTACAGCTAAGTTGCTTCGACTGGCCTTCGTCTTCGCCCGCATCGCCTTAGGCGATTCGGGGTTCGTCCTTCTTTCAACTTGCTTCGTAACTAGATTCCCAATCTAGTAATCCAAGGTCTCTGCTCACTCTAGGAATCTTTCTTCCGGCAGGGGTTTGGTGAAGATGTCGGCTATTTGGTAGTCTGGCCGACTCTTTCAACTCTAACCCTTTTGTTAAGCACATGGTCTCGAATGAAATGATGCTTAACGTCAATGTGCTTTGTCCTTGAGTGCAAAACCGGATTGTTGGTTATTGCAATAGCACTATTGTTGTCACACCATATAGGAACTTCGTTGGCAATAATATTGTAGTCCCTTAATTGTTGTCTGATCCATAGGATCTGCTGCAACTACTGCAGACTAGGTATTCGACTCAGAGTGCGGATAGAGTTAGAAACCCGCTTCTTGCTAAACCAGATATCGATCTGGTTCCTAGGAATTGACACGTTCCACTAGTGCTCTTCCTATTGATTTTGCATCCGTGAAATCCGCATCCGAGTATCCCGATAGCTCAAGTTGTCATCTTTGGGGTACCACACCAACATTAATTGTAGACTTTAAGTACTTAATTATTCTCTTGTCTCGCATCTAGGTGTGATTGCTTCGGCTTGATGGAATCTTACACAAACTCCAACCGCATATGATATGTCCGGCCTGCTTGCGGTGAGGCAGAAGAGATCCGATGAGTCCTCTGTAGTGGGTTGAGTCCACCGATATTCCCGCCTCGTCTGCATCTAGGTGAGTGCTTGTGCTCATTGGAATTCTTGCGGGTTTGGTGATTCCATTCCATATCTCTTGATGAGATCTCGGGTATATTTTGCTGGTTGATGAAAATTCCTTTTTCCATCTCGCTAACTTGTAATCCGAGAAAGAAGTTAAGCTTTCCCATCATACTCATCTCGAATTCTCCTTGCATGAGGTTGGAGATTTTCTCACATAGTTCGGATTGGTTGACCGAATATGATGTCATCCACATAAATCAACTATTAGTATGTGGCCTTTGTGCTCCACTCGAATAGGGTCTTGTCCACTTTTCCTTTGCAAAATCCATTTTTCTCAAGAAACACGACATGTGTTTCATACCATGCTCTCGGTGCTTGCTTGAGTCCATACAGAGCCTTCAATGCCTTATAGACTTTGTCTCATTTGACAAAACACGGGGTTGCTCTACATAGACTTCTTCTTCTAGGATTCCATTCAAACGCACTTTTACATCCATTTGGTAGACTTCAAAATCCTTGAATGCAGCATATGCGAGGAATAGTCTGATGGCTTCTAATCTTGCAACAGGTGCATAAGTTTCATCAAAATCTATTCCCTCACACTGTGCATAACCTTTTGCTACGAGTCTGGCTTTATTCCTAACAACAGCTCCGTCTTCATCACTTTTGTTTTTATACACCCATTTGGTGCCAATAACTTTCTTGTGATTGGGTCTGTCTGTTAGTTCCCAAACTTTGTTTCTCTCCATCTGCTCCAATTCCTCTTGCATGGCATTAATCCATGAATAATCTTCCAAGGCTTGTTCTGTAGTCTTGGGTTCAATTTGCGACATGAAACATGAGAACATTGCCATTCCTGCTGGTAGAGTTGACTGTCTTGTCTTGACTCCATCAATCAACTTTCCGATAATTTGCTGAATTGGATGATCCTTGAGCCATTTGGGGATCTCGTCCTCTTCTGGGTTTGTTCCCCCTATTGGATTGCTCTGGTGGTTGTCTGCATCTGCTGGATTCTGGTCTGCAACTGGATCAGCTACCGCCTTGTCATCTGCAGCTTGGTTCTGAACTGCAGATGAGTCTTTGTCGGCTCATTGGGTCTTCTTCCGCAAAGAATCGGATCGGATAGGTTTGGTGATCTGTCGATCTGTGATTGGGTCTTCATCGGCCGCATTGGGTCATCAGCTGATCTGCAGTGAGTCCACCATTCCAGTGTCATGTACAATGACTTCTTCAAGGGTTGCCGACTTGAGCTTGTTCTCAATTTGCTCAAGTTGTTTCCTGTACTCAACAGAGATTCATCAAAAACAACATGGGGTGTTTCCTCCACAACTAAGGTTCTTTTGTTGAAAACTCTATATGCCTTGCTTCTTTGGGAATATCCCATAAATAGACCATCATCGCTTTAGCATCAAAGGCATTTAGCCGTGTTTTACCGTTGTTGTGGATGAAACACTTGCAACCAAAAACATGAAAGTAAGCAACGGAGGAGTTCTATTATTCCAAACCTCATAGGAGTTTTGCCATGTCTCCCTACTATCATACTCCTGCAGGTGTGGCGGTCAGGTGTGACTTGACCCAGAACCTTTTGGGTAGGTCTTACGCAATCATGGACCTTCTTTGCTTCTTTCGTGGTTCTGTTCCTTCTTTCGGCAATACCATTCTGCTGGGCGCCTGCCGCAGAGAGCTCATGCTGGATCCCATTCGATCGCCGAAATCGCTTATCGCCTTGTTGAGAAACTCTCCTCCTCTATCCGATCTGATCTTGATTATGGAGAGGGATTTCTCTCATTCGATCCTTCTCGGCTCGTAACTTGGTCAAGGTTTCACTTTTCTTGTATAGAAAAATGATCCAAGTGAACCTCGAATAATCATCTACAATCACAAGAGCATGCTTTCTGCCGCTCAAAGTCCTTGGCTTGATAGGACCAAATAGATCCATGTGGAGTAGATCTAAGATCCTTGTTGTGAGCGTTGTAGGCTGCACTGGCTTGAACGACGCCTTGGTCTGCTTTCCCTTCTGACATGCATCACAGAGTGCTTCCTTCTTGAATGCTTCATTTGGAAGTCCTCGACCCGGCTTCGAGCTAATCTTGTTGATGGCTTTGAAGTTCAGGTGACATAGTCTTTTGTGCCACAGCCATCCATTCTCAGCTACAGTCTTGGATAGAAAACAGGAGTTAGGTGTTCCTGTGTTCCAATCAATCATGTATACATCTCTTCTTCGGAAACCTTGTAGCTTTATTTTTCCAGATAAGATGTCTATCACCATACTCTTCAAGATGGTGAAGAGTACTAGATTCTTCTCGTCGCAGAACTGGCTTATGCTCAGGAGGTTGTATTTGAGACCTTTGACATAATGGACTTTGGATATGACAATGTTTCCTCGGTGCAGCTCTCCAAAGCCTTTTGTCTGTCCTCTAGAGCTATCTCCAAAGGTTACATCGGGACCTCTTTCCTTGATATATTTGGTCAGCATCCTCTTGTTCCCGGTCATGTGCCTTGAGCATCCAGAGTCTACAAACCATTCTTCACCTCCAAAATTTGAGCTTGAGGAGATGTGGTTGTAGTCCTGCCACCTTTTCTGCAATTAAACAAGCAGAGATTTAGGTACCCAAATTTGTGTGGGTCCTTTGGGGTTAGTGGGTTTCCTGGAGAGTTGATTTCTCCTTAGATTATAGGAATTATTATTATAACCCTTAAAAGGTGCCTGTGGTCGAGGTCTAAATCTCCTGGTTGGATTGTGTACCGGATATTCCTCAAAATAGTGTGGGCCATTTCTAAATCTAGGCTGAGACCATTTATTAAACCTTTGTGGTCTCCACACTTGTTCGTTTTGGTAATTAGGATAACCTTGAGGTTTCCATCTGCCCCTCCCATTATGAAATCTATTTTTGGGGAGTTGTTGGTAATAATGGGCATGTTATGCAATTCTTGCTTTTGCACAGGCCTTTGCCTGAGTCGCTGTCTAGGTGGTATGCAGTGTAACCCGATTGCAGCCTGACGTTTGACTGTTTGTTGCTGTTTTGAATATTGGTTTATACGCAGGCTCAGTGATCGAGACCATTGTTTCTCCTTGATAAACTTGGTTTCGTAACTAGAGGAGTGTGAGAATCATATCCAAGGCCTGATTTGGTATATAATGACCTTTTATAAGTACACAATTCGCCCAGAGTTGAAGACGCCTTCAGGGAGGTTATTTCCTGCGCCTGAGTTTTATTTATCTGTGCCAGCTTAGTAAACTCAGCTTTGGCATGAGCAAGTGCAGCTGTCTTTTCTTTAAGTAAAATATTTAGCCGATCTATCTCAAATTGTATTGACACTTGCACGGTTTTCAAAATCAAGATTTGTCTCACCTTATTTAAATCTAGCCGAGTTTTTCGAAATCATTTTTCAGCTGCCTATTCTCATCTTGCAGCTTAGTCTTCTCTGCTGATACAGCTTGGTGTGCAGATTTAAGTGTTTCAAAATCCTTGAATAATTGATTTACCGATTCATGTAAATCCATATTTTGTGACATGTCTGAGCTATTATTTGAACCGGTAGGTTTAGAGGTTACCTCTTCATCAGCCAAGTTTGCCATCAGGCAATCATACTCCTAAATCGTCATCGTAAAAGAAACCGCCGCTTGATTCGACATGCTCCTGGTCTTCTCCGATGAGAGCTTTTCTTCTGTCTTCCTTTCTGCCCACCTCCTTCTTGGTTTCATCCTTCTTGAGCTCGGGACAATCCATTTGGATGTGTCCTATTTTATGACAGTTGTAGCATTCAACTTTCCAGCCTTCCATTTCCGGTTCCTTCTTGGGTTCTCCTTGTAGTTTTTCTTATACTTGGAGTAGTTCTTTCAAATTCTTGAACCTTTGCATAATGAACGCCATTTCTTCCTCAAAATCTAGTGGATTTGGAGGTTTCACATCGGATAGGCTCTTAGCAGGGACTCGGCCGCAAATGCGATTCCCTTCTCTGCAGGCTCGATTGAGGATGAGCTTGGAAGCTCGAACTCATAAGCCTTTAGATCGAGAAACACTCTGAATCTTTATCTTATTCGTATTTGGACTCTCTCATAGCTACAACCTTCATGCTCCATTCTGGATTTAGAGATCCGAGGACCTTAAGTGCCATTTCCCTGTTGCCATAGGTTTTGCCCAGGAGTTGATTTCATTGATAATTTCATGAACCTTGTGTCCACTTGGTCTATTGATTCTCCATTCTTCATTTTAAAGTTGTCAAACTTTTGGATAGCTATTGACAACTTGTTCTCCTTGATCAGCTCCGTTCCTTCACACATTAGAGCTAATGTGTCCCAAATCTCTTTGGCATTCTTACAATTTTGATCTTGACCATTGTGGATTTGTCAAGAGTTTGGTATAACACATCTCCGGCCCCTGTTGTCAAGATTGGCCACTTTCTCTCTTCGGGGTCAGCTCCATTCTCTTCTTGGGAATCTTTTCGGGCCTCCCAGCTGCGATTTCCTCGGGTGTGTTGTCCTTCTCGAAAATGAATGGACCGTCTTCAATGATGCACCACATGTCGTCATGGATTGAAGATAAATGTGCCTGCATTCTTATCTTCCAGAGATCATACTCGTCAACTGAAAAGACAGGTAGTCTAGAGTGCATGTGTTCCATTATAACGTGAGAGATAAGATATATATCTTAATATAGATCTGGTTCGTGAAAAAAAATGAACCAACCGCTCTGATACCACTTATAGGTCACAAGTCGTCCAGAAACAAGGAAATCAGCCCCGTTCAGTGACTTGGTCGTGTCAAATGACACGCCCTATGCCGAACTGCTCCAAAAATTCAATTTTTATCTGCACTGAAACACGACTTGTGACTCGGTCGTGTCATTTGACACAACCGTGTCGCGGACCGTGTCGCTGACTGTGTCGAACTATTTAGCTCCATCTTTCGGTCCTTTTTAGCTCGTTCTCTCAATCGTGCATCGCCAGATATGTGTCGGGGGTCGAGACTTCATTCATGCTTGATAATAACCTTAAAAAATGCCTGAAATCACAATGAAAAATACCAAAGCGTAATCGAGTCCAACAAACAGATAAATTAAGTATAAACACTACAATTCCACATATTCAAGATCAATTAGTACGAGAAAAGTATGATAAAAAGAGGTGTGAAAATTGTGTGCAAATAAAATCCCCCAAACTTAAACATTGATCGTCTCGAGCAATGCACATTAAAACAAAAAACCCTAAGGCAACTCAACCCTCAACACATCTTAAAGGACCATTATGAAAATCCATTAATATGCCTCAAGTAATGAAAAAATCGAGTTCTATAATGTTTTCAAATTTCCGGGGTGATTCCTTAACATCATAGCTAATACTTGAAAAATACAAACTCCACCGATCAAGTGTATTCACTCACCCTCAAAGTGTATAAAGGGACGTGTATACGCTCAAAACTCATTCAACAAAATAAGAATCCTCATAAGCTTGCCAATCATCTACATCTCTACCACTATTTTGTGCATGCAAATTTGTGACTCGAAAAGGACTTCAATGGTTATAATGTAGACTCTTTGGCCGGGATAGGATAAATAAGGCTTAAGTGACTTTGACTTCAGCAAATTGGAACTAAATCACACTAATCACTTCGCACCCATAAAAAATTTAAGAAGCTCAACATCTTAAAATTGCTTCTTTCAATCCCTTAACTCATGTTACCCGCAAAAGTGCTATTAGAAGTGAAAAGCGCAACCTTGTTTCTCCAGCTTTTTTTTGTTGCTATTGTCCGATTATCCGGGCAGACCCAGTATGACCCTTCATGTAATAGACAACACCATTTTTTTGATATTTTTTTCTCCATTCAAACTTATTTTGATAAATTGACATGAACAACCCAATTCTAATATTGAAACCATCTTCCCCAATCGCCACCACGCATCCTTGATTTGTCCTTCTACTAATTACTTCTTACAAGCTCAAGCATAGGAAAAAAGGATATAAAGGAAGGAAAAGCTCATTATGTGGCTAAACGTAAAACAGGCTTAAGGTTCCAGTGGTCTAACTAGGAAATTAATAATTATTGGGTAGGCCAAACGGATCGAAGGGTTAAATCAAGAATCACCTAAAATCATTTTCACTAGCTTGCACACATTTGTGGTTTCGAATAAGCTACTAGGGCAAGTTTTAAAGTCCTAAAACACGAATGGTACACTCAACAATAAACTTGCATAACATTTAATGCTCAAAGGCTAAAAAACTCACAAGTTCAAATTTGTTCATATCTCCAAGATATTAAACTACTTAATCAATTCCATGCCCTTTTGATTATCTACAATATTTCCTCATCAAATCATCTCAACTTGTATATCAAAATAACAATATAAATCCCGATGCATCTAAGACAAAAGTTCATTCTTCCGTGCTTTTATCAAAATCCAAAGTACTCAAACAAAATAAAACAAAAGTGCAAAATTACCAACTAAGACAACCAAAAAAATTGAAAAATAAATATGATGAAGCAATAAACCTAAAATCCATATATGCAATGCAAACAATAATTAAAAAAAAAAGAATACAAATATTTTCTTGACCCAAAATCTCTCCTCGAAACTTAAATTAAATGATATGATTACCTAAGAAGCATAGGACTTAATAGTTGAGGTCAAGAAATACTTACAAGCGAAATATGTAGGAGGAGCTCCCGATGGACACGGCCCGTGTCATATGTCACGACTGTGTTATGCCTGATGCCCATTTTCGTCTCCTGGAGCAGTTTTCCTGCAAAATAGATACCAAAGCTCGAAACAATCAATCCACAAACCGAAAATAAGCTAAGCAAAAATCAAAAAAACTAAATTAAAAACATGTAATACAAAAACTAACGAACCAAGAAAAAAACAAAAGAAAGCAATAAATATACAAAAACCATTGGGTTGCCTCCCAACAGCGTTAAATTTAACGTCTCCAGCCAGATGCCTGTTTCAAGCTATCCAGTATCCAAAGCATATGATGAGGCCCTTCCATTCCATTTTACTGCTCTTCTGTTGAGGCCTACATCATTATCATGAAGATTGTTGGGATCGACAGTGGGCATAAAGATCGCCACATCCTCCTCCTCTTTAGGTGTAGGGAAAAGTAATATGTGGCTCAACCCTTCAAGGCATTGAAAGATACATGAGCTTTAATTCATATCTTGGAGCTCAAAATCTCTCAATATTCTAACAGGTACTTTTTGTTCTTGAGTAAATGTCTCTATAGGGTATGTTGAAGCTGATGGAGGCTCTTTTCTGTAGATTGCATCTTGCAATACGTCTTGCTCTTCTTGAATCGACCCTTCCGCACCATTATTCTCAGTTTATGGTTGGTAAAACACCTCTTCTAATCTACACTTCATAAAATACGAGATCCTCAACCAACAAACTGGAGCACTTAAATCATCTATCGAGCACTACCTGAGATGACCAAACAAACCAAGGAGTAGTCAAGAATAAAACAAAACAAGAAAAGAAGTCTTTAAAGTAAGACCAAAAACACTTATCATAATATCAATACTAATAAAAATAAATTAGTCCTCCGTAACGACGCCAAAAACTTGTTCCCTAATTATTTTGCTACCCGCAAGTGTATAGAGTAGATGTAGAAAGTGGCGAGCAAGATCGTATCCAAATAGATTAATAATTTCACATTGTATCAAGTTTTTATCTAGACGATCGTATTTTGATGAGAATCTAATTTACTAAAAATTAAATTAGATAAAATAATAACAAATACAAGTTTCAAAGGAGAAGGATTTGTATGATGAATAAGTAGATTCCATGACTCGGTTTTCATTGTTTGCTATGATTGCGAGATTTGTCTTGTGATCAATGTTTTACTTGTCTTCCTAGTATGATGATTACAAAATTTCTTTAAAACTCCCTCTCAAGATGCAACTAAAATATAGATTAAATAATTTATGATGACATCTCCATCTACCATAAATTATCTAACTCCAAAAAGTACAAAATATCAAAAGTCACCACAATCAATTATCAATCTCAATCTCGTAATCGATTATGCCAATTAAAAGAGACCTATTATTGAACTCATCTCTCGAATTATGAACAATAATATTAAGCATGCAAAAATATTGATCAAGTGTTCAATGAATAAAAACCAATTAATTGAAAAATGAATTGAAGTAGATAGTAATTTAGTAATCAATCCTAACAATCCATCACAAACAATGTACTCCCATATCCAGAATCTAAGCCGGAAATGGTGAAAGGAGAAGAAGAAATCCTACTCAAGTTCAACATGATTCAACTAAAAACAATAAAAAGAAAACAAAGTATAATAAAAGAAGAAGAAGAAAAACTAAAATGATGCCTTTGATTCCTTCTTGATAGTGTTTACGGCCTTCTAAACTCTTCTTAGACTTGATAATCTTGAAATTGGCCTTTGACGTCCTTTTATAGCCGCAAAATAGGGTTTAGGACTGTTAAAACATGTCAAACTCGTCAAACAAGAAATTCAGCACCGTCCATTGACTCGGCCATGTCAAAAGACACGACCCATGTCCAACTGCTCCAGAAATTTAATTTTTATCTACACTAAAATGCGACTGGGGCCTTGTCGTGTCATTTGACACGGCCGTGTCGCCGACCATGATGAATTTTTTACCTCCATTTTTCGGTCCTTTTTAGCTCGTTCTCTCATTCGTGCATCACCTGATATGTATCAGGGGTCGGGACTTCGCTCATGGTTGATAATAGAGCTTGGAAACACAATGAAAAACACCAAAGCATAATCGAGTCCAACAAACGGATAAACTAAGTATAAACACTACAATTCCACACATTCAAGATCAATAAGTACAAGAAAAACTTGATAAAAAGATATGTAAAATTATGTTCAAACATTGTTCAGAATTGGTTTTGTGAACTCGCTCACTTTTGTTAATTTTTTGGATTCTTTAGTTTCGTTAAATATCGGTCTTTATTAGTTGCTCCTTATTCCTATACCTTAGAATATAATTATTTGTAATAGTTATATTCGTGTTAATCCGCAATTTGTATTATGATCCTTATCTTGTAAAGCTTGGACTAATACCCAATGACTTGTTCGGTTATGCGAAAGCATCCAGGATTACGCTAAGGTATAAAGGCTTGAACAATTTCCATTTATCATTTTTCGGTTCCCATTGGCCGTGGTATTATCTTTATGTACGTTGTAATCTGTGTTGGGTTTGTGATTGCTTTGGTGTCTGTTGGTTTTTGTTGTCTGCTTTCCACGGACAAAGCCGTTGTTTTTGGGCGGGATCCTCTACGATTACAGGCATGGTGCTGTGCACCGTAGGCCGTTAGATTACACACACCCGCACGGGTGTGTGTGTAATTGTCCGATCTAACGGCCGGCAGTGCACAGCACCATCTTTGTGCGGCTGCAGAGAATCTACCCGTTTTGGGGACTGTGTTCTCGGACTCGCTCGTTTTTCTATAATATAAAACTGAACAAATTAAAACTTTGAAGTCCAAAGGCATCCAATCTTGCCCTGCTAGGACCATAAGTGTCCCTCGGATCTTTATCAAGAGTTTGAGGACCTCCATTTTAAAAGGTTTAAATCTCAAAAGTTTCAAAAGAGTCCTTAAATTTAATTCTTAGTAGTTTACTGTGTGTTCTCTTTATGATTTACTGCTTTGTGCTTCTTCGTTGAATCCGTGTGATTACATATACTTTGTGTTATTATGGGTACTATTTCGGCTTTAAAATTTCACATTTTGATTGTAAAAGTGATTTCCAAATTTGGCAACAAAAAATATAGAATATTGTTATACAACAAAGGTTTTTAAAGCCATTGATCAATTTTTGTGATTAATGTTTCCACGGATAAAAAGGCTTTAAACTGTTGAATTTGCTTATTTGTGTATTATATTGAAGTCATCTAATTATGTGATTAGGAAGATTGATAAACATGAAAATGCTAGGGCACCGGGAAAAAATGGAAGAGATTTACACCGAAACCTCTTTGCCCAACAAATTGTTTTTACTTGAACAATTCTTCCGATACAAACTTGACCTGTCCAAATATATAAATGATAATTTGGACACTTTTACCAAACTAATCCAAGATATCACACAAACCGGGGAAAATTATTGACAGATATACCCCTATTGCTCTTTTAAATGCCATCCCTGATTTGAACAATGATGTCAAATTTTCCATTAAGTACGGCAGAGATCATGTGACCCTTGATATGATTATGAATGTTTTAAAAAGAAAGGAGTTAGATTTAAAAACTAATAAGAAAAAAAGAAAAAATGGCAAAATTAACTTTGTGGAAGGGAGGCCTAAAACCATTTTCAAAAATAGAAACTTGCCCTAGCCAAAACAATCAGAATAATGCCTATGATAAGAAAAGGGGTAGATGGGAAGTAGGTCAAAATTTCGACCTAAAAACCATAAGTGCTATAACTATTGTATTACCTGACCATTACATTTACGAGTGTACTAAACCCATGAAAAGTCAGCAAAATATCAATACCATTATGGTATCTGAAAACGAACATGTGGATGATGTTTTTATGGTGTCTCAAACTTGTGAACATGTAAATATTGTGCATTCCCTTACTTTATGTGAAAAAAGAATGGCTAGTTGATTCTGCATGTACTTCTCGCGTGGCGTCTTTTTTAGAAAACTATTTTCAAGTTATAGAGAAGTGACACATTGGTGTCTCTATGGGTAATGAGATAAGATATCAAGTTGTTGGCTTGAGTGTCATTAACTTGAGATGTGATACTGGTTCTTTGTTAACTCTAATGAGGCATATACCTGATTTGTGTCATAATATCATTTCGCATGGTACCCTTGATAATGAGGGTTATGAGGGTAAATGGGTAATGGAGTCATGAAAATTCTAAAAGAAACGCATGTGTTTTCAAAGCTGAAAAACAAAACAACCTTTACATGAATGTTGTAAAATCTTATTCTTCTGTGAATGCTGTCCAAGGTGACGAAACGGATTCATGGCATAAACGTTTGGGTCATACAAGTAATAAGGGCTGGAAATTTTGTAAAGAGGGGCTGTTTTGATGACAAAATATCTTGTGTGCCATTTCGGACTCATATGTGATTGGAAAGCAACAATGTGTCAAATTTCTCAATCCCCATTTCCCTAGATCCACTACTTGCTATGATACGTTACATTGCCTGCATGCTAATGTATGGGGGCATTACTTGCATGCTAATGTGTGTGGATATTACTTGCATGGTGATGTTTGGGTGGCTTCTAGTAAGCCCACGCATGGTGGGAATAAGTACTTCTTATCTATGGTTGATGATTATTCCGGCGTCTTTGTGTTCATTTTGAGAAACAAGTTTGATGTCTTTGATAAATTTAAAAATTGGAAACTTGTGATTGGAGACCAAATAGGCAAGAAGATCAAAACTCAAAGGACCGACAATTGTCTTGAATTTTGTAGCCAATTGTTTGATGACTTGTACCCAATCGGGAATTCAAAGACATAAGATGTCCCATATACACCCCAGTAAAATAGTATAGCTGAACGTATGAACCAGACCTTACTAGAAAGATCACTAGTACAAATATCCCCTTTACTGACACTAAAATAGTGTCAGTAATTAATTTTACTGACACTTTATAATAGTGTCAGTAATGCTAAAGCCAGAAAATACTGACACTAATTTTTAGTGTTAGTAACACAAGAGTGAATAAATACTGACACTAAAATAGCGTCAGTACTTTTTTTTACCGACACTAAAATAGTGTCAGTAATTAATTTTTTACTGACACTAATCATTAGTGTCAGTATGTTCTGCCTTTAGCATTACTGACACTATTATAAAGTGTCAGTAAAAAAAATTACTGACACTATTATAAAGTGTCAAGAAAAAATCTTGACACTATTTTAGTGTCGTGTATATGCCTATTTGTGAAAATAATTATTTTTATCTCAATTCTATTTTTATGAATACTACATTTTTTGTTTAATTACATGAAAAAAATACCATAAATTGAAATTTTCAAATAGACAATTCAATTATAAAACATCCCAAATGCAATGCACTTAAAAAGAGCAGCAGAATACAAAACCAAGCATCCAGATCCATCAAAATACAATCAAAATACTAAACTACCAACAAAACATCTCAATCAAGTATACTAATCAAGCATTCAACTTAACTACTAACAAAACACTTAATCAACCAAATTTCGCAGCAAATGTGCTGCCAAACCTCACAAAAAAAATTCCTCCAGCTCAACAATCTCCATCAACACAAAAACAATGGATTTTAAGCATACAATGCAAAACACAATGATAACCATCAGCAACATCAATCTGTCCCACCACACCTACATGCTCAACAACTTCAAATTTTTCCCACATGTACAAGTGTAAAGAATCAATTAACATACTATATCTAACTAATGTTCCATAGATATTCAGAAGAATTTTGTATATAAATGACTCATATTAAAATTACCTCACGATTGTAAGCTGTAATTAACTTGACAACATATGTAGCCCATCGATCACGTAGTTCCAAAAGATCTTTCATGCTGTAGTTATCGATTCCCTTGAACTGACATTTCAAATTCACAAAAATAAGTGTCAACAGAATATTGAAGCATTTGTAAACTTAGGGGCTGTTTACTTGTGACTTAATCAGCTTAATGAGTAAAATGTCTTATTCGCTCAGACGTTTGGAGGTGTTTACTTGTGGCTTAATGGCTTATTCGTCCAGGTTTTCGCAATTATGCAGACCAGATTTTCGCAATTATGCAGACCAGATTTTCGCATTTGTAAACTTAATAAAAACTAAATAATGAAGCAGACCAGATTTTCGCTTTTGTAAACTTAATAAAAACTAAATAATGAAGCAGACCAGATTTTCGCTTGTCCAGGCGCCCGCCTAACACTAATGGCATCAAAGGCATTTAGCTGTGTTTTACCGTTGTTGTGGATGAAACACTTGCAACCAAAAACATGAAAGTAAGCAACAGTAGGAGTTCTATTATTCCAAACCTCATAGGGAGTTTTGCCATGTCTCCCTACTATCATACTCTGATGCAGGTGTGGCGGTGTGTTGTGACTTGACCCAGAACCTTTTGGGTAGGCTCCTTCGCAATCATGGACCTTCTTTGCTTCTTTCGTGGTTCTGTTCCTTCTTTCAGCAACACCATTCTGTGGGCGTCACAGGCCGCAGAGCTCATCTTTGGATCCCATTACGATCAAAATCGATTATCGCCTTGTTGAGAAACTCTCCTCCTCTATCCGATCGATCTTGATTATGGAGAGGGATTTCTCATTCTGGATCCTTCTCGGCACTCGTAACTTGGTCAAGGTTTCACTTTTCTTGTATAGAAAAATGATCCAAGTGTACCTTGAATAATCATCTACAATCACAAGAGCATGCTTTCGCCGCTCAAAGTCCTTGGCTTGATAGGACCAAATAGATCCATGTGGAGTAGATCTAAGATCCTTGTTGTGAGCGTTGTAGTCGCACCGGCTTGAACGACGCCTTGGTCTCGCTTTCCCTTCGACATGCATCACAGTGCTTCCTTCTTGAATGCTTCATTTGGAAGTCCTCGACCCGACTTCGAGAGCTAATCTTGTTGATGGCTTTGAAGTTCGTGTGACATAGTCTTTTGTGCCACCCATCCATTCTCGGCTCTGAGTCTTGGATAGAAAACAGGAGTTAGGTGTTCCTGTGTTCCAATCAATCATGTATACATCTCTTCTTCGGAAACCTTGTAGCTTTATTTCTCCAGATAAGATGTCTATCACCATACTCTTCAAGATGGTGAAGACTACTAGATTCTTCTCGTCGCAGAACTGGCTTATGCTCAGGAGGTTGTATTTGAGACCTTTGACATAATGGACTTTGGATATGACAATGTTTCCTCGGTGCAGCTCTCCAAAGCCTTTTGTCTGTCCTCTAGAGCTATCTCCAAAGGTTACATCGGGACCTCTTTCCTTGATATATTTGGTCAGCGTCCTCTTGTTCCCGGTCATGTGCCTTGAGTATCCAGAGTCTACAAACCATTCTTCACCTCCAAAATTTGAGCTTGAGGAGATGTGGTTGTAGTCCTGCCACCTTTTCTGCAATTAAACAAGCAGAGATTTAGGTACCCAAATTTGTGTGGGTCCTTTGGGGTTAGTGGGTTTCCTGGAGAGTTGATTTCTCCTTGGATTATAGGAATTAATATTATAACCCTTAAAAGGTGCCTGTGGTCGAGGTCTAAATCTCCTGGTTGGATTGTGTACCGGATATTCCTCAAAATAGTGTGGGCCATTTCTAAATCTAGGCTGAGACCATTTATTAAACCTTTGTGGTCTCCACACTTGTTCGTTTTGGTAATTAGGATAACCTTGAGGTTTCCATCTGCCCCTCCCATTATGAAATCTATTTTTGGGGAGTTGTTGGTAATAATGGGCATGTTGTGCAATTTCTTGCTTTTGCAGGCCCATCGCCTAGTCGCTGTCTAGGTGGGTCATGCAGTGTAACCCGATTTGCGGCTAGACGTTTGACTTTGTTGCTGCTTTTGAATATTGGTTTATACGCAGCTCGCATCGAGACCATTGTTTCTCCCTTGATAAACTTGGTTTCAGAACTAGAGGGAGTGTGAGAATCATATCCAAGGCCTGATTTGGTATATAATGACCTTTTATAAGTACACAATTCGCCCAGAGTTGAAGACGCCTTCAGGGAGGTTATTTCCTGCGCCTGAGTTTTATTTATCTGTGCCAGCTTAGTAAACTCAGCTTTGGCATGAGCAAGTGCAGCTGTCTTTTCTTTAAGTAAAATATTTAGCCGATCTATCTCAGCTGTATTGACACTTGCCTGGTTTTCAAAATCAGCTGTATTTGTCTCAGCCTTATTTAAATCTAGGCTGAGTTTTTCGAAATCATTTTTCAGCTGCCTATTCTCATCTTGCAGCTTAGTCTTCTCTGCTGATACAGCTTGGTGTGCAGATTTAAGTGTTTCAAAATCCTTGAATAATTGATTTATCGATTCATGTAAATCCATATCTTGTGACATGGCTGAGCTATTATTTGAACCGGTAGGTTTAGAGGTTACCTCTTCATCAGCCAAGTTTGCCATCAGGCAATCATACTCCTCGTCGTCATCAGAAAAGAAACCGCCGCTTGATTCGACATGCTCCTGGTCTTCTCCGATGAGAGCTTTTCTTCTGTCTTCCTTTCTGCCCACCTCCTTCTTGGTTTCATCCTTCTTGAGCTCGGGACAATCCATTTGGATGTGTCCTATTTTATGACAGTTGTAGCATTCAACTTTCCAGCTTCCAGCCTTCTGGTTCCTTCTTGGGTTCTCCTTGTAGTTTTTCTTATACTTGGAGTAGTTCTTTCAAATTGCTGAACCTTTGCATAATCAACGCCATTTCTTCCTCAAAATCTAGTGGATTTGGAGGTTTCACATCGGATAGGCTCTTAGCAGGACTCACCGCAAATGCGATTCCCTTCTCTGCAGCTCGATTGAGGATGAGCTTGGAAGCTCGAACTCATAAGCCTTTAGATCGAGAACACTCCTGAATCTTTATCTTATTCAGTCTTTGGACTCTCTCATAGCTACACCTTCATGCTCCATTCTGGATTTAGAGATCCGAGGACCTTAAGTGCCATTTCCTGTTGCCATAGGTTTTGCCTGTGGAGTTGATTTCATTGATAATTTGATGAACCTTGTGTCCACTTGGTCTATTGATTCTCCATTCTTCATTTTAAAGTTGTCAAACTTTTGGATAGCTATTGACAACTTGTTCTCCTTGATCAGCTCCGTTCCTTCACACATTAGAGTTAATGTGTCCCAAATCTCTTTGGCATTCTTACAATTTTTGATCTTGACCATTGTGGATTTGTCAAGAGTTTGGTATAGCACATCTCTGGCCCTGTTGTCAAGATTGGCCAGCTTTCTCTCTTCGGGGGTCAGCTCCGTTCTCTTCTTGGGAATCTTTTCGGGCCTCCCAGCTGCGATTTCCTCGGGTATGTTGTCCTTCTCGAAAATGAATGGATCGTCTTCAATGATGCACCACATGTCGTCATGGATTGAAGATAAATGTGCCTGCATTCTTATCTTCCAGAGATCATACTAAATCAACCGAAAAGACAGTAGTCTAGAGTGCATGTGTTCCATTATAACGTGAGAGATAAGATATATATCTTAATATAGATGCAGTTCGTGAAAAAATGAACCAACCGCTCCGATACCACTTGTAGGTCACAAGTCGTCCGAAACAAGTCTAGAGGGGGTGAATAGACTTGTAGAAACTCTTGAACTCTTTTTCACGAAGAGTGAGTTTCTTCAGCTGATGATCAAACAAATGACTAGGAGTCGTTTGTTCTTGGATATGTGCGGAAGTCAGCTGATGACGAATATAAATTAACTTAATGAAACACTTAACAATGGATGCAGCAGTTAGAGTATGATGCAGTAAACAAGAAATAACACAGCGATTATAGTGGTCTCAGAGGTGGGGTAATCCTCTACTAATCCACTTTTCTCCAAACCAGTTGGAGATGAATTCACTATAATTTTCAACCAGTGATAAAGATTACAGTGATTCACAACACACTACAACAGCTTCCAACCAGTGGAATTCCGTGCCGTTGTACACACTTGACTGCCTTGCACCTCTCGATCCTCGATCCTCGGATGCCTTTACAGTCACTTACTTCAACCAGTGAAGTACCCCGTACTCAAGATTTATAGACAAGAGTGTTTGTCTTCTCCAACTAAAGAGCTTCCTTGAATATGAACTTTTTGGATCTGCTCTTTTTCACGATGCTATTTGATTGCTTGAGATTGCTTTGTTTGCTTTGATCGCTAGAGTATATGTTCGCACCGTTAGTTGCTCAGTTTCAAATCTTCATATATATATAGATCACGATCTCTGAGCTTCTTCCTTGTAGCCGTTGCAAATCTGAACAAATCCGTCCGTTGGAGGGAGACTTCATTGTTTAATCTTTTCTGAACGTTGCAAGGCTGGATTCCCATTATTTAATTTTATCTTCCGACCGTTGTGAGGACTTCTGCATGTGAGCGCCGAATCTTTTGAATATAAAAGGATTAAAGTCTTCACGGTGGGTCAGGATGATTTAAATAAATCATATCTCTTGAGGGAATCACTCCAATTTGTCTCTTCACGTTGCATGTGAGCTTTCCGTAATATTTGACTTTTCAAAGCATGCTGACGTGGACTTGGAGTACTAGGCTGTAGTTGAGTAGGCTGTGGTGCAGCTTACATCTTTGCGAGTAGGTCCTCTTGGTCAGATCTTGTTTGAGACTTGATCGTGTGACTTCCCGAGGTTCCTCGATTGCATCTGGTCAAACTTCTCGACAAATTTTTAGTTGACTGTGGCTACTCGATTGGAGTCACTGTACTTCTCTGATGGACTAGACTGTACTTTAGTACTTAGCCGATTTTCAGCCTAACTAACTTTGGCCTATAGAAGACACTCATTTGGTTCTTCTTTACATATTGCCAATTTTATACTTAACATATTTTGGCCTATGGAAGATACTCATTTGGTTCTTCCTTACATTTCGCCAAATAATAAACATTTGATTTTTAAATTAATGACATCATCAAAATCTAACAAGTATTCCTAACAATCTATGCTGAGGGCGCTGGATCGCTGGACGGGTTTTCCACCATGCGTTGGTCCGACGGGATCATCATGGGGATCTATACCAAGGGCGCTGGATCGCTGGATTACCCTGTATTTTGTTGATGGAATCGTGAGGATTCGCATCGTTGGATTCCGATGACGGAAGTCCGTTTTGCATGTTTTATTATGCACTGATGATTTATGTATTATGATACTTGTACTAGCATTGTTTTGCTAACCCCTTCGGGGGTGGACATTGTTTTGATGTTCAGGTAGCCGAGGAGCGGGGAAGCAACCCGCAGTACCGATAGGACGATGAAATGGCTCAGTGATGTGGTTGATGTTTATTGTTATTGTGATTTGTCTTTTTGGTTAATTTAGTACTCGAGTACGTATGTTTTAATAATGTCATTTTCGATATGGTTGTATAAGTTAACTCATTCGATCAGTTGAACCAATTCTGTATTTTTGAACTTCAGTTGTACGGTTGGATCATATTTGCATTTCTTTTAAATTAGCCTTGTAAATACTTACTTAAAGGGTTTACGGCGCTGTAATTATTCCGAATATCTCAGGGTGTTACACAATCAACCATTTAGTGCGTAGCAGTTGGCAACTGGATATGAGCCTGATATTTCACACTTACGTATTTTTGGTTGTGCAGTCTATGTGCCAATTACGCCTCCACAACATACAAAAATGGGTCCGCAAAGACGATTAGGTATATACGTTGGCTATGAATTGTCTAAAATTATCTGCTATTTGGAACCTTCGATAGGAGATCTATTTACTGCAAGATTTGCAGACTGTCACTTTGATGAGACAAACTTCCCGTCGTTAGGGGGAGAGAGGAATCGAACGATTCCAGTTGAACACCAGGAAATTGTCTGGTGTGCTCCCTCCTTGCCTCATCAAGATCCCCGCACGGCTCAATCTGAGCTAGAAGTGCAACGTATTCTCAGTCTTCAGAAAGTTGCGGATTCGATGCCCGACAGCTTTACTGATATTGAGAAAGTGATAAGATCTACCATTCCCACTGCGAATGTTCCTGCAAGGTTAGAAGTCCCAGTTATAGGACAAGGTTCAGCCGCCCAAAGGAATGATGCCCCCGGCGTCAACCTTAGTGGTGGGACGGCTGCTTCGGCTGCTCTTATCCCTGCTCGAAAGAGGGGGAGGCCAGTGGGTAGAAAGGATATCGAACCTCGAAAGAGAAGAGGAACGGAGGCACAAAATCCTCTCATTATCGACACAGTGACTCCGTCACACGAGATTATCTCTGACTATGACGGACGCATCAGAAACTTTGTTGATGTCAGAGAATAAAGAAATCTCGATGCAATATACGAGTGAATACGTACTATTGGATAGGTCATCCACGCTAGTCGATGATGCTTTTGCCTACTCCATTGCTAAAGAAATTATTGAAGACGACTCGGTTGCTGAATGTCAACGATGAGACGATTGGTCGAAATGGAAAGATGCAATGCAGGCTAAACTAGACTCAATGGCTAAACGTGAGGTATTTGGCCGTATCGAGCCAGTACCCGTGGGCGTTAAACCAGTTGGACATAAGTGGGTCTTTGTTCGTAAACGCAATGATAAGGATGAGGTTATGCATTACAAAGCGAGACTAGTTGCACAAGGCTTCTCGCAGCGCCTGGGCATTGACTACAAGGAGACGTATTTTCCCGTTATGGACATCATCACTTTTCGCTACTTAGTCAGTTTGGTAGTATCCGAAAAACTGAATATGCAGCTTATAGATGTGGTTACAGCGTATCTTTATGGGGATCTAGATACGGATATTTATATGAAAGTCCTCGAAGGGATTTCGTTGCCCAAATCCAATAGCTCTAAACCACGGAGCGCTTACGCTGTGAAACTGCGACATTCACTGTATGTGTTGAAACAATCTCGAAGGATGTGGTACAACCGCCTACGTGAATACTTGGTTGGGAAGGGATACGAGAATAGTGATATCTATTCATGTATTTTCGTGAAAAGAACAGATACAGGATTCGTGATTGTAGCCGTCTATGTAGATGACATGGATGTTATAGGTACCATAGACGAGTTCAATGAAACGACCCGCTACCTTAAATCCGAATTCGAGATGAAAGACCTAGGGAGGACTCGATTCTGCTTGGGCATAGAGCTAGAACATCAAGATGAGGGTATACTCAGTCATCAATCTGCCTATGTCCAGAAAATGCTCAGGCGATTTAGTATGGACAAGGCACATCCTCTTGCTACCTCCATGGTTGGTCGATGTTTGGAAATGAACAAGGATCCGTTTCGTCCTAAAGAGGAGGATGAAGAGGTCCTTCGAGCAGAAACACCGTACCTTAGCGCAATCGGTGCGTTCTTGTATCTGGATCAATGTACTCGTCCAGACATCGCATTCTCTGTTAATCTATTAGCGAGATTTAGCTCCGCTCCCACGATAAGGCATTGGAATGGAGTAAAACACATCTTTCGATACTTGAAAGGCTCCAGTGATCTTGGATTGTTCTTTCCCTACACAAGAGAGAGAGAGAGAGAGAGAGATATTCCGAAAGGAATTTTTGAGGTTAGGACGATGCATACCGGCCGTCAATCTTCCTCTGACATTGCATCTAAGCATGGCAGCTTGACTACCAGAAGTGCTAATACGAGCAAGCTTACCCCCTATGCAGAGAATCCTAACAATACATTAGTTGGATTTGCTGATGCCAGTTATCTCTCTGACCCGCATAAAGGACATTCCCAAACTAGTTATGTGTTCACCATTGGGAATACTGTGATATCGTGGCGATCTACCAAGCAGAACCTGGTTGCTACTTCCTCAAACCATGCAGAGATAATTGCATTGCACGAATCCATAAGGGAGTGCATTTGGCTTCGGTCAGTCATAGACCATATACAAGGAACTTGCGGATTAGATCCCACTACAGCAACCCCTACTTGCATCTTTGAGGACAATACGGCATGCATTGATCAGATGAAGTTAGGTTTCATTAAGGGTGACAATACAAAGCATACCACGCCGAAGTTCTTTTATAATCATCATCAGCAGAAATTGCTAAATATCAAAGTGAAACAAGTGAGTTCCGATGAGAATATCGCAGACTTGTTCACTAAGTCTCTACCAAAATCTACATTTGAGAAACATGTGAGAAGTATCAGCATGTGTCGATTATCTGAGCTCAACTAATGATAGCTCGATGGGATAAAGTGTCATGTATATGTCAGGGGGAGTATACTTCACATGATTCTGACATTTGTAGTTGGTGCGTTGTGCTCTTTTTCCTCACCAAGTCTTTGTTTTTTCCCACGGGGTTTTGTTTGACTTGGAAAGGTTTTTTACCGAGGCAACATCTTATGCACCATGATAGTATTAGTGCTCGACACAGGGGGAGTGTTCCGGGATATCCTTCCCTTATTGGTGTCTTACCTAATACTGGTTGTAGGGGGGATAGAGATATGGAAGGTTCTAGACGCTTCCAGAAGTAGTAGGATCCTGTTAGATGTCTTACCTTAACTAGGAATCCAATGTATGGAAGGACTCTCATTGTAATGCCTATATAAAGGCCCCTCTATTCATTGCTACCAATACAATTGATTTGTTGTCTTTTACTTTCTCCTAAAACAAGTTATTCTAATTATGGTTTTTCAGTTCATCTTATTTGGTTATATCTGACTGGTATATTATTGTGTGACAAATAAAATATGCTTTTTTATGTGTGTATCACCCGGAGTGTTTGACAGATTTGTTTGTTCGCCATTTTTTTGCTACATACAAGGGTATGGAGGAGATATAACAAGTGTATGGGGTAGATATAGTAATTGGCGAGTAAGGTCGTATCCACACAAACTAATTATTTTATATTATATCAAGTAATAGATTGTAGTGTCCTCAATTTTATCTAGACGATCTAATTTCAATGAGAATATAATTTACTAAAAATTAAATTAAATAAAATAATAATAAAGACAAGTTTCAAAGGAGGAGGATTTGTTTGATGAATAAGTAGATTCCACAACTAGGTTTTCATTATTTGCTAGGATCGAAAGATTTGACTTGTGTTCAGTTTTCTACTTGTCTTCCTAATATGACAACCACAAAATTCCTTTAAAGTCCCTCGCGATATGCAATTAAAATACAGATTAAATAACCTATGATGACGTCTCCATCTACCATAAATTATCCAACTCCAAAAAGTACAAAATATCAAAAGTCACCACAATTAATTATCAATCTCTCGATCTCATAATCGATTATGTCAATTAATTGAGACCTATTATTGAACTCATCTCTCTAATTATGAACAATAATGTTAAGCATGCAGAAATATTGACCAAGTGTTCAAACATGAATAAAAACCAATTAATTGAAAAAGAAATTCAAGTAGATAGTAATTTAGTAGTCGATCATAACGATCCTTCACAAATAATGTACTCCCATGTCCAGAGTCTGAAAGTTCAGCCGGGCATGGTGAAAAGAGAATAAGAAACCCTACTCAAGTTCAACATGATGCAACTAAAAACAATAAAAAGAAAAGAAAGTATAAGAAAAGAAGAAGAAGAAAACTCAAATGATGATCTCTAGATCTTGATTCAATCCTCGAACTTAATCTCTCTTGATACCTTTGATTCCTTCTTGATAGTGTTTATAGCCTCCTAAACCCTTCTTAGACTTGATACTCCAAAAAATTAGCCTTTGGGGTCCTTTTATAGCCACACAATAGGGTTCAGGGCTATAATGCACGGATTCTTTAAAATTGGGCAGTATGCAGTATCGGATACTGCATGGGTGCGGGTGCGGGTGCGATTCGCGTGGGATTCGCATGGGATTCGCCACGTGGCGAATCCGTGCAAAAAAAAAAAAAAAAATCGGACTCGCGTATCCTGGCACAGGATACGCGTACCGGTTACGCGTATCCTGTTCCATGATCCGCGAGTCCTAATTTTTTATTTTTTTTTTTTTTTTTTATAGATTTTTTTATAATTTTTAAAAATTAAATCAAATAAATTAAAATACAAAAAAGAAAATCATTTAATAAATAATTAATTTTACCTTTAGCGGTATTCACGGACAACATTAGAAAGCTCCGCTGCTCAAAGCCATTTTGAATTGTTTTTTGTATGACTTGTTTTATATATTTGAATTGATTTTATGGTGATATTTGAATTGTTGTTTTTTATATTTAACAAGTGTTATATATAATAAAATATAAAATAAACAGACGTATCGTTGCCGTATCGCACCCTAACATTTTCAAAAAACCGTATCCCCGCACCCGTATCTGCCCGCACCCGCACCCGCCCCCCCGCACCTGTGCAACATAGGTTCAGGGCTATTAAAACGCGTCAAACTCGTCAAACAAGGAAATCAGCCCCGTTCAGTGACTTGGTCGTGTCAAATGACACGCCCTATGCCGAACTGCTCCAAAAATTCAATTTTTATCTGCACTGAAACACGACCTGTGACTCGGTCGTGTCATTTGACACAACCGTGTCGCGGACCGTGTCGCTGACCGTGTCGAACTATTTAACTCCATCTTTCGGTCCTTTTTAGCTCGTTCTCTCAATCGTGCATCGCCAGATATGTGTCGGGGGTCGAGACTTCATTCATGCTTGATAATAACCTTAAAAAATGCCTGAAATCACAATGAAAAATACCAAAGCGTAATCGAGTCCAACAAACAGATAAATTAAGTATAAACACTACAATTCCACATATTCAAGATCAATTAGTACGAGAAAAGTATGATAAAAAGAGGTGTGAAAATTGTGTGCAAATAAAATCCCCCAAACTTAAACATTGATCGTCTCGAGCAATGCACATTAAAACAAAAAACCCTAAGGCAACTCAACCCTCAACACATCTTAAAGGACCATTATGAAAATCCATTAATATGCCTCAAGTAATGAAAAAATCGAGTTCTATAATGTTTTCAAATTTCCGGGGTGATTCCTTAACATCATAGCTAATACTTGAAAAATACAAACTCCACCGATCAAGTGTATTCACTCACCCTCAAAGTGTATAAAGGGACGTGTATACGCTCAAAACTCATTCAACAAAATAAGAATCCTCATAAGCTTGCCAATCATCTACATCTCTACCACTATTTTGTGCATGCAAATTTGTGAATCGAAAAGGACTTCAATGGTTATAATGTAGACTCTTTGGTCGGGATAGGATAAATAAGGCTTAAGTGACTTTGACTTCAGCAAATTGGAACTAAATCACACTAATCACTTCGCACCCATAAAAAATTTAAGAAGCTCAACATCTTAAAATTGCTTCTTTCAATCCCTTAACTCATGTTACCCGCAAAAGTGCTATTAGAAGTGAAAAGCGCAACCTTGTTTCTCCAGCTTTTTTTTGTTGCTATTGTCCGATTATCCTAGGCACTCAGTATGACCCTTCATGTAATAGACAACACCATTTTTTTGATATTTTTTTCTCCATTCAAACTTATTTTGATAAATTGACATGAACAACCCAATTCTAATATTGAAACCATCTTCCCCAATCGCCACCACGCATCCTTGATTTGTCCTTCTACTAATTACTTCTTACAAGCTCAAGCATAGGAAAAAAGGATATAAAGGAAGGAAAAGCTCATTATGTGGCTAAACGTAAAACAGGCTTAAGGTTCCAGTGGTCTAACTAGGAAATTAATAATTATTGGGTAGGCCAAACGGATCGAAGGGTTAAATCAAGAATCACCTAAAATCATTTTCACTAGCTTGCACACATTTGTGGTTTCGAATAAGCTACTAGGGCAAGTTTTAAAGTCCTAAAACACGAATGGTACACTCAACAATAAACTTGCATAACATTTAATGCTCAAAGGCTAAAAAACTCACAAGTTCAAATTTGTTCATATCTCCAAGATATTAAACTACTTAATCAATTCCATGCCCTTTTGATTATCTACAATATTTCCTCATCAAATCATCTCAACTTGTATATCAAAATAACAATATAAATCCCGATGCATCTAAGACAAAAGTTCATTCTTCCGTGCTTTTATCAAAATCCAAAGTACTCAAACAAAATAAAACAAAAGTGCAAAATTACCAACTAAGACAACCAAAAAATTGAAAAATAAATATGATGAAGCAATAAACCTAAAATCCATATATGCAATGCAAACAATAATTAAAAAAAAAAAGAATACAAATATTTTCTTGACCCAAAATCTCTCCTCGAAACTTAAATTAAATGATATGATTACCTAAGAAGCATAGGACTTAATAGTTGAGGTCAAGAAATACTTACAAGCGAAATATGTAGGAGGAGCTCCCGATGGACACAGCCCGTGTCATATGTCACGACTGTGTTATGCCTGATGCCCATTTTCGTCTCCTGGAGCAGTTTTCCTGCAAAATAGATACCAAAGCTCGAAACAATCAATCCACAAACCGAAAATAAGCTAAGCAAAAATCAAAAAAACTAAATTAAAAACATGTAATACAAAAACTAACGAACCAAGAAAAAAACAAAAGAAAGCAATAAATATACAAAAACCATTGGGTTGCCTCCCAACAGCGTTAAATTTAACGTCTCCAGCCAGATGCCTGTTTCAAGTTATCCAGTATCCAAAGCATATGATGAGGCCCTTCCATTCCATTTTACTGCTCTTCTGTTGAGGCCTACATCATTATCATGAAGATTGTTGGGATCGACAGTGGGCATAAAGATCGCCACATCCTCCTCCTCTTTAGGTGTAGGGAAAAGTAATATGTGGCTCAACCCTTCAAGGCATTGAAAGATACATGAGCTTTAATTCATATCTTGGAGCTCAAAATCTCTCAATATTGTAACAGGTACTTTTTGTTCTTGAGTAAATGTCTCTATAGGGTATGTTGAAGCTGATGGAGGCTCTTTTCTGTAGATTGCATCTTGCAATACGTCTTGCTCTTCTTGAATCGACCCTTCCGCACCATTATTCTCAGTTTATGGTTGGTAAAACACCTCTTCTAATCTACACTTCATAAAATACGAGATCCTCAACCAACAAACTGGAGCACTTAAATCATCTATCGAGCACTACCTGAGATGACCAAACAAACCAAGGAGTAGTCAAGAATAAAACAAAACAAGAAAAGAAGTCTTTAAAGTAAGACCAAAAACACTTATCATAATATCAATACTAATAAAAATAAATTAGTCCTCCGTAACGACGCCAAAAACTTGTTCCCTAATTATTTTGCTACCCGCAAGTGTATAGAGTAGATGTAGAAAGTGGCGAGCAAGATCGTATCCAAATAGATTAATAATTTCACATTGTATCAAGTTTTTATCTAGACGATCGTATTTTGATGAGAATCTAATTTACTAAAAATTAAATTAGATAAAATAATAACAAATACAAGTTTCAAAGGAGAAGGATTTGTATGATGAATAAGTAGATTCCATGACTCGGTTTTCATTGTTTGCTATGATTGCGAGATTTGTCTTGTGATCAATGTTTTACTTGTCTTCCTAGTATGATGATTACAAAATTTCTTTAAAACTCCCTCTCAAGATGCAACTAAAATATAGATTAAATAATTTATGATGACATCTCCATCTACCATAAATTATCTAACTCCAAAAAGTACAAAATATCAAAAGTCACCACAATCAATTATCAATCTCAATCTCGTAATCGATTATGCCAATTAAAAGAGACCTATTATTGAACTCATCTCTCGAATTATGAACAATAATATTAAGCATGCAAAAATATTGATCAAGTGTTCAATGAATAAAAACCAATTAATTGAAAAATGAATTGAAGTAGATAGTAATTTAGTAATCAATCCTAACAATCCATCACAAACAATGTACTCCCATATCCAGAATCTAAGCCGGAAATGGTGAAAGGAGAAGAAGAAATCCTACTCAAGTTCAACATGATTCAACTAAAAACAATAAAAAGAAAACAAAGTATAATAAAAGAAGAAGAAGAAAAACTAAAATGATGCCTTTGATTCCTTCTTGATAGTGTTTACGGCCTTCTAAACTCTTCTTAGACTTGATAATCTTGAAATTGGCCTTTGACGTCCTTTTATAGCCGCAAAATAGGGTTTAGAATTTGTTAAAACATGTCAAACTCGTCAAACAAGAAATTCAGACCGTCCATTGACTCGGCCATGTCAAAAGACACGACCCATGTCCAACTGCTCCAGAAATTTAATTTTTATCTACACTAAAATGCGACTGGGGCCTTGTCGTGTCATTTGACACGGCCGTGTCGCCGACCATGATGAATTTTTTACCTCCATTTTTCGGTCCTTTTTAGCTCGTTCTCTCATTCGTGCATCACCTGATATGTATCAGGGGTCGGGACTTCGCTCATGGTTGATAATAGAGCTTGGAAACACAATGAAAAACACCAAAGCATAATCGAGTCCAACAAACGGATAAACTAAGTATAAACACTACAATTCCACACATTCAAGATCAATAAGTACAAGAAAAACTTGATAAAAAGATATGTAAAATTATGTTCAAACATTGTTCAGAATTGGTTTTGTGAACTCTGCTCACTTTTTGTTAATTTTTTTGGATTCTTTAGTTTCTGTTAAATATCAGTCTTTATTAGTTGCTCCTTATTCCTATACCTTAGAATATAATTATTTGTAATAGTTATATTCGTGTTAATCCGCAATTTGTATTATGATCCTTATACTGTAAAGCTTGGACTAATACCCAACAGCTTGTTCGGTTGTACGAAACGCATCCAGGATTCTGCTAAGGTATAAAGGCTTGAACAATTTCCATTTATCATTTTTCAGTTCCCATTGGCCGTGGTATTATCTTTATGTCTGTTGTAATCTGTGTTGGGTTTGTGATTGCTGAGCTGTACCGTTGGTTTTCTGTTGTCCTGCTTTCCACGGACAAACTGTTGTTTTTGGGGGGGCAGGATCCTCTACAGTGCACAGCATGGTGCTGTGCACTGTAGGCCGTTAGATTACACACACCCGCACGGGTGTGTGTGTATGTGTCCGATCTAACGGCCGGCAGTGCACAGCACCATGCTGTGCACTGCAGAGGATCCTACCCCGTTTTTGGGACTGTGTGTTCTCGGACTCGCTCGTTTTTCTATAATATAAAACTGAACAAATTAAAACTTTGAAGTCCAAAGGCATCCAATCTTGCCCTGCTAGGACCATAAGTGTCCCTCGGATCTTTATCAAGAGTTTGAGGACCTCCATTTTAAAAGGTTTAAATCTCAAAAGTTTCAAAAGAGTCCTTAAATTTAATTCTTAGTAGTTTACTGTGTGTTCTCTTTATGATTTACTGCTTTGTGCTTCTTCGTTGAATCCGTGTGATTACATATACTTTGTGTTATTATGGGTACTATTTCGGCTTTAAAATTTCACATTTTGATTGTAAAAGTGATTTCCAAATTTGGCAACAAAAAATATAGAATATTGTTATACAACAAAGGTTTTTAAAGCCATTGATCAATTTTTGTGATTAATGTTTCCACGGATAAAAAGGCTTTAAACTGTTGAATTTGCTTATTTGTGTATTATATTGAAGTCATCTAATTATGTGATTAGGAAGATTGATAAACATGAAAATGCTAGGGCACCGGGAAAAAATGGAAGAGATTTACACCGAAACCTCTTTGCCCAACAAATTGTTTTTACTTGAACAATTCTTCCGATACAAACTTGACCTGTCCAAATATATAAATGATAATTTGGACACTTTTACCAAACTAATCCAAGATATCACACAAACCGGGGAAAATTATTGACAGATATACCCCTATTGCTCTTTTAAATGCCATCCCTGATTTGAACAATGATGTCAAATTTTCCATTAAGTACGGCAGAGATCATGTGACCCTTGATATGATTATGAATGTTTTAAAAAGAAAGGAGTTAGATTTAAAAACTAATAAGAAAAAAAGAAAAAATGGCAAAATTAACTTTGTGGAAGGGAGGCCTAAAACCATTTTCAAAAATAGAAACTTGCCCTAGCCAAAACAATCAGAATAATGCCTATGATAAGAAAAGGGGTAGATGGGAAGTAGGTCAAAATTTCGACCTAAAAACCATAAGTGCTATAACTATTGTATTACCTGACCATTACATTTACGAGTGTACTAAACCCATGAAAAGTCAGCAAAATATCAATACCATTATGGTATCTGAAAACGAACATGTGGATGATGTTTTTATGGTGTCTCAAACTTGTGAACATGTAAATATTGTGCATTCCCTTACTTTATGTGAAAAAAGAATGGCTAGTTGATTCTGCATGTACTTCTCGCGTGGCGTCTTTTTTAGAAAACTATTTTCAAGTTATAGAGAAGTGACACATTGGTGTCTCTATGGGTAATGAGATAAGATATCAAGTTGTTGGCTTGAGTGTCATTAACTTGAGATGTGATACTGGTTCTTTGTTAACTCTAATGAGGCATATACCTGATTTGTGTCATAATATCATTTCGCATGGTACCCTTGATAATGAGGGTTATGAGGGTAAATGGGTAATGGAGTCATGAAAATTCTAAAAGAAACGCATGTGTTTTCAAAGCTGAAAAACAAAACAACCTTTACATGAATGTTGTAAAATCTTATTCTTCTGTGAATGCTGTCCAAGGTGACGAAACGGATTCATGGCATAAACGTTTGGGTCATACAAGTAATAAGGGCTGGAAATTTTGTAAAGAGGGGCTGTTTTGATGACAAAATATCTTGTGTGCCATTTCGGACTCATATGTGATTGGAAAGCAACAATGTGTCAAATTTCTCAATCCCCATTTCCCTAGATCCACAACTTGCTATGATACGTTACATTGCCTGCATGCTAATGTATGGGGGCATTACTTGCATGCTAATGTGTGTGGACATTACTTGCATGCTGATGTTTGGGTGGCTTCTAGTAAGCCCACGCATGGTGGGAATAAGTACTTCTTATCTATGGTTGATGATTATTCCGGCGTCTTTGTGTTCATTTTGAGAAACAAGTTTGATGTCTTTGATAAATTTAAAAATTGGAAACTTGTGATTGGAGACCAAATAGGCAAGAAGATCAAAACTCAAAGGACCGACAATTGTCTTGAATTTTGTAGCCAGTTGTTTGATGACTTGTACCCAATCGGGAATTCAAAGACATAAGATGTCCCATATACACCCCAGTAAAATAGTATAGCTGAACGTATGAACCAGACCTTACTAGAAAGATCACTAGTACAAATATCCCCTTTACTGACACTAAAATAGTGTCAGTAATTAATTTTACTGACACTTTATAATAGTGTCAGTAATGCTAAAGCCAGAAAATACTGACACTAATTTTTAGTGTTAGTAACACAAGAGTGAATAAATACTGACACTAAAATAGCGTCAGTACTTTTTTAGTGTCAGTATATGCTCAGATTTGTGAAAAAAATTATTTTTATCTCAATTCTATTTTTATGAATACTACATTTTTTGTTTAATTACATGAAAAAAATACCATAAATTGAAATTTTCAAATAGACAATTCAATTATAAAACATCCCAAATGCAATGCACTTAAAAAGAGCAGCAGAATACAAAACCAAACATCGAGATCCATCAAAATACAATCAAAATACTAAACTACCAACAAAACATCTCAATCAAGTATACTAATCAAGCATTCAACTTAACTACTAACAAAACACTTAATCAACCAAATTTCGCAGCAAATGTGCTGCCAAACCTCACAAAAAAAATTCCTCCAGCTCAACAATCTCCATCAACACAAAAACAATGGATTTTAAGCATACAATGCAAAACACAATGATAACCATCAGCAACATCAATCTGTCCCACCACACCTACATGCTCAACAACTTCAAATTTTTCCCACATGTACAAGTGTAAAGAATCAATTAACATACTATATCTAACTAATGTTCCATAGATATTCAGAAGAATTTTGTATATAAATGACTCATATTAAAATTAACTCACGATTGTAAGCTGTAATTAACTTGAGAACATATGTAGCCCATCGATCACGTAGTTCCGAAAGATCTTTCATGCTGTAGTTATCGATTCCCTTGAACTGACATTTCAAATTCACAAAAATAAGAGTGTCAACAGAATATTGAAGCATTTGTAAACTTAGGGGCTGTTTACTTGTGACTTAATCAGCTTAATGAGTAAAATGTCTTATTCGCTCAGACGTTTGGAGGTGTTTACTTGTGGCTTAATGGCTTATTCGTCCAGGCAAAAATGACTTATTCATTAAGCATGAAAAAGGGTGTTGTCCTCATTAAGACAAAAAAATGACTTCCCTACCCCTAATTGAAAACCACACATTTATATATACAATATAAATAATTTAAGACAAAAAATGACTCTCGTGTCCCCATTATATATACTCATTTATATATATATATATAATATAAAAAATTTAGGTTTTAATATAAATGAATGTAATATATATTATTCATATATAAATAATATACATTATTAATTTATATATAATATTTGTTACTATATATTATTGTATAAATAAACTTTTGTATCTACAAAATATCATATATATTATGAATATATAAATAAATATTATATATTACTCATATATTACATTTATTCATATGTATAATATTTATTATATATGTTCTTACCTATTTAAAATATATTTCTATATATAAATATATATTGTATATTATACATATTATTTATATACATATTAAATATTTTATATATTACTTACATACAAAATTGAATCATTTATGTATAATATTTTGTTTTAATTTAAATAATATATATATATAAAGAAGATGAGTCAAATTTGATTTTTCAATAATTTTCAAATTTGTCTACTTTGTGTTTGAATTTGGCTACTTTGTGTATGAACTTGACTTCTTTGTGTTTGAAATTGAATTTTTAAGTACTTTATGAATTTTTGGATTATATCATTTATATTGCTTAAAAAACAAACGATTTATAGAACAGCTTATAATTCATATTCAGGGGTAAATCGGTCATTTATGTTATTCAGACAGTTTATTTAGATGAAAAAGTAAACAATAGCATCAATTTACCCAGACAGACACATTTACCCAGACAGACAAATTTAGCCAGACAGACACAATTTACCCATACAGACAAATTTGGTAAACAGCCCCTTAATAAGATTGAGCAAACAGACCAGATTTTCGCAATTATGCAGACCAGATTTTCGCATTTGTAAACTTAATAAAAACTAAATAATGAAGCAGACCAGATTTTCGCATTTGTAAACTTAATAAAAACTAAATAATGAAGCAGACCAGATTTTCGCTTGTCCAGGCGCCCGCCTAACACTAATGGGCGGCGCCTAATTGGCAACTTGCCCGCCTTGCTTCATTTCAGGCGAGCGAAGCCTCCATGCGGGCTGGCTGGACCGCCAAGGCTGCTTAGAAATTTAACAACACTAAAATTTTTGATACTTACATCATTTTTTAGAATGTTCACATCCTTAACGATATCTTCGATATATTTCATCACGTAGTAGCCACATTCAAAAAAGCTAGGTTGCTTTGGACACTACAAAAGAAGACCAGTTAAGTAATGTAAAAGCTGAATATTCGCTTTTGTTTAAAATTTGTACTCAACATATTTCGATTTCGCCATTTTTACCTTCACAGAGACCCATTGCACATTAATCTTTCTATCACACTTCAAAGATTGATATATTCTAATGCCCCTGCAAAGAAGAATTTAAACCATTGGTAAAGAAATACAAAAATGAAAGTAAAAGAACATGAAAGCATAAACTAAGTAAAACACTTAGCTGGTTCACAATTTATAGTTTCATCGGAATTATGTCTCATGGGGTCAAGATAATAGACTGTACGGCTCACTAAGTCAATTGCAAACAACACCCAATGGCCACTAAAAAAATGAAATCACAGTTTGTGATGAAAATTCATATTAAAAATAACTTATTATTATCTAATAAAATATATGAATAGTAAAAAGTAAAGATTATACCCAGGATTATAAGGAAATACGACGACTTGTCCTAACTCAGTCAAACCCAAAAGTTTCGAAATGTATTGGGATTTGTCGTTGACTCCGAACTTTGTTGGATGTAGCTTTTCAAAAAGCCCAAACTGAAATGGGTTGACAATTCCGCTACTGTCCATCTCCTCGCACAAATACCTACAAGAAAAGAACACCGTATGAAGTACATTTTGATCGAACGAAATCAGAGCATCACATAATACACTTGTACCGTACTTGATCCATATGTCAATAGCGCAATTTGAAACATTTTGAAAGTTGATGATTTCATCACAAATCACTTTATCCAGGGCTGTTTCCCAAATTTCACCGAATGTTGTTGTGTCATGCCCAATAAGGATCGATCGCGGTAGTGAATTCTCAACAAACATGGTGAACATGTTTATATATTCACTCTTGCGACTGTCTTTTGATTGTGCAGCTCCTCGAATATTCTTACTTCGGTCAAGCTTCCGATCCAATGGTTTGATGACAAGTGGTTCATTCTTTTGTACTTTCTTGTCGTAGATAAATTGCACATCATTTACAGGAGAGTTCGGAGAAATTGGTTTAGATAATGGCATAAAGGATTCTTCTAATACCATAGGATTCTTCTTCGGGGTAGGTTTTGAAGTAACTTCGAAATCGAGCTTATGTGGAGTTATTTCACAAGTCTTATTTATTTTACTCTTCACAGACTTCGGAGTAGTTTTTTTCAAAGGGAAAATAGCCTATGAAATATATATATATATATATATCATTATTAGTACATGTATACCAAGATAGGATATAATAAAGACATGTAATATTTTATTTACTAACCTTTCTTTTTCCAAGAATTTCTGGGGACTGTTTGTCAGTGAGATTACTAGAGAAAGATTTTGGTTTTGGAAAGCTAGAACTTCCAATTTCAGTATTGCTGTATGCATTCAATCTCGCATTCATAATTTCCAGTTGATTAGACATAAAATGGAAACTCTCTTGATACATCTTTCTTTCCTTCGCCAACTCTGTAGCATCAGGAATGTGGAAGTACATGGATGGGGTGATAAATTGCCCCAATCCTTGTATCCTACTTCCACTTGCTGCTTCTGGAGGGCTGCACCTAAAATGTCATTTGACCCCGATGATTGGAACGTTCCTTCTTCAGCTTGACTCTTCAATTCACTCTACAAAAGGAAATATGCAATATTATAGATTTTTTTAGTCATTATTACTAATAAGAGTACAATTTAACTTACTATCTTGTCAACTACTTTCATTATTTCAGGAGCATACTCTCCTTTATCGTCAGCTCGTGCCATTAACCAAGCATCACTAAGATCAATTTCTCGTTCAGAAACTCCATTCTGTTTCTTCTATATTAGATTAATAACAATGAAAATATATTAAACCTCAAAATAACTTATATTTAGATGGCAGACAAGTATTTACATACTTTCCTGTACAACATGCCACCATATCCTGTGCTACCCAACCGATGATTGTAGACATTCTTAGCTCTTTTTTCTCTTGCTTTCTTACTTTTATCCTGCAAAAATAGTTATAATGTCTGCTTAGTAATAAACCAACTAAAGTAATAAACAATATACCTGGAATTCTTCAGAGAGAACCTTATCAACAAAAAACTTCCAATCTTTTCTTTTAATGCTAGGATATTCAATAGGAGGCAAAGCCAATGACGTAAGATCGTCTTTGTAAGGTAAAATGAAATCATTAGCCAGCTCACTTCTAAAGTTCCTTAATGCAACCCCCATCCATTTCAACACTTGGTTTTTACTTTTCACACTCAACTTGAACTTTTTGTATAAAACCATCCAGAATTACACCAGTTCAAACACAATATTATATGCATTACAGACATGCAAAATAATCTAATATATTATTAAACAACTGAGATGTACCTGAAAATGAAGCCACAAATTATCCTTTATGTCCATTGGAACATGCCTCCAATCATCATTTAAAATCGAAATTGTTTCTCGCACGATAATACCGATATAACTCCTGAGATCATTTCTTCCCTTTCCAACTGGAACACCATAAGAATTGTACTCAATCACATTGTGGTTAGCAAATTCTTCCTTTTGCAACCCTTTTTTTTGTTTGCTTCCTTCTTCTCGGCCTTCCCTCAAGTTCTGGAAATTTGAACTCATTATTTTCAGCCAACTCATTATTTTCAGCCATATCTCCTGCAGTCGAGAGATGTTTACATAAGTTAGTACATAAATTAACTTCAAAAGTAATACACCAGCCGTAAAAAAAAAGAACTCACTATTTACAATAGTGCATTTATTCATCTGTTAATCATCATTTAATGGAACAACATCACAATCTTTCCTGTCATAAATTTCCTCATCATCCTTCTCATCTAGCTCACACACTGGAAGTTTGTTGCTTAATGGAGTGTATACATTAATATCTTCACATCTTTCTCCATCTAACTTATATGCTCTGTCACTCACCGAACAGACTACTGATTTGATGTCATCTAATTGGTCTTTCACATAGAATACTTGATTAGCATGACAAGCTAGAATAAAACAATTTGATTTATAACCAATTCGATTTAGATCAACGACAGTCAAACCAAAATCATCCACATTAACCCCTCGACTATCTACCCAATCACATTTGAAAAGTATCTTCTTAACCATCAGATAATCAAGCTGCCAGATTTCATCAATGACTCCGTAGAAGGCCATGTCACCAAAATGAGGTCGTTTGTCTTTTGAGCTTGATATTTGTAGAGTGTTAGCAACAATCCTAACACCACTATTTTGAATTACACGATTATTATCCCGGTGCTTTGTTGCAAAATTGCAGCCATTAATATGATAGCCAGGATATATTAACACGCTTGAACGAGGTTTGTTTGCCAACAACTTCACTGTTTCGTCAACCGGCACATTATTTTCCCTATCATCTGCTATCTATAATTTGAAATTAAGAAAAGAATCACATTAATTATATAATATGAATTTATTATAAGTTAACCTTTTATAAGTGTTATTATAATCAGTCTATAAGTTCTAACCTTGTTCTGTAACCAAGTGGCAAATGTACGAGTGTGTTCATTCTGCAACCACAAATGTTTCTTTGCTTTATAAGGGTGTGTTGACGTTAAATGACACATATGTTCCCTGAAGTGAGATAAAAGTAAAACTTGTTTATTATACTAAAATCTTACAACTCTATTAACATGTTACTTATAAATAGAATAATCAAGAACTTACTCAATATATGGTTGGATTTCAGGAGTGTTCATTAAAACGCAACGATGTGCTTGCGCCAGCAAAAGATCATTGACTGACTTACAATTTCCATCTCCCAAAGGCTTTTCGATTGTAAAATCAGCAACATCACAATCAGAGAGGTATTCAGCACAAAATTGTAGTGCTTATTCAGCCACATAACTTTCCGCGATACAACCCTCAAGACGGTAACGATTACGAACATAATCTTTAAGAGTTTTCATCCCTCTCTCAAAAGGGTACATCCATCGAAAATAAACGGGGCCGCATTGTAATATCCGTGTTTTCTACTTTTGGTAATTTCCATTTTCGGTATATATTCGTTTCGGACAACTCGCTTGGCACTGTTTTAGAATTCTGAATCTATTTTATTCTTGGAGTTTCTCCGTTGGGATGAGTCTCGATGATGTTTTTGCGTAATTTCACCTTGAGTTATATTCTATCGCTTGTGTATTCGATTCTCGTTAAACTCGCCCAATTTTATCATTTTCTTATTTCCATGAGTTCGAATGGTGGAGTAGAGCATGTTGTGAGCTTCGGATTGTTAATCCGACGTTGTATCGTGATTTTCGGATGTTTGAGCCGTTTTTGTAATTGCCTATAAGTTTAGGGAATTTGTTCCTTGTTCGACTGTGGTGGCATACTCCGGATCGTTTGGGGTTTCGGTACTTCCATTTCGTGTTATTGTTTCCCAAATATCGATTCCTATTGCTTTTATTCTCTTCCCGGTTCATTTTTCATCATTTTGGGACCCAAGGGGGGGTGTGGGCTGCGGCACAAAGATTGTGCGCCGCGGCACACACATTGCCCAGTTCATGGCCGAGAAGACTGTACCGTGTGCCGCGGCACATGCCGGCTGGGCCGCGGCACACTACCGAGTCACTGCCGCGGCACACTCATCCGGGCCGCGGCACACTCGTGTTGCACTTATTAGGCCTGACCTACTGTACCCTGTGCCGCGGCACATGCCGGCAGGACCGCGGCACACTGCCGAGTCACTACCGCGGCACACTTCGACTGGGCCGCGGCACATCGAGCAGCCTGCCGATCACTGGGCGCAATTTTTGGCCCTGTGCCGCGGCACACTTCAGCTGAGCCGCGGCACACAATGCGGTCAGCACTATACCTGCGCTTTTATTCAGCGTGAGTCTCTTATTTCCTTCCTTCCTTCCACTGTACGAGAGAGAGAGGTTTGAGAGGGGGATTTTTCTCCATCTACCACTTGATTGTGTGATTTTCTTCATCTCCTTTCGATCATGTAGCTCGGATTGTGGATCTAACACGTGTTCTTCGGATTATAGTGCTTGAATCTTCAAGAGGTAAGAACTCCTTTAACCCTAGTATGATTTTGGGGAGGGTTTGGTGGTGATCTTGTATTTTAATCCGAATTAACCGATGTTGTTGTTAGATTTTGATAGTATACTAGTGACCCTTGGTTTTCTTGTTATTGGTTGGGATGAAATCCCGTTATTACACCGTTGACCGATTTCATTTCCTTATGCACTCTTGGTGTCCGATGAATTGCCCCAATGGGTAGAATTAGTATTAATTCTTACCTTTCCGCATTATTGAGACTTGTTGTATACCGTTATTGTGTTAGGAGCGGATTTGGGAGGATTGTTCGGACCAAAACCTATTCCTTCGTTGTTTCCTTCGTTTCGTCTTATTCAAGGCAAGTACATGTATTACATTTCGTTATGTATGTTGTGATTTTCGAAAGGAATGATGAATTGTGATTTTGGGTGCGTGAGTTGTGTTCCTTCCACCCGGAGTGTCCGATGGGATGTCTGGGGGTCGATACTAAGGGGTACGGCCGCGGAAGGGAACTTGGGTGCGTGTGTGATTGAACTTCCACCCGGAGTATCCGACGGGATATGTGGGGGTCGATACTAAGGGGTACGGCCGCGGAAGTGGTATCCCACCCGGAGTGTTCGATGGGATGTCTGGGGGTCGATACTAAGGGGTACGGCCACGGGATACCAGTTGTTATTTTGTGATATCGTGATGATTGGAACTGATTTGATTGGCAATGTAGTATTCTGGAATATTTATGGCAAATGATTTCTGATTGAGATGATTGTCTAAAAACCGTATTTGTATATAATGTAGTGTAATTGTGTACTTGCACTAGCTATTCGAATGCTAACCCCTTAAATGGGGGAAATGCGTCTTATGCATTTCAGGTACCGGGAGGGCTGAGGAGCAGGCACGGGACATGCACGCAAAGGATGGGCTGGCTTGATGATGTGGCTCGAGTCTGCATTTTTATGTTTCGTCATTACATTGTCGAGTAATGAAGTTAGACTATCTATATTTGAAACTTGGTTTAAGTCCCCTGCGTGGGCAATGAATTGGTATTTAACTTCTGCTCATGTACTCTGTTAAAATGTTTTGGCCGAGGCCACAACCTTATTTACTTTTGAGTGCATCATTTGGGATTACGTTGTGGTTTATATGTCATGGGTTAGCCTGGTTGACCTCACGAGGGTTCTACGGCGTGTAATGTCCTAGTTGTGAATCGGGGTGTTACATTTATGGTATCGGAGCTTAGGTTTTGAATACCTAGGCTGTTGGTAAATTTTTGGGTCTGTCAGTTGCGTCATTAGAGTCAGTTGTTGAGCCTAATCTCATCATGCTACTGTCTTTTCGTGCGACCCGTGGCTGTAAGTCTCCTCGAACTCTTATATTTCTGTGATTCGTTTTCTTGCGTTGCTCGGAATTATGAATTGTGATACTAACTTTGTCAATTGTGAATCTTTCTGACCTTGTCCTTTTCATTCTTCCTTTAGTATGTTGAGAGGTCGCGGTAGACCAGCTAGGGGACGCGGCCGAGGCCGTGGTCGGGGTGCTGATAATGAAGAGGGCTCGCTTTCTCAGTCCTATGCGGGCTCAGCCTCTCACTCAGTGCCGTCGGGTAATAATGCCAACGCCGGGGCTACTGCCGTACTACAGCAGTTAGCAGCCCAACTTGCTCAGATAGCTAAAGGTGGACGCCAGAATCCGCCGCCGACACCTGAAGAGGAAGCTATTAAGTGGCTCCAGACGGTGACTAAGATGCACCCTCCTCGTTTCTCCGGATCTTCTGACTCCCTCGGTTGGGAGAATTGGCTCTTTCAGTTGTCCAGGACCTTTGATGCCGTAGCTTATCCTGAAGACATGAGGGTACATATTGCCCAGTACCTCTTGGATAAGGAAGCTGCGGAATGGTGGGAGGCCGTTGTGCCCAGAGACCGTCGAGCTACTTGGGAGGAATTCAAGGCTGCTATGGAAGCACAGTATTGTCCGCTGCCAGTCAAGGAGCGCAGAATTGTGGAGTTCTTCACCGCTACACCTCAGGATGTGCCTATTTCTCAGGACATCATTTCTTACAATCAGCAGTTGGGTTTCATGAGAGATCAAGTGAGAACGGAGGCTGATAAAATCCGTTACTTCAATATGCGTATGAAGCCGCATATTAGGCAGAGTATGGCGCCGCTCATGTGTGCCACTTTGAAGGAATACCAGGATCGCGCTCTAGCGATCGAGATGGCCGTCCCAGAATCAGAGTCGGTTTCGGAAGCTAAGAAGAAGAAGACTACCGACGGATTCTCGACTGGTAAGGGTGGTCAGTTTTCGAGGTCTCGTTCTACTCCTACACCGGGGGAGAGGCCGTTTCATCAGGCCGGTGGATCTCAGGGTAATCGTCCAGTCCAGTCCGTTGCTTCTGGTGGCAGGGTTTGTTTTAACTGCAACCAATATGAGCATTTGATGAAGGATTGCCCTTTTCCTCTAGTCACTTGCTTTACTTGCGGGCAGACCGGGCGTCGGGCAACTCATTGTGAGAGGGCCACCAGGGGTATTAGAGTTCCGACTACCACTACCGATCAGAGGGATCACAGTACTCCAGCTACTCATGTTTCGCAGGGTTCGGGTCGTGGTAGGGGTCGGGGCAGCCGGATTGCCGCGCAGCCTCGAGTTCGGGTTCAGTTCACCCCCAATTGTACCAGATGAGGTGCACAGAGGAGGCGGACATTTCGTTGGCGTCAGGTACCACTCAGATCCTTACTCATCCAGTTTCTGTGCTTTTTGATTCGGGTGCTACCCATTCCTTTATTGCATCGGATTGTGTGAATCGTATTGGCTTTAACTGCTTGTTTGAGTGTGAACCGTTTGTGGTGGGTACGCCTAGCGGGGATCATATGGTTGGGGACCGGGAAGTTATGGATTGCCCCGTGAGGATCGGGAGCCGAGATTGGCCCTCGAATCTCATTGTTATAGACCTTAAGGGTGAAGATTTAATCCTCGGGGACGATTGGTTGGAGCATCACGATGCTATCATGAACTATCGGACTCGTACCATCTCGATAGTAGCCGAGGACGGCACCGAGCATACTCTCATCGGTCGTAAGCCGGGGAGATCGGAGAGTGTGATTAGCGCCTTAGAGGCGATGAAACTTCTGAACCAGGGTTGTGTCGGCTATTGGTGTTACGCTCTGCAGGCGGAGGATGGTGGGGTTGACATGTCATCAATTCCAGTTGTTAGTGAGTATCCCGACGTTTTCCCAGACGACTTGCCGGGGTTACCACCACAGCGAGAGGTGGAGTTTCCTATCGATCTTGAGCCGAATGCAGTCCCTATTTCTCGAGCACCGTACCGTATGGCACCGTCGGAGATGTTAGAGTTGAAGAATCAGTTGGGAGAATTGTTAGATAAAGGGTATATTCGACCGAGCGCATCACCTTGGGGTGCGCCCGTACTTTTTGTTAAGAAGAAGGATGGATCGCTTCGTTTATGCATCGATTATCGAGAATTAAACAAGTTGACCATCAAAAATAAATACCCTTTGCCCCGGATCGACGATTTGTTTGATCAGCTTCAGGGGGCGACAGTCTTTTCGAAGATTGATTTGCGATCGGGATACTACCAGTTGAGGATTCGGGACATCGATATACCGAAAGCTGCCTTTCGGACGAGATATGGCCATTACGAGTTTGTGGTTATGCCTTTCGGGCTAACCAATGCCCCACCAGTGTTCATGCAGTTAATGAACAAAGTTTTTATTGAGTATCTAGACAAATTCGTAGTCGTCTTTATCGATGACATTCTGATCTACTCACGGAATCGGGAGGAGCACGCCTTACATCTCCGGATTGTATTAGACATTTTGAGAACTGAGCAGTTGTATGCGAAGTTCTCTAAGTGTGAGTTTTGGCTCAAGGAAGTGATGTTCCTCGGGCATGTGATTTCAGCAGAAGGAGTTCGGGTAGATCCACAGAAAATAGAGGCGGTGAATGCTTGGGAACCGCCCAAAAACGTGAAGGAAGTGAGGAGTTTTCTGGGACTTGCAGGCTATTACCGTAGATTTGTTGAGGGATTTTCTAAGATCGCTAGACCACTCACTCAGTTGCTCCAGAAAACCCAGAAGTTCGAGAGGACCGCAGACAGACAGAGTAGTTTTGACGAGTTGAAGAGGCGACTAACTACCGCACCCGTGTTAGCATTGCCTCAGGGGAATGAGGATTTCGTGGTATATAGTGATGCTTCGGGCCTCGGGCTCGGATGTGTTTTGATGCAGAGAGACAGGGTGATTGCTTATGCGTCCCGCCAGTTGAAACCGTATGAGGCGAATTACCCCACGCACGATTTGGGGTTTGCCGCGGTCGTTTTCGCCTTAAAGATATGGAGACATTATCTCTATGGATCGTCGTGTAAGATTTTTACGGACCACAAGAGTCTGAAGTATATCTTCAGTCAAAAAGAGTTGAATATGAGACAGCGTAGGTGGTTGGAGCTAATTAAAGATTACGACCTCGAGATACTTTACCATCCGGGTAAAGCTAACGTAGTGGCTGATGCGTTAAGCAGGAAACCTATGGTATTACAGATGGTAGAGGTACTTACACCACAGAGTAGGATCCAGCGGGATTTTATCTGTCAGAATATCGAGGTTTGGGTTCAGAGAGTTCAGGGTCAGTTATGTACGTTGGAGATCACTTCGTCCTTGACCGATGATATCAAGGCAAAACAGTGTGATGATCCATTTTTAGTCCAGCTGAGGGAGGATGTGAGGAAGGGGAAATCCCCTGGATTTTTGGTTCAGGATGATGGCGTTCTGAGATTTCGCGGCAGATTATGTGTACCGAATGACATTGAGTTGAGACAGAAGATTTTGAGTGAGGCTCATGCTACGCCTTATTCCATACATCCTGGCACGAGCAAAATGTACAAGGATGTGAGGAGTAACTACTGGTGGAGTAGTTTGAAATCGGACGTTAGCGAGTTTGTGGCGAAGTGTTTAACCTGTCAGCAGGTTAAGATTGAGCATCAGCGACCTGCGGGGTTGATACGACCACTTCCCATTCTGGAATGGAAATGGGAAGACATCTCTATGGATTTCATTACCGGGATGCCTAGGACTCGGACTGGAATGAACATGATTTGGGTTATTGTTGATCGACTAACCAAATCAGCTCACTTTCTGAGTATTAAGGATACTTGGGGACCGGAGAGGCTGGCGCGAGTGTTTATTGCGGAGATCGTGAGATTGCATGGGACTCCTAAGAGTATTGTTTCAGATCGTGATGGCCGATTTGTATCACATTTTTGGCAGGCGGTTCATCGAGCTTTGGGGACTGAGTTGAGACTCAGTACGTCTTACCACCCTCAGACTGACGGACAGTCGGAGCGGACGATCCAGACGTTGGAGGATATGTTGAGAGCCTGTGCCATAGATTGGAAGGATGATTGGGAGACGCACTTGCCGTTGATCGAGTTCACGTACAACAATAGTTGGCATGCCTTGATCAAAATGGCACCATTCGAGGCGTTGTATAGAAGGAGGTGCAGATCGCCGTTGTGTTGGGATGATGCGTCCGAGCTAATTGGTACCGAGCCCGATATGGTAGTTGAGACGAGAGAGAAGATTGCCCTGATTCGCGATAGATTGGTGACGGCCCAGAGCCGGCAGAAGTCTTATGCCGATACATGTCGCCGACCGTTGGAGTTTGAGGTGGGAGATCACGTCTTGCTTAAGGTGTCACCGACACGGGGAGTTTACCGCTTCGGTCGAAAGGGTAAACTTAGTCCGAGATTTATTGGGCCGTTCGAGATTCTAGAGAGAGTTGGAGAGCTTGCATATCGGTTAGATTTGTCGCCGACCCTGAGCCACGTGCATAATGTATTTCATGTTTCCCAGCTTAGGAAGTACGTACCGGACCCTAGCCATATTATTGATTTTGGAGAGATCGAGTTGGGGCCCGACATTACCTTCGAGGAGAGGCCGATTCAGATCTTAGAGCGTCGGGTGAAGCAACTCAGGCACAAAACCATTCCTTTGGTTAAAGTGCAATGGTCGAGGCATGGGTCCGAGGAAGCCACGTGGGATACGGAAGAGAGTATGAGATCGAGATACCCCGAGTTATTCGTGTTGTAAGTTTCGGGACGAAACTTATTTTTAGGGGGAGATAATATAATATCCGTGTTTTCTACTTTTGGTAATTTCCATTTTCGGTATATATTCGTTTCGAACAACTCGCTTGGCACTGTTTTAGAATTCTGAATCTATTTTATTCTTGGAGTTTCTCCATTGGGATGAGTCTCGATGATGTTTTTGCGTAATTTCACCTTGAGTTATATTCTATCGCTTGTGTATTCGATTCTCATTAAACTCGCCCGATTTTATCATTTTCCTATTTCCATGAGTTCGAATGGTGGAGTAGAGCATGTTGTGAGCTTCGGATTGTTAATCTGACGTTGTATCGTGATTTTCGGATGTTTGGGCCGTTTTTGTAATTGGCTATAAGTTTAGGGAATTTGTTCCTTGTTCGACTGTGGTGGCGTACTTCGGATCGTTTGGGGTTTCCGTACTTCCATTTCGTGTTATTGTTGCCCAAATATCGATTCCTATTGCTTTTATTCTCTTCCCGGTTCATGTTTCATCATTTTGGGACCCAAGGGTGGGTGTGGGCCGCGGCACAAGGATTGTGCGCCGCGGCACACACATTGCCCAGTTCATGGACGAGCAGACTGTACCGTGTGCCGCGGCACATGCCGGCAGGGCCGCGGCACACTGCCGAGTCACTGCCGCGGCACACTCGTCCGGGCCGCGGCACACTCGTGTTGCACTTATTCGGCCGAACCTACTGTACCGTGTGCTGCGGCACATGCCGGTAGGGCCGCGACACACTGCCGAGTCACTGCCGCGGCACACTTCGACTAGGCCGCGGCACATCGAGCGGCCTGCCGATCACTGGGCGCAATTTTTGGCCCTGTGCCGCGGCACACTTTAGCTGAGCCGCGGCACACAATGCGGTCGGCGCTATACCTGCGCTTTTATTCAGCGTGAGTCCCTTATTTCCTTCCTTCCTTCCACCGTACGAGAGAGAGAGAGGTTTGAGAGGGGGATTTTTCTCCATCTACCACTTGATTGTGTGATTTTCTTCATCTCCTTTCGATCGTGTAGCTTGGATTGTGGATCTAACACGTGTTCTTCGGATTATAGTGCTTGAATCTTCAAGAGGTAAGAACTCCTTTAACCCTAGTATGATTTTGGGGAGGGTTTGGTGGTGATCTTGTATTTTAATCCGAATTAACTGATGTTGTTGTTAGATTTTGATAGTATACTCGTGACCCTTGGTTTTCTTGTTATTGGTTGGGATGAAATCCTGTTATTACACCGTTGACCGATTTCATTTCCTTATGCACTCTTGGTGTCCGATGAATTGCCCCAACGGGTAGAATTAGGATTAATTCTTACCTTTCTGCATTATTGAAACTAGTTGTATACCGTTATTGTGTTAGGAGCGGATTTGGGAGGATTGTTCGGACCAAAACCTATTCCTTCGTTGTTTCCTTCGTTTCGTCTTATTCAAGTCAAGTACATGTATTACATTTCGTTATGTATGTTTTGATTTTCGAAAGGAATGATGAATTGTGATTTTGGGTGCGTGAGTTGTGTTCCTTCCACCCGGAGTGTCCGACGGGATGTCTGGGGGTCGATACTAAGGGGTACGGCCGCGGAAGGGAACTTGGGTGCGTGTGTGATTGAACTTCCACTCGGAGTGTCCGACGGGATGTCTGGGGGTCGATACTAAGGGGTACGGCCGCTGAAGTGGTAACCCACCCGGAGTGTTCGACGGGATGTCTGGGGGTCGATACTAAGGGGTACGGCCACGGGATACCAGTTGTGATTTTGTGATATCGTGATGATTGGAACTGATTTGATTGTCAATGTAGTATTCCGGAATATTTATGGCAAATGATTTCTGATTGAGATGATTGTGTAAAAACCGTATTTGTATATAATGTAGTGTAATTGTGTACTTGCACTAGCTATTCGAATGTTAACCCCTTAAATGGGGGAAATGCGTCTTATGCATTTCAGGTACCGGGAGGGCTAAGGAGCAGGCACGGGACATGAACGCAAAGGATGGGCTGGGTTGATGATGTGGCTCGAGTCTGCATTTTTATGTTTCGTCATTACATTGTCGAGTAATGAAGTTAGACTGTTTATATTTGAAACTTGGTTTAAGTCCCCTGCGTGGGCAATGAATTGGTATTTAACTTCTGCTCATGTACTCCGTTAAAATGTTTTGGCCGAGGCCACGACCTTATTTACTTTTGAGTGCATCATTTGGGATTATGTTGTGGTTTATATGTCATGGGTTAGCCTGGTAGACCTCACGAGGGTTCTACGGCATGTAATGTCCCGGTCGTGAATTGGGGTGTTACACGCATAATCTAACTTGTTCAACTAAATGGATTGTCAAATGAATCATGATATCAAAGAAACTTGGTAGGAAGTACTTTTCCATTAGGCATAAAGTGATTACAAGATCCTTCTGTATTTGGTCAAGGGTACCGGGTTCCACGACTTTAGAGCACAACAAATTGAAAAAAAGAGCACAATCTGATAATAACTTTTCTAACATTCACAGGCAAATAACTTCTAATAGCCAATGGCAGGATTTGTTGCATTAGAGTATGGCAATCATGAGATTTTAGTCCTTGAAGTCGACATTCATCCAAAGAAACAAGTTTTTGAAAGTTCGAAGAATAGCCATCGGGTACTCTCGCATCATATAAAGTTTCACAGAATTGTTTTTTTTTTCTTTTTTACTCAAGCTGTATGGAGCTGGAGGCAAGACTTTTTTTTTTTGTTGGTCTCATCAGGAACTGATTTTCCCCTGAGCTTAAGATCTTCAAGATCTTTTCTAGCGTTAAACCCATCCTTTGTCCACCCGGTTGATGAAGTAGTGTACCATAAATGCTTTCACACACGTTTGTCTCGATATGCATCACATCTAGTTGATGGCGAACTAACAAATGTTTCCAATAATCAAGGGAAAAAAGATTGATTTCTTTTTGAACAATTTTCTCGTTATTCCCTCATCATCATCGCCACTAACATCGTCAAGTTTTCGCTTCTTAACTTTTTTCTTTCCAAACTTAGTATCAATAGCTTCTACCATATTTAAGATTTCCAAACCAGATAAAGTTCTAGGAGGCTCACCCCACTCTTGCTTCCCATTGAACACCTTTTTAAGTTTTCGAAATGGGTGTCCACATGGTAAGAATCGACGATGGCCCATATAAGACATTTTTCGACTATGTGGTGGCCAAGATGCACAGGTGTCTATTCCACAAACTGGGCAAGCATAATATCCCTTAACAGTACAACCAGAGAGGTTTCCATATGCTGGAAAGTCATTGATTGTCCACATTAGGATAGCTCATAAGTTGAATGTTTCTTTTTTCCATGCATCATAAACATCAACACCTTCATCCCAGAGAAGTTTCAAGTCCTCAACCAAGGGTGCTAAGTATACATCTAGATCATTTCCAGGTTGTTTAGGACCAGATATCAAAAGAGACAACATCATAAACTTTTTCTTCATACATAACCACGGAGGAAGGTTATATGTAATCAAAGAAACAGGCCAACAACTATAAGTACTATTAAGTGTACTATGTGGATTAACCCCATCAGTTGATAGAGCTAAACGAAGATTTCTATCCTCTTCTGCAAATTGTGGCCACTTATTGTCAATTAATTTCCAATATGGTGAGTCTGCTGGGTGGCGAAGTTTGCCATCTTTAATTCTCTTATTTGCATGCCATGTCAAATTTTGAGCAGTTTGTGGTGATTGGAACATTCTTTTGAACCTAGGAATTGTAACACCCCCGATATATTCAGGATCTTGAACATAAACAAAATGTTCACCCCCGAAGGGGTTAGCACAACGATGCTAGTACCAGTACTACACCATATTATTCATATCTCACGAAGAATAAAAACGTAAACGACAAAAAAATACCAACGAGTCTTCTCCTACGAGAAACTCATAAATGACATACACAACTGATAATCACAACATGATATCATAATATACACATGGTAATTCCGACGATCCAGCGTTCACTGCCTAGAACCCACGATGATCCCGTCAGACTAACCCGTGGTGGAAAAACCCGTCCGATGATCCAGCGCATGCTAGCATATATCCCCCGATGATTCCGTCGGACCAACGCGAGGTGGACATACAACAACGACATACAAGCACGACAATATGTATAACATCAATACATAAAACAAATAAGGTACTTGCCTCAATTCGAAGACAAGAACAATACTTCCACGAAAACGAACACTCGAAGGTCGCCCCCTTCAATCAATCACGTAACGATCTCGAACCTTAACAAAAGAAATAATATAGAATTTATCTCACGTCGTACGAATGTCTAACAATTCGATTTACGGCCAAAAGCTCATAACATGCAATCTGCCTGAACTTCTTAGTGCACGCTAAGTACTCTGTGTAGCGTGCGTTAAGTTTGCTCGATAGCGCACGCAAACAACAAAGCCTAGCATACGCTAACTATGCATGGTCAGTACTTCACTGATCAGCCGATTGACTCGTCTGATGGCCTAACGTACGTTACGTACCAAACGTAGCGTACGTTAACTCATGCTCGATAGCGCACGTTAATCTACATAGCTTAGCGTGCGCTAACTGTGCATGGCAATTTACTACTGGGCAGTAGACGGATCTCAACATGATCAAACCAAATGAAATCCTTAGTGTTAATTCATGTTACCTCCATGAATATCATGTTCATACAGTTATGAATGATCCTACGGATAACAACAACTTCAGATTCAAGAATATGTATACTATTATGAAACTATATTCCATTTCAAATACAATTCTTTATGCGATGATTCGAAAGGCTTGACGGTTTATATTAACACCTTTATCTCAATCAAAAACTATCATTCTGTAGTTTGATTAACATTCCATCTTAACAAGATAAATCCTTCCATGATAAATCCTTGATATCCGTCTAACAATAGTGATGCTAAAGTCAAGTCCATGAGTGTTACGAAGACACCTACTAAATTTGGATTTTTTACCAATTATAGAAACTTCCTCTACTTGTTCAATGAAATAAGATTCAAATCATGAGATTTATAATCAAGGTACTAAGGCATATTCATCTCAAAATTCCAAACATGATGTGCTTTGGATAATTCATCCAAGAAGATCGATACTTGATAACATGATCATCTTCTTCTCCATAACACGAATCTAGAGTTGAAGATAAAATCAACATACCTTAATATGACGAAATCACTGAACCACAAGGTAGAATCCGACTCCGGTTGGTTATATGCCACTTCAAGGTGTTACTTCTCTTCAATGATCACTCACAAGTGATAACCAATATTCAAGGATCAATAAGATGTGTTCTAAGTGTGTTAGAAGGATGATTATAGCTCTCTGGCCTCTCAAGAATGAAGAATGGACGAAGGAAATGTAAGCCAAAACGGGTTGCTGTCTCATTTATAATATTCTGCACTTTAGCTAATTAGCGCACGCTACAATACATACTTAGCGCGCGCTAATAAGCGTTGACTCCAAATTTGTCCAGGTTCGTCCGCGGGAATCTTATCCAGACCCATGTCCCGGCTGTCGCATGTGCTAGCCGCCTACCTCAATAATTCGTTGTCTAGTGCACGCAACTCCTACATACATAGCGTGCGCTAGTAATAGCCGATAATGCGCGTTAAGCTACATTCATAGCGTGCGCTATCACGAGTTTGCATGAGAAAATTTGCATGTTGTTATACTTAAGTACAAGGATGCCAATGCAAGAAATATCATACTCCAATAATCAAAACCACAAATCCGAATAATACAGGGTTTGAATACAGATTGTAATACCCGAGATTTCTGATATGTAATTGAACCTTGTGATATTGTAATTGTTGCATTTTGATCTGATTATTATTCTCCGTATTTCATGATCCGGTGTTGTTGAGCGCATAATTTCATAAATGTGATCTAAATGGTGATTCTGCGCATGTAGCACACGTTATCGCTATATGTAGCGTACGCTAATTTGGAGTCGTAGCGCACGCTATGTATGAACCTTAGCGCGCGCTACACGTAGTCATCATGATTGATACGTGTTGGTAGGTGAGATCAGGCCGCTGATCTTGGTCGGTTTGTGTCGGGATGAACCTGGACGGCTTTCGGGAAAAGCCAAGTCAACGCGGTAGCGCACGCTAACAATATGAGGATAGCGCACGCTAAACGCTGAGTACAGTGAAGTCAGTAAGCCGTTAGCGCACGCTATGAATATGGACTAGCGCGCGCTAATAACCACTTTCTATAAATAGAACAGCATCCCTCTTCGTATTTTCAGTCTTTTCAATTCCCACATCCGAATCTTTGGACTTAGAGAATTACTCTCTTCATCCTAAACCCTTCATATCAGCATCCTAACTTGAGTCGAAGATTGTAGATCATTGGAGATTGTTGTTCAAGCTCTCAGTGTTGGATTTCTTCTAGTACCTTCATGTTCTTCACTACTTTGAGGTAGGTGATTCTTCACCAATATCAATAATATTCTGAAGGACGTTTTGATCATGATTATCTAGTCAGTTAAAGTCGTTAGTAGTCAATCATCATGTGTTAGAAGGATATTTTTGATGTTTCGGCACTTATTCATCGTATAATCCATTGAACCTTTTTAGTATATGGACTCCTAAGCATATTCATGTATCTTCAAAACCGATTATGACCAGTATATGGAGATTACCTAGTTCTTATGTTTTACGTAAGGAATCATATGTTTTGGGACTTGGAATGAATTGAACTTAGGATATTTTCTTGAAGATCAAGATGATTTATGGTGTAGTAATGATGATACGTATCTGTAGGGGTGATTCCTACAATTGATGATGATGACGTCAGGCACGTCAGTCAGGTTGATTGAATCGGGCACTAGCAAACTGTCAACACAAAACACGTAAGAGCCCTCAGAGAGCACCGGTGGGGTGTCAGCCAAAGAGCCTCCGACGCTCAAGTCAGTAAGCAATTTTAGTATTGTATAAAGTTGAGATAAACGAATTAAATATAATAAATAATAGAGCAGTTGATGATGTTGGTGGTATTGGACGGTCAGGTACGTCCGATGAGCGATGGAGGTAAGGCGGTGGTTGAGAGCGCCGGAGATCGGTGATATTAGACGGTCAGGTACATCCGGCTAGTGAAGGAGATAAGGCGGTGGTTGAGAGCTCAGGATGATGACAAGGAATTATCAGAGAGAGTAAGTTCAGTAGAGAATGACTTTGAATTCAATGCATCGATTGGGTTGGTTGTCTTGTCATTATATAGGACAGTTTGGGATCCTTATTCCCTTATTCGTCCGTCAGGTTGATTCGTTTGTCTGGCACATGCATGTTGATTCGCTTTGTCTGTCATATGCCTGTTGATTCGCTTTGTCTGTCACATGCCTGTTGATTCGCTTTGTCTTGTCACATGTCCGTTGTTGACCTCCTTGGCCCTCAACTCTATTCATCCGTTACTTTAGCATGCTTTTTTGACTGGCTCAAAAGTCATTTTATCTGACCGTTCGAATACGCGTGGATGACGTGGCGAACCCCTGGATCCGGGTTTGTTTGCGGATCTTTCCAAGCCTGGGGCCCAACAAATTTTATCTTAGACAAAGTGTCTAGTCTATTGGGTTTGTTGGGCTGATCGGAAAGACTTTGTTGGGCTTGGGCTGGATTGACAAAATTTGTCCACTACAGTTTGTCCCCCACTCTCTAATTAGAATTTTTCTAATTGGAGAGTTAATGAGGTCAAGTAATCGAGATTATTAGTGTTGCGTTCGAGTCAACGTTTGGGTCCAATATGCCCGTTCGTTGGAGTTTGTTTGTTTAAACATATGTGGCATCGTCCATGGCGAATTTCCATTTATTTAGACAATAAATCGAAAAAAAGAAAAAAAAGGAAAAGTTTTTCTTGACAAGCGGCTTCTAAAAAACCTCTACGAGTAGGCTTTGTCATCTAACCACTCAAATAAAACCATTCGGATCGGCTGATTCATCTTTTTAATCGGAGGAGAAAGTGGACCAACAGCTAAATATAAAACTGCATCCGATATATAGCATAACTGGCGACCTGGCCGAGTGGCGCGGACAAGCACTGCTGGCTTCATCAACCCGCGTTCGAGCCCTTGCTTCAGTCAAATGTTTTTGCTGATTTTGGCATAAGGCACAACCCGCGGGTCTGCTTGTGGCGGGCCGAATCCGGGTGACCCGTTTTGTCCGAATGACCGGCGGATCCAGTTGTTTGCAGCAGCAGCAGTTCTTGTCCAATTGATCCGGTCCGATCGACCCGTTCTGTCCGATTGATCCAATTGCAACCAGTCCGCGTCTGATTGAAGGTAGCCGTGGCCCCCATCCGATTGAGCCGCCGTGTCCGATTGGATCCAGCTCGCGTCAGATTGAAGGTAACCGTGACTCATGTCCGATTGTTCCGTCTGATTGGATCTAGCTCGCGAGCGATCCGTTTGTCTGATTGGTCATGCATCCAGTCAATTGATCCGGAAGCGCGATCCGGCTGTCTGATTGGTTATGCATCCAGTCGATTGATCCGGAAGTGACTCAATTTGAATACATGTGTCTGATTGGAGAGTCCGATTGAAATTGGTCTATCTACTTGAATACATGTGGCCAATCTAGTCTGTCTGGTTGATTGTTTCGATGACCCATTTAATTGGTGTCGGGTGGATAGGTCCGTCCAATCCATCCGTTCGTTCATAATCGGACCGTGTCCGTTATTTAAATGAGATAAGATAGATCCGGCACACATTTTATAATGTCCTGTACATATTTCGAGAAGGACTCTCCTATAAGAGTTTGATGAAGCATCTGTTCATTTCTCACTACTTCATTCTATACTTTGAGGGTTGCGAGCTTGGAAGCAAGGAGGGGTTAGAAGGAGAAGGGCAAGGTGCAAGGTCTTTGTCAGGTCAGTTCTTCGAGTGTTCTTCATATTGTTTGAATGTTCTTCAACGAATTTGAATGTTCTTCATGTGTTCTTTACATTCTTGATTGCTCTTCATACCGTTTGATCATTTCAAAGTTTCATGATTCGCCAAATTATGTGTTTGTGTTTGATTGCTCTTAATCAAATAGGAGGTTGGTTTCCTTTGTTTAACCCCGTAGAGGCTTTATAGTGTAAGAGACCGATGGTCTCGTATGGCTTCTTCCACGTAGGTAGTATGGCCTTGTTATGTCCGGTTGACCCATAAGATGTGTTTTGATTTGTCTTCTTGTTGACTTGTTTATGATGGGTTTGTTGCTTTCGTTTAATTGTGATGATTCTAACTAATGATATGTCTGGATGGTCGTCCAAGTAGTTTTGTCAACTTCTTTCGATTGACACCATCCGCCTCTCCCTCTTATTTTATCATTAGGTAACCTGTCAGTAGGACATCTAGTCATAATGTCTTTCTTCGACCGAACTCAGTTTAGCGGGTCGACTAGTGAGAGGTTCGGGGAGTCCGATGATAGAGACATTTGCGGCGAGGTGTTAACCGGCGTACCGTGTTGTGATTTGAAAGGATGGAAGGATAGTCAGGGTAGTTATACCTATACCTCCGGTATTGGTGTAGACTACGTTGGGCCGGTTAGAGATAGCCAACCTAAAAAATTGCTCTTGGGGAGGAACCCAAAGTCTGAGATCACCTTAGAGCATCTCAAGAGTTTTCGCCAGAGCTACGACATCCCAAGACATATCTGTCTGGTTGCTCCCTCTTACCTAGAGAGGGTTGATTGGATTTATCCAGGTTGGTTGGTGATGTATGAGCTTCCATTTGTGCTAGGTACTTGGTTTCCGCTTCCCCGACTGGTGCAAGAAGCTTGTAAGTTCCACGTTATTGCGCCAAGTCAGTTGATGCCGAATGTTTGGCGTGTTTTGATGGCCATCCAGACGTTCACTGAGGCGAGGGAAGTTAGCTTTTCTTATGAGGACGTTCTGGTTGTCTACAGCCTTAAGATGCATAAGAGCGACTATGGTCGATACCAGTTTTTGAGTTGTTCAAAGATGCCTTTGATTCTTGGCCTTAAGGATTGTGATAAGAGCTGGAAGGAACGTTACTTTCTTGTTCCTTTTGATGTGTTGGGAGTGTCGACTGATCACGGCATTCCGCAAGCATGGTCTGTTGCCCGTGAGTGCCTGATTTTGACGAGTTAGAATATTTAGTCTCATTTATATGCTTCTAATTTGTCTGATTGATTCATTCCTTTATCCCTTGTGCAGAGTGCTTGAAGAGAAGGAATCCTGTACCTTCCAAGGCTACTCAGGAGAAGATTGCCTGGTTCTTTAGATTCTCTGAAGAGGATCGTGATTATCGCAACATTATATCTGTGCAGAGTGTTTCGACCAGTTCTTTTCTTACAGGTATTGTCGGTCTACATGTTCGTGTAGTTATTTTAGTTGATTTGGATATATCTTGTCTAACGTGTCTGATTGTCTTATTGATAGGCGAAAACATGTCTGACGTTTTTCTCCCCCCACTAGCCGGCAAGAATGCCATGGAGCTATATCGCCAGCGCCGCAAGAAAAAGATGGTTGCTAGCACAAGTGATGAAGGTCCCAAAGGGATTGAAGAGGTTATTGCTCTTCCTAGTCCCCCGGCTCGCGTGCTGAAGAAAAAGCGTGATGGTGCATTTGATCTGACGGACTTGTCCGATTCTATCACTTTGTCATTTCCTTCTTCTGCTGCTGCTCATTCTGAATTTTCTCCTCATGTCGGGGAGGTTGAAAAGTTGTTATTTGACGAAGACAATGATCAGCTCGAGTCCATGGGGGATGATTCCTTTGGTGCTGCTAGTTTAGAAGGTCTCTTCATGGTAAGTGTGTCTATTAGTTACCACAACTTTACTAGAAATTATTGTGCAACTAATGTCTTGACTTGGTCTTCGTATATTGTAGGTTCTTCAGAAGACTATTTTCGCGAAAAAGAGGATAACAGAGTTGGGTGAGCAGGTTGTTGGGCTCCGATCCGAGAAAAGCCAACTGCGGAATGAAGTAAGGGAAGTCAAGTCCCTTCATGAGAAAGCCGGACGGGACATTGCCGATTTTAAGGCCAAGCTGTTTGCTCGGGATCAGGACGCCCGGCGTGCTGCTATCGACTATGCCGCTCTTGAAAACAAGGCAAAAATGTTAGAAGATCGGATGACCGACATGTGTCTCGAAGCGGAAGTCATAATCCGAGGCATGTTAGTTGAGGAGTATGAAAGTTGTCCGGCGGGAACATGGGATGTCTCGAGATACAAAGCTGAATATGAAGAGTTCAAGCAAATGCAGGCCGAGGACACTGAGCAGGCGGGTCAAGATGGAGGCTCCGTCCCTCCTGCTGAAGATTGATCTTTATGCCATTATTATTTGTTGTTTGTTGTTCTTATTTCCGACTGGTTTTATTTTTCATGTAGTTTTTGTCTTCTCATAGCTCAAGTTTAAGTCTGTTTGGAAGGCTTTTGACTGATATCTATGATTTAAGCTTTTTATCTTCTTCCGATTGTCTTGGTTGTCTTATACTTCATGTATGATGAGTTATCGACGGGTTGGCCCGCTTATTTGCTGGGTTTTCAGCTTGTATAAACATCTTCCGCCTATTTTTAGGGGCGTTGCTTTGATGGGCTGCGCTCCGTAGAGCTGCCTACATACCCTATTTCAGGGATCAAGCCCAGATGTAGTTCTGAGAAGGACCTGCGTAGAAGTGTTAGACATAATATGGTTGTAGTGCTGGTCTCGTAAGACCGAAAATATATTTGAAATCATGAAAAAGTTTTAAGCGTGATACAGTTTCAGATGGTTGGCATTCCAGCTATTGCTTATGTCTCGTCCGTCTGGTGTCTGTAGCTTGTAAGCTCCACCTCCGACCACCTTGGTGATCAAGTACGGTCCTTCCCAGGTTGGGGCCAACTTGTCGGATCCAGTTTCCTTTGTATTCTGAAAAACTCGTCTGAGCACCTAGTCTCCTGGTTTAAACGTACGAGTGCGCACATTTTTGTTGTAATATTTGGCGACACTTTGTTGGTAGGCTGCCATCCTGATTCTTGCATTATCTCTCTTTTCATCAAGTGTGTCGAGTTCGTGGCACATATCCCTCCAATTTTGATCGTCTGTTGTGAGTTCGTGCCTTGCAGTAGGTACTTCGCTTTCTATTGGAATGACAGCTTCCATCCCGTAAGCCAGGGAGAATGGAGTTTCTCCAGTTGATGTCCTGGCTGTAGTTCGATATGACCAAAGGACTCCAGGAAGTTCATCTGCCCATTTTCCCTTGGCTTTTTCTAGTCTCCTCTTTAAAGTGTTGATGATCGTCTTGTTAGATGACTCTGCCTGTCCATTGGCTTGCGAGTATCTTGGAGTTGAGAAGCTTAATTTGATGTTCCAGAATTGGCAAAAGTCCTGGAATGTAGTGCTTATAAATTGCGAGCCGTTGTCTGTCACGATTTCTTTAGGTACTCCGTATCGACATATTACGTTCTTCCATATAAAGCCTTTCACTTCCCTGTCTCGGACTTGATGGAATGATTCTGCTTCAATCCATTTGCTGAAGTAGTCAGTTACCGCTAGCATGTACACCTTTTGTCCAGGTGCTGTAGGTAACTTGCCTACTATATCCATTCCCCATTTCATGAATGGCCATGGTGACGTGATCGCGGTCATTTTTTCTGGATGAAGATGGGACACCTGGGCAAAACGTTGGCACTTGTCACATTTTCTCGCACAATCTGCCGAATCAGTCCTCATTGTAGGCCAGTAGTACCCATTTGTCAGAGCTTTGTGAGCCAAACTTCTTCCGCCTGAGTGATTTCCACATTCCCCCTCGTGTAGCTCCGCCATAACGTATTTTGCTTCTGCGGGGTTAATACATCTCAAGTATGGACCAGAATAAGAATGTTTGTAAAGTTTACCTTGAATGATGGAGAATCGGTCTGATTGAGCTTTGACTCGACGTGCTTCGTTCCTGTCATCAGGGAGTATATCTTGCTCTAGATATTCCATCAGTGGGGTCATCCAGGTCTGATTGCTTGATATGTCTGAAACTTGTTCTTCGGCGTATTTCCAAACTGCCGGCCATTGCAGGTAGATGATAGGGATTGTTTTTGGATCCGTTGTCTGGGTTGATGACCCCAAGTTAGCTAGTGCGTCCGCATGGCTGTTCTCTCCTCTCGGTATTTGGCTGATGGAAAACTCCTCAAAATGTGCCTGTAGTTCTTTGGTTTTCTGGAGATAGGCGATCATCTTGTTGTCCCGAGCTTGGTAGTTACCTTGCATTTGGTTGACTACTAGCTGGGAGTCACTGTAGACATTGATTCGTTTCACCCCCATCTCTTTAGCTAAGGCAAGTCCGGCTATCATGGCCTCGTATTCTGCCTCGTTGTTGGTTGCTTTGAAGCCACATCTGAATGCCTGTTCAATCGTGTCTCCATGCGGTGAAACTAGGACAAGTCCCAGTCCACTTCCTTTCGAGTTACTTGACCCGTCCACACTTAGCTTCCAGGTTCCAGTTGTCTCTCCTTCAGTCATGCAACACAATTCCATTTCGGCCTGCACTTGGAGGTTAGGCGTATAATCTACAAGGAAGTCGGCCAATACCTGAGATTTTAGCAAGGTCAGTGGCCTATAAGTGATGTCGTATTCGCTCAACTCCACTGACCATTTGGCTAGTCTTCCAGATAGCTCTGGTTTGTGCAGTATGGTTTTCAGCGGAAAGGTGGTAAGCACCACTATTGGGTGACACGGAAGTATGGCCTTAACTTTCTTGCAGTGTGAACGAGTGCCAATGCTAGTTTTTCTAGCTGTACGTACCTGGTTTCTGCATCTAAAAGAGACTTACTTACATAATAAATAGGATTTTGTTTACCTTGGTCCTCTCGGACTAGGACTGCACTGACGGCTGTCTCGGAGACGGCTAAGTAGACAAACAATACTTCGCTGTCCTTTGGTTTGGCCAATAGCGGGGGGCTAGTCAGGTACTGTTTGAGTTGCTGCAGAGCTTCCTCGCACTCATTTGTCCATTCAAATGGTTTTGACTTCCTCAGTGTGTTGAAGAAGGGTTGGCACCGTTCTGAGGATTTTGAGATGAACCGACTGAGGGCGGCTATCCGTCCGGTCAGCTTTTATACGTCTTTGATGCAAGTTGGAGATGTGATCCTCTGGATTGATTCAATTTGAGCCGGGTTGGCTTCGATTCCTCGTTGTGTCACAAGGTATCCAAGGAATTTTCCTGCAGTTACACCAAAAGAACACTTAGAGGGGTTTAACTTCATGTTATATTCTTTAATTACCTCAAAAGATTGTCTGAGATGGTTGATATGGTCTTCGGCATGCAATGACTTGACGAGCATGTCGTCAATGTATACTTCCATAGTTTTCCCAATGAAGTTGTTGAACATTCTATTGACTAGGCGTTGGTAAGTTGCCCCTGCATTCTTAAGCCCAAAGGGCATCGCTTTGTAACAGAAAATGCCCAGGTTGGTCATGAAGGCAGTCTTTTCTTGATCGTCTGGATGCATCAGGATCTGATTGTAGCCAGAGTAGGCGTCCATGAAGCTGAGAAGTTCATGTCCGGCAGTCGCATCTACTAGCATATCTATGTGAGGCAATGGGAACGAGTCCTTGGGGCACGCCTTGTTTAAGTCGGTGAAGTCTATGCAGACCCGCCATTTCCCGTTCTTCTTTTTTACCACCACCACATTTGCTAGCCATTCTGGGTAACAGACCTCACGGATCAGACCGCTATCAAGAAGTTTTTGTACTTCTTCATTGATCACTTTATTTCTTTCGGGAGCAAACTTTCTCCTTTTTTGTCTTCTGGGAGGGTAATCCGGGTCGACCTGCAACCTGTGAACAATAATATTTGGATGAATTCCAGTCATATCTGCATGAGACCAAGCGAAGCAATCGTAATGGTCAGTGAGAAATTGAATAAGCTTCTCTCTGAGGTCGGGGTCTAATTGCGCCCCGATCCGAACTTTGTGGTCTGGAAACTCCGTATTAATGGCGACTTCATCTAGCTCCACCATGTCGGGTTCGTCCACATGGACCGGCAAGCTCGATCGATGGTTAGACGATCCCTCCTCCTGTAATTGCTATAAAGAAGCTTGCTTGGCTTTCATCATCGTCTGGTAGCAGGCCCTCGAATCCTTCTGGTCTCCCCTTAGCTCTTTCACCCCCCACTTGGTCGGAAATTTGAGTACTTGATGGTAGGTGGATGGGACTGCCTCCATTTCGTGTATCCATGGTCGGCCCAAGATGACGTTATAGGCAGACGGAGAATCCACCACCAGGAATCGACTGCACAGATTGACACCTTCAAAGATAGACAGCAACTCGATTTCACCGATCGTGCTTTTTGTTCTCCATCAAGCCGATGAGGACAGTGGCCTTTCTGATGATCTTGGATTCATCAATTGCCATTTCCCTGAGAGCAGACAAAAACAAGATATTGGCAGAACTGCCATTGTCAATCAACACACGTTTGGTTAGACAATTTACAATAAATAAGGAAATAACTAAAGCATCATGATGAGGATTTAGAAGTCTCGTTGATTCAGATGTTGTGAAGCTGATGGTTTGTGCGAGCTGGATAGCTGCATTTCTTATGGTCTTGCTTGATTCTGTTCCCATTCGTCCGGCCTCTCTGGTATGTCTCTTGGCCGCTGAGTGAGTGACTCCACTAACTTCGGAGCCACCTGTGATTACATTTACTGTCCGCTCATGGGTCGGTGGTCTAGGTGGACTGATCTCTCTCTGAGTATCGCGTCTGTCCTGATTTTGCTGGTAAGTCTGCTTGCCCTTGTCAGTCAAGAGGTTTGTCAGGTATCCCTTCTTCAGTAGGTGGGATACTTCCAACTTCAGAGCAATGCAGTCGTCCGTTCGGTGCCCATGGTCAGCATGAAACTCGCACCACTTCGAGCTGTCTCTTTGGTTGGCTGGCGATCTCATTTTTTCTGGCCATTTGACTTTGCCCCCGAGTCCTTTGAGAGTTGCCACAGCTTCGGCTGGTGAGATGGATAGGTTATATTCTGGAACCTTAGCTTTTTCACGCGGTCGTGTTTCTGGCATTTGTGTGTATTCCCTTCTCTGATATTCTTGTCGCCGAGGGGGTGGGTAAGGTTCAACTCTCCTGTCAATTATCCTTCGTTCCATTCGAGTGTCTCTTCTCAATCTCCTTTGAGGAGATGATCGATGATGATTGTACTGGTCTTCCTCCCATTTAATCTGCGCCCATGCCTTAGTGAGGACGTCCTCCATAGTTTGACAAGGATACTTGGTGAGTTCCTTGTAGAGATCCGAATCAGGGAGGAGTCCTTTCCTGAAGGCAGTGTGGGCTGTTTGGGTATTGCAGTTAGTTATGGACACTTTCTCCCTATTGAAACGCCCGATGTAGTCCCTGAGGGACTCTCCGCGTCGTTGTACTATCACATACAGGTCCTCTGAGATCTTCTCCAGATTCCTGCTGCTAGCATATTGTTGGATGAAAATATCTGTTAGTTGGGCAAAGCTTGATATGGAGTGTAGATTTGTGTACCACTGGAGGGCCGGTCCTGTCAGACTAGAACCGAACCCCTTACACATTCAAGCCTGCCGCAATTCTCGTGGAATGGCAGCGGTGAACATCCTCTGTTTGTATTGTGCAATATGGTCGCTCGGGTCGGTTGTCCCATCAAACATCTGCATGGTTGGGAAGTTGAACTTGTTGGGCATCTCCACTAATGCTATCTCATCGACAAAAGGTGAGTCGGCATAACATTTCTCTGAGCTCTTGTGTATCGGCGCTGGAACACCCGGAATTCTTTGAATGAGGGCCTCCATCTCGGCCAACTTACGGGCCAGGTCTGCTTCCTTGATTGTGTAGGAAGTTGATATAGGAGGCTGAGTTGGCTCGTAGGTGATTTCAAGGTTCTCACTTCGGGCGCAGGAAGCCCCAAGTTCGATCCTTGGTGCCCCACTTGAATTGATACCTGCCTGGCCAGATCCAGTTGTGATGTTGTTGGCGCCGGTTGCAGTGGTGATTGCATCGCCCATCTGTCCTCCAGTAGCTTTCTGTTTTGTCATAATAGGTTGTTCGGGAGTTGTGATATGTTCACCTGCAAGGAAGGTCACACGACCTGTGTTAGATTGTGCGATAGGAATATTAGAATTCTTTACCAATGAGGTCGGGTTCGGTGTTTGTTGCTCAGATCCGCCACCAGGAGGGGTTACGATGTCATCATCAAGACATATCATTAGGTTGACTGGAACCCTGAAGCGAGAGGTCGAGTCAGTCTGCCTTTTGGATGCCGCTGCCTCGAGGCGGACAAGTAGATCGGCATTTTCCTTCTCCAGCTTTAGCCTATTCTCTCGCTCTTGGTTTATCTGCTCGGTCAGAGCGGCGATCTGGGTACTGAGATCCAACTGGGCTATCGGGTCGGATAAAATCATCGAAGCGGATCCGTCAGACATGGCTGGTAGCAAAGACTCTATAGTATGATTGTTGATTAACTCGATTGTTAGGGCCCCACGGTGGGCGCCAAATTGTAGGGGTGATTCCTACAATTGATGATGATGACGTCAGGCACGTCGGTCAGGTTGATTGAATCGGGCACTAGCAACCTGTCAACACAAAACACGTAAGAGCCCTCAGAGAGCACCGGTGGGGTGTCAGCCGAAGAGCCTCCGACGCTCAAGTCAGTAAGCAATTTTAGTATTGATTAAAGTTGAGATAAACGAATTAAATATAATAAATAATAGAGCAGTTGATGATGTTGGTGGTATTGGACGGTCAGGTACGTCCGATGAGCGATGGAGGTAAGGCGGTGGTTGCGAGCGCTAGAGATCGGTGATATTAGACGGTCGGGTACGTCCGGCTAGTGAAGGAGATAAGGCGGTGGTTGAGAGCTCAGGATGATGACAAGGAATTATCAGAGAGAGTAAGTTCAGTAGAGAATGACTTTGAATTCAATGCATCGATTGGGTTGGTTGTCTTGTCATTATATAGGACAGCTTGGGATCTTTATTCCCTTATTCGTCCGTCACGTTGATTCGTTTGTCTGGCACATGCCTGTTGATTCGCTTTGTCTGTCACATGCCTGTTGATTCGCTTTGTCTGTCACATGCCTGTTGATTCGCTTTGTCTTTTCACATGTCCGTTGTTGACCTCCTTGGCCCTCAACTCTATTCATCCGTTACTTTAGCATGCTTTTTTGACTGGCTCAAAAGTCATTTTATCCGACCGTTCGAATATGGGTGGCTGACGTGGCAAACCCCTGGATCCGGGTTTATTTGCGGATCTTTCCAAGCCTGGGGCCCAACAAATTTTATCTTAGACAAAGTGTCTAGTCTATTGGGTTTGTTGGGCTGATCGGAAAGACTTTGTTGGGCTTGGGCTGGATTGACAAAATTTGTCCACTACAGTATCCTTGTGTCTCGTAGTCATTTAATCTATAAAGATCTTTCATAAACCGTATGAGCATGATATGCACGGAGTTGGCATGTATTAACACTGAAGATTTCATGAGTTTTCATCACCCTTAGCTCAAGTTTTTACCCAGTAGTGACTGCCATGCACGATTAGCACACGCTAAGATGTATATATTAACGTTCGCTATCGGGAATGAGTAACGTACGCTATGTTGGGTACGTAACATACGTTATGTCATCAGGCAGGGCAGTCGGCTGTTCAGAGAGGACTGTCAGTACATAGCTAGCGTACGCTAAACTTGGTCAATTGCGTACGTTAACAGGCAGGCTTAGTGCACGTTACGTAGAGTACGTAGCACACGCTAAGTCGTTCATGCAGAATTCATTTTTAGAACTTGCGGCCGTAAACCGGATTGTTAGACATTCGCACGACTTGAGAGGAATTCTTTATTATTTCTTAGGTCCGAGCCTTGCATAGGGGACGATCGAGGGGCGGTAACTTACAGACGCGTGTCATTTGTTGGAGTATTTCCATTCTTGCCGTTTTCGAGGCAAGTATCATATGTTGAGTTTGATTTATATTGGAACTTTGATCATGCATATGGTTTTGTCCATGTTGTCGAATATGAGATTTATTTCTTTAATTTCTCGTGATATTCGTTGTTAATTGTTCGTATTGATGAACATATTGAAATGCATAGATGTATGCATAATTGATTGGTTATGGTATAAATGATCCGAGGGGGTCATGAGGATCTATGCTGAGGGTGCTGGATCGAATGTCCACCATGCGTTGGTCCGACGGGATCATCATGGGGATCTATGCTGAGGGCGCTGGATCGCTGGACGGGTTTTCCACCATGCGTTGGTCCGACGGGATCATCATGGGGATCTATACCAAGGGCGCTGGATCGCTGGATTACCCTGTAATGTGTTGATGGAATCGTGAGGATTCACATCGTTGGATTCCGATGACGGAAGTCCATTTTGCATGTTTTATGATGCACTGATGATTTATGTATTATGATACTTATACTAGCATTATTTTGCTAACCCCTTTGGGGGTGGACATTGTTTTGATGTTCAGGTAGCCGAGGAGCGGGGAAGCAACCATAGTACCGACAGGACGATGAAATGGCTCAGTGATGTGGTTGATGTTTATTGTTATTGTGATTTGTCTTCTTGGTTCACTTTAGTACTCGAGTACGTATGTTTTAATAATGTCGTTTTCGATATGGTTGTATAAGTTAACTCATTGGATCAGTTGAACCAGTTCTGTGTTTCAAACTTCACTTGTACGGTTGGATTATATTTACATTTCTTTTAATTAGCCTTGTAAATCCTTACTTAAAGGGTTTACGGCGCTGTAATTACTCTGAATATCTCGGGGTGTTATAGAATATGGTATCGGAGCTAAGATTCATGGATATCTTGGCAGTCGGGTTAGTTGGGTCTGTTTACGTTATTTGATTATTGGTCGTTTGTAACATCACTGCTGAGCCAGCATCGTCGTGTGGACCGTGGTTGTAAGTTTCCTAAATACTACTGTTTTATTTAATTCATGTTTTGTAAACATTGATGGACTTCCTTTTAGAAAGTTTGCCCTGGATATTGAGCATTTGTGTTTACAGTATGTTGAGAGGAGGTCGTGGATGCGGACGTGGAAATATGAGACAGGAGGATTCGGCATCTACCCCGGAGATATATGCTAGTCGAACTGATTCCCATTCTGGAGGACAGCAGGGATCAGCAAATAATAATGCAGATCCTAATGTGCCGGGAGTGCTTCAGCAGGTGGTTGCTCAGATAAACCAGTTTGCTCAAGTTGTTGATCGCATGCAGATGGCGATGGGACAGCAGCATAACGTGGATAATCGGGGAGACAAATGGCTTACTGAGGTGGTCAAATTGCACCCTCCGAAATTTGACGGTTCTGCTGAGACGCTTTCTTGGGATCACTGGCTGAAGGAGTTAGAGAAGATTTTCGCAGGGATTAACTGTCCCAACGACAGAAAGGTTCCGGTTGCCCAGTATCTTCTGACGGGGGAGGATTTCGACTGGTGGGAGGCCATTCCACCTGAGGAGCATAATGTTGACTGGATGGAGTTCAAATTAATGATGGAAGCGCAGTATTGTCCTCGCCCAGTTAGAGAGGCCCGAGTCCGGGAGTTTTTCTCACCACAAAATTCAGAAGCATTTGTGACAGATGTGATTAAGACTTTTAATCACCAGCTGACTTATGTGCGCCACTTGGTCAGAACCGAGGCGGAGAGGATTTTTCATTTTGACATGCGAATGAAGCCGGAAATTTAGCAATATATGTCCGGATTTGAATGTACCACCTTGCGACAATATCAGGACAAAGCGCTGGCCTATGATATGAAAGAGGCCGCAGTAGAAAAGTCAATAGAAGCAAAGAAACAGAAGGTGTCTGGCAACTTCACGGAGAATAAGAGTAGTGGGCCTCGCAGGGGCCAGTCCTCTTTTCATTCATATAGGAGGCCTCCGCATCCTTCTGGAGGTGGAAAGAAGTTCCGGGCAGCACCGACCGTCTCAGACGCAGGGAAGAAATGTTATAACTGTGGCAAAGCGGGGCATGTTCGACGTGACTGTTTCGCGCCTGTCGTGACCTGTTTCGAGTGTGGACAGGAAGGGCATCGTGCAACATTTTGTGGAAATGCGACTCGATCTTTTGGTACTCACACTCCTGTACCGGTTTCGAAGGACACAAGTGTAAACCAGACGCAGCAAAGCGTTTTCCAGCAGCAGAATGTTGGGAAAAGAGAGGCATCCAGCGCTGGGTCCGTTCCCCTGCATATTTACGAGATGAAGAAGTCAGATGATCAGAACACAGCTGTTGCATCAGGTACGATTCAGATCCTTTTGCAACCAGTTAGTGTCTTATTCGATTCAGGAGCTACGCATTCTTTTATATCTTTGAACTGTGTTAATCGTTTGAAAATCTCGTGCTTGTATGATTGTGAACCTTATGTTGTGGGATTACCGAGCAGAGAGAAAATTGTGGGAACCTAGAAGCTAGAGATTTTCCAGTGTCTATAGGAGGGAGAGATTGACCATCGAATCTTATTGTAGTTGACATCTACGGTGACGATTTAATTCTCGGAGACGATTGGCTCAACCGTTATGGAGCTATTCTGAATTACCAAAAGAGAGTCATTTATATCATTGCTGCTGACGGATCTGAACACTTATTCCGAGGATGGAGACGTGGAAGCTCGGGAAAATTGATCAAAGCAATGAAAGCCGTGAAATTACTGAAGCAGGGATGTCATGGACTTTGGTGCTATGCCATGAGGAAAGAGGAAGGAGTAGAGCTCTCATCTATTTCGGTTGTTAATGAGTTCTCAGATGTATTTCCTGACGAACTACCTGGGTTACCTCCGCAGAGAGAAATGGAGTTCACTATCGAATTAGAGCCTGGAGCCGCTCCTATTTCCAGAGCACCATACCGCATGGCGCCAACCGAGATGTATGAACTAAAGAAGCAACTGGAAGAATTATTACAGAAGGGTTATATTCAACCTAGCGTTTCTCCTTGGGGAGCGCCCGTTCTCTTTGTCCGGAAGAAAGACGGATCCCTCCGATTATGTATTGATTACAGGGAGCTCAACAAAGTGACAATCAAGAATAAGTATCCTATACCTCAGATCGACGACTTGTTTGATCAACTGCAAGGGGCAAGGGTATTCTCGAAGATCGACTTGCGATCAGGATACCATCAGTTGAGAATTAAGGAATCGGACATACCAAAGTCTGCTTTCAGATCCCGGTACGGGCATTATGAATTTGTAGTGATGCCATTTGGACTTACCAATGCTCCTGCGGTATTCATGCAATTGATGAATCGGGTATTCTTAGAATACTTGGATAAATTTGTGGTCGTCTTCATTGATGACATCTTGATATATTCGAAGGACACAGAGGAGCAAGCCGAACATTTGCGTGTGGTTTTGAGCACCTTGAGGAAGGAACAGCTGTATGCAAAGCTTTCCAAATGCGAGTTCTGGCTTAGGGAAGTAACTTTCCTTGGGCATGTGATATCAGCTGACGGAGTTCAGGTGGACCCGAAGAAAGTCGAAGCAATCTTGGAATGGGAAGCTCCTAATAACGTGAAAGAAGTCCGGAGTTTCTTAGGACTTGCTGGATATTATCGCCGTTTTGTAGAGGGATTTTCCAAAATTGCTCGTCCGCTCACTCAGCTGTTACAGAAAACTCAAAAGTTCACGTGGGATGAGAAATGCCAGGCTGGTTTTGATGAACTTAAGAAGAGACTGACGACAGCACCTATATTAGCATTGCCAGATGGAACTGATGGATTCATGGTATACAGCGACGCTTCAAATCAGGGTCTGGGATGTGTGTTGATGCAAAAGGATAAGGTGATTACCTATGCTTCTCGGCAATTGAAACCGTACGAGGTTAATTACCCGACTCATGATCTGGAGCTAGCAGCTGTGGTCTTTGCCTTGAAAATTTGGCGACATTATTTATACGGCACTCATTGTCAGATCTTTACAGATCATAAGAGCCTCAAGTACATTTTCAGTCAGAAAGAACTAAACATGAGGCAGAGAAGGTGGCTGGAATTGATCAAGGATTACGACTTGGAGATTCTCTATCATCCGGGTAAAGCAAACATAGTAGCCGATGCATTGAGCCGTAAACCGATTTCTCTTCGAGTGTTGGAAGCACTTACATCCCAAACCAGCATTCAACGGGAATTGATCTGCGAAGGGATTGAAGTATGGGCACCAGGAATCCAAGGGCAACTATATGTGATGGAACTGAATTCATCACTAGTCGAGGAGATCAAATCTAAGCAGTTGAACGATTCTCTGATCCTTCGGTTATGTGACGAAGTAAAGAAAGGAAAGGCCCCAGGATTCGTGATACAAGATGATGGAGTTCTGAGATTTCAGAGTCGACTTTGCGTTCCCGATGCTGATGATTTGAAACGGACAATTCTGAAGGAAGCTCATAGCGCGCCTTATTCTATTCACCCAGGCAGCAGTAAGATGTATAAGGATCTTAAACAAAACTTCTGGTGGGGAAATATGAAGAAGGACGTAGAAGAATATGTTTCAAAGTGTTTGACTTGTCAGCAGGTTAAGATTGAACATCAGCGACCTGCCGGAATGTTAAAACCGCTTCCGATTCCTGAGTGGAAGTGGGAGGATATCTCGATGGATTTCATCACCAGTATGCCAAGGACCAAGACGGGAATGAACATGATCTGGGTTGTAGTTGATCGACTAACCAAGTCGGCTCACTTCCTAGGAATTAAAGATACTTGGGGACCCTAGAGATTGGCGCGAGTATTTATTGCAGAGATAGTCAAATTACATGGGACACCGAAGACCATTATTTCAGATAGAGATGGTCGTTTCGTGTCACACTTTTGGAAGGCAGTCCACAGGGCTTTGGGGACCGAACTGAACTTTAGTACGGCTTATCATCCTCAGACAGACGGTCAGTCCGAAAGGACTATACAAACAGTAGAAGACATGCTTAGAGCTTGTGCTTTGGATTTGTCAACTGATTGGGAAGTTCATTTTCCGTTGATTGAATTCACCTACAACAATAGTTGGCATGCTTCTATTAAGATGGCACCATTTGAAGCTTTGTACGGGAGGAGATGTCGATCACCCCTGTGCTGGGATGATTCTTCGGACTTGATCGGGACGGAACCGGAATTGATAGTTCAGACTCAAGAGAAGATAGCTTTGATTCGAGAAAGACTGTTGACTGCCCAGAGTCGACAGAAGTCTTATGCAGACGTACGTCGTCACCCTCTAGAGTTCGACATTGGGGACCACGTACTATTGAAGGTGTCTCCTATACGAGGGATTTTCCGTTTTGGGAGGAAAGGTAAGCTAAGTCCGAGATATATCGGGCCATTTGAGATCCTCGAGAGGGTTGGGTATTTAGCATACAGGTTGGCCTTACCGCCATAGCTGAGTCACGTTCACAATGTGTTTCACGTATCCCAACTGCGGAGGTATGTACCAGACCGCAGTCACGTCATTGATTTCAACGAGATCGAGATAGCTAATGACGGTGCCTTCGAAGAGAGACCAATCAAGATACTTGAGAGTCGGAATAAACAATTGAGGATAAACCAATACACTTGGTTAAAGTACAATGGTCACGGCATGGAGCTGAAGAGGCCACTTGGGAAACAGAGGACAGTATGAAGGCTAGATATCCAGAGTTATTTTCATCTTAAGTTTCGGGACGAAACTTCTTTTTAGGCAGGAAGGATGTAATACCCGAGATTTCTGATATGTAATTGAACCTTGTGATATTATAATTGTTGCATTTTGATCTGATTATTATTCTCCGTATTTCATGATCCGGTGTTGTTGAGCGCATGATTTCATAAATGTGATCTAAATGGTGATTCTGCGCATGTAGCGCACGCTATCGCTATATGTAGCGTACGCTAATTTGGAGCCGTAGTGCACGCTATGTATGAACCTTAGCGCGCGCTACACGTAGTCAGCATGATTGAGACGTGTTGGTAGGTGAGATCAGGCCACGGATCTTGGGCGGTTTGTGTCGGGATGAACCTGGACGGCTTTCGGGAAAATCCAAGTCAACGCGATAGCGCACGCTAACAATATGAGGATAGCGCACGCAAAACGCTGAGTACAGTGAAGTCAGTAAGCCGTTAGCGCACCCTATGAATATGGACTAGCGCGCGCTAATAACCACTTTCTATAAATAGGACATCATACCTTTTCGTATTTTCAGTCTTTTCACTTCCCACATCCGAATCTTTGGACTTAGAGAATTACTCTCTTCATCCTAAACCCGTCATATCAGCATCCTAACTTGAGTCGAAGATTGTAGATCATTGGAGATTGTTGTTCAAGCTCTCGGTGTGGGATTTCTTCTAGTTCCTTCGTGTTCTTCACTACTTTGAGGTAGGTGATTCTTCACCAATATCAATAATATTCTGAAGGACGTTTTGATCTTGATTATCTAGTCAGTTAAATTCGTTAGTAGTCAATCATCATGTGTTAAAAGGATATTTTTGACATTTCGGCACTTATTCATCGTATAACCCATTGAACCTTTTTAGTATATGGACTCCTAAGCATATTCATGTATCTTCAAAACCGATTATGACCAGTATATGGAGATTACCTAGTTCTTATGTTTTACGTAAGGAATCATATGTTTTGGGACTTGGAATGAATTGAACTTAGGATATTTTCTTGAAGATCAAGATGATTTATGATGTAGTAAGGATGATACCTATCCTTGTGTCTCGTAGTCATTTAATCCATAAAGATCTTTCATAAACCGTATGAGCATGATATGCACGGAGTTGGCATGTATTAACACTGAGGATTTCATGAGTTTTCATCACCCTTAGCTCATGTTTTTACCCAGTAGTGACTGCCATGCACGTTTAGCGCACGCTAAGATGTATATATTAACGTTCGCTATCGGGAATGAGTAACGTACGCTACGTTGGGTACGTAACGTACGTTACGTCATCATGCGAAGGCGATCCTGCTCGAGAGGATCACATACAGCTAGCGTACGCTAAACTTGGTCAATTGCGTACGCTAACAGGCAGGCTTAGCGCACGTTACGTAGAGTAGGTAGCGCACGCTAAGTCGTTCATGCAGAATTCATTTTTAGAACTTGCGGCCGTAAACCGGATTGTTAGACATTCGTACGATTTGAGAGGAATTCTTTATTATTTCTTAGGTCCGAGCCTTGCATAGGGGACGATCGAGGGGCGGTAACTTACGGATGCGTGTCATTTGTTGGAGTATTTCCATTCTTGCCGTTTTCGAGGCAAGTATCATATGTTGAGTTTGATTTATATTGGAACTTTGATCATGCATATGGTTTTGTTCATGTTGTCGAATATGAGATTTATTTCTTTAATTTCTCGTGATATTCATTGTTAATTGTTCGTATTGATGAACATATTGATATGCATAGATGTATGCATAATTGATTGGTTATGGTATAAATGATCCGAGGGGGTCATGAGGATCTATGCTGAGGGCGCTGGATCGAATGTCCACCATGCGTTGGTCCGATGGGATCATCATGGGGATCTATGCTGAGGGCGCTGGATCGCTGGACGGGTTTTCCACCATGCGTTGGTCCGACGGGATCATCATGGGGATCTATACCAAGGGTGCTGGATCGGTGGATTACCCTGTAATGTGTTGATGGAATCGTGAGGATTCACATATTTGGATTCCGATGACGGAAGTCCGTTTTTCATGTTTTATGATGCACTGATGATTTATGTATTATGATACTTGTACTAGCATTGTTTTGATAACCCCTTCGGGGGTGGACATTGTTTTGATGTTCAGGTAGCCGAGGAGCGGGGAAGCAACCACGCATCGGCAGACGATGAAATGGCTCAGTGATGTGGTTGATGTTTATTGTTATTGTGATTTGTCTTCTTGGTTCACTTTAGTACTCGAGTACGTATGTTTTAATAATGTCGTTTTCGATATGGTTGTATAAGTTAACTCATTGGATCAGTTGAACCAGTTCTGTATTCAAACTTCAGTTGTACGGTTGGATTATATTTACGTTTTTTTTAATTAGCCTTGTAAATCCTTACTTAAAGGGTTTACGGCGCTGTAATTACTCTGAATATCTCGAGGTGTTACACAGATGAAATACACAGTAATAAATCCGGATATTACATACTCTCCTACTAAAAAGGAGTTTCGTCCCGAAACTCAAGACGAAAATAACTCGGGATATCTGGATTTCATACCATCTTCCGTTTCCCATGTGGCTTCTTCTATTCCGTGACGTGACCATTGAACTTTGACCAAAACGATTGGTTTGTTCCTCAACTGCTTAACTCGACTCTCGAGTATCTTGATCGGTCTTTCTTCAAACGTCCCATCTTGAGCAACTTTGATCTCGCCGAAATCAATGATATGACTAGGATCTGGTATATACCTCCGTAACTGGGATACGTGGAACACGTTATGAACATGGCTCAACGACGGCGGCAATGCGAATCTGTATGCCAACTCTCCAACTCTCTCAAGGATCTCAAATGGTCCGATATATCTCGGACTCAACTTTCCTTTCCTTCCGAAACGAAGTATTCCCCGAGTAGGAGAAACCTTTAAAAGTACGTGATCTCCCGTACTGAACCTCAAAGGGTGACGGCGTATGTCTGCATAAGATTTCTGGCGACTCTGGGCAGTCAACAGTCTATCACGAATTAAAGCTATCTTCTCTCGAGTCTGCACGATCAACTCGTTCTGCTTCGATCAAGTCCGATGAATCGTCCCAAAGATAGGGGCGATCTGCATCTCCTCCCGTATAATGCCTCGAATGGTGCCATCTTAATGGAAGCATGCCAACTATTGTTGTAGGTAAATTCAATCAACGGTAGATGAACTTCCCAATCAGTTGACCAATCTAAGGCACAAGGCCTCAACATATCTTCCACCGTTTAAATAGTCCTCTCGGATTGTCCATCAGTTTTTGGGTGATAAGCTGTGCTGAAATTCAATTCGGTTCCCAAGGCCTTATGAACTGCTTTCCAAAAGTGAGATACAAAACGGCTGTCTCGATCAGAAATAATGGTCTTCGGCGTACCATGCAATCGAACTATCTCCGAAATAAATACTCGTGCCAACCTCTCTGGTCCCCACGTGTCCTTAATGCCTACAAAATGAGCTGATTTGGTTAAACGATCAACTATCACCCAAATCATGTTCATTCCGGTCTTGGTTCTTGGCATACTAGTGATAAAGTCCATCGATATGTCCTCCCACTTCCACTCAGGAATCGGGAGCGGCTTCAACATCCCGGCAGGTCGTTGATGTTCGATTTTAACCTGCTGACAAGTCAAGCATTTCGAAACATAGTCCGCTACATCTTTCTTCATGTTGCCCCACCAGAAATTCTGCTTCAAGTGCTTATACATCTTACTGGTGCCCGAGTGGATAGAATAGGGCGAACTGTGAGCTTCCTTCATAATTGTCTGTTTCAGAACATCGACATCGGATACGCAGAGTCGGTTCTGAAATCTCAAAACTCCATCATCATGGATTACGAATCCGGGGGCCTTCCCCTTGATCACTTCATTACGTAACCGAATCATCAGAGGATCATCTGCCTGTCTAGATTTGATTTCTTCGGTTAATGACGAAGTTATTTCCATCACGCACAGTTGTCCTTGGACTTTTTTTAACCACACCTCAATTCCTTCTCGAATCATCTCTCGTTGAAGGCTAATTTGGGAGGTCAGCGTCTCCAGCATCTGAATAGAAATAGGCTTGCGGCTGAGTGCATCGGCCACTATATTCGCTTTGCATGGATGATACAAAATCTCCAAGTCATAGTCCTTAATTAGTTCTAACCATCTTCTTTGCCGCATGTTCAACTCTTTCTGACTGGGAATGTATTTGAGACTCTTGTGATCCGTAAAGATCTGACAGTGAGTCCCGTACAGATAATGCCTCTAGATCTTTAAAGCAAAAATTATTGTTGCTAGCTCCAAATCATGTGTTGGGTAATTCACTTCATAAGGTTTCAGCTGTCGCGACGCATAAGCAATCACCTTGGCATTCTGCATCAATACGCGCCCGAGTCCTTGGTTCGAAGCATCACTGTAAACTATGAATCCTCCAGTCCCCTGTGGAAGTGATAAAATTGGTGCTGTCGTCAATCTCCTCTTCAATTCATCATAACTAGTCTGACACTACTCGTTCCACTCAAACTTTTGAGTTTTCTGCAGGAGTCGAGTAAGTGGGCGGGAGATTTTAGAAAACCCTTCCACGAACCGACGATAATACCCAGCAAGTCCTAAGAAACTTCGGACTTCTTTCACATTCTTTGGAGGGTTCCAATCCAAAACCGCTTTGATCTTCTGCGGATCTACTCGGACTCCTTCAGCTGATACCACATGACCGAGGAACATTACTTCCTTTATCCAGAATTCACACTTAGAGAGTTTGGCGTACAGTTGCTCGCTTCTCAAAAGTCCTAATACAATCCGCAAATGCTGTGCATGCTCTTCCGGGTTCTTAGAATACACCAGAATGTCATCAATGAACACGCCCACAAATTTATTCAAATATTCGATGAACACTCGGTTCATCAACTTCATGAATACAGCAGGGGCATTAGTGAGACCAAACGGCATCACTACAAACTCATAGTGTCCGTAGCGAGTTCTGAATGCTGATTTCGGAACATCAGATTCCTTAATCCTCAGTTGATGATACCCTGATCTCAGATCGATTTTAGAAAATACTGTTGCCCCTTGCAACTGGTCAAACAGATCATCAATCCGTGGCAATGGATACTTGTTCTTAATCGTCATCTTGTTCAGCTCTCGATAGTCAATACACAGTCGAAGTGATCCATCCTTCTTTCGGACAAAAAGAACTGGCGCTCCTGTGGTGAAACGCTGTCAATATAGCCTTTGTCCAAGAACTCCTCCACCGCTTTTCACCATACATCTCAGTAGGTGCCATACGATATGGCGCCTTAGAAATTGGTGTAGCTCCGGGTTCCAGCTCAATGGTAAATTCTACATCCCTTCATGGAGGTAGTCCAGGTTACTCGTCAGGAAATACATCTGGAAATTCGTTTACAACCGGAATGGATGAAAGTTCCACAATCTTGTCTTCTTTCTTCATTGCATAGCACCAGTACCCGGTACAGCCCTGTTTCAACAATTTGACAGCTTTCATCGCCTTAATCAACTTTCCTGAGCTTCCTAGTTTCCATCCCTCAAACAGTACTTCGGAACCATCATCAGCGATCAGTGAGATATTCCTCCTTCGGTAGTTTACAATTGCTCCTTATCGATTAAGCCAATCGTCTCCGAGTATCAAGTCGTCTCCTTGCATTTCTATTACAATCAAATTTGAGAGCCACTCTCTGCCTCCAAATGATACAGGGAAATTTCTGGTTTCTAAGTTCCCGACAATCCTCTCTCCACTCGGTAAACCAACAACATAAGGTTCACAAGTATGAAAACTGGAAATATTCAAATGATTTACACAAGACAAAGATATAAAAGAATGCGTAGCTCCTGTATCGAATAAAACGCTTACTGGCTCGGAAAGGATCTGGACGATGCACGATGCCATAGCAAAGATCCCGATTGTGCTTTCCTCATCTCATACAGACGTGGGGGAACAGATCCGGCACTCGATGTACCCTTTCGGTCCCACTGTCCTCTGCCTCGCCCGCGGCCAAAATTCTGAGGCATCTGAACACTCTGTTGCGTCTGTTGGATACTGGATTCCTTTTGGACCGGCTGTGGTGTACGGGCTCTAAAAGACTTTGCAGCCTCTTCACAGAACACTGCACGATGTCCCTCTCATCCACAATCAAAACAAGTCACAGCAGGTAGGGGGAAATTCCGTCGATAGTGCCCCGTCTGGGCGCAGTTAAAGCATTTCCTGATAACATCAGTCATAGTTGATGTCGCTCCGAAGTTCTTTCTGCTCCTAACTGGGTGCGGAGGTTTCTTGAAAGAGTGAAAGGATGACTGGGCCTTGCGGCGCCCGCTGTTCTTGTGCTCTGTAAAAGTACCAAAGACTTTATGCTTCTTGGATTCCGAAAATTTCTCCATAGCTGCTTCCTTGATCTCATACGCCAACGCCTTATCCTGGTATTGACGGAGTGTGGTACACTCAAAACTGGACATGTACCTCCGGATTTCTGGTTTCATCCTCATATCGAAATGGATCATCATCTCTGCATCTGTTCTGACCAGATGTCGAACAAATGCCAGCTGTTGGTTAAACGTCTTAATTGCTTGCGATACTGGAACATCTCAAGGCTGAGCGGAGAAAAACTCCCGAACCTTGGCTTCCCTCACAGGACGAGGCGATCGAGCTTCCATCATTAATTTAAACTCTGTCAATCAAGATCATGGTCTCAGTAGGATGGCTTCCCACCATTCGGACGCTTCCCCTATCGAGAAAATATTGAGCGATAGAGGCTCTCCTATTGCAGGCGATTAATTAAGCAACGATTTTCTCCAGTTCCTTCAACCAATGGTCCCAGGGGGGAGTCTCAGAAATGCCATCAAATTTGGGTGGTTTCATCTTCGCCACCTCTTGCAGCCACCGGTCACCTCGATTTCCCATGTCTGGGATCCCTTGGTATCTCTCTCCCTGCTGTAGTCCTACCGCCACTTGCATTCTGTCCACGACCTGGGCGAACTGAGTCATCTGGTTCACCACCTGACGAATGATTTTTGGTACAGCAGGTTCCGGTTCGTTATTGATAGATCTCTGCGGATCGCCTGAACTATGACTGGCCTCATTAGAAGGCGACGCTTCCCTTTCAGCATTTCTTCGTCCGCGTCCACGGCCGCGACCACGTCCACGTCCGCCTCTCAACATACTGTAAGCATAAATACTCAATATACAGGAAACAGTATTGTTCTAATATTCGAGTATAAAGAGATACAACAGGTAAAGAACGAGATAGAGTTTAGGAACTTACAACCACCGTTCGCATGAAGACGTAGGCAGTGCAGTGATGTCATTCACGGTCGGTTACCTCAAAAGACGTAAATGACCCCTATTTTAACCCAACGACCAAGATATCCATAATCTTAGCTCTGATACCATATTCTGTAACACCCCCGATATATTCAGGAATATTATAGCGCCGTAAATCCTTTACATAAGGATTTACAAGGCTGAAGAATTGAACTGACCTTAACAGGTACAAATAAATGGAAGTAACTGAATTAAGATACAACAGTTATGACAATACTGAAAATACAAATGTTCAACAGCAACTTATTAATACATCACCAAATTTAAATTCATCATAAACGACTACGTACTCGAGTACTTATTGAAATAATCAACAAACAACAGTCAAATACACCCAGCCAGAACATCCATCTGCACCCTCGTCGTCATGCAGCTCCAGTGGTTATTTTCCCGCTCTCCTGGATCCTGAACATAAACAAAATGTTCACCCCCGAAGGGGTTAGCACAACGATGCTAGTACAAGTACCACAACATATTATTCATATCTCACGAAGAATAAAAACGTAAACGACAAAAAAATACCAACGAGTCTTCTCCTACGAGAAACTCATAAATGACATACACAACTGATAATCACAACATGATATCATAACATGCACATGGTAATTCCGACGATCCAGCGTTCACTGCCTAGAACCCACGATGATCCCGTCAGACCAACCCGTGGTGGAAAAACCCGTCCGATGATCCAGCGAACGCTATAATAGATCCCACGATGATCCCGTCGGACCAACACGAGGTCGAAATACAACAACGACATATAAGCACGACAATATGTATAACATCAATACATAAAACAAATAAGGTACTTGCCTCGATTCGAAGACAAGAATAATACTTCCACGAAAACGAACACTCGAAGGTCGCCCCCTTCAATCAATCACCTAACGATCTCGAACCTTAATAAAAGAAATAATATAGAATTTATCTCACGTCGTACGAATGTCTAACAATTCGATTTACGGCCAAAAGCTCATAACATGCAATCTGCCTGAACTTCTTAGTGCATGCTAAGTACTCTGTGTAGCGTGCGTTAAGTTTGCTCGATAGCGCATGCAAACAACAAAGCCTAGCGTACGCTAACTATGCATGGTCAATACTTCACTGATCAGCCGACTGACTCGTCTGATTGCCTAACGTACGTTACGTACCAAACGTAGCCTACGTTAACTCATGCTCGATAGCGCACGTTAATCTACATAGCTTAGTGTGCGCTAACTGTGCATGGCAGTTTACTACTGGGCAGTAGACGGATCTCAACATGATCAAACCAAATGAAATCCTTAGTGTTAATTCATGTTACCTCCATGAATATCATGTTCATACGGTTATGAATGATCTTACGGATAACAACAACTTCGGATTCAAGAATATGTATACTATTATGAAACTATATTCCATTTCAAATACAATTCTTCATGCGATGATTCGGAAGGCTTGACGGTTGATATTAACACCTTTATCTCAATAAAACACTATCATTCTATAGTTTGATTAACATTCCATCTTAACAAGATAAATCCTTCCATGATAAATCATTGATATCTATCTAACAATAGTGATGCTAAAGTCAAGTCCATGATTGTTACGAAGACACCTACTAAATTCTGATTTACCAATGATAGAAACTTCCTCTACTTGTTCAATGAAATAAGATTCAAATCATGAGATTTATAATCAACGTACTAAGGCATATTCATCTCAAAATTCCAAACATGATGTGCTTTGGATAATTCATCCAAGAAGATCGATACTTGATAACATGATCATCTTCTTCTCCATAACACGAATCTAGAGTTTAAGATAGAATCAACATACCTTAATATGACGAAATCACTGAACCACAAGGTAGAATCCGAATCTGGTTGGTTATATGCCACTTCAAGGTGTTACTTCTCTTCAATGATCACTCACAAGTGATAACCAATATTCAAGGATCAATAAGATGTGTTCTAAGTGTGTTAGAAGGATGATTATAGCTCTCTGGCCTCTCAAGAATGAAGAATGGACGAAGTAAATGTAAGCCAAAATGGGTTGTTGTCTCATTTATAATATTCTGCACTTTAGCTAATTAGCGCACGCTACAATACATACTTAGCGCGCGCTAATAAGCGTTGACTCCAAATCTGTCTGTGTTCGTCGCGGAATCTTATCCGGACCCATGTCCCGGCTGGCGCATGTGCTAGCCGCCTACCTCAATAATTCATTGTCTAGCGCACGCAACTCCTACATACGTAGCGTGCGCTAGTAATAGCCGATAGTGCGCGTTAAGCTACATTCTTAGCGTGCGCTATCACGAGTTTGCATGAGAAAATTTGCATGTTGTTATAGTGAAGTACAAGGATGCCAATGCAAGAAATATCATACTCCAATAATCAAAACCACAAATCCGAATAATACAGGGTTTGAATACAGATGAAATACACAGTAATAAATCCGGATATTACAGGAATAGGGGGGAAATACCACAACACCTTTGCAGGCATACCATTTTTTAGTTTTTTCAAACCAATTTTTTCTCTCTGCACCTAGATGCTCCACAGTTCGGGCACTCAACAAGATCAACAAACTCTTTTCTATACAAAATGCAATCATTTGGACAAGCATGTATTTTCTCATAATCTAAGCCTAACACTTTCATGGTTTTCTTAGCCTCGTAAACTGACTTAGGCAAATCATTATTAATAGGCAAAATATCAGCAAGGACATCTAACAAAGCCGAAAACCCTTTATCAGACCACCCATAATTCCCTTTAACACTATAGAGCCTCATCAAACCGGCAAGCTTTGAATGCTTTGAACCCGGATATAAAGGTTTTTCAGCATCATCAAGCATGTGTTTTAAAGTACTAGGGTCTTTATCATAATGCTCATAAACATCGTGGACCATATCAACTACATTATTATAATCTTGACATCTAAATCTTTCACTAGGTGGATGGTTTTGACACTTTGTGGAGGTAAAAGGGTCAACTTCCCCATGCTTAGTCCATATGACATATGACTCAAGAAAACCTTTCTGAAACAAATGAAGCTTGACCAGTTCAGGCTTATGAAACTCCATATTACAACAAAAGATGCAAGGACATCGGATTGACATTCAGTTTTCAGCATTTAAAACTGCAAATTCTAAGAAATCAGCAAGACCAATTTTATACTCTAAAGACCTTCTATCACAAGGTATCCAAATTTTGTCCATTTCCAATACCTTTACCTATGCATATATAATATTCAGTGTCAGGCTGTACAATTCATAAACATGCATATAAGAAATATTTTTGCCACGAAATAATTCAATTTAACAAAATGAATGCTTGCGTGAGCACTAATGGTTGTGAAACATCTTTTGTTTCCTTAACTTGCTCAATATCTTTTTCTTTTAATATCGACCAAATGATACCATAAGGTAGTATTAAATATGATATCAACACAAGAAGCGGCAACTAGTGTTAAAGCTCAGAAGATAAAAGAACCTAACTCGAGCCCTTACAATATGGACAAACTAGGCGAATGTAGAACTCTCGAAACATAAAAGAACATGAAAAGATGGACAACCAGATTCGGAAAGCAAAAGTATGAAGAAAAGAAGAATTAAAATACCTATATTTATGACATATACATATGTCATCAGAAGACCAGAATTAAAATCTTGACATCTAAATTTCTTACTAGGTGTATGTTCTGACAGTTTGTGGAGAAAGAAAGACCAGCTTAGTCCAAATGACATACGACTCAAGAAAATCATTTTCAAATAAATGAAGCTTTACTAGTTAAAGCTTATGAAACTCCATATTGTAACATAATGTGCAAGGATATCTAACTGATGTTAGGTTTTCAACATTCAAAATAGAAAACTCCAAGAAATCACCAACATTATAGACCTCCTATCACCAACACTATAGACCTCCAAGAAATCACCAACATTAAGTGACTATGTCCAAAAAAGATGATAACAAAGAACTCATATCATTTTATTTTAACATAATCCATGCTATACAAACTTAAGCAAATTCATGTACAAAACTACAAATAAATCAGCAAACACCAAAAAAAATATTGATATGTTATAATGAAGCATTTGTAGTAAATGTAGCACTTAATTATTTTCACAGAAACATAATATGTTATCAGAATGGGGAAACAATGCTTACCTTCCTTCCTGTTCAACTCGATACTGCCCCCTCTTTAAAAAGTTTAACGATAGTTGTTACAAACTACCATCAAAACCCCAAAGAAATACATTAGAGCAATCATTACAAAAAATAACAGGAAACCAACAAGGAATTTCCTTAAACATATAAAGCAGATTTTTGAAAAAATCAATCGCAGTCCAGAAATATTTAGACTGAGAAATAGATACCGCAAATCTGGAGAAAGAGAACGTCAAGCTGCCAACAATGATCTCAAACCACAGAAAACACAGAAGTTACACAAACAATGTGGACCCGAAGGAACTTAAAAATGCCGATTCTCAATCAGTGTTGAAAACTAGTGTGTAAAGCTATTTTTGAAAAACTTTTTCTTGCATTTTACAAGCCTACCAGACATGGAGTTTTTCTTGCAAAAACAACGGTCGCAGCAAATAGAAAACAAAACCCAAAATTTAACTATCTGAGCAGATGAAAAATTTGCAGACACAAAAATACCATATCAAAGATTAATACAAATTGTAGAGTTTTCTCCATAAAACTATGTAATTATAAATTTGTAAAACGTAACAAAAAAATTGTAAACATTAAACAGTGAAATCACACGAGGGCTTGGAAAAAAAATATGGAGTACAAATACACTATTCTACAATTAAACAGAAGAAGCAGCAATTGGTGTTTTAAAAGCTCAGAAGATAAAAGAAACTACCTCATGGGCCCTTACAATATGGACAGAGACTACGCGAAGGTAGAACTCTCGAAACATAAAAAAAAGAACATGATTTGTTATTAGAATGGGGAAACTATGCTTACCTTCCTGTTCAACTCGAGACTGCCCCCTCTTTAACAAGTTTAACGGTAGTTGTTACAAACTACAATCAAAACCCCAACGAAATACATAAGAGCAGATTTAGAGTTTAATATAATCATTACAAGAAATAACAGGAAAGCAACAAGGAATTTCCTTAAACTCATAAAGCAGATTTTTTGAAAAAATCAATCGCAGTCTAGAAATATTTAGACTGAGAAATAGATACCGCAAATCTGGAGAAAGAGAACGTCAAGCTGCCAACAATGATCTCAAACCACAAAAAAACACAAAAGTTACACAAACAATGTGGACCCGAAGGAACTTAAAAATGCCAATTCTCAATCAATGTTGAAAACTAGCATGTAAAGCTGTTTTTAAAAAACTTTTTCTTGCATTTTACAAGCCTACTGCACATGGAGTTTTTCTTGCAAAAACAACGGTCAGCAGAAATCGAAAATAAAACCCAAAATTTAACAATCTGACCATATGAAAAATTTCAGAAACAAAAATACAATATCAAAGATTAATACAAATTCTAGGGTTTTCTTCATAAAACTAATTAATTATAAAATTGTAAAATGCATCAAAAAAGTTGTAAAAATGAAACAGTGAAAACACACATATAAAGAATCATAAAATCAAGTTCAAAGTCAGTACTCAACAATCTCTGAGCAACAACACAAAAATAATCATATTATTTAACTAAAGTTGTCCATAAATATATTAGAAACTATATAATCTTGCAAGAAGTACTAAAAATTAACCAAAAAGTAGAATTTACCGTGCATTCTGAAGTAACATACAATCAATTCCCACATTGAGCTACCGAGCGCAGATTCAATAGCCAAATATAGCTGTTTTATTCAACTTTTACAGGATAATTATAATCTGAAAGCTCTAGGGTTTTGTGGTAAAGGGATTGAATTTGATTGGGATAGAAGTAAGAGAATCAGAATTTGGGGTTACTAGGAGAAATCGGATTTTGTAACACCCCGAGATATTCGGAATAATTACAGCGCCGTAAACCCTTTAAGTAAGGATTTACAAGGCTAATTAAAAGAAATGTAGATATAATTCAACAGAGCCACTGAATTTTGAAATACAGAACCGGTTCAACTGATCCAGTGAGTTAATTTATACAACCATATCGAAAATGACATTATTAAAACACACGTACTCGAGTACTAAAGTGAACCAAGAAGACAAATCACAATAATAATAAACATCAACCACATCACTGAGCCATTTAATCGTCATGCCGGTACTGTGGCTGCCTCCCCGCTCCTCGGCTACCTGAACATCAAAACAAATGTCCACCCCCGAAGGGGTTAGCAAAATGATGCTAGTACAAGTATCACGATACAAATTTCATCAATGCATTATAAAACATACAAAACGGACTTTCGCCATCGGAATCCAACGATGTGAATCCTCATGATTCCATCAATACAATACAGGGTAATACAACGATCCAGCGCCCTCCGTATAGATCCCCATGATGATCCCGTCGGACCAACGCATGGTGGAAAACCCGTCCAGCGATCCAGCGCCCTCAGCATAGATCCCCATGATGATCCCGTCGGACCAACGCATGTTAGACATTCGATCCAGCGCCCTCAGCATAGATCCTCATGATCCACTCGGATCATTTACAACACAACCATTATAATTATGCATACACATATGCAAATCAACACGTTCATCAACGTATATATCATGACAACTTAAGGAATATAGTCACATGTTCAATAACACGAATAAATCGTACACATGATCAATAATGCAATATCAATAAGCTTAAAATACGATACTTGCCTCAAAGATGGCAATAACAAATCACTCCAATGAATCTCAACACACTCGAAGTCCGTCTCCTTCGATCAACGTAGCAAGCTCGAACCTTAACAAAAGAAATAATATAGAATTTATCTTATGTCACACGAATGTCTAACAACCCGGTCTACGGCCAAAAGCTCTAAAAATGCAATCTGCCTGGACTACTTAGCGTACGCTACGTACTCTACGTAACGTGCGCTAAGTCTGCCCGTTAGCGTACGTAAACAGCGTAGTCTAGCGTACGCTAACTATGTTCCGACAGTCCTTTCTGATCAGCCGACTGACTCGACTGATAGCATAACGTACGTTACGTACCCAACGTATCGTACGTTAACTCATTCCCGATAGCGCACGTTAATCTGACTATCTTAGCGTGCACTAACTGTGCATGGCAGTTTACTACAGGGCAGAAAACTTGATCTAATGGTGATAAAACCCATGAAATCTTCAGTGTTAATACATGTCATCTCCGTGCATATCATGCTCATACGGTTTGTGAAAGATCTCTATGGATTAACGACTACAAGATACTATAATCATCACAACATCATAATTCATCTTGATCTTCGAGAAAGTATCCTAAGTTCCATTCATCCTACGTTCCAAAACGTATGATTCCATTATGTAAAACATAAGAACTTGATAATCTCCACCTACTGGTCATAATCGGTTTTGAAGATACATGAATATGCTTGGGAGTTCAAACACTAAAAAGGTTCAATGGTTTATACGATGAAGAAGTATCGAAACATCGAAAATATCCTTCTAACACATGATGTTCGACTACTTACGAATTTAACTGACTAGATAATCCCAAATCATGATCAAAACATCCTTCAGAATACTACTAATATTGGTGAAGAATCACCTACCTCAAAGTAGCGAAGAACACGAAGGAACTTTGAAGAAATCTAACACCGAGAGCTTGAACACCAATCTCCAATGATCTACAATATTCAACTCGGGCTAGGATGATGATATGAAGGGTTTAGGATGAAGAGAGTGACTCTCCAAGTTCAAGAATTCGGATGTGGGAAGTGAAAAGTTTGAAAATATGAAAAAGGATGCTGTCCTATATATAGAAAATGGTTATTAGCGCGCGCTAGTCCATATTCATAGCGTGCGCTAACGGCTATACGAAACTTACTGACTTCACTGTACTCAGCCTTTAGCGTGCGCTATCCTCATATGAGTAGCGTGCGCTACCGCGTTGACTTGGCTTTTCCCGAAAGCCGTCCAGGTTCATCCCGACATAATCCGACCAAGATCCGCAGCCGATCTCACCTACCACCCTGTCTCAATCATATTGACCACGTATAGCGTGCGCTAAGGTTTCTGCACAGTGTGCGCTATGGATCCAAATTAGCGTACGCTACACTTAGTCGATAGCGTGTGCTACATGCGCAGAATCACAATTTAGATCACATTTATGAAATCATACACTCAACAACACTGGATCATGAAATATGGAGAATAATACGCAGATCAAAATGTAATAATACATTATCACAAGGTTCAATTACACATCAGAAATCTCGGGTATTACATCCTCTCTCCCTAAAAAGAAGTTTCGTCACGAAACTTAAGATGAAAACAACTCCGGATATTTAGTCTTCATACTGTCCTCCGTTTCCCAAGTGGCCTCTTCAGCTCCATGCCGTGACCATTGTACTTTAACCAAGTGTATTGGTTTATTCCTCAATTGTTTGATCCTACTCTCAAGTATCTTGATTGGTCTCTCTTCGAAGGTGCCGTCATTAGCTATCTCGATCTCGTCGAAATCAATAATATGACTGGGATCTGGTATATACTTCCGCAATTGGGATACGTGAAACACATTGTGAACGTGACTCAGTGATGGCGGTAAGGCCAACCTGTACGCTAAATCCCCAACTCTCTCGAATATTTCAAATGGTCCGATATATCTCGGACTTAGCTTACCTTTCCTCCCAAAACGGAAAATCCCTCATGTAGGAGACACCTTCAATAGTACGTGGTCCCCAATGTCGAACTCTAGAGGGCGACGACGTACATCTGCATAAGACTTCTGTCTACTCTGGGCAGTCAACAGTCTTTCCCGAATCAAAGCTATCTTCTCTTGAGTTTGAAATATCAATTCCGGTTCCGTCCCGATCAAGTACGAAGAATCATCCCAGCACAGGGGTGATCGGCATCTTCTCCCATAAAAATCTTCAAATGGTGCCATCTTAATAGAAGCATGCCAACTATTATTGTAGGTGAATTCAATCAACGGCAAATGAACTTCCCAATCAGTTGACCAATCCAAAGCACAAGCTCTAAGCATGTCTTCTACTGTTTGTATAGTCCTTTCTGACTGACCGTCTGCTAAAGTTCAGCTCGGTCCCCAAAGCCCTGTGAACTGCCTTCTAGAAGTGCGACACGAAGCGACCATCCTGATCTGAAATAATGGTCTTCGGCGTCCCATGCAATCTGACTATCTCTGCAATAAATACTCGTGCCAATTTCTCTGGTCCCCACATGTCTTTAATTCCTAGGAAATGAGCCAACTTGGTTAGTCGATCAACTATAACCCAAATCATGTTCATTCCCGTCTTGGTCCTTGGCCTATTGGTGATGAAATCTATCGAGATATCCTCCCACTTCCACTCAGGAATCAGAAGCGGTTTTAACATTCCGGCAGGTCGTTGATGTTCAATCTTAACCTGCTGACAAGTCAAACATTTCGAAACGTACTCTGCTACGTCCTTCTTCATATTTCCCCACCAGAAGTTTTGTTTTAGATCAATATACATCTTACTGCTGCCTGGGTGAATAGAATAGGGAGCGTTGTGAGCTTCCTTCAAAATTGTCCGTCTCAAATCATCATCATCGGGAACGCAAAGTCGACTTTGAAATCTCAGAACTCCATCATCTTGTATCACGAATCCTGGAGCTTTTCCTTTCTTTACTTCGTCACATAACCGAAGGATCAGAGAATCGTTCAACTGCTTAGATTTGATTTCCTCGACTAGGGACGAAGTCAGTTCCATCACATATAGTTGCCCTTGGATTTCTGGTGACCATACTTCAATCCCTTCGCGGATCAGTTCTCGTTGAATGCTGGTTTGGGACGTAAGTGCTTCCAACACTCGAAGAGAAATAGGGTTACGACTCAATGCATCGGCTACTACGTTTGCTTTACCCGGATGATAGAGAATTTCCAAGTCGTAATCCTTGATCATTTCAAGCCACCTTCTCTGCCTCATGTTTAATTCTTTCTGACTGAAAATGTACTTGAGGCTTTTATGATCTGTAAAGATCTGACAATGAGTGCCGTATAAATAATGTCGCCAAATTTTCAAGGCAAAGACCACAGCTGCTAACTCCAGATCATGAGTCGGGTAATTAACTTCGTACGGTTTTAATTGCCGAGAAGCATAGGTAATCACCTTATCCCTTTGCATCAACACACATCCCAGACCCTGATTTGAAGCGTCACTGTATACCATGAATCCATGAGTTCCATCTGGTAATGCTAATATAGGTGCTGTAGTCAGTCTCTTCTTAAGTTCATCAAAACCAGCCTGGCATTTCTCATCCCACGTGAACTTTTGAGTCTTCTGTAACAGCTGAGTGAGTGGACGAGCAATTTTGGAAAATCCCTCTACAAAACGGCGATAATATCCAGCAAGTCCTAAGAAGCTTCAGACTTCTTTCACGTTATTAGGAGCTTCCCATTCCAAGATTGCTTCGACTTTCTTCGGGTCCACCTGAACTCCGTCAGCTGATATCACATGCCTAAGGAAGGTTACTTCCCTAAGCCAGAACTCGCATTTGGAAAGCTTCGCATAAAGCTGTTCATTTCTCAAGGTGCTCAAAACCACAGGCAAATGCTCGGCATGCTCCTCTGTGTCTTTCGAATATCAAGATGTCATCAATGTAAATGACCACAAACTTGTCTAGGTATTCTAAGAATACCCGATTCATCAATTGCATAAATACCACAGGAGCGTTGGTAAGTCCGAATGTCATCACCACGAATTCATAGTGCCTGTACCGGGACCTGAAAGCAGATTTCGGTATATCTGATTCCTTAATTCTCAACTGATGATATCCTGATCGCAATTCAATCTTTGAGAATACCCTTGCCCCTTGCAGTTGATCAAACAAATCGTCGATCCGAGGTATATGATACTTGTTCTTGATCGTCACCTTGTTTAGCTCCCTGTAATCAATACATAATCGGAGGGATCCATCTTTCTTTCGGACAAAGAGAACGGGTGCTCCCCAAGGAGAAACGCTAGGTTGAATGTAACCCTTCTGCAATAATTCCTCCAGTTGCTTCTTTAGTTTATACATCTCGGTTGGCGCCATGCGGTATGGTGCTCTGGAAATAAGAACGGCTCCAGGATCTAATTCGATAGTGAACTCCACTTCTCTCTGCGGAGGTAACCCAGGTAGTTCGTCAAGGAATACATTTGAAAATTCATTCACAACTGGAATAGATGAGAGTTCTACTCCTTCTTCTTTCTTCATGGCATAGCACCAAATTCCATGACATCCCTGCTTCAGTAATTTCCCTGCTTTCATCGCCTTGATTAATTTTCCCGAGCTTCCCGGTATCCATCCTCTGAATAGGTGTTCAGATCCGTCATCAGCAATGATAGAAATGACCCTCTTTCGGTAATTCATAATAGCTCCAAAATGGTTGAGCCAATCGTCTCCGAGAATTAAATCGTCACCATGGATGTTAACTACAATAAGATTCGATGGCTAATCTCTCCCTCCTATAGACACTGGAAAATCTCTAGTTTCTAGGGTTCCCACAATTTTCTCTCCGCTCGGTAATCCCACAACATAAGGTTCACAATCATACAAGCACGAGATCTTCAAAGGATTAACACAGTTCAAAGATATAAAAGAATGCGTAGCTCCTGAATCGAATAAGACACTAACTGGTTGCAAGAGGATCTGAATCGTACCTGATGCAACAGCCATGTTCTGATCGTCTGACTTCTTCATCTCGTAAGTACGTGGAGGAACGAACCCAGCGCTAGATGCTTCTCTTTTCCCAACATTCTGTTGTTGGAAACCACTTTGCTGCGTCGGGTTTACACTAATGTCCTTCGGAACCGGTGCAGGAGTGCGAGTACCAAAAGATCGGAAAGCATTTCCACAAAATGTTCCGCGATGCCCTTCCTGTCCACACTCGAAACAGGTCACAGCAGGTGCGAAACAGTCACGTCGAACATGCCCTGTTTTGCCACAGTTATTACATTTCTTCCCTGCGTCTGAAACGGTTGGTGCTGCCCGGAACTTCTTTCCGCCTCGAGAAGGATGTGGAGGCCTCCTGGATGAATGAAATGTGGACTGGCCCTTGCGGGGCCCACTACTCTTATTCTCCGTGAAGTTGCGAGACACTTTCTATTTCTTTGCTTCCGTTGACTTTTCTACTGCCGCCTCTTTCATATCATAGGCCAGTGCTTTGTCCTGATACTGTCGCAAGGTGGTACATTCAAATCCGGACATATACTGCTGAATTTTCGGCTTCATCCGCATGTCGAAATGGAAAATCCTCTCCGCCTCGGTTCTGATCAAGTGGCGCACATAAGTCAGCTGGTGATTAAAAGTCTTAATCACGTCGGTCACAGATGCCTCTGAATTTTGTGGTGAGAAAAACTCTCGGACTCGGGCCTCTCTAACAGGGCGAGGACAATACAGAGCTTCCATCATTAATTTGAACTCCGTCCAGTCAACATTATGCTCCTCAGGTCGAATGGCCTCCCACCAGTCGAAAGCCTCTCCCGTCGGAAGATACTGGGCGACCGGAACCTTTCTGTCGTTAGGACAATTAATCCCTGCAAAGATCTTCTCTATCTCCTTCAGCCAATGATCCCAATAGAGCGTCTCAGCAGAACCGTCAAATTTTGGAGGATGCAATTTGACCATTTCAGTAAGCCATTTATCTCCCCGGTTATCCTCGTTATGCTGCTGTCCCATCGCCGTCTGCATGCGATCAACAACCTGAGCAAACTGGTTTATCTGGGCAACCACCTGTTGAAGCACTCCCGACACGTTAGCATCTGCATTATTATTTGCTGATCCCTGCTGTCCTCCGGAATGGGAATCTGTTCGACTAGCGGTTATTTCTGGGGTAGACACCGAATCTTCCTGTCTCTCATTCCCACGTCCGCGTCCACGACCGCGTCCGCGTCCACGACCTCCCCTGAACATACTGTAAACACAAATACTCAATATCCAGGGCAACTTTTCTAAAAGAAAGTCCGTCTATATTCACAAAAAGGAATTAAATAAAACGGTAGTAACTGAGATTTGGAGACTTACAACCACGGTCCACACGACAATGCTGGCTCAGCAGTGATGTTACAAACGACTCGTAAATAACGTAAACAGACCCAACTAAAACCCGACTTCCAAGATATCCATGAATCTTAGCTGCGATACAATAATACAATGAATGATTGAGCACCTCGATTGCCTTAGAACGGCTAATCGATGACAATGATACAATGAATGATTGAGCACCTCGATTGCCTTAGAATGGCTAATCGATGACAATGATACAATGAATGATTGAGCACCTCGATTGCCTTAGAACGGCTAATCGATGACAATGATACAATGAATGATTGAGCACCTCGATTGCCTTAGAACGGCTAATCGATGGCAATGATATAATGAATGATTGAGCACCTCGATTGCCTTAGAACGGCTAATTGATGACAATGATTCAATGAATGATTGAGCACCTCGATTGCCTTAGAACGACTAATCGATGACAATGAGACAATGAATGATTGAACTCCTCGATTGCCTTAGAACGGCCAATTGATAACAATGATACAATGAATGATTGAACTCCTCGATTGCCTTAGAACGGCCAATACAACACGAATGACAGGACGCCGACATTAATAACAATGATTACAACAACGTCTAGATCGACATCAATATTAACAACAACAACCGATACATCGATACCGCGAACCGGTGATCGATAATAACATTAACAACGAATATCTAAATGCCTTACCGGCCATTAATGAATGATAATAAACATTAGGCATAATTGCCGAAGAGTATCGTATCGAACGATCCCCTAATATCAATGAACTTATGAAGAGACTAAGTCTCGGAAAGATACAACACATTCATACACATATATGATAACATTAATCTCATTGACTAGTACAAGTATAAAACTTGCCTCAACCGAAGGCGATGAATTCCTTCCACGAACAACGAACGGCGTCCTCCGACAAACACAAGTACTCGAACAACCTTGAATGAAATACAATTCATTCAATAACACAATATCAATCGAAATCAACACAACGACTGAAAGAAACTCTTTGAGACATTTAATCGAACACTAAATGTTCAAAGTTCCTCAAGAACCTAAGAATCATCAATCGGGTTAAATGAATCGAAGATATGGATATACAATCCATAGAAGACGATTAATAATGTTTACTAACATCAACCGATTCATCAAATTCGGACGAACAACAAAAATCAAGAAGAAATTCTATGATTTGATGATGATATAATTGACAAGAATCCTCAAAAACGCTTAGAAATCGAGTGGAATCGACCAAAACTCCATTTCTGATTTACTCACACCACTGCATCGGGTGTAGAAATGTGAAGAAAATGAGGTCCTGGCCGTCATGTACTATATATGGCGACAGGTGGTTACGGCCAGAATCGCAGGCCTTACGGCCAGAATCGCAGGCCTTACGCCGTAACCGACATTCGTCAAAACCCGCCTGGGCCGCCGATCGCTACGGCCAGAATCGACAGGCCTTACGGCCGTAACTCGCACTTACGGCCGCAGACAGTCCTTACGGCCAGAACCGCATTCGTCCGAACACTACCCGGCACCCATACGGTCAGAATCGACAAACCTTACGGCCGTAATCGCATTCGTCCGAACATCGGCGAGAACGTGACGGCCAGAACCGCACCTTACGGCCAGAATCTCACTGTGCCAGGCCCTGTTCCAAGAAGTGCGGCCGTGACTCGGCCATGGCCACTCCGACGGCCCGAATGATGCTGAAAGCCAAACCTGAATATGAATCGAAGATACGGTTACGAAGTACTCGCAAAGACGAATCCAAGCGCTAAGAGAACACACGATTCCGACCACCCGGAGGCTCGAAATTCGACAACGGAAAGTAATTACCCCAAACTTTGGGAACTTACGAAAATGGCCAAAAACATCCGAAATACATGATACAGGATCGAAATACCAAGCCAAAGCTCGCAACATGAATAATAACATTAAATGAACTTACGAGAAACTCGAAACAATAGTTTCAGACGAGATTTGTAAGAATCGAACTCAAATGCGGAAAAGCCGTTTCAGAACACGGAACTCAACAAAACAATACCGAAACGAACTCGGATGATAAAAAGTACAGAATTAAATATTCTCGGAATGACGAAACGGTCACAAAGGAGTCGCTAGGATGGACTTCCTCCAAAAAAAGAAAATTGTCGGAAAATCAAAATTGCGGATATTACATACTACCCCCTTAAAAGAAGTTTCGTCCCGAAACTTAAAACAAGTAGGGAGAAGCAATATCCCGCTAGGAAAAATAAAAAAGATACACAAGAACAAGAATGATCACAATGAATGATAATGAATCGAAATCTAACAAGGATCAAGAATGACTCACCGGGGTGAAATGATAACGTAATGAGTGATAGCTCAAATGAAATGATTGGAACCATTGTTCCTCGTGAAGTGAATGATTAGTTTGATAATTATAAGTCTCAACGTGATTGATATATGATGAATGACTTATGTGAATGAATGAACGACAAATGAAATGAATGATTATCCTATTACCGAGCAAGAATTAACTTGCTCAAAACCGGTGATGAATATCCTATTGTATCACAGTTAAAGCAAACAACAATATATCTCGTCGTCTGAGATGAAGATTCTCTCCCAGCATGAAGATGACTAGAAAACGATCTCTTGGACGTCGGAGTCCAATGTCCCTCTGACAGCTCTTCCCAAACCGAGGCAGGAAGTCACGTGATAATTACAGATCTCGTATGAAGATCGCATTATGATTATGAGACAGAATGATAACAATGAGCATACACGCTCTAACACAATGAATGCATTAATAATGCAATGAAATGATTGTCAACATGACGCCGGAATATGATAAGATCGCATGAAAGATCAAGTGAGGTAACATGATTATCTAATGAAATTCCTGAAATGATTATCTTGAACAAGTTAACAAGGTTGAAAATTCGATCCATAAGATCAACAACTGAACCGTGAGATGGACTGTATGATTAATGAATTAACTGAACAATGAGATTGACTGAGTGATGAATGAATTAACTGAGCGATGAGATTGACTGAGTGATGAATGAATTAACTGAGCAATGAGATTGACTGAGTGATGAATGAATTAACTGAATAATGAGATTGACTGAGTGATGAATGAATTAACTGAACAATGAGATTGAGTGAGTGATGAATGAATTAATCAAGAATGAGATTGATCGAGTGATGAATGAATTAATCAACAATGAGATTGACTGAGTGATGAATGAATTAACATGATCGAAAAGATCAAAATGATGATTGAGGATTATTAACTGATGAATGAGTTGATCCGTAACGCTTACACAGGTCGCACGTGCTCCAAAATAATAAGTCATGAATCAATCATAACAATAATATCACATATAGGTTTCAACAGAGCATGTATAATTAATGACATAATGAATGCATGAACATAAAGAGAATCCAGTCCTTACACAAGTCATACGAAGCTTCGATGTCTTGCGATACTAGTCTTCATTGACGATGACTCGATGAATGAATGACTCGTGCAGTCGTACAAATTTCGCGACTCACAAAACCTGACTGTCCAGATTGTCATAACCTGACAGTACCACTACTACTGCATCGGTAGAGCCACATAACTCACATATCAGGGTATCTCACACCCCAAACGCTCTAATACCATCTTCTGTTACACCCCCAAATCCTATTGGGTTATTACAGTGCCGTGGACCCCACGCCAGGAGATCCACCAGGCGAACATGACTAAAATATATTAAATTAAACAACAAGAGAAAATCATAGTCCCTACCATGATATCCGACACAATATTCCGATAGGGAATTTCAACGACAACGATGGGCAACATGGCCAAAAATAAAGTACAACATCCACGAGGATCTGCTCGGGTAATACATAATGACAATGACTGACAAACTGGAGAACACTCCAACTGACTGACCAACATTAACAACTCGGACTAGTATCGCTCGAGTGCCTTGTCGCCATCATCACGCCGCTGTGTCTCAATTCTCTCCTCGCAAGAACCTAAAACATGAAAACATATTCCGCCCCCACGGGGTCAGTCATCCAGATAATGAACATCAAATACACGTATAACATGATATGCATCCAAAGGCAGAATGAAACGGTACAATGATAATAATAATACGAGATGCTCACAAACCAAGGTAAGAACCGAGCATTCGAGAAACAATATGCCCACGGCAAATGATCAATACATGCTCAACAGGTTAAAGTATACGTGCCCAACGGCAAACCAGTGATACAGAACACCACAATGAATTACACGAGGATGAACCGAACCGAAACTAAATTAAATATGAATCACAATGAATTACGTGAAGATAAACCAAACCAGAACTGAATTAATTATGAATCACAATGCCCGAAGGCTCCAAGGAAATTATCAAGACAATCACAAAGGCCTGAAATCCACTCAGCCGAAGCTGTCAAATATCACAATCACATGAAGCCAAAACAGCCCGAAGCTGTATCGATTAGGGCCGAAGCCACGGCACGAAGTCGTATCACAATTAGGGCCGAAGCCACGGCACGAAACCGTATCACAAATGAAACCATCTAATGGCCGTTGACCTACTGAGCTGTAGGTGTTGGAGGAAACAACCGTGAAGGTTCAGGCCCGACCAAACTTACCCCATAATGAAACCATCCAATGGCCGTTGACCTACTGATTTGTAGGTATTGGGGGAAACAACCGCGAATGTTCAGGCCCCACCAAACTTACCCCATAATGAAACCATCCAATGGCCGTTGACCTACTGAGTTGTAGGTGTTGGGGGAAACAACCGTGAAGGTTCAGGCCCCACCAAACTTACCCCATAATGAGCACTAGCCGAGACTAGCCTCCAAAACATAATTAATCACAAACGGCAACGATCTCAAGATTACCGAATTCACGAGAATGATAGTGTGCTGCCTTGAGTCGGCCAACACGAGAACAATGACTCACGGATGGGTACCGTCCTCGGCGGTCCCAATTCAATGCCTCGATTACCATAGAATGGTCAATCGATAACAACGACATAACGGATGGTAACTATCCTCGACAGACCCAATTCAATACCTCGATTGCCTAAGAATGGCCAACCGATAACAATGATGCAGCGGATGATTCAATACCTCGATTGCCTTAGAACGGCTAATAGATGACAATGATACAATGAGTAATTGAGCACCTCGATTGCCTTAGAACGGCTAATCGATGACAATGATACAATGAATGATTGATCATCTCGATTGCCTTAGAACGGCTAATCGATGACAATGATACAATGAATGATTGAGCACCTCGATTGCCTTAGAACGGCTAATCGATGACAATGATACAATGAATGATTGAGCACCTCGATTGCCTTGGAATGGCTAATCGATGACAATGATACAATGAATGATTGAGCACCTCGATTGCCTTAGAACGGCTAATCGATGACAATGATACAATGAATGATTGAGCACCTCGATTGCCTTAGAACGGCTAATCGATGACAATGATACAATGAATGATTGAGCACCTCGATTGCCTAAGAACGGCTAATCGATGACAATGATACAATGAATGATTGAGCACCTCGATTGCCTTAGAACGGCTAATCGATGACAATGAGACAATAAATGATTGAACTCCTCGATTGCCTTAGAACGGCCAATTGATAACAATGATACAATGAATGATTGAACTCCTCGATTGCCTTAGAACGGCCAATACAACATGAATGACAGGACGCCAACATTAATAACAATGATTACAACAACGTCTAGATCGACATCAATATTAACAACAACAACCGATACATCGATACCGCGAACCGCTGATCGATAATAACATTAACAACGAATATCTCAATGCCTTACCGGCCATTAATGAATGATAATAAACATTTGGCATAATTGCCGAAGAGTATCGTATCGAACGATCCCCTAATATCAATGAACTTATGAAGAGACTAAGTCTCGGAAAGATACAACACATTCATACACATATATGATAACGTTAATCTCATTGACTAGTACAAGTATAAAACTTGCCTCAACCGAAGGCGATGAATTACTTCCACGAACAATGAACGGCGTCCTCCGACAAACACAAGTACTCGAACAACCTTGAATGAAATACAATTCATTCAATAACACAATATCAATCGAAATCAACACAACGACCGAAAGAAACTCTTTGAGACATTTAATCGAACACTAAATGTTCAAAGTTCCTCAAGAACCTAAGAATCATCAATCGGGTTAAATGAATCGAAGATATGGATATACAATCCATAGAAGACGATTAATAATGTTTACTAACATCAACCGATTCATCAAATTCGGACGAATAACAAAAATCAAGAAGAAATTATATGATTTGATGATGATATAATTGACAAGAATCCTCAAAAACGCTTAGAAATCGACCAAAAACTCCATTTCCCGATTTACCCGTCACCAGCCGTACCCGGGTGTAGAAATGTGAAGAAAAAATGAGGTCTGGCTGGTCACAGCCTATATATGGCCGACAGGGTTACGGCCGTAACCGGCAGGGCCTTACGGCGGTAATCGACATTCGTCAAAACCCGGCCAGCGCCTGCCGATCGCTTACGGCCGTAACCGACAGGGCCTTACGGCCGTAACTCGGCACTTACGGCCGCATTCGACAGTCCTTACGGCCAGAATCGGCAGTCTCCACGGCCAGAATCGCATTCGTCCGAACACCGCTCGCACCCATACGGCCAGAATCGACACTCTTACGGCCGTAACTGCATTCATCCGAACACCGGCGAGAACGCACGGCAGAATCGCACCTTACGGCCAGAACTCACTGTGCCAGGCCCTGTTCCAAGAAGTGCGGCCGTGACTCGGCCGTGGCCACTCCGACGGCCCGAATGATGCTGAAAGCCGAACCTGAATATGAATCGAAGATACGGTTATGAAGTACTCGCAAAGACGAATCCAAGCGCTAAGAGAACACATGATTCCGACCACCCGGAGGCTCGAAATTCGACAACGGAAAGTAATTACCCCAAACTTTGGGAAATTACGAAAATGGCCAAAAACATCCGAAATAGATGATACAGGATCGAAATACCAAGCCAAAGCTCTCAACATGAATAATAACATTAAATGAACTTACGAGAAACTCGAAACAACAGTTTCAGATGAGATTTATAAGAATCGAACTCAAGTGCGGAAAAGCCATTTCAGAACACGGAACTCAACAAAACAATACCGAAACGAACTCGGATGATAAAAAGTACAGAATTAAATATTCTCGGAATGACGAAACGGTCACAAAGGAGTCGCTAGGATGGACTTCCGCCAAAAAAGAGAATTACCGGAAAATCGAAATTGCGGATATTACACACTACCCCCTTAAAAGAAGTTTCGTCCCGAAACTTAAAACAAGTAGGGAGAAGCAATATCCCGCTAGGAAAAATAAAAGAGATACACAAGAACAAGAATGATCACAATGAATGATAATGAATCGAAATCTAACAAGGATCAAGAATGACTCACTGGGGTGAAATGATAACGTAATGAGTGATAGCTCAAATGAAATGATTGGAACCATTGTTCCTCGTGAAGTGAATGATTAGTTTGATAATTATAAGTCTCAACGTGATTGATATATGATGAATGACTTATGTGAATGAATGAACGACAAATGAAATGAATGATTATCCTATTACCGAGCAAGAATTAACTTGCTCAAAACCGGTGATGAATATCCTATTGTATCACAATTAAAGCAAACAACAGTATATCTCGTCGTCTGAGATGAAGATGCTCTCCCAGCATGAAGATGACTAGAAAACGATCTCTTGGACGTCGGAGTCCAATGTCCCTCTGACAGCTCTTCCCAAACCGAGGCAGGAAGTCACGTGATAATTACAGATCTCGTATGAAGATCGCATTATGATTATGAGACAGAATGATAACAATGAGCATACACGCTCTAACACAATGAATGCATTAATAATGCAATGAAATGATTGTCAACATGACGCCGGAATATGATAAGATCGCATGAAAGATCAAGTGAGGTAACATGATTATCTAATGAAATTTCTGAAATAATTATCTTGAACATGTTAACAAGGTTGAAAATTCGATCCATAAGATCAACAACTGAACCGTGAGATGGACTGTATGATTAATGAATTAACTGAACAATGAGATTGACTGAGTGATGAATGAATTAACTGAGCGATGATATTGACTGAGTGATGAATGAATTAACTGAGCAATGAGATTGACTGAGTGATGAATGAATTAACTGAATAATGAGATTGACTGAGTGATGAATGAATTAACTGAACAATGAGATTGAGTGAGTGATGAATGAATTAACTGAAGAATGAGATTGACTGAGTGATGAATGAATTAACTGAACAATGAGATTGACTGAGTGATGAATGAATTAACATGATCGAAAAGATCAAAATGATGATTGAGGATTATTAACTGATGAATGAGTTGATCCGTAACGCTTACACAGGTCGCACGTGCTCCAAAATAATAAGTCATGAATCAATCATAACAATAATATCACATATAGGTTTCAACAGAGCATCTATAATTAATGACATAATGAATGCATGAACATAAAGAGAATCCAGTCCTTACACAAGTCATACGAAGCTTCGATGTCTTGCGATACTAGTCTTCATTGACAATGACTCGATGAATGAATGACTCGTGCAGTCGTACAAATTTCGCGACTCACAAAACCTGACTGTTCAGATTGTCATAACCTGACAGTCCCACTACTACTGTATCGCTAGAGCCACATAACTCACATATCAGGGTATCTCACAACCCAAACGCTCTAATACCATCTTCTGTTACACCCCCAAATCCTATTGGGTTATTACAGTGCCGTGGACCCCACACCAGGAGATCCACCAGGCGAACTTGACTAAAATACATTAAATTAAACAACAAGAGAAAATCATAGTCCCTACCATGATATCCGACACAATATTCCGATAGGGAATTTCAACGACAACGATGGGCCAACATGGCCAAAAATAAAGTACAACAACATCCACGAGGATCTGCTCGGGTAATACATAATGACAATGACTGACAAACTGGAGAACACTCCAACTGACTGACCAACATGAACAACTCGGACTAGTATCGCTCGAGCGCCTCGTCGCCATCATCACGCCGCTGTGTCTCAATTCTCTCCTCGCAAGAACCTAAAACATGAAAACATATTCCGCCCCCACGGGGTCAGTCATCCAGATAATGAACATCCAATACACGTATAACATGATATGCATCCAAAGGCAGAATGAAACGGTACAATGATAATAATAATACGAGATGCTCACAAACCAAGGTAAGAACCGAGCATTCGTGAAACAATATGCCCACGGCAAATGATCAATACATGCTCAACAGGTTAAAGTATACGTGCCCAACGGCAAATCAGTGATACAGAACACCACAATGAATTACACGAGGATGAACCGAACCGAAACTCAATTAAATATGAATCACAATGAATTACGTGAAGATAAACCAAACCAGAACTGAATTAATTATGAATCACAATGCCCGAAGGCTCCAAGGAAATTACCAAGACAATCACAAAGGCCTGAAATCCACTCAGCCGAAGCTGTCAAATATCACAATCACATGAAGCCAAAACAGCCCGAAGCTGTATCGATTAGGGCCGAAGCCACTGCACGAAGTCGTATCACAATTAGGGCCGAAGCCACGGCACGAAGCCGTATCACAAATGAAACCATCTAATGGCCGTTGACCTACTGAGCTGTAGGTGTTGGAGGAAACAACTGTGAAGGTTCAGGCCCGACCAAACTTACCCCATAATGAAACCATCCAATGTCCGTTGACCTATGGATTTGTAGGTATTGGGGGAAACAACCGCGAATGTTCAGGCCCCACCAAGCTTACCCCATAATGAAACCATCCAATGGCTGTTGACCTACTGAGTTGTAGGTGTTGGGGGAAACAACCGCGAAGGTTCAGGCCCCACCAAACTTACCCCATAATGAGCACTAGCTGAGACTAGCCTCCATAACATAATTAATCACAAACGGCAACGATCTCAAGATTACCGAATTCACGAGAATGATAGTGTGCTGCCTTGAGTCGGCCAACACGACAACAATGACTCACGGATGGGTACCGTCCCCGGCGGTCCCAATTCAATGCCTCGATTACCATAGAATGGTCAATCAATAACAACGACATAACGGATGGTAACTATCCTCGACAGACCCAATTCAATATCTCGATTGCCTAAGAATGGCCAACCGATAACAATGATGCAGCGGATGATTCAATACCTCGATTGCCTTAGAACGGCTAATCGATGACAATGATACAATGAGTAATTGAGCACCTCGATTGCCTTATAACGGCTAATCGATGACAATGATACAATGAATGATTGAGCACCTCGATTGCCTTAGAACGGCTAATCGATGACAATGATACAATGAATGCTTGAGCACCTCGATTGCCTTAGAACGGCTAATCGATGACAATGATACAATGAATGATTGAGCACCTCGATTGCCTTAGAATGGCTAATCGATGACAATGATACAATGAATGATTGAGCACCTCGATTGCCTTAGAACGGCTAATCGATGACAATGATACAATGAATGATTGAGCACCTCGATTGCCTTAGAACGGCTAATCGATGACAATGATACAATGAATGATTGAGCACCTCGATTGCCTAAGAACGGCTAATCGATGACAATGATACAATGAATGATTGAGCACCTCGATTGCCTTAGAACGGCTAATCGATGACAATGAGACAATGAATGATTGAACTCCTCGATTGCCTTAGAACGGCTAATTCATAACAATGATACAATGAATGATTGAACTCCTCGATTGCCTTAGAACGGCCAATACAACATGAATGACAGGACGCCAACATTAATAACAATGATTACAACAACGTCTATATCGACATCAATATTAACAACAACAACCAATACATCGATACCGCGAACCGCTGATCGATAATAACATTAGCAATGAATATCTCAATGCCTTACCGGCCATTAATGAATGATAATAAACATTTGGCATAATTGCCGAAGAGTATCGTATCGAACGATCCCCTAATATCAATGAACTTATGAAGAGACTAAGTCTCGGAAAGATACAACACATTCATACACATATATGATAACGTTAATCTCATTGACTAGTACAAGTATAAAACTTGCCTCAACCGAAGGCGATGAATTCCTTCCACGAACAACGAACGGCGTCCTCCGACAAACACAAGTACTCGAACAACCTTGAATGAAATACAATTCATTCAATAACACAATATCAATCGAAATCAACACAACGACCGAAAGAAACTCTTTGAGACATTTAATCGAACACTAAATGTTCAAAGTTCCTCAAGAACCTAAGAATCATCAATCGGGTTAAATGAGTCGAAGATATGGATATACAATCCATAGAACACGATTAATAATGTTTACTAACATCAACCAATTCATCAAATTCGGACGAACAACAAATATCAAGAAGAAATTCTATGATTTGATGATGATATAATTGACAAGAATCCTCAACAACGCTTAGAAATCGAGTGGAATCGACCAAAAACTCCATTTCCCGATTTACCCGTCGCCAGCCGCACCCGGGTGTAGAAATGTGAAGAAAATGGTGCATTTGGTCACGGCTATATATAACCCGACAGTGTTACGGCCCGTAGCAGGAGCCTTACGGCCGTAACGCATTCATCAAAACCCGCCCAGCGCTGCCGATCTCTTACGGCCGTAGCAATCGACAGGCCTTACGGCCGTAACTTCACTTACGGCCGTACGGCAGTCCTTACGGCCGTAATCGGCATTCGTCCGAACATCACTGCATCACCGTCGGCCAGAATCGACGGACCCTTACGGCCGTAACGGCATTCGTCCGAACATGCCCGAGCGTATGGCCGTAACGGCACCTTACGGCCGTAACTCGGCGAGCGGACCTGTTCCAAGAAGTGTGGCCGTGACTCGGCCGTGGCCACTCCGACGGCCCGGATGATGCTGAAAGCCGAACCTGAATATGAATCAAAGATACGGTTACAAAGTACTCGCAAAGACGAATCCAAGCGCTAAGAGAACACACGATTCCGACCACCCGAAGGCTCGAAATTCGACAACGGAAAGTAATTACCCCAAACTTTGGGAAATTACGAAAATGGCCCAAAACGTCCGAAATACACGATACACAATCGAAACACCAAGACAAAGCTCGCAACATGAATAATAACATTAAATGAACTTACGAGAAATTCTAAACAATAGTTTCAGACGAGATTCGTAAGAATCGAACTCAAGTGCGGAAAAGCCGTTTAAGAACACGGAACTCAACAAGACGATACTGAAATGAACTCGGATGATAAAAAGTGCAGAATTAAACATTCTCGGAATGACGAAACGGTCACAACGGAGTTGCTAAGATGGACTTCCGCCAATAAAAGAAAATTACCGGAAAATTGAAATTGCGGATATTACAGGTTTTGTGAAAACTCTCGCCCCTGGTGAATGTACACGTATCGTTATGGTTGTAATCGGGGTTGTTGGCATATTCCGTTCGATTATCGTTATAATTTAGAACTGAGTTGGGTTAACTTTGTGTTTAGAGCGGACATGGTCACTCGGGGTCATTCGTAACCGTCGTTCACTTTCCGTTTCGTCAAAGATGTCTCAAAGGCAAGTACTTTACATTTGTGTGCATATTCTAGTATTTGAATTATGCTCCCCGTGTATGTTGTGGATGTGAATGCGTATGTTCACCCAGGGATGGTCTGACGGGGACTCTGGGGATACGTAGTGCCGTGTGTATGCGTATCACGAACTAGGATTAATCACCCAGGGATGGTCCGATAGGGCCTCTGTGGGGTACGGTGGCCGCGAGTCTCATATCAACGGTTAACCTTTTAAATGTTTTGTTGGAGAAATGTGTTTTGTGCGTGTGCACCGTAATATTCCGGAATATAAATATTTTCTATAATAATGTTGGCGCATATTTCATCTGATTAGAATGGTAGTTCAAATGGATTGTACTTGCACTAGCTGTTGTTGCTAACCCCTTAAATGGGGGAAATACTGTTGTATTTCAGGTACAGGTCTTGGAGGCGAACGAGCATGCAGACAGTACGAGGATGATGGGCAAGGGTGATTCTGTTCAATGGTCGTTCGTTGATGTCATGTCTTTTAAATTTATTAATCATGTCGTTTGTTTCAGTACTCGAGTACTTCTTTCTTTTGAACATTGTAATTGTTGTATACCCGATTTGGGTTTGGTTGTGACCTTGAATTGCACTGTTGGGTTCAGTCTACTTATTTTTTATGTCTTGGATTGAGAAGTCGTTCGTATGTTGATGATGTTTATCACCATCATAATGTCGAGTTTGTGTGTTAGCCTGGTGGATTCCAAAGGGTGGGGTCCACGGTGCTGTAATATGCCCTGTGTTAGCCTGGTGGATTCCAAAGGGTGGGGTCCACGGTGCTGTAATATGCCCTGAACGTCTTGGGGGTGTTACAGGTATGAACATCCACCATAATATGAAGTATTTTAAATCAAGATACTTATGTGCGACAAATCATGTGCGAAAAATCCTATTCGAATTTTCTATCTTGATTCAAAACATTCTATTGTGTTGTTGGCTATCCAATTCTTGCTTAGTAAAGATCAATCTATGAAGACTGATGATGACATAAAGTACATAAAAAATGTGTCTTACTCTAATGCTACTGGTTCGGTCATGTAATTAATGGTTAGCACTAGAACTGATATAGCATATGTTGTAAGTTGTCTTAGCTTATACATGGTTAATCTTGGGGTTTACCACCGACGAGCTGTGAATTGGCTACTAAAGTACTTGAATGGCTCGACGAGGTATGTACTGAAATTTTCTAAACAACCTCAAGGTGTGAAATTAGTGGGTTGTGCTGATTCTAGTTTCTAAACATGTTCTTTATATTCTACTAAGTGTTATATCTCAATAATACCAAAATTTTAGTTTAAAATAACAAAACTTACTCGTTTCCGGTTTAGATGCAAATAATATCAAATTAGTCGTATTTTCATGATATATACTTCAACATACACACACATACATATATATATATATATATATATATATTATTTGCTTCAAAAATTTGGGCGTTATTAACTGCATAAATTTAGATGCTACTAAATGTGTATCTTACATGCATTTCTGTATATCGCATGATGCTCCTAAATGTGTTGTTCATATGCTATTAACTGTTAATCTTTCAATACCACCCATATTTTTATACTTAATAATTTTTTTTCTCAATTTTAGGTATGCAATATATATCTTAAATCGTAGATCGAGGAAAGATGATTAGTTTGGTATTTTTTTTTTTACATAAAACGGACAATAAGATAGTAAATTATTATATTTCAAAAATTTGAGGGAAAAATATAAATTTCCAATCATGCCCTTATATGTATATTGATCATAAGAGTTGCGTTTTTATTAGAGATTTGGTTATTCCATGTAGAATTATTGTTACCATTGATCATATTTTAATCATGGGTTGGAAACTAGGAAGGGTTCCTAGTTTTTTCTTATTTCTTAAACATCATTACCACCGAAACCGCCCATTTTATATATATATATATATATATATATATATATATATATATATATATATATATATGTTTACTAGAGATCACTCGGGCCATAATGGCATGATAGTGGTGATATAATTGAATTAAAATAATCAGATTACTAGATTACTTGCTAAAAAAATGTTGGTTTTCAAAATTCCTTAGGTGTTAACTAGGAACTGATTTGAGCCCTTCAATTTTTTCGATCAATTGTTACAATTAATTAGTGATTAATAATTTAGTAATAGCTTAATTTCTATGCGTAAGGGCATTAGTGTATTTGTATAAATATTTATATAGGGTGATTCACGGCTGATTGAGGCCATCTTAATTATCCTTTACACATTGTATTAAATGTGGAGATATTTATTTTCTCTCACAGTAGGTTATTAACGTTTAAATTAATTGTTTCACCCTTAATTAGTGGGAAGCTTCAAACTTCTTTTTTTAGGGGCCGATGCTTGCTATCTTAAAATTAAATGTGTAGAAATTTGCTATCTTTAAAAAGAAAAACAATAAGCAATAATTAATATTTTAATAAGCAAAGCATAAACAAAATATAAGCAATGTATATATAAATAATATGTTAATAAGCAATACATAAAATAACATATAAGCAATGTATATATCAATAATAAGCACTACATCAATATTAATAAGCAATATATAAATAAAATATAAGCAATGTATATATTGTTGTTGCCCAAAATATTTATCCGAAGATTAATATTGCTGGAAGACGGACAACAAACAACAATTGCGGGAGCACTTCCGAGAGAAGATAAATAATACAAGATTTGCCGGGTTTGTTAGGCCCGGGCTTGAATGCTCTCGCGAGATGTTATTAATACGAATATTCGTGGATACAAGTATTAATGAGAGAAATCTAAATACAATGAGTGTAAAAAGACTCTGTTAATCCGGCTCTTGAGCGAAGCTTGGTGTTCTTCGTCCCGCCGATAATCTGCTCGAGGAGAAAAGGCCGGGAGAAGTAAGACCGAAAGAAAGCTGTTGCCAAGAGTTGGATGTTAGCCAAGTGCTTGATGTTTGCTTCTGTATAGTGTGAAATCCGAAGGGAGTTAAAGAAGTGTCCAAGTGCAGGGTGCCTTGCTTATATAGGGGCAGCCGGGTCCTGTCCTGTAGTGGCCGATCGTCTGCCGGCCATTAGAATAATTTGCCGACCGCCTGTCGGCCAATATAATAATCTGTCGATCGCCTGCCGGCCAATACTTCAATGGGGCGATCCACAGGCCGTCAGCTAAAGTCGAGAAGATCTTGTTGTCCGAATAAAGTCCAATGCGATGGTGGCGCCCAGTGGCGGTCCAATAAGGATCCATCACGTGTCGAGTCGATCAACATGTGGCCCTACCGACAAGCTTTGGCTTTGTCGGCTGGTGGAGGGAATCTGCCAGATTGTGGTCAATAGCCCGGGATTCGCGGATCTTGTCCCGGCCTTTGCACATGGTGCCAGTCTTGAGGCTCGGCCTTCGCCGACTGGATGTCCATCGGTGGTGATCGACATGAGCGGTCGTCCCTGGCTGATCATCCGAGGTCGTCATCGGCCAGTGGATGGAGGTCGCCAATGGTCGGTCACCAAGGGCAGGTCGCCAATGGTCGGTCACCAAGGGTCGATCGGCAGATGCCGATAGAGGGTCGCCAGATGTCGGTCGCCGAGTACCGAGAGACGATCGTATCTGAGGTCGATCGCTCGGCACCGGGACTTGTCCTGGGACCTTCGGTTGGCCAATCTAACATGTCCGCTGGGTTAAGGCTCGCCGCCCGATCGGCTGGTCGCGAGACTTGCCTTGGTCGCTCGGCGAGAGTCGGTCGCTCGGCCTCGGAGGCGATCGCCGGTCGGAAGGTGTTAAATCTTGACACAACAATTGCCCCCCAGCTTGCTCCTATGTTGAAGACATGGGGCGAGGTGGTTCTTGCTGGTGATCGTGTATGGATGAGGACGGGCGATCTGAGCTGACTTAGGACTCGGACTTGGGCTATCATGGTCGATTGGCTTAGCTATCTTTCGGTCTTGTACACCAAAAACAACATTGGCCGATCCCCCACGGAAACTTGGTGGTTTCGCTTTGTTTGAGGAATCGTGCACAGTCGCGGAGATTGATGGACCGACTCCATGACCGTGTCTTGGTGCGCGAAGACAATGAGTGTCTCGTGACTCACTTTATTATGAGGGTCCTCTGTTAGGCTGCGCCTCGCCTCGTATTTAAACGAAGGGCGTGCGGTCTCGGTCTAGAGGAGTCCTTGCGCGAGCGGCGTCGGATGAATCAACTCCACGCCCGCGGCTTGTTAGCTCTGCTTCCACCTCGGCCCGGCCATGGAGATGGCCGACCTCGGTGTACGTTGAGACGGGGTTGTGGCATGTGTCCACCGATTAATGTTGGAGAGCCCTCCGACTACGCCCGGCCTCGTATTTAAACGAAGGGCGGGCGATCTCGGCCGAAAGGACCTTGCATGGCGGCGGCCGGTTCCATCGATTGCCGGGGCCATGGCTTTATGATGTGCGGTGGAGGCGATCTTATGCCTTAGTCCGTCATGTTATATCTTTGGATGTAGATGGCGATCGTGTCCACCGGGTTCCGATGATGTTGCGATCTGGCGGAAGGCGGCGATCGTCGCTCGGCGGCCGATCGCTTTATTCGTAGGTCGAAATTGGCGATCGGGCGGCGGCTAGTCACTCATGTTAGAATGGGTGTAGGCGGGGATCGAGTCCTCGGCTCTGGCGGGTAGTAGCGATCGGCCGGGAGGCGGAGGTCGTCGCGCGGGTGCCGATCGTTCTACTCCTAGGCCGAAGAAGCCTTTGCTGGATAGGAAATCTGCGGCTCGCCGGAAGGCTGCGTGGGTCGTCGGTAGGGTCTTCGTGAGATGCTGAACATAGGCGAGAAGCCCTGAAAACCTCCTAGACCGCTTAGAGGCGGTCTCATCGATCTGGGCTCGCCGTTGAGGATGATCATGTCAACCCGGTCGATGTAGTCCGAGTCGGACTCCTGTTCTCCTTGCCTGATCCGCCACATGCGATGGGGACCTTCTGGCCGAGCGGCCCTGGTGGCGAAGTATTCCGTGAAGACGTGCGCCAGCTCGTTAAAGGAGCATATGGACCGAGGTGGCAATGAGGTGTACCACCGGTGGGCGAGGTCGTCTAGCGTCAGAGGGAACATTCGGCACCGGGTCGCGTCCGATGCCCCACACCCGGTCATGTAGATGTTGAACTTGTGCAGGTGTGCTTGGGGGTCCGATCGCCCCTGGTACACGGGTGTCTGAGGAGGAGCGATCTTGTGCTGTACCGGGGCGAGCTCGATGTCGATCGCGAGCGGCTCGCTCGGCGCGGCGATCGTCTTGGTGGAGCCTGCACCGGATTGCAGGAGCGCCTTCATGTCGTCGATCTGACGTTGCATCACGGCGATCGCCGCGGCTCGGCTGCTTGCGGATCGGCCCTGGGAGCGGGGGCCGAGGCGATCGTGTACCGATCTCCGGACCCGTCGCCGCGACCTCGGAATTTGGCGAAGGAGCCAGCGGCCGGATCGCCTTGTGGGAGCCGGGTAGGCCGAGCTCCGGTGACGGACACCAACTCCGCTGCCTCGTAGCCGGGGCCGCCCGGCCGCTGTGTCGGGTCACCGCCTGTGCGATCGAAGACAGACGTGCCCCGGCTGCCGAGCGCCTCTTCTTGTGGGCGAGAGCCTCCTGGCGCTCGCTCGGCCAGTAGTGCCTTGAGCTTCCGCTTGAACTTCCGGCGGGAGACCGAGGGGGCGGCAGCAGGAGGCGCGTCGAGAGCACTCCGTCGTTCCTGAAGGGCGGCTATGGCCTCTTCGATCTGTTCATTGGTTCGGAACTGATCGAGCAAGAGGCTCGGCCGCCGCCCCGGACGAGATCGAGCGTCTCGATCATGGCGGCCGCTTCCACCATCGGGCCGCGCCCGATCGGGACGGAACAGGGTCCGGCTGGTCAGCGACTTTCTTCGACGCGGAGGCGGAAGACATGTTTTCTGAAGGATTTCTTTGAAGTGCAGTGAGTGTCACTTCAAGTATATGCCCCGAGAACAGTGAGTGTTCTTCGGGACGGTAGGTATATAAAATCGAGGGTTGGATGCTCCCCTTCCTCTAGCGCCAATTGTTGTTGCCCAAAATATTTATCCGAAGATTAATATTGCTGGAAGACGGACAACAAACAACAATTGCGGGAGCACTTCCGAGAGAAGATAAATAATACAAGATTTGCCGGGTTTGTTAGGCCCGGGCTTGAATGCTCTCGCGAGATGTTATTAATACGAATATTCGTGGATACAAGTATTAATGAGAGAAATCTAAATACAATGAGTGTAAAAAGACTCTGTTAATCCGGCTCTTGAGCGAAGCTTGGTGTTCTTCGTCCCGCCGATAATCTGCTCGAGGAGAAAAGGCCGGGAGAAGTAAGACCGAAAGAAAGCTGTTGCCAAGAGTTGGATGTTAGCCAAGTGCTTGATGTTTGCTTCTGTATAGTGTGAAATCCGAAGGGAGTTAAAGAAGTGTCCAAGTGCGGGGTGCCTTGCTTATATAGGGCAAATGGTCTCGTCTGTAGTGGCCGATCGTCTGCCGGCCATTAGAATAATCTGCCGATCACCGCTGCCAATATAATAATTCGCCGACGTCACGGCCAATACTTCAATGGGGCGATCTCTGGCCGTCAAAGCTAAAGTCCAAGGAAGATGTTTGTCGTCCGAATAAAGTCCAATGCAGTGGGGCGCCACCGGGCGGTCAATAAGGATCCATCACGTGTCCGAGTCGGCCAACATGTGGCCCTACCGACAAGCTTTCGGCTGCCTCGGCCGGTGGAGGGAATTCGCCAGATTGTGGTCAATAGCCCGGGATTCGCGGATCTTGTCCCGGCCTTTGCACATGGTGCCAGTCTTGAGGCTCGGCCTTCGCCGACTGGATGTCCATCGGTGGTGATCGACATGAGCGGTCGTCCCTGGCTGATCATCCGAGGTCGTCATCGGCCAGTGGATGGAGGTCGCCAATGGTCGGTCACCAAGGGCAGGTCGCCAATGGTCGGTCACCAAGGGTCGATCGGCAGATGCCGATAGAGGGTCGCCAGATGTCGGTCGCCGAGTACCGAGAGACGATCGTATCTGAGGTCGATCGCTCGGCACCGGGACTTGTCCTGGGACCTTCGGTTGGCCAATCTAACATGTCCGCTGGGTTAAGGCTCGGTCGCCTGATCGCTGGTCGGCAGACTTGCCTTGGTCGCTCGGCAGTAAGTCGGTCGCTCGGCCTCGGAGGCGATCGCCGGTCGGAAGGTGTTAAATCTTGACACAACATATATCAATAATGTGTTAATAAGCAATACATAAATAAAATATAAGCAATGGATATATCAATAATAAGCATTAACATATTATGTTAATAAGCAATAGATAAATAAAATATAAGCAATGTATATATCAATAATAAGCAATAACATTTTATTTTCATAAATAATACAAAAATATAGAAAAAATATTAAGCAATGCATTAATAAAAAAATGGCATCATGCGATTTAAATAAAAATACTTCAATTTTTAGTTGTACTCCTTGGATAGCGTTTCCACAAATCACGTCTGAAGAAATTATGGTAAGTTTGATGGTAACACAATTTAACATCCTTAATCTTGTTTGACTAATTTAGGTAATTTTCGGTCAAAGTTATATAGTCTTCCTTATTTTTGAAATAAATCTCATCCATCTATATTGATTCAATAAATGGTTAATATTGGTTCCTAGTTAATATATAGGGGATGATTTTTATTATAACCCTTCCCTCTCTCTCTCTCTCTCTCTCTCTCTCTATATATATATATATATATATATATATATATATATATATATATATATATATATATATATGTTTACTAGAGATTACTCGGGCCATAATAGCATGATAGTGGTGATATAATTGAATTAAAATAATCAGATTACTAGATTACTTACTAGAAAAAATGTTGGTTTCCAAAATTCTATCAGCGGTCGAGTGGCCTGCCGTAAAAAAAAATTAAAAACAAAATCCGGTTGCTGGTGGTCCGTCGGCTTTTCGGCGGGCTGGCGAAAAAAAATAGTCGGTCGCCGGAGGTCCGCTGGAAACCAGGCTGCCGGCCAGTCATTTTTTTTAAACAAAAAAGTTGGCGTGTCGCCGGAAGTCCGTCGGTCGCAGCAGTGGGCCGTCGGAAAACAGGTCGGCTACCTGACGTAAAAAAAAAATACAAAAAAAAAAAACTTGCCTAATGTCAGAGGTCACTGGCAACCGGAGGCCCTGACGAAAAAACTAGTCCCCCGGAAGTCCGTCTGAGATCCAAATAAAAAAAGTTTTTTTTTAAACAAATTGTCCCGTTAATTTAATTTACTTTAATATTCTACGAGTATTTTTTTAAATTTATTGTTGTTGAATATGTTTTGATATTATTATTAAATGCTATTAAATTCAACCAAAAAAAAGAAGGGGAAGGAGGGGCAAACGGTGCCGACCATGAATACTAAAAAATACCAGTGTCCTTTATATATATATATATAGTGAGTTTGTATGTTTGTGTAATCGTTGAGTAGCACTAGAAGTATTACATAAAAACAATCTGGCAGCCATGAAAAAAATGAGATTTCACAGTGCTATATATCTGCAGAACTTGCCATGGCAAGAATATGCCCCATCCCTTGAGAAGAGCATTACTGATACTCAAACTTCAGTCTTACTGACCAATATTCTGGTCTCGAATACCATCCACCTTGCCATTTCATACACAAACAACACAAGACTACTCGAATATTCAAATCCACAAAGATCCTCAAATCACTTTAATTGTTCTTATGCTTGTTTTTTGAAGATATACAAGATCCACAACAAGAGAAATTTTGTAAAACGATAAAAAGGAGGTTGGAAGACCTTATTACCCTGAATGCATAGCTGTCGGAGAGAAGGATTAGATCTCGAGAACAATATCTGCCACGACAAAAGAATCATATGATCATTAACGTATGAACATATATTATGCCAAAGCTACTATGTAAAGTTTACAAACTGTGTATAATGATAACTATATACTGCAGATATCTTAGAAAAAGACTTAAAATTTATACAACACTCACATTCTGAATCTGTTTTGACTCATTTACTTTTGTTACTGGCCTCTTCATTCTCTTCCTCATCACTCTCACTCTCAGTCTGAGTCTCAGGCATTTCCAAATATTTTCTTGTATTGTTCTTTGGACTAGGCCTTCGAGGATATATCATTTTGTGCAGCATAGCCCTCAATATCTGTAGTAAACAAACGTGAATATACAAAAACAGAAACAAATAATATGAATGCTTTCTACATAAACAACAACAAAATCTAGCGCTTTAAGTCAAAATGATTTGGGGTAATACATGAATCAAACTAAACCACAATAATCGTTACATAAATAACATAAAAGGAAAAAAAGAGGGAAAAAAGTAAAGAAAAAAACAAATAAAAAAAGAGAATGATTGTTAAAAAAAAAGAAAAAAAATGAAAAATCCTGAAAAATAAATTAAAAGATAACATGGAATAAAAGAAAATAGGAATAAAAATACAGAATAAAAAAAAGGAATCAGATTCCATCCACTATCCGTATTCTTTCCCGCCACATTTGCCTCTCCATCGCCATACTTTCTCCAATTCCAAAAAACCGCATACCATTTTCAATCATCGTTATCCAAGTTTTCTTGGGTCTTCCTCTACCTTTCACAACATTACTTGTTCCCCAACTTTCTAGCCTCCTCACTGGGGCATCAACAGGTCTTCTTCTCACATGACCAAACCATCTTAATCGATTTCTTGTCTTCTATAGACGCAACTCTTATCTTTTCTCTAATCAACTCCTTTCGACAGGAAAGTAAGATTTTAAATAGAGTTGAGAATATGGTTTGATGATTCACATGTGTAGCAAGAGAAAAGAACGTGTAGAAAGAGAGACAATGCATGTAGACATGGTTAGTTTACGCATACATATCATAAGCATGAATATGTTTTGATACTGTAATATTACATAAATCTCACAACACCAAATAATGTGTGTGGGGTCCTTCTTTTATAATGGGAGTACGTCTAAAGTGAGATAACAATATTAAATAAATATACATAGGAATAACATCAATTATTCTAATTTATTCGCAACACCCCACCCTCCCCCCAAGCTAAGCGCGGGATTAATCTGATCGCGAAGCTTGTGAAAAAAGAACTCATAGAGTGGTTGAGGTAACGCCTTTGGTAGATATATCAGCCAATTCAAGATGTGAGCAAATATGCTCACAGACAAGACGATAATCCAAGCCAATGTGTTTAGCACGTTTATGAGACACCGGATTTCGAGCAAGAAAGATAGTACTTTTGTTATCACAAAATAAAATCCGAACACAAGGAGTGGAATGTTGTAGTTTGGAGAGAAAATTATGAACCCAAATCACTTCAGTAGCAGTATTGGCAAGAGCACAATATTCTGATTCCGAGTTGGACCATGAGACAGTTGGTATCTTTTTAGTACTCCAAGATATAAGATCATCACTCAGAAAAACTGAATAACAGTAAGTAGATTGTCGCATGTCTAAGCACAGGGCCCAATCAGTATCAGAATATCCGAGTAGGGAGGAGGAAGTGTGCGAGCGGATGATGCGGAGACTGTGATTACCTTTGCCAGCAAGATACCGAAGAATATGTTTTAACAGCTTGAAAATGGTCAGGAGTTCATGACTGCAATTGACTAACATAATTGACAAAGTAGTAGAGATCTGGTTTAGTAATTGTGAGATATTGAAGGGCGCCGACTAATGACCGGTAAAGAGTGAAATCGGAAAGTGGGTCGCCATCAACATAAGATGTGTATCAACGGTAAGGGGAGTGGCGACATGCTTGGATTCATGCATAAGAGCCAGAATGTTATGATCATCCTTAGCTTGAACAAGCAACATACCATCATCAATATAGACACTTTTAAACCAAGAAAGTAACTTAACTTCCCCATGTTCTTAGTGGCAAGAGTAGAATTCAGTAACAAGGTGAAAGATGAGAGAAGTGTGTAATCATTTCCAGTTAAGATCATGTCATTAACATAAACCAAAAGATAGTTAATAGACGAGCCCTGATGATAAATAAATAAGGAAGTTTCGGACCAAATGTTGATGAAACCAATTGAAGTAAGAAGTTAGCAAGGCGATGAAACCATGCTCCTGGAGCTTGCTCAAGACAGTAAAGAACATTCTTAATTCGAAAGACATGAAAAGGAAAACGAGGATCCACATAGCCAGACGGTTATTCCATGTAGATAGGTTGGTGAAGAACATTATTAAGGAATGCATTTTTATAAATCCAATTAATGGAAAGGCCATTTCTGCATAAATAATTGTATATTGGCTTTATACAGGGCCAAAAGTGAGATCAGAATGTAAGCTAGGAATTTGTATATATCCTTGAACAATCAAGCAGTGCAATGTGACGATCGAGAGCACCATCAGATAAGAGTTTAGTTGAAAAACCCATTTTGTTCCAACAACATTTATAGAAGGAGGACGTGGAACAAGATCCATGTTTTATTACCATGAAGTGCGGATATTTCTTCATCCATAGCGGCAACCCACTCAAGAAACTTTATAGCTGACTTAAAACCACGTGGAGGAGAGGAGGCGTGCAAGGGAGAGATCAATTCAGTAGTTGCAAGATCAGATGGATATTTGGGTTTAAAAGTATCTGCAAAGCCTCGAGTGACCATCGGATACTGCCTGGCGGGAGGTACGGTTGGCGAAGATGGTGCAGTAGATGCGGTTTGTGTGGCCAGCGGTGAAGGATGTGGAGGTAGACCTGCAATAGGAGATGTGGGCGGAGATGTTTCTGGGATATATGATTGATGTGGATCACATGACTAAAGTAGGAAGCTACCGTTGTGTCGAGATTTATACACCTCAACAGGCGATCGACACAAAGACCGGGCGACCGAGCCAAAGTCAAATAGACCAAGGCAGACTTGCCGATCGAAGGACCCAGAACAGGACCCAGCGCCGAGCGATCGACTGCCAAGGCGATCGCCTCCCGGCAACTAGCGATCGTCCCAAAATGTCTGATCATGGATGACCGCCTCATGCCATGTAAAGCCAACATCCATCAAGTCTACGAAGGCCAAAATTCGCGATAGAGACCCACATGCAGATCCGGAATAGGCGCCGCAAGGATAAGGCCCTTTGACCCCAGCCTGTCATCATCTTCTCACCTACCGACAGACCCGCCGAAAGGTGCAAAGTGGGACCTCCCGAGACAGCGACTCAGGATGCGTGCAGACTCCTCATTGGTTCGCACAGATGGCTGCCAGCAGCAGCCGCGGACTTTAAGACAATCAGCCCATGTGCTAAATACGATCGCCCCCTTATTATAATACATGAAAGGCAATCTCCCGTCAGGAAAAGGCATCCCAGCTCCTCCTATAAATAGAAGGCATCCTGCACTTGGAAAAGGGGCTGCTTTCTCGCTGCTTCACGAACGGATGGCTTCTCACTCTTGGCTACGCTCTAAACTTCGGACATCTTTCTTTCTCACTCTAAAAACCTCTTAACCATAAGACGGTCGGCAGAAACGAGAACAAGAACACACAGAGCTCCGCTGAAAATCGAGATAACTAGGGTCTTTCACACTCATTGTAATTGTACTATTTCATTAATATTTGTACTCTAACGGATTCGTATTAATAACATCTCGCGAGAGCATTCAAGCCTGGGCCTAACAAACCCGACAAATCTTGTGTTATTTACTTTCCCTCGGATGTGCTCTCGTATTTTTTTTGTTACTCATCCATTCCACCATTATCATCTCCGGATAATATTTCGGGTAACAACAATTGGCGCTAGAGGAAGGTGTGTCTTAACCTTCATTTTCTTTTCGACCGTCTCGAAGAACACTCACTGTTCTCCGGGGAATATACTTGAAGAAACACTCACTGTTCTTCAAAGAAAAACCTTCAGAATCATGTCATCTACCACCACATCGAAGAGAACCACTCTCCGATCCGCCATACGCCTTATTCCTGCTCAATCCGAGCCCCAACCTACGGCGGAGGGAATCCGCGGCAGCGCGACACTCTCGATCCCGCCCCCGAGGGACGGCCCTAGACTCTGGCTCGGTCAGTTCCAAACAGAGGAATAGATCGAGGTGGCCATAGCCATCCTACGAGAGCGACGGAGAGCATTCGATGCGCCCGCAATTACCCCATTAGCCATCCACCGCGCGGGCAAGCGGAAGTTCAAGGGGTTACTTTTCGAGCGATCGCCAGGAAGCCCCGATTCACGAGCAGAAGCACTCGCGAGGCGGGACAACACCATTTTCAGCCGCCTAGGCAGCGACCCATCATGGCGGTTGGGGCATTCTGGCCCCAGCTATGAGACGACGGAGCCCGAGTCCATCACCAGGAGTTCAGCTTACCCAACTCCCAGAAGGCAGACTAGCCATCTGGCTCCTCCTTGCCGAAGAACCGAGATCGGCGGCGACGACCTCATCGCGTACCGCGGAGACAGGAGATCAGTACATGATCGCCTCGGCTCCCGCTCCGAGAGCCAAACCACGAACAACCAAGCTACGGCGATGGCCGCTATGCAGCGCCAGCTCGACGAGATGAAGGCGCTCCTAGAAACTGGGGCAGGCGCCAAGAGAAAGATCGTTGGGCCGAGCGAGCCACTCGCGACCCAGATCGAACTTGCCCCCGTGCAACCAAGGATCGCTCCTCCTCAAACACCTCTGTACGAGGGGAGATTGGACCCCGAGACTCACCTGAGCAAATTCCGGATCTACATGACTAGATGTAGGGCATCAGATGCGACCAGGTGCCGAATGTTCCTGTTGACATTGGGCGATCTGGCCCATAGGTGGTATACCTCACTGCCACCGCGATCCATCAGTTCCTTTGAACAACTGGCGAGCGACTTCGCATCGTACTTTGCCACCAAGGTCGCTCGACCAGAAGGTCCCCACCGCATGATGAAAATCATGCTGGGGGAAGAGGAGTCCGACGAAGACTACATCGATCGGGTAGATGAGATAATCCTCAACGGCGAGCCCGTAAGCGATGAGATCGCCCTCTACTCAGTCCTAGGGGGATTCAATGGTCTTTCGCCCATGTTCAGGCACCTTATGAAGGACATCCCCCCGACCTATGCAATCTTCCGCGCCAAGGCCGCAGACTTTCTGGCCAGGCAGAGGTTGCTCGCCCTTTGCCAAGACGTGGGGGCAGAGACGGCGATCGCCAAGTCCAACAAGGCGGTCACCAAGCCACCCGGTGATTTCAGAACCTTCGAGGATGTGGAAGCCCAGCTCTACCACAACCTCAATCTATCTCCGGCTCATATTTTTCTACGCCATCCGGGGGCACGAGCGGCTAAGCAAGTCGAAGGCGGAAAGGGACCACGGTCATTTGGACCGTAAAAAATTTTGTGCTTACCACAAGAGTCCCGGCCACAACATCGATCAATGCCGTGACCTCCTCAGACAACTCTGGAGATTGTTCGAGGAGGGCAAGCTGGACAGACTAATAACTTAGCCGGAGCCCCGGGCAGAAAGAATCAAATGCCGCGATCCGCGTCAGAATGATGATCACCAGTCTTCCATCCCGATCGCCAGAGTCAAACAACATCTCCAAAAAATGGAGGACTTGCTAGCCCTCTAAAGTTCATCATCCAACATGATGGACCTAGGCACGAGATCGCCTCCCTTGGCACAACCTATACCGTCGAGGATCGCCATATAACATGACGATCCGAGGTAGAAGAGTGCAGCCATGGTCCTGGAAGTCGATGGAACCAACAGTTCAGTCCATTCAAGGTTCATTTGGGCTACGATCGCTCGCCCTTCGTTTAAATACGAGGCGGGCGTAGCCGAAGGACCCTCCAAACAAATCAGTGGACACGCTCGCCCGCCCTCAAAGGTTCATCATCTAAACTTGGTTAACCCGGGTAATGCGACGCGTCCCTACCCCCGTCACAACGTATACCGTCGAGGATTGCCATATAACATGACGATCCGAGGTAGAAAAGTGCTAACAAGCCGCGGACGTGGAGTCGATTAATTCGGCGATGCCCCGTGCAAGGACTCCTCCAGACCAAGACCGCACGCCCTTCGTTTAAATACGAGGCGGGCGCAGCCTAACGGAGGACCCTCACAATAAAGTGAGTCGCGAGACAAACCTATAGGTGGAATGTCCCTCGCGCACGAGACATGGTCATGGAGTTCGGTCCATCGAACTCCGCGACCGTGCACGGTTCCTCAAGGTCGAAACAATCGACTTTCCACGAGGGATCTGAAAAATTCAAAATCACAAGAACAAGACCGAAGATAGCTCGCCAAATGATCAGGTCGCCCAATTCCGAGACCAAAGTCCGCTCAACGGATCGCCCGTCTTTATCCTAAACGATCGCCAGTGGAACCACCTCACCCCATGTCTTCAACATCGGAGCAAGCTGGGGGGCAATTGTTGTGTCGAGATTTATACACCTCAACAGGCGATGGGCACAAACACCGGGCGACCGACCCAGAGTCAAATAGACGAAGGCAGACTTGCCGATCGAAGGACCCAGAATAGAACCCAACACCGAGCGATCGACTGCCAAAGCGATCGCCTCCCGGCAACTAGCGATCGTCCCAAAATGTCCGATCATGGACGACCGCCTCATGCCATGTAAAGCCAACATCCGTCAAGTCTATGAAGGCCGAAACTAGGGATAGAGACCCACGAGCAGATCCGGAAAAGGCGCCGCAGGATAAGGCCCTTTGACCACAGCCTGTCATCATCTTCTCACCTACCGACAGACCCGCCGAAAGGTGCAAAGTGGGACCTCTCGAGATAGCGACTCAGGACGCGTGCAGACTCCTCATTGGTTCACACAGCTGGTTGCCAATAGCAGCTGTGGACTTTAAGGCAATCACCCCATATGCTAAATACGATCGCCCTTTATTATAATACAGGAAAGGCGATCGCCCGTCAGGAAAAGGCATCCCAGCTCCTCGTATAAATAGAAGGCATCTTGCACTTGGAAAAGGGGCTGCTTTCTCGCTGCTTCATGAACGGCTAGCTTTTCACTCTTGGCTACGCTATAAACTTCGGACATCTTTATTTCTCACTCTAAAAACCTCTTAACCATAAGAAGGTCAGCAGAAACGAGAACAACAACACACAGAGCTTCGCACAAAAGCTAGATAACTAGGGTCTTTTACACTCATTGCAATTGTACTCTTTCATTAATATTTGTACTCCAACGTATTCGTATTAATAACATCTCGCGAGAGCATTCAAGCCCGGGCCTAACAAACCCGGCAAATCTTGTGTTATTTACTTTCCCTCGAACGTGCTCTCGCATTTTGTTTGTTACTCATCCATTCCAGCAATATCATCTCCAGATAATATTTTGGGTAACAACAGCTACCACTAGTGGAGAGTTCTATTTATCAATTGCCAAAGATGAGAGTGATGGTTCCAAGAAGGTGAAGACATGAATATCAGATAATGATGTAGTTGATGAAGCTTCGGGATACAGATAGATTGATTTATCAAAGTAAGCCTGCCGGGAGAGGTATATGTGGCCAGTCTGTTGATCATAACAATGAAAGCTTTTATAATTGCTACTGTTAACCCATGAAAATGCACAGTATAACTGAGGGCTAATTATGTGTATCACAAAATACATTATAACAAGGAGAAACTCGACATCTGAAAGGATGGTAGTTAGCATAATTGGGTAAGGTCCCAAATAACAGCTCAAAAGGAGTTTTCCACCAAGAATAGGCGTAGGAACATTATTGATAATATTGAAGGCATCAACCTAAAATTTGGCCGGACTAAGCTCAACAATATGTCGATGTGTACATTTAGGACGGCCATTTTAAGCTCATTTGTATTGGCAGGAAATATGGTGCAAGATGCCACTAGAATCAAGAATCTGCCGTCTCCATCGGTAGCAAAATCTAAATGTGCTGCTCAAATTGATTTTCAACCATAAGTTTGAAAGTAATGCATCATAACAGTCGACTTTAAACGCAATTGATAAAACCATGTGAACCGTAAATAATCACCAATAAACACCGCAAATTAAGAGTAACCATTGTTGATAGTCCATCCGTCTTGGCGTCCACGTAAGCGCTCCCCGCAAGCTCAACCGCCACGATTTTGAGGACTAGAAGGGAAAAGAACCGACTTTCGGATAAACCGGCCGAACAGAGCAGCAAGAAGGGCCGACCGAGCACGCCTCAAATTCACACCCAGGTCCGTTAAAGATCAGGCAGGGCAGAAGCGCCGGGGCCGACCCGGTGACCAGACCGGAAGGGCCGACCCGATGACCAGACCGGAAGGGCCGACTAGATACAAGATAAATATTCTCCAAATCACCATCATGACACGACCGACCAGAGCTGCAGGGGACCCGAGGGCCGACCCCAGAGTCGTCCGCAGCGGATAAGTATCGCCGAAAGCATGTGGAACAGGCACACATGACAGTTAATGCTTACCGTCCTCCCTCTTCCCAAAGCAGTCCCCAAGGGCCGCCATATGTCTAAAGGACACTCTCCCTATGACAAGTGTCTGGACCCATTTCCAGACATCCTCCAGCTGTCGCCCGATGATTGGCCCAGATACTATATATATATATATATATATATATATATATATATATATATATATAGGAAGAATGAACAAAAATAGGGGACTTTCAGAATTTATCTAAAAAATAGAAAAAGAGAGAGAGAGAAAAAAAAAAGACAAGACTTGTAATAAACAAGCAAAAAAATATAGATCGGTTTACAATCTTCAGCTCGGCTCTATCCCAAATTACGATCATTAATTAAATTTAGTGATCCAACTTATTCCATCTTTTTTGTTGTTTCCTACGTGGCTTCGATCCATTTGTCCAAATCAGTACACGTTACGTTGACCAAATCAATCGTCAACAGATTGGCGCTAGAAGAAGGGGTGCCCATAGCTACATACGTCCTCACCGGAGTCCTGAACAAATTGTTCTATTGTAATTATGTCTCAAGGAAGTCCTAAACACCACAGCCCGCCACAGAGGAGGAAACCCTCCTCAATGTGGAAGAGTGCTTTAAACACCCCGCATTCATCCAGGGGATGACTGCCCTCATGGCGCGGGTTACCCAGAGCGGAAATCCTCCAAGGCCCGAGGAACAGAATGAGGCCCAATCTCAATCGACTCGTCCGACTGCCCTGCGGCATAACCAGAAGAGAACCGTCTCCCGCCTTGACGAGGAAACGGCAGAAATCCAAGGCGAAATCTCTCACCCTTTATGAAAAGGTCGGACCTCTCACCCCATATCGGTTTTTGATCGGCTGGGGACAGAAAAAAAACTGAAAAAGGCACCGGCTCGGACCACTCAGAGTCGGGACCGCAAAGATATGGAGGCTCCCCGCCAATCCCGATTCCCGACACAGCCATTACCGCAAACTCCAGGTGATAACTCGAGCGAAATCGAGTTCCTTAAAAAGCGCCTCACGGAGCTTGAAAATAAACAACTCCAATCCCCCCAAATTTCTGAGTGGCTCAATAGCCAGGAGAGTCCCCTTCCTCCCTGTATTTTGACGGAACCTCTCCTGGAGAAGCTGAAGGTCCCCCAAATTCCTCCATATAACGAGGAGACCGACCCCAATACCCATCTCGGGCACTACAACTCGTGGATGGAACTGCACGGGTCCCAAGATGCTTTCCGATGCCTAATGTTCTCCCTGACTTTAGGGGAAAGGGCTCAGAGGTGGTACCACTTGATACCCCACCATTCTATCCAGACCTGGGCCCAGCTAACCACGACATTCCAATCCCATTTTATGAGATCTTTAGTACGTACCGCCCCGCGGTCCTCTATTGCCTCCATCGTGCAGGGGGCGAATGAATCCCTCAAGGATTACATAACCCATTTCAACAAGTAAATACTCGAAATGGAACCCATGCCCAACGATGCGCTGGTCATAATAGCTCAGGCCGGCCTCCCGAAAAATTCATTCTTCCATTGGACGGTGTGCCAGAACACCCCCCGCACAAACCAAGAATTCTTGGAGCGTGCTAGCTCCCACATTGCAGCCGAGGAGGCTATGCCGGCGCTAGTACTAGTCATGCCCGCCGATCCGAAAGGATCTTGCAAAAAGAAAGAGGATAGACATGACTACAGGGAGGCCCGCCAAGAACCCCGCCGGGAGAATAAGAACCCCGACTCCTCTACGACAGCGCCATCAACCCGGAACTATCGAGAGCAAAGGCCCGAGCTCATGGCCAGCTTTGCCGAAATATAATCTGTCGGGGGCATATAAAAGACAAGAATTTGCTTCCAGTTCCTCGGCCGATCTACAAAGATCGAAAGGACATGGATCAAACTCGCTTCTGTAAATACCATGAATCGGCGGGTCATAACACCAAGCAGTGCTGGGACCTCGTTGCAGCCTTGATCGCGGTGTGCGAGGATACTGGGTTGAGGCGATTTACCCGGAGCCCACTCCGGGATCGCCAGGATCGAGCCGACCCAGTAAGAGCCAAAAAACGATCGGGTGCCTCCACCCCCTAAGTCTCCTCGGGAAATCCTCACTATCATGGGGACGGCCGAAGTCGAGGACCATCGGTCTAAGCGGTAGAAGAAAGCCTGTATTCGAGAGGACACCACCTCCTACCAGCGGAACGAATGTCGACCCGAGGGATTTCTGTCAGTGGCCGAAGAAACCCCCAAAACCCCCAGCTGGCAGTCACTTTCGAGGAGTCGGATGCAGATGGTTTGGATCATCCCCATTCTGATACCCTAGTCATCACTCTACCCATAATAGGAATCCCTGTACACAGAGTGTTAGTAGACTCAGGGGCCTATGCCAGCATCATCTACCTTCATACTCTTCGCAGGATGAAGGTAGACCAGTCCTTTGTCAGACCCTGCAACGAGGACATCAAGGGTTTGCCAACTGCTGTAACTCACCGTTGGGAGAAATCGACCTCGCCCTGGAGTTTGGTCAGGGGCCGATCAAGAGAATGATGATCACCACATTCAAGATCATCGTCGTGCACAGTGACTATAATGCCATCATAGGCCGACCTTCGATGTCGAGGCTGAGGGCCACTCAGTCCACTTATCATCTGTGCATGAAATTCCCCACCCCGGATGGCGTCGGGGTGCACAGGGGAGATCAATGTGCCACCCGGGAGTGCAATCTCACCATCTGGGCTCGTGAAATGAACACCACAGAGGGCACCCCAGGAAGTACGCTGGAGTAAATGGGATCAACCGGATCCGAACAGCTGGGAGAAGGCACCCGACTAGAACAAGACATTGAAGGTTCCAGGGCCGCTCAAACCCTCGAAATAGAAGTTAACCAGGATGCGGACCAAGACCGCCGGCTAAGGAAAGAACTAATCCTGAAGGAGGATCCCGTCGACCCACGATTCCAGAAACCGAAGAGAAAAATTCGCCGTGCTGAGGCGACGGAAGATCTGGACCAGGTCGACATGGACGTATCTAATCCCGTCCGAAAACTTAGGATCAGACACAACCTCCAAGAACCGATCCACTCTGAGATAATCTTCCACTTGAGACAGAATTTTGACGTCTTTGCGTGGACCCATTCGGACATGCCTGGGATTGACCCCGAATTTGCGTGCCATCGGCTGAATAATGACCCTAATTCAAAGTCGGTTATTGAGAAGTGAAGGAAAATGGGGCCTGAGCGGCAGAAGGGATTAGAATAAGAAGTGGGGAATCTAATCGACAACGGATTCATCCGGGAATTCAGATACCCAACCTGGGTGGCCAACCCAGTCCTGGTGAAAAAGCCAATTGGGCTGTGGCGGCTCTGTATTGACTTCTCCGATCTAAATAGAGCCTGACCAAATGATAGCTATCCTCTGCCCCACATCGACTACATGGTGGACGCGATAGCCGGACATGAGTTGATGAGTTTTATGGATGCATACTCCGGATACAATCAGATCCAGATGCATCATAGTGATGAAGAAAGCACCTCCTTCTACTCGGCCCGCGGCCTATATTGCTATCGCATGATGCCTTTCAGGCTTAAAAATGCTGGCGCAACCTATCAACGCCTGGTAAATAAAATGTTGGTAAATAAAATGTTTTGTAGCTTGATAGGTCATACAATGGAGGTTTATGTAGATGATATGCTTGTAAAATCTTTGCGATCGGCCGACCATGTGAATGACCTCAATTAAATGTTTGCAATTGTGCGAGAGTACAAGATGAAGTTAAATCCAAAAAAATGTTCATTTGGGGTAGGCTCTGGGAAATTCCTCGGCTACATGGCAAGCCAAAGAGGGATTGAAGCTAACCCCGATAAAATTATGGCACTGACCGAACTTGTTCCGCCATTCGGTAAAAAAAGTTCAAAGCCTTACTGGCCGACTAGATGCGCCAAGTCACTTTATCTCTCGCTCAAAAGACAAATACAAACCTTTCTTTGAGGGGATAAAAAAGAACAAAGATTTTCAGTGGACCGACTCCTACCAGAAATCCTTTGAGTCCATCAAAGAAGTTATGGCAGAAGCGCCGATCCTACAACAACCGGCCAGCGGAGAGCCTCTCAACTTATATCTCGCGGTGTCCGAATCCACAATCAGCGCTGCCCTTATCCGGACAGAAAATGAGGTTCAACATCTGGTGTCTTATGTTAGCCAGGCCCTTATTGATGCCGAGCTCCGTTACGCCCCAATGGAGAAGTTGGCCTATGCGCTCATAATGGCATCCCGTAATCTAAGGCCTTACTTTCTTGAACATCAGGTAGTCGTCTTGACGAATAACCCCCTCAAACAAATCATGCACCGACCGGACGTCTCCGGCCGGATGAACAAGTGGTCCATAGAGCTCGGACAATTCGACCTAACCTTTGAATCGCGCATTGCTATAAAAGGTCAGGTCCTGGCAGATTTCATTGCGGAGTTCACACCAGCAATCACCCAAGAGAACGACCGATCCGAGGAGTGGTGACTCTATGTATGTAATATCTGGGGGTAATTTTTTTTTCATTTCACTATTGAGTTGTACATATTCATTTGGAATTGTACAAATGCCGTCGTATTGTATCATTCGTGTTTGTTGAGGTGCGTTGGATTGTAGTTCGTTCATTCTGGTTGAGAGTTGGTGGAACAACTTGGTTGTCCACTTTGTTGAGCTAACGTACGTTAGCTTATGCGCTTAACGTACATTATGCTTTAGGCATTACGTACGTTATGATGTTCATGCTACGTACAGAATGAGTGGTAGGTGGAGGGAACCTTCCTCAGAGTCAACTTTTGGCTGGTAGGTCCGGGAATCTTTCGATCTGATCTTACTATTGCAGTCAACGACTCCTTGCATATGTTAGGGTGTGCTCCTTACGTACGCTATTCTTGCAGCTTGTTAATGTACGTAAAGCATGGTTGTTTACGTACGTTAATGTCTTCGTATTGTTGGTCAGGCAGTTCTGGACTAGCATTATGTATGCTAAGTTATTGATATAGCGTACGTAAATGTCCTTACGTACGTTATGCATGTTGTATAGCGTACGTAACGTGTTTGTCAAATTATATAACTTGGTTTCGTATTTCATTTCCTCACGAACCAAAATCATTTTTCTCTCCCAAGAATCGTCCTTCTAGACTTGTTCTTGATATTTAGCCTCTTCCAACACGATTTTGATCATCCTAGCTTGGATTGAAGCTTGAAGTTGGAAGCTTGTTGGTGCTCCTTTGTTGTTTGGAGAGTTCTTCTTGTTCTTCATTGGTATGTTCTTTTAATCTCTTGTTGTTCAAGTGATTTACGAGTATGATGAGGATGTTGTTGTTGTTTTCTTCGGGTATTGATCGATTGTTGGAGTAAATTATGATTCTTTATGAGTTTTTATATCTTGTGATGAAGAACATGATGATTTGTCTCGAGCAGGAGTTGTTCTTGATGTTTTAGAATGTTTGGAGGTTATAATTGTTAGGAATATGCCCTCGAATGACACTCAGAGGATGTTGAGTGAGGGCATTGTACTTGTAATTATGTAAATCATTTATATAAGGCAATGAATGTTTCTTTATTTATTGGTAGTTACTGGCGTTCCTAACTCGTAAATATACGTATAGAAACTAGTCCATGTATTTGAGAGCAAAACGTTCCACTCTTTATTGGATAAGGAGGTCGGCACTGGAAAGGTTTATAGCTCAAATACTTAATCGTTCGCAAGTCGATGAAACTTGATTGGGTATTAAGTTTATGTGAAGACTTGTATGGTGTCTTCTTTGACATGGAGAGTGCCTATCGAATGCTATTGGTTAGTGGGAGCACACGTTATAGGTATGCTAATTGGATTAGTATACTCGAACCGACTCACCCTCGATTCGCACACGGATTTCACTCTGGGACAGTCAATGACGGAATCGAAAGGTTCTGATAGGTATTCGTGAACCTTCGACTTGAGGATTTAGTAGGGATGTGCTTGTGACGTCAAGATTTTCATTAGAGTAGTTCGACCCTATAAAACGGAAGGTGGGGGTCAACCTCGACGTGCATCTTGACGGGTAAGTAGCAGGTCCTACTGAATACCAAGATAGAATTCTTTCTCCCGTTAGTGAGCGGGTTAAATGTCCTATGCGATTATTGGCAGATGATATCATAAGTCTTTGGCCAAAGCATTGGAGCTAGTTGTATTGGATACACGAGAGATCAATGATCTCGATTTGCATTAACGCATGCATAGCGTCAAGTAACAGATAGGGTTTGACTGATCGTGACCCTATAACTTGATCAGGACATTTGAAAGAAGGGTTTATACGTATACTGGTATTCACGACAGAATGGTTCTTGAGTGATCCCAATCATTCGTTCTTAGTTAGGGTATAGTGTAGGCCGCCAGGCTGGCTAGGTGGTGCTACTACTCTTTGGTTCCTCCCATTGCTGACTGAGACGGACCTACCGAGTCGCGTAATAGGATTGACGATGGAATGAATCAAGCTTATTCTCTCATAATAAATATTAGATATTGGATTTCTAATTTGGGACATTGGATGTCTAAATTAATTTATTGGATAAATTAATTTACAGCCTAATGAATTAAATAAATTACCGGGTGATTAATTTAATTCATGAATATAATTATTCTTGGAGAAATTAATTATGTCATTATGTATTTGATATGATTAAATTAATTATATTAATTAATCGATATAAATACATCGGAACGGAATCAGAGTTTATCTGTTTGGACTCACGGGAGTCCGAAACGAACCAGACTCGTCCGATTCCTTCTAGAGGCCACCCCCCCCACCTTGACTTCTTATCTTGGTCTTAGTCTTGATATGATTGGTGTAAGACTTATGACTTGTGAGATATCAAATCTCTTATTTAATGGTAAAGGGGATTTGAGGAGATATGGTTGGAAGAATAAAAGGAAGACTTGCTCCCACTTCCTCACAAGGCTTTCATACGTGATTTGAGCTAGACAGTGAGAGAAAAAGAGTTGCTTTTTATAGTCTTTATCTTTCTTCATTTTATTTCTTGATTGTTCTTGGAGAAAATCAAGATATTTATTCAGAGATATAAATTATACACTTAGAGTGTTATAATAAAAAACTTCATCACTTGATTCTAGCAGTAACCTTAGAGGTTAATCGAGTGTTGTCATTTCGTTCGTTTCTCCGGCGGGTGACAAGTAGAGACGTTGTTTTTCGGCATTGGATCATCCAAGGGCTTGGAGCACTTTGGATCGTTTGGGAAATAGTTCAAGAAAAGGAATTCCATATAATCAACGGACGACAAGGGTATGATTTCGAATCTTTCTTTGTTTATTTAATATTCGTATATGCATAGCTCGATCGATCCTCATAGGGATTCAGATCGAATTAATTTTCATTTTACCGCTTCCGTTGGGCCTTCTTTTTAGGCACCGAATCCCAACAATAATCATGTCTAGGAAGGATTATGTTAAGATTGCTGTATGATTAACATAGTCTTGATATGATTGTTGTTTTTGTTTGTGTTTTTGGAGGGATTATAACCATTTTAGTAAGGAATTATGATGAATTATGTAATGATTATCATAATCTTACAATGGTTGATTTAATCTTGTTGATTAATCCAAATTCATGATAAATTGGTGATGAATTATTGTTTAGACATCATTTTTGTTGAGATGATGATGTTCTTGGGGTATTGATGATGATATTAGTAATATTATCATTTTGAGATGTTTATTTTGATAATGGTTCTTAAGTGATTCTTGTTGAATTGATTTCGCAAGTGTTAAGAATGTAATGATCATGTTAATCGATCATTGAGGTGTTGGAGGATGTTAGAATTCAAAGTTGAGAACTATGATATTCGTTGGTGGAGTTTAACTGGTTCGCGGTTGAATCAGGATTGTTTTGGTGTTACTTTCCATTGCTTTTGTGTTATTGAATGAATCGTATTTCATTCAAGGTTGTTCGAGTGCCTGTGATCATCGGAGGACGTTGTTCGTCGTTTCGTGGAAGGACGTTGATCGTGGAAGGACTTTCTCGCCTTCGGTTTGAGGCAAGTTTTATACTTGTACTTGTCAATGAGATTAATGTTATCATGTATGTGTACGAATGTGTGTATCATTTCGAGACTTGGTCTCTTTATGATTCTGTTGATATCAGGGGATTGTTTGATACGATACCCTTCGACGAATTACGTCAAATATTATTGTTGTTCGTAAATGGCCGGTTCAGGGCATTGTGATACTTGTTGGTAATATTGTTGTCGATAGCCGGTTCGCGATATCGACGTATCGATTTGTTATTGTTATTATTGATTGATGTTCCTTTGAGATACTGTTGTGATCGTTGTTATTTTTATTGGTGCTTCGTTATTGGCGTTGTATTGGCCGATTGAAAGCAATCGACATATTGAATTGGGATTATCGAAGATAATTCCCATATGTTGTATCATTTTTTATCGACTGAACGTTCTAAGGAAATCGACGTATTGAATTGGGATTGTCGAAGATAATTCCCATCTGTTGTATCATTGTTTATCAATTATCCGTTCTAAGGCAATCGACATATTGAATTAGGATTATCGAAGATAATTCCCATCTGTTGTATCATTGTTTATCGATTGACCGTTCTAAGGCAATCGACGTATTGAATTGGGATTATTGAAGATAATTCCCATCTGTTGTATCATTGTTTATCGATTGACCGTTCTAAGGCAATCAACGTATTGAATTGGGATTATCGAAGATAATTCCCATCTGTTGTATCATTGTTTATCGATTGAACGTTCTAAGGTAATTGACGTATTGAATTGGGATTATCAAGGATAATTCCCATTTGTTGCATCGTTGTTGTCAACTGACCATTCTAAGGTAATCGATGTATTGAATTGGGACCGTAGAAGACATTTCCCATCCGTTGTATCGTCGTTATCGATTGACTGTTCTAAGGTAATCGATGTATTGAATTGGGACTATCGAGGGCATTTCCCATCTGTTGAGTAGTTGTGATCGAATGGCCATTCCAAGGCAGTCGAGGTATTTTGAATTGGGACCGCCGAGGACGGTGCCTATCCGTGAGTTATTGTTATCGTGTTGTCCGACTTGAGGCGGCATGTAACGACCCCAAAGTAAACCGGGACGTCACAGTGTCGTAGATCCCATGGGGGACCCACAAGGCAAGTTTTTCGAAAATATTTTCTAAAATAATTTATTCAACTGGTAGTATGCGGAAGTATTTAAGAAAGTATTCGTACAACCCAAAGTATAAAAAAGAATAGTGTCCGTATATATGGTTATTACACAACGTGGAATGTTCAAATTGGTTTAAGAAATTAACAGGCCTTCTTTCGGCCAAGACTCATGCCCGTAGTAACCTTCGGGGGTGTCCTGCACAAATTCAACAAATTTACCTGGCACGACGTATCGTGCTAGTAGCCTAGGTCAGAAATTCCGAACCAATCTCAAAGATAAAATATGATAAATTCAAAGAACAAAGTTATCACCGAATATTCAATGTTATCCCTTTTATCAGCACATAAACTCCCAAGGTCGCAACCAAGGGCCACAGAAGTATCTACACAGGAATACTCCAGACGTGGGTACCATTCAGGTTTTATCCCGCAACACGGTTCTACAAGAAAACTCCCAAGGCCGCGCCAACGGTCACGGTAGTATCTACTCAGGAATACTCCGGACAAAATAATCGAATGAGCACCATTCCACAAATAGTAACACATACAATGTTTTGAAATTACAAGACGTAAAATCTGAGCAAGATTCACTTGCCTCAAATCCGACGAGAGTTACTTCTTGACAGGGCAACGGCTTGAACGATCACACTCGAAAGCCCGACCTATTACATGTTTGTCGATTAACATCTTATGGTAACAATGATGATTAACAACGGTTCTCCCCCCGCCTGTTAGAACCCTAACCTAGTTGCTTATGATGTCGAGATCGAAATTCTCTGTTTTTTTAGCCACAATGCGTGCCATTAAATTCTTAGGTTCGTCAACATTTCTTTATAAGCTATCCTTCCGTTGAACAATAGTGTTCTAACACAACATTCCTACGTTAATTATGACTAACAACCACCGAGATTTCATCGTTTGTCTTAATACAAAAGTCTAGAACGATTAATCCGTCATCTTAACATGTTTCGGTATTTATTCGACTAGAAATTTGTCGGTAAGTTCATCAAGGATTTATTAACGGTTTTATTCAATATGATAATACGGTTATACATGAAATCCTTAACAAGATGATTCTAAGAAATTGGTGATTAGCAATCTGATCATGAGTTCTCCCATCCGATTACGAGTACTACTATTATTCGTTCCAATTTCTAGCTTTGATAGATATCGATTAACAATTGTGATAGTTATATGCCGGTACTATTATTACTGAGAGTTCTAAACTACCCAAGGCATCCAAAATTTACTATAACTTGCTAAACACTGAAATGAGTCCAAGGTTGGATAAACTTACCTTTATTGACAAACGATGATGAAGAACGACGGAGGACGAAGAATAATGAGAGGATAACACCTCGAAGACCTTCCCCGAAGCTTGATTAACGCACTCTAATAGGATAATACTTGAATTGGGAGGTTAAAATTGGTTCAAGGATGGTGGAGAGCAGTATATATGAGAGAAGAATGATTTTTGGGACGGAAGAAATGAAAGGGAAAGTGTTCTTTTATAAACTCATATCGCCCTTACATATGTTATACCTGACGGCTTACGTACGTAAGGGACTTTATGTACGTTATGAGAAAGTATTAACGTACGTAAGGAAACTCACTGGACTAATTTACACACATCGTTACGTACGTAACGCAAGTAGGTTAACGTATGTAACACGTCGTTGATTTGCCTATCGCAATCACGCCGAAAGTTGGTCGGCAACGCGTACTACCCGATGAAGGTTCATGTCCGAAGACCGAGGACCGTTGTTACGTACATAAGTGCCAATCTTTAACGTACATAATGACTCGGATATAGCGTACGTAACATTTGGAGGATAACGTATGTAAGGACCAGTTTTGTTTACCAAGTTATTATCATATTAATTTCTTATGACACGACTCGCTCTCAATATCGTCAGGAAATTCCTCGGGGAACAAGACGTTGGCCACCGTCATATTCGCACCGATAATTACCTAACGACATCAAGGTATTTCATTGAAAGTTCGTCAATCATCACACCATCACAATACACGAATAACAGATGCGAAGAATACAGTACAACCATATAATACAAAATACGTTTTGTCGTAATGGAGTACATTTATTTATCAAATAGAAGAAATGGACGTGAGCGCCCAACGTGAAACAGCATGTAATACTGGTGGTATTACATACCACCCCCCTTAAAATAGTTTCGTCCCGAAACTAAGGAAATAACTCGGGATGAATCTCTCTCATGCTTGCCTCGGTCTCCCAAGTCGCTTCTTCCATGTCGTGGTGCGACCACTGAACTTTAACAAGCGGTATGGTATTGTTCCTTACTTAGTATCTTTACGCGTCGATCTAAAATTGCTGTTGGGACTTCCCTAAAGGTAGCATCATTGTAAATCTCTACTTCCTCAAAGTTGATCTTGTGGCTTGGGTCGTACATGTACTTTCTCAGCTGGGAGACGTGGAAGACATTATGCACTCCGTCTAACGATGGTGGCAATGATAGCCGATAAGCAAGTCTACCGACTCGGTCCAGTATTTCGAACGGGCCAATAAATCTCGGGCCTAGTTTGCCTTTCTGGCCGAAGCGTCCAATGCCCCGCATTGGCGATACCTTAACCCAAACATGATCCCCAACTATAAATTTCAACGGTCGCTTCCGGTCCGTAGCATAAGACTTTTGGCAGCTCTGTGCTGCCAACATGTGTTTTCGAATAATGGATATCTTCTTAATAGATTCCTGGATTAGATCCAACTCGATGGCGACGACATCAGATGCATCATCCCAACATAGGGGAGACTTGCACCTCCTCCCATACAAGGCCTCAAAGGGGGCCATGCCTATGCTTGCATGCCAGCTATTGTTGTACGAAAATTCTGCTAAGTAGAGGTGTTTAGCCCAATCCTTGCCCCAATCGAGTACACATGCTCTCAACATATCTTCCAGGGTCTGTATGGTGCTTTCTGTTTGTCCATCCATTTGAGGATGATAGGCAGTGCTGAAATGCAGTTGAGTACCCATGGCTTGGTGGACAGCCTTCCAGAAGCGGGACACATATCTAGTGTCTCTATCCGAAATAATTCCCGAGGGAACGCCATGTAATCTCACGATTTCCTGAACAAAGATGGTGGCCAACTGTTCTGTTCCGATGGCCTCCTGAATTGGAATGAAATGTGCCGACTTCGTCAGTCGGTCTACAATGACCCATATCGTGTCTTTTCCCCCCACCGTCACTGGTAACTTAGTGACAAAGTCCATTGATATGCTCTCCCATTTCCATTCCGGAATGGGTAAGGGCTGCATGATGCCGGCCAGTCTACGGTGTTCAATCTTCACCTGTTGACAAATCATACATCAAGTGACAAACCTAGCTACCTCTTGCTTCATATTCTTCCACCAGAAACTCTTCCGCAGATCTTTATACATTTTGCTGGCCCCGGGATGTATCGAATAGGGAGTAGAATGAGCTTTCTTGAGTATAGTTTGCTTAAGTTCATCATTAGGTGGAATGCAAATGCTGTTCTTGAATCTAACTAAGCCCCCTTGTATCCTATAGTCTGAAATAATCCCCCCTTCTGCCCCTGCACCGATCGCACGAAGTTCTGGATCCTCTATTTGCGCTAGGCGTATCTCGTGCAGCAAAGATGAGCGAATATCAATCGAGCACAACTGTACCTGGCGGTGTTGTATCCACACTTCAATGTCATTTCTCCTGAGATCTTGCTGCAATTCCTGCTGTACTGTCAAACCAGATAGTGTCATCTCCTGTGCAGATTTCCGACTCAGTGCGTCTGCTACGACGTTCACCTTTCCATGGTGATATAGAATCTATACATCGTAATCCTTGATTAACTCCAGCCAACGCCTCTGCCTCATATTTAACTCTTTCTGTGTGAAAATATACTTTAAACTCTTGTGGTCCGTAAAGATATTACAAGTAACCCCATATAGGTAGTGTCTCCAAATCTTAAGAGCGTGGACCACTGCAGCTAGTTCCAAGTCGTGTGTCGGATAGTTCATCTCATAAGGTTTAAATTGTCGAGAGGCGTAAGCAATAACTCTGTCATTTTGCATGAACACACATCCAAGCCCATGCTTAGATGAATCGGTGCATATTACGAATCCCTCCGTACCCTGCGGTAGTACCAATACTAGGGCGGTAGTAAGCTTTATTTTAGCTTGTCGAAACTCTCCTGACAATATATTGTCCAGAAAAACTTGGTGTTCTTCCTAAGCAGATTTGTTAATGGCTGAGCGACACGGGAGAAGGCCTCGACAAAATATCGATAATATCCTGCCAACCCCAGGAAACTCCTCACTTCTTTGACGTTTCTTGGTGGTTCCCAACTCATAACTGTCTCGATTTTCTGGGGGTCTACTTTAACGCCTTCTGCTGAAATCACATGTCCCAAAAAGGTTACCCCTGGCATCCAAAACTCGCATTTAGAAAGTTTAGCATAAAGTTGGTGTTGCCTTAAAACGCTCAACACCTTCCTCAAGTGTTCCTCATGCTCCCAACGGCTCCGGGAATAGATTAAAATGTCGTCAATAAAAACCAGCATACACTTATCGAGAAACTCTGTCATTTTGCATGAACACACATCCAAGCCCGTGCTTAGATGAATCGGTGCATATTACGAATCCCTCCGTACCCTGCGGTAGTACCAATACTAGGGCGGTAGTAAGCTTTATTTTAGCTTGTCGAAACTCTCCTGACAATATATTGTCCAGAAAAACTTGGTGTTCTTCCTAAGCAGATTTTTTAATGGCTGAGCGACACGGGAGAAGGCCTCGACAAAATATCGATAATATCCTGCCAACCCCAGGAAACTCCTCACTTCTTTGACGTTTCTTGGTGGTTCCCAACTCATAACTGTCTCGATTTTCTGGGGGTCTACTTTAACGCCTTCTGCTGAAATCACATGTCCCAAAAAGGTTACCCCTGGCATCCAAAACTCGCATTTAGAAAGTTTAGCATAAAGTTGGTGTTGCCTTAAAACGCTCAACACCTTCCTCAAGTGTTCCTCATGCTCCCAACGGCTCCGGGAATAGATTAAAATGTCGTCAATAAAAACCAGCATACACTTATCGAGAAACTCTGTCAGAACCCTGTTCATCAATTCCATAAAAACGGCTGGAGCATTAGTCAAGCCAAACGACACCACCATGTACTCGTAGTGTCCATATCTTGATCGAAATGCGGTCTTAGGAATATCCTCCTCTCAAATTCTCAATTGGTGATATCCAGAACGTAAATCGATCTTTGAAAACACAGTCGCTCCTTGCAGTTGGTCTAGCAAATCATCAATCCTCGGAAGTGGGTAACGGTTCTTAATAGTGACCTTGTTTAGTTCTCTGTAATCGATACACAGGCACATGGAGTTGTCCTTTTTCTTCACAAAAAGAACTGGCACACCCCATGGCGAAGTACTTGGACGAATGAGTCCCTTTCTCAACAATTCTTCGAGTTGTAACTTTAGTTCCTTCATTTCGGCTGGTGCCATCCTGTATGGTGCCTTAGAAATAGGCGTTGTTCCTGGCTCAAGATCAATCGAGAGATCGACCTCCCTTCGTGGTGGCAATCCAGGTAGTTCATCAGGAAATACGTCCGGAAATTCGTTCACTGCAGGAATGTTAGCAACCGACAGTTGCGATTTGTCCTCCTGAAGAATATAACACCAATAATACTTTTCTCGATCATCATGAGATGCTCCTGCTATAAGGAGACTGAGGGACCCCTTAGTACTGAAGTGTTCTCGACCTCGGATTGTGTGAGTGGCACCGTCTTGGTTCGTAATGGAAACCGTCAGGTGATAGATGTCTAATACCGTCTTGTGCATCGTCATCCAGTCCATACCCAAAATCACATCTTCGTTTTGGAGTGGAAAGACCATGAGATTGGCTGTCCAGCCCAGATTATTGATGCGAATTGGACAATTTCGAACTTCCAAGTTACCCCCCACCATGCTACCCTCGGGTAGTTTAACAGTAAAAGATTCACAAGGTACACAAGGGAGATGCAAACAGTTAACACATTCCACAGATATAAACGAGTGGGTTGCTCCACTATCAAACAGTACATGAACAGGCTGGGATTTAATAAGGAGTGTACCTGAGACAGCAGGTGTAGTCTGGTCATCAGTAGCTCTTAGTTCGAACACACGGGGTGGCAGTGTCCCAGAGGAGGGTGCAGTGCCTCCCCCGCGGCCACATCCTCTTCTGGCACCGTGCAGAGGAACTTGGTGAGGTGGGGACCGATAATCGGACATGGTGGATGCTCTGGATGTCTGTACCGAGCCTTGCTGACTCTGAGGAGCTGGATTTGGTGTAGGTTTGATCCGTGAGCAGTAGCGAGACATGTGCCCACCCCTTCCGCATGAAAAACACTTTGTCGATGCTTTACGGCACTGACTCATGGTATGCCCTGCTATGCCACAATTGAAACAGCTACGGCGAGAAGACCCGTTAGATGCTCCTCCCTGTTGGGACGAAGCTGCTGATTTGGAGGGGAACCCAATTCCTGAGTTCACTTTGCTGGTGCTCCCGGACTGATTTGATGTCTTCTGCTTCTTTTGGTTATGCCCGGTATCCGAACTGACAACCGTACCTGCGTATGCTGTGACCACGTCCTCATATGCCCTCAAAGTGGTGCAGTGAAACCCCGCCGCATAACATTGAACATCCTCCGGCAACCGTTGATCAAGGTGACAAATTCGCTGGACTTCGGATGGAACCATCTGTGCGACATAGGTTAGTTCGGTCCTGTAAGTTCGAATGAATTCTGGTACTGGCAAATTCTTAGGTCCTGCGCTGAAGAAGCTCCGCGCTCGTGCAGTTTGGACTGATCGGGGACAGTACTCGTCTCTCAATAGTTTGGAAAACTCGGGCCATCCGACTATTCTGTCCTCCGGCTTATAGGTCCTCCACCATCGGGCTGCGGTGTCACGGAGCTGGTTGATCCCGAGTGTTACTTTTCGGTTCCCTGGGAAGCCGATCACCTTGAAGGAAGTCTCCATCTCCGAGATCCAATCGTCTACGTGCTTATCCCCTGATCCGTCGAATGATGGCGGTCTGGCCTTCAGCATTTCTCCCAGCCAACGGTCCTTCCCGGTATTCTCTTCTATGTTAATAACTGGTACTTGTTCTGCCCGGTTGACCTGAGCGATTCCCATAGCAATGGCCTAGGCGAGAGTCTGAATGAAGGCTGGATCGATTCCCCCGTTGTTCTGGTTTTCCGCCTCCTGTTCGTTCTGATTAATGGGCGGTGGTTGATTTTCGGCTAGATTAGTTTCACCGGTGTTCCTGTCTCCCTGCTAGTTCATAGCGGAACCCTGTCCATCATTTACGTTTCTTCTAGCTCCACGACGTGCCATTGGTTATGTTTGTTCGATCTAAAAGGTTAGTTTAATACAAACATTCTTTGAGTTCTTATTGAATTCAAACATCATACCAAATTCTTAAGAATTTACGTGCATTTTACCACGACATCCCTCGAGGAGTTACGGTTGCCAGAAATGTTGGATTTTTGAAGGCAAAACATTTTCAAAATATTTTGATAAAACTTTCCACGTGAGTGTTTGTCTCCGATACCATTTTCTGTAACGACCCCAAAGTAAACCGGGACGTCACAGTGCCTTAGATCCCATGGGGGACCCACAAGGCAAGTTTTCGAAAATATTTTCTAAAATAATTTATTCAACTAGTAGTATGCGGAAGTATTTAAGAAAGTATTCGTACAACCCAAAGTACAAAAGAGAATTGTGTTCGTACATACGATTATTACACAACGTGGAATGTTCAAATTGGTTTAAGAAATTAACAGGCCTTCTTCCCAACACAGCTCATGCCTGGCCGTAACCTTCGGGGGTGTCCTGCACAAATTCAATAAATTTACCTGGCACGACGTATCGTGCCAGTAGCCTACGTCAGAAATTCCGAACCAATCTCAAAGATAAAATATGATAAATTCAAAGAACAAAGTTATCACCGAATATTCAAAGTTATCCCTTTTATCAGCACATAAACTCCCAAGGTCGCAACCAAGAGTCAAGGAAGTATCTACACAGGAATACTCCGGACATGGGTACCATTCCGGTTTTATCCCGCAACACGGTTCTACAAGAAAACTCCCAAGGCCGCGGCCAAGGGTCACGGTAGTATCTACTCAGGAATACTCCAGACAAAATAATCGAATGGGCACCATTCCACAAATAGTAACACATACAATGTTTTGAAATTACAAGATGTAAAATCTGAGCAAGATTCACTTGCCTCAAATCCGACGAGAGTTACTTCTTGACAAGGCAACGGATTGAACGATCACACTCGGAAGCCCGACCTATTACTTGTTTGTCGATTAACATCTTATGGTAACAATGATGATTTACAACGGTTCTCCCCCCGCCTGTTAGAACCCTAACCTAGTTGCTTATGATGTCGAGATCGAAATTCTCTGTTTTTTTAGCCACAATGCGTTCCATTAAATTCTTAGGTTCGTCAACATTTCTTTATAAGCTATCCTTCCATTGAACAATAGTGTTCTAACACAACATTCCTACGTTAATTATGACTAACAACCACCGAGATTTCATCGTTTGTCTTAATACGAAAGTCTAGAACGATTAATCCATCATCTTAACATGTTTCGGTATCTATTCGACTAGAAATTTGTTGGTAAGTTCATCAAGGATTTATTAACAGTTTTATTCAATATGATAATACGGTTATACATGAAATCCTTAACAAGATGATTCCGAGAAATTGGTGATTAGCAATCTGATCATGAGTTCTCCCATCCGATTACGAGTACTACTATTATTCGTTCCAATTTCTAGCTTTGATAGATATCGATTAACAATTGTGATAGTTATATACCGGTCCTATTATTACTGAGAGTTCTAAACTACCCAAGGCATCCGAAATTTACTATAACTTGCTAAACAACACTGAAATGAGTTCAAGGTTGGATAAACATACCTTTATTGACAAACGATGATGAAGAATGACGGAGGACGAAGAAGAACGAGAGGATAACACCTCCAAGACCTTCCCCGAAGCTTGATTAACGCACTCTAATAGGATAACACTTGAATTGGGAGGTTAAAATTGGTTCAAGGATGGTGGAGAGCAGTATATATGAGAGAAGAATGATTTTTGGGACGGAAGAAATGAAAGGCAAAGTGTTCTTTTATAAACTCATATTGCCCTTACGTACGTTATACCTGACGGCTTACGTACGTAAGGGACTTTACGTACGTTATGAGAAAGTATTAACGTACGTAAGGAAACTCACTGGACTAATTTACACACATCGTTACGTACGTAATGCAAGTAGGTTAACGTACGTAACACGTCGTTGACTTGCCTGTCGCAATCACGCCGAAAGTTGGTCGGCAATGCGTACTACCCGACGAAGGTTCATGTCCGAAGACCGAAGACCGTTTTTACGTACGTAAGTGCCAATATTTAACGTACGTAATGACTCGGATATAGCATACGTAACATTTGGAGGATAACGTACGTAAGGACCAGTTTTGTTTACCAAGTTATTATCACATTAATTTCTTATGACACGACTCCCTCTCAGTATCGTCAGGAAATTCCTCGGGGAACAAGACATTGGCCACCGTCATATTCGCACCGATAATTACCTAATGACATCAAGGTATGTCATTGAAAGTTCGTCAATCATCACACCACGAATAACAGATGCGAACAATACAGTAAAACCATATAATACAAAATACGATTTGTCGTAATGGAGTACATTTATTTATCAAATAGAAGAAATGGATGTGAGCGCCCAACGTGAAACAACATGTAATACTAGTGGTATTACACGGCACATTATTATTCTTGTGAATTCGGTAATCTTGGGATCGTTGCCGTCCGTGATTAATTGTGTTTGGAGGCTAGTCGTGGCTAGTGCTCGATGTGTAAGTTTGGGGCTTGAACCTTCACGGCTGGTTTCCCAACACCTACAGTTCAGTAGGTCACAATCATGTTAATGATCTCATTATAGGTAAGTTTGGGGCTAGAACCTTCACGGTTGGTTTCCCAACACCTACAGTTCAGTAGGTCACAGTCATGTTAATGATCTCATTATGGGTGAGTTTGGGGCTTGAACCTTCGCGGTTAGTTTCCCAACACCTACAGTTTAGTAGGTCACGGTCACTTGGTGATCTCGTTATGGGTAAGTCTGGGGCTTGAACCTTCGCGGTTTGTTTCATATGATACAATTCTGGGCTGTTTTGGCTTCGGGCTGTTACGTATTTTTGTGAACGCAGGTGCACGTTGTCGTAATCAAGTAATAAACTGATGAGAAAGATATCGTTCCCTCAAAGACTGACGTACTAATTAGCAATTTATTCGTATTCCTAATTTTATTTGAACGACCGAATTTTGTGGTTGAAAAATGATTAAAAACTAAATAATGCGATAAATCAGAAACAAATAACAAAATCAATAATCTGAAGAAAAGAGATCAAATAAGAGAAGAATCTAGGATTGAGACTTTGCCTTGATTAATGTGAATTAATCTTGATTTACATAATTTATGTAATTTCCCAATTTATTGAAAGCGAAGATTATAATATAATCTAATGCCTCTCCCGAGGTCAGAAGAATTTCCTAAGGTGAATAATTCACTCTATTCCTAGGTGAGGTAATTCAACAATAGTCAAATAGTTCTATAATCTTCAAACGAGCTTCGCAATTCCTATGAGTATATTCCTATCTCACAAAACAAAACGGTTTTCATCCAATTCTCACTACTAACTCTCCTCTCCCGATTCAAGTTACATAATTAGAACAATTCAATTATAGGCCACACAATTGAAATCATTAAGAATAATTGGGAAAACTCAATAGAAAAGGGAAATATATTAATAACGTAAAATCAAGAATTAATTCATCAAAATCTCGGTTTCATCACAATCCTAGAAAAGGGGTCTAGCCCGACATGCTTGAAATTAATACACAAAGAATTGAATAAAACAAAGGAAAGACATTCAAACACAATTGAAGAACCGAATCTCCTCTGTTCTCTGGCCTTTGCTTTCTGCTGCTAGGTATTTTCTCCCCTTCTTCGATGATCTTATTTTTTCACCTTCACCGTCTTTTTATAACCTTCTTTCCGCCTCCAAAATGCGTTCGAGGATTAGGTTGAAAACGGCCTCCAAAATAGCCAAAATCGCGGGCTGAGGTCATGGATCCCGCGCTGCGGGCCGCAGCCTGGCTTAAGTGTGCCGCGGCCCTTGTCCGTGTGCTGCCAGGCCTGGGCGAACTTTTCCTTATGGGCCGCGGCTCAGGATGAGCGTGCTTCGGCCCCCGGTACAGTTTGTACCAGTTACTTCTGGGTGTGCCTATGCCGCGGCTCTGGCTGGATGTGACGCGGCCCTTCACAAAAAAATGTCATTTTGGCCCGTTTTTCTTCGTTTAAGCTTACGGACTCTAATTTCCTTCAAAACATATGAACATAATGCATTAAAAACTCATTTATGCAGATTTAAACCCAAAATGGAGATAAAATAATGATAATCAAGCGCATAAAAAATACATCTAACAAATACCCCCAAACTTAAGCCTTTGCTTGTCCTCAAGCAAAAATCAATTTCATATAAGACAACAAGTATCGTGGACGATCGTGCAAATCCATAGTGCTCAACTAATTAATACTACCCTGAAAATCTCAAAGAATAATATGGATATCGTACCATTGAGTCACAGTACGATAATGATTCCACAAGGTAAACATTTCTAGTGCAAATCAATAGCTCATGAAGAAAATCAAGGCTCAAAGATTAACAAACGTGAATTGAGCCGACCGCCAATATGAATATTGAGAGTATAATAAGCCAACTCGCCTAGTCCCACAATCTCGTTGCAAAAACACAAAAATTTCATAATATTCTCCGGACAGCACTCCCTTATATAAAATCATTATAATGATTCGAGTTAACCACTAGGTTTCGACTCCCGGGATGTTTCATCGGAAGAACCCTAGGGTGGATTTCCATTCTCATGTATTGGGGAACCGTTTGACGTAAAAGACACTCATGGGGCTCATGAATGCTTCTAGTTACTAAGTCTCCCTCTACAATGGAGAAAAAACTCGAATAGCTACTCCCGCACGTCCTATTCGAGGTTGCTGTTTTACGCGAATGTAAACGACGGGTCACGTGGATACATCCGGTTACTAGGCTTCCTATCATCGGGGATGCGATTTTTCTGAACCATTAGTCTATTCAGGGTTGTCGTTTTACGCGAGAGTAAAAAACGGATCACGTGAATACCCGCGGTTACTAGACTTCCCATCATAGAACATGTAAAATTTCTCGAATTTTTGGGAAAAACTGTCCGACTCGATGCCAAAACTTAGGTACTTAATTTCATGCCAACAAGACTAATGTTATTGGACGACTAGCTAAGTGAAAAGCACAACCAAACGTATAGACGACGGCTCGTGTAATGCGGACACTACAAACACGTATGTCTCATTTCTTATATGCCAAGACTACCACAATGATGCAAAAAAAATAATCAGACCGAAATGAATACTCGAGGGAAACAAAAAATCGCATAATGCGAACTCGACCAATACTCATCCGTTTCTTCAAAAATAAATCAGTATCATATAATCAGTCTTACACAAGGCTGCACAAAATATTCACAAATGCAAATAAAGTCCAGAATATCATAGAAGACAAGCAAGGCTAGAATCAATAACAACAAAAAATAAATAACAACTAAAAAGTACCCCCCCAAACTTGAGATGTACATTGACCTCAATGGACAACAAATAATAATATGCATTAAGAGAAAGGTCAAGTACCCCCCCAAGATAAGCTCACGCACTGGCATCGGCCTTGTCCGGCAAAGTGGGTGTTGTAGGTAGCCTAACCGGAGGAATGAAAGGTCCGTCCGTCCAAATAGCTAGGTAGTCCCAATGGTAGGCGTCTCTCGCAGCTAAGCGCCTCTCCGCACGCCGATTGGCCCGGCGGACCTGCTCGTACATCTCCTCTCGAACGGCTGTGAGGATGCTGTCTCTCTCTGCCGCATTTCCTCCTTCAAGCCGTCAAATATCGCCTGAAGAAGGTGATCTCTCGCTGGCGGTGGGGTGGACTCGGTCTGATCCCCAGTATCAGCCGCCGGCTCATGAGTCAGAAGAAGTGGCTTGGGGGAGTGCTCATGTGGCTCGTCTAGAAGAAATCCTCGTCCCCGCGGGTGTGCCCGCGCTCCACCCTACTGGTCGAAGTGAGAGATGATACGATGATCGATCAGACCCTGAGGTGCTATAGTCGGCTCGTCATCCGACCAAGTCACGCCTGACTGGCGGCATAAGGCACAAATAAGAGAGGGATGTTTTAGCCCCGTCTTGGCCCCTCCTTGGATGCACTGGAGAATAGACCGGGCCAGACGTGGGGCCACATCAAATCGCAGTCTGGCCATAATGGCATATAGAAGTCGGGCATGAGGAAGCAGGACAGAGCGGATCTGCGAAGTAGGGTCGACTCGTGAGCAGAGAAAATATAGCCAAGCTCTCCCAAGCCGACTGAGACGGGAACTCTTGAAAAAGAAAGTTGTGGACCCCGGGACGCGCGTTTCCCAAATGGAATCCGGCTGAGCAAGCACCTCTAGCAATGCCTCCCTCGTGAGGCCACCCATAGTCCGCGTGAACGCTGATTCGTCTACCTCAGGTAGCTCATATAACCTCAGAATCGCGGCCGCCGAGAAGTCCACTTTCTGGCCACGGATGACAACCTCAGTAGATAGATTCGGCGTCCCCAACATCTGACCTCCCCGGATATGAAGTGATAGAGCACTGGCATAGAATTCTTGTACGATCGAGATTACGTCCAGCTCGGGCTGTGCGACGAATCTAGTCCATCCCATTTCAGTGATCATGTTTAATAGCTCGCCGTCTTGGGGGGCGGGAGTGAATCCCCGCTCGGGAATTATGGGACGATGACGTATTTTCTCAGTAAATATGCGATGGATCTCCGGGTTGGAGAATTGTTGGGAATGCTCTTCCGTGCGGTTTTGCGAGGTTTCTCCTCTAGGGGGAGAAGAACGAGTCGTAGCACGAGTGGAACTCAACTTTCTCTTGCGTGCCATTATGTATTCCTGAAAGATAAAAACTAGACAATCAGATGACTTTAATAACAAAACAACAACCACAACTTGTAACGTGCAGGAACGAATATGGCGTCAAAGACTCGCACTTCCGTATGAGGGATATGAATCGAAAATTTTAACTCAAACTTCATGTAAGGGCTGGGGGCATATTATTCCGATAATCATATTCGTTGCAGACAAATTGGAGATGTTTAGATCAAAAAATTTCATTGGGTTATTTCATCAAACACTTTGCGTGCGTAAACTTAAATGAAGAACAAGAATAATCATTGCTGAATTCAATCCCCAACAACAAACAAAATCGCAATAATTCATGACAAATCAATGAAACACAATCAATAAATCGATAATCTCAACATATTCTGATAAAGATCTTGATAGAACATGAGGAAATAAAAAACAAATTCATCAATAAATGAAGAACAGTACCCCACTTCTCAATCCATGTTGCAATTAAGATTAAGGAATAAGGATTACCTTGTGTTGGATTGAAGGAGATGAGAAGAAGAAGAACTTCGTAGAAGGAGACCTTGCACCTCGCGGAAGAAGAAAGAATTTGTGAAGTGATACAATACCTTTGTTTCGGCCGATTGACTTCTTAACAGCCCATCACCTTTTAAATTCTCAGCAGGGGCCGCGGCACGTAGAAAGTGAGATGCGGTCCATAGTAAGTTTATTTTGGGAGTTGGGGTGTCTCGCAGTGTGCCACGGCCCACTGTACGGGTGCCGCGGCTTCCAAGGTTAGTGTGTCGCGGCTCAGCACTTTCGTGCTGCGGCACAGAGTACAGGCTCCTGGGCACATTTCTGGGTCTTTGGCGTGCCACCGCTCGTCCTTATCGTGCTGCGGCCCTAAGCCTAAAATTTCCCCTGGAGAGTTCCTGCACAGATTTTACAAATGAAAACACATAGAACATGAGAGAGAAACATAGCAAAGCAAAAACGCCAAAAAGTAGACTCCTAAAATGAAGGAAAACAGCAGAAAAAAACATAAATCTATACTAATATTCGGGTTGCCTCCCGAGAAGCGCTAAGTTTATAGTCTTCAGCCGGACTTTGCTAGAATTCACTCTGCAGTGGATAGGACGACTGTCACCTTCTGCACGTCCATTAGATTACCCGTGTAGACCTTCAACCTGTAACACCCCCAAACCAATCGGGAATATTACAGCGTCGTAGACCCTCTCCGTGAGGATCTACCAGGCTAAATACAAAAAATATAAGTCAATCATATGCCGACATGGCAACATAAAAGACCATCAGACCGATTTGATCTTTACCTCAACACACACAACATTACATACAAGATTCTTGCCCAGAACACATACCCACGCAGGGGCTAGCATACAATAACACTCCCATAAATCGAGAAAATAACACATCGGAGGGATAACCAACACGACTCTGCCAAATACTCTACAATTGTTCTTCACGTGATTAGTATCTTCGTCTTCCATCATCCTTCATATCGATCCCGTGATTCGCTCCCCAGCTACCTGCAAGTACCTGGACGCAATACAGACATCCACCCCCCGAATACTCGGGGTTTAGCAAAACTCCACTGTTTTGCTAGTGCAAGTATAAAACAGAAGTACAAGCCAACACAACATACTTCAAGAACATAAAAATCTTGAATATACTTCCCGAGATAACTCACTTGATCAAAACCATCAAATTATAAAAATGGTAGGAAATAATACCATGTATCTCTTACAAAACATTTTATAATCTCGGGAGTTTTGAAGACATTTGGAAATAAGAAATTCTCAAGTCTTTCGAAAATACTCAAGGACATGGCCCAAATATCATTTTCCAAAATACAAGTTCCGATATCAATTCACGGGGTCCACAACCCATTTCACGAAACACAGGGTCCACGTCCCAAATCACAAAACACGGGGTCCACGACCCAAATCACAAAACACAGGGACCACGACCCAAATCACATAACACATATTCCTAAGGATTATTCGCGTTCCGTGCTAACAAGCCACGAACCTTAGATGCTCCCTCGGAACATACCCGAGTGAATAACCCAATAGGAAACCATACCGAATCACATGTCCTCGTGACAACAGTCACAGAACCAATAACAAATCACAACCATAAGTTATCCCGGCATCGCACTTACAAGCCACGAACATTGGAGTCCCCGCAAGACATACCCGATGATAACCCCCATAAGTTATTGCGGCATCAGGTTAGCAAGCCCCGAACCTCGGAGTCCCCGCAAGAAATACCCGGATTGGATAACCTTATGGTCACGCCCGACCCATACTAACAAGTATGGATCCCGGAGATTTATCAATCCTACCCGGAGGCACATCACTTTCAACGATCACATAACAATGAGCAGAACATCGAGCCAAGCAACAATTAAACATCACAATCTCCTTTCAAAGGAGTAACAACTAATATCACACACATTACGTTCTTACCAAACAAGTACACATAACATTTCGTAATCCCAGGCAAAGGATTACGGTCTATTAAACTCACTCAAAGTGATCATAACATCTTTCAATATACAAAACCAACCCCATATTCCGAGAACACATAGATTCACGTAGTACACAATTTATCGTTGAAAGACAACTTTTATCGAGAACATACCGATCCTTTTTTACGTTCATTAAACATTGAATTTTGCATAAAATCATTTATCGATAATTATGCCTATGAAACATGAAACGTATGGACAATATACTTGCCTCAAAATCGGCACGCAAGTATTCCGACGAACACGGTTCAACCGGGAAGCTTTGAAACGCTCGATGCAAACGAAAAGGAAGACAACGACGAACGGAAAGGTTCAACACGGGTTCTTCGCAAGAAAATCGACCCTAACATCATACAATTAATAAATCAACGATCAAACGAGGAAGAATAACCGTAGAACGCCTGAAAACCCCTCTATGACATTCTACCGGACACCTTCAAGGCGTCGATTAAGAACTCAACCAAAACGACGAATCTATACGATCCGACCATTGAATAACAAGGGGAATGATATAATACATCTAAATAATCATTAAACCATCACAATACTAAGTTAAATCGGATTAAACGGACGAAATCAAACAAAATACCCAAATTCCAACTAGGATTTCTAGAAAATATGACCTAATTCGCTCGATCAATGGATGTTATAGGATAATTCATCAATGATATATGCTCTAGGACTTCGTGGATTCGTTGTTTAACAACATGCCTTCGCCTTCTCCGAACCTCCAGCCGCGGACAGAAAAGAAAAGAAATGAAAAATGAGTGGAAATATGACTGCTCAGTCATATTTATACTGGCACGGCCTAGCGTGCGCTATCCTTCTGGACTAGCGTGCGCTACCAGCCAGTATCGGCCCAGAAATCAGCTTTGTGCCGCGTTCGGCCAGAAGGGGCCGCGGCCCGCGGTACAGCCCGCTCCAGCATAAAAAGGCACACGGTGCAGTCTTAGCTATTTCGACCATAACTCCTTCGTCCGGACTCCGATTGACTCACCATTGGAGCCATTGGAAAGCTAACTTGATGATCTATAATATTACCTAGATTCAGAATTTTTAGAGTTTCCAAGAATTAATGATGACTTTACAAAGTCGATCTCACACGTGAAAAAGTCGATTAAGGACACGGAACTCAACAAAACGACACCGAAACGAACTCGGATGACAAAAAGTACAGAATTAATAATTATCGGAATGACGAAACGGTTACAATAGAGTCACTAAGATGGACTTCCGACAAAAAATAAAAAATTACCGAAAATCGAAATTGCGGATATTACATACTACCCTTCTTAAAAGAAGTTTCGTCCCGAAACTTAAAACAAGTATGGAGATGCAATGTCCCGCCAGGAAAACTCAACGAGATACACAAGAAACGCGTAACTTACGTCCAACGACGAAACGTTATTAGCAACGCAAAGGCGCATACGACGTGAAAACACGCTCCACAACGACCAACGCAACGCCACCGATAGAGATATAATAAAATCAAAAAGTGACAAGCGTCATCAAACAGATGATACAATCGATTCAATTATCCAAAAAATCTCAATACACACGGCACCTATTACAAGGAAACACGCACAGTCGAAAAAACAGAAATAAACACAAAACGATCCAAAACAAGATCACGGCTCATTCGAATGATAAAAACTGAAATACAGAACAAGTTCAGAAGGAATCAACGAACACGACTGACTAGACAGAGTTGAAAATACAGAAGTTCAATATCCGATCCACGTCTAACAAAAAAAATGTTTAACTCCGAAATTCAAAACAATAAAGAGAGAAAATAACATAATATACAACTGATAGACCACACCCCTCAGGAACTACTCGGAGTCGATCCTGTTATCAATGCTCAAGTCCGTGCCTCGGAAGGCTCGGTAACCATCTCGTAAAATTGAACTCGGTGTCCCTCGAGTCTGCACCTATAACACGTTACTGGAGGAGAAGGACAATGTGCACGAACATGTCCCGCCACATTACAGTTAAAATAGCTCCTGGATTTACCAGGAGTCAGAACAGAAGACTTGGAACTCTCAGTTCCACGCATCGAGCGATGGAGCTTCACAGCGGAGAGACTACTACATTGCAAATTCGAAACACCAACTCCTGTACTGTCCACACGGTCATCGGACTACCTCTGCTTCTTCGACTCGGGCACACGCTCCGACGATAACGAAGCTAGTTCACGAGCTAAGGCTCGATCTTGATAGTCCCTCAATGAAGTGCAATTGAATCCCGACATATGCACACAAATATCTGGCTTCATCCGCCTGTCAAAGTGAAGGATCCTCTCTTCCTCGGTTCTCATCTGGTCTCGCACATAACTGAGTTGTTTGCTATAATCGATGATAGCCTGCGACACCGATATATCTTGCAGTTCTGCCAAATAAAATTCACGAATCCTCTGCTCTCTAATTGGTTTCGTACAGAACTCAGCTTCCATAAATGCTTGGAACTCCGCCCACGTGACATCACGATCACAAGGTTTAACAGCTTCCCACCAATTAGAGGCATCTTTTTCAAGAAGGTACTGAGCGATAGGTGCCTTCCGCTCTTCAGGACATCCGACAGCCTCAAAAATCTTTCCCAACTGAAAAATCCAACCTTCCCAGCCCAACGCATCCGCAACACCGGCGAATCGAGGGGGATTCATACGAACTACCTCGCGAAGCCATTGATTTACACTGACTTTTTGACTCGCGTCAATGCTACGTTGAACCACCTGGGTCAACTGAGTCATTTGAGTTGCTACCTGCTGCAATATAGTAGCAACACCCAAACTAAAATCATTCCCAGCAACATTCTCTCGATTCTGCATCTGATCCCCATGGCCATCCGCACCACGGTTACGACCACGACCTCTGCCCCTCGGCATACTAACAAACAATAACCTATGGTAACAAAAGATCATAACACATAGCAAGATATTCACATTTCCGTCTATAATCATACCATTAAATCATATATATTACGATTTAATTCAAGCTAGAGCACAATATACAAAGTGTTATACCGACAATCTTCATTAATAATGTCGTTGTTATGTGAATTATAAATGCAATGAAATTAAAGTCATTCACTATATCAATATCATTTTTTGTACGGGTTCCACGCCGGAACTCACCAAGTTGAAAACCATTTTCAAAAACATTCAAAAATGCCAAAAAAAAGACGTTGACGGTAATACTTTTCCATATACTCACCAAAAGTCATTTCCCGAATACCAAATACCGTCATAGAATACCATTTGAAATTACAAGGCGAAGACGCCAAAACTCAATAGTTTCAAAACGTACATTAAGTCATCCCTTAAACATACCAACAAAAGATTTAAGAAAAAAGGTTAACGAAATAACCCAAATTTACAAGATATCCGAAAGGTCATTTTAAAACACACACGATTTGGCAAAAGTGCCAAAAAGTCATTTGAACTTTACACACGCACCGGACAAGAACACAGTTAAATTACACATAATCATACACAACATTTTTTGTTCCTAAACAACACACATAGAGTACGGTCTCAAACGGTCAGTCTAACAATCGCAAAAGTTAGACTTATGGCCAGAATGTAGTTTCCGAGCTTCTGCTCAGACCAATTAGTGTATGATTTAATAGAGACTTAGCGTGCGCTAGCCATGCCACGTTAGCGCGCGCTAGCTATTCTAATCAAGCAACACATTCATGAGCATACACTAAATGATACCAAAAGTCGAAGGTTAAAAATAGACAGCAACATACGAATCCAAACGCCAACAATTTACATCCTCACTACATAACTTTAACCGAAATTTATGAAACCGAAAAGTTCAAGGCGAAAGTCACGTTCAAGTAAATTTTTGATAGACCTCGTTTGAGCATTTAAAAATCAATTTTTTGAAAATTTTCAATGCAAGATGAACATAAAATACATGTAGTTGAATTCCCAAAAATCTTTGGTCTCGAGGTCATCATCCGAAAATCAAATCATTTTTCCTTCTCGAAGAATATTTTTAAATAGAATTTACGTGACTTCCCCAAAACATTTGAAGTTTAAAATACCACACTGATAAACTTTTATTGAGTAACCAATCCAAAATATCGCTCCTGTAAAAACAATTTCACACAAGGATGTATATATACATACACACATACCGGTACTACTCTTTATCCCGGCACAACACGAGATCAAATAAGTATGGAGTAAGTATTCACGAGGCACAATTAAACTCCACATAATAACACAGAATCACATAAACTCGTATAACACGAGACACAACAAAGTAGGGAGACTTACATCCACAGATCGCACGAAGATGATGGTTGTGCCTCGATATTAATCCCGATCGACAACTCAGACGACGCGTCGCGACACTACTCAGTCAGGCAAAATCTGACAAGACAAGACAAAACAAGACCTGACAACACACAACTCAACCCGACAGCCTAGGTTTCTTCAACCTAAGCTCCGATACCATATTCTGTAACACCCCCAAACCAATCGGGAATATTACAGCGCCGTAGACCCTCTCCGTGAGGATCTACCAATCTAAATACAAAAACGATAAGTCGATCATATGCCGATATGGCTACATAAAGGACCATCAGACCGATTTGATCTTTACCTCAACACACACAAACAAGATTCTTGCCCAGAACACATACCCATGCAGGGGCTAGAATACAATAACACTCCCATAAATCGAGAAAATAACACATCAGAGGGATAACCAACACGACTCTACCAAATACTCTACAATTGGTCTTCACGTGATTAGTATCTTAGTCTTCCATCATCCTTCGTATGGATTCTGTGATTCGCTCCCCAGCTACCTGCAAGTACCTGGACGCAATACAAACATCCACCCCCGAATACTCAGGGGTTAGCAAAACTCCACTGTTTTGCTAGTGCAAGTATAAAACAGAAGTACAAGCCATACACAACATACTTCAAGAACATAAAAATCTTGAATATACTTCCCGAGATAACTCACTTGATCAAAACCATTGAATTATAAAAGGGTAGGAAATAATACCATGTATCTCTTACAAAACATTTTATAATCTCCGGAGTTTTGAAGACATTTGGAAATAAGAAATTCTCAAGTCTTTCGAAAACACTTAGGGACACGGCCCAAATATCATTTTCCAAAATACAAGTTCCGATATCAATTCACGGGGTCCACAACCCATTTCACGAAACACAGGGTCCACGACCCAAATCACAAAACACGGGGTCCACGACCTAAATCACAAAACACAGAGTCCACGACCCAAATCACATAACACATATTCCTAAGGATTATTCGCGTTCCGTGCTAACAAGCCACGAACCTCAGATGCTCCCTCGGAACATACCCGAGTGAATAACCCAATAGGAAACCATACAGAATCACATGTCCTCGTGACAACAGTCAGAGAACCTATAACAAATCACAACCATAAGTTATCCCGGCATCACGCTAACAAGCCACGAACCTTGGAGTCCCCGCAAGACATACCCGATGATAACCCCCACAAGTTATCGCGGCATCGGGCCGAACCTCGGAGTCCCCCCAAGACATACCCGGATTCGATAACCTTACGGTCATGCCCGACCCATACTAACAAGTATTGATCCCGGAGATTTATCAATCCTACCCGGAGGCACATCACTTTCAATGATCACATAACAATGAGCAGAACATCAAGCCAAGTAACAATTAAACATCACAACCTCCTTTCAAAGGAGTAACAACTAATATCACACACATTACGTTCTTACCAAACAAGTACACATAACATTTCGTAATCCCAGGCAAAGGATTACGGTCTATTAAACTCACTCAAAGTGATAATAACATCTTTCAATATACAAAACCAACCCTTATATTCCGAGAACACATATATTCACGAAGTACACAATTTATCGTTGAAAGATAACTTTTATCGAGAACATACCGATCCCTTTTTACGTTCATCAAACATTGAATTTTGCATAAAATCATTTATCGATAATTATGCCTATGAAACATGAAACGTATGGACAAGATACTTGCCTCAAAATCGGCACGCAAGTATTCCGACGAACACGGCTCAACCAGGAAGCTTCGAAATGCTCGATGCAAATGAAAAGGAAGAGGACGACGAACGGAAAGGTTCAACATGGGTTATTCGCAAGAAACTCGACCCTAATATCATACAATTAATAAATCAATGATCATACGAGGAAGAATAATGGTAGAACGCCCGAAAACCCCTCTATGACATTCTACCGAACACCTTCAAGGCGTCGATTAAGAACTCAACCAAAATGACGAATCTATACGATCCAACCTAGGAATAACAAGGGAAATGATATAATACATCTAAATAATCATCAAACCATCACAATACTAAGTTAAATCGGATTAAACAGACGAAATCAAACAAAATACCCAAATTCCCCAAAACTAGGATTTCTAGAAAATCTGACCTGATTCGCTCGATCAAAGGATGTTATAGGATGATTCATCAATTATATATGCTCTAGGACTTCGTGGATCCGTTTTCTAACAACATGCCTTCGCCTTCTCCGAACCTCCAGCCACGGACAGAAAAGAAAAGAAATGAAAAATGAGTGGAAATATGACTGCTCAGTCATATTTATACTGGCACGGCCTAGCGTGCGCTATCCTTCCGGACTAGCGTTCGCTACCGGCCAGTATCGGCCCAGAAATCAGCTTTGCGCCGCGGCCCGTCCAGAAGGGGCCGCGGACCGCGGTACAGCCCACTCCAGGCACACGGTGCAGTCTTAGCTATTTCGACCATAACTTCTTCGTCCTGACTCCGATTAACTCACCGTTTGAGCCATTGGAAATCTAACTTGATGGTATATAAAATTACAAAGATTCAGAATTTGTGGAGTTTCCAAGAATTAATGGTGACTTTACAAAGTCGATCTCACACGTGAAAAAGTCGATTAAGGACACGGAACTCAACAAAACGACACCGAAACGAACTCGGATGACAAAAAGTGCAGAATTAATAATTCTCAGAATGACGAAATGGTTACATTAGAGTTACTAAGATGGACTTCCACCAAAAAATAGAAAATTACCGGAAATCGAAATTGCGGATATTACACAACCGCTGCCCATTTACTTTAAATTTTCGGTCATCTTTTTGTACTTCCACTGCTCCGTATGGAAATACTTGAACTACAGTCAATGTTCTCGACCACCATGAATGTAATTCCCTAGGAAACAACCTCAAGCGAGAATTAAATAATAACACCTCTTGACCCTGAACAAACTCTCGATGTATAATGTGCTTATCATGCCAATTCTTGGTCCGCTCCTTATAAAGTTTCGCATTCTCATACGCATCATGAACTATCTCCTCCAACTCATTCAAGTGCAAACAATGCTTTTCACCAGCTGATTTAAGACCAAAATTTAATTTCTTTATCGCCCAATATGCACGATGATCCATCTCTACCGGCAAATGACAACCTTTCCCAAAAACCAATCTATACGGTGACATGCCGATAGGTGTCTTGTACGCAGTATGGTATGCCCAAAGTGCATCATCGAGTTTAAGGGACCAATCTTTTCGAGACGAGTTGACTATTTTTTTCTAAGATCCACTTTAGCTATCGATTGGATATTTTGACTTGACCGCTCGTCTGGGGATGGTAGGCTGTAGCAACACGATGAGTGACTCCGTATTGCTTTAAGAGCGCATCAAGGAACTTGTTGTCAAAGTATGAGCCACCATCACTGATAATAGCACATGGAGTCCCAAAATGCGTGAAAATATATTTTTTTATGAATTTGATCACGGAATTGGACCTATTTGTTGGTAGTGCCACCGCTTCGACCCACTTCGAGACGTAGTCCACTGCTACTAGAATATAAAGGTTCTTATTTGATGGAGGGAATGGACCCATAAAGTCGATCCCCCCATAAGTCGAACAATTCAACCTCAAGTATGGTGTTCAACGGCATTTCATGTCGTTTTGAGATGTTTCCCATCCGTTGACACCGGTCACACGTGGACACGAAGGAATGAGCATCCTTTAATAATGATGGCCAGTAGAAACCCGACTGCAAAACTTTTGCCGCTGTCCTATTGCCACCAAAATGCCCGCCGTAAGGTGATGCATGACAATGACTCAACACGGTGTGAATTTCCTCGTCCGGAACACATCTACGAATAATTCGATCAGGATGTTTTTAAAAAGAAAAGGGTCGTCCCACAAGTAATACTTTGCGTCTGAAATCAGCTTCTTCTTTTGATGACGCGAGAGATCATTCGAAATTATTTTGCTTGCAAGATAGTTCACTAGGTCAGCATACCAAGGTGCTTGTTGCGAATCCACCTTGTAGGGCTGTTCATCGGGAAAGTTTTCCACAATTAGTGGATGACTCTCCGCCTTCTCGAGGAGATCTTCTAAGCGTGAAAGATGATCGGCAATGACATTCTCGGTTCCCTTCTTTTCTGAATTCTTGTAGGAGAATTACCCACCTAATCAACCTTGGTTTATCATCCTTCTTCTCCAAAAGGTATTTGATCGCCGAATGGTCAGTCCACACGACTACTTTTGTTCCCAATAAATAAGCCCGGAATTTATCAAAATAAAAAATCACGGCTAATAATTCTTTTTCTGTCGTGGCATAATTTCTCTGGGCATCATCAAGAGTTTGGCTTTCATAATACACGACGTGAAATACTTTCCCTTGTCGCTGTCCCAAAACAGCTCCAAAGGCAAAATCACTAGCATCACACATCAGCTCGAATGGAAGGCTCCGGTCTGGAGCGACTATGACAGGAGCGGTGCTTAGAGCCTTCTTCAAGAGGTCGAAGCTTTCTTTACAAGACTAATCAAAATCAAATGGGACATCTTTCATGAGCAGATTACACAAGGGCTTTGTGATCTTCGAGAAATCTTTAATAAAACGACAGTAAAAACCGGTATGTCCCAAAAAACTCCTCACCCCCTTTACAGAAGTAGGCGGAGGCATCTTCTCAATTGTTTCGGTCGACTTCAGTCCAATGGGCATATATGCAAGGCCTAGTACAATGCCCTCCTAGACCATAAAATGGTATTTCTCCCAATTCAATACCAGATTTGTTTCTTCGCATCTTTTTAGGACTTTCTGCAAATTCTGCAAACATAAATCAAACGAATCACCGAAAATAGAAAAATCATCCATAAAAATTTCAATACAATGCTCTGCCATGTCAGATAAAATAGCCATCATACACCTTTGAAAAGTGGCCGGCGCATTACATAAACCAAAAGGCATGCGCCTATAAGCAAAGATGCCATAAGGACATGTAAACGTCGTCTTTTCTTGGTCTTTTGGGGCTATATAAATCTGATTATACCCCGAATAACCATCAAGAAATAGTAAAAATCATGTCCGTCTAATCTATCCAACATTTGATCAATAAACAGTAAAGGAAAGTGGTCTTTTCTAGTGGCTTTATTTAATTTTCTATAATCTATGTGTAGGTCACAAGAAGTCCAGGTACAAGTCTAGAGGGGGAGTGAATAGACTTGTAGAAACTCTTAAACTCTTTTTCACAAAGAGTGAGTTTCTTCAGCTGATAGGTAAACAAATGACTTGGAGTCGTTTGTTCTTTAATATATGCGGAAGTCAGCTGATGACGAATAGAAAGCAACTAATGAAACACTTAACAATGAATGCAGCAGTTAAAGTATGATGCAATAAAATAGTAAAGAACGCAGGGGATTATAGTGGTCTCAGGGGTGGGGTAATCCTCTACTAATCCACTTTTCTCCAAACCAGTTGGAGATGAATTCACTATAATTCTCAACTAGTGATAAATATTACAGTGATTCAAACAAAACTACAACAGCTTCCAACCAGTGGAAATCCGTGCCGTTGTACCACACTTGACTGCCTTGCACCTCTTGATCCTCGATCCTCGGATGCCTTTACAGTATCTAACTTCAACCAGTGAAGTACCCCGAACTCAGGATTATAGACAAGAGTTTTTATCTTCTCCAACTAAGAGCCTCTTTAAGTATGAACTTTTAGAACCGCTCTTTTCACGATGCTATAGATTGCTTTTTGATTGCTTGGATGCTTTGATCGCTTGAAAGTATGTTCGCACCGGTGATCGCTCAGTTTCAAATCTTCGGATATATATAGGTCACGATCTCTGAGCTTTTTTTCTTGTAGCCGTTGCAAATCTTTTGAACAAATCCATCCGTTGGAGGGAGACTTCTTTGTTTAATCTTTCTGAACGTTGCAAGGTTGGATTCCCATTATTTTATTCTATCTTCCGACCATTGTGAAGACTCTGCATGTGATGCGCCGAATCTTTTGATTATAAAACGTTTAAAGTCTTCAAGGTGGGTCTGGATAGCTTTTTTAATTCATATCTCTTGCGGGAATCACTCCAATTTGTCTCTTCACGTTGCATGTGACTTTCCGTAATACTTGACTTTTCAACGCATGCTGACATGGACTTGGAGTACTTGGCTGACTTCGACTAGGCTGATGAGCAGTTAACATCTCTGCAGTCTGGACCTCTCTGATGTTCACTGTTTGTGACTTATCTGATCAGGTGACTTGTCTGAGGTACCTTTGCTGCAGTCTGGTCAAACTTCTCTGATAAAATGTGTTGACCAGAACAACTCTGACTCGACTCGACTGCTCCTCTCTGATGAACTTAGCTGTACTCAGTACTTAGCCGATTTTAGCCTAACTAAATTTTGGACTACAGAAGATACTCATTTGGTTCTTCTTTACATTTTGCCAAGTTTTATACTCAACATTCTTGGCCTATGGAAGATACTCATTTGGTTCTTCCTTACATTTTTGCCAAGTAATAAACATTGATTTTATATTAATGACATCATCAAAATCTAACAAGTATTCCTAACAAATTCCCCCTATTTTGATGATGGCAAAACTTTAAACAAGTAATCAAATGATCAAGTATGCACTTAAGTGCAAGACACAAACTAAAGTCAGTCTAGTTTTTGAGACAACTGGGAATTGTCATTCAAAAAGACTGTTATAAAATTAATTTTACAAGTACATGTCTGAATTTTATAAGAAAATTTTAAGTACATAAATCATTACAAGTAAAAATAAATAAGAGTCATGTGCCTCTTCCTCTGCCTCTTCGAATAGGCTGTTTGGCAGGTCTGAAGGGTTTAGCTCCAATTGGTCTTGTTTTGACTGGGCAAGACCATACTTCCTTTTCACGACAAGGGCTGCGAAGGCTTGTTCTTCTTGGGATGAAAATTTGTTCTCAAGACATAGCTTCTTGATTTTCCTTTGTAGCGTAAGTTCATCCAAATGCACCTCCTCTTTCCATAGTAGGAGGATCTTTGGCAAAGGAATACAGAATCACAGGATAGGCATTTTGTTTCGCAAAGATGTTTCTTCGTAATAGCCTGCAGTTGTGGATGGGCTGCCTCCATGAAATTTATGAAGATTTGCTATGGGGAGAGATTATCATCCTGGAGTATTTCCCAGATGTAGTAGTCTCTGATAAACTTCTTTCTTGCAGATCCCCACATTTCCAGAGCTTCATATGGAACAAAATCTTCCACAAACCACAACTCCTTTCCTTCCCACTCTAGAGTAGGCTCAAGACCTCCTCTAGTCCTCCTTTTCTTGCTTTCAGGCTGGTCAGCCTGTTCTGGATCTGATCCTCCCTTCCTTTTCAGGCTTGATGGTCCTTCAATTTGAAGGATATCTTGCTTCTTTTTTGTTCTTAGCTCTGACCTTATCTCTCCTTGATTACTTCCTTCCCCCTACATTCTCTCTTCCCCCTTTTTGCCAGCATCAACTAGGGTAGTTAATTGCTGCTCCATTCTGCTCATCCAATCAGACATGCCAAATGGCATTCTGTTGTTGGTAGGGGGAGGAGGCTGAAGAACTTCTCTCTGCCACAAAGTGTCGATCTTTGCATTGATTGTTTGAAGGTCAGGAGTGACCTGAGTTTCCAGCAGCTCTCCAATTGTATCTTTCACTATCTGCCTGATCAGCTCAGTCATGGCAGGTGATATCTGAGCTGGTGGAGAGTGCTCTCCTGAACCTTCTGCAATAGAACCACTAGACTGCAAGCTTCTGTCTGCAGCTGGTACTCCAGAGGGGGTCTTCTCTGGGGTCCCTGATCTGGAGTCCTCAGCTAACTCCGCGTCTAGGCTGGTGTACCGGGCAGGTACCACAGCCCTATCTGCAGCTTCTTGTGTCGGCTCTGGCTCTGGCTCTGGCTCCTTTTCTTCTTCTGCCTTCTCTTCCTCTTTCTCCTGTTCCTCTTCCTTTTCTTCTTCTTCTTTCTTCTTTTCTTCTTCAATATTTTCCTTTTCTTTTTCCTTATCCTTTTCATTTTCATTTTCTTTTTCAGCTCCTCCATCATCATCATCATCATTATCATCATCATCATTAATGTCATCATCCTTCCCATCATCATTCTCCTTTTCATCATCATCATCCCCCTTCTCACCTTCATTTTGTTCTACTTCTTCTCCTTCTTCTTCTTATTCTTCTTCTTCTTCTTCATTCAATTCTTCTGTCTTCTCTACTTCATCAGGTTGATTTTCAACTAAGAACTTTTCTTCCTCTCTGCTCTCCTCCTACTCTTCTTCTTCATCGTCCAAAACAACAACTTCTTTATTTTCTTCTCCATCTACCTCCTCAATCCTAATTTCCTTTTCAACTACCTCCTCAACAACTTTCTCATAAGATCCATAAAAAATACTAAGCATAATGTAGTGGATGAACTGGTCCATGTTGGTTTTAAAATTGGACATGAACCAGTCCTCCTGAAGGATTAAAATTGTGTCTGATGTTTTACAAAAATCTATCAGCACATCCTCCGTGGCTTGGGGATAGTCCCAACCACAAGTATCAATAAAAGATTGAAGTTTGACAAAAGATAGGGATTTCAAAAATTTCCATTCTTCAAAAATTTCAAAGAACAATTGTTTTAGAGCTAGAGGTTTAACACGTTGTAGTTGTTCGATGGATAGATTGAAAGTATTATTTTCTAAGAGGTTAAAGGTATAGTTGGCTTCAGGGATAGAAATTATTAGACCTGCTTCTTCTTCCTCAGAGATGTAGGCTGGGGGGGTGAGTACAGCCACAATCTGAGTCTCTTGGGTGCTTGGGGCAGGCTGGTCTTCCAGATGAGTTGGTGACCTGGCTGAGGGGCTGGCAAGATGATCAGACTGCTCTTCCTCACTAAACTGCAGTTTCCTTGGCCTCTTGGGAGAGGGTTCTGGTGATGACTGCATGATAGAAGGTCCTTCAGGGGCTGGTCCCCTTCTCTTAAATCTGACTGCTATGGGAGTGTCGTCGGACTCAGTGTCTGACTCGACTGCAGTTGGGATGTCGCCTGTAGGTCGGTCCGACTCTCCTGATGAATAATATCTTAGATATGGCCTTGTGTCAGGTAGGTCCTTCAGCATCTGGGCTGCTCTCCTTGTGCCTCCCAATTTTTTCAGCTTCTCTTGGTCCAGATGACCAAGTCTTTTGTTGGGATGAAATGGGTCAATGCTTCTCTTCGCCATGCCTGTCTTCTCCAGCATCCAACTCAGCTGCGTTCCAAACGCCAGCTTTGTTTTAAATCTCTTCTCATCAACAAGCCATTCGGCTTTGTTGACCTCTCGCACGAGTTGCCTGAATATGTAATCTGCCCAGTCAATTTCTTCTTCCTGAATTAGTGCTCCCAGCACCATAAATTTCGCCGATACGCTTGGTCATAATCGCCGCCATCCCCATGATTATTTTGTTGGTTATGTCCAACGCAAAACGATAAACTTTCTTAAGCTCACTCCTCTTGGCAGTTAGTTTCAGCTTTTCGAGCATATTCTCGTCCTTAATCGTCTTCCAGATTTCGGCAGAAGACTGTTTGAGCGCTTCGACGGCTATGCCGCGGTGCTTCATACCGAAAACAGTACGGATCGACTCTCGAGATATGTCAACCTGATTTCCTCCGACTGTGCTCCGAATTCCATCTTGAATTATACAGGCTTCGCGATAGAACGCAATAACATCCTCCTTGTACAGATGTTGAGGGTTGATGTCTAGGAATGGGTAGATCCCATTGAGCTTCATCGCGCGGATTAGGTTATACACATCGTAATCCTCCAGATTAGCTTCCAATAAGCCTTCAAAATCGACGACCAGCGAGAAAATAATCTGGTCCCTGACCGCCTTCAGGTTGACGCCTTCGAAGTAGGATGCCATTTCTGCAAAGAAACGATTTAGTGTATTTGGTGTTCAAGGAATTTTTGCTCTGAAAAATCTCGGGTTTCTGGTAAGCGTAAAAGGTAAAGTAATGGGTTTTCTTTCCTTATAAAGAAGATGAAAAGACGTATGGATTAATTTATTATATATTTGAAACGGTGGTACGCCTTTTGATATTCTTTTGAATTTCAAATTTGAATCGGTGGTCCATTTTAAAATTTGACGGTTGATTTTGATTGGCCACTGTGGAGGTCGATTTAATAAGCGATTGACGCGTGTATTAAAATTGCCACTTGGCTTAGAAAAATATATATTTAAATGCCATTTGTTAACCAAAATTAATATAATAATATTATAAATATGGCAGATAATAATTAAATATTCAGAGGTCTGTTTAGAAAACTTAGCTGGTCTGATTTGTTGACTGTTGACCGCATTGTATCAGGTGAGTTGACTTCTCGCCTGATATTCTGATCAGCTAGGTTGCTTTGTCCGTCCTTCGTCTTCTTGCCTGCATCAGCTAGGATCTGATTCTCGAGCTGGGTCCGTCCTTCCTCTAAAATGTTTCAGCTTGCTTCAGTACGAGATTCCCAATCTAGTAATCCAAGATCTCTGCTCAGCTCCAAAAATCTTTCTTGTGGCAAGGGTTTGGTAAAGATGTCAGCTATCTGGTAGTCTGTGCTGACTCTTTCAACTCTAACCCTTTTGTTAAGCACATGGTCTCTGATGAAGTGGTGCTTAACATCAATGTGCTTCGTCCTTGAGTGCAAAACCGGATTGTTGGTTATTGCAATAGCACTATTGTTGTCACACCAGATAGGAACTTCATTTGCAATGATATTATAATCCCTTAGCTGCTGTCTAATCCATAAAATCATTACAAATGACTACTGCAGCTAGGTATTCTGACTCGGTAGTGGAAATAGAGTTAGAAACCTGCTTCTTGCTAAACCAGGATATCAGTCTGGTTCCTAGGAATTGACACGTTCCACTAGTGCTCTTCCTGTTGATTTTGCATCCTGCGAAATCTGCATCTGAGTATCCTGACAGCTCGAAATTATCATCCTTGGGATACCATAGTCCAACATTGATTGTAGACTTAAGGTATTTTATTATCCTCTTGGCTGCATCTAGGTGTGATTGCTTCGGCTTGGACTGAAATCGCGCACAAACTCCTACGGCATAGGATATGTCTGGCCTGCTTGCAGTGAAGTACAGAAGAGATCCAATGAGTCCTCTGTAGTGGGTTGAGTCCACTGATATGCCTGCCTCTTCTGCATCCAGATGAGTACTTGTGCTCATAGGAATTCTTGCTGGCTTAGCTGATTCCATTCCATATCTCTTGATCAGATCTTTGGTATACTTAGCTTGGTTGATGAAAATTCCTTTTTCCATTTGCTTAACTTGTAGTCCAAGAAAGAAGTTAAGCTTTCCCATCATACTCATCTCAAATTCTCCTTGCATGAGATTGGAGAATTTCTCGCATAGATCTAGATTGGTTGATCCGAATATGATGTCATCCACATATATCTGGACTATTAATATGTGGCCTTCGTGCTCCACTCTGAATAGGGTTTTGTCCACCTTCCCTTTGCAAAAACCATTTTCTCAAGAAACACAGACAATGTTTCATACCACGCTCTAGGTGCTTGCTTAAGTCCATAGAGGGCCTTTAACAGCTTATAGACTTTTTCTACTTTGACAAAACCTGGGGGTTACTCTACATAGACTTCTTCTTCTAGGATTCCATTTAGAAAAGCACTCTTTAAATCCATCTGATATACTTCAAAATCCTTGAATGCAGCATATGCGAGGAATAGTCTGATAGCCTCTAATCTTGCAACAGGTGCATAGGTTTCATCAAAATATATTCCTTCACACTGTGCATACCCTTTTGCTACAAGTCTGGCCTTATTCCTAACAACAGTTCTGTCTTCATCACTCTTATTTTTGTACACCCATTTGGTGCCAATAACTTTCTTGTGATCAGGTCTGTCTGTTAGTTCCCAAACTTTGTTTCTCTCCATTTGCTCCAATTCCTCTTGCATGGCATTTATCCAAGAGTAATCTGCTAGGGCTTGTTCTGTAGTTTTAGGTTCTATTTGTGACATAAAGCATGAGAACATAGCCATTCCTGCTGGTAGGGATGACTGTCTTGTCTTAACTCCATCAGTCAGCTTTCCGATGATTTGCTGGATTGGGTGATCTTTGAGCCACTTGGGGATGTCGTCCTCTTCTGGGTTTGTTCCCCCTGTTGGATTGCCTTGGTGGATTTCTGCATCATCTGGGTTCTGGTATGCAACTGGATCAGCTACCGTCTTGTCATCTGAAGGTTGGATCTGATCTTCAGGTGAGTCTTTATCAGCTACAGCTGGGTCTTCATCAGCGGCAACTGGATCAGATAGGTTCGGTGATCCTCTCTGATCTGCAGTTGGGTCTTCAGCAGCTGCAGATGGGTCATCAGGCTGGTCTGCAGGTGAGTCCACCATTCCAGTGTCATGTACAATGACTTCTTAAAGGGTCGCTGACTTGAGCTTGTTCTCAATTAGCTCAACTTGCTTCCTGTACTCAACGGTAGATTTATCAAAAACAACATGGGGTGTTTCCTCCACAACTAGGGTTCTTTTATTAAAAACTCTATATGCCTTGCTTCTTTGTGAATATCCCATAAAGAGATCGTCATCAGTTTTAGCATCAAAGGCATTTAGTTGTGGTTTACTGTTGTTGTGGATGAAACACTTACAACCAAAAACATGAAAGTAAGCAACAGTAGGAGTTCTATTATTCCAAACCTCATAGGGAGTTTTGCCATGTCTCCCTACTATCATGCTCCTGCTCTGAGTGTGACAGGCTGTGTTAACAGCTTTAGCCCAGAACCTTTTGGGCAGGTCCGCTTCTGCAATCATGGACCTTGCTGCTTCCTTTAGGGTTCTGTTTCTTCTTTCAGCAACACCATTCTGTTGGGGAGTCCTGGCTGCAGAGAGCTCATGCTGGATCCCATTCTGATCGCTGTAATCAGTTATCGCCTTGTTGAGAAACTCTCCTCCTCTATCTGATCTGATCTTGATAATGGATAGAGATTTCTCATTCTGGATTCTTCTCAGCAGCTCAGGTAGCTTGGTCAAGGTTTCACTTTTCTTATATAGGAATATAATCCAAGTGTACCTTGAATAATCATCTACTATTACAAGTGCATGCTTTCGGCCGCTCAGAGTCCTTGGCTTGATAGGACCAAATAGATCCATGTGGAGTAGATCTAAGATCCTTGTTGTGAGAGTTGTAGGCTGGACTGGCTTGAACGATGCTCTGTTCTGCTTTCCTTTCTGACATGCATCACAAAGCGCTTCCTTCTTGAATGCTTCATTTGGAAGTCCTCTGACCAGCTTCTGAGAACTAATCTTGTTGATGGCTTTGAAGTTCAGGTGACATAGTCTCTTGTGCCACAACCATCCATTCTCAGCTACTGTCTTGGATAGAAAACAGGAGTTAGGTGTTCCTGTGTTCCAATCAATCATATATACATCTCTCATTCTGAAACCTTGTAGCTTTACTTCTCCACATAAGATGTCTATCACCATACATTTCCAGATGGTGAAGACTACTAGGTTCTTCTCGTCACAGAACTGGCTTATGCTCAGGAGGTTGTACATGAGCCCTTTGATATAATGAACTTTGGATATCACAATATTTCCTCGGTGCAGCTCTCCAAAGCCTTTTGTTTGTCCTCTAGAGCTATCTCCAAAGGTTACATCGGGACCTCTTTCTTTGGTGTATTTGGACAGCATCTTCTTGTTCCCGGTCATATGCCTCGAGCATCCAGAATCTACAAACCATTCTTCACCTCCAAAATTTGAGCTTGTGGAGATGTGGTTGTAGTCCTTCCACCTTTTCTGCAATCAGACAAGCAGAGATTTAGGTACCCAAATCTGTGTGGGTCCTTTGGGGTTAGCTGGTTTCCTGGAGAATTGATTTCTCCTTGGATTGTGAAAGTAGTTATTATTGTTATAACCCTCATAAGGTGTGTAAGGTCGAGGTCTGAATCTCCTGTTGGGATTGTATACTGGATATTCCTCAAAATTTTGATAGTGTGGGCCATTTCTAAATCTTGGCTGAGACCATTTATTGAATCTTTGAGGTCTCCACACTTGTTCATTTTGTAAATTGGAATAACCTTGTGATTTCCATCTGCCCCTCCCATTTTGAAATCTATTTTTAGGGAGTTGTTGGTAATAGTGGGCATGTTGTCTGGGCTGCTGCTTTTGCCTGGGTCATTGCCTAGTCGCCTGTCTAGGTGGCTGCCTTGTGTAACCTGACTGCAGCCTAGACATGTGACTTGGCTGTTGCTTGTTTTTAAATATCGGTTTATATGTAGGCTCAACAGTCGAGACAATTGTTTCACCCTTGATAAACTTTCTTTTAGAACTAGAGGGAGTGTGAGGATCATATCCAAGGCCTGATTTGGAATATAGTGGCCTTTTATTGGTACACAATTCTTCCAGGGTTGAAGACGCCTTCAGGGAGGTTATTTCCTGCGCCCGAGTCTTATTTACCTGTGACAGCTTAGTAAACTCAGCTTTGGCATGAGCAAGTGCAGCTGATTTTTCTTTAAGTAAAATGGTTAGTCTGTTTATCTCAGTTGTGTTAACATCAGCCTGGTTTTTAAAGTCAGCTGCAGTTATCTCAACCTTATTCAGATCTAGGCTGAGTTTTTCGAAATCATTTTTCAGCTGCCTATTCTCATCTTGCAGCTGAGTCTTCTCTGCTGATACAGTTTGGTGTGCAGATTTGAGTGTTTCAAAATCTTTAAATAACTGATTTACCGATTCATGCAGATCCATATCTTGTGACATGGCTGAGCTATTATTTGAACCGGTGGGTTTAGAAGTTACCTCTTCATCAGTTAGGTTTGCCATCAGGCAGTCATACTCTTCATCTTCATCAGAAAAGAATCCGCTGCTTGATTCGACATGCTCCTGGTCTTCTCCGATGAGGGCCTTTCTTCTATCTTCTTTTCTGCCCACCTCCTTCTTGGTTTCGTCCTTTTTGAGCTCAGGACAGTCCATTTGGATGTGTCCGGTCTTGTGACAGTTGTAGCACTCTACTTTCCAGCTTCCAGCTTTCTGGTTTCTTCTTGGATTCTCCTTATAATTTTTCTTGTATTTGGAGTAGTTCTTTCTAAAGTTGCTGAACCTTTGCATTATAAACGCCATTTCTTCCTCAAAATCTAATGGATTTGGAGGCTTCACATCAGATAGGCTCTTGGCAGGGGACTCGGCTACAAATGCTATTCCCTTCTCTGCAGGCTCAGTTGAGGATGAACTTGGAAGCTCGAACTCATAAGCCTTCAGATCAGAGAACAGCTCTTGAATTTTTATTTTATTCAGGTCCTTGGACTCTCTCATGGACACGGCCTTCATGCTCCATTCAGGGTTGAGAGATCTGAGAACCTTCAGTGCCATTTCCCTGTTGCCATAGGTTTTGCCGAGGGAGTTAATCTCATTAATAATCTCAGTGAACCTTGTGTCCACTTGATCTATAGATTCGCCGTTCTTCATTTTGAAATTGTCAAACTTTTGAATGGCGATTGACAATTTATTTTTTTTTATTAGCTCCGTTCCCTCACACATTAAAGCTAATGTGTCCCAGATTTCCTTGGCATTCTTGCAGTTCTTGATCTTGACCATGGTGGATTTGTCAAGAGTATGATATAATACATCTCTGGCCCGGTTATCAAGATTGGCCAGTTTTCTTTCTTCGGGAGTCAGCTCTGTCCTCTTCTTAGGAATCTTCTCTGGCTTCCCTGCTACGATCTCCTCTGCTGTGTTGTCCTTCTCGAAGATGAATTGACCATCCTCTATGATGCACCACATGTCGTCATGAATCGAAGATAAGTGTGCCTGCATCCTTATCTTCCACAGATCATCCTCATCAACTGAAAACACAGGGAGTCTAGAATGCATGTGTTCCATTATAAAATGAGAGTGAAGATATATATCTGATATAGATATGGTTCTTGAAATAAATCAACCAACCTCTCTGATACCACTTGTAGGTCACAAGTCGTCAAGGTACAAGTCTAGAGGGGGGGGTGAATAGACTTGTAGAAACTCTTAAACTCTTTTTCACGAAGAGTGAGTTTCTTCAGCTGATAGGTAAATAAATGACTTGGAGTCGTTTGTTCTTTAATATATGCGGAAGTCAGCTGATGACGAATAGAAAGCAACTAATGAAACACTTAACAATGAATGCAGCAGTTAAAGTATGATGCAATAAAACAGTAAAGAACGCAGGCGATTATAGTGGTCTCAGAGGTGGGGTAATCCTCTACTAATCCACTTTTCTCCAAACCAGTTGGAGATGAATTCACTATAATTCTCAACCAGTGATAAATATTACAGTGATTCAAACAAAACTACAACAGCTTCCAACCAGTGGAAATCCGTGCCGTTGTACCACACTTGACTGTCTTGCACCTCTTGATCCTCGATCCTCGGATGCCTTTACAGTCTCTAACTTCAACCAGTGAAGTACCCCGAACTCAGGATTATAGACAAGAGTTTTTGTCTTCTCCAACTAAGAGCTTCTTTAAGTATGAACTTTTAGAACCGCTCTTTTCACGATGCTATAGATTGCTTTTTGATTGCTTCTCGATGCTTTGATTGCTTGAAAGTATGTTCGCACCGGTGATCGCTCAGTTTCAAATCTTCGGATATATATAGGTCACGATCTCTGAGCTTTTTTCTTGTAGCCATTGCAAATCTTTTGAACAAATCCGTCCGTTGGAGGGAGACTTCTTTGTTTAATCTTTCTGAACGTTGCAAGGCTGGATTCCCATTATTTTATTCTATCTTCCGACCGTTGTGAAGACTCTGCATGTGATGCGCCGAATCTTTTGATTATAAAACGTTTAAAGTCTTCAAGGTGGGTCTGGATAGCTTTTTTAATTCATATCTCTTGTGGGAATCACTCCAATTTGTCTCTTCACGTTGCATGTGACTTTCCGTAATACATGTGACTTTTCAACGCATGCTGACGTGGACTTGGAGTACCTGGTTGACTTCGACTAGGCTGATGAGCAGTTAACATCTCTGCAGTCTGGACCTCTCTGATGTTCACTGCTTGTGACTTATCTGATCAGGTGACTTGTCTGAGGTACCTTGGCTGCAGTCTGGTCAAACTTCTCTGATAAAATGTGTTGACCAGAACTACTCTGACTCGACTCGACTGATCCTCTCTGATGAACTTAGTTGTACTCAATACTTAGCCGATTTTAGCCTAACTAATTTTTGGCCTACAGAAGATACTCATTTGGTTCTTCTTTACATTTTGCCAAGTTTTATACTTAACATTTTTGGCCTATGGAAGATACTCATTTGGCTCTTCCTTACATTTTTGCCAAGTAATAAACATTGATTTTATATTAATGACATCATCAAAATCTAACAAGTATTCCTAACACTATGCACATACGCCACCCCGTAACAATTCTAGTGGGAATTAATTCATTATTATCAATTTGAATAACCGTTATCCCACCCTTCTTTGAGACAACTAGAACCGGACTTACCCACTTGCTATCAAAAATAGGAATGATCATACCTGCGTCGAGGAGTTTTAAAACCTCGACTTTTACCACTTCTTTCATATTTGGATTTAAACGACGTTGATGCTCCACAGAGGGTTTGTAGTCTTCCTCCATCAAAATCCTACGCATACAAATGGACGGGCTGATTCCCTTGATATCCGCAATAGACCATCCAAGGGCATATTGGTACTCCCTCAATACTCTCAATAATTTCTCCTCTTGATCACCCGCCAAAGTGGCAGAAAGAATGACAGGCAGGGAATCGTCGGGCCCCAAAAATGCGTATTTCAAATGATTCGGTAGCTGCTTGAGCTCTAGCTTTGGGGGCTTCTCAATTGATGGGACGGGTTGAGTTGGTGAACTTCCGAGCTCCTCACATGGTCTACGAGTAAAAAATGGTTGTGACGCATCCATGTGCCGTAAATAGGCTACATGATCTGAATTCAGTTCGGTAGCGGACCCGATAAAACAGACTCCAGTGGATCTGATGGATAGCTCTCATGAAAAGCTCTTCTTACACACGAGACAATGACGTCAATTTGAAAGCAATTCTTGACATCACTAGGATGTTACATGGATCGAAATATATTGAAAGTAACTTGCTCCTTTTGAACTCATAGAGTGAGCTTCCCCTTTTCCACATCAATTAGAGTTCTGCCGGTTGCTAAGAATGGTCTTCCCAAGATAATTGGGATGTCATGGTCCTCCACCATATCAAGCACAATAAAATCAGCAGGAAAGATGAATTTATCGACCTTGACCAGGACGTCTTCTATTACCCCCCTTGGATACTTGATGGATCTGTCAGCTAGTTACAAAGAGACCATAGTCGGCTTGGCCTCCCCAATACCTAGCTTCTTAAAAATGGAAAGGGGAATAAGATTAATGCTGGCTCCGAGATCACATAAGGCTCTATCAAAGGACGAATTTCCAATAGTGCATGGTATAGTGAAACTTCCCGGATCCCTCAATTTAGGCGGGAGATTTTTCTGTAAAATAGCATTGCACTCTTCAGTCAATGCCACTGTCTCATACTCTTCGAGCTTCCTTTTGTTAGATAAGATCTCCTCCATAAACTTCACATAGCTCCGCATTTGTTCTAAGGCGTCGGCGAATGGAATATTGATATGTAATTTCTTGAAGACGTCAAGAAACTTGGAGAATTGCTTGTCCATTTTTTACTTTTGCAGGTGTTGTGGGAATGGGATTGGTGGTGTAGGATGAGTGGTCGAGACTGATTTTGACTTGGGCTCGTCGTCCTTCATTTTCTCAACAGGACTGCTCTTTTCCTTGCTACTCTTGGGCTGCTCTTGTAGCTCCTTTCAACTTCGTAGCTCGATAGCTTGCACATTTTCCTTGGGGTTCATCTAGGTAGTGCTTGGTAATACACCTTGAGGTCGAGACGATAATAAATTCGCGATCTGCCCCATTTGGACTTCCAAATTCCGAATGAGCATCCTTGAATAACGATGGCCAGTAGAAACCCGACTGCAAAACTTTTGTCGCTGTCCTATTGCCACCAAAATGCCCGCCGTAAGGTGATGCATGACATTGACTCAACACGCTGTGAATTTCCTCGTCCAGAATACATCTACGAATAATTCAATCAGGACGTCTTTTAAAAGAAAAGGGTCATCCCACAAGTAATACTTTGCGTCTGAAATCAGCTTCTTCTTTTGATGACGCGAGAGATCAATCGGAATTATTTTGCTTGCAAGATAGTTCACTAGGTCACCGTACCAAGGTGCTTGTTGTGAATCCACCTTGTAGGGTTGTTCATCGGGGAAGTTTTCCACAATTGGTGGATGACTCTCCACCTTCTCGAGGGGATCTTCTAAGCGTGAAAGGTGATCGGCAATGACATTCTCGGTCCCCTTCTTGTATGAATTCTTGTAGGAGAAGTACCCACCTAATCAACCTTGGTTTAGCATCCTTCTTCTCCAAAAGGTATTTGATCGCCGAATGGTCAGTCCACACGACTACTTTTGTTCCCAATAAATAAGCCTGGAATTTATCAAAAGCAAAAATCACGGCTAATAATTCTTTTTCTGTCGTGGCATAATTTCTCTGGGCGTCGTCAAGAGTTTGGCTTGCATAATACACGACTTGAAATACTTTCCCTTGTCGCTGTCCCAAAACAGCCCCAAAGGCAAAATCGCTAGCATCACACATCAACTCGAATGGAAGGCTCCAGTCTGGAGTGACTATGACAGGAGCGGTGCTTAGAGCCTTCTTCAAGAGGTCGAAGCTTTCTTTACAAGACTCATCAAAATCAAATGGGACATCTTTCATGAGCAGATTACACAAGGGCTTTGTGATCTTCGAGAAATCTTTAATAAAACGATAGTAAAAACCGGTATGTCCCAAAAAACTCCTCACCCCCTTTACAGAAGTAGGCGGAGGCATCTTCTCAATTGTTTCAATTTTAGCACGGTCGACTTCAATCCCATGGGCATATATGCAAGGCCTAGTACAATGCCCTCCTGGGCCATAAAATGGCATTTCTCCCAATTCAATACCAGATTTATTTCTTCGCATCTTTTGACTTTCTGCAAATTCTGCAAACATAAATCAAACGAATCACCGAAAATAGAAAAATCGTCCATAAAAATTTCAATACAATGCTCTACCATGTCAGATAAAATAGCCATCATACACCTTTGAAAAGTGGCCTGCGCATTACATAAACTAAAAGGCATGCGCCTATAAGCGAAAATGCCATAAGGACATGTAAACGTCGTCTTTTCTTGGTCTTCTGGGGCTATAAAAATATGATTATACCCAGAATAACCATCAAGAAAATAGTAAAAATCATGTCCATCTAATCTATCCAACATTTGATCAATAAACAGTAAAGGAAAGTGGTCTTTTCTAGTGGCTTTATTTAATTTTCTATAATCTATGCACATACGCCACCCCGTAACAATTCTAGTGGGAATTAATTCATTATTATCATTTTGAATAACCGTTATCTCACCCTTCTTTGAGACAACTAGAACCGGACTTACCCACTTGCTATCAAAAATAGGAAAGATCATACCTGCGTCGAGGAGTTTTAAAACCTCGACTTTTACCACTTCTTTCATATTTGGATTTAAACGACGTTGATGCTCCACAGAGGGTTTGTAGTCTTCCTCCATCAAAATTCTATGCATACAAATGGACGGTCTGATTCCCTTGATATCCGCAATAGACCATCCAAGGGCAGATTTGTACTCCCTCAATACTCTAAATAATTTCTCCTCTTGATCACCCGCCAAAGTGGCAGAAAGAATGACAGGCAGGGAATCGTCGGGCCCCAAAAATGCGTATTTCAAATGATTCGGTAGCTGCTTGAGCTCTAGCTTTGGGGGCTTCTCAATTGATGGGATGGGTCGAGTTGGTGAACCTCCGAGCTCCTCACATGGTCTACGAGTAAAAAATGGTAGTGACGCATCCATGTGCCGTAAATAGGCTACATGATATGAATTCAGTTCGGTAGCGGACCGAGAAAACAGACTCCAGTGGATCTGATGGATAGCTCTCCTAAAAAGCTCTTCTTACACGCGAGACAATGACGTCAATTTGAAAGCAATTCTTGACATCACTGGGATGTTACATGGATCGAAATATATTAAAAGTAACTTGCTCCTCTTGAACTCGTAGAGTGAGCTTCCCTTTTTCCACATTAATTAGAGTTCTGCCGGTTGCTAAGAATGGTCTTCCGAAGATAATTGGGATGTCATGGTCCTCCACCATATCAAGCACAATAAAATCAGCAGGAAAGATGAATTTATCGACCTTGACCATGACGTCTTCTATTACCCCCCTTGGATACTTGATGGATTTGTCAGCTAGTTACAAAGAGACCATAGTCGGCTTGGCCTCCCCAATACCTAGCTTCTTAAAAATGGAAAGGGGAATAAGATTAATGCTGGCTCTGAGATCACATAAGGCTCTATCAAAGGACGAATTTCCAATAGTGCATGGTATAGTGAAACTTCCCGGATCCCTCAATTTAGGTGGGAGATTTTTCTGTAAAATAGCGTTGCACTCTTCAGTCAATGCCACTGTCTCATACTCTTCGAGCTTCCTTTTGTTAGATAAGATCTCCTCCATAAACTTCACATAGCTCCGCATTTGTTCTAAGGCGTCGGCGAAAGGAATATTGATATGTAATTTCTTGAAGACGTCAAGAAACTTGGAGAATTGCTTGTCCATTTTTTACTTTTGCAGGCGTTGTGGGAATGGGATTGGTGGTGTAGGATGAGTGGTCGAGACTGATTTTGACTTGGGCTCGTCGTCCTTCGTTTTCTCAACAGGACTGCTCTTTTCCTTGCTACTCTTGGGCTGCTCTTGTAGCTCCTTTCAACTTCGTAGCTCGATAGCTTGCACATTTTCCTTGGGGTTCATCTCGGTAGTGCTTGATAATACACCTTGAGGTCGAGACGATAATAAATTCGCGATCTGCCCCATTTGGACTTCCAAGTTCCGAATGAGCATCCTTGAATAACGATGGCCAGTAGAAACCCGACTGCAAAACTTTTGCCGCTGTCCTATTGCCACCAAAATGCCCGCCGTAAGGTGATGCATGACAATGACTCAACACGCTGTGAATTTCCTCGTCCATAACACATCTACGAATAATTCGATCAGGACGTCTTTTAAAAAAAAAGGGTCATCCCACAAGTAATACTTTGCGTCTGAAATCAGCTTCTTCTTTTGATGACGCGAGAGATCAATCGGAATTATTTTGCTTGCAAGATAGTTCACTAGGTCACCGTACCAAGGTGCTTGTTGTGAATCCACCTTGTAGGGCTGTTCATCGGGGAAGTTATCCACAATTGGTGGATGACTCTCCGCCTTCTCGAGGGGATCTTCTAAGCGTGAAAGGTGATCGGCAATGACATTCTTGGTCCCCTTCTTGTGTGAATTCTTGTAGGAGAAGTACCCACCTAATCAACCTTGGTTTAGCATCCTTCTTCTCCAAAAGGTATTTGATCGCCGAATGGTCAGTCCACACGACTACTTTTGTTCCCAATAAATAAGCCCGGAATTTATCAAAAGCAAAAATCACGGCTAATAATAATTTTTTTTCTGTCGAGGCATAATTTCTCTGGGCGTCGTCAAGATTTTGGCTTGCATAATACACGACTTGAAATACTTTCCCTTGTCGCTGTCCCAAAACAGCCCCAAAGGCAAAATCGCTAGCATCACACATCAACTCGAATGGAAGGCTCCAGTCTGGAGCGACTATGACAGGAGCGGTGCTTAGAGCCTTCTTCAAGAGGTCGAAGCTTTCTTTACAAGACTCATCAAAATCAAATGGGACATCTTTCATGAGCAGATTACACAAGGGCTTTGTGATCTTCGAGAAATCTTTAATAAAACGATAGTAAAAATCGGTATGTCCCAAAAAACTCCTCACCCCCTTTACAATTGGGGGCATCTTCTCAATTGTTTCAATTTTAGCACGGTCGACTTCAATCCCATGGGCATATATGCAAGGCCTAGTACAGTGCCCTTCTGGACCATAAAATGGCATTTCTCCCAATTCAATACCAGATTTGTTTCTTCGCATCTTTTTAGGACTTTCTACAAATTCTGCAAACATAAATCAAACGAATCACCGAAAATAGAAAAATCGTCCATAAAAATTTCAATACAATGCTCTACCATGTCAGATAAAATAGCCATCATACACCTTTGAAAAGTGGCCGGCGCATTACATAAACCAAAAGGCATGCGCCTATAAGCGAAAATGCCATAAGGACATGTAAACGTCGTCTTTTCTTGGGCTTCTGGGGCTATATAAATATGATTATACCCAGAATAACCATCAAGAAAATAGTAAAAATCATGTCCGTCTAATCTATCCAACATTTGATTAATAAACAGTAAAGGAAAGTGGTCTTGTCTAGTGGCTTTATTTAATTTTCTATAATCTATGCACATACGCCACCCCGTAACAATTCTAGTGGGAATTAATTCATTATTATCATTTTGAATAACCGTTATCCCACCCTTCTTTGAGACAACTAGAACCGGACTTACCCACTTGCTATCAAAAATAGGAAAGATCATACCTGCGTCGAGGAGTTTTAAAACCTCGGCTTTTACCACTTCTTTCATATTTGGATTTAAACGACGTTGATGCTCCACAGAGGGTTTGTAGTCTTCCTCCATCAAAATCCTATGCATACAAATGGACGGTCTGATTCCCTTGATATCCGCAATAGACCATCCAAGGGAAGATTTGTACTCCCTCAATACTCTCAATAATTTCTCCTCTTGATCACCCGCCAAAGTGGCAGAAAGAATGACAGGCAGGGAATCGTCGGGCCCCAAAAATGCGTATTTCAAATGATTCGGTAGCTACTTGAGCTCTAGCTTTGGGGGCTTCTCAATTGATGGGACGGGTCGAGTTGGTGAACTTCCGAGCTCCTCACATGGTCTACGAGTAAAAAATGGTAGTGACGCATCCATGTGCAGTAAATAGGCTACATTATCTGAATTCAGTTCGGTAGCGGACCCGATAAAACAGACTCCAGTGGATCTGATGGATAGCTCTCCTGAAAAGCTCTTCTTACACACGAGTCAATGACGTCAATTTGAAAGCAATTCTCGACATCACTAGGATGTTACATGGATCGAAATATATTGAATGTAACTTGCTCCTCTTGAACTCGTAGAGTGAGCTTCCCTTTTTCCACATCAATTAGAGTTCGGCTGGTTGCTAAGAATGGTCTTCCCAAGATAATTGGGATGTCATGGTCCTCCTCCATATCAAGCACAATAAAATCGGCAGGAAAGATGAATTTATCGACCTTGACCAGGACGTCTTCTATTACCCCCCTCAGATACTTGATGGATCTGTCAGCTTGTTGCAAAGAGACCGTAGTCGGCTTGGCCTCCCCAATACCTAGCTTCTTAAAAATGGAAAGGGGCATAAGATTAATGCTGGCTCCGAGATCACATAAGGCTCTATCAAAGGACGAATTTCCAATAGTGCATGGTATAGTGAAACTTCCCGGATCCCTCAATTTAGGCGGGAGCTTTTTATGTAAAATAGCATTGCACTCTTCAGTCAATGCCACTGTCTCATACTCTTCGAGCTTCCTTTTGTTATATAAGATCTCCTCCATAAACTTCACATAGCTCCGCATTTGTTCTAAGGCGTCGGCAAATGGAATATTGATATGTAATTTCTTGAAGACGTCAAGAAACTTGGAGAATTGCTTATCCATTTTTTGCTTTTGCAGACGTTGTGGGAATGGGATTGGTGGTGTAGGATGAGTGGTCGAGACTGATTTTGACTTGGGCTCGTCGTCTTTCGTTTTCTCAAGAGGACTGCTCTTTTCCTTGCTACTCTTGGGCTGCTCGTGTAGCTCCTTTCAACTTCGTTGCTCAGTAGCTTGCACAATTTCCTTGGGGTTCATATCGGTAGTGCTTGGTAATACACCTTGAGGTCGAGACGATCATAAATTCGTGATGTGCCCCATTTGGACTTCCATGTTCCGAATAGAAGCGGAATGATTTTGTAGAGCAGTCTCCATGCGAGTCATGAATTGGCTCGTGTTAGCCGCCATTTGAGCAAGAGCATCTTGCAAAGAGACCTTCGGTGGTTGAGGGGGCTGCTAAGGGGGCTTAGTGAATTGAGCTTGCGGAGGTTTATTTAAAGCTTGCCCGTTCATCCACGAAAGATTGGGATGATTTCGCCACCCTTGGTTGTAAGTGTTGGAATACGGATTGTTCTGACGATTTCCATTTCCCACAAATTGAGCTTGCTCCATTTGAGATTGCTCGAAATGATTTCGGACTTGGCATTCAGCACTAGGATGAGGCTCGTTGCACCAATTACATGTTTCCATGGTATTGGTAGAAGGGGTATGTGAAAAAGATTGCAATTGTTGAGTTAACGCTGCAACTTGGGCTGATAGTGTAGAGATTGGATCATTGTCTGAAATTCCCATAACTCTCTTCGGATTAACACATTCTGAAGGCCACTGATAAGCATTTTCCGCCATAGCTTCTAATAAAGAATGAGCTTCAGCCATCGTCTTGCCCATTAAAGCGCCTCCAGCGCCTGCATCAACAAAAGTGCGTGTAGAAGCATTTAGTCCATTGTATAAAGTCTGAATCTGCAGCCAATCCGGTAGACCATGATGTGGGCATCTCCTTAGAAAATTCTAGTATCGCTCCCATGCTTCATGAAGCGATTCCATTTCAAATTGCCCGAAAGTAGTAATTTCATTTTGAAGTCTCGCTGTCTTCGCCGGCGGAACGAATTTAGCCAAAAACGCTTGTGCTAACTCTGTCCAAGTCGTAATAGAGCCCAGCGGGAGTGAATTCAACCAAAACTTGGCTTTGTCCCTTAGAGAGAATGGAAAAAGCCGTAGACGAATGGCGTCATCAAAAACTCCATTATTCTTGAATGTATCGCATATCTCGAGAAAGGATGCAATATGAGCATTAGGATTATCATTCGCCAGTCCATAAAATTGGCTCGCTTGCACCATTTGGATGATAGCCGGCTTAATCTCGAAATTGTTCGCTTGAAGGGTTGGACGCCGAATCCCCGAAAAATTCGCATTGATTTGTGGCAGTGCATAATTACGGAGTGCCAATGCCGGTTGAGCTTGCCGAAAAGGGTTGTCAACCCCTTGATTTCTGGTGTTGTCGCCCATGGTATCCGTAGTTAACAACTCACGTCTTTCCTTCCTATTTTTTTGCAAAGTGCGTTCGAGTTCGGTATCTAAAGGGATTAGACCTTCGTTACCAAATTTTCTCATGCACTAAGCGAACTCCTGAAAGGAAAACAAATAAAAACAAATTTATACAAAAATAAAATAATGTTCAAATTAAGACTAAAAATACTGAAAATTGATATTAGTAAAAACAACTAGTCCCGGAAATGGCGCCAAAAACTTATTACGTATTTTTGTGAATGCAAGTGCACGTTGTCGTAATCAGGTAATAAAGTGATGAGAAAGATATCGTTCCCTCGAGGACTGACGTACTAATTACCAATTTATTCGTATTCTTAATTTTATTTGAACGACCGAATTTTGTGGTTGAAGAATTATTAAAAATTAAACAATGCGATAAACTAGAAACAAATAACAAAATCAATAATCTGAAGAAAAGAGATCAAATAAGAGAAGAATCTAGGATTGAGACTTTGCCTTGATTAATGTGAATTAATCTTGATTTATATAATTTATGTAATTTCCCAATTTATTGAAAGCGAAGATTCTAATATAATCTAATGCCTCTCCCGAGGTCAGAAGAATTTCCTAAGGTAAATAATTCACTCTATTCCTAGGTGAGTTAATTCAACAATAGTCAAACAGTTCGAAAATCTTCAAACGAGCTTCGCAATTCCTATGAGTATATTCTTATGTCACAAGACAAAACGGTTTTCACCCAATTCTCACTACTAACTCTCCTCTCCCGATTCAAGTTATGTAATTATAACAATTCAATTATAGGCCACACAATTGAAAGCATTAAGAACAATTGGGAAAACTCAATACAAAAGGGAAATATATTAATAACCACTACTAGGAAAATAGGATTCAACATCGCCCAATTTACATCGGTTTTTAAGAAAAACGATATAAAAAAAAAGACGGTGGTGTAATTGTAATTTTTTCAAACGTTAACATCGGTTCTTCTAAGAACCGATGTGAATTTCAGTTTTTTAACATCGGTTTTGTACAAACCGATGTGAATATCAGTAGTTTAACATCAGTTTTTTAGAAACCGATGTGAATAGTAGTAGTTTAACATCGGTTTTGTTAGAAACCGATGTGAATAGAAGTAGTTTAACATCGGTTTTAATGTGTAACCGATGTGGAACGTTTATATTTTTTTCCAACCCTACGCAAGCAGGTCTTCTCCTTTCATTTGTCTTCAACGCTCAACGAACCTTCCCCTTTCATCTTTCTTCTCCAAGAAAACGATAATTATTGTTCCTTCATCATCCCTAATCTCAATCGCTCTACATCATCCATCATCCCCGTTTCATCAATCCCTCAAAGGTGAAACCTCCCGGCAGCCAAATTTAGGGATAAACGCGGTGAGAACATGTTACGCCGTTTTAGTGTAAAGACCTAGGGTGTTTTTGGTCGTCGTCTCCGATTAACCACACTAGAAAGAGAGCCGCAAGTTCCCCAACAAGCGAACAGCAGATATCGCCGGCAGTCGTATTCTCCAGAGGTAACTCAATCCTTTGTACTTTTCGTTGCACTTTTGATTCTATGGTCTGGTTTTCCTTCTTTGTTTTTGTGTGCATGAATTTGAAGCTTGGCGAATGGTTTTTTTTGAACACTTAAAAATTCGTATCGGGGAGTCACTTCAAGCTCTCTTGCGAATTAGCCTGCTTTCCTAAGAGCATTCTTATGCCTTCTATTGCTAGTTTGATAGTACCTGGCCGGCCTGAACCCTTTTTCTTTATCCCTGATCGCCCAAAGCTCTTTTTGAAATTGAAAGTAGGATACGGTAAGTTCGTACTGGTTCAACTAGATAGAAAGGATCTTCGCTCCCCTGACTTAACCGGCGTCACCAACCCATTTCAGACTGTTTTTTAACCCGTTTCTAGTCCGAGAAGGGGAAAACTTATAAAAGTGTAAATCATGTTTTTACCTTTAAAAGTAGTGCTCGCGCACGTCGTAACTCTTAAAAACGAAGAAGTTATGGTCTATCAAAAGATATGCTGAAAATATATATTTTTACACTATTGATAGCTTTTAGTTTATGCTGAAAATTAACTTCAAAGTCATTTTTGGACGCCTTAACATCGGAATTAACTGAAACGGACGAAATAAAAGTTGTAATGTTTTATATATACATATTAGTCAAGTCGGATACTTTTCAAAATGTTTTATACTTGTTTAGTCGCTAAAAGTGTATATTACGACTATTGATAGTCAACATCGACAAAACTATATTTTACCAACTAAATCTTTATACAAACATGTACGGCGATATAACATTTTATAAAATGCATACATAACATATCATTGTTGTGCAACCCAAAGGCCAAAACAAACATAATACCATAATAGTTACATTCTTGCGGAATCTTACTAGTTACATTCTTGTTAGATGTTACTTTCGTTTTGAATATCTTCTCGTCATTTGGTTTTGAAACTATTTTGTTTGTCCAAATTGATCTAACAGTCTTAAAATGGATCGAGTTTGGATGAAAGCTAGTCGAATAAGTGTTGAATATGAGAATGGAGTTGAACAATTTCTAGAATTTGCACAAAAACATCGACCAGAACCCGATCAAAAGTATTATTGTCCTTGTATCAATTGTGTGAATGGAAGAAGACATGAAGTTGGCAAGATTCGAGAACATCTTCTTTGTGATGGAATTAACAAGAATTATAAAATATGGACATGGCATGGTGAATTGATGGACTTTTCAAGTGAGCACTCGAAAGACACTCATGACATTGATGTGGATACATATGATCGAGTTGAAGACATGATTCGTGATGTTGGACAAGAATCTTTTCAACGAGCACATGTGTATGATACATTGAAAAGTGATTCAGAGATACCTTTGTGGCCGGGATGTAAACTCTTTACACGGTTGTCAGCAGTGTTAAAACTGGTTAATCTGAAGGCAAGAAATGGATGGAGTGATAAAAGCTTTACCGAATTGCTTGAACTGTTGACGGAGATGCTTCCAGAAAATAACACATTACCGAATCGTAATTATGAGGCAAAGAAGATATTGTGTCCGATGGGAATGGAGTACAAGAAAATACACGCATGCCCCAATGATTGCATATTATATAGAAAAGAGTTTGAAACATTGCATAAGTGTAATATCCGCAATTTTCGATTTTCGGTAAATTTCTTTTTTTTTGGTCGGAGTCTGTTTTGACGACTCTCTCATGACCGTTTCGTCATTCGGAGAATATTTAATTCTGCACTTTTGTCATCCGAGTTCGTTTCGGTGCTGCTTTGTTGAGTTCCGTGCTTTTTAGCGACTTTTCCGCGCTTGAGTTCGGTTCTTGCGAATCTCGTTTGAAATTGTCGTTTGGGGTTTTTCGTAAGTTCATTTAACGTTGTTATACGTGTTGTGAGCTTCGGTTTGATTATTCGTTGTCGTATGGTGATTTTCGGGCAGTTGGGCCATTTTCGTAATTTCCCAAAGTTTGGGGTAATTACCTTCCGTTGTCGAATTTCGAGCCTTCGGGTGGTCGGAATCGTGTGTTCTACTAGCTCTTAGATTCGTCTTTGTGAGTACTTCGTAACCGTATCTTCGGTTCGTATTCGTGCTCGGGTTTCGGTGTCGTTTTGTTGAATTCGGGATTACTAAACGACTTTTCTAAGTATGAGTTCGACTTTGTTAGATCACCATTAATTTTTGGTGACTCCAAAAATTATAAATCTTTGCAATATTATAGAACATCGAGTTAGCTTTCCAATGGTTCAAACGGTGAGTCAATCGGAGTCCTGACGAGAGAGTTATGGTCGTTTGGTTTTGGCGATCACTTCCAGAGCCTTTCGGCCGATAGGGGGTCGATAGGCTCTACCGCCGGCATTCTGTATGGGTATCGGTTGGGCCTATCGGCCGATAGGCTGGCCGATAGGTTCTGCTGTGTTTCACTATATTACACGGGATCGGGGAAGGTTTTCATTTTCCTCTCCTCTCTTTTCTTCCTCTCGTTCAGGCGATCCAGAGCAACTCTTGGGCGATTTTAACATTTTCGGACTTGAAGAAATCATCCACTTCGAGTTTTGTTGTAGATTATCGATTTCTTCTTGAATCATTCATCCTAATCCAAGGTAATCTTCTAAGAACCCATTTTTGGGAGATTTTGGGGATTTTGGGTATTTTGTTCGATTTCGTCCGTTTAATCCGATTTAACTTAGGATTTTGATGGATTGATGATTATTTAGATGTATTATATCATTTCCCTTGTTATTCCATGGTTGGATCGTATCGATTCGTTGTTTGAGTTGAGTTCTTGACCGACGCCTTGAAGGTGTCCGGTAAAATGTCTTATAGGGGTTTTCGGGCGTTCTACGATTATTCTTCCTCGTATGGTCGATGATTTATTGATTGTATGATGTTAGGGTCGTGTTTCTTGCGAAGAAACCGTGTTGAACCCTTTCGTTCGTTGTCGTCTTCCGTTTCGATAGCATTGGGCGTTTCGAAGCTTCCGGTTGAGCCGTGTTCGCGGAATACTTGCGTACCGATTTTGAGGCAAGTACCTTGTCCATACTTTTCTTGTTTCGCGGATATGATGATTGGTGATCGTCTTGGTTTGTTTGTTTGTTTGAAATGAGTTTTCAAAAGATTTGGTTAGCCTCGTTAAAGGCCTCTTTCAAAACCGTGTGTGTTTTGTGATTGGTGTGGTTCGAGAATAACTATGTGAATTCTATGTATATGCTTGGTGTTCATGTTGCACTTAGTATTGTGTGTGGACGTATATTATGTCATTTCGGTGCGTTGTGGATTGACGTGGTGTTTTGCTAAGTGTTTGATGCCTCTGGGCGAATTGTTTGAATATCCTTGATGTGATATGTTATTTGTGTGAATGTGTGGATATGGTTGAAGGTCTACGGTGGCACATGGCATGTGATCATGTGGCGAGGATGCAACAAGTGATTGATCCAACCGTGGAGCTCGAGATAATCTACGGTGGCACATGGCATGTGATCATGTGGCAGATGCAACAAGCGATTGATCCAACCGTGAGATGTGTGTGATTTGTTTCGCTAGCCGGCTCGGGAGGGTCCTTCGAGGCCTCGAGTGGGATGTCGGTGGTATCGTCCCGGTCTAGGCGATGCGCGTGCGTGATTATGTTTCGTTGATTTTTCGTCCGTTGAGGACACGTGATGTTGGGCTTTGACCACCTTAAATTATTGGTGGTTTCCTATTTGCGAAAACAAAACATTTGATGTGACCTATTGATTTTTGGAAAGAGAAGGATTTTATAATCCTAAATTGTTTTCTATTAAAACTCTCGACGGCATTTTAAACTGTTTTGTAAATTGTTTCCCTTATTTGCGATCTTTCAGTTTTGGAAATGTTTACCCAAACTCTTGCCTCGGGAAGTACTTTTCCTTACGTTTGAACCTTTGAGGATTTCGATTATTATTGTTCTTGGAACTTGTATTGTATGGCTCGTATTTTTGCACTTGTACTTGCACTAGCAAAACAAAGGAGTTTTGCTAACCCCCGAGTATTCGGGGTGGATGTCTATTTTGCATTCGGGTTTTGGAGCATAGCACGGGGTCGGCGCGAAGGATGATGAAAGATGAACGATACTAATCACACGAGGATCTGTTGACGTCGTTTTGGTCTAGTTGTATTTTCTTTTCCATTCAGTTGTCTTTTCCCCGTTGTACGGGAGTTTATTGTATTTTGACCCCTGCGTGGGTATGTGTTTGGAATTGAGTTGTATGTATTTGTTGAAAGACCAAATCGGTCTACTGAGTCATTTTAGCCTTAAAGGCGAGGTTTAGATGTTTGATTTTAGTTATCAGCCTGGTAGATCCTCGAGGAGAGGGTCTACGGCGTGTAATATCCCTGAGCGGATTTGGGGGTGTTACATAAATGGTATCAGAGCTTAGGTTGTGGAAACCTAGGCTGTCGGGTCAGTGGTGTCTGTTGGGTTTTGTCTTGTCGGATTTTGTCTGACTAAGTCGTGTCGCGACGCGTCATCTGAGTTTGTTGGTCGTGATTAGTATCGTGGGCGATCATCATCTTCGTGCGACCTGTGGCTGTAAGTCTCCCTTCTTTGTGTTGTGCCTCGTGTGTCACGAGCTATTTTATGATTATTTGATTAGTGACGGAATCCTCTTATGGATTTTGATTTCTTGATATGTGGTTATTTGACTCTCATATTTCGTTCATATGAGGAGTAGTGTTGCTCGATTGTGTATGTTGAACCGTATTTCTTTTATCCGCTGCGTGAGTTCTTTTGTAATGACTTTCGGTATTTTACCGACCGAGTTTTATTTCGAAAACCGATTCCCTTAACCGAGTTTTTGGCATTATGGCCTTGATCATTTTGGCGAAATTCTTATGACGGTATTTAGCATTTTGTAAATGGCTTCTGTGAGTTTTTGAAATATTACCGTCATCGGCCTTTTTGGCGTTTTTGTAAATGGTTTTTAGCCTGGTGAGTTCCGGCGCGGGACCCACGGCGCTATAATATTTTGTGTAATTACCTGAAATTTTTGGGCATTCTAGCCCATTGAATTATCTTTGTAAAACTTGAGTATCTTAGAAAATAAATTTCGAGACGTACTTCCAAAATGAATTATTTTCTCGTGGTACATCCAAGATGCCACGATATGTTTCAAAATTCTTCTACCGCGAGGACCCAAAATTTTTCACGAAAAGAAAGTGTCCTCATTTTTATCAAATGCGAGATGGTTCTCCAAAGTCTCGATAACGATGTTTCACGTTTGTACTTTTCTTGAAAGGTGATACTCAAGATCAACCGGCATTTTTCTAAATTATTTTCAAAAGGATGTTTTCATTTTAAAAACCTATCCATTCCTGTTTGAGGGCTGGATATGTATGTATGATGTTTGCTTTGTCGTTATGATGTTACTCCCGAGTATGATCGAATTGGTGGCATGAATGTCGAGGCGTTGCCACGCAATTGTTGTACTAGCCCTCTGTGAGAGGTGTGAACTGGTGTTTACTGTTTATCACCTCGTGGTGATTTGCGTGTTGTCGCACGAGTGTGGGTTGTTAAAGCTTGGATTTTTGTGCGTTTATGCAGATATGTGATTGTTTCATGATGTTTGTATTACGTGCTGGTTATCGTTCGGGCCATTGAGGTCGCCAAACGATACCGTCGTTGTTGTAGTGTTTTTGTGTGTATTACTTTACGATGGTAATCATTATATATAATATGTGTTATGATTCCTTGTTGTGCTGAGTTGGCATCTCCGGTATGTTGTTTTGCGGTGTTATGTTCCATTGTATTTAGCATTTGTATTTTCGGTATGCCGAGCCGAGGCATTTCAACCGTGATGTGCCGGGGGAATGTACGTGCAATTTGTCCTTCTCGTCAGTAACACATTTCGAGTGTGGACTCGAGGGACACCGAATTCAGTTTTGCGAATTGGCTACCGAGACTTTCGGAGTTCGCGCTTCAGCACAGATATCAGAATCGGCTTTGAGAGGCCTTTGAAGGATGTTTCTGTCGATTGCCTGCTGTGTCGTCTCCTTGATTTCGTTATTGTGAGTAGCGGGGACGACCTTCTTTTATAAGAGGTCGAATGTAATACCCGAATTGTTTTTGGACTTCTTCATTTCCTCTTTCTCAAGTCTATCGATTCGCTCGTGTCCGTTGATACTGTCTGAACTTGTTCTGTATTTCGGTTTCATCGTTCGAACGAGCTGTGATCTTGCTTTGGGTCGATCTGGTTATCGCTGTGACTTTTTCGAGTTCGGTTCGATTCTTGTGAACCTTGTTCGGAAGTAACACCCTTTGGTTCTGCTAGCTCTTCTATTCGACGTGGATCGGATTTTGAATTTCTGTATTTTCGACTCCGTCGACTCGTTCGTTGACATTTCTGAACTTTCCCTATCCCTTGCTTTTGTTGATCGAACGAGTGTGGTATTGTTTTGGAATAACTCGTTTGTCGCTGTGACTTTTCAATCGCTATTCCCTTTCGTGTGGATCTTATGCGAATGCACATCTTGTTGTTTCACCGGATCATATATTGTCTCGAGTCGAGATGTGAAGCTTGGAGTTGTTGTCTGAATTTTATTGTTCTTCGTGATTCGAACATGAGTGTTCGATTTTTGTTGTCTCGATCGTTGTGGTTCGATCATTTGATTGTTCGGTTCTTGTTGATCTCGTTTCGTGATTGTTGAGCGTTCAGACTCCTTCCTAATTCCCTTAAGTTCGGGAAATTAGTCTCATTTTCGATCTTCCAACCCTTGGGCGGTGGAATTCCGTATTAGTTCAGCGATTGGCTCGCGTTTCGATTGATGTACCGTTGAGTTGGTCAATCATACTGACTTTCGTTCGTTGTGTTTTGTGATTGTCGGATAATTGACTTGGCTATATTATCCGTTTGATGACGCTTGTCATTTGTTGGTTTTATTGTATCCCTAACGGCGACGTTGTGTTGGTCTTCGTGGAGCGTGTTTTCACGCCGTATATTCCTTTGCGTTGCTTGTAACGTTTCGCCGATAGGGCGTAAGTTACACATTTCTTATGTATCTCGTTGAGTTTTCCTGGCGGGGATGTTGGTTCTCCCTACTTATTTTAAGTTTCGGGACGAAACTTCTTTTAAGGAGGGTAGAATGTAATATCCGCAATTTTCGATTTTCGGTAAATTTCTTTTTTTTGGTCGGAGTCTGTTTTGACGACTCTCTCATGACCGTTTCGTCATTCGGAGAATATTTAATTCTGCACTTTTGTCATCCGAGTTCGTTTCGGTGCTGCTTTGTTGAGTTCCGTGCTTTTTAGCGACTTTTCCGCGCTTGAGTTCGGTTCTTGCGAATCTCGTTTGAAATTGTCGTTTGGGGTTTTTCGTAAGTTCATTTAACGTTGTTATACGTGTTGTGAGCTTCGGTTTGATTATTCGTTGTCGTATGGTGATTTTCGGGCAGTTGGGCCATTTTCGTAATTTCCCAAAGTTTGGGGTAATTACCTTCCGTTGTCGAATTTCGAGCCTTCGGGTGGTCGGAATCGTGTGTTCTACTAGCTCTTAGATTCGTCTTTGTGAGTACTTCGTAACCGTATCTTCGGTTCGTATTCAGGCTCGGGTTTCGGTGTCGTTTTGTTGAATTCGGGATTACTAAACGACTTTTCTAAGTATGAGTTCGACTTTGTTAGATCACCATTAATTTTTGGTGACTCCAAAAATTATAAATCTTTGCAATATTATAGAACATCGAGTTAGCTTTCCAATGGTTCAAACGGTGAGTCAATCGGAGTCCGGACGAGAGAGTTATGGTCGTTTGATTTTGGCGATCACTTCGGGAGCCTTTCGGCCGATAGGGGGTCGATAGGCTCTACCGCCGGCATTCAGTATGGGTATCGGTTGGGCCTATCGGCCGATAGGCTGGCAGTTTGGTTCTGCTGTGTTTCACTATTTTACACTGGTAATTTGGGAAGGTTTTCATTTTCCTGTCCTCTCTTTTCTTCCTCTCGTTCGGGCGATCCAGAGCAACTCTTGGGCGATTTTAACATTTTCGGACTTGAAGAAATCATCCACTTGAGTTTTGTTGTAGATTATCGATTTCTTCTTGAATCATTCATCCTAATCCAAGGTAATCTTCTAAGAACCCATTTTTGGGAGATTTTGGGGATTTTGGGTATTTTGTTCGATTTCGTCCGTTTAATCCGATTTAACTTAGGATTTTGATGGATTGATGATTATTTAGATGTATTATATCATTTCCTTGTTATTCCATGGTTGGATCGTATCGATTCGTTGTTTGAGTTGAGTTCTTGACCGACGCCTTGAAGGTGTCCTAAAATGTCTTAGAGGGGTTTTCGGGCGTTCTACGATTATTCTTCCTCGTATGGTCGATGATTTATTGATTGTATGATGTTAGGGTCGTGTTTCTTGCGAAGAAACCGTGTTGAACCCTTTCGTTCGCCGCCGTCTTCCGCTTCGATAGCATTGGGCGTTTGAAGCTTTCCGTTGAGCCGTGTTCGGAATACTTGCGTATCGATTTTGAGGCAAGTACCTTGTCCATACTTTTCTTGTTTCGCGGATATGATGATTGGTGATCGTCTTGGTTTGTTTGTTTGTTTGAAATGAGTTTTCAAAAGATTTGGTTAGCCTCGTTAAAGGCCTCTTTCAAAACCGTGTGTGTTTTGTGATTGGTGTGGTTCGAGAATAACTATGTGAATTCTATGTATATGCTTGGTGTTCATGTTGCACTTAGTATTGTGTGTGGACGTATATTATGTCATTTCGGTGCGTTGTGGATTGACGTGGTGTTTTGCTAAGTGTTTGATGCCTCTGGGCGAATTGTTTGAATATCCTTGATGTGATATGTTATTTGTGTGAATGTGTGGATATGGTTGAAGGTCTACGGTGGCACATGGCATGTGATCATGTGGCCAGGATGCAACAAGTGATTGATCCAACCGTGGGAGCCTGAGATAATCTACGGTGGCACATGGCATGTGATCATGTGGCCAGGATGCAACAAGCGATTGATCCAACCGTGAGATGTGTGTGATTTGTTTCGCTAGCCAGCTCGGGAGGGTCCTTCGAGGCCTCGAGTGGGATGTCGGTGGTATCGTCCCGGTCCTAGGCGATGCGCGTGCGTGATTATGTTTCGTTGATTTTTCGTCCGTTGAGGACACGTGATGTTGGGCTTTGACCCTGTAAATTATTGGTGGTTTCCTATTTGCGAAAACAAAACATTTGGGCTGTGACCCTATTGATTTTTTGGAAAGAGAAGGATTTTATAATCCTAAATTGTTTTCTATTAAAACTCTCGACGGCATTTTAAACTGTTTTGTAAATTGTTTCCCTTATTTGCGATCTTTCAGTTTTGGAAATGTTTACCCAAACTCTTGCCTCGGGAAGTACTTTTCCTTACGTTTGAACCTTTGAGGATTTCTGATTATTATTATTCTTGGAACTTGTATTGTATGGCTCGTATTTTTGCACTTGTACTTGCACTAGCAAAACAGTGGAGTTTTGCTAACCCCGAGTATTCGGGGTGGATGTCTATTTTTGCATTCGGGTTTTGGAGCATAGCACGTGGTCGGCGCGATGGATGATGAAAGATGAACGATACTAATCACACGAGGATCTGTTGACGTCGTTTTGGTCTAGTTGTATTTTCTTTTCATTGCGGTGTCTTTTCCCCGTTGTACGGGAGTTTATTGTATTTTGACCCCTGCGTGGGTATGTGTTTGGAATTGAGTTGTATGTATTTGTTGAAAGACCAAATCGGTCTACTGAGTCATTTTAGCCTTAAAGGCGAGGTTTAGATGTTTGATTTTAGTTATCAGCCTGGTAGATCCTCGAGGAGAGGGTCTACGGCGTGTAATATCCCTGAGCGGATTTGGGGGTGTTACAATAAGTGTCCCACATGCGGGGTATCGAGGTACAAATCCAAGTCTGATGATTTTAGTGGTGATAGCACAAAACGAGGTTCCCCTGCGAAGGTGTTATGCTATCTTCCAATAATTCCAAGGTTTAAGCGATTGTTTGCTAATGCAGATGATGCGAAGAACCTCATATGGCATGCGGATGGGAGAAAATGTGATGGACAGCTTCGCCATCCGGCTGATTCTTTACAGTGGAAGAAAATTGATAACTTGTTTCCAGATTTTGGGAATGAGGCAAGAAATCTTAGACTCGGACTTGCTACAGATGGGATGAATCCATTTGGTAACATGAGTTGTAAGCATAGTTCATGGCCGGTTATGCTTGTGATTTACAATCTACCTGATTGGTTGTGCATGAAACGGAAATATGTTATGTTATCTATGATGATTTCGGGCCCAAGACAACCAGAAATGACATAGATGTTTATCTAAGTCCTTTGATTGAAGACTTGACAATGTTATGGAAGGAAGGGATAAACGTGTTTGATGGGTATCGTCGAAAGTTTCAAGTTGCGTGCATTGTTATTTTGCACCATTAACGACTTTCCAGCATATGGAAATGTGAGTGGGTATGGTGTTAAGGGGCATCACGCATGTCCTATATGTGAAGAAAACACAAGTTACATACAACTAAAGCATGGGCAAAAGACTGCTTACACTCGACATCGAAGGTTTCTTTAACGTTATCACCCTTATCGTAGATTAAAAAAAGCTTTTAACGGATCTCAGGAGGATGGAACTGCACCTACACCCTTGACGGGTAAATAGGTTTATGATCGGGTTAAAAACATCAATACTATATTTGGGAAGACCAAGAAGAAGGCTATTGAGAAAAATATCTGGAAGAAGAGGTCGATATTCTTTGATCTACCATACTGGTCCCATCTAGATGTTAGGCATTGTATTGATGTTATGCATGTGGAGAAGAATGTGTGTGATAGTGTAATTGGTACACTTTTGAACATTAAAGGCAAGACGAAAGATAATGTGAAGGCTCGACAAGATTTGCTTGAGATGGGTATACGACCAGAGCTACATCCACAATTAGTAGGTAAACGTACCTATTTGCCTCCACCATGTCACACTTTATCAAAAAAAGAGAGAACAAGTTTTTTCCAGTGTCTACGGGGCATGAAAGTGCCGCAGGGATATTCTTTCAATATCAAGAGTCTTGTGTCATTGCAAGATCTTAAGTTAGTTGGATTGAAATCTCATGATTGTCATGTATTAATGAAACAACTCCTGGCGGTGGCCATACGTGGCATCTTACCTAAAAAGGTAAGACATGCCATAACTCGCTTGTGCTATTTCTTTAATGCCGTATGCAGCAAAGTGGTTGACCCTATGAAGTTGGATGAGTGGGAAAAAGAGGCTTCCGTTATCTTATGTCAATTAGAGATGTATTTTCCTCCTTCATTTTTTGACATCATGGTTCACTTAATTGTTCATTTAGTAAGGGAAATTAGAGTATGTGGTCCCGTTTATTTAAGGTGGATGTATCCTGTTGAGCGGTACATGAAGATCTTAAAAGGGTATACCAAAAATCCACATCATCTGGAAGCATCTATTGTCGAGAGATACATTGCCGAAGAAGCTATTGAGTTTTGTACAGATTACTTGTCAAAGATAGAAGCTGTAGGGCTACCGAAGCCTCGTCATGATGGGAGACATGAAGGTAAGGGAACTCGCGGTGTGAAAGTCCAAACTAAGAGTCGAGAGGAAGTGTTTCAAGCGCATTTGTATATATTAAATAACACTGACGAGGTCCTCCCTTACTTGACTGCTCACAAAAATATTCTAAAGATGAATTATCCTCGCATGAACGAAAAATGGTTGTTGAACGAGCATAACAAAACTTTCTTAAAGTGGTTTAAAGAAAAAATTAGTCTTGATAATAGTGCTTCCGATACATTAAAATGGTTGGCACATGGGCCTAAGTTTGATGTCATTACTTGGAGTGGATATGATATCAATAATTGCTCCTTCTACACAAAGTCACAGGATGACAAGAGTCTTTCAAAAGCAATGGGTCACTCTTCAGGCCGAGTCCATGCACTTTTCTAGTTCTAAAGATAAAAATCCTGTTATGGCATCTGTAACTCTCTTTGGAGTCGTTGAAGATATTTGGGAGGTTGATTATGTCATATTTCGAGTGCCTGTTTTTAAGTGTAAGTGGGTTGATAATAACACAGGTTTGCGAATTGATGAGTTGGGATTTACATTGGTAGACCTTCGCAAGGTAGCTTGTATGGACGAGCCTTTCATCATGGCATGTCAAGCAAAACAGGTGTTTTATATCAAGGATCCATGTGATGAAAGATGGTCAGTGGTGCTTCAAGGTAGAAGCATGGATGTTACTCATGAAGATGAAGGCTCAACACTTGAAAATTATGAGACTGTTGCACGCATGCCTTCTATGATGGAAGAAAATGAAGTGGATGATGTACATGCTACTCGTCATGATCATGATGAAGGCATATGGGAGAACGTTCTTATATAAACTAGGCTTTTACCTTTGTATTTTTATTTTGTTATTTTCTAATATTTAATATGTGTAATGTTAAACGTGATTTCATTTACAATCTTGGGAATGAATGTTTAATATGTGTAATATGTGAATGAAAGAATGATGGATGTTTTTTATTGTGAATTAATTATTTATTTGATTACCTTGTCCAGTTTGAAAATTGATCCACAAACATGGAGTTGGATCTCTCATGTTAGTTTGGACCTTGTCATGAATGACTTTGTGAAAATGACTTTGTATTTCTCAAGATAAATGAAAGAGATTTTTTTTTCTTCATGGATTTGAATTTCTGATTCATCCTTAGTTCTTTGAAATATAGCTTAGTAACTAACTCTTCTAGCATTACATGTCGTGAAGAATCATTTACTATTATCATTTATGTTTCATATGGTTAACTTTGTTTTGTGCAATGGTATGCTTGTTTTGTGTACTTTCGTGTATGAGTTGTTGGAGAAATTCTTCAACACCTTAGATAGCTCAATCAGTGCTCCAATTGAAAAGAGCGCAAATAGAAGTTTTAACCGCGGGTATGCGTAATCGGCATCTCGATCCATTGATATTTCTGATTTGTATTTGATGAGTTTTTATTGTTGTGTAGTTACGAATGTTTGCTTTGTTCTTTTTTTTTCAAATCTTCGGAGGTTTGATCTAATTGTTGTTATCGTAATTTGCGGTACATAAGTTACTACATTAGTCTTGCTCTTCTAAGTTAATTTGTTAATCTGCGGTACATAAGTTAATTTGCGGTACATAAGTTACTACATAAGTTTTCAAATCTTCGGAGGTTCAAATCTTCGGGAGGTTTAATTCGTTAATCGCTCTTCTAAGTTACTACCGTTAGTTAACGGATTAATCTTGCTAGCTTGATTAGTGGTGTTTGTGATTATTAGTCTTTGCTCTTGAAAGGATCAACCGTACACGTTTGTCGCTAGTTCAAGATTTGTTGATTCCTCCGTGATGAAATGTTCTATTATCTTGCATTCTAAAGCTGCCTTTCTTTGTCTTGGTTGATCACAAAGCGAAAAGTTTCCTATTATGGTTCGTGGAACTCATAGTGTCAAGGACACTCGGCGGTATCCTTTGGAGATGTAGGACCATTTCATCACACGGTGGTGTGCGAAGGAGGAGTTAGCAACTTGGTTTTGGGTTACGCCCAATGTGGAATGGTTGCTGCAAGATGGATTGCAAAGCTTGCAACTCCTTGTATTCTTACAAAGACTTGATGACTATCCGAATTACAAACTTAAGGTTTAACATTAACATTTTTGCATTATATTTCACTTGAGACTTCTTTTCATATCCGTCTTTATTCTTTCCATATCCAGCTAACTTTGAAATTTACAAAAAGCACCATTGAGGTTACATATTGGAGTTAATGGAAATTCATGACGTCATCGATTTTTTTACAATTAATGGGAAAGGCATAAGCCCCCTGGCCAACAACGTAGAGGACCAACCTGTGAAATTAAGCAGAAGTTATAAAAGATACCCTTGAGTGCATTTTGGTCCACTAACTTGTAGACAATTCAGCTCTAGTCCACTTATTTAGGGGTGTGGCATTTAACTAAACCGATTTTTTATTTTGAGCCAAAATTTGTAGACACCAATTTGCACAAAATTAAATATTAGTGTTACTTAAACGCCCACACTCCCAAATAAGTGGAGGAAAGTGCTATTATCCACAAGTTTCGGACCAAAAATGCAATTTAGACATTTACTGAATTTACTCTAGAAATCTCACCTCAGTCCCTCTGAATATGCTAAGCCTTCCAACTTCACCTCCACTGGCCGTTACACGCTCCCTCCTGCAATTTTAATGAGAAAATAAATCTTTAGGTTAACTGATCTAAGGGAAATAATCCTGGGTTTAATTACAAAAACTACCCTTGAGGTTTACTCTAATCACAAAAAAGGCCCACTTATTTTTTATAACTACAAATACCTATTTGAAATTTGTATTTACCTTACAAACACCCCATCATCAGGGTGTCCTTATGTAAGATAAAAAACAGATGTCAGAAGGGGGTTGTCCAGCATCACAATTCTTCAAATTGTTGTCCATATCAGCATAAGAATCTCCAAGAATTTCTGGAGCTGTAGAAAGATATCCGAATCATAGCACTTGGATGACGAAGAGTTGTGCTGAAAGGTATAATTCCTCCCCTAAATTTGCACAATAGTTTATTTTGTGGTGGTGAGTATTTCCATATTCGTTGTTCGACATAAGTTAATTTGCGGTACATAAGTTACTACATAAGGGTTCAAATCTTCAGGAGGTTCAAATCTTCAGGAGGTTCAAATCTTCGTGAGGTTTTAAAAGTTCTTTGATTGATTTTAAAAGCTGCTGATTGATTTTAAAAGTTAGCTATCAATAAGTATATTTCCACCTGTCTATAGCTTAAAAATGAATTTCTTTTATTTCATTGCTTATGATCTTCTTATTAACTTATTACTAAACAGACACATGTCTACTCCACCGAGATCTCGTTCCACTTCACCAGCAGAGACTATATCGAGAAAAACTAGACAATCGACACGATGTAGAGATATGACAAAAACACGAGTGGATGGAAAAAAATTACCGCTTGACCTCGATAAGGTCACAGGAAAAACCAAAAGAGCTCATAAAGTGAAGTTAAGCACGTATTTGGGAAAACTTGCTCGAGATAATGTTTCTATTTTGCACCCTAGATGGTTAGAAGTACCAGAATCGGATAAGAATATGATTTGGCAGGATGTTTTGGTATGTTCAGTAAAACCTTATCCACTTAACTTGCATGTTTGGACATTTTAAGATATTTTACCGTATTATTATTGTTGCCTAATTCTTTACTTTTCATTGTTATTGTTAGTCCAACTTTGATATTAGCAATAACGAACAATTGAAAGATAAGATATTGCAATCAGTGGGCTTAAAGTGGAGACAGTTTAAATCAGAATTGACACGTGACTGGGTATATGGTGCGTACAAGGACATGTCTCCTTGTGAAAAATACAATATCTCGGAGACTGATTGGGACGAATTCAAAAAGATTAGACTAGATCCTTCTTGGGAGGTAAATCTGAGTTTTATTGTCTACTGCAATGCTTGTGTATTGTTATTCTTGTGTTAGTGTTTCTCTTCATAATCACAGGTAAAAGGAAAAAGCACAGACATCCAAAATCGAACACGGCTCCCCATACGATGTCTCGTGGAGGTTATGATTGGCTTGAAGAGAAGATCATGGAAAGTAAACTAAAGCAACGGCAAGAGGAAGCCGCATAACTGTGCCGATACAATTGTTGATCCTCCATCTCCTCCGACACGCCACCAAAAATATAAGTTGGGTCGAATTAAGAAATCGGGTGAGATGACATCTGATGCAGCACGCGAGATCGCTAAGAGAATTGTAAGTTATTAATTTTGTTCTGCTTTTCCTATATGTACATAATAAAACTCTCTATGTTTAAGATAAAATGCACCAAAAAAATTAACGGCGTTCATTTTTCGTTAATAAAATATAAAAATATTTCCGATATATTTAAATTCAGAAATGATTTAAAAAATCTGAAATTATTTTTGAATTTCAGATTTGATCTAAAAAATCAGAAAATTAACTGAATATTTTAAATTATTCAGAAATTCAGAAAATTAGCATGAAATAATTACATTTTTTAAAGTCAAAAAATTATATAATTTTAGGTTAGGGTATTATTTTAGGTACTCAGGCACTCGTTTTTTCTATTTCCTCTTAATGATGAGTTATTTGATTACATGCAGATGGCTGGAGATTATTACAAGTACAATAATGTTATCATCAAAAAAATAAAAAACTTAAATCATAATAACTCATTCGTTCAATAACTAGAAAGCTCTAAATGCTTAAAGACCATTTCACTGTTTGACTTGTTGTTATTAATTTTTATTTAAATATATGATTGTTTTACAAGTTATTCAAATGCTCTATCTTTATTTGTTGTAGGATGAGTTTGAGGAGCAGTGCTCACATGGTTCCTTTGTTAACGAGGGCCGCAAGGATATATTAGCAGCTGCAGTTGGGCGACCAGAGCACCCGGGTCGTGTTCGTGGTGTTGGATTCGGTGTGGGCATTCGAGAGTACTTTGGAGGTCGTTCTCGTGGGTCGGCAACATCATCAGTAAGTCCAGAATTTTTGAAGCGCCTAACACAAGAGATTACACACGAAGTCACACAAAACTTAATGAAGCAGTTCGGCCCCGCTTTGGAATCATTGAATCAATCTCAACATACTCCAGTACATAATGACACACCTCCTCTACGTGTCAGCACAAAGGGGAGTTGTATTGTCGCTGCAAACCCCTTAGGGGAGGAGAAAAATGTGGACAAGGTCGATCGAGTTGAGTTGTATATCGATGAGCATCCTCCTCGTCTGGTAGCCCTTGGGAGAGTTATTGAGGGGGGGCCAACCTTACACGGTGTGCCTCTATCTGGTGATTTAGCTAGAGTGATGGTTGAAGATGTTCGAGACCCTGATGCTCCAGTCCCGGTTCCCACGTCGGAGGTAAGTTTAGTGGGGCAAGCCGTAGGTGGTTTTATTGCATGGCCAAGGCGTCTAATCAAATCTGTTTTAGCACAGGTATTTCTTCCTTTTGTCTTTATTAGAAAAAGTATACATTTTATTAAATAGAAATAGAATAACTAATAATAGTCGGATATAAGGGGTATACATTTCTCGTGTCACACATTTGCTGACATAAAAGCCTTTGAATGCTGCTGATCAACCTGACTGCTATGAAACCATTTCCTCACTTGTCATTATGTTAGCAGACATTTTTGGTTGAAATGGATCAGCTCCTTATTTTCCTCATTATGTCAGCAGACATTTTTCCTCACCTGACTGCTATATAACCAGCTCCTTATTTTTATTTTTATCTTTTTACATACAAATCTCAGTTGACAATGTTAATAACTAGGGGTGGATTGATCTCTTTTTTATTTTTCTAACAATTTTGTAAAATATTTAAGGCAACAGTCAGGTTGTTATTTGCTGATCAACCTGACTGCTATGAAACCATTTCCTCACTTCTCATCCCATTTAAAGAGTTCTATTGTTTTATATCCGATGTCCTTACTTTTATATTATTTAATATTTTTTAAGGATATTGTGCAACCAAAAAAGAAGCGAGTTCCGCCGGTTGATGATTCAGAATCCGTACAAGATCCAATTTTGGAATTGCTTCAAATTTTCCCATCCCTTTATAAGAATCCTTTGCGGGTGCCGTTGGGTGATTTCTTTGGCGTAGTTGATACTGAGGTGCCATTGTACATATGTCACACCGATGTTTTAGAAATCTTTCACGGGGATGATTGGCTTAGCATCTCAGTTATGCAACTCTGGATCACGTAAGTAAATTTTATAACTAATTTTTAAAAATATGAGTTTATGTTAGTGTTATGTCTGAGATTTTGTTAAATCGTTTTTCTGTGAAACGTAGCTTTATCATGATGATAGTGTTAATTGAGATTCAATGTTGTTGATGATTATTACATACATTAAACACTTTTGCTAAAGTCAGTGAACAAATTGTGATTTTATAGTGTCAATCGGTTATACAACTCTGATAATAATCTGCATTTAATTTATAGTTATCAAAAGTTAAACTTCTTTTTATTGGATATTAGGTACCTAAAATCATTAATCGTAGACACGATGAATGATAATTTGTATGGATTCCTTGAGCCTCAGTCCATACAAAGTATCGGTAATAAGAAGTCTGAAGCCACATCGTACATTCTACGACATATCCAGGATTCAAAAAAACAGATTTTTCTAGGAGCTTATCACCACGAGTAAGTACAACGACCTAACAGTTAGCGTCAGATTTTAAACAATGCAACACTTTTGGTTAAATAAGAAATTTTATAACTTGTTTATCAAAATTAGCTTGTTTCTTTTCAAAATGCAGGCGACATTGGCAACTCTTGGTAATTTTACCTAAGCAAGGGACTGCCGTGTGGTTTTGTTCATTACATCGTAAGCCCGATCAGGATATCAAATTCATAGTGCAGAGGTAAGCTTCTGAAGAAGTGAAATGAATAAAGATAGAATGATTTATACATTTCTATTCAGTTTGTAATACTGTTAGTATTTGCATGTGCATACGTTAGCTTTAAATAAGAAAAACTGTTAAGTTAAATGGTGTTACCAAGGTTTGTTTCTATTGATGTGCTTGTTCCTTCATCTCGTTTTTTCTTGTTGAAAACCTGATCTAGAATGAAATCTGTTGTTCTGCCATGATAGTATTTCAGAATGTGATAAGAAGTTGTTGTTTATACAAAAGGTTTTTTTATTTTTTTTAATTATTGATGTAAGACGTTTATAATTTGTTACACGGCAAGAGCTGACTGCAATTATAATTGGTTGCTCCATTGTTTCAAGTCTGGCGTCTTCGAATATGTTGTTTATGAGCTGAAATATGTTGTTTATCAGAAGCCTTCTCATCACCACTGCCAATAAAATTATCAGAAAGATCTGAATATGAGCTGTTTATGAGCTGAATATGTTGTTTATGAGCTGAAATATGTTGTTTATGAGCTGAATATGTTGTTTATGAGCTGAATATGTTGTTTATGAGCTGAAATATGTTGTACTATTCATAACACAATTATGTTTTCCTTACTTCTAGTATTGTGACCTCATTGAGAGTGTTGGATGGTGCGCACACGAGTAAATCCAAGCAGGTCATTCAATGGATTTATCCCAAAGTAAGTAAAATTTCAATCCCAAAACTTACGTATAATTTTGTGTGATTTTATCTTGCTTGATAAATATTCTTTTACCGATTGCAATTTTTAATATTTCTTTTTTTTAGTGTAATAAACAAAATGGTGGTTGGGAGTGTGGATATTATGTCATGAACTGGATGCGGACCATAGTTCAGGCTGGGATTGCAGAAAATTGGATGGAGGTAATTTTATCAAGTCAAATTAATCATATTTTTTTTTTCTGTTTTTGTACTGAAAAGTATTTTCATAAATTATATGACAGATATTTAGTGATACTCAAGCGCTTCCTGAAGAGAGCATTAAAGAAATTCGAACGCAATGGGCGAAATATTTTCTTAACAAATTTGTTTAGATTTTTCTATGACATACAAACGGTTGGTTCTTGTTATTCTCGAATCGGTAAGTTCATGAAGTTAAAAGTTTTTGGGACTTTTATAAGGATGTGTATTTTTATTTTGTAGTTAGTTGGTAATGCTTGTTGTAAACCGTTGAGATACATTTGTTGCTTAAAAATTATGTTTGGTTGGTTGTTGTTTGAGATGTTTGGTTGGTTTTCGTTTGAGATGTTTGGTTGTTTTCGTTTCTGATCAGAAAAAATTATTGGTGTAGGTTGGGCCATTTTTTTTATACAGGAACTGACTGGGAACAATCCACATCGGTTATAAACCGATGTGAAAAATTCTAATTAACATCGGTTGTAACCGATGTAGTAATAGTTATTTACATCGGTTTAAAACCGATGTGAAATAGAATTATTTACATCGGTTTAAAACCGATGTGAAATATAATTATTAACATCGGTTTACAACCGATGTAAATTCACATCGGTTATAACCGATGTGAACGAAGAGTTATTTACATCGGTTTTCAACCGATGTGAATTAGAATTTTTCACATCGGCTAAAACCGATGTGAATTTACATCGGTTGTAAACCGATGTAAAAAAACAACATCGGTAGATACGACATCGGTTTTATAACCGATGTGAAACAACAAAAAAAACCAATGTCGTATCCTGTTTTCATAGTAGTGAACGTAAAATCAAGAATTAATTCATCAAAATCTCGGTTTCATCACAATCCTAGAAAAAGGGCATAGGAAAGAAATTCAAACACAATTGAAGAACCGAATCTCCCGCGTTCTCTGGCCTTTGCTTTATGCTAGGTATTTTCTCCTCTTCTTCGATGATCTTCTTTTCTGACCTTCACCGTCTTTTTATAACCTTCATTCCGCCTCCAAAACGCGTCCGAGGATTAGGTCGAAAACGACCTCCAAAACAGTCAAAATCGCGGGCTGAAGTCATGGATCCCGCGCCGCGGGCCTCGGCCCGACTTAAGTGTGCCGCGGCCCTTGTCCGTGTGCTGCCAGGCCTGGGCGAATTTTTCCTTACAGGCCGCGGCTCAGGATGAGTGTGCCGCGGCCCCCGATACAGTTTGTACCGGTTACTTCTGGGTGTGCCTGTGCCGCGGCTCTGGCTCGATGTGATGTGGCCCTTGACCAAAAAATGTCGTTTTGGCCCATTTTTCTTCGTTTAAGCTTCCGGACTCTAATTTCCTTCAAAACATATGAACATAATGCATTAAAAACTCATTTATGCAGATTTAAACCCAAAATGAAGATAAAATAATGATAATCAAGCGCACAAAAAATACATCTAACACGGGCCATTGTTATGATTGATAGTTTCGGCTGAGTGACATTCAGGCTATCATGATATTTTAGCAGCTTCGGCTGAGGGGCTTTCAGGCCATGGTGAAGTATTGGTATTTTCGTTGGAGCCTTTGGGTATTATGATTCGTATCTATTCCAGCATGGCTTGGTTTACCTTCGGGTAATGTATTATTGTGTTTTATATTGATGATTCGTCGTTGGGCACTTGTATTCTAACCTGTTGATCAGGTACCGATTCCGTGGGCATAGTGTTTCACGAATGCTCGATTCTTACTTTGGTTTTTGAGCATCTCGTATTGCCATTGTTGTACCATTTATTCTGCCTTTGGATGCATATCATGTTGTACATGTATTTGATATTCATTATCTGGATGACTGACCCCGTAGGGGCGGAACATGTTTACATGTTTTAGGTGCTTTCAAGTAGAGAGTTGAAACACAGGGGCATGACAATGGCGATGAGGCATTCGAGCGATACTAGTCCAAGATGTTTTGGTGTTCATGTCGGTCAGATAGTTTGGAGTACTCCAGCTTTGTTCAGTCATTATCATTTTATATTATCCGTGTAAGGCTCGTGGATGTTGTATTTTATTTTGGCCACGTAGGCCCACTTTTGTCGTAGAAATTCCTTATCGGAATATTATGTCGGATATCATGGTAGGGATTGTGATCTCCCTTGTTGGTTAATTCAATGTATTTTAGTCGTGTTCACCTGGTGGATCTCCGGGTGTGGGATCCACGACACTGTAATAACCCAATGGGATTTGGGGGTGTTACAGAAGATGATATCAGAGAATTAGGTTGTGAGATACCCTGATATGTGAGTTATGTGGCTCTACCGACGCGGTAGTAGTGGGGATGTTAGGTTATGACAATCTGGACAGTCGGGTTTTGTGAGTCGTGATAGTTGGACGACTGTATGAGTCATTCTTTCATCGAGTCGTCGTCAGTGAAGACTAGTATCGCAAGGCCTTGAAGCTTCATATGACCTATGTAAGGACTCGATTCTCTTTTATGTTCATACATTCATTATGCCATTGATTATACATGTTTTTTTGAGACCTATATGTAACATTTGTGTTACGATTCTTTCATTTTTATTTGTTTTGGAGCGGGTGGGCTCAGTATTGGCTATAATTATCATGTTTGAGGTGATTGTTTATATGTTGAGTATGTATACTCGTGTTTGGCTATTGACTTAACATTGTGGATTGGCCGTTGAGGCATATTTAAGCTTGGTTCATGATCAAGCGTTATTCTTTCAGTATGGAAAGAGGAACCCGAGGACATGGCAGAGGGGGTAGAGGATGCAGAGTAGGCCGAAACCCAGAACCTCGTGTTTATACGCATACGGATACCAAGATGGATCAGAATTCGGCCGGGGATATGACTTATGCGACCGGTTCTCTTTCGGGACGTCATACTCGGGGAGTCTATCAGACTGACCTCGACCCTTTCTTGCTTATGAGGGGCATGATGGCCTAGATGATGCAGATAGTGGAGACCATGCAGACCTCGATGGTTCGTGGTATGCCGCAGCAGGGACTCCAGGTGCCGTTTTATGGATAGGCCGGGAGAGTGAGTCAGATTGTCATCGATATCTCTCATTAGAGGCCACCTATTTTGGAGGGTTCGTCAGAACCAGCTGACATTGTTTATTGGCTTGAGAATTTTGATAAACTCTTAGACATGGTTCAGTGTCCGGAAGAGAGCAAGGTGGCAGTAGCGACTTACTACTTGAGTAAGGGAGCTTACTCTTGGTGGCTTTCTGTGAAGCCCACTGATCGTGACTGTGTTTGGAGCTACTTCAAGACTCCCATGTTAGAGAGGTATTATCCGGCTCCACTTCGTGAAGCCAAGCTGTCAGTGGTTTTGAACACCAAATCCATCGAGGACGAGGGTGTTATTGTTATTGATGAGAAGTTTCAAGGACTTTTTCAGTTTGCTTCATCTGTTATCCGTACAGATGCCGATAAGATTAAGTATTTTTGCAAGAGGCTAAACCCGCAGTTGATGATGCAGTTGTTCAATCATAATTGTAACTCACTTGGCGAATTCATCGAGAAGGCTCTTGGAGCAGAGCTTTTGATCAAGGAGCTTGCTGGGAAGAACCCTTCAGTTTCTTCTGGTGAGAGGACTAGGATGCCGGTTCGTTCAGATGGACATCGGGCTCCGATGTCCAATAGGTCGTTTTCTAGTCATCTTCGTGTGGGTAAAACATCTTCTTATCAGGCGGAGAGTTCGACCGTTGTTTGCTTTAACTATGATACAGTAGGACATCGCAGTACCCGGTGCTCGATGCATGTCGTTGTTTGTTTTCTGTGTGGGAGGCAGGGACACCTTCAGAAATACTGCAGGAGTTCTAGTACTAGTAGGTCTCGAGAGAGCTCACGGGCCTTGAGAGATTTTGTTACTCCAGTCCGTACTTCATCCAAGGGGTCCTATCAGGCTTCGGGATCCGGAGGTATGGACAGTCGAGGAGGAGCAGCCAGTTCAGATTTGGGTCTTTCTCGAGTCAATGAGATCGAGGAGATCGATGATATGGAGGATGTTGATTTTGGGTACATTTGAGATGTAGCCTTAATTTGTACTTTTTCCTGGTTTTTGTATTGATGTTTCACCCAGTATGTATTGTAGTATTGTGGTTGTGAACCATTTATTATTGATCTATCTTGTAATGATAGCTTTTGAGAATCTTGAGATTTGAGGTCGTCTGATGCGTTTTTCTTTCCTTTTGGTGTTGTACCCGAGATTTTTGTGATAATCTGGGTAATTGTTCATTGCGATTCGAGACGCCAAGTCGTGAGGACTCATGTGTGCGATTGATATGGCCCCGAGGACTATATGTGCGGTGTTATTTTCCTTTTGTGGTGTGATTCAGTGATTGCATGGGCGTCCGATGCCGACGAGAATGGGGAAGTGTACACCGATGATTGTAGACATGTACAATGGGCGGCACCCGCGGGGTGTGTACGTCGGTGTTGCGAGTCATGCACTTGGTGCGACTTTCTGGCTAGTCCCTAGCGAAGAAGTCATGATTCGAGTGATGTCGCATTTGGTTGAGTGTTTTTATCACTTGATTTTCACCGTGTTCCGGTAGAGGAGACGCGGGGACCCGTGGGGTTGGCCCGATTACTTACGCAGAGTGGTTCCCAATGACGAGTATTCCCAGAGATGTTGTTTTCATATCCTGATGGATAGTTCGTTCCCCGTGTTGTGCACCCCGAGTTTCGGGGACGAAACTCTTTTTAAGGGGGGGGAGTATGTAATATCCGGGGGTAATTTTTTTTCGTTTCACTGTTGACTTATACATATTCATTTGGAATTGTACAAATGCCATCGTATTGTATCATTCATGTTTATTGAGGTGCGTTGGATTGTAGTTCGTTCATTCCGGTTGAGAGCTGGTGGAACAACTTCATTGTCCACTTTGTTGAGCTAACGTACGTTGGCTTATGCGCTTAACGTACGTTAGGTTTTAGGCATTATGTACGTTATGATGTTCATGCTACATACGTAATGAGTGGTAGGTGGAGGGAACCTTCCTCATAGTCAACTTTTGGCTGGTAGGGCCGGGAATCTTTTGATCCGATCTTACTGTTGCAGTCAACGGCTCCTTACGTACGTTAGGGTGTGCTCCTTACGTACGATATCCTTGCAGCTTGTTAACGTACGTAAAGCGTGGTTTTTTACGTATGTTAAGGTCTTTATATTGTTGGTCAGGCAGTTCTGGACTAGCATTACGTATGCTAAGTTATTAATATAGCGTACGTAAATGTCCTTACGTACGTTATGCATGTTGTATAGCGTACGTAACGTGTTTTTCAGATTATATAACTTGGTTTCGTATTTCATTTCCTCACGAACCAAAATCATTTTTCTCTCCCTAGAATCGTCCTCCTGGACTTGTTTTTGATATTTAGCCTCTTCCAACACAATTTTGATCATCCTAGCTTGGATTGAAGCTTGAAGTTCGAAGCTTGTTGGTGCTCATTTGTGTTGGGAGTATGCCCTCGAATGCCACTCAGAGGATATTGAGTGAGGGCATTGTACTTGTAATTATGTAAATCATTAATATAAGGCAATGAATGTTTCTTTATTTACTGGTAGTTACTGGCGTTCCTAACTTGTAAATATACATATAGAAACTAGTCCATGTATTTGAGAGCAAAACGTTCCACTCCTTATTGGATAAGGAGGTCCGCACTGGAAAGGTTTATAGCTCAAATACTTAATCGTTCGCAAGTCGATGAAACTTTACTGGGCATTAAGTTTATGTGAAGACTTGTATGACGTGTTCTTTGACATGGAGAGTGCCTGTCGAACGTTAATGTTTAGTGGGAGCACACGTTATAGGTATGCTAATTGGATTAGTATACTCGAACCGACTCACCCTCGATTCGTCACACGGATTTCACTCCGGGACAGTCAATGACAGAATCGAAAGGTTGTGATAGGTATTCGTGAACCTTCGACTTGAGGATTTAGTAGGGATGTGCTTGTGACGTCAAGATTTTCATTAGAGTAGTTCGAACCTGTAAACCGGAAGGCGGGGGTCAACCTCGACGTGCATCTTGATGGGCAAGTAGCGAGTCCCATCAATACCAAGATAGAATTCTTTCTCCCGTTAGTGAACGGTTAAATGTCCTATGCGATTATCGCGATGAGATCATAAGTCTTTGGCCAAAGCATTGGAGCTAGTTGTATTGGATACATGAGAGCTCAATGATCTCGATTTGCATTAACGCATGCATAGCGTCAATGAGATAGGGTTTGACCGACCGTGACCCTATAACTTGATCGGGACATTTGAAAGAAGGGTTTATACGTATATCGGTATTCACAACAGAATGGTTCTTGAATGATCCCAATCATTCGTTCTCGATTAAGTGCGGTGTAGCCGCCAGGCTGTCTAGGTGGTGCTACTACTCTTTGGTTCCTCCCATTGCTGACTGAGACGAACCTACCGAGTCGCGCAATAGGATTGACGACGGAATGAATCTAGCTTGTTCTCTCATTATTAATATTAGATATTGGATATCTAATTTATTGGACATTGGATGTCTAATTAAATTTGGGACATTGGATGTCTAATTAACTTGATCGGCCTAATGAATTAAATAAATTACTCGTGATTAATTTAACTCATGAAAATAATAATTTCTTGGAGAAATTAATTATGTTATTATGTATTTGATATGATTAATTAATTGGATTAATTAATTGATATAAATACATCAGAACGGATTCAGAGTTTATCTGTTTGGACTCGCGGGAGTCCGAAACGGACCGAACTCCACCTACCCTTCTAGATGGCCGCCCCCCATTTCCACCACCTTTCATCTTGTCTTTTTGTTTCCATTTTAAATGGAAGACAATGACTTGAAAGGCATCTCTCATGTGAGATGAGATTTTGAGTGGGTTGTTGGTGAATAAAGAATGAATAAAGGGACAAGACTTGAGACTCTCTTACACATTATTGATTCCATACGTAAGTAAAAGAGAGAGAAACAGTGAGAAAGAACTTAGAGTTCATTCCAAAGTCTTCATCTCATTCTTCATCTTGTTCTTGTTGTTCTTGGAGAAAAATCAAGAAATTAATTGAGAGATATATATTTTAACACTTAGAGTGTTATAATTAAAGTTTCATCACTTGATTCTAGCCGTAACCTTAGAGGTTAATCGAGTGTTGTCATTCCGTTCGTTTCTCCGACGCGTGACAAGTAGAGACGCGGTTTTTCGGCGTTGGATCATCCAAGGGCTTGGAGCATTTTGGATCGTTTGGGGAGTAGCTCAAGAGAAGGAAATCCATATAATCAACGGACGACAAGGGTATGATTTCGAATCTTCCTTTGTTTATTTCATATTCGTATATGCGTAGCTCGATCGATCCTCGTAGGGATTCGGATCGAATTAATTTTCGTTTTACCGCTTCCGCTGGGCCTTCGTTTTAGGCACCGAATCCCAACAGTGGTATCGGAGCGAGGTCTTGCGATCGTATATACGATATTTAGCGTTTGGAATGCTTATTTTGTGATTTAGAATCACTTTGATAATCGTAGATATTTTGTTGTTCGTCGTAGTGTCGTTTTTCCGTGATTTTATGTTATGGTATAAATCAGGTTTTTCTTGGAAATATGATTTATATTAATAATATTCAGATCAGGAATAAAAGGATTTTAGAAATCGCCAAAAGCGAGTATGTCGAATCGTTGGACGTTTTCCATACAATTGCCGAGTATGGCGAAGCACGTCCGCCGTGGCCGGCCGGCGACGCTTGTCGCCGAAGTCCGCCGAGCGCGTTATCAGACGAGCCGAGTGCTCGCCGGATTCGCCGGACGCTTCAGATTCTGCCAATCCTACCGGGCGTATTCTTGTGACGAGCCGAGTGCTCATTGGATCCGGCCGGACACTTGTATGTCGAGCCGAGTCTGCCGGGCGTGTTCTTTATGTCGAGCCGAGTCCGGGCGTGTTCTTTATGTCAGACGAGCCGAGTGCTCATTTGGATCCGCCGGACACTTGCATGTCAGCCGAGTCTGCCGGGCGTGTTATGTCAGACGAGCCGAGTGCTCGGCCAGATCCGGGGTAGTCAGTATCTTGCCGGTCGTGTCCGAGCATGGCCGGGGCCCCCTTTTCTGTCTGGAGCCGGGCGTGGCCTGTAGGCTGCCGGTCGAGTGCACAGTCTTCTTGGGCGGTTTCAGTGTCGAACTGGTCTCGTTTTTCAGTATATTTTCGATTATTGAATTTTCCTGTATTAAAATCATTAATTTAGAATTTTTGATGAAGGAAAATTCAAAGAAAATATTTTAAGGGTACACTACGGACGAAAATTAAATTGTCGATTATTGTTGAATTGATTGGATCAATTCTATATATTGTTGATTATTGATTGGATCATATGTAATCTTCTCGCTATCCATTTATTGAGTATTTATTGGATGAATGCTTTTGAATGGGGATGTGGTTCGTGGACTTAGTTTGAATCGTTCGTTTTATTCGATTGGGTTGTAAAGGCCGTTTTGAGCCTATTTATTTTACTAGAAATATTTGTATCTATGATGCAATTTTCAATGTAAAATTTATATGTAATGACGAAGACCGGAGGAAGATCCGTTTCGATAAGACGAAGATTCAAGACGAAGACTTGTAATCAGATTACGGAGTTTTTGTTTTCTAGGAACGGTCCATGAACCACATCTTGGTAGCAACTAGGTTGTGAATGGTTGTTACATATTGTATGAATGCAACAAATGCGCTAAAATGATTAATGTGCAAAGTGTAACGTTAATCGCGAAAATTCTCCCACAACAAATTATTAAGTTTATAAGGTTTTAAGGTTTTCCTTCCCTCCATCGAGCTTTCGAGAAATTGAAATCCAAACCGGATGTGTTATGCTTCCGAGTTATCGGGGTAGTCGTTCGGGGAGGACGGATAAATTACCGGGAGCGCATTGGATGCCTTCGGTTGGAGCAAATTTTATCCCTAGAAACCTGATAGGTTGCCGGATAAGATTCAATTGTGAAACTGATTTGCGCCGATGGTATAAACTTAACTTGTTCACGAACCATAGAAACCGTATAGGTTGAGGGGAGTGAACAAGGGGAAAAAGAAGATCGAATCATTCATTAGATGGGTTGGTGTTGGACACCACTTTATGAAAATTAATAGACTAGAAACCTGTTCGGTTGCCCTCTATTAAGATTTATAAAGAACTCGATCACCACTATGAAGTAGAGCGACGATACTTCCGGATTTCACATGGGAGTGTGTTGTTCCGAAAAAAATAGTGGGAGCTGGGTAACAAGAATAGAAAAGACCTTAATTCTATACTCATATCATAATATAACAAGTCACTAATTAATCTGTTATACTTAATGCAAACATAACTCTCAATATGACAATGAATTCACTCGCAATTCTACTCGAAAAGAACACCTTAAAGGGACCTAACTTTGTGGATTGGCTCCGCAATCTGATGATTGTCCTCAGTATAGAGGCACTGGGATACGTCTTGGAGACGGACATTCCCGCGCCTCCTGTGCGGACCCGAGCCAATCAGGAAGAGATTGAAAACCACGAAAAGTGGGTTAAGGATGAGGTGAAAGTCCGTGTTTATATGATGGCTTCCATGTCTAATGAGCTTCAGAGAGCTCATGAGAAAATGACTTTTGCTAGGCAGATTCTATCTCACTTAACCGAACTTTATGGTGAGCACAGCAGAACTGCTAGATATGAGATATCCAAGCAACTGTTCGGTCTAAGGATGAAGGAAGGTGAGAAGGTTGGGGAACACGTCCTCAAAATGATATCCATGATCGAGAGATTGGAGACTCTTGATTTTAAAATGGATACTTCTCTCTAAACCGACCTTATCCTACAGTCTCTCCCTGATTCCTTCTCACAGTTTGTTATGAACTTCAACTGCAATGAGATTGCATGTAATTTAGCTGGGCTAATGAACAAACTTGTGACCGCTCGCCTCGATGAAGACTCATGGATGAAGCGATCGGCCCTTGTGATTTCTTCGGACTTCTAAGTCTAAGAATAAGAAGAAAAAGACCAAGAAGCGGAGTGGACCACAAGCAAAGGACCTTAAGGGTAAGGGCAAGGCCCCGATGGTTCCAAGAACAAGAAGAAGAAGGATGCTTGTCTCAAGTGCGGTGAGTCGGGCCACCGGGCTAGAGACTATCCGATTCTTCATGGCACTTCAGTACGTAACTTTTAGTTTTGGAAACAAATTGTTCTCCATCGTATTTTCTACTTCCTGGATACTGGATTCTGGTGCTAGTTCTCATATTTGTACCGTGAATCAGGATCTGGAACAAAGTAGGAAACTTGGAGCTGGAGAAGTTATGATCACAGTCGGAAGCCGGCATAGTGTCGAGGCGACCGACATAGGATCACTTCTTTTGGGTTTAGAATCCGGCTTTGTTTTGACTTTAGAAGATGTACTTGTTTTGACCAAGGGGCACAAAAACATTGTATCCATTCCGGTCATGGACCGAAAAGGTTTTTCATTTTTCATTGGTGATGGTTCCTGCAAAATTTATTTCAGAAATAAACTAGTGGGTATTGCTACATTGTTAAATGGATTGTATCATCTAAATCTCAGCAACAAAGTAGTTGTGAATACTATGACTAGAAAACGTGGTAGGGATGAAACCAATCAAGTTTTGAAATGGCATCTTAGAATTGGTCATGTTGGTCAGACCAAGGTTTACAAGATGGAAAAGGATGGACTTATGGGTCCATTGGGATCGGATCCCTTTACTACTTGTGAATCTTGCCTTAAAGGTAAAATGACTAAGTCCCCCTTCACAGGGACTTTTGAAAGAGCCGCTGATAAACTGGGATTAATCCATACTGACGTGTGTGGTGCTTTGGAAGCAACACGTGACAGATATCAATATATCATTACGTTTACAGATGATCATACTAGGTATGGTTATGTATACTTAATGAAACATAAATCCGAGGCTTTTGAGAAATTCTAGGAATTCAAGACCCTAGTCGAGAAACAAACTGGTAATCATATCAAAGCACTTCGGTCGGACCAAGGTGGCGAGTATATGAGTACGGAGTTTGACGAGTTCCTTAAGGAACATGGAATAGTTTCACAACTAACACCTCCAGGTACTCCTCAGTTAAATGGTGTGTCAGAAAAAAGGAACCGGACTTTGTTGAACATGGTCCATTCCATGCTGAGCTACACTGACTTACCAATTTACCTGTGGGGGTATGCACTCCTGACTGCCGCATATATCTTGAACAGATGTCCTTCCAAATCCGTTCCTAAAACTCCACATGAGATGTGGGAGGACAGGAAACCAAGTCTTAATCACATTAGGATTTGGGGATGTCCCGCTTATGTCAATAAGACTAAGGTGGAGAAGTTGGAAGCTAGGTCCGCAAAGGGATGTTTCATTGGATTCCCATCTGGGACGATGGGATATCTATTCTACATGCCCGAAGATCGAAAGATCGTTGTTGCTTTACAAGCACACTTCCTGGAAGATGAGTTCATTCAGGAAGGCGGAGCAGGTAGAAGTATTTCTTTAGAAGAATACAATGAAACTCCTCGGGAGACACCTGTGCAAGAAAATGGAACCAAACCTTCTATAACACAAGTACAACCACCTCGTAGGTCAAGCAGGGTGTCTCAATTACCTGAGAGGTATAGTTTTATGCACTTGGAGGAACTAGGTTTCTACGAGGTTCCAGGTGATAAACAAGAGACCGACCCGCGACCAAATGACCTAGCAATGGTGGATGTAGACTCCATGAAATAGACTGTAGCAGTCTTCATGTAGTTGGGACCTTTTTTGTTTTGACGAGGCAGTCAAAGTGTTTGACTTCATGCAAAACGAAGAGGAACCTTGTGTATACAAGAGGGTTAGTGGGAGATAGATCATATTCTTAGTACTATGTGTAAATGACATTCTACTAATAGGAAATGATGTGGGAATGCTCAGTTCTGTGAAAGATTGGCTTTTGAGTAATTTCTCCATGAAAGACTAGGGAGAAACTACCTATATTCTTGGTATTCGACTCTACCGGGATAGAGCGAAGAGAACAATAAGTCTTTCCCAAGCCCTCTATATAGATAAAATCTTAAAGCAATTTAAGATGGATGATTCTAAAAGAGGGTTCCTACCGATTCAACATGGAATATAACTCTCCTTGAAGATGTGTCCTCAAAGTGAGGAACAACGGAAGGAAATGAGTAATATACCATATGCTTCGGCCATGGGTAGCCTTATGTATGCTATATTGTGTACGAGACCTGACATTGCGCATGCTGTAAGCGTGGTGAGTAGGTTTCAGGTAAACCCAGGCAGGGAACATTAGACTACCGTAAAGAACATTCTCAAGTACTTTAGAAGGACTAGAGATATGGTTCTTATATATGGCGGTGGAGAACTGAATGTGATGGGATTCACTGTATTGAACTTCCAAGGACAGAAAGACGATTCTATCTCTACTTCTGGCTACATTTACTCTTAATGGAGGAGCAGTATCTTGGCATAGTGCCAAGTATAGCGCGACTGCTGATTCCACCAGTTAGGCTGAGTATAAAGCGGCCTTGGAGGCCTCCAAAGGAAGGGTTAAGAAGTTACTAGGTAAACTTCTCGTGAGACTGTGTGTTACGCGCGAGCAAGAGCAACGTGCCTAGGAGCCGAGGTTTCACAACAGCACCAAACATATTGAGAGGAAGTATCATCTCGTAAGAGAATTTGTTTGCAAGGGATACATTGTGCTGCACAGAGTGGACTCAGACGACAACGTCGCTGATCCACTGACCAAGCCACTTTCTCAGACTAGCTTGGAGCGTCATCTGGAGAATATGGGTATTAGATACCATAGTGTGTGGCATTGAGTGCAAGTAGGAGATTGTTGGGAGTATGCCCTCGAATGCCACTCAGAGGATATTGAGTGAGGGCATTGTACTTGTAATTATGTAAATCATTAATATAAGGCAATGAATGTTTCTTTATTTACTGGTAGTTACTGGCGTTCCTAACTCGTAAATATACATATAGAAACTAGTCCATGTATTTGAGAGCAAAACGTTCCACTCCTTATTGGATAAGGAGGTCGGCACTGGAAAGGTTTATAGCTCAAATACTTAATCGTTCGCAAGTCGATGAAACTTTACTGGGCATTAAGTTTATGTGAAGACTTGTATGACGTGTTCTTTGACATGAAGAGTGCCTGTCGAATGCTAATGTTTAGTGGGAGCACACGTTATAGGTATGCTAATTGGATTAGTATACTCGAACCGACTCACCCTCGATTCGTCACACGGATTTCACTCCGGGACAGTCAATAACGGAATCGAATGGTTGTGATAGGTATTCGTGAACCTTCGACTTGAGGATTTAGTAGGGATGTGCTTGTGACGTCAAGATTTTCATTAGAGTAGTTCGACCCTGTAAACCGGAAGGCGGGGGTCAACCTCGACATGCATCTTGATGGGCAAGTAGCAGGTCCTACTGAATACCAAGATAGAATTCTTTCTCCTGTTAGTGAACGGGTTAAATGTCCTATGCGGTTATTGGCAGATGAGATCATAAGTCTTTGGCCAAAGCATTGGAGCTAGTTGTATTGGATACATGAGAGCTCAATGATCTCGATTTGCATTAACGCATGCATAGCGTCAAGTAACAGATAGGGTTTGACTGACCGTGACCCTATAACTTGATCGGGACATTTGAAAGAAGGGTTTATACGTATACTGGTATTCACGACAGAATGGTTCTTGAATGATCCCAATCATTCGTTCTCAGTTGGGGTACGGTGTAGGCCGCCAGGCTGGCTAGGTGGTGCTACTACTCTTTGGTTCCTCCCATTGCTGACTGAGACGAACCTACCGACTCGCGCAATAGGATTGACGACGGAATGAATCTAGCTTGTTCTCTCATTATTAATATTAGATATTGGAGATCTAATTTATTGGACATTGGATGTCTAATTAAATTTGGGACATTAGATGTCTAAATTGATTTATTGGATAAATTAATTTACGGCCTAATGAATTAAATAAATTACTGGGTGATTAATTTAACTCATGAAAATAATAATTTCTTGGAGAAATTAATTATGTTATTATGTATTTGATATGATTAATTAATTGGATTAATTAATTGATATAAATACATCAGAACGGATTCGGAGTTTATCTGTTTGGACTCGCGGGAGTCCGAAACGGACCGAACTCCACCTACCCTTCTAGATGGCCGCCCCCCATTTCCACCACCTTTCATCTTGTCTTTTTGTTTCCATTTTAAATGGAAGACAATGACTTGAAAGGCATCTCTCATGTGAGATGAGATTTTGAGTGGGTTGTTGGTGAATAAAGAATGAATAAAGGGAGAAGACTTGAGACTCTCTTACACATTATTGATTCCATACGTAAGTAAAAGAGAGAGAAACAGTGAGAAAGAACTTAGAGTTCATTCCAAAGTCTTCATCTCATTCTTCATCTTGTTCTTGTTGTTCTTGGAGAAAAATCAAGAAATTAATTGAGAGATATATATTTTAACACTTAGAGTGTTATAATTAAAGTTTCATCACTTGATTCTAGCCGTAAACTTAGAGGTTAATCGAGTGTTGTCATTCCGTTCGTTTCTCCGACGCGTGACAAGTAGAGACGCGGTTTTTCGGCGTTGGGTCATCCAAGGGCTTGGAGCATTTTGGATCGTTTGGGGAATAGCTCAAGAGAAGGAAATCCATATAATCAACGGACGACAAGGGTATGATTTCGAATCTTCCTTTGTTTATTTCATATTCGTATATGCGTAGCTCGATCGATCCTCGTAGAGATTCGGATCGAATTAATTTTTGTTTTACCGCTTCCGCTGGGCCTTCATTTTAGGCACTGAATCCCAACACTTTGTTGTTTGGAGAGTTCTTCTTGTTCTTAATTGGTAAGTTCTTTTAATCTCTTGTTCTTCAAGTGATTTCCGAGTATGATGAGGATGTTGTTGTTGTTTTCTTCGGGTATTGATTGATTGTTGGAGTAAATCATGATTCTTGATGAGTTTTTATAACTTGTGATGAAGAACATGATGATTTTGTCTTGAGCAGGAGTTGTTCTTGATGTTTTAGAATGTTTGGAGGTTATAATCATGTCTAGGAAGGATTATGTTAAGATTGGTATATGATTAACATAGTCTTGATATGATTGTTGTTGTTGTTTGTGTTTTTGGAGGGATTATAACCATTTTAGTAAGGAATTATGATGAAATATGTAATGATTAAACCTTAGTGTTAATGTACGTTATGGTCCTCAGCGTTTTAGACAGTAGGTTCTGCCAAGTTTCTGCGGAGTCCTTACGTACGTTAACTCATGGGTGTTACGTACGTAAGCTTTCTTATAGCGTACACTAACTGTCTGATGTAGCGTACGCTATCGGCCTCAGCAAATTGGGCAGATTGTTCTGTCGAACTCTTACGTACGTTAACTATATGAGTGTTACATACGTAAGAGGCTTGACGTACGTTAACCTCCCCATGTTAACGTACGTAACGAATAGTGTGGTATTTAATACCTGAACAGATCCAGTCGCGTCATTTACTTCTTTCTTACTTCCTTGTCCGCGGTTGGAGTTCTTCCAAGTGATTTCGAGCGATTCTTCAAGATAAATCAGTGGGGTCCATAATAGATTGTTTGTGGTGCTCCCAACAAAGTTTATCATCATCTTCCTCCATCCGAAATTCGAGGTATTTCGACTAGAACCCTAACTTTGTCCATTTTTGGGGTTTTCGGGTTTTGTATTTCTAAACTCGTATCGTTCGTTTGTGTTGCAATATTTCCTATCAATTGATGTTATCGGATGATTTTCAATCAGTTTCTGTCGTGTTTAATTCATAGATTGATGATTCGGGGAGGTTTTGTGAAAACCCTCGCCCGTAGTGAACGTACACGTATTGTTATGGTTGTGATCTGGGTTGTGGGCATATTCTGTTCGATTATCGTTATCATTTAGAAATGAGATGGGTTAACTTTGCGTTTAGAGTGGACATGGTCACTCGGGGTCATTCGTAGCCGTCGTTCACTTTTCGTTTCGTCAAAGATGTCTCAAAGGCAAGTACTTTATATTTGTGTGCATATTCTAGTATTTGAATTATAGCTCCCCGTGTATGTTGTGGATGTGAATGCGTATGTTCACCCAAGGATGGCCGCGAGTCTCGTATCAACGGTTAACCTTTGAAATGTTTTGTTGGAAAAATGTGTTTTGTGCGTGTGCACAGTAATATTCCGGAATATAAATGTTTTCTAAAATAATTTTGGTGCATATTTCATCTTATTAGAATGGTAGTTCAAATGGATTGTACTTGCACTAGCTGTTGTCGCTAACCCCTTAAATGGGGGAAATACTTTTGTATTTCAGGTACAGGTCTTGGAGGCGAACGAGCATGCAGACTGTACGAGGATGATGGGCAAGGCTGATTTTGTTCAATGGTTGCTCGTTGATGTCATGTATTTTAAATTTATTAATCATGTCGTTTGTTTCAGTACTCGAGTACTTCTTTCTTTTGAACATTGTAATTGTTGTGTACCCGATTTGGGGTTAGTTTTGATGTTGAATTGCACTGTTGGGTTCAGTCTACTTATTTTGTATGTCTTGGATTGAGAAGTCGTTCGTATGTTGGTGATGTTTATCACCGTCGTAATGTCGAGTTTGTGTGTTAGCCTGGTGGATTCCAAAGGGTGGGGTCCACGTCGCTGTAATATGCCCTGAACGTCTTGGGGGTGTTACAGGTATGAACATCCACCATAATATGAAGTATTTTAAATCAAGATACTTATGTGCGAAAAATCATGTGCGAAAAATCTTATCCGAATTTTCTATCTTGATTCAAAACATTCTAGTGTGTTGTTGGCTAGCCAATTCTTGCTTAGTAAAGATCAATCTATGAAGACTAATGACGACATAAAGTACATAAAAAATGTGTCTTACTCTAATGCTACTGGTTCGGTCATGTATTTAATGGTTAGCACTAGAACTGATATAGCATATGTTTTAAGTTGTCTTAGCTTATACATGGTTAATCTTGGGGTTTACCACCGACGAGCCGTGAAATGGCTAATAAAGTACTTGAATGGCTCGACGAGGTATGTACTGAAATTTTCTAAACAACCTCAAGGTGTGAAATTAGTAGGCTGTGTTGATTCTAGTTTCTAAATATGTTCTTTATATTCTACTAAGTGTTATATCTCAATAATACCAAAATTTTAGTTTAAAATAACAAAACTTACTCGTTTCCGGTTTAGATGCAAATAATATCAAATTAGTCGTATTTTCATGATATATACTTCAACATACATACATACATACATACATACATATATATATATATATATATATATTATTTGCTTCAAAAATTTGGGCGTTATTCACTGCATAAATTCAGATGCTACTAAATGTGTATCTTACATGCATTTCTGTATATCGCATGATCCTCCTAAATGTGTTGTTCATATGCTATTAACTGTTAATCTTTCAATACCACCCATATTTTTATACGTAATAACTTTTTTCTCAATTTTAGGTATGCAATATATATCTTAAATCGTAGATCGAGGAAAGATGATTAGTTTGATATTTTTTTTACATAAAACGGACAATAAGATAGTAAATTATTGTATTTCAAAAATTTGAGGGAAAAATATAAATTTCCAATCATGCCCTTATATGTATATTGATCATAAGAGTTGCGTTTTTATTAGAGATTTGGTTATTCCATGTAGAATTATTGTTACTATTGATCATATTTTAATCATGGGGTGGAAACTAGGAAGGGTTCCTAGTTTTTTCTTATTTCTTAAACATCATTCCACCGAAACCGCCCCTTATATATATATATATATATATATATATATATACATGTTTACTAGAGATCACTCGGGCCATAATGGCATGATAGTGGTGATATAATTGAATTAAAATAATCAGATTACTAGATTACTTGCTAAAAAAATGTTGGTTTTCAAAATTCTATCAGCGGCCGAGGGGCCTGCCGTAAAAAAAAATTAAAAACAAAATCCGATTGCTGTGGTCCGTCGATTTTTCGGCGGGCTGGAGAAAAAAAATATTCGGTCGCCGGAGGTCCGCCGCCGGTGGTCTGCCGGAAACCAAGCTGCCGGCCTGTCGTTTTTTTTAAACAAAAAAGTTGGCCGGTCGTCGGAAGTCCATCGACCGCCAGCAATGGGCCGTCGGAAAACATGTCAGCTACCTGACGTAAAAAAAATACAAAATAAAAAAAAATCTTGTCGGATGTCAGAGGTCACTGGCAACCGGCGGCCCTGCCGAAAAAACTAGTCGGCCGGAAGTCCGTCTCAGATCCAAGTAAAAAAAGTTTTTTTTTTAAACAAATTATCCCTTTAATTTAATTTACTTTAATATTCTACGAGTATTTTTTTAAATTTATTGTTGTTAAATATGTTTTGATATTATTATTAAGTGCTATTAAATTCAACAAAAAAAAAGAAGGGGAAGGAGGGGTAAACGGTGCGGATGATGAATACTAAAAAAATATGAGTGTCCTTTATATTATATATATATATATATAGTGAGTTTGTATGTTTGTGTAATCGTTGAGTAGCACTAGACTTTGTCAGTAAACTATTATTTTCATCTCCAAACATCTAACCACAATAACGATTATTAAGTATTACATAAAAACAACCTGGCAGCCATGAAAAAAATGAGATTTCACAGTGCTATATATCTGCAGAACTTGCCATATGCCCCATCCCTTGAGAAGAGCATTACTGATACTCCAACTTCAGTCTTACTGACCAATATTCTGGTCTCGAATACCATCCACCTTGCCATTTCATACACAAACAACACAAGACTACTCGAATATTCAAATCCACAAAGACCCTCAAATCACTTTAATTGTTCTTATGCTTATTTTTTGAAGATATACAAGATCCACAACAAGAGAAATTTTGTAAAACGGTAAAAAGGAGGTTGGAAGACCTTATTACCCTGAATGCATAGCTGTCGGAGAGAAGGATTAGATCTCGAGAACAATATCTGCCACGACAAAAGAATCATATGATCATTAACGTATGAACATATATTAAGATTTATATACAAACCCTGCCAAAGCTACTATGTAAAGTTTACAAACTGTGTATAATGATAACTATATACTGCAGATATCTTAAAAAAAACTTAAAATTTATACAACACTCACATTCTGAATCTGTTTTGACTCATTTACTTTTGTTACTGGCCTCTTCATTCTCTTCCTCATCACTCTCACTCTCACTCTGACTCTCAGGCATTTCCAAATATTTTCTTGTATTGTTCTTTGGACTAGGCCTTTGAGGATATATCATTTTGTGGGGGAAAAATATTTTTTTAGGCCCGTAACTTTGGCTTAGTTGGGTTATAAGAACATTATCTTTTCGGGCCTGGAGAAGAAGGACATTAATTTTAAAAAGTGGGAAAACAAGGACAATTAAGCCCGAAGGAGGTCCGATTGGGCTTAATTGTCCTTGTTGTCCCACTTTTTAAAATTAATGTCCTTCTCCAGGCCCGAAAAGCTAATGTACTTTTGACACTACCATTTATATCTAAAGTTCCTAAATTACTTTTTATTTCTAAAGTTTATAAATTATTTTTTTATTTATTTTACCATTTATATTTTCAATTATTATAATTTTATTAATATTTTTATTTCAATTATTTTGAAATATATTTTTAAAAATAAAAATATTTAAATTTTGAATAGTTACACATCATTAAAATCTTAATAACCGAAATGTACTCAAATTTTAAGTTTTAAAATTTGAAAATCATCACAAAATTAAAATTATCAAATAATTTAAAATAAAAAAATTATGTATAAAATTTAAAAATTAGTAAGCATCCACTAATTAACAGCAAAAAAAATATGTAAAAACATGAATATTTTCATATAATTAAAAATAATATTGATATAGTTTTTTATTTATATTAATCAATTTGAAAAATTATTTAGATGGGGTAAAATAAATTAAACTAATCGAATTGGTTAACTCGATTAAATTTAATTTTATAATAAAAATTTATTGATTTGATTTAAAAAATTATAAATAATTGAAATATTTTTTTGATAAATTAATCAATAATATCTTTAAAATTATTTTTTTAGTTCATATATTATGATAAAAATATAAAAATTAAGAGAATTATAAATATTTTTTTGGATGGAGAAGATATCAAAATGTTATTTTCTTTTATTTTTAAATAACTTTTTATTAAAAGATCTTGATGTTCACAGGAGCATTCGTTTGCTTCACACGACCGTTTTAAATAACTCTACAATACTATTAACAAAAATATATAACTAATGTTTCAACAAAAATATTTTTTCTCCGACTCTTCTAAACACTATAAATAGATTTGAAGTGTTTTTAAACTTTCCAAAAAATGAAAAGGTATTTTAAAAAAAATACTAACTCAGTGAGAAATATTTTTTTTGATTAGAAGTGAGCATGAATAGAATTAGTTCGGTTTGGTGTGTTCATTTTTATAAATAAAACTAAATTATTTAAATTCGGTGTGATTTTATTCGATTTTTATTTTTGGTTTGGTTTCAGTTTAAACCATGATTTCTAAGAAGTAATTAAATTCAAATTTTATTTTAAGTAATAATTATTTTTAAAAAATTAACTAGAAATAATTTTTTTAAAATTTAATTAAATACTACATACACTAGGAAAAAATATTTCAAAACGATCGTGATGCCCAACAAAAAATGAGTAAATTTAATTTTATTTTATTGTAAGGGATAAATTAAAGATAAATATAAGATATTAAAATTATGTTTGTATTAATATTGAGCGGACTCACTGGCTAATTTTGTTAACCTATGCTATGAGTTAGCCCTAAATACAGTTCCGTTAAAACTTAAAACATGTAATTCTTAATACTACATTCTTTAAGAATATATTTAATTTTCATGTTAGATGAGTTATTCCGAACGGCTGAAATATTTTTTTAAGCCCGTAACTTTGGCCTAGTTGGGTTATAAGGACATTAGTTTTTCGGCCTGGAGAAGAAGGACATTAATTTTAAGAAGTGGGAAAACAAGGACAATTAAGCCCAATCGGACCTCCTTCGGGCTTAATTGTCCTTGTTTTCCCAATTTTTAAAATTAATGTCCTTCTTCTCCAGGCCCGAAAAGATAATGTCCTTATAATCCAACTAGGCCAAAGTTAGGGGCCTAAAAAAACATTTTTCCCCATTTTGTGCAGCATAGCCCTCAATATCTGTAGTAAACAAACGTGAATATACAAAAACAGAAACAAATAATATGAATGCTTTCTACATAAACAACAACAACAACAACATCTAAGCCTTAGTCCCAAAATGATTTGGGGTCGGCTAACATGAATCAAACTTTGAAACCGTCAATAATCGTTACATAAATAACATAAAAGGAAAATAATCGTTACATAAATAACATAAAAGGAAAAAAGAGGGAAAAAAGTAGAGAAAAAAGCAAATAAAAAAAAGAGAATGAATGTTATAAAAAAAAGAAAAAAAAATGAAAAATCCTGAAAAATAAATTAAAAGATAATATGGAATAAAAGAAAATAGGAATAAAAATACAATATAAAAATAAAAAGAATTAGATTCCATCCACCATCCGTATTCTTTCCCGCCACATTTGCCTCTCCATCGCCATGCTTTCTCCAATTCTAAGAAACTGCATATCATTTTCAATCATATTTATCCAAGTTTTCTTGGGTCTTCCTCTACCTTTCACAACATTACTTGTTCCCCAACTTTCTAGCTTCCTTACTGGGGCGTCTTCTTCTCACATGACCAAACCATCGTAATCGATTTTCCATCATCTTGTCTTTTATAGACGCAACTCTTACCTTCTCTCTAATCACCTCCTTTCTACATGAAAGTAAGAGTTTAAATAGAGTTGATATGGTTTGATGATTCACATGTGTAGCAAGAGAAAAGAACGTGTAGAAAGAGAGACAATGCATGTAGACATGGTAAGTTTACGCATACATATCATAAGCATGAATATGTTTTGATACTGTAATATTACATAAATGTCACTACACCAAGTAATGTGTGTGGGGTCCTTCTTTTATAATGGGAGTACGTCTAAAGTAAGATAACAATATCAAATAAATATACATAGGAATAACATCAATTATTCTAATTTATTCGCGAAGCTTGTGAAAAAAGAACTCATAGAGTGGTTGAGGTAACGCCTTTGGTAGATATATCAGCCAATTCAAGATGTGAGCAAATATGCTCATAGACAAGACGATAATCAAAGCCAATGTGTTTAGCACGTTTATGAGACACCGGATTTCGAGCAAGAAAGATAGTACTTTTGTTATCACGAAATAAAATCGGAACACATGGAGTGGAATGTTGTAGTTTGGAGAGAAAATTATGAACCCAAATCACTTCAGTAGCAGTATTGGCAAGAGCACAATATTCTGATTCCGAGTTGGACCATGAGACAGTTGGTATCTTTTTAGTACTCCAAGATATAAGATCATCACTCATAAAAACTGAATAATAGTAAGTAGATTGTCGCATGTCTAAGCACAGGGCCCAATCAGTATCAGAATATCCGAGTAGGGAGGAGGAAGTGTGCGAGCGGGTGATGCGGAGACCGTGTTTAGCTGTGCCAGCAAGATACCGAAAAATATGTTTTAACAGCTTGAAAATGGTCCGGAGTTCATGACTGCAATTGACTAACATATTTGACAAAGTAGTAGAGATCCGGTTTAGTAATTGTGAGATATTGAAGGGCGCCGACTAATGAACGGTAAAGAGTGAAATCGGAAAGTGGGTCGCCATCAACATAAGATGTGTATCAACGGTAAGGGGAGTGGCGACGTGCTTGGATTCATGCATAAGAGCCAGAATGTTATGAGCATCCTTAGCTTGAACAAGCCACATACCATCATCAATATATGACACTTTTAAACCAAGAAAGTAACTTAACTTCCCCATGTTCTCAGTGGCAAGAGTTGAATTCAGTAACAAGGTGAAAGATGAGAGAAGTGTGTAATCATTTCCAGTTAAGATCATGTCATTAACATAAACCAAAAGATAGTTAATAGACGAGCCCTGATGATAAATAAATAAGGAAGTCTCGGACCAAATGTTGATGAAACCAATTGAAGTAAGAAGTTAGCAAGGCGATGAAACCATGCTACTGGAGCTTGCTTAAGACTATAAAGAGCATTCTTAATTCGAAAGACATGAAAAGGAAAACTAGGATCCACATAGCCAGACGGTTATTCCATGTAGATAGGTTGGTGAAGAACACTATTCAGGAATGCATTTTTATAAATCCAATTAATGTAAAGGCCATTTCTACATAAATAATTGTGTTGTTACCCAAAATATTATCCGTAGATGAATATTGCTGGAATGGTCGAGTAAAAAATAAATGCGAGAGCACGTCCGTGTGGAAAGTAAATAACACAAGATTTGTCGGGGTTGTTAGTCCCAAGCTTGAATGCTCTCGCGAGATATTATTAATACAAATACTTGGGAGTATAAATATTAATGTTAGAGTACTATTACAATGAGTGTAAAGACCCTAGTTATCTTAGCTATTGAGCGTGAAGATTGCCGGAAGAACCAGATATGATGCTCTGTGAGTTCTTGTAACAATGATGTTGTGCTGTGACGACTGTGAGAAATCGACGGTCTCTCACAGTGTGTATTAGCTGGAAGTCTGAGCCCCCGGGCTTGCGAGTCTCTTCGAATCTGTGCTGCAGGGAGTTCTTGCCTCTGCCGACCGTCTTCTGGTTGAGAGGTGCTGAGAGAGAAATCCTGAGATAGATTCAAGAGAGGAAGCCGAGAGTCTGAAAGTGTATACATTTGTGTGTATTTTTCTCTGAACGGATTTCGGAACCGAGAGGAACCCTTATAAATGTTTTTCTGAACCTTTTTCCAGTTGCTGGAGGTTCTCTATTTATAGGACTGGGAGTTTCTAGGCGATCTCCTCCGCTGTATTATAATAAGCGGGCGATCGTCTTTAGCACATGGGTTGGTCTCCTTAAAGTCCGCAGGAGTTGCTGGCTGCCAATGCGAACCAATGAGTGGCCCACACGCGCCTCAGTCGCTGTCATGGGAGGCCCTACTTAGGACCTTTCGGTGGGTTTGTCGTCGGTAGGTTAGGCCGTCCTTGTCACTGACAGCTGCTGATGGGTTGGAGTCAACGATCCATGTTCTGCGGCACCTTTTGTGGATCTGCACATGGGTCCTTGCTTCGTGATCCAGTCTTCGTAGACTTTGATGGACGATGGCCCTGTTCGTGGCACAGGTCGGTTGTCCAGGGTCGGTCGATCGCTAGGTGCCAAAAGGCGATCGCCTTGGGAGTCGATCGCTAGATGCTTGAAGGTGGACAGTTATCTTCGTTTAAACAAGCTCGTCGTAGCTCGTTTGGTCGTGGACTCGGTCGCTCGGCCTTGTTACCAATCGCCGTTGAGGCGTATAAATCGCCGCACAACAATTGCCCCCCAGCTCGCTCCGATGTTGGAAATATGGGGTGAGGTGGTTCTACTGGCGATCTCTTAACTTTGACGAGTAACTCTGCATTTTGCGGAACTGGCGATTGTCTTTGAGCGAAATAACTTTGAATATGGACGACCAGGTCAGTCGCTGAAATAAGCGGGAAATGACAGCGGTCGCGAAAAGGTCTCCGGGGCACGTGTTGGGTTCCTGTTGGGGGAGACCGACGGTTAGTTATAACTCCTCGTGTGGCGTGTCCGTGAAACGACGCATACGCGGGTTTCAAGGGAGCATTAATTGCGACGGTTGCACTTCGGCCCCTGAGATTCTCCTTACTTGGCGACCAGGAAGGACCTGGCTGTCTGGAGGGCGAGGTACCATATCCCCTCAGATATGGATCTTTTTGCGGTGGCCGAGAACGAAAGAGCCGACCAACCCCCGGAGGGTATGGTCGCCGTGAATGAGGCAATCATAGAGGCTGGGCTGCAGTTCCCTCTGTCTTTCGCCGTCTCCCATTTGCTGGTCGCTTGGAACGTGGCGCCTCTTCAGCTAACCCCGAACGGTTGGCTCCAAATCGTCTGTGCCCTCACCTTGTTCGATGGTCACCGACTGTATCGCCTTCTCTCGCCATTGGAGATGAACCACTTATTCAAGCTCACGGTTCAGAAGGGGTCGGTCGGAGGCTATCATATCCAAGGCCGTTCCAGTCGGGTGATCCTTGGGGTCCCGAACAAGGTGCGGGGCGATCCGACGAAGTGGTTCTGGGTCGGCGGAGCTTGGAAGGCCTCAGCGAGTGACAATCCCACGGACGAGCTGAATGTTCCCACAGGCTTTCGGGAGAGGAATCCGAGTAAGGGTTTTGACTGTCCCTTTATTTGGATATGTTCTGAACTGATCTAATTTGGTCTTCCTTTTGCAAGTTTCCATATTCCGGCGGTCGACTAGCTACCTTTTGATTTTGTGGTCCTCTACGAACAGATACGAAGCCTTCCAGACGACGACTTAGACGCTCGCCGGATTAACAAAGAAAGCCGTTGGCTGTCTGCGCGGTTATTCTGTTTTCCGCGACATCTTTCGGTCCCAGGTATGACTTTCTATGATCTCCTTTGCTCGGCGATCGTCCTGTTTGGACGATATGTTTAACCGTTGTTTAATTGTTTCTTATTGCATAGGTCCGCTACCCTCACTTCTTGGAGCCTCCACCGGAGATAGCCATGTCGAACCCTGGAGTTTTGAGTCGTCTGTTCCAGAAGAAGTCGTCTCGACTTCCTTCGGTGGCGCTACCTCTTGTTCCGGAGGTGAGGCCTCACATAGAGCCGATTGTAGCGGAGGAGGAGGTTCAGGAGGAAGGACTCCGGCCGAATCGCAAACGACAGAGGTCGGGGGAACCTCCAGTCTCTGCCCCTGCTGGTGAGGTGCCGATCATTGCGCCTCCGCTCTCCACGGTCCCCTTGGACGATGAGCCTATCCCTTCGTCCGCTTTCCTGCAAGCCATGGCGATCGCCGAGGCTGAGACCCCTCGCGGGAAACCGTACTTCGGCCGCAACCCTGAGAGAGCCGAGAGGTAAACTTTGTTTGTCTTGTTGAGTTTCGTCACCTGTGTAGGAGATGTGCTGACTCTACTGTTGATGCAGGATCCGTAGCACTAACCCGGCTTGCCCGCTGCTGGTATTGGATTTCCTCGCGAGCCGATCTCCTCGCGCGGCCTGTGATGTCCCTCAACACGTCAATCGGGCTGTTTCTGCTTTGCCGAAGGCCTGGACGACCGACTTGGATGCGATCGCCCGCCAGCGATCTGGGAACACGATACAGGCTGCTTTCGCTCTCTCCCTCTAGGCGGAGACGATGGCTGCCCAGGCTGTGAAGGAATTATAGGGGCGTCCTTCTACTGCTCGTCTTCAGGCGGACCTCGAGGCCGCTCGGAAAGAGAACTCTGAGTTTGCCGACAGGATTGTGGCTATGGAGAAGGACTCTTTGGATGCAGCTAAACGGGCAAGTCAGGATCTTGAGCCGGCGAGATAGGATTCCGAGCGAGCCCGGGCGACGGCCGACTGACTTCGGGATCAGATGATAGATGCCCGTTGGTCGTACGCAGCCGCTCAGAAGGAGGCTGATCATTTGAAGGTGACTGTCGCTCGGCTGACTAGCGAGCTGGCGTCGTCGAGGGTAGAGACGGCTGCTAAGGAGACCGAGCTTCGACGTGGGCAACAGGCGGTTGCAGAGTTGAAAGGGAAGCTGGATGCGACCGAGGCCGATCCCTTTCTCAACGTGGAGTTCGTCAGCGAGTTTGCCTATTACATGGCATTCGCTGACTCGCTCCGTGCTGCTAAGAAGGGAGGGCTGGAGGTCGGCCCTCTTGCTGAAAACTTCCAGATATACGCGCTAGAGCATCCTCTCCATCCTGCTTTCTCCGTGCCGATCTTGGATCTCTCGGAAATCGGCGTAGACCTGAGCTGGTACCCAACTCCCGGAAATATTGTTCATCCAAATGCTCCGGAGGATGGGGAGGCAGCTCCGAAAGTTGGCGAAGGGTCGCGGGCCGATCCAGTGGTTGAAGGCGAAGGCCAGGCTGGGACATCCTGAGGGTCTATGTCCTTTTTGTTTTAGCTTTGTAATTTTGTAGCTTTTTTGTACTTAGGCTTTCGGGCGACTATATTTGTACTCTGATATTCGAATTAATGAAATATTAGTTTGCTTCTTTGATTTATTGCTTCAATGATTGCTTTTCTGAGTCTTTGCATGACTTTGTACAAATGTGTGAGGAGAGATTGTTGCGTGTATAGCTCCAAGTGAATTAATAAACTCATATAGATAACTTCTACAACAAATTCGATCACTGCACATACATCTAAAAAATGCCGATCTCCGTATGTAATTGAATAGGGACGATCGTCGTATACATAGCTCCGCCCTTCCCCCTTTCTCTAGCGCCAATTGTTGTTACCCAAAATATTATCCGAAGATGAATATTACTGGAATGGTCGAGTAACAAACAAATGCGAGAGCACGTCCGTGGGGAAAGTAAATAACACAAGATTTGTCGGGGTTGTTAGTCCCGGGCTTGAATGCTCTCGCGAGATATTATTAATACAAATACTTGGGAGTACAAATATTAATGTTAGAGTACTATTACAATGAGTGTAAAGACCCTAGTTATCTTAGCTATTGAGCGTCAAGATTGCCGGAAGAACTAGATATGATGCTCTATGAGTTCTTGTAACAACGATGGTGTGCTGTGATGACTGTGAGAAATCTACAGTTTCTCACAGTGTGTATTAGCTGTAAGTCTGAGCTCCCTGGCTTGCGAGTCTCTTCGAATTTGTGCTGCAGGGAGTTCTTGCCTCTGCCGACCATCTTCTGGTTGAGAGGTGCTGAGAGAGAAATCCTGAGATAGATTCAAGAGAGGAAGTAGAGAGCCTGAAAGTGTATACGTTTGTGTGTATTTTTCTCTGAACGGATTTCGGAACCGAGAAGAACCCTTATAAATGTTTTTCTGAACCTTTTTACAGTTGCTGGAGGTTCTCTATTTATAGGACTGGGAGTTGCTGGGCGATCGCCTCCGCTGTATTATAATAAGCGGGCGATCGTCTTTAGCACATGGGTTGGTCTCCTTAAAGTCCGCAGGAGTTTCTGGCTACCAAAAGTGCGAACCAATGAGAGGTCAACACGCGTCTGAGTCGCTGTCATGGGAGGCCCTACTTAGGACCTTTCGGCGGGTTTGTCGGTAGGTGAGGCCGTCCTTGTCACTGATAGCTGCTGATGGGCTGGAGTCAACGATCCATGTTCTGCAGTGCCCTTTGCGGATCTGCACATGGGTCCTTGCTTCGTGATCCAGTCTTCGTAGACTTTGACGGACGATGGCCTTGTTCGTGGCACAGGTCGGTTGTCCTGGGCCGGGCACCAAAGTCGATCGCTAGGTGCCAAAAGGCGATCGCCTTGGGAGTCGATCGCTAGATGATTGAAGGTGGACAGTTATCTTCGTTTAGACAAGCTCGCGGTAGCTCGTTTGGTCGTGGACTCGATCGTTCGGCCTTGTTACCGATCGCCGTCGAGGCGTATAAATCGCCGCACAACAAATTGTATATTGGCTTTATACAGGACCAAAAGTGAGATCAGAATGTAAGCTTGGAATTTGTATATATGCTTGAACAATCAAGCAGTGCAATGTGACGATCGAGAGCACCATCAGATAAGAGTTTAGTCGAAAAACCCATTTTATCCCAACAACATTTATAGAAGGAGGACGTGGAACAAGATCCATATTTTATTACCATGAAGTGCGGATAATTCTTCATCCATAGTGGCAACCCACTCAAGAAACTTTATAGCTGACTTAAAACCATGTGGAGGAGAGGAGGCGTGTAAGGGAGAGATCAATTCAGTAGTTGCAAGATAATATGGATATTCGGGTTTAAAAGTATATGCAAAGCCTCTAGTGACCATCGGATGTTGCCTGGCGGGAGGTACGGTTGGCGAAGATGGTGCAGTAGGTGCGGTTTGTGCAGCCAGTGGTGAAGGATGTGGAGGTAGACCTGTAATAGAAGATGTGGGCGGAGATGTTTCTGGGATATATGATTAATGTGGATCACACAGACAAGGCGAAGATGCTACCACTGGTGGAGTGTTCGATTTCTCAGTTGCCAAAGATGAGAGTGATGGTTCCAAGAAGGTGAAGACATGAATATCAGATAAGGAGGTAGTTGATGAAGCTTTGGTATACGGATAGATTGATTTATCAAAGCAATCCTGCCGGGAGAGGTACATGTGGCCAGTCTGCTGATCATAACAATGAAAGCTTTTATAATTGCTACTGTTAACCCATGAAAATGCACAATATATCTGAGGGCTAATTTTGTGTATCGCATAATACATTGTAACAAGGAGAAAATCGACATCTGAAAGGATGGTAGTTAGCATAATTGGGTAACGTCCCAAATAACAGCTCAAAAGGAGTTTTCCACCAAGAATAGGCGTAGGAACATTAATGATAATATTGAAGGCATCGACCTAAAATTTGGCCGGACTAAGCTCAACAATATATCGATGTGTACATTCAGGACGACCATTTTAAGCTCATTTGTATTGGCAGGAAATATGGTTCAAGATGCCACTAGAATCGAGAATCTGCCATCTCCATCGGTACCAAAATCTAAATGTGCTGCTCAAATTGATTTTCAACCATAAGTTTGAAAGTAACGCATCATAACAGTCGCCTTTTAACGCAATGGATAAAATCATGTGAACCGTAAATAATCACCAATAAACACCGAAAATTAAGAGTAACCATTATTGATAGTCCATCCGTCTTGACGTCCACGTAAGTGCTCCACGCAAGCTCAACCGCCACGATTTCGAGGACCAAAAGGGAAAAGAATCGACTTTCGGATAAACCGTCCGAACAAAGCAGCGAGAAGGACCGACCGAGCATGCCTCAAATTCACACCCAGGTCCGTTAAAGAATAGACAGGGCAGAAGTGTCGGGGCCTACTCGGTGACCAGACTGGAAGGGCCGACCCGATGACCAGACCGGAAGGGATGACCAGATACAAGATAAATATTCTCCAAATCACCATCATGACACAACCGACCAGAGCTGCAGGGGACCCGAGGGCCGACCCCAGAGTCGGCCGCAGTGGATAAGTATCGCTGAAAGCATGCGGAACAGGCACACAGGACAGTTAATGTTTACTGTCCTCCCTCTTCCCAAAGCAGTCCCCAAGGTCCGCCACGTGTCTAAAGGACACTCTCCCTATGACAAGTGTCTAGACCCATTTCCAAACATCCTCCAGCTGTCGCCCGATGATTGGCCCAGATACTCTATATATATAGGAAGAATGTACAAAAATAGGGAACTTTCGGAATTTATCTAAAAAAATAGAAAGAGAGAGAGAGAGAGAGAGAGAGAGAGAGAGAGAGAGAGGGAGAGAGAGAGAGAGAAAAGACAAGACTTGTAATAAACAAGCAAAAAATATAGACCTGTTTACAATCTTCAGCTCGGCTCTATCCCAAATTACGATCATTAATTAAATTTAGTGATCCAACTTATTCCATCTTTTTTCTTGTTTCCTACGTGGCATCGATCCATTTGTCCAGATCAGTACACGTTACGTTGACAAAATAAGTCGTCAACAGATTGGCGCTAGAAAAAGGGGACCTACGCTGTCCACAGCTACATACGTCCTCACTGGAGTCCTGAATGAATTGTTCTATTGCAACTATGTCTCAAGGAAGTCGTAAACACCATCAGCCCGCCACAGAGGAGGAAATCCTTCTCAAGGTGGCAGAGTGCTTTAAACACCCCACGTTGATCCAGGGGATTGTAACACCCCCAATCCACTCAGGGATATTACACGCCGCAGAACCTCTCCTCAAGGTTCTACCAGGCTGGTAACAAAACCGAACAACTCAACAATGCCTTTAAGGCTAAAAATGACTCAGTAGACCGACTTGGTCTTTCAATAATAACATACAACTCAATTCCAAACACATACCCACGCAGGGGTCAAAATACAATAAACTCCCGTACAACAGGGAAAAGATACTGCAGCGGAAAGAAAATACAACTAGACCAATACGACATCAACGGATCCTCATGTGATTAGTATCGTTCATCTTTCATCATCCTTCGTGCCGACCCTGTGCTATGCTCCAAAACCTGAATGCAAAAATAGACATCCACCCCCCGAATGCTCGGGGGTTAGCAAAACTCCACTGTTTTGCTAGTGCAAGAACAAAGTGCAAATACGAGCCATACAATTCACATTCCACGAATAACAATAACCAGGAATCCTCAAAGATCCAAACTAAAGAAAAGTACTTCCCGAGGCAAGAGTTTGGGTAAACATTTCCAAAACCGAAAGATCGCAAATAAAGGGAAACAATTTATAAAACAGTTTAAAATGCCATCGAGAGTTTTAATAGAAAATAATTTAGGATTATAAAATCCTTCTCTTTCCAAAAATCAATAGGGTCACAGCCCAAATGTTTTGTTTTCGCAAATAGGAAACCACCAACAATTTACAGGGTCAGAGCCCAACATCATGTGTCCTCAACGGACATAAAATCAACGAAACATAATCACGCACGCGCATCGCCTAGGACCGGGATGCTACCACAGACATCCCACCCGAGGCCTCGAAGGACCCTCCCGAACTGGCTAGCGAAACAAATAACATACATCTCACGGTTGGATCAATCGCTTGTTGCATCCTGGCCACATGATCGCATGCCATGTGCCACCGTAGATTATCTCAGGCTCTCACGATTGGATCAATCACTTGTTGCATCCTGACCACATGATCACGTGCCATGTGTCACCGTAGACCTTCAACCATATCCACACATTCACACAAATAACATATCACATCAAGGATATTCAAACAATTCGCCCAGAGGCATCAAACACTTAGCAAAACACCACGTCAATCCACAACGCACCGAAATGAAATAATATACGTCCAAACGCAATACCAAGTGCAACATCAACACCAAACATATCCATATAATTCATATAGTTATTCACAAACCACACCATTCACAAAACACACGCATTTTGAAAGCAAGCCTTTAACAAGACTAAACCGAATCTTTTGAAAGTTCAATTCAAATGACCAAGCAACCACATTTAGATGATCACTAATTATCATATCCATAAAACAAGAATAGTATGGACAAGGTACTTGCCTCGAATAAGAACAATGTGGAGAATCGACCGAAATAGGTTGGCACGAACCGACTACGAACTCGCCGACTCCACCGAACGACAATCCACAACAAAGAACTACGAACGAAAACAATAACAACGAAAATGAATTCCAAAGTACGACCCAAAGCCGCTAAATTCAAAGAACAAATGACGAAGGTTCAAGGATTTCCCCCAAAACAGCCAAGGACACGATTCGTTCCGTTAAAACAGGAAAACGGAATTCCAAGTTGAAATATGGATATACAATCCATAGAATATGTTTAACAACATCATTTAACCATAATCGATCCATCGAAAACAGATGAAAAACGAGATCGAGGACAAATCCCCTAAAAAGTCAATTCGAAGGAAATCAAGAAATATACTTCGATTCGACGAAGAACAACAGATTAAATGATGTTAAACACAAGAATACTACCAATATTAATCATACCCATCGTGTATTAATCAACAACACGGAACGAATCGGACAAAAACGCAAAAACCCCAAATTTTCCCAAAATAGGGTTCTAGGAAATCTCACCTTGATTCGCTGGATCAAAGGAGGTTATGGAGGGATTAATCGATGATATGAACTCCCAATCTTCGTGAATTAGTTGCTTGACAACATGTCTCCTGGATCGCCAAGTCTCCAGCCGCGGAGAGGAAAAGATGGAAATGAAAAACGGGTGAAAATATGGCTACTCTGTCATATTTATACAGGCACGGCCTAGCGTGCGCTACACCTTCCGGACTAGCGCGCGCTAACGGGCAGCCTCGGCCGATAACCCTCGGCCATGGCCCGCAAGGCCACAATGCGAAGACTCAATCTGGCCGAGATCCTGCTGCCGGCCGCGATAGCGCGCAGCTGCTGGCGGACGCTTAGCGTGCGCTAGCCGTCTGTCGAGAACCCTGCAGGTGACGCCCGGCCAGTAACGTCGCTAGCCGGCCGGCGGCGTGCGCTACGCTGCCCGACTAGCGCGCTACGCTCGGCGTAGCGTGCGCTACTGCCGATCCTTCCCGATTCGTAACCCCGAAACCCCATTGTCCGGTCCGATGGCGTCGTTGGTCGACCAAGCTCGCGTCGCTATACTGCCGAGCTAGCACGCGCAGAACTTTCGGCCGTAGCGTCGCTCGCCGGTTCTACCGCACTCGTCGGCCGGTACCGCAATCATCCGGCCGGAACCCACAACCGTCCGGCGATCCATAGCCGTCGGCGATCCATGGCCGTCGGAGCTCGGCGACTCGATTTCCGAAGCGTGCGGGCGAACACGACGAAAAGTTCGCGGACAACATCAATGACCCGGAATGAAAACATAATACCATAATTAGTCATACGCGACCAAGAAACGGGTCGAGACAACAATTACAGATACGGATACCCGTAACTTCCAAGAAATTACAAAATGGCCCAAAACGCCCGGAAATCACGATACGTGATCGAATAACCAAACCGAAGTTCTCAACACGTCTAACAAAGTTAAACGAACTTACGGGAAACTCGAAACAGCAGTTTCGAATGAGATTCGCAAGAACCGAACTCAAGTGCGGAAAAGTCGTTAAAAAGCACGGAACTCAACAAAACGACTCCGAAACCAACTCGGATATCAAAAAGTGTAGAATTAATCATTCTCAGAATGACGAAACGGTCATGGGAGAGTCGTCAAAACGGACTTCCGCCGAAAAAAGAAAATTACCGAAAATCGAAAATTGCGGATATTACAGGGATGACTGCCCTCATGACGCGGGTTACCCAGAGCGGAAATACCCCAAGGCTCGAGGAACAGAATGAGGCCCAATCTCGATCGACTCGTCCGACCATTCCGGGGCGTAACCAGAAGAGAACCGTCTCCCGCCTTGATGAGGAAACGGCAGAAAGCCAAGGCGAAATCTCTCACCCTACATGAAAAGGTCGGACCTCTCACCCCATATTAGTTTTTGATCGGATGGGGACAAAAAATAAACTGAAAAAATGGCACCGGCTCGGACCACTCAGAGTTGGGACCGCAAAGAAACGGAGGCTCCCCACCAATCCCGAGTCCCGACACAGCCATTACTGCAAACTCCAGGTGATAACTCGAGCGAAATCGAGTTCCTTAAAAAGCGCCTCACGGAGCTTGAAAATAAGCAACTCCAATCCCCCCAAAATTCTGAGTGGCTCAATAGCCAGGAGAGTCCCCTTGCTCCCTGTATTTTGACGGAACCTCTCCCGGAGAAGCTGAAGGTCCCCCAAATTCCTCCATATAATGGGGAGACCGACCCCAATACCCATCTTGGGCACTACAACTCGTGGATGGACCTGCACGGGTCCCAAGATGCTTTCCGATGCCGGATGTTCTCCCTGATTTTAGGGGCAAGGGCTCAGAGGTGGTACCGCTCGATACCCCACCATTCTACCTAGACCTGGGCCCAGCTCACCGCGGCATTCCGATCCCATTTTATGGGATCTTTAGTACGTATCGCCCCGCGGTCCTCCATTGCCTCCATCGTGCAGGGGGCGAATGAATCCCTCAAGGATTACATAACCCGTTTCAACAAGTAAATACTGGAAACAGTACCCATGTCCGACGATGCGCTGGTCATAATAGCTCAGGCCGGCCTCCGGAAAAATTCATTCTCCCATTGGACGGTATGCCAGAACACCCCCCGCACATACCAAGAATTCTTGGAGCGCGCTACCTCCCACATTGCGGCCGAGGAGGCTATGCCGGCCTCAGTCCTAGTCATGCCCGCCGATCCGAAAGGATCTTCAAAAAGAAAGATGATAGACATGACTACAAGGAGGCCCGCCAAGAACCCCGCCAGGAGAATAAGGCCCCCGACTCCTATTCGACAGCGCCATCAACCCGGAACTATCGAGAGCAAGGCCAGCTTCACCGAAATATACTCTGTCGTGGGTAGATACACGACAAGAATTTTCTTCCGGTTCCTCGGACGATCTACGAAGATCGAAAGGACATAGATCAGACCCGCTTCTGTAAATACCATGAATCGGCGGGTCATAACAACGAGCAGTGTCGGGACCTCATTGCAGCCTTGATCACGGTGTGCAACGATATCGGGTTTAGGCGATTTACCTGGAGCCCACTCCGGGATCGCCAGGATCGAGCCGACACGGCAAGAGCCAAAAAATGATCGGGTGCCTCCGCCCTCTAAGTCTCCCCGGGAAATCCTCACTATCATGGGGATGGCCGAAGTCGAGGAGCATCGGTCTAAGTGGTAGAAAAAGCCTGTATTCGAGAGGCCAGCACCTCCTACCAGTGGAACGAACGTCGACCCGAGGGATTTCTGTCAGTGGCCGAAGAATCCCCCAAAAACCCCTAGCTGGTAGTCACTTTCGAGGAGTCATATGCAGATGGTTTGGATAATCCCCATTCCGATGCCCTAGTCATCACTCTACCTATAATAGGAATCCCTGTACACAGAGTGTTAGTAGACTCAGGGGCCTATGCCAGCATCATCTACCTTCATACTCTTCGCGGGATGAATGTAGACCAATCCTATGTCAGACCCTGCAACGAGGACATCAGAGGGTTTTCCAACTGCTGTAACTCACCGTTGGGAGAAATCGACCTCACCCTGGAGTTTGTTCAGCGGCCGATCAAGAGAATGATGATTACCACATTCAAGATCATCGTCGTGCACAGTGACTACAATGCCATCATAGGCCGACTTGTGATGTCAAGGCTGAGGGCCACTCAGTCCACTTATCATCTGTGCATTAAATTCCCCACCCCGGACGGCGTCGGGGTGCACAAGGGAGATCAACGTGCCACACAGGAGTGCAATCTCACCATCTGGGCTCGAGAAATAAACACCGCAGAGGGCACCCCAGGAAGTACGCTGGAGGAAATGGGATCAACCGGATCTGAACAGCTGGGAGAAGGCACCTGGCTAGAACAAGACATCGAAGATTCCAGGGCCGCTCAAACCCTCGAAATAGAAGTTAACCAGGATGCGGACCAAGACCGCCGGCCAAGGAAAGAACTAATCCTAGCGGAGGATCCCGTCGACCCGCGATTCCAGAAACTGAACAGAAAAATTTGCCGCACTGAGCAACTTAGGATCGGACAAAACCTCCAAGAACCAATCCGCTCCGAGATAATCTTCCATCTGAGACAGAATTTGGACGTCTTTGCGTGGACCCATTCGGACATGCCTGGGATTGACCCAGAATTTGCGTGCCACCGGGTGAATATTGACCCTAATTTAAAGCTGGTAATTTAGAAGCGAAGGAAAATGGGGCCTGAGCGGTAGAAGGGATTAGAAGAAGAAGTGGGGAATCTAATCGACAACGGATCATCCGGGAAGTCAGATACCCGACCTGGGTGGCCAACCCAGTCCTGGTGAAAAATCCAATCGGGCTGTGGCGGCTCTGCATTGACTTCTTCGATCTAAATAGAGCCTGCCCAAAAAATAGCTATCCTCTGCCCCACATCGACTACATGGTGGACGCGACGGCCGGACATGAGATGATGACTTTTATGGATGCATACTCTGGATACACTCAAATCCAGATGCATCCTACTGATGAAGAAAGCACCTCCTTCTACTCGGCCCGCGGCCTATATTGCTACCGCATGATGCCTTTCGGGCTTAAAAATGCTGGCGCAACCTATCAACGCCTGGTAAATAAAATGTTGGTAAATAAAATGTTTTGTAGCTTGATAGGTCATACAATGGAGATTTATGTAGATGATATGCTTGAAAAATTTTTGCGCTCAGCCGACCATGTGAATGATCTCAATAAAATGTTTGCAATTTTGCGAGAGTACAAGATGAAGTTACATCCAAAAAAATGTTCATTTGGGGTAGGCTCTGGGAAATTCCTCGGCTACATGGTAAGCCAAAGAGGGATTGAAGCTAACCCCGATAAAATCATGGCAGTGACCGAACTTGTTCCGCCAAATTCGGTAAAAAAAAGTTCAAAGCCTCACTGGCCGACTAGCCACGCTAAGTCGCTTTATCTCTCGCTCAACAGACAAATACAAACCTTTCTTTCAGGGGATAAAAAAGAACAAAGATTTTTAGTGGACCGACTCCTGCCAGAAAGCCTTTGAGGCCATCAAAGAAGTCATGGCAGAAGGGCCGATCCTACAACAATCGGCCAGCGGAGAGCCTCTCAACTTATATCTAGCGGTGTCCGAATCCACAATCAGTGCTGCCCTTATCCGGACAGAAAATGCGGTTCAACATCCTGTGTATTATGTTAGCCAGGCCCTTCATGATGCCGAGCTCCGTTACACCCCAATGGAGAAGTTGGCCTATGCGCTCATAATGGCGTCCCGAAATCTTAGGCCTTATTTTCTTGAGCATCAAGTAGTCGTCCTGACGAACTACCCCCTCAAGCAAATCATGCACCGACCGGACGTCTCCGGCCAGATGAACAAGTGGTCCGTAGAGCTCGAACAATTCGACCTAACCTTTGAATCGCGCACTGCTATAAAAGGTCAAGTCCTGGCAGATTTCATTGCGGAGTTCACACCAGCAATCACCGTAGAGAACGATCGATCCGAGGAGTGGTGTAATATCCTAGAATTTCACTATTAATTTTTCGCATTATTTTATCTGGGTTGTACTGTACAGAGTGGGACCGACACGATATGAGTGGATAATTTTGGAAACCGTGACAGTCATGCCAGTATGTCTATGGAGGTTATTTTGATTCTAGGATATTACATGCTTGGTGTGTTTTTCGATGTCGGATATACCATGTGAGTATTTGAATGATTGCCGTACTTGGTCGACAGTTGTAATTGAGAATACCGTGCATCAGATGTACCGTATAAGAATATTTCGGGTTGAGTATATGTGTATTTAGTGTGTCGTATGTTCATATCTGGTATGTCGAGACGGACTGGAACAGTTCGATTTTGGCTAAGTACATAAGGCCATTACGTACGTTAAGTTTATGGGCTAACGTACGCTAAGTTGGTACGTTTTACGTATGTTATGAGTAAGGTATTACGTACGTAACAAGAGGAATCGGACAGTTGGGCCTGGTGTTGGCATCTTTCGGTGCGGATGTGGACAGATGAGTCAACGGATGGAGTTACGTACGTTATACAGGGTGTATTACGTATGTAATACGAGTATAATACTATAGCAAGTCCACGTACATATTACGTATGCAGCGGAATAAGTGTTACATACGTTACGGGGCGGCTGGTCGAGTCGTGGCTGAGAGGACCTGCAATGGTCGAGCTTGGTCGGCAGTGACTCGCGGGGATGGCCGATCACGGTCGGCAGTGACTCGCTGGGGGCAAGGACTGGCCGATAACATACGTAAGGCTGTGGCCGGTTACGGCCGTAAGGGCCAGTTACGTATGTAAGCTTGCTGCCAGTTACGTAGGTAAGGGTGTTGGCCAAAATAGACAGTAGGGTAGGCCACGGCCGGTTACGTACGTAAGCCACGGCCGGTTACGGCCATAAGGTACCGACAGGTCCCGCCTATATAAGGCCTGGACCGATTCATCATGGGCATTTTTCATTTTTCTTCGTTCCTTCCGCGATTTTTCACCATAGATGGATGGATTTGAGTAAGAACAACATAGAACAACATGTTTTGGAAGTTTAATTCATGGATTAACATCATCTTCCAACCGGATCGAAGGTAAGAACACATGAACTTTTGGTGTTTTGGCCGATTTGATTCGTTTTGATTCAGATTATTGATAGAACTTGATTGTATACTCATAATCATTCAATACTCTTGAAGTTTTGTGGAACAAATTCAAGTATTTCTTTGTTAAACGATTAAATTAGATTATGCCTTCAAAGTGTTCGATGAAATGCCTCAATGAATAGAACTTGGGAAATTCTATACGTTTTCGTATGAATCGTGATTGAATTGATATTATTGTGATTTAGGAATGAACTTTTGAAGGAGGTTGAATCGGTACCCTTTCCTTTCGTCGATTTCTTCGCACCGTGTTATTCAAAACGAGTGATTATTTGTGTATTTCATCTTCTAAGAGGTATGTTGGGTAATCCTCTCCTTGAATTAGGATTTTGATGTTATCGTTGAAGAATGATTCGTATGAAGATGATTATGGTTTTGTTGTTACGATTCCTGCGGTTATATGAGCTATATGTTGAAGACATTGTTAGGACTATTGAATATCGAATTTTGGCTTGTATTCGTATTGTTAAGAGTTGATACGGTTTGGTTTCGTATGATCGAGATATCGTTGAACCATCGAGTTTGATTAGTTGGTCATTTCGGTTGTTGATTGTTATTGAAAGTATCGTTAATTGATTATTGCATTAGGTTGCGTTTAGTGATCGTTGATGTTAACCATTGCGATGCGGTTGAGGTTGGAGAATGCATGAATCGTCTTGGTCGGGGCTGCGGAGCTTGTAGATGAAGACGGCGGGATTGATAGCGGCTTCGTCGAATTGGTATCAAGGCAAGTTATGCTTGTTCAGTTCATAATGTTTAATAAATGGTTTCGCTTTCATTTCATTTATGATTCATATAGCAATGGTATTATGGAATATGAATTGTCGGGATGATGGTATGTATATTATGTTTGGACTAAGATAAATCATAATGTATATGATTTTAAGACGTCTAGAGGAAACAGAGACGTGAATTAAATTTGGTCTATTTCATGAAAAGTTGGATATCAAGGTTAGTTATCGTGTCGATATTGAACTCGAGATGGTGGTTTGTTATTAGTTATGGACTGTACTTCATTTTGGATTTTTCGGATAAACCGTGTATTCGTTCAGGGCAGTTGGTCGTGGAAAGGTTAGCGTCTCCAGCTTGAGGTAAATTAATATTGTTAGATTATGATAATCATCGTGTTGCATTATTGCATGTGTGTGTTGATATTTCATGTGGTTAGTGTGCACCATCGTCTGTTATGTTTTGAAATGTGCTCTTTGTTTGAGCTGTAATCTGTTGGGCCGATGTGTTAGGGGATAAGACCTAAATGGCACCTATGTTCGGAGTATTCCTGAGTTGATGCTTCCGTGACCCTCGACTGCTGCCTTGGGAGTTTATGTGATATTGTCCGGAGTATTCCTGAGTAGATGCTTCCGTGACCCTTGGCTGCTGCCTAGGGAGTTTATGTGCTATTATTTTATGCATTTTTGAGCATGTTGTTAAGTGTTGTCTGACGGAATATGACATTGTGGTCGTGTCGGTCTTTCATGATCGAGTTATTGTTGCCCTCTTGGAAAATCTTCTGATCCTTGTTGGATATGCGTTTCTTCGAGATTTGTTGTCATGTTGTATCGTGGCATATCGGGAGTCAGATACGTTCTGATCGTTCATGTGTAGGATTTTCGGGACGGGCATGTGGAGAATATGTTGGTTTCGACCTCATATTGAACCGGGCACACGAGACGTACTTCATGAGGCTGATTAGGTACGAGACCAGACGTGTATTGATCAATACCTGTGGATGGCTTGTACACGGACACCTATCCGGATCGGGCGTATCGTGACGTCCATCTTGAGTCTTATTGATTGGTTGTTCACAGTCCATGTATAATCGTATCTGTTCGGAATTCGGGTTGTCTTTGTAATTCCGTATATATGACCCGTATATGGTCGACGATTTTATTCTCTCGTGTATCTGTCGCCGTTGAACCTTTACTAATCTCGTTCGGAGTTACCATATCGATGGTCAACTCATTTGATATCGATTCTTTATTAATCTCGTTTGGGGAACACCCTGTCATTGGTAATCTCGTTCGTTGTTGATCCTTATTGATTCTATTTGGGAGTTGTCTCACCGTTGGTATTCTCGGTTATTAGTCCTTGATTGATGTTATTGGAGTTTACCGTGTCGTCGGTGTTCTCGGTTGTTGATCCCTTATTATCCCTATTGGAGTTTACCGTGTCGTCGGTATTCTCGGTTGTCGATTTCTTATTGCTCTTGTTGGAATTTACCATATCATTGGTATTCCCGGTTGTCGGTCCTTATTGATCTTGTTAGAGTTTACTATGTCGTCAGTATTCTCGGTTGTTGACCCTTATTGATCTTATTGGAGTTTATCGTACCGTTGGTATTTCTGGTAGTCGATTCTTTATTGATCTCGCTCGAGTTACCGTATTGTTGGCATTCCCAGTGGTTGATCTTTCATTGATCTTGTTGGAGTTACCACATCATGGTATTCTCATTCGTGGTTGATCCTTTGTCGATCTTGTGTGCAGTTATCATGTCATTGGTATTCCGTTTTGATGCATTGGTTGTTTATCATTATTGATTGTGTGAACATTCATGTTTTGCATTGATATCCAGGACTTGCCATTGTCTCGGGACAGTTGGTTTACAAATGTACTGTGTGATATCGGTTTTATCAGAATTGGAATCCGATTGTGCGATCCCACAGACAGAATCGGACTTGGCCATATTATTCCATATTGGAGATATGTTTATGTTTTAGAATCTTGGTATCGTTTCGGATACAGCCCAAGTGGTTACTCTTGAATTTATCCGTCACTTAAGAACGCGAGATGTGATTATGGTAAGGATTGATTTGATATGGATTGTGATGAGTTGGTAAGGTTATGTCGGTAGGACTACATTGGAATTATTCTTACCTTGTAATTACATTGATATGTATTGTTTTTGTGATGTCATCGTTACCATTGTTGAGTATTATGGCTGACCCCGTCGTGGGCTTTATCTTTTAGGTACTCGGAGTTCGATCTAGTAGCGGTCGTGAAGGGATGAGCTTTCCGGTGATACTAGCTATGGCGATATTTTTGGGATTGTGTATTCTTTTCTGGTTTTTCTAATTCCGTTGCAAATGTATTTAATTCTATTTTTATCCGCTGCGTGTGTGTACTTCAAAAGGGCCTTTTGGCATTTTTAAACGTTTGCGAAAATGATTTTAGCCTTGTGGGTTCCAATGTGGGGCCCACGATGCTGTAATACTCCCGTATGGTTTTGGGGGTGTTACAGAAGATGGTATCAGAGCTTGGGTTTCGTAAAACCCGGGCGTATGTGTTATGTGGCTCTACTGGTGGGGTAGTAGCGTGACTTTTGAAAATTATTTTCTGACTTTTGAGTCAAACCGATTTTGGAGGTTTCAAAATTTTTGAAATATTTTCAAATTGTTGTATTTCTGATGCCGGTGTGTTGTTAGTGTGTTGAGACTTTGTATGAGAGTCGTATGATGGTATCACGGAAGATCATCGACTTCACTGACCTGTAAGTATGTTCTTTCAGTTATTTCAGTTTTGATGATGATTATTTGAGTATGGTGTCGTAATTTTGAGATATTTCGGGATTGAGATACTGATTACGACAGGTGTTGAGTTTCGAGGATGAAACTTATTTAAGTGGGTATATATGTAATATCCTAGAATTTCACTATTAGTTTTTAGCATTATTTTATCTGGTTTGCATTATACAGAGTGGGACCGACACGATATGAGTGAATAATTTTAGAAATTGTGACAGTCATGCCAGTATGTCTATCGAGGTTATTTTGATTCTAGGATATTACATGCTTGGTGTATTTTTCGATGTCGGATATACCGTATGAGTATTTGTATGATTGCCGTACTTGGTCGACAGTTGTAATTGAGGATACCGTGCATCAGACGTACCGTATAAGAATATTTTGGGTTGAGTATATGTGTATTTAGTGTGTCGTATGTTCGTATCCGGTATGTCAAGACGGACCGGAACAGTTGGATTTTGGCTAAGTACATAAGGCCATTACGTACGTTAAAGTTTATGGGTTAACGTACCCTAAGTTGGTACGTTTTACGTACGTTATGAGTAAGGTATTACGTACGTAACAAGAGGAATCGGACAGTTGGTCCCGGTGTCGGCAGCTTTTGGCGCGGATGTGGACAGATGAGTCAACGGATGGAGTTACGTATGTTATACAGGGTGTATTACGTATGTAATACGAGTATAATACTATAGCAAGTCAACGTACGTATTACGTACGCAGCGGAATAAGTGTTACGTACGTTATGGGGCGGCTGGCCGAGTCGTGGCCGAGAGGACCTGCAGTGGTCGAGCCCGGTCGGCAGTGACTCGCGGGGATGGCCGATCACGGTCGGCAGTGACTCGCTGGGGCAAGGACTGGCCAATAACGTACGTAAGGCTGTGGCCGGTTACGGCCGTAAGGGCCAGTTACGTACGTAAGCCTGCTGTCGGTTACGTACGTAAGGGTGTCCGCCAAAATGGACAGTAGGGTGGGCCACAGCCGGTTACGTACATAAGCCACGACTGGTTACGGCCGTAAGGTACCTACAGGTCCCGCCTATATAAGGCCTGGACTGAGTCATCTTGGGCATTTTTCATTTTGTTCGTTCCTTCCGCGATTTTTCACCATAAATGGATGGATTTGAGTAAGAACAACATAGAACAACATGTTTTGGAAGTTTGATTCATGGATGAACATCATCTTCCAACCGGATCAAAGGTAAGAACACATGAACTTTTGGTTTTTGGATGTTCTTGAGGTTTCTTGGTGTTTTGGCTGATTTGATTCATTTTGATTCAGATTATTGATAGAACTTGATTGTATACTCGTAATCATTCAATACTCTTGAAGTTCTGTGGAACAAATTCGAGTATTTCTTCTTTAAACGATTAAATTAGATTATGCCTTCAAACTGTTCGATGAAATGCCTCAATGAGTAGAACTTGGGAATTCTATACATTTTCGTATGAATGGTGATTGAATTGATATTATTGTGATTTAGGAATGAACTTTTGAAGGAGGTTGAATCGGTACCCTTTCCTTTCGTCGATTTCTTCGCACCGTGTTATTCAAAACGAGTGATTACTTGTGTATTTCATCTTCTAAGAGGTATGTTGGGTAATCCTCTCCTTGAATTAGGATTTTGATGTTATCGTTGAAGAATGATTCGTATGAAGATGATTATGGTTTTGTTGTTACGATTCCTGCGGTTATATGAGCTATATGTTGAAGACATTGTTAGGACTATTGAATATCGAATTTTGGCTTGTATTCGTATTGTTAAGAGTTGATACGATTTGGTTTCGTATGATCGAGATATCATTGAACCATCGAGTTTGATTAGTTGGTTATTTCGGTTGTTGATTGTTATTGAACGTATCGTTAATTGATTATTGCATTAGGTTGCATTTAGTGATCGTTGATGTTAACTGTTGCGATGCAGTTGAGGTTGGAGAATGCATGAATCGTCTTGGTCGGGGCTGCGGAGCTTGTAGATGAAGACGGCGGGATTGATAGCGGCTTTGTCGAATTGGTATCAAGGCAAGTTATGCTTGTTCAGTTCATAATGTTTAATAAATGGTTTTGCTTTCATTTCATTTATGATTTATATAGCAATGGTATTATGGAATATGAATTGTCGGGATGATGGTATGTGTATTATGTTTGGACTCAGATAAATCATAATGTATATGATTTTAAGACATCTAGAGGAAACGGAGACGTGAATTAAATTTGGTCTATTACATGAGAAGTTGGATATCAAGGTTAGTTATCGTGTCGATATTGAACTCGAGATGGTGGTTTAGTATTAGTTATGGACTGTACTTCATTTTGGATTTTTTGGATAAACCATGTATTCGTTCAGGGCGGTTGGTCATGGAAAGGTTAGCGTCTCCAGCTTGAGGTAAATTAATATGGTTAGATTATGATAATCATCGTGTTGCATTATTGCATGTGTGTGTTGATATTTCATGTGGTGAGTGTGCACCATTGTCTGTTACGTTTTGTAATGTGCTCTTTATTTGAGTTGTAATCTGTTGGGCTGGTGTGTTAGGGGATAAGACCTAAATGGCACCTATGTCCGGAGTATTCCTGAGTAGATGCTTCCGTGACCCTCGGCTGCTGCCTTGGGAGTTTATGTGATATTGTCCGGAGTATTCATGAGTAGATGCTTCCGTGACCCTTGGCTGCTGCCTTGGGAGTTTATGTGCTATTATTATATATATGCATTGTTGAGCATGCTGTGAACTATTGTCTGACGGAATACGACATTGTGGTCGTGTCGGTCTTTCATGATTGAGTTATTGTTGCCCTCTTGGAAAATCTTCTGATCCTAGTTGGATATTCATTTCTTCGAGATTTGTTTTCATGTTGTATCGTGGTATATCTGGAGTTAGATACGTTCTGATCGTTCATGTGTAGGATTTTCGGGACGGGCACGTGTAGCATATGTTGGTTTCGACCTCATATTGAACCGTTAACACGAGATGTACTTCGTGAGGCTGATTAGGTACGAGACCAGACGTGTATTGATCAATACCCGTGGATGGCTTGTACACAGACACCTATCTGGATCGGGCGTATCGTGACGTCCATCTTGAGTCTTATTGATTGGTTGTTCACAGTCCATCTATAATCGTATCTGTTTGGAATTCGGGTTGTCTTTGTAATTCCGTATATATGATCCGTATATGGTCGAAGATTTTATTGTCTCGTGTATCTATCGCCGTTGAACCTTTACTAATCTCGTTCGGAGTTACCATATCGATGGTCAACTCATTTGATATCGATTCTTTATTAATCTCGTTTGGGGTTCATCCTGTCATTGTTAATCTCGTTCGTTGTTGATTCTTATTGATTCTGTTTGGGAGTTGTCTTACCGTTGGTATTCTCGGTTATTAGTCCTTGATTGATGTTATTGTAGTTTAACGTGTCGTCGGTGTTCTCGGTTGTTGATCCCTTATTATCCCTATTGGAGTTTACCGTGTCGTCGGTATTCTCGATTGTCGATTCCTTATTGCTCTTGTTGGAGTTTACCATATGTTGGTCCCAAGAATGATGAAGACTATCCTCACTCTACCAACACGAGTCTTTTCTAGCGCGTTTTGTCCTCACTCACGCGCACCTGGAAACTTCCCAGTGGGTCACCCATCCCATTTAACCACTTTCTAGTGCAGATCTCACAGGTCGAATCGCAAGCCGCGCCTCGCGAATTTTTAAGCTCGTGCAGGCAGGATGCTGGACCGAAGCCCAACAATCCCCCTCCGAGTACCTGCCAGCATCTCAGCCCCATAGTCTGGAAACCTCCGCGAACTAGATTTGATCACACAACCCTCTAGCGGCTAGATTCATTCACACAGTCCTCCAACACTTGACATCAGCATATGTTCCACCTCCGTTTACTTCCACTGCGCCAGTATCTCAGTTCCAACATACTAGATTTGATCAAATAGCCCTCCAGCACCTGATAACCTCCACTGCACCAGCATCTCAGTTCCGGCTAAGTGACAATATCTGTTGCATGCCCGCTTCTTATTTCCAATACTCTGGCAGCCTCCACTTTAGGATACTTTGAGGGAATTCGCACCCGTGACTTTCTCCGATACCACTTGTTGGCCACTAAGTATATTTGATACAGCTTGGACAGTCATTTAAACAACAAGCTGTACTGATTTTAAATCTGAGTGCGTAGCGGAAGTCTTAGATACACTAAGTTGCTGTGGATACAGCAACTCTCTGTTCAGTGTATACTTAAATAATCACAGTAATTAAAACAAGTAAGGCAGAAGGTAAATAACACAATATTTAAAGTGGTTCGAGGTAAACCCCTCTACGTCCATTGGTCCTCCACACAGGAGTAAAAGGTTTATTATAATTACTACGTACACAACTATGTAATTATAACAACACATAATCAATATATCGTTCACACAGATTGATATAAAGATCTTAGCTTCAACCGTTCACACAGATTGGTTTGAGCTAATGCTTTGACTTGCTTCTTCACACACAGTTCTGAAGCTTCGTCTTCTTCAATGCAAATCCTTCACACATAGTTCTGGAGTAGCAACGATTACTCAGTCCACACAGGGCTGATCTGGGTTTGTTCAAAGTATAGAACAGGGGATGAACAACAACTTTGACTTTATGAGCTTCTAGCTGATGAAGTGTTGTTCAAGATGATGAGCACTGTATATCTCTTAGATATGAGTTGCAGTAAGCTTTGGAGATATGTTTTGCTCTGATGAATATATTGATAGCTTTTATTGATTTCGGTAACTGATCTTCAACGCGTTGATGATATATATATATATAGTCTTCTGGAAATATATATCCGTTGAGATATATCCGTTGAGCAAGATTTCGTTCCAACGGGATGAAAAGCACGATCCGGATTTAGCGGGATATGAAGATCTGTTAACTGACAGTATTTAAATACTTTATCCTTGAGTATTTAAATACTTCTTATTCAATGGTACTTGACTTCTGAAGATTCCTTCTTTGTCCTGTTGAGAGCTGTATGGAAGATCACTATATTGGTGATTCGAGACAGTTTCTATACTTGGTCTTTATAAGACTTCTTTGCTGTACTGAAAGGTTCCACTATATGCTGGACTCAAGACAGGCTTTCGATACAGGTTGATGCTTCAACTCTACGATACAGTTTCCTTACTGTATTGAGGATTGGCATATATGTCAAAACCTCTTATCAACACTATTCGATACAGGGATTGATTGTCCTGGCTGTTTCGATACAGGGTTTATGTTTAACCGAATCAGATCCAAAATCACTTACTCTTTAAAACAGTCTCTTTCATTTCTTTACTTTCACATGGATACATCAATGATCAACAAAGTGCCTATGTTCTCTATTAACGAATTTGATGATTGGAGAATTAGGATGGAGGCTCATCTTACAGCAATGCACGAAGAGATGATCTTTGTTATACAGGATGGACCTATTAAGATCATGAAGGTAAACACGGCCGCAAGGATTGAAGGCCAAGCCCATGCCGAGATGCTCGAGAAGGAACGCGAGCAATAGACCACAGATGAAAGAAAGCGAGCGAACCTCGACAATGTGGCTAAGAACGCGTTATTTGTCACTATTCACAAAGGCACGTTCTTGAAGGTAAAGAGTTGTAAATCAGCCAAGGAAATCTGGGATAAACTCAAGATGATTTGTGAGGGAACTGAGCTCTCAAAAGAAAACAAAATTTCAAAGTTGACTCAGCAATTTGAATCTTTTGAAATGAAACCAACTGAAACACTTGAGGAACTTGACCTCAGATTCACTGTATTGTGGGTGAACTTGAAGCTTTGGGCAAAATTTATACCCAAAAGGAGAAGAATTTAAAAATTTTCAGATCTCTCCCTGCCCGATGGGACATTAAGACCACAGCTATGCGTGTATCTTGCAATCTTAATGAAATATCTACATTTGATCTCTTCTCTGACCTCAAAGATTTTGAGTATGATATTGACAGAAGAGAGAAAGCTGAAGAATCTCCTTCAAAATTCACAGCACTAGCCGCTATATCGAACTGTCGAAACAGCATGCCCAGCTCGTCGAAGCCTAGTCACAAGAATGCTGATAGTGACGACGACATCCTGTCTCAAGATGAAATGGTGCTTCTCATGCACAAATTCAAAAAGTTCATCAAGCAGTCTGGAAAGACTCCCTACAGGCCCAAACCTGTCCACAAGGTATGTACCGAAACTTCATCCGGTGATGCTAACCTGTGCTATAATTGCAGGAAGCCAGGGCATTATGCAAATAAATGTCCTCATCCCAAAGTTCAAAGGTTGCCAGAGGCCGAGCAACAAGAGAGAGATGAAAGAAGACGTGCTTGGAAAAACAAGCTCAATGCCCTGATGGGAGAATCAGAAGCCTCCCCCACACCATCCAAATCAGAATAATGTCTTCAGGTGGTCACCGAAAGTGATTCATCTGACGATGATTTCGATGATAAAGCATATATGTGCTTTATGGCTAAAGACATTCCGGAAGGTGAAGATAGCGATGATGAGGTAAGCTCAACCTCAGCTATTCCGTCAAATGCATCTCATACGTTTGAAAACATGATGAATGAGTTTAAAAACATTCAAAAGGCCCATGAGACATTGAAAAATGAGAATATACGACTCATTTGTCTAACCTAGAAATTTGAAAGATGAAAATGACTTGCTGAAGATAAATTATGAAAATATGTCTCTTGACTGTGAAACCAGCAAAGTCAATTTTGAAAAACTCATGGAGAGCAATCGTCAACTTGCTCATGAACTAAGTGAGGTTAAAACTCACAATGAGAGCAAGACAAATGATTTGGTTCTACTTCAAGCCAAAGTCACAACTCTCGAACAATGAGAAATTGAACTTGAGACCACACTGAAATCGTTCGAGAAATCGTCCAAAAGAATGGAAGAAATTCTGAGCACTTGGAAACATGCTCATGATAAAAGTGACTTAGGATACAGCTCATGTTCAAACAAAGGGAAAATTAGTACAGTGTTCGTCAAGAGTGTGGAACGCATTCTTGTTTCGAAAGAAAATTCGAGTCCCGTGAAGGAACCTGTTGCATAGCGAACAGCAAAGGCTGCTATTCCGCCCCCACAATCCTATTCCAGACAGCGGAATCACCAGCCATTTAGACCTGAAAGGCGCACTTAACAGCATGCTCCCCGAGCATATCAACAGCGCCAACAGCCGTCCAGAAGGAAGACTGTATCCACATACCAAAGACCCGCACGGCAGTACTATCAGTACAGCACGCCGAGGTATTGGATACATGAGCCCCATTATTCCTCGAGACAGCAGGTGTCTGCTCAGTATCAACAACAGCATTGGGGATCCAACTGGAGACCCAGAAGGCAAGCTATTAGGCCAAAGAAAATGGCTCCACCTCCAAGACGGCACTCGTACTGGATTAATAATAATAACCCTAAATTTTACATGCATAATAATTATCATGGTTATAGCGACTACAGATATGCCCCTCTTATATATCGCAACACTGTACCGAGTATGACCTACAGTAAACCAATTGCTGCCAGGAAAACTTGGGTACCTAGAGGAACTAACATTTATGGACCCAAAAATCAAAGGGGACCTAATCTACTTAATCTCTTTGCTACAGGACATCCTAGAGGAGGATACCTGGTACATCGATAGTGGATGCTCTCGGCACATGACCGGAGATAGAAGCAAGCTATCAGATTTTGTAGAAGGTCGCGGTCTAAAAGTTCGTTTCGGTGATAAATCTAAAGGAAGAACAAGAGGGAAAGGAAACCTACTTGTCGGAAAATTCAGTCACCGATGTTACATATGTTGAAGACTTACAGTACAATCTACTTAGTATTAGCCAGTTCTATGATAAACAGTTCTCGGTGAAATTCTATATAGATCGTTGTAGAGTCAAGAACATACAAACCAGTGAAGTTGTGCTTACAGGAAGCAAATCAGGTAACATGTATATTACTGACTCGAAGCCTATGAGCTCCTCAATTCCATGCTTTGTTGCCAAAGGCACTGCAGATCTTAGCTGGTTATGGCACAAGAGGATGTCTCGCATCAACTTTAAGACGATCAACAAGCTCTCAAGACAGGGAATGGTTAGAAAATTGCCAAACGTGTCATTCAAGAAGGACAACGTCTGCGGACCGTGTCAGAAAGGCAAGCAAATCAAGTCAACCCTGAAGAGCAAATCCTACCTTTCAACCCAAAGAGTGTTGGAAATGCTACATATGGATCTCTACGGTCCTATAGACCCAGTAAGTTTGGGAGGTAAGAAATAATGTCTTGTTGTTGTTGATGATTACTCCAGGTATGCTTGGACAATTTTCCTAAGCAAGAAGAAGGAAACAACATCAAAGCTGCCCGAGCTCCTGCGAAAGTTGCAAAATGAAAAGGCATTGAGTATCGTGTCCATTCGTTCCGAGAGAGGTACAAAATTTACTAACTGCTTTATAGAGCAATACTGTTCGGAAAATGGGATACAACACGAATACTCAGCTGCCCGTACACCTCAACAAAATGGTGTTGCCGAGCGAAAGAATAGGACGTTGAAAGAAGCAACAAGGACAATGATCGCCGCAAGCAAGTTGCCACAGCGTTTCTGGGGTGAAGCAACCAATACAGCATGCTACACTCAAAACCGCTGTATCGTCAACAAGCAACACAACAAAACAGCATATGAGGTATGGAACAACAAAACCCCGTTAGTTTTATATTTTCACATTTTTGGATGCAGGTGTTATGTGTTGAATAATGGGAAGGATCAACTTAGAACCTTTGATGAGAAATCAGATGAAGGAATATTTGTAGGATACTCCTCCGTCAACAAAGCTTACAAGATCTTTAATAAAAGGAAGGTGACGATCGAGGAATCAGTTCATATAGTGTTTGAGGAACCTCACCATGACCCTACTGGAGTAGATGATATTACTCAGAACATCCAACAACTCTCTATCTTGGATCCTCCGACTCCCATAGAACCTGTCGTTGATCTAGAAATCAACCCCGCAGATGTAAGAATCGACGTAGATAAAGCCGACTCTGTACAGTGAAGGCGTATCTCTGAGAAACTCTACGTCTGATATGGGACCCCGAATTAGAACCCGACCAAAGATGGTTGAGAGATCACCCGCAAGATCTGATCATTGAAAACATAAATGCTGGTGTTTCTACTCGTAGAAGAATACAGAGTACACAAGGAAATGTACTTTGTGCACAAGAAGAACTAGATACTGAGATATCACAGTTTCCTGAATGGAAATCTCAATCCGAGCTTAGAAGACTCAATATGTGCACTATCGTTGTATTCTTAGCCCAGTCCGAACCTGTTTCGACCATAGACGCTCTTAATAATTCTCATTGGATAACAACTATGGAAGAAGAGCTTAACGGTTTCGAAAGAAACAATGTATGGTATCTTGTACCCAAACCTACACATCAATCGGTTATAGGAACCAAATGGGTATTTCGAAACAAAAAGGATTGAAATGGACTTATTATAAGGAACAAATCTAGACTAGTCGCACAAGGCTATAGTCAGGAAGAAGGCATAGACTATGATGAAACCTTCGCCCCTGTAGCCACACTAGAATCCATTAGGATATTTTTAGACTTTTTCGCCCATAAGAGCTTTATTGTATACCAAATGGACGTCAAGAGTGCATTCCTAAATGGAGACCTTGCCGAAGAAGTTTATGTTGAACAACCACCAGGTTTTGCCAACACAGACGGCATCGACCTAGTATACAGGATAAGGAAAGCACTGTATGGACTTAAACAAGTCCCTAGAGCATGGTACGAAACCTTGTCCCAGTACCTAACCAACAATGGATTTGAGAAAGGTGCTGTGGACAAGACCTTGTTCAAAATACAGGAATGTGATGACCTTCTAATGGTGCAAATTTATATAGATGATATAATTTTTGGTTCAACTAACCTTGCTCTGTGTGAAAGGTTCTCTCATCTCATGCAAAGTAAATTTGAAATGAGTATGATGGGAGAACTTAGTTATTTCCTAGGTTTGCAGGTAAAGTAGTTGCCTACAGGTATTTTCATCAACCAGGAAAAATACAGCAAGGAGCTTCTCAAAAAATTTGGAATGAACACTTCCAAATCATCGTCAACCCCCATGAGCACTTCCGTGCAAATTAGTGCTGATGAAGCCGGAAAGCCGTTTGACCAATCACTCTATAGGAAGCTCATTGGTTCGCTCCTGTACCTAACGGGTAGCAGACCCGATATCCAATTTGCTGTTAGAGTGTGTGCGAGGTATCATGTATCACCTAAGGAATCAGGCTTCAATACAGCTAAACGGATCCTGAAGTACATTAAAGGAACAGTTGATGTAGGACTATGGTATCATAAAGAAGGCGGATTCTATTTAGTTGGATACAGCGACTCGGATCTCAGAGGCTGCAATCTAGATAGGAAGAGTACAAGTGGAACTTCTCACTTTCTTGGACCTGGACTCGTTTCTTGGTTCAGTAAGAAGCAATTGGCTAAGTCTTTTTCCACGGCTGAATCAGAATACTATGCTGCTGGTAGTTGCTGTATGCAGATCCTTCGGATGCAGCAGCAGTTGTCAGATTATGGAATTGAAGCCAGAGAGACTCCAATCATGTGTGATAGCACGAGTGCAATTGCAATAACGCACAATCCTGTCCTGCACTCGCGCACTAAGCATATCAACATGAAGCATCATTTCATAAGGAATCATGTCGAGAACAAGGATGTTCGCCTTGAAAAGGTTCATACATACATTCAGTTGGCCGACATCTTCACCAAGCCGCTCGACACAGCCAGATTCAACATGCTTAGACAAGAATTGGGAATGCTACAGCCCGACTCCTTGTAAGTAATTTACTGCTTTTACTCAATAATTGAGGGGGAATGCTGTAAGACCCAAGAATACAGTATCCAACGTTAATTATCTATACACTCAGAACCGTCAATACAGCACTGTAATGAACAAAGACATATGAATCATCCTACAGGTGACGTGTGCAATAATTAAGGGGGAATACAGTATGACCCATGAATACAACATTAATACAAAAGTTGCTGTATGGAATTGAAACCTATATGTACCTTTTAAGGGGGAACGCTGTATCGTCGTGGATACAGCACATACAATAGGATTTCGATTCAGTATATATTATAATATTTCATTTTAAAAATGATTTTTGTCCGCGTGCCCTATTTTTATGTCAAACGTCATTTACATTAAATGCCTTACACGACATCTGGACAACTGAATCTCAAAAGCCGCGATGGTTTCAAATTGTTTAATGTTTTAAAACCGCCGTTTCAGGCATTTAGGGTGACAACAAATGTCAGAAGTGGGACCCGCTCATATTTTAACATTTTAATGGATAAGTGCACCAGTTACACTCAGTCCATCTTAACCGTTGATTTCAAAAACCGGTTCCCATCCCTTAAAATCTGACCATTCGTACTCTGCAAAACTCTATTTAGCCGCCCACTATAAAAGGACTAATACTGCCATTAGAGACGCTTTACGCTTTCTGCAAATTAAGAGTTCTCAAGCAAATACAGCCTACAAAGTTTTCTGCATTTTATTGCAAATTGCGTGTATTCTCTTTCACATTTTCTTAAACAAACATCAATGGCTGGTCAGACATCTTCTCCCGCACTCAAGAAAACTGCAAACATCATCGATGGACGAATCTTCTCAAGATCTGTTGTCATCGAACGCATTCTTGCTTAAACAAATCATGTCAAACCCATGGAGTTCATCATCACCCGTCTCCGTCAACAAGGCCTCTACCACCTTGGAAGTCAAACCGCTGAAAAGTACGATGTTCACCTGGTTGAGGAATTTTACCTCAACGCCGCCGTTCGCTTTTTGTCGCTGGCCCAAGGAGGTCACGTTGCTGACATTACTCCTACCATTCAAGGAGTGGAGATCTGTATTGATCGAGATCTTCTCCAGAACATTTACAGGCTACCTGCTGATGGCCTGACAATGGATCAACTTGAGAGGTTTGGGTCTCAAGAGCTGATAACGAAGTATTATGGGCTGTTCACCGGCTCAACTGTTTTTGACATGGTTCAAACCACATGTCACAAGAAGAATTTTTGCCTGCCATATGTGTATTTACATGATTTTTGCTGCAGGATCATCGAGAATCGAACTGGTGCATTCGAAATGTGCACTAATCAGAGATTTAGGATGATGGTTGCAATTTTGACCTGTCAAAAGGTCAACTGGTGCCAGATAATCTTGAAGCGCTTGCAGGAGGAAGTATGAAAGCCTGCCACCCAGAAGAAGTCATTTGGTTTAATTCTAAACAATATTTTGACAAAATGTGGACTTTCGCAATCCGCTGATGCGAAGAAAAACAGCTCCCGGATATACTTAGGAGGCGTCAAGCCTACAGCGTATAACCAGAGCACTATGGTCTGCAACACCCTAAAATCAAAAGTATGCCAGTTTATGAAGACCCAAGGGATGTGTCTTTGAAGTCCCAGGATGTGGCGTCTTCAAGGAAGAGGAAAAGATCTCATAGCAAGACACCCATTGCCGGTGAGAAGCCAAAAAGGAAGCTAAGGAGGCTTTCTAAAACTAAAACCACCAGAACCTCCGAGGATGTTTCCTCCGTGGTGCAACCCACTGAAGAAACCCCAGGGCCCAACCCCTGTGGAAGAGGTGCCCGCTAGTGTATCGACAGTATATCCTGAGCCTTTGGCAGCTAGGATAGATGATCGGACATCTGCCAACTTAGAAGACTCTAGCGAGTCGGCTGCCCCTTCAGAGCCAACATCTACTTCTCCTATGCGGGATTCCACACCCGTACAGGATCAATCTTTCTTCAGGGCACCATCCCCTGTAAGTAATCACACTTCCCTACAGGATCCCACACCTGTAGAAGAATACCTCACTACAGCGGATTCAGACGTTGTACGCAGTCCCTCCCCGGACACCATTATCAACAAAACTCTTCTCTCTGTGCAGATTGATCATGCTTATGAAAGATTTCTAAAATGTAAAAGCTACAGGCTATCTCCGTATGACACATTATACAACTGGAGCGAATGGAGCCATGAAGAGAGATTTGTATTGGAAGTGACGGACTCAACAGAGGTTGCAGCCCTGACCCAATGGGACAATCTCTACTGCAAGGAACTGATTGAAAGCCATTTACTGCAAAAATCTGACGCAAGGAGAAAAGGAAAAGATAAGTCCGAGGACTCTCCCGAAAATCCAAAAGATGACGATGACTCAGATGACGATGACCATGCTTTACAAGCTGGTCTGAGAATGAGTTATGGGGAGGCTCAAGACAGAGAGCCTCTCAACCTAAAGATAACGAAGGGCCATCGAGTCGTAGTGATCCCCCTTCGCCGCAGCAAGAGAACATTCCTGACGACGAGGAATCAGTCCCTCAAGTCAAGGAAGAAGAAATTGTTTTGGAACAGGCACCCGAGCCTACCGCCGCTCAAGAAGAAGAAGTTGTCGCTGAGAGACAACAGGAGGAATCAGTCCCTCCTGTATCCATGTCTATAGACGCACCTTCGCAATGGGAGGACACAGCACCCCCTGCCGCCGAACCAGAAAATGCTGCTCCCGCCCCATCAACCATGGAATCCAAGGACGTTAATGTACCTGAGGATGTCCAACTCAATTCATGCCCAACCGTGAATCTGAGGAGGTTGAATGGATCCGAAGATTTTGCCCAACCGGATTCTCCAAGCACTGCTGCTAGGAAAGAGCGCCTGTGTGCTCTTGGTCTTCAAACTATCTTCATACAGGATGCAGTTAATGCCTTGTACTCAGTCAAGAAAGCTCTAAATTGGATGCACACCTCTGCAGTCGAAGAGATGACTACATTACGCATGAAGTCTATCGAGTAGTAGAAGCCTTCACTTTATTGCAGAAGTATTCAAGCAAACACTGAAGATCATGCAAGAGAAACAAGAGCAACTCCTGAGAGAAGAAGCATCCAAAACGTGCATTGCTGAAGCCAAGACCGCAGCTGCTATGATCGAAACCACTTCTCATCTTTGATCCCACGACAAAAGTATCAAGGATATGTCGCAGGTGCTTTCCACCCTTATAAAGAATGACAAACATTGAGACGAAACAGGATGCCGCACTGGAGATCCTAGGATGTCTTGATGACGCCAAAAAGGGGGAAGAAGAGAGAGAAGCTGCTAAGAGAATAAGGTTATAGCATGAAAGGGAATTTAATGCTGCTCGAGACAGCATTACCGCTGAATTGAACAAGCTAGCTCCTCCCTCTCAGAGTTTTAAGATTTCAGGCTCCTGACCTGAATTTCATGATCCAAATGTCTCGTGGCAAAACTAAATCCAAAGACCTTCTGAAATTCGTCTGCCGACCAACCGCAATCCAACTGCCGAAGAGGTGAAGCAATGGAGGAAGAATGAACTGATGAGATACTTTGTTAAACTCATCAGGGAATCCGCCATCTTCAAAAGCTATAAGACATTAGCGGAGGCTGCAGACAAATACACGAAGGAAAACTCCCTCTCCAGCTAGATATGAAATCCAAGCATAAAAGAGGAGATCGGATCACCCATCCAGAAGACTGGATTCTTGCCTTTGACGGATCCTATGAAGGTAGAGCAATATACCTACATCGAGGCAATGGTTCCCTACAGAACTGGTGGCGTGGAACTGAGAATGATCTAGGGAAAAAGCCATGGAGACATGCGGACTATAGAAGCTGAAATCCTTGTAATATTGTTTCTTTTTGTAATTTTTCCTTCAAAACAGCCAACCATGTACTCTAATTTTTGGAATATCAATAAAAGTGTTTGTTTGTCTTGAAAGATTACAACTCGTAATCTACTGTGTTGATGTATGATTACATAAACTTAAATTGTTGAGATAATAATCACAAGTATAGAAACTTGTTTAAAAATTGAGCTGTACAAACTTGTCTACGAACAGTTCATAATTTCAGGTGTATGCTTGGAATACATTGTAAGATTGTGCATGCGCGGCAATCATAAGCTTAAGTTGTAAAAATTCTTAGCTGTATCGAACTCGCCTGCGAGCAGTTCATAAATTATACTAAGTTGCTGAAAGACAGACCATTTGACAGAAGACCAAGAAATCTGCCAGAAGTCATCAAAGAAGATTATTTCATGAAGAAGGTTTTGGCATCATCAAGAAGACTTGAAAGTTTTAAAGTCTTGGCAAATTGTCAAAAAGGGGGAAATTGTTGGGAAAACATAAACCCTGTATCGAAACAGCCGGGATAATCAATCCCTGTATCGAATGGTGTTGATAAGAGGTTTTGACATATATGCTAATCCTCAATACAGTAACAAAACTGTATCGTAGAGTTGAAGAATCAACCTGTATCGAAAGCCTGTCTTGAGTCCAGCATATAGTGGAACCTTTCAGTACAGCAAAGAAGTCTTATAAAGACCAAGTATGGAAACTGTCTCGAATCACCAATGCAGTGATCTTCCATACAGCTCTCAACAGGACAAAGAAGGAATCTTCAGAAGTCAAGTCCCATTGAATAAGAAGTATTTAAACACTCAAGGATAAAGTATTTAAATACTGTTAGTCAACAGATCTTCAAATCCCGCTAAATCCGGATCGTGCTTTTCATCCCGTTGGAACGGAATCTTGCTCAACGGATATATATCAACGGATATATATTTCCATAAGACTATATATATATATATATATCATCAAGGCATTCAAGATCAGTTACCGAAATCAATAAAAGCTATCAATATATTCATCAGAACAAAACATATCTCCAAAGCTTACTGCAACTCAAATCTAAGAGATATACAGTGCTCATCATCTTGAAAAACACTTCATCATCTAGAAGCTCATAAAGTCAAAGTTGTTGTTCATACCCTGTTCTATACTTTGAACAAACCCAGATCAGCACTGTGTGGACTGAGTAATCGTTGCTACTCCAGAACTGTGTGTGAAGGATTTGCATCGAAGAAGACGAAGCTTCAGAACTGTGTGTGAAGAAGCAAGTCAAGGCATTAGCTCAAACCAATCTGTGTGAACGGTTGAAGCTAAGATCTTTATATCAATCTGTGTGAATGATATATTGATTGTTTGTTGTTATAATTACGTAGTTGTGTACGTAGTAATTATAATAAACCTTTTACCCCTGTGTGGAGGACCAGTGGACGTAGAGGGGTTTACCTCGAACCACTTTAAATATTGTGTTATTTACCTTCTGCCTTACTTGTTTTAATTACTGTGATTACTTAAGTATAGACTGAACAGAGAGTTTCTGTATCCACAGCAACTTACTGTATCTAAGACTTCCGCTACGCACTCAGATTTAAAATCAGTACAACTTGTTGTTTAAACGACTGCCCAAGTTGTATCAAGTATACTTAGTGTCCAACACCATATCGTTGGTATTCCTGGTTGTTGGTCCTTAATGATCTTGTTAGAGTTTACTGTGTCGTCATCTTATTGGAGTTTATCGTACCGTTGGTATTTCTAGTAGTCGATTCTTTATTGATCTCGCTGGAGTTACCGTATTGTTGGTATTCCCGATGGTTGATCTTTCATTGATCTTGTTGGAGTTACCACATCATGGTATTCTCATTCTTGGTTGATCCTTAGTCGATCTTGTGTGGAGTTATCATGTTATTCGTATTCCGTTTTGATACATTGGTTGTTTATCATTATTGATTGTGTGAACATTCATGTTTTGCATTGATATCCGGGACTTGCCATTGTCTCGGTACGGTTGGTTTACAGATGTAACGTGTGATATCGATTTTATCAGAATTGGAATCCGATTGTGCGATACCACGGACAGAATCGGACTTGGCCAAATTATTCCATAGTGGAGATATGTTTATGTTTGAGAATATTGGTATCGTTTCGGATACAGCCCAGGTGGTTACTCTTGAATTTATCCGTCACTTAAGAACGCGAGATGTGATTATGGTAAGGATTGATTTGATATGGATTGTGATGGGTTGGTAAGGTTATGTCGGTAAGACTACATTGGAATTATTCTTACCTTGTAATTACATTGATATGTATTGTTTTTGTGTTATGATCGTTATCATTATTGAGTATTATGGCTGACCCCGCCGTGGACTTTATTTTTAGGTACTCGGAGTTCGAGCTAGTAGCGGTCGTGAAGGGATAAGCTTTCCGGTGATACTGGCTATGGCGATATTTTTGGGATTGTGTATTCTTTTCTGGTTTTTCTAATTCCGCTGCAAATGTATTTAATTATGTTTTTATCCACTGCGTGTGTGTACTTCAAAAGGGCCTTTTGGCATTTTTAAATGTTTGCGAAAATGATTTTAGCCTTGTGGGTTCCAATGTGGGGCCCACGGCGCTGTAATATTCCCGTATGGTTTTGGGGGTGTTACAAGTGGTGACTCTACATATGTAATATCCGTGGGTAATTTTTTTTCGTTTCACTGTTGAGTTGTACATATTCATTTGGAATTGTACAAATGCCGTCATATTATATCATTCGTGATTGTTGATGTTCGTTAGATTGTTGTTCGTTCATTCCGGTTGAGAGTTGGTGGAACAACTTGGTTTTCCACTTTGTTTAGCTAACGTACGTTAGCTTATGCACTTAACGTACGTTAGCTTATGCACTTAACGTACGTTAGGCTTTAGGCATTACGTACGTTATGATGTTCATGCTATGTACGTAATGAGTGGTAGGGGGATGGAACCTTCCTCACAGTCAACTTTTGGCTGGTAGGGCCGGGAATCTTTCGATCCGATCTTACTGTTGCAGTCAATGGCTCCTTGTATACGTTAGGGTGTGCTCCTTATGTATGCTATCCTTGCAGCTAGTTAACGTGCGTAAAGCATGGTTCTTTACGTACGATAAGGTCTTCATATTGTTGGTCAGGCAGTTCTGGACTAGCATTACGTACGCTAAGTTATTGATATAGCATACGTAAATGTCCTTACGTACATTATGCATGTTGTATAGCGTACGTAACGTGTTTGTCAGATTATATAACTTGGTTTCGTATTTCATTTCCTCACGAACCAAAATCATTTTTCTCACCCTAGAATCGTCCTTCTGGACTTGTTCTTGATATTTAGCCTCTTCCAACACGATTTTGATCATCCTAGCTTAGATTGAAGCTTGAAGTTGGAAGCTTGTTGGTTCTCCTTGTTGTTTGGAGAGTTCTTCTTGTTCTTCATTGTTAAGTTCTTTTAATCTCTTGTTCTTCAAGTGATTTACGAGTATGATGAGGATGTTGTTGTTGTTTTCTTCGGGTATTGATCGATTGTTGGAGTAAATTATGATTCATGATGAGTTTTTATAACTTGTGATGAAGAACATGATGACTTTGTCTTGAGCAGGAGTTGTTCTTGATGTTTTAGAATGTTTGGAGGTTATAATCATGTCTAGGAAGGATTATGTTAAGATTGCTATATGATTAACATAGTCTTGATATGATTGTTGTTGTTGTTGTTTGTGTTTTTGGAGGGATTATAGCCATTTTAGTAAGGAATTATGATGAATTATGTAATGATTATCATAATCTTACAATGGTTGATTTAATATTGTTGATTAATCCGAATTCATGTTAAATTGGTGATGAATTATTCTTTAGACATCATTTTTGTTGAGATGATGATGTTCTTGGGGTATTGATGATGATATTAGTGATATTATCATTTTGAGATGCTTATTTTGATGATTGTTCTTAAGTGATTCTTGTTGAATTGATTTCACAAGTGTTAAGAACGTAATGATCATGTTAATCGATCATTGAGGTGTTGGAGGATGTTAGAATTCATAGTTGAGAACTATGATATTCGTTGGTGGAGTTTAACTAGTTCGGGGTTGAATCGGGATTGTTTTGGTGTTGCTTTCCATTGCTTTTGTGTTATTGAATGAATCGTATTTCATTCAAGGTTGTTCGAGTGCTTGTGATCATCGAAGGACATCATTCGTCGTTTCGTGGAAAGACGTTGATCGTGGAAGGACTTTCTCGACTTCGGTTTGAGGCAAGTTTTATACTTGTACTGGTCAATGAGATTAATGTTATCATGTATGTGTACGAATGTGTGTATCATTTCGAGACTTGGTCTCTTTATGATTTTTTTGATATCAGGGGATTGTTTGATATGATACCCTTCGGCAAATTATGCCAAATATTATTGTTGTTTGTAAATGGCCGGTTCAGGGCATTGCAATACTTGTTGGTAATATTGTTGTCGATAGTCGGTTCGTGGTATCGACGTATCGATTTGTCATTGTTATTGTTGATTGATGTTCCTTTGAGATACTGTTGTGATCGTTGCTATTTTTATTGGTGCTTCCTTATTGACATTGTCTTGGCTGATTGAAAGTAATTGACGTATTGAATTGGGATTATCGAAGATAATTCCCATCCGTTGTATCATTTTTTATCGATTGACCGTTCTAAGGCAATCGATGTATTGAATTGGGATTATCGAAGATAATTCCCATGTTTTGTATCATTTTTTATCGATTGACCGTTCTAAGGCAATCGATGTATTGAATTGGGATTATAGAAGATAATTCCCATCTGTTGTATAATTGTTTATCGATTGACCGTTCTAAGGCAATCAACGTATTGAATTGGGATTATCGAAGATAATTCCCATATATTGTATCATTGTTTATCGATTGACCATTCTAAGGCAATCGATGTATTGAATTGGGATTATCGAAGATAATTCCCATCTGTTGTATCACTGTTTATCGATTGACCATTCTAAGGTAATTGACGTATTGAGTTGGGATTATCAAGGATAATTCCCACCTGTTGCATCGTTGTTGTCGATTGACCATTCTAAGGTAATCGATGTATTGAATTGGGACCGTCAAAGACATTTCCCATCCTTTGTATCGTCGTTATCGATTGACCATTCTAAGGTAATCGATGTATTGAATTGGGACTGTCGAGGGCATTTCCCATCCGTTGAGTCGTTGTGATCGAATGGCCATTCCAAGGCAGTCGAGGTATTTTGAATTGGGACCGCCGATGACGGTGCCTATCCGTGAGTTATCATTATCGTGTTGGCCGACTCGAGGTGGCACATTATTATTCTTGTGAATTCGGTAATCTTGAGATTGTTGCCATCCGTGATTAATTGTGTTTGGAGGCTAGTCGTGGCTAGTGCTCGATGGGTAAGTTTGGGGCTTGAACCTTCGCGGTTGGTTTCCCAACACCTACAGTTCAGTAGGTCACGGTCATGTTAATGATCTCATTATGGGTAAGTTTGGAGCTTCAACCTTCACGGTTGGTTTCCCAACACCTACAGTTCAGTAGGTCATGGTCATGTTAATGATCTCATTATAGGTAAGTTTGGGGCTTGAACCTTCAGGGTTGGTTTCCCAACACCTACAGTTTAGTAGGTCATGGTCACTGGGTGATCTCGTTATGGGTAAGTCTGGGGCTTGAACATTCGCGGTTAGTTTCCCAGCACCTGCAATTTAGTAGGTCACGGTCATTGGATGATCTCATATGATAAAGTTCCCAGTTGTTTTGGCTTCGGACTGTTACGTATTTTTGTGAGTGCAAGTGCACGTTGTCGTAATCAAGTAATAAAGTGATGAGAAAGATATCGTTCCCTCGAGGACTGACGTACTAATTACCAATTTATTCGTATTCCTAATTTTATTTAAACGATCGAATTTTGTGGTTGAAGAATTATTAAAAACTAAATAATGCGATAAACTAGAAACAAATAACAAAATCAATAATCTGAAGAAAAGAGATCAAATAAGAGAAGAATCTAAGATTGAGACTTCGCCTTGATTAATCTGAATTAATCTTAATTTATATAATTTATGTAATTTCCCAATTAATTGAAACCGAAGATTCTAATATAATCTAATGCATCTCCCGAGGTCAGAAGAATTTTCTAAAGTGAATAATTCACTCTATTTCTAGGTGAGTTAATTCAACAATAGTCAAATAGTTCAAAAATCTTCAAACGAGCTTCGCAATTCCTATAAGTATATTCCCATCTCACAAGATAAAATGGTTTTCACCTAATTCTCACTACTAACTCTCCTGTCCCGATTCAAGTTATGTAATTATAATAATTCAATTATAGGCCACACAATTGAAAGCATTAAGAACAATTGGAAAAACTCAATAGAAAAGGGAAATATATTAATAACGTAAAATAAAGAATTAATTCATCAAAATCTCGGTTTCATCACAATCCTAGAAAAGGGGTCTAGCCCGACATGCTAGAAATTAATACACAAAAAATTGAATAAAACATAGGAAAGACATCCAAACACAATTGAAGAACCGAATCTCCTCCGTTCTCTGGACTTTGCTTTCTGCTGCTAGGTATTTTCTCCTCTTCTTCGATCATCTTCTTTTCTGACCTTCACCGTCTTTTTAAACCTCCTTTCACCCTCCAAAACACGTCCAAGGATTAGGTCGAAAACGGCCTCCAAAATAGCCAAAATCGCGGGCTAAAGTCATGGATCCCGCACCACGGGCCGTAGCCCGGCTTAAGTGTGCCGCGGCCCTTGTCCGTGTGCTGCCAGGCCTGGGTGAATTTTTCCTTATGGGCCGCGGCTAAGGATGAGCGTGCCGCAGCCCCCGGTATAGTTTGTACCGGTTACTTCTAGGTGTGCCTGTGCCACGGCTCTGGCTCGATGAGACGCGGCCCTTGACCAAAAAATGTCGTTTTGGCCCGTTTTTCTTCGTTTAAGCTTCCAGACTCTAATTTAGTTCAAAATATATGAACATAATGCATTAAAAACTCATTTATGCAGATGTAAACCCAAAATGGAGATAAAATAATGATAATCAAGCGCACAAAAAATACATCTAACAAATACCCCCAAACTTAAGCCTTAGCTTGTCCTCAAGAAAAAATCAATTTCAAATAAGACGACAAGTATCGTGGACGATCGTGCAAATCCATAGTGCTCAAGTAATTAATACTACCCTGAAAATCTCAAAGAATAATATGGATATCGTACAAGTGAGTCAAAGTACGACAATGATTCCACAAGGTAAACATTTCTAGTGCAAATCAATAGCTCATGAAGAAAATCAAGGCTCAAAGATTAACAAACGTGAATTGAGCCGACCGCCAATATGAATGTTGAGAGTATAATAAGCCAACTTGCCCAGTCCTACAGTCTCATGGCAAAAACACAAAAATTTCATAATATTCTTCGGACAGCACTCCCTTATATAAAATCATTATAATGATTCGAGTTAACCACTAGGTTTCGACTCCCGGGATGTTTCATCGGAAGAACCCTAGGGTGGATTTCCATTCTCATATATTGGGGAACCGTTTGACGTAAAAGACACTCATGGGGCTCATGAAGGCTTCTGGTTACTAAGTCTCCCTCTACAGTGGAGAAAAAACTCGAATAGCTACTCTTGCATGTCCGATTCAAGGTTGCTGTTTTACGCGAATGTAAATGACGGGTCACATAAATACATCCGGTTACTAGGCTTCCTATCATCGGGGATGCGATTTTTCTGAACCATTAGTCTATTCAGGGTTGTCATTTTATGCGAGAGTAGACAACGGGTCACGTGAACACTCGCGGTTACTAGACTTCCCATCATAGAACATGCAAAATTTCTCAAATTTTTGGGAAAAACTTTCCGACTCAATGCCTAAACTTAGGTACTTAATTTAATGCCAACAAGACTAATGTTACTAGACGACTAGCTAAGTGAATAGCACAACCAAATATATAGACGACGGCTCGTGTAATGCGGAAACTACAAACACGTATGTCCATTTCTTATATTACAAGACTACCACAATGACGCAAAAAAAATAATCAGACCAAAATGAATACTCGAGGGAAACAAAAAATCACATAATGCGAACTCGACCAATACTCATCCGTTTCTTCAAAAAGAAATCAGTATCATATAATCAGTCTTACATAAGGCTGCACAAAATATTCACGAATGCAAATAAAGTCCAGAATATCATAGAAGACAAGCAAGGCTAGAATCAATAACAACTAAAAAGTACCCCCCCCCCCCAAATTTTACATGTACATTGACCTAAATGGACAACAAATAATAATACGCATTAAGAGAAAGGTCAAGTACCCCCCTAAGGTAAGCTAAGGCACTGGCATCAGCCTCGTACGGCGAAGTGTGTGGTGTAGGTGGCCTAACCGGAGTAATGAAAGATTCGTCCGGGCGAAGGATGTGGTCCGTCCAAACAGCTAGGTAGTCTTGACGGTAGGCGTCTCTCGCAGCTAAGCGCCTCTCCGCACGCCGATTGTCCTGGCGGACCTTCTCCTACATCTACTCTCGAACGGATGCGAGGACGCTGTCTCTCTCTACTCGCATCTCCTCCCTCAAGCCGTCAAACATCGCCTGAAGAAGGTGATCTCTCGCTGGCGGTGGGGTGGACTCGGTCTGATCCTCAATATCAGCCGCGGACTCATGAGTCAGAAGAAGTGGCTCGGGGGAGTGCTCATGTGGCTCGTCTAGAATAAATACTCGTCCCCGCGGGTGTGCCCGTGCTCCACCCTACTGGTCTAAGTGAGAGATGATACGATGACCGATCGGACCCTGAGGTGCTATAGTCGGCTCGTCATCCGACCATGTCACGCCCGACTGGCGGCATAAGGCACAAATGAGAGAGGGATGTTTTATCCCCGTCTTGGCCCCTCCTTGGATGCACTGGAGAATAGACCGGGTCAGACGTAGGGCCACATCAAATTGCAGTCTGGCCATAATGGCATATAGAAGTCGGGCACGAGGAAGCAGGACAGAGCAGATCTGCAAAGTAGGGTCGACTCGTGAGCAGAGAAAATATAGCCAAGCTCTCCCGAGCCGACTGAGATGGGAACTCTTGAAAAAGAAAGTTGTGGACCCCGGGACGTGCGTTTCCCGAACAGAATCTGGCTGAGCAAGCGCCTCTAGCAATGCCTCCCTCGTGAGGCCACCCATAGTCCGCGTGAACACTGATTCGTCTACCTCAGGTAGCTCGTATAACCTCCGAATCGCGGATGCCGAGAAGTCTACTGTCTAGCCATAGACGATGACCTCAGTACATAGATTCAGCCTCCCCAACATCTAACCTCCCCGGATATGAAGTGATAGAGCACTGGCGTAGAATTCTTGTACGATCGAGATTACATCCGGCTCGGGCTGTGCGGCGAATTTAGTCCATCCCATTTCAGTGATCATAGTTAAGAGCTCTCCGTCTTGGGGGGCGGGAGTGAATCCCCGCTCGAGAATTATGGGACGAGGACATATTTTCTCATTAAATATGCGATGGATCTCCTGGTCGGAGAATTGTTGGGAATGCTCTTCCGTGCGGTTTTGTGAGGTTTCTCCTCTAGGGGAGAAGAACGAGTCGTAGCACGAGTGGAACTCAACTCTCCCTTGCGTGCCATTATGTATTCCTGAAATATAAAAACAGGACAATCAGATGACTTTAATAACAAAACACCAACCACAAGTTGTAACGTGCGGGAACGAATATAGCATCAAAGACTTGCACTTCCGTATGAGGGATATGATGCGAAAATTTTAACTCAAACTTGATGTAAGGGTTGGGGGCATATTATTCCAATAATCGTATTCGTTGCAGACAAATTGGAGATGTTTAGATCAAAAAATTTCATTGGGGTATTTCATCAAACACTTTGCGTGCGTAAAGTTAAATGAAGAACAAGAATAATCATTGGTGAATTCAATCTATAATCTCAACATATTCTGATAAAGATCTTGATAGAACTTGAGGAAATAAAAAAACAAATTCATCAATGAATGAAGAATATTACCCCACTTCTCAATCCATGTTGCAATTAAGATTAAGTAATAAGGATTACCGTGTGTTGGATTGAAGAAGATGAGAAGAAAAACTTCGGAGAAGGTGACCTTGCGCCTCGCGGAAGAAGAAAGAATTTGTGAAGTGATACAATACCTTTGTTTAGGCCGATTCACTTCTGAGCATCCCAGCACCTTTTAAATTCTCGGCAGGGGCCGTGGCACGTAAAAAGTGATTCGCGGACCATAGTAAGTTTGTTTTGGGCGTTGGGGTGTCTCGCAGTATGCCGCGGCACAGAGTACAGGCTCCTGGGCACATTTCTGGGTCTTTGGCGTGCTGCCGCTCGTCCTTATCGTGCCGCGGCTATTGGGGAGAGTGTGCTGCGGCTTAGCATTCCCATGCTGCGGCACAGAGTACAGCAAGTGTGCCAAATTTTTAGACTTGTGTGTGCCGAGTCCCTCTCTTTATGTGCCGCGGCCCTAAGCTTAAAATTTCCCCTGGAGAGTTCCTGCACAGATTTTTCAAATGAAAACACATAGAACATGAGAGAGAAACATAGCAAAGCAAAAACGCCAAAGAGTAGACTCCTAAAATGAAGGAAAACAGTAGAAAAAAACTAAAATCTATACTAATATTTGGGTTGCCTCCCCAGAAGTGCTAAGTTTATAGTCTTCAGCCGGACTTTGCTAGAATTCACTCTGCGGCGGATAGGACGACTGTCGACTTCTGCACGTCCATTGGATTACCTGTGTAGACCTTCAACCGCTGCCCATTTACTTTAAATTTTCGGTCATCTTTTTGTACTTCCATTGCTCCGTGTGGATATACTTGAACTACATTAAACGGTCCCGACCATCGTGAACGTAATTTCCTAGGAAACAACCTCAAGCGAGAATTAAATAATAACACCTCTTGACCCGAAACGAACTCTCGATGTATAATGTGCTTATCATGCCAATTCTTGGTCCGCTCCTTATAAAGTTTTGCATTCTCGTACGCATCATGACGTATCTCCTCCAACTCATTCAAGTGCAAACAACGCTTTTCACCAGCTCGTTTAAGATGAAAATTTAATTTCTTTATCGCCCAATATGCACGATGCTCCATCTATGCCGACAAATGACAACCTTTCCCAAAAACCAATCTATACGGTGACATACCGATAGGTGTCTTGTACGCAGTACGGTATGCCCAAAGTGCATTATCGTAAGGGACCAATCTTTTCGAGACAAGTTGACTACTTTTTTCTAAGATCCACTTTAGCTCTCGATTAGATATTTCGACTTGACCACTCGTCTGGGGATGGTAGGCTGTAGCAACACAATGAGTGACTCCGTATTTCGTTTAAGACCGCATCAAGGAACTTGTTGTCAAAGTATGAGCCACCATTACTGATAATAGCACGTGGAGTCCCAAAACGTGTGAAAATATAATTTTTTATGAATTTGATCACGACATTGGACCTATTTGTTGGTAGTGCCACCGCTTCGACCCACTTCTAGACGTAGTCCACTGCTACTAGAATATAAAGGTTCTTATTTGATGGAGAGAATGGACCCATAAAGTCGATCCCCCATACGTCGAACAATTCAGCCTCAAGTATGGTGTTCAACGGCATTTCATGTCGTTTTGAGATGTTTCCTACCCGTTGACACCAGTCACACGTGGACACGAAGGAATGAGCATCCTTGAATAACGATGGCCCGTAGAAACACGACTGCAAAACTTTAGCCGCTGTCCTATTGCCACCAAAATGCCCGCCGTAAGGTGATGCATGACAATGACTCAACACTTTGTGAATTTCCTGGTCCAGAACACATCTACGAGTAATTCAATCAGGACGTCTTTTAAAAAGAAAAGGGTCGTCCCACAAGTAATACTTTGTGTCTGAAATTAGCTTCTTCTTTTGATGACGCGAGAGATCATTCGGAATTGTTTTGCTTGCAAGATAGTTCACTAGGTCAGAGTACCAAGGTGCTTGTTGAGAATCCACCTTGTAGAGCTGTTCATCGGGGAAGTTTTCCAAAATTGGTGGATGACTCTCTGCCTTCTTGAGGGGATCTTCTAAGCATGAAAGGTGATCGGCAATGACATTCTCGGTCCCCTTCTTGTCTGAATTCTTGTAGGAGAAGTACCCACCTAATCAACCTTAGTTTAGCATCCTTCTTATCTGTTGTTACCCAAAATATTATCCGGAGATGATATGCTGGAATGGATGAGTAACAAACAGAATGCGAGAGCACGTCCGTGGGGAAGTAAATAACACAAGATTTGCCAGGGTTGTTAGTCCAGGGGTTGAATGCTCTCGCGAGATATTATAAATAAGAATACTTGTGAGTACAAATATTAATGTTAGAGTACAATTACAATGAGTGTGAAGACCCTAGTTATCTTAGCTCTCGAGTGCTGAAGATTGCCGGAAGAACCAGAGTTGAAGCTCTGTGAGTTCTTGTTACAAAGATGGGGAGTTCTCTGTATTGTTTATTGTGTGTGATCATGTTAACGTTGTAGCTCTCCCTTGCCAATGCTTGAGGCCTCCTATTTATAGGGGAAAAGGTTGGTGGGATGTCCCTGTCAACCGTGGGCGATCGCCGTTCCTGCATTTAAATAAGGTGGGCGATCATCCCAGCACGTGGGACTGTTTCCTTAAAGTCCGCAGCTGCTGCTGGCAGCCAGATGTGCGAACCAATGAGGAGGCAACAGGTGCATCTTCTCGCTGCCTTGGGAGGTCCCACCTAGGACCTTTCGGCGGGTCTGTCGGTAGGTGAGGCCGTCCTAATCAGTGACAACTGTTGATGGGCTGGAGTAAGGCCTATTCTTGCGGCGCCTTTTGCGGATCTGCACGTGGGCTTTCACCCGAGATTCGGTCTTCACAGACTTTGACGGGTGTCGGATTCACACATGGCATGGGACAGTCGTCCCCGGTCGGACATTAGAGGCGATCGCTAGATGCCAATAGACGATCGCCTTGGACGTCGACCGCTAGGCGCTTGCCCAGCATCTGTCTTCTTTGGTTGGCTTCCGACCATTATGCCGATCGCCATCGAGGCATATAAATCGCCGCACAACAATTGCCCCCCAGCTCGCTCCGATGTTGAAGACGTGGGGTGAGTTGGCTCTGCTAGCGATCGCTTGTTTTAGACGAGCGACTCATCTACCTATGAAGCGGACGATCGTCTCCCGGACGAACTGATTTCGAATTTGGACGATCCCTCTGGACGCTGGAAAGAGCGGGAAGTGGGGGCGGGCTTTGAAACGTCACTAGGGAACGTGTCGCGCTCCCGTTGGGGTAGTCCGACGGTTTTGTCAGACTTGTCATCTAGCATGCCCTTGAAACGACACGTATGCGGATTTTGAGGACGGCATTAAATGCGACTTATCCGACAGTTGCACTTCAGCCCTCCAGATTCTGCTTATTTGCACAGAAGTCCCTACTCTCGCCTATAAAAGGGTCTAGGGCTATTGGGGTTAGATCTTTATGTGCTTTTGCCTGAGAAGAAGATATAGTTGAAATTTCTTGAAGCTTTGTGCGCCGATCGACGTTCGACTCAGTCTCTAGGTAAGAACAAAAAAACTTCTCTCCCCCTTTCTCTTTGAACATGTCTGGAGGAGGATCCACCGTGTATGAGGCGGGTAGCACTTACGCCGCCGCGACTTCGACTGCCCGGGATGAAACCTCTACGGATTTTCACGTGGAGACGGCCGTCGAGGCCATTCACGCTGGGATTGTACCCGCAGAGGTTGAAGAACTCTTCAACGAGGCTGATGCGGCGAGGTCGTCGGCCGCGGAGCAGAAGCGCTCGCCGGCCGACGAGGATGAGGTAGTGAGAGTGTACTGGGAGCAGATCAGTGTGTTCGGCCGGGATTTTCTGGAATTTGCCGAGCTTATGGAGAGGCTAGATGGACCACGTCCTCAGTTTGATTTTCGCGCATACTCGATCGCCCACCCCTATGAACCCGTAAAGCGGACGTCATTTTGGGCCGCGGACCGCTCCCCGTGGACCCTCGACCAGATCAAGAGTTCGGCGACTAAGAAGGACCTGAGTCGTTGGAGGGCGGAGTTCCATGTCCCCTCCGATGTTTCACTGTATGTGCCCGCCGAGAACGAGCGCACCGACCAACCTATCGAGGGTATGGTCGCCGTTAACGAGTTGATCATGGGGGCCGGATTTCGGTTCCCATTGCCGTTCGCCATGTCATATCTGTTGACCGCCTGGAATGTGGCGCCACTCCAACTGACGCCGAATGTCTGGTTGCAGATCGTCAGCATTTTGACCCTTTTTGGTGGTCACCAGCTATTCCGTCTTCCTTCTGCGCTGGAAATGAACTACCACTTTAAGCTGACGACGCAGAAGGGTTCAGTTGGCGGCTACCACATTCAGGGTCGCATGGGCCGGGTGGTCCTTGGGGTGCCAAACAAGGTCCGGGGCGACCTGACAAAATGGTGTTGGATCGGCGGAGCGTGGAAGTAGTCGGCGAACGATAAACCCGAGGATGAGTTAGATATCCCCACCGGCTTTCGGGAGAGGAATCCGAGTAACGGTTTTAACTCTCCCTTTGTTCAGATACACCTTGAACTGATCTAATTTGGTTTTCTTTTTGCAGGCTCCCTTGTTCCAGTGGCCGGAGACCTTCCATTTGACTTTTCGATCATCTGGGAGCAAATCTGCGGTCTTCCGGACAGTTACATCGACGCTCGCGTGCTCAACAACGAAGCTCATTGGTTGGGCGCTCGGTTGTTTCACTTTCCACGCCACTTAAAGGTCCCATGTACAAATGTTTACGATCTCCTTTTTTATTGACGATCGCCTTTGATTGAAGAAGACGTCTAACCTGATTGATTGTCATCTTTGACAGAGATCTACTTCCCCCGCTACTCCGAGCCGCCGAGAGAAATGCTATGTCGAACCCTGGTCTTATGAATCGTCTCTGCCAAGGGAAGAAGGCGGGCCGTGCCCCTGCAGCGATGACCCGTCCTATACTTGAGACGAGACCTCTCATAGGGCCGATCGTCGTCGAGCCGGAGGCTCGAGAAGAGGAGCAGCTCCAGCGCAACTGCAAGAGGCGGAGGCTGGAGGAGCCCTTGCCAACTGTTCCTGCTGAGGCGTCCGCAGTGGTGCCGCCGGTCGCCGCGCCTCCAATTTTTGCTGTTCGAATGGCGGAGGGGCCTATGCCCTCATCGGCCTTCCTACAGGCCATGGCGACCACTGATGCCCAGACCCCGGAGGGCAAGCCTTTTTTCGGCCGCGACCCCGAGAAGGTCGAAAGGTAAGTTTGGTTGATCTGTTGAGTTAAGTCACTTGCGTAGAGGACATACTAACTCCTTTGTTCTTGGTGCAGGGTCCGTCTTGCCGACCCAAACTGCTCGCCAATGGTGTTGGACTTCCTCACGAGCAGGTCTCCCCGCGAGCCTAGCAATGTCCCCCACTATGTCTCTCGGGCTATCTCCTCCCTGCCGAAGGCTTGGACGACCGACCTGGATGCGATTGCGCACCGGCGGTCCGGAGACGAAATGCAGGCGACTCTTGCCCTGACTCTCCAAGAGGCGACGATGGCCGCTCAATTCATGAAGGATTATGAGGGGTGGCCCTCTACTGCTCGCCTCCATTCGGACCTCGAGGCTGCTCGGAACCGGAACGCTGAGTTTTCCGACAGGATCACGGCAATGGAGAAGGAGTATGCTGAGACGGCCAAGCGGGCTAAGCAGGATCTCAACCGGATGAGGCAGGAATTCGACTGGGCCCGGGCGGCGACCGACCAGATGCGCGATCAGATGACGGAGGCCCGTCGGTTGCATGCGGCCTCGCAGGACGAGGCGACCAGGCTAAAGGCGGTGGTGGACCGATTAAATGGCGAGTTGGAGTCGTCGAAGGGGGAGCTGGCTGCCAAGGTTGCCGAGATCCAGGATGCGGACAAAACAATTGCGGGGCTGAAGGAGAAGTTGGAGGCGACCGAGGCCGATCCCTTCCTCAACGTGGAGTATGTCGGCGAGTTTGCCTATTACATCGCTTTCGTTGACGCCATCCGCACTGCCAAGAAGGGAGGGCTCGAGGTCGGCCCTCTGATCGATAACTTCAAAGCCTACGTGCTTGCGCATCCCCTGCAACCGGCCTTCTTTGTGCCAATCCTTGACCTCTCCGACCTCGGAATCGACCTGAGCTGGTATCCGATGCCGGACAAACTCGTTCATCCGGAATCCGGCGAGGAAGTGTGTAACACACCCGCACTAACTACCTAACTTACACTATCTTATATGATATTAGTACTTATAAATTATGGTGAAATTTCGACAGAGTTTCCCCTAAACTAGTACCTATCCCAAACCTGTGACATAAAAACCAACACAAGTACCATACAGAGACACCTAGTCTCAATCCGAATCAAACTCATGACATCAATATCCCCATAGCTATAACTACAAGAGATTAGTAAACAACAAAACTTCGAGCTTCCCAAATCACTTATTTATTTTACATTATGACATTTAAACAACCTCACAGGTTAAACAAACATACTAAGTGAACTTAAAGTACCCATCACACCATCAACGACACTCCAACATATGAGTACATTACTGCAATACATATTTATAAAGTAAGGTTCACAAACAAGAACAAAAATATGTTAAGCCCATGGTTAAGCCCGATAGGTCGTCATCCATGTACGTTGACCCTCAAAAACAGTGGAAATCCAACTCATCCAGCGAGGGAACATACTCAAGCATCAGAATTACGTACAATGCATAAACTACGTGAGCTAAAGCCCAATAAGTAGAAATCATGCATGTTATGTATCATGTCTGATGCAACATATGACATATGATTATCAATGAGAATCTCTCAAAATCATTTTCTTATCCTTGGGCCCGTTGAACCACGTACTAAGCACCGGAATGAACTCAACATCATATCATATCATGAGGCATGCATCTACCATGCCAGACATATAAGGCATGCATCTACCACACCAAATATATCGTGAGAACATGCATCTACCATGTCTCACACATGATATAAGCACGCATCTACCGTTCTAAACATATCGTAAAAGCATGCATCTACCATGCCTCGGTGCTCTAGCAGCGTCCAACAAAATATTTTTCTTTTCTTTCTTTCCATGATCGTACCATGCATGCAGACACTAGTGAGTATCCTGTTATGCATGCATGTGAAGATTTTAATGGATGTTATGATCATGTAAGGTGCAACCAAACACTTTGAGCATAATACAGATCAATCATCCAATACAATACACTCTCAAGATATCATCAAGTTTACAAACAATACTATGTTTATGCATTGTAGTTGCAGATGGATTTCTACTTACCTTGATCGGGTAATACCCTTACGTTTATACCAATAGGGGTGGTTGTGATGATATATCTTCAGAACCTGTTTCAAGGAATGTGTTTAAAGGAGTTGCATACCACACGCAAGGTTTAACTCTGTTCATATCGAAAGAGTTTACCACTTCCTATGTAGACGTGTAATCGGTGTTCTACGTATTTTATGTCTATTTATCGACGTATACCAGCGCATTAACCAATCAATTTTGGACTTATAATTCACTAATGAATCTATTAGTCTCTGTTTATAAAGCTCATTCAACTCTCACAACTTAAAATTCCAAGGTTTTATAACAAACACTTGATTAAGAGAGTTTATCAAAGTCTTGTCATAATCAGATTTTGTTTTGCTTATAACCACTATAATATAAGTTGAATTTGAACGAATTTTTGACATAATATCCCTAATATACTTAAGAATGATTATACTGAAACTCCTGACCCTGAAACATACGGATCAAGTAACATATACTATTAATTCCAAAAGGTGGCAGAATTGATTCCTTTATTGCCTTAGTGAGTTTTAAGCCTTATAAATCCATATTAAACACAGGGGTTTGCCATGGATGAATTCTTAACATCATTATAACTAGTATAAGAACATATAAAAGCTCTCACACCTTCGAAATAGCTAAGAAACTTAGCATGAATAAGGAAGAAACAAAGGAAACTCACCTTGATTGTCAAAGGAATTGAGATGTTGATGTTTTGGTGATTTCTTCTTGAATTTTTGGTGAATTTTCGAAATGTGAAGCTTCTTGATAATGTTCAGACTGTAAATGAGGGTTGAGGGTCGGATTTATCCATCAACCAAGTGTGTTAAGTCGGTTATGAAGGTGAAATGTCCAAAATACCCTCCGATGACTACTAGAGACTAGGGTTGAAATAATTGATCGGTTCAAGTATTTATGATCCGGTTCTTGGAGTGTTTGAACCGGTTCCTAGTAGATATTGACCTCATTTAGGGTATGGATAATCTTTAAAATGGTTTAGTAGAAGTTTAGGGTGTATTTTTATTGCTTAAAATAGATTACCCATGCGAACAATGTTGAAAATGCTAGTGAAGGACTTTATTGTCAAACTTTGTAAAACTTCACAAATGAGACACTGTAGGTAAGAATGGAAGGAATAATTTATAAAAATATAATTAATATGATAAACTACAAGATAAGTTCAATTCCTACCGCAGTTGGAACGAATGAGGTATAGACAGATCATAGTATTTTACAGACGTTATCAGATACAATCATAAATTGTATCCTATTAGGTATTGAAAAGAGTCAAAGGCACTTGACACGTGTTAGTTTATTGAATGATGGTTATCCACTTGAATCGTCAATTTAAAGTGACCCACTACACGCGCCGACTAAAATCTCGAGGTAAGCTAGTTAACCTCCGATAGACACGTCACTGACACCTTTATAACTTCTAGGCTTACCACGTGTACTTAGAGTTTTATAAGATCTTTACATATATTTTATTTTCGTATTAGAAATACTATGAATAACATAACTTAGTCCCGTAACATATACCACGATTGTATTTTAGACATGAGTTCAAATGTTTAGCACATTCCTATGTGTGAAATTAACTATAAGATCAACTGAACATGAAACATCAAGTATTTTCGGTATGCCGAGCCGAGGCATTTCAACCGTGATGTGCCGGGGGAATGTACGTGCAATTTGTCCTTCTCGTCAGTAACACATTTCGAGTATGGACTCGAGGGTCACCGAATTCAGTTTTGCGAATTGGCTACCGAGACTTTCCGAGTTCGCGCTTCAGCACAGATATCAGAATCGGCTTTGAGAGGCCTTTGAATGATGTTTCTGTCGATTGCCTGTTGTGTCGTCTCCTTGATTTCGTTATTGTGAGTAGCGGGGACGACCTTCTTTTATAAGAGGTCGAATGTAACACCCGTATTGTTTTTGTACTTCTTCATTTTCTCTTTCTCCAGTCTATCGATTCGCTCGTGTTCGTTGATACTATCTGAACTTGTTTTGTATTTCGGGTTCATCATTCGAACGAGCGTGGTATTGTTTCGGAATAGCTCGTTTGTCGTTGTGACTTTTCAATTTCTATTCCCTCTCATGTGGATCTTATGTGAATGCATATGTTGTTGTTTTCACCGGATCATATATTGTCTCGAGTCGAGATGTGAACCTTGGAGTTGTTGTTTGAATTTTTATTGTTCTTCGTGATTCGAACATGATCGTTTGATTTTTGTTGTCTCGATCTTTGTGGTTCGATCGTTTGATTGTTCGGTTTTCTTTGATCTCGTTTCGTGATTGTTGAGCGTTCAGACTCCTTCCTAATTCCCTTAAGTTCGGGAAATTAGTCTCGTTTTGATCCTCCAACCCTTGGGCGGTGGAATTCCGTATTTGTTCAGCGTTTGACTCGCGTTTGGATTGATGAACCGTTAGGTTGGTCAATCGTGTTGATTTTCGTTCGTTGTGTTTTGTGATTGTTCGGATAATCGATCTGATTGTACTATCTATTTGATGACGTTTGTCACTTGTTGATTTTATCATGTCTCTACCGGTGACGTTGTGTTAGTCGTCGTGGAGCGTGTTTTCACGCCGTATATTCCTTTGCGTTGCTTATAACGTTTCGCCGATGGGCGTAAGTTACGCGTTTCTTGTGTATATCGTTGAGTTTTCCTGGCGGGATATTGCTTCTCCCTACTTATTTTAAGTTTCGGGACGAAACTTCTTTTAAGGAGGGTAGAATGTAATATCCGCAATTTCGAATTTCGGTAATTTTCTTTTTTTCGGCGGAAGTCAGTTTTGACGACTCGCTCATGACCATTTCGTCATTTCGAGAATGATTAATTCTTTACTTTTTGTCATCCGAGTTCGTTTCAGTGTTGTTTTGTTGAGTTCCGTGCTTTTTAGCGACTTTTCCGCACTTTAGTTCGATTCTTGCGAATCTCGGTCGAAACTGTTGTTTCGAGTTTCTCGCAAGTTCATTTAATGTTATTATTCATGTTGCGAGCTTTGGTTCGGTGTTTCGATCACGTATCGTGATTTTCGGACGTTTTGGGCCATTTTTGTAATTTCCCAAAGTTTGGGGTAATTACTTCCGTTGTCGAATTCCGACACTTCGGATGGTCGGAATCGTGTGTTCTCTTAGTGTTTGGATTCGTCTTTGCGAGTACTTCGTAACCGTATCTTCGATTTTTACTCAGGTTCGGGTTTCGGGGTCGTTCGGGCCGTCGGAGTGGCCACGACCGAGTCACGGCCGGGCGAGGCTGCTTTGGCGAGTTACGACCGTAAGGTGCGGTTCTGGCCGTAAGGTGTGCGAGTTACAGCCGTAAGCGTGATCGAATACGGCCGTCTGGCGTTGGGCGGATTTTGACGGGCGATTACGGCCGTAATGTGTGCGATTACGGTAGTAAGTGTCATTTAGTCTTTGGCGATTTTTGACGAATGCGATTCTGGCCGTAAGGCTGCCGAGTACGGCCGTAAGGGACCGAGTTACGGGCGTAAGGCACTGTGGTTCTGGCCGTAACTCTGCCGGCTATATATAGCCTGGCTCGGCCAGATTTCATTTCTACTCGATTTTTTCCCTTCTTTCGGCGACTGGCGACGGGTACGACGGGAAATGGTGTTCTTGGTCGATCCTACTCAATTCCAAGATGTTTTGGAAGATCCTTGTTGATTATATCAACATCTAATCCGTGTTCTTCGTCGAATCAAGGTATATTCTTGATTTTCCTTCAAGTTGACTTTTCGGATAAATTGTTCTTGATTTCGTTTCTAATCCGATTTTGATACATCGGTTGGTGTAGTATGATGTTATTAATTGTGTTCTATGGGTTGTATATCCATATATCGAGTTTGTTTAACTCGATTGACGATTCGAGTGTTCTTTGGAATTATTGAACATTTAGTGTTCGATTAAATGTCCCAATGAGTTTCCCTTCGATAGTTTGTTGGGATTTCCGTTGTTTTGGCCTTGATTCTCGTCGTAACCATGTGTTATTGTTACTTCCGGAGGTTTATAGGTGTTCGAGGATTCCGATGTTGAATTCCGTTTGGTGATTGATGATTCGTGTGGTGTTATTCTCGTAATACTCGTGGTGCTATCGCGTTCTTGATATTGTTCGGGGGTTCGAGGCTATTCGACCGCGTCCTATCCGTCGTCTCGTTGCGATTGTGATTTCGAGGCAAGTACCTTGCCCATACTATTCTTGTTCTGTGAATATGATAATTGGTGATCGTCTTTATATATTCGTTTGATTGTTTGAAACGAGTTTTCAAAAGATTTGGTTAGCCTTGTTAAAGGCCCTCTTTCAAAATCGTGTGTGTTTTGTGATTGGTGTGTTTCTCGAATGAGTATGTGAATCTTATGGACATGTTTGGTGTTGATGATGCACTTGGTATTTGCGTGTGGACGTATATTGCTTCATTTCGGTGCATTGTGGTTGACGTGTTGTTTTACTAAGTGTTTGATGCCTCTGGGTGAATTGTTTGGATATCCTCGGTGTGATATGTTACTCGTGCTTGAGTTTGATTCGCTAGCCAGCTCGGGAGGGTCCTTCGAGGCCTCGAGTGGGATTCGTGGCTTCGTCCGGTCTAGGTGACGTGTGGTGCTTGAGTATTTCGCTAGCCTCGGGAGGGTCGGCGGGATCACGGAGTGGGATTTGTGGCTTCGACCGGTCTGGCGATGTGAGTCTTGTGTTTTGTGAATGTGTTTGCTCACCTCGGGAGGGTTCGACGGGACCACGGAGGGAATTCCAATGGCTTCGACACAGGTTCACGAGTGAAACTTCACCGCTACGTGTATATATTTTGTGTTTTTTTTTCGCTCAACTCGGGAGGGTACGATGGGATCACGGAGTGAGTCCAATGGTATAGCCACAGATTCACGAGTGCGGTTGCTTATGTTTTGTGAATGTGTTTACTCACCTCGGGAGGGTTCGACGGGGCCACGGAGGGAATTCCATTGGCTTCGACTGGATTCACGAGTGAAACTTCACGGGTGCGTGTGTATTTTATGTCCGTCGAGGACGCATGACGTGGGCTTTTAACCTTGTGTATTATGGTTGGTTTTATTTGCGAAAACAAAACCTTTGAATGTGACCTGTTGATTTTTGGAAAGCGAAGGATTCGGTAATCCTAAATTGTTTCCTATTAAAACTCTCGATGGCAATTCAAACTGTTTTATAAATAGTTTTCCCTTGCTTTGCGACCTTTCGGTTTCAGAATATTTCACCAAACTCTTGCCTCGGGAAGTACTTTTCGTCACGTTTGAAACTTTGAGGATTCTTGATTATTATTGTTCTTGGAATGTGAATTGTATGGCTCGTATTTTTGCACTTGTACTTGCACTAGCAAAACAGTGGAGTTTTGCTAACCCCCGAGTATTCGGGGGGTGGATGTCTATTTTTGCATTCAGGTTTTGGAGCATAGCACAGGGTCGGTACGAAGGATGATGAAAGATGAACGATACTAATCACACGAGGATCTGTTGATGTCGTTTTGGTCTAGTTGTATTTTCTTTTCCGCTGCAGTATCTTTTCCCCGTTGTACGGGAGTTTATCGTATTTTGACCCCCTGCGTGGGTATGTGTTTGGAATTGAGTTGTATTCGAGTTGTATGAATTTATTGAAAGACAAAATCGGTCTACTGAGTCATTTTGCCTTGAAGGCATTGTCGAGATGTTAAATGTTGTTACCAGCCTGGTAGATCCTCGAGGAGAGGGTCTACGGCGTGTAATATCCCTGAGTGGATTGGGGGTGTTACAGAATGGTATCAGAGATTAGGTTGTGGAAACCTAGGCTGTCAGGTTAGTAGTGTCTATTAAGTTTTTGTCTCGTCGGATTTTGTCTGACTAAGTCGTGTCGCGACGCGTCGTCTGAGTTTGTTGGTCGTGATTAGTATCGTGGGCGATCATCATCTTCGTGCGACCTGTGGATGTAAGTCTCCCTTCTTTGTGTTGTGCCTCGTGTGTCACGAGCTATTTTATGATTATTTGTTAAGTGATGGAATCCTCTTATGGATTTTGATTTCTTGATATGTGGTTATTTGACCCTCATATTTCGTTCAAATGAGGAGTAGTGTTGCTGGATTGTGCATGTTGGACTGTATTTATTTTATCCGCTGCGTGAGTTCTTTTGTAATGACTTTCGGTATTTTACCGACGGAGTTTTATTTCGAAAACCGATTCCCTTAACCGAGTTTTTGGCATTATGGCCTTGATCATTTTGGCGAAATTCTTATGACGGTATTTAGCATTTTGTAAATGGCTTCTGTGAGTTTTTGAAATATTACCGTCATCGGCCTTTTTGGGCATTTTTTTTTGTATATGGTTTTTAGCCTGGGGTTCCGATGCGGGACCCACAGCGCTATGATGTTCCGTGTGATTACCTGAAATTTTTGGGCATTCTAGCCTTTTTGGCATCGTCCTTTTTGGCATTGAATTAGTTTCAAAAACTTGAGTATCTTAGAAATAAATTTCGAGACGTATGTTTCAAACGAATTGTTTTCTCGCGGTACTTCTAAGGTGCCACAATCTGTTTCAAAATTCTTCTACCTCGAGGACCAAAATGTTTTGAGATATTTTCAATGTTTTATAAACACTTTTACTTAGACCCGAGGGTCGAATATTCTGAAAGCTTTTAACTAAAAGAAAGTGTCCTCATTTTTATCAAATGCGAATTGGTTTTTCAAAGTCTCGATAATGATGTTTCACGTTTTTACTTTTTTTTGGAAATGTGATACTCAAAGATCGACCGATGTTTTTCTAAATTATTTTCCAAATGAGGTTTTCATTTTTAAAACCTATCCATTCCCGTTTGAGGGCTGGGTATGTATGTATGATGTTGTCTTTGTCGCTATGATGTTAACTCCCGAATATGATCGAGTTGGTGGCATGAACGTTGAGGCGTTGCCACGTATTTGTTGTACTAGCCCTCTGTGAGAGGTGTGAACTGGTACTTAATGGTTGTCGTCTCGTGGTGGATTGCGTGTCCCACACGAGTGTGAGGTGTTGAAGCTTGGATTTGTATGTTCGTGTATATGTGTGATTATTCCATGATGTTTTGTGATTATGTGCTGGTTATCGTTCGGGCCGTTGAGATTGCTGAACGATACCGTCGTTGCTATGATTTTAGTATGCCTGTTGCTTTACGATGGAAATCATTGTATGTGATATGTGTTATGATTCCTTGTTGTGCTGAGTTGGCATCTCCGGTATGTTGTTTTGCGGTGTTATGTTCCATTGTATCTAGCATTTGTATTTTCGGTATGCCGAGCCGAGGCATTTCAACCGTAATGTGCCGGGGGAATGTACGTGCAATTTGTCCTTCTCGTCAGTAACACATTTCGAGTGTGGACTCGAGGGTCACCGAATTCAGTTTTGCGAATTGGCTACCGAGACTTTCCGAGTTCGCGCTTCAGCACAGATATCAGAATCGGCTTTGAGAGGCCTTTGAATGATGTTTCTGTCGATTGCCTGTTGTGTCGTCTCCTTGATTTCGTTATTGTGAGTAGCGGGGACGACCTTCTTTTATAAGAGGTCGAATGTAACACCCGTATTGTTTTTGTACTTCTTCATTTTCTCTTTCTCCAGTCTATCGATTCGCTCGTGTTCGTTGATACTGTCTGAACTTGTTTTGTATTTCGGGTTCATCATTCGAACGAGCGTGGTATTGTTTCGGAATAGCTCGTTTGTCATTGTGACTTTTCAATTTCTATTCCCTCTCATGTGGATCTTATGTGAATGCATATGTTGTTGTTTTCACCGGATCATATATTTTCTCGAGTCGAGATGTGAACCTTGGAGTTGTTGTTTGAATTTTTATTGTTCTTCGTGATTCGAACATGATCGTTTGATTTTTGTTGTCTCGATCTTTGTGGTTCGATCGTTTGATTGTTCGGTTTTTGTTGAGCTCGTTTCGTGATTGTTGAGCGTTCAGACTCCTTCCTAATTCCCTTATGTTCGGGAAATTAGTCTCGTTTCGATCCTCCAACCCTTGGGCGGTGGAATTCCATATTTGTTCAGCGTTTGACTCGCGTTTGGATTGATGAACCGTTAGGTTGGTCAATCGTGTTGATTTTCGTTCGTTGTGTTTTGTGATTGTTCGGATAATCGATCTGATTGTACTATATATTTGATGACGTTTGTCACTTGTTGATTTTATCATGTCTCTACCGGTGACGTTGTGTTAGTCGTCGTGGAGCGTGTTTTCACGCCGTATATTCCTTTGCGTTGCTTATAACGTTTCACCGATGGGCGTAAGTTACGCGTTTCTTGTGTATATCGTTGAGTTTTCCTGGCGGGATATTGCTTCTCCCTACTTATTTTAAGTTTCGGGACGAAACTTCTTTTAAGGAGGGTAGAATGTAATATCCGCAATTTCGAATTTCGGTAATTTTCTTTTTTTCGGCGGAAGTCCGTTTTGACGACTCGCTCATGACCATTTCGTCATTTCGAGAATGATTAATTCTTTACTTTTTGTCATCCGAGTTCGTTTCGGTGTTGTTTTGTTGAGTTCCATGCTTTTTAGCGACTTTTCCGCACTTGAGTTCGATTCTTGCGAATCTCGGTCGAAACTGTTGTTTCGAGTTTCTCGCAAGTTCATTTAATGTTATTATTCATGTTGCGAGCTTTGGTTCGGTGTTTCGATCACGTATCGTGATTTTCGGACGTTTTGGGCCATTTTTGTAATTTCCCAAAGTTTGGGGTAATTACTTCCGTTGTCGAATTCCGACACTTCGGATGGTCGGAATCGTGTGTTCTCTTAGTGCTTGGATTCGTCTTTGAGAGTACTTCGTAACCGTATCTTCGATTTTTACTTAGGTTCGGGTTTCGGGGTCGTTCGGGCCGTCGGAGTGGCCACGACCGAGTCACGGCCGGAGCAGGGCTTGGCCTGGCCGAGTTACGGCCGTAAGGTGCCGGTTACAGCCGTAAGGTGTGCGAGTTACGTCCGTAAGCGTGATCAGGTACGGCCGTACGAGCGCTGGGCGGATTTTGACGAAGGCCGGTTACGGCCGTAATGTGTGCGAGTTACGGCCGTAAGTGTCCGGCTGGTGCTGGGCAGATTTTTGAAGAATGCCGGTTACGGCCGTAAGGCCTGCCGAGTACGGCCGTAAGGGACCGAGTTACGGCCGTAAGGCCTGCTGGTTACGGCCGTAACTCTGCCGGCTATATATAGCCTGGCTCGGCCAGATTTCATTTCTACTCGATTTTTTCCCTTCTTTCGGCGACTGGCGACGGGTGCGACGGGAAATGGTGTTCTTGGTCGATCCTACTCAATTCCAAGATGTTTTGGAAGATCCTTGTTGATTATATCAACATCTAATCCGTGTTCTTCGTCGAATCAAGGTATATTCTTGATTTTCCTTCAAGTTGACTTTTCGGAGAAATTGTTCTTGATTTCATTTCTAATCCGATTTTGATACATCGGTTGGTGTAGTATGATGTTATTAATCGTGTTCTATGGGTTGTATATCCATATATCGAGTTTGTTTAACTCGATTGACGATTCGAGTGTTCTTGGGAATTATTGAACATTTAGTGTTCGATTAAATGTCCCAATGAGTTTCCCTTCGATAGTTTGTTGGGATTTCCGTTGTTTTGGCCTTGATTCTCGTCGTAACCATGTGTTATTGTTACTTCCGGAGGTTTATAGGTGTTCGAGGATTCCGATGTTGAATTCCATTTGGTGATTGATGATTCGTGTGGTGTTATTCTCGTAATACTCGTGGTGCTATCGCGTTCTTGATATTGTTCGGGGGTTCGAGGCTATTCGACCGCGTCCTATCCGTCGTCTCGTTGCGGTTGTGATTTCGAGGCAAGTACCTTGCCCATACTATTCTTGTTTTGTGAATATGATAATTGGTGATCGTCTTTATATATTCGTTTGATTGTTTGAAATGAGTTTTCAAAAGATTTGGTTAGCCTTGTTAAAGGCCCTCTTTCAAAATCGTGTGTGTTTTGTGATTGGTGTGTTTCTCGAATGAGTATGTGAATCTTATGGACATGTTTGGTGTTGATGATGCACTTGGTATTTGCGTGTGGACGTATATTGCTTCATTTCGGTGCATTGTGGTTGACGTGTTGTTTTACTAAGTGTTTGATGCCTCTGGGTGAATTGTTTGGATATCCTCGGTGTGATATGTTACTCGTGCTTGAGTTTGATTCGCTAGCCAGCTCGGGAGGGTCCTTCGAGGCCTCGAGTGGGATTCGTGGCTTTGTCCCGGTCCTAGGTGACGTGTGGTGCTTGAGTATTTCGCTAGCCAGCTCGGGAGGGTCCGACGGGATCACGGAGTGGGATTTGTGGCTTCGACCCGGTCCTAGGCGATGTGAGTACTGTGTTTTGTGAATGTGTTTGCTCACCTCGGGAGGGTTTGACGGGACCACGGAGGGAATTCCAATGGCTTCGACCTGGGTTCACGAGTGAAACTTCACCGCTACGTGTATATATTTTGTGATTGTTTTTCGCTCACCTCGGGAGGGTCCGATGGGATCACGGAGGGAGTCCAATGGTATAGCCCTGGATTCACGAGTGCGGTTGCTTATGTTTTGTGAATGTGTTTACTCACCTCGGGAGGGTTCGACGGGGCCACGGAGGGAATTCCATTGGCTTCGACCTGGATTCACGAGTGAAACTTCACGGGTGCGTGTGTATTTTATGTCCGTCGAGGACGCATGACGTGGGCTTTTAACCTTGTGTATTATGGTTGGTTTTATTTGCGAAAACAAAACCTTTGGGCTGTGACCCTGTTGATTTTTGGAAAGCGAAGGATTCGGTAATCCTAAATTGTTTCCTATTAAAACTCTCGATGGCAATTCAAACTGTTTTATAAATAGTTTTCCCTTGCTTTGCGACCTTTCGGTTTCAGAATATTTCACCAAACTCTTGCCTCGGGAAGTACTTTTCGTCACGTTTGAAACTTTGAGGATTCTTGATTATTATTGTTCTTGGAATGTGAATTGTATGGCTCGTATTTTTGCACTTGTACTTGCACTAGCAAAACAGTGGAGTTTTGCTAACCCCCGAGTATTCGGGGGGTGGATGTCTATTTTTGCATTCAGGTTTTGGAGCATAGCACAGGGTCGGTACGAAGGATGATGAAAGATGAATGATACTAATCACACGAGGATCTGTTGATGTCGTTTTGGTCTAGTTGTATTTTCTTTTCCGCTGCAGTATCTTTTCCCCGTTGTGCGGGAGTTTATCGTATTTTGACCCCCTGCGTGGGTATGTGTTTGGAATTGAGTTGTATTCGAGTTGTTTGTATTTATTGAAAGACCAAATCGGTCTACTGAGTCATTTTGCCTTGAAGGCATTGTCGAGATGTTAAATGTTGTTACCAGCCTGGTAGATCCTCGAGGAGAGGGTCTACGGCGTGTAATATCCCTGAGTGGATTGGGGGTGTTACAATCCAAATAACACATAATTAACAAGTTATGCATGAATCATATTGACCAAGTGAGTAATGTTAGGCTCGGGTATCACAAAATGCATGCCGATCTAGTAGCTGGTGACGAAGGCCAGGCGGGGGCGACCTGAGTCAGACCGCTTTCATTTTGTTTTCCCTTGTAATTTTTCAATTTCATCGTGTTTTGCCTTCGGGCGTATGTACAAACAACTTGAATGAAATAAAATACATAATTGCATCTGATTCCTTGTTTGTACGATCATCTGTCTGAATTTGACTTCACAATCGTGTTTGAGGGGTGGTCGTTGTATGTATAGCTCCGAATGTATTGGTATACTTAAAATTCTTACTTGTAAATTTCTGCACAAAACCGATCGTCATATGTGTATTTGAACAAAGCCGATCGTATGTGGTTCCGTCCTCCTGATCGCATGTATGGCTCCGCTCTGCCCCTTGTTGTTGTTTACTTGGTGAAAGTAAGGGAACGAAAATAATTCGCTTACTGAGCTATCTTAGTTTGGTTCATGCGAGCTTCGATTTTGTTGATTCCTCGATGGAGGCCGAACGTACCGTCCTGGAAAGACTTCGCACAGTCGTGGGCTTCGATAGAACCGACCTCTACGACTATGTCTTGTGCGCGAGCGACATTCCGTCTGATGGTTAACTTATCGCGACTCACTTAATTGTGAGGGTCCTCCGTAGGCTACGTTTTGCCTCGCAATGTAGCGATGGGGCGGACGGTCTCTGGAGGAGTCCTTGCACGGGGCGCCGTCAGATAAATCGACTTTGCTACCATGGCTTGTTAGCATTTTTATGCCTAAGAGGGCATACGTTGTGACGGGGGGAAGGACGCGTCGCATTGTCTAGGTCCACCATGTTAGATGATGGATCCGAGGACGGGCGAGCGTGTCCACTGATTTGTTTTGGAGGGTCCTTCGGCTACACCCGCCTTGTATTTAAACGATAGAGCGGGCGATCTAGGCCCAAAGGAACCTTGCATGGATGGGCTATCGGTTCCATCGACCTTCAGAACCATGGCTGCAATTTTCTACCTCAGATCGCCATGTTAGATGACGATCCTCGACGGTATACATTGTGCTATGGGGGGCGATATCTTGCCTAGGTCCATCAGGTTAGATGACGAATTCTTGGAGGGCGAGCGAGTCGTCCTCTTTTCATTTGTTTGTTTTGTCGAGACGAATCATTTAGAAGGGATCGGAAAATCTCATTAAGCTCTTTGTACATTGGGTAACTGAATACACTGTTTTTTATTGATAGTATTTCTTCAAATGTACGGCGTTCCAGGGATATTGGTCCAGAGTGCTGTCTGGGTGTTGGAGCTCGTAGGCTCCTTTGGTCAGCCATTTGGATATCCTTAAGGGGCGCTCCCAATTCGGGCCAAATACTCCCGTGTGAGTCTGGACCTTTTTGAGGACTAGGTCGCCCACTTGGAATCGCCTTTCCTTGACCTTCGAATTAAAGAATTATTCGGATTTCCTTTTATGGATTATGTTCTTCATTTCCGAGGTCAGTCGTCGCTCCTCGAGCATATCCAAGTTGATCCGTTGACCTGCATCATTGTCCGTCGTCATTTGTTGTGCAATTCGATAGCTGAGAATGGCTATCTCCGAATGGATCACTGCTTCTGTTCCGAAGGCGAGGGCGAATGGGGTTTCGCCGGTTGAATTTCGGGTCGTCGTTCCGTAAGACCATAAAACATCCAGGAGCTCGCTCGCCCATTGTCCTTGTTTGGATTCGAGTCTTGCTTTGATCGTGTGTTTGAGAATCTTGTTTACAGCCTCCACCTGCCCGTTCGTCTGAGGGTGGTAAGGGGCCGAGAACAGCTTTTTAATTCCCCATTTCTCGCAGAATTGCATAACTTCCAAACCATCGAACTGTTTTCCGTTGTCGGAGATGATAGCCTGAGGTAGACCGAATCGGCATATGATGTTCTTCCAAATGAACTTGATCACTTGTTCTTGGCCGATCTTGTTGAGTGGCTCGGCCTCAGCCCATTTCGTGAAATAGTCGACCCCCACGATGGCGAATTTACATCCCCCTAGCGCCGTCGGCAAAGGACCGATGAGGTCGATACCCCATTGGGAGAACAGCCACGGACTGTACATAGAAGTCAGCTGCTCGGGGGAGAGCTTGATGTTTGGGCCCATTACTTGACACCTGTGACAAGATCGGGCGTAGTTGAACGCGTCTTTTTGTAGGGTAGGCCAGAAAAAGCCTTGCCTGGTCGTTTTGTGGATGAGAGCTCGCCCTCCAGCGTGATTTCCACAAATCTCATCATGGATTTCGGCTAAAACCAGTCGGCCTTCCTACGGCGTAATGCATTTGAGGAGAGGAAGGCTGAAAGCTCGCTTGTAAAGCCGGTCGTCCAATAGGGTGTATCTGGTTGCTCGGAGCTGAAGCTGGCGAGCTTTGATCCGATATGCGGGGACCGTTCCGTACTTCAAGTATTTAATGAACGGAGTCATCCAGTTCTCTTCACCGATGGCAACTGTGTTGACCAGGATTATGTCGATCGCCGATTTTGCTGACTTCGTGATTTAGATGTTAGAGAAGTCTGCCGCCCCATCTGACGATGCGAGTTTGGATAGGGCATCGACCTGGGAGTTGTGATCTCTCGGGACTTGTTCGATCAGCACTTCTTCAAACTTTGTGCACATTTCGGCGACCGATTCTTGATATTTGATCATATGTTCTCCGCGCGCCTCATATTCCCCCTTGACTTGGTTCACGACCAAGAGGGAGTCCATGAAGATATGGAGGCGACGAACGTCCATAGTGAGTGCTAGATCGAGCCCGCCTACCAAGGCTTCCTACTCAGCTTCATTGTTGGTCGCACGGAACCCAAAACGCACAGCATTTGTAAAACTTTGGCCGTCGGGGCTGATGAGGACAATCCCTGCCCCTGCTCGGAAGCTGGTCGCCAAGCCATCTACGTATAATTTCTAGGCAGGACGGCCGACCTGGGTCGGACTGGGCAGGAACGTTGGTTCCACCACAAAATCCGCCAGATCTTGGCTTTGATCGCCGTACGAGGAGCGTACGTGACACTGTATTGGGCGATCTCCAGTGACCACTTGAGAAGTCGCCCGTTGGTGTCCGGTCGGTCCAAAACCTGCCTTAGTTGGAGAGTCGTCAGAACCTCCACTCGGTATTCGAAGAAGTTGGCCCTCAGCTTGCGAACACTCATGACTATTGCGTAGGCGAGCTTCTCCAGAGGTATGTAATGCATTTCCGCATCATGAAGCGCTTGACTGACGAAGTAGATCGGCAAGTGGGATTGCCCCTCTGCTCGCACTAATACAGCACTCAGCACAACCTCTTAGGCTGCCAGGTAGAGGAATAGCTTTTCGCCGGGGATTAGTTTCGCCAAAATTTAGGGATTAGACATATACTCCTTGATTTTGGCGAATGCCATTTGGCTTTCCTTCGTCCATGAAAATTTCTTGTTCTTTATGGTGGCGAAGAATGGGTTGCTTTTGTCTCCGAGCCGAGAAATGAAATGGTTAAGGGCTGCTAGACAACCCGTAAGGCGTTACACCTGTTTGACATTCCGTGGCTCCTGCATGTCGAGGATCGCCTGGATCTTGGTGGGGTTTGCTTTGATCCCCCTTTGGCTCACGATGTGCCCCAGGAACTTTCCGGAGCTTATCCCGAAGTTGCATTTCTTGGGGTTAAGTTTCATGTTAAATTTCTCGAGGATGGCGAACGTCTCGGCAAGGTCTTTGAGGTGATCTTGTTTTTTGAGGCTCTTGACCAAGATGTCGTCAATGTAAACCTCCATGGTCTTGCCGATCTGATCGGCGAACATCCCGTTGACTAGTCGTTGGTAGGTCGTCCCCGCATTTTTCAGACCGAATGGCATTCGGACCCAAAAGTACACGTCTTTTTCCATGTGGAACAACGTGTGTTTTACGTCTTTCTCCGCCATTGGGATCTGATGGTACCCGGTGAAGGCGTCCATAAACGACATCATTTTGCAAGCTGCCGTGCTATCGACCAAGTGGTCAATATGTGGTCAGTGAAATCGATGCATAACCTCTAGGAGTTGCTCGCCTTTTTTACGAGCACCTCGTTGGCTACCCATTGTGGCTCGTCGGTAGAAACTCCGATCAGTTTGTTTCCGAGCAGCTTTTTGACTTCTACGTCGAGCGCAGCATACTTCTCAGGACCGAATTTCCTACGTTTATGGTGAACAGGCTTCCTCGCCGAGTCGATCTTTAGATAATGGCAGGCGTGTTCAGGACTGATGTCGACTATATCTTGATGCGACCAGGCAAGGATTCTGATGTTCTTAGGTAGTAAACTAATCAGATCGTCTTTTAACTCGGGACCGACGCTTGAGCCGATCTGCACTTCCCGCTTCGGGAGAGCCGAATCAATTGTTGTATTTTCTAACTCTTCAATGGGGACGGTCGCTTCCCGTTTGGAATGATTGCCGGACTCGATCCTTAGATCAATGTCGAGGCTTGGCTCGAAACCGATCCTTGGCTCGATGTCGTCCGACAATTGATGTGAGATGCCATCCTCTGAGTCGGGCTGGTATGAGATGCTTGGCTTGTCGATCTCCATTGGTTGAATGTCGATCGCCTCAATGTTATTAATAGTACGGGAAATGTTTAAAGCAGAAGTTACGACACATGAGTAATTCAAACATTTCTTTGCCATTAGCTGGTCTCCTTTTACATTACCGACCGTCCCATCAGTAGTGGTGAACTTGATACAATAAAAGAAATAAGAGGCGACTGCCTCGAAGGTTTCTAGAAAGGGGAAACCTAGGAACCATTATAGATGCTGGGCCTATCTATGATTACAAAATTGAGGTTCCTAGTGATCCTAACCTTGGGATCGTAACAGCATAGTAGCTCGACAGAGAGCTTGATCCTTCCATAGGCTCGGACCGTGTTGTCGCCGAACCCTTGAAGCACGGTATCAAATGGCTTGATGAACTTGGTCAGGTTGCCCAGCTGGTCCAGAGCAGATTTGAATATGATGTTGCAAAAGCTCCCATTGTCAGCCAACACGCGGTCGACCATTTTCCCAAGGATACATGCCGAGATCACCAATGCATCCTCTTTGGGGCACTGCACTCCCTCCCTATCCTTGTTGGAGAAGGAGATGATTGCGTCTCTAGAGATGGTCGGCTCTGGGTGCACCATGACATGGACTCCGGCGAATGCCCTCAACTCGGCCTTCCGCTTTCTATTTAATATGGTGTAAACCGGGGAAAGACCTCTGAGGTTTCCACCTCCCGATTGAAGCATATTGATCCGGCCGCGGGGTTGATCGGAGGGATCGACTCGTCTGAGTATTCTGGCTTATTTTGCTCGATTCTGGCGACCTGATTGGGAGGGATTCCGTCGTTCTATCGGCGATCGTGCCCCCCGACCCTTTCTGCTCGGGATTCTGGCTTGGTCACCGAATTGTCCAGCTTGCCTTCCTCGAACAACCACTAGAGTTGTCTGAGGAGATCGCGACATTAGCTGGTGTTGTGGCCGGGACTTTTGTGGTAGGCATAAAATTTACTGCGGTCGAGATGACCATTGTCCCTCATCGACTTCGGATTGCTAAGCCATTCGCGCCCCTTGATGGCGTTGAAGATATGGGCCAGAGACAGATTGAGGTTGTGGAGGAGGTGAACTTCCCCATCCTGGAAGGCCTTGAACTCACCGGGCGGCTTTGCGACCGCCTTTCTGGGCTTGGCGATCGCCTTCTTCGGGATGGAAGATGGCGTCTTCCCTTCTCCAGTAGATCCCTCGCCTAAGCGAAGGGTGAGCATCCTCTGCCTGGACAGAAAGTCGGCGGCCTTGACATGGAAGATCGCATACGTCGGGGGGATGTCCTTCGTGAGTTGCCTGAACATGGGTGAATGGCCATAGAATCTCCCTAGGACCGAGTAGAGGGCGAGCTCATCGCTAATGGGCTCGCCAGTGAGGACTATTTCATCCACCCTGTCGATGTAGTCTTCACCGGGCTCGTGCTTCCCCTGCCTGATCTTCATCATGCGGTGGGGGCCTTCTGGCCGAGCGACTTTGGCGGCGAAATACAATGTGAAGTCGTTCGCTAGCTTCTCAAAACATTTGATTGAACGCGGTGGCAGTGAGATGTACCACCTATGGGCAAGATCGCCCAATGTTAATGGGAACATTCGGCATTTCGTCGCGTCCGATGCCCCGCATCCGGTCATGTAGATTCGGAACTTGCTCAAGTGGGTCTCCGGGTCTGATCTCCCCTCATATAAAGGTGTTTGAGGAGGAGCGATCTTCGGTTTTACGGGGGCAAGCTCGATCTGGACCGCGAGCGGCTCACTCGGTCCAGCGATCGATCTCTTGGCGCATGCCCCAGTTTCTATGAGTGCCTTCATTTCGTCGAGCTAGCGTTGCATTGCGGCCATCGCCGTAGCCTGACTGCTCGCGGTTTGGGTCTCGAAGCGGGAGCCGAGGCGATCATGTACCGATCTCCTGGACCCATGGTAGGTGACGAGGTCTCTGCCATCGAGCTAAATTCTTTGGCGAGCGGGAGCCAGACGGCCGGCCTGTCTTCTAGGCGTTGGGTACGCCGAACTCGTGGTGACGGATTCAGACTCCAATGTCTTATGGCTGGGGCCCAAATTCCCGGGTCGCCATGAGGGATCACTTGCTAGGTGGATGAAGACGGAATCGTCCCGCCTTACGAGTGCCTTTTCCTGCGGCTCGGGGCTTTCTGACGATTTCTCGACATATAGCCCCTTGAGCTTTCGCTTGCCCGCACGGCAGATGGCTGACGGAGTAATGGTGGGTGAGTCGCATGCTCTCCGTCGTTCCCTTAGGATGGCCATTGCCTCCTCGATCTGTTCCGTAGTCTGGAACTGATCGAGTGAGAGGCTGGGCCCGTCCCTCGGGGGCGGAAGTGAGAGTCTAGCGTAGCCGCGGTCGCCTTTCGCCGTAGGTTAGGACTCGGCCCGGGCCGGAATAAGGTGTCCGGCGGATCTCAGAGTGGCTCTTTTCGAGGTCGTGGCAGACGACATGATTCTGAAGGTTTTTCTTTGAAGAACAGTGAGTGTTTCTTCAAGTATATGCTCCGGAGAACAGTGAGTGTTCTTCGAAACGGTCGGAAAGAAAATGAAGGTAGATACCCTTCTTCTAGCGCCAATTGTTGTTACCCTAAATATTATCCGGAGATGATATGCTGGAATGGATGAGTAACAAATAAAATGCGAGAGCACATCTGTGGGGAAGTAAATAACACAAGATTTGTCGGGGTTGTTAGTCCCGGGCTTGAATGCTCTCGAGAGATATTATTAATATGAATACTTGTGAGTACAAATATTAATGTTAGAGTACAATTACAATGAGTGTAAAGACCCTAGTTATCTTAGCTCTCGAGTGCTGAAGATTGCCGGAAGAACCAGAGTTGAAGTTATGTGAGTTCTTGTTACAAAGATGAGGAGTTCTCTGTATTGTTTGCTGTGTGTGATCGTGTTAACATTGTAACTCTCTCTTGACAATGCTTGAGGCCTCCTATTTATAGGGGAAAAGGTTGCTGGGATGTCCTTGTCAACCATGGGCGATCGCCGTTCCTGCATTTAAATAAGGCAGGCGATCGTCCCAGCACGTGGGACTGTTTCCTTAAAGTCCGCAGCTGCTGCTGGCAGCCAGATGCGCGAACCAATGAGGAGGCGACAGGTGCCTCTTCTCGCTGCCTTGGGAGGTCCCACCTAGGACCTTTCGGCGGGTCTGTCGGTAGGTGAGGCCGTCCTTATCACTGACAGCAATTGATGGGCTGGAGTTGGGCCTGTTCTTGTAGCGCCTTTTGCGGATCTGCACGTGGGCCTTCACCCGAGATTCGGTCTTCCCAAACTTTGATGGATGTCGGATTCACACATGGCATGGGACGGTCGTCCCCGGTCGGACATTAGAGGGGATCTCCAGATGCCAATAGACGATCGCCTTGGATGTCGACCGCTAGGCGCTTGCCCAGCATTTGTCTTCTTTGGTTGGCTTCCGACCATTATGCCGATCGCCATCGAGGCGTATAAATCACCACACAACATTCTCCAAAAGGTATTTGATCGCCGAATGGTCAGTCCACACGACTACTTTTGTTCCCAATAAATAAGCCCGAAATTTATCAAAAGCAAAAATCATGGCTAATAATTCTTTTTCTGTCGTGGCATAATTTCTTTTGGCGTCGTCTGGCAGAATGCTCTCGAAACCAATTCACTTGCCTAAACCGACACTTATTTTAATTCCTTATTTACCAAACTGTGACTGAACTGCCTGAGAGTTCGTCTTGCATAATACATGACGTGAAACACTTTCCCTCGTCGCTGTCCCAAAACAGCCCCAAAGGTAAAATCGCTAGCATCACACATCAACTCGAATGGAAGGCTCCAGTCTCAAGCGACTATGACAGGAGCGGTGCTTAGAGCTTTCTTCAAGAGGTCGAAGCTTTCTTTACAAGACTCATCAAAATCAAATGGGACATCTTTCATGATCAGATTACACAACGGCTTTGTGATCTTCGAGAAATCTTTAATAAAACGACGGTAAAAACCGGCATGTCCCAAAAACCTCCTCACCCCCTTTACAGAAGTAGGCGGAGGCATCTTCTCAATTGTTTCAATTTTAGCACGGTCGACTTCAATCCCATGGGCATATATGTGATGGCCTAGTACAATGCCCTTCTGGACCATAAAATGGCATTTCTCCCAATTCAATACCATATTTGTTTCTTCGCATCTTTTTAGGACTTTCTGCAAATTCTGCAAACATAAATCAAACGAATCACCGAAAACAGAAAAATCGTCCATAAAAATTTCAATACAATGCTTTACCATGTCAAAAAAAATCATACACCTTTGAAAAGTGGCCGGCGCATTACATAAACCAAAAGGCATGCGCCTATAAGCGAAAATGCCATAAGGACATGTAAACGTCGTCTTTTCTTGATCTTCTGGGGCTATATAAATCTGATTATACCCAGAATAACCATCAAGAAAACAGTAAAAATAATGTCCAGTTAATCTATCCAACATTTGATCAATAAACGGTAAAGGAAAGTGGTCTTTTCTAGTGGCTTTATTTAGTTTTCTATAATCTATTCACATACGCCACCCCGTAACAATTCTAGTGGGAATTGATTCATTATTATCATTTTGAATAATCGTTATCCCACCCTTCTTCGACAAAACTTGAACCGGACTTACCCACTTGCTATCATAAATAGGAAAGATCATACCTGCGTCGAGGAGTTTTAAAACCTCGACTTTTACCACCTCTTTCATATTTGGATTTAAACGACGTTGATGCTCCACAGAGGGTTTGTAGTCTTCTGCCATCAAAATCCTATGCATACAAATGGACGGGCTGATTCCCTTGATATCCGCAATAGACCATCCAAGGGCAGATTTGTACTCCCTCAATACTCTCAATAATTTCTCCTCTTGATCACCCGCCAAAGTGGCAGAAAGAATGACAGGCAGGGAATCGTCGGGCCCCAAAAATGCATATTTCAAATGATTCGGTAGCTGCTTGAGCTCTAGCTTTGGGGGCTTCTAAATTGATGGGACGGGTCGAGTTGGTGAACTTCCGAGCTCCTCACATGGTCTACGAGTAAAAAATGGTGGTGACGCATCCTTGTGCCGTAAGTAGGCTACATGATCTGAATTCAGTTCGGTAGCGGACCCTACTTAAACAGACTCCAGTGGATCTGATGGATAGCTCTCCTGAAAAGATCTTCTTACACACGAGTCAATGACGTCAATTTGAAAGCAATTCTCGACATCACTAGGATGTTGCATGGATCGAAATATATTGAAAGAAGCTTGCTCCTCTTGAACTCGTAGAGTGAGCCACATCAATTAGAGTTCGGCCGGTTGCTAAGAATGGTCTTCCCAAGATAATTGGGATGTCATGATCCTCCTCCATATCAAGCACAATAAAATTGGAAGGAAAGATGAATTTATCGACCTTGACCAGGACGTCTTCTATTATCCCCCTCGGATACTTGATGGATCTGTCAGCTAGTTGCAAAGAGACCGTAGTCAGCTTGGCCTCCCCAATACCTAGCTTCTTAAAAATGGAAAGGGGCATAAGATTAATGCTGGCTCCGAGATCACATAAGGCTCTATCAAAGGACGAATTTCCAATAGTGCATGGTATAGTTAAACTTCCCGGATCCCTCAATTTAGGCGGGAGCTTTTTCTGTAAAATAGCGCTGCACTCTTCAGTCAATGCCACTGTCTCATACTCTTTGAGCTTCCTTTTGTTAGATAAGATCTCCTTCATAAACTTCACATAGCTCCGCATTTGTTCTAAGGCGTTGGCAAATGGAATATTGATAAGTAATTTCTTGAAGACGTCAAGAAACTTGGAGAATTGCTTGCCCAATTTTTGCTTTTGTAGGCATTGTGGGAATGGGACTGGCGATGTAGGATGTGTGGTCGAGACTGCTTTTGACTTGGGATCGTCGTCCTTCATTTTCTGAACGGGGCTGCTCTTTTCCTCGCTACCCTTGGGCTGCTCGTGTAGCTCCTTTCCACTTCGTAGCTCGATAGCTTGCACATTTTCCCTGGGGTTCATCTCGGTAGCGCTTGGTAATACACCTTGAGGACGAGACGATAATAAATTCGCGATCTGCCCCATTTGGACTTCCAAGTTCTGAATAGAAGCAAAACTGATTTTGTAGAGTAGTCTTCGTGCATGTCATGAATTGGGGTGTTAGCCGCCATTTGAGCAAGAACATCTTCCAAAGAGACCTTCGGTGGTTGAGGGGGATGCTTAGGGGGCTGAGTGAATTGAGCTTGCGGAGGTTTATTTAAAGCTTTCGCGTTTCTCCATAAAATATTGGGATGATTTCGCCACCCTTGGTTGTAAGTGTTGGAATACGGGTTGTTCTGATGATTTCCATTTCCCACAAATTGAGCTTGCTCCATCTGAGATTGCTCGAAAGGATTTTCGACTTGGCTTTCAGCACTAGGATGAGACCCGTTGCACCAATTACATGTTTCCATGGTATTGGTAGAAGGGGTACGTGAAAAAGCTTGCAATTGTTGAGTTAATGCTGCAACTTGGGAGTAGAGATTGGATCGTTGTCTGAAATTCCCATAACTCTCTTCGGATTTACACGTTCTGAAGGCCACTTGTAAGCATTTGCCGCCATATCTTCTAATAAAGAATGAGCTTCAGCCATCGTCTTGCCCATTAAAGCGCCTCCAGTGGCTGCATCAACAAGAGTGCGTGTAGAAGTACTCAGTCCATTGTAGAAATTCTGAATCTGCAGCCAATCCGGTAGACCATGATGTGGGCATCTCCTTAGAAAATCATTGTATCGCTCCCATGCTTCAAGAAGCGATTCCATCTCAAATTGCCCGAAAGTAGTAATTTCATTCCGAAGTCTCGCTGTCTTCGCCGGCGGAAAGAATTTAGCCAAAAACGCTTGTGCTAACTCCGCCCAAGTCGTGATAGAGCCCGGCGGGAGTGAATTCAACCAAAACTTGGCATTGTCCCTTAGAGAGAATGGACAAATCCGTAGACGAATGGCGTCATCAGAAACTCCATTATTCTTGAATGTATCGCATATCTCGAGAAAGGATGCAAAATGAGCATTAGGATCATCATTCGCCAGTCCGCAAAATTGGATCGCTTGCACCATTTGGATGATAGCCGGCTTAATCTCGAAATTGTTTGCTTGAATGGTTGGACGCCGAATACCCGAAAAATTTGCATTGATTTGTGCAGTGCATAATCACGGAGTGCCAATGCCGGTTGAGCTTGCTGAATAGGGTTGTCAACCCCTTGATCCATGTACAGGGCGAATGCGGGAGGAGAGGCGCAAAAAGAATAGGATGTTTCCGGTGTTGTCGCCCATGGTATCCGTAGTTAACAACTCACGTCTTTCCTTCCTGTTTTTCCGCAAAGTGCGTTCGAGTTCGGTATCCAAAGGGATTAGACCTTCGTTACCAGATTTTCTCATGCACTAAGCGAACTCCTGAAAGGAAAACAAATAAAAATAAATTTATACAAAAATAAAATAATGTTCAAATTAAGACTAAAAATACTGAAAATTGATATTAGTAAAAACTTTCAGTCCCCAGTAACGGCGCCAAAAACTTTATACGTATTTTTGTGAACGCAAGTGCACTTTGTCGTAATCAAGTAATAAAGTGATGAGAAAGATATTGTTCCCTCGAGGACTGACGTACTAATCACCAATTTATTCGTGTTCCTAATTTTATTTGAACGACCGAATTTTGTGGCTGAAGAATTATTAAAAACTAAATAATGTGATAAACTAGAAACAAATAACAAAATCAATAATCTGAAGAAAAGAGATCAAATAAGAGAAGAATCTAGGATTGAAACTTCGCCTTGATTGATCCGAATTAATCTTGATTTATATAATTTATATAATTTCCTAATTTATTGAAAGCAAAGATTCTACTATAATCTAAGGCCTCTCCCGAGGTCAGAAGAATTTTCTAAGGTGAATAATTCACTCTATTCCGAGGTGAGTTAATTCAACAATAGTCAAACAGTTCTAAAATCTTCAAACGAGCTTCGCAATTCCTATGAGTATATTCCTATCTCACAAGACAAAACGGTTTTCACCCAATTCTCACTACTAACTCTCCTCTCCTGATTCAAGTTACATAATTATAACAATTCAATTATAGGCCACACAATTGAAAGCATTAAGAACAATTGGGAAAACTCAATAGAAAAGGGAAATATGTTAATAACGTAAAATCAAGAATTAATTCATCAAAATCTCGGTTTCATCACAATCCTAGAAAAAGGGGTCTAGCCCGACATGCTAGAAATTAATACACAAAGAATTGAATAAAACATAGGAAAGCAATTCAAGCACAATTGAAGAACCGAATCTCCTCCGTTCTCTGGCTTTTGCTTTCTGCTGCTAGGTATTTTCTCCTCTTCTTCGATGATATTCTTTTATGACCTTCACCGTCTTTTTATAACCTTCATTCCGCCTCCAAAACGCGTCCGAGGATTAGGTCGAAAACGGCCTCCAAAACAGTCAAAATCGCGGGCTAAAGTAATGGATCCCGCGCCACGGGCCGCGGCCCGGCTTAAGTGTGTCGCGGCCATTGTCCGTGTGCTGCCAGGCCTGGGCGAATTTTTCCTTACGGGACGCGGCTCAGGATGAGCGTGACGCGGCCCCTGGTACAGTTTGTACTGGTTACTTCTGGGTGTGCCTGTGCCGCGGCTCTGGCTCGATGTGAGGTGGCCCTTGACCAAAAAATGTCGTTTTGGCCCGTTTTTCTTCGTTTAAGCTTCCGGACTCTAATTTACTTCAAAACGTATGAACATAATTCATTAAAAACTCATTTATCCATATTTAAACCCAAAATGGAGATAAAATAATGATAATCAAGTGCATAAAAAATACATCTAACACGGGCCATTGTTATGATTGATAGTTTCGGCTGAGTGACTTTCAGGCCATCGTGATATTTTAGCAGCTTCGGCTGAGGGGCTTTCAGGCCATGGTGGTGTATTGGTATTTTCGTTGGAGCCTTCGGGCATTATGATTCGTATCTATTCCAGCGTGGCTTGGTTTACCTTTGGGTATTGTATTATTATGTTCTATATTGATGATTCGCCCTTGGGCACTTGTATTCTAACCTGTTGAGCAGGTACCGATCGTATGCCGCGGGCATAGTGTTTCACGAATGCTCGATTCTTACTTTGGTTTGTGAGCATATCGTATTGCCATTGTTGTACTGTTTATTCTGCCTTTGGATGCATATCACGTTGTACATGTATTTGATATTCATTATCTGGATTACTGAACCCGTGGTGGCGGAACATGTTTACATGTTTTAGGTGCTTGCGATGAGAGAGTTGAAACACAGGGGCATGACGATGGTTATGAGGCATTCGAGCGATACTAGTCCGAGATGTTTTGGTGTTCATGTCGGTCAGACAGTTTGGAGTACTCCGGTCCTGTACAATTATTGTCATTTTGTATTATCCGAGCAAGGCTCGTGGATGTTGTTGTATTTTATTTTGGCCACGTAAGACCACTTTTGTCGTAGAAATTCCTTATCGGAATATTATGTTAGATATCATGGTAGGGACTGTGATCTCCCTTGTTGGTTAATTTAATATATTTTAGTCGTGTTCGCCTGGTGGATCTCCGGGTGTGGGTCCACGACAGTGTAATAACCCAATGGGATTTGAGGTTCTTACAAAAGATGGTATCAGAGAATTGGGTTGTGAGATACCCTGATATGTCAGTTATGTGGCTCTACCGACGCGGTAGTAGTGGGGCTGTCAGGTTATGACAATCTGGACAGTCGGGTTTTGTGAGTCGTGATAGTTGGACAACTGTATTAGTCATTCTTTCATCGAGTCGTCGTTAGTGAAGACTAGTATCGTAAGACCTCGAAGCTTCGTATGACCTGTGTAAGGACTCGATTCTCTTTTATGTTCATACATTATGCATTGATTATACATGTTTTTTTGAGACCTGTATGTAACATTTGTGTTACGATTCATTCATGGTTAAATTTTTGGAGCGTGTGGGCTCAGTATTGGCTATAATTAGCATGTTTGAGGTGATTGTTTATTTTTTGAGTATGTATACTCGTGTTTGGCTATTGAGTTGGCATTGTGGATTGGCCGTTGAGGCATATTTAAGCTTTTTTCATGATCTATGGTTATTCTTTCAGTATGGAAAGAGGAACCCGAGGAGGTGGCAGAGGGGGTAGAGGATGCAGAGCAGGCCAAAACCCAGAACCTCATGTTTATACGCGTACGGATGCCGAGATGGATAAGAATTCGGCTGGAGATGTGACTTATGCGTCCAGTTTTCCTTCGGGACGTCATACTCGGGGAGTCGATCAGACTGACATCGACCCTTTCTTTCTTATGAGGGGCATGATGGCCCAGATGACTCAGATGACGTAGATAATGGAGACCATGCAGACCTCGATGGTTCGTGTTATGCCGCAGTAGGGACTCCAGGTGCCGTTTTATGGACAGGCCGGGAGAGTGAGTCAGATTGTCAGCGATATCTCTCGTTAAAGGCCACCTATTTTTGAGGGTTCATCAGAACCAGCTGACATTGTTCATTGTATTGAGCATTTTGATAAACTCTTAGACATGGTTCAGTGTCTGGAAGAGAGCAAGGTGGCAGTAGCAGCTAACTACTTGAGTAAGGGCGCTTACTCTTGGTGGCTTTCTGTGAAGACCACCGATTGTGACTGTGTTTGGAGCGAGTTCAAGACTCTCATGTTAGAGAGGTATTATCCGGATCCACTTCATGAAGCCAAGCTGTCAGAGGTTTTGAACCCCAAATCCATCGAGTACGAGGGTGTTATTGTTATTGCTGAGAAGTTTCAAGAACTTCTTCAGTTTGTTTCACCTGTTATATATATTGAGGCGGATAAGATTAACTATTTTAACAAGAGGCTAAACCCGCAATTGAGGATGCAGTTGTTCAATCATAATTGTAACTCACTTGTCGAATTCATCGAGAAGGCTCTCGGAGCAGAGCTATTGATCAAGGAGCTTGCTCAGAAGAACCCTTCAGTTTCTTCTGGTGAGAGGACTAGGATGCCGGTTCGTTCACAGGGACATCGGGCTCTAACGTCCAAGAGGTCGTCTTCTAGTCGTCTTCGTGCTGGGAAAGCATCTTCTTCTTAGGCGGCGACCGTTGTTTGCTTTAACTGTGATACAGTAGGACATCACAGTACCCGGTGCTCGATGCATGCCGTTGAATGTTTTCGGTGTGGGAGGCAGGGACACCTTCAGAAATACTACAGGAGTTCTAGTACCAGGGGTCCGTACTTCATCCAAGGGGTCCTATCAGGCTTCAGGAGCCAGAGGTATGGATAGCCATGGAGAAGCAGCCTGTTCAGATTTGGGTCTTTCTTGAGTTAATGAGATTTAGGAGCTCGATGATCTGGAGGATGTTGATTACGGGTACATTTGAGATGTAGCCTCAATTTGTACTCTTTCCTCGTTTTCGGATTGATGTTTGACTTAGTCTCTATTGTAGTATTGTGGTTGTGAACCATTTATTATTGATCTATCTTGTAATGATAGCTTTTGAGAATCTTGAGATTTGAGGTCGTATGATGCATTTTTCTTTCCTTTTGGTGTTATACCCGAGATTTTTGTGATAATCTGGGTAATTGTTCATTGCGACTCGAGACGCCAAACCGTGAGGACTCAGGCGTGCAATTGATATGGCCCTGAGAACTATATGCGGTGTTATTTTCCTTTTGTGACATGAGTCAGTGATTGCATAGGCGTCCGATGCCGACGAGAATGGGGAAGTGTACACTGATGATTGTAGACATGTACAATGGGCGGCACCCGCGGGGTGTGTATGCCGGTGTTGCGAGTCATGCGTTTGGTACGACTTTCTGGCTAGTCCCTAGCGGAGGAGTCATGATTTGACTGATATCGCACTTGGTTGAGTGTTTTTATCACTTGATTTTCGCCGTGTTCCGGCAGAGGAGATGCGGGGACCCGTGGGGTTGTCCCAATTACTTAGTCGGAGTGGTTCCCAATGAGGAGTATTCCCGGAGATGTTGTTTTCATATCCTGATGGATAGTTCGTACCCCGTGTTGTGCACCCTGAGTTTCGGGGACGAAACTCTTTTTAAGGAGGGGAGTATGTAATATTCGGGGGTAATTTTTTTTCGTTTCACTGTTGACTTATACATATTCATTTGGAATTGTACAAATACCATCGTATTGTATCATTCGTGTTTGTTGAGTCGCGTTGCATTGTAGTTCGTTCATTCCGGTTGAGAGTTGGTGGAACAACTTGGTTGTCCACTTTGTTGAGCTAACGTACGCTAGCTAATGCGCTTAACGTACGTTAGGCTTTAGGCATTACGTACGTTATGATGTTCATGCTACGTACGTGATGAGTGGTAGGTGAAGGGAACCTTCCTCGGAGTCAAATTTTGGCTGGTAGGGCCGGGAATCTTTCGATCCGATCTTACTATTGCAGTCAACGGCTCCTTGCGTACGTTAGGTTGTGCTCCTTACGTACGCTATCCTTGCAGCTTGTTAACATACGTAAAGTGTGGTTCTTTACGTACATTAAGGTCTTCATATTGTTGGTCAGGCAGTTCTGGACTAGCATTACGTACGCTAAGTTATTGATATAGCGTACGTAAATGTCCTTACCTACGTTATGCATGTTGTATAGCGTACGTAACGTATTTGTCAGATTATATAACTTGGTTTCGTATTTCATTTCCTCACGAACCAAAATCATTTTTCTCTCCCTAGAATCGTCCTTCTGGACTTGTTCTTGATATTTAGCCTCTTCCAACATGATTTTGATCATCCTAGCTTGGATTGAAGCTTGAAGTTGGAAGCTTGTTGGTGCTCCTTTGTTGTTGGAGAGCTCTTCTTGTTCTTCATTGGTAAGTTATTTTAATCTCTTGTTCTTCAAGTTATTTCCAAGTATGATGAGGATGTTGTTGTTGTTATCTTCGGGTATTGATTGATTGTTGGAGTAAATCATGATTCTTGATGAGTTTTTATAACTTGTGATGAAGAACATGATGATTTTGTCTTGAGCAGGAGTTGTTCTTGATGTTTTAGAATGTTTGGAGGTTATAATCATGTCTAGGAATGATTTTGTTTAGATTGCTATATGATTAACACGGTCTTGATATGATTGTTGTTGTTTGTGTTTATGGACGGATTATAACCATTTTAGTAAGGAATTATGATGAAATATATAATTATTATCATAATCTTACAATGGTTGATTTAATCATGTTGATTAATCTGGATTCATGATAAATTGGTGATGAATTATTGTTTAGACATCATGTTTGTTGAAATGATGACGTTCTTGATATTAGTGATATTATCATTTTGAGATGTTTATTTTGATGATTGTTCTCAAGTGATTCCTGTTGAATTGATTTCACAAGTGTTAAGAACGTAATGATCATGTAATCGATCATTGAGGTGTTGGAGGATGTTAGAATTCATAGTTGAGAACTATGATATTCATCGGTGGAGTTTAACCGATTCGGGGTTGAATCGGGATTGTTTTGGTGTTGCTTTCCATTGATTTTGTGTTATTGAATGAATCGTATTTCATTCAAGGTTGTTCGAGTGCTTGTGATCATCGGAGGTCGCCGTTCGTCGTATCGTAGAAGGACGTTGATCGTGGAAGGACTTTCTCGCCTTCGGTTTGAGGCAAGTTTTATACTTGTACTAGTCAATGAGATTAATATTATCATGTATGTATAGGAATGTGTGTATCATTTCCAGACTTGGTCTCTTTATGATTTTGTTGATATCAGGGGATTGTTGATACGATACCCTTCGGCAAATTATGCTAAATATTATTGTTGTTCGTAAATGGCCGATTCAGGGCAATGCGATACTTGTTGGTAATATTGTTGTCGATAGCCGGTTCGCGGTCTCGACGTATCGATTGTTATTGTTTTTGTTGATTGATGTTCCTTTGAGATACTATTGTGATCGTTGTTATTTTTATTGGTGCTTCGTTATTGACATTGTATTAGCCGATTGAAAGCAATCGACGTATTGAATTGGGATTATCGAAGATAATTCCCATCTGTTGTATCATTGTTTATCGATTGACAGTTCTAAGGCAATCGACGTATTGAATTAGGATTATCGAAGATAATTCCCATCTGTTGTATCATTGTTTATCGATTGACCGTTCTAAGGCAATCGACGTATTGAATTGGGATTATCGAAGATAATTCCCATCTATTGTATCATTGTTTATCGATTTACTGTAATCGACGTATTGAATTGGGAATATCAAAGATAATTCCCATCTATTGTATCATTGTTTATCGATTGACCGTTCTAAGGCAATCGACGTATTGAATTGGGATTATCGAAGATAATTCCCATCTGTTGTATCATTGTTTATAGATTGACCGTTCTAAGGTAATTGACGTATTGAATTGGGATTATCAAGGATTATTCCCATCTGTTGCATCATTGTTGTCGATTGACCATTCTGAGGTAATCGATGTATTGAATTGGGACCGTTGAAGACATTTCCCATCCGTTGTGTCGTCGTTATCGATTGACCATTCTAAGGTAATCGATGTATTAAATTGGGACTATCGAGGGCATTTCCCATCCGTTGAGTCGTTGTGATCGAATGGCCATTCCAAGGCAGTCGAGGTATTTTGAATTGGGACCACCGAGGACGGTGCCTATCCGTGATTTATTATTATCGTGTTGGCCGACTCGAGGCGGCACATTATTATTCTTGTGAATTCGGTAATCTTGGGATCGTTGACGTCCGTGATTATTTGTGTTTGGAGGCTAGCCGTGGCTAGTGCTTGATTGGTAAGTTTGGGGCTTGAACCTTCGCGTTTGGTTTCCCAACACCTACAGTTCAGTAGGTCACGGTCATGTTAATGATGTCATTATGGGTAAGTTTGGGGCTTGAACCTTCGCGGTTGGTTTCCCAACACCTACAGTTCAGTAGGTCACGGTCATGTTAATGATCTCATTATGGGTAAGTTTGGGGCTTGAACCTTCGCGGTTGGTTTCCCAACACCTACAGTTTAGTAGGTCACGGTCTCTGGGTGATCTCGTTATGGGTAAGTCTGGGGCTTTAACCTTCGCGGTTGGTTTCCCAGAACCTGCAATTCAGCAGTCACGGTCATTAGATGATCTTATATGATACAGTTCTGGGCTATTTTGGTTTCAGGCCATTGTTCGGATTGATAGTTTCGGCTGAGTGGCTTTCTGGCCATCGTGATATTTTAGCAGCTTCGGCTCAGGGGCTTTCAGGCCATGGTAATGTATTGGTATTTCCGTTGGAGCCTTCGGGCATTATGATTCGTATCTATTCCAGCGTGGCTTGGTTTACCTTCAGGTAATGTGTTGTTGTGTTCTATATTGATGATTCGCCATGGGGCACTTGTATTCTAACCTGTTGAGAAGGTACCGATCGTATGCCGCGGGCATAGTGTTTCACGAATGCTCAATTCTTACTTTGGTATGTGAGCATCTCGTATTGCCATTGTTGTACCGTTTATTCTGCCTTTGGATGCATATCATGTTGTGCATGTATTTGATATTCATTATCTAGATGACTGACCCCGTGGGGGCGGAACATGTTTACATGTTTTAGGTGCTTGCGAGTAGAGAGTTGAGACATAGGGGCATGACGATGGAGATGAGGCATTCGAGTGATACTAGTCCGAGATGTTTTGTTGTTCATGTAGGTCAGACTGTTTGGAGTACTCCAGTTTTGTTCAGTTATTGTCATTTTGTATTATCCCAGCAAGGCTTGTGGATGTTGTTGTATTTTATTTTGGCCACGTTGGCCCACTTTTGTCGTAGAAATTCCTTATCGGAATATTATGTCGGATATCAAAGTAGGGACTTTGATCTCTCTTGTAGGTTAATTTAATGTATTTTAGTCGTGTTCACCTGGTGGATCTCCGGGTGTGGGGTCCACGGCACTGTAATAACCCAATGGGATTTTGGGGTGTTACAACGTATATGGATCGTCAACTGCCGACCGAGTAGGCGTAGGAATAATCCTCGCCAGTCCCGATCAATGGTTATTCTGCTCGGCCATTCGCCTGAGTTTTCCAGCCACTAATAATGATGCAGAATATGAAGCCCTCCTATACGGACTGGAAATGGATACCTCCCTCGGTCTTGCTCGCCTCACTGTCTTAAGTGATTCTCAATGGGTAGTGAACCAAATTAGGGGCGAATATGAGGCCAAGAAGTCCAAACTGGTCAAATACCTCTGCCTAGCACGAACCTGGTTGCAAGATTTTCGAGGAACTAAACAACACATTCCTCGAACCGAGAACATCCAAGCTGAGTCCTTGGAAAAACTCGCATCTAGCTCTGGATCCGAGCATATGGACGAGGTCGGCATGGGGTACCATGCGTCATCGGCCCTAGAAATGGCCGAAGTCCAAGCAGCCGAACAGTCCGAGCCGCAAGGATGGATGCAGCCTATAATTCGATATCTTCAGAGCGGCGTTTTACTCGCGGACCGAGCCCAGGCACGATCACTTCGAACTCAGTCCGCCCGGTTCACCATTGTGGATGGAGCTTTATACAAGAGAGGGTATTCAGTTCCATTGCTAAAATACCTGTCCAAGTCGGAGGCATAGTACGCCCTCACAGAGGTGCACGAGGGTATATACGGAAACCACTCCGGCGGCCAGGCACTGGCCTACAAGTTGATCCGTCAAGGATATTACTAGCAGAATCTTATAAAAGATGCCATCGCGCTCGTACGAAAGTGCGTCCGATGCAAAATCTTCGCTCCTCAGATTGGATCCCCGCCAGAAACACTCACTTTCGTTTCTTCCCCGTGGCCATTCGCCAAGTGGGGAATTGATCTGATCGGCCCTTTACCTAAAGGGCGTGGAGGAGTACAATACGCCATCGTCGCAGTTGATTATTTTACAAAGTGGGCGGAGGCCGAACTAATGGCTCGGACGACATAATCGAAAATAGTCAATTTTATTTGGAAATCCCTCATCTGCCAGTATGGGATCCCTCAGTCCATTGTCTCCGATAATGCCAAGTAATTTAATAATAAGAAATTTCGGGCATTCTGCGATGGCTTTTACATACGAAACAACTTCTCCACGTCATACTATCCGCAGTCAAATGGACAAGTCGAGGCGGTCAATAAAATTATAAAGCAGCACCTCAAGACCCGCCTCGAAGAACTCAAAGGTTCATGTCCAGAAGAGCTCCCTCGAGCATTATGGGCTTATAGAACAACGCATCGGTGCACTACTGGACAAACTTCTTTCTCCTTAGCTTTCGGCACTGAGGCAGTCATCCTAGTCGAAATCGAGGCACCTACCTATCAGGTAACCCATTTCGAAGAACCAGATAACGACTTGTCCCTCCAAGTGAGCCTGGACCTCATCGCCGAAAAATGGGCCCAAGTGGAAATGCGGAACGCCATCTACAAAAGAAGATGTGAAAGAGATTATAAATCCAAGGTTCACCATGGAAGTTTCTAGGTTGGAGACCTCGTTCTTAAACGGGTATTGGAACCGGATCCCGGACCACTCAAACCCAAATGGGAAGGACCATACAAGATTAGCGAAGTCCTTCATAATGGAGCCTACCGGAAAGAATACCTGAATGGCCAGAGATTTACTTATCCATGGAACGCTAGGTATTTAAAAAGGTATTATCAATAAAATTTGGCTTTATTTATTTCTTAGCTTTGGCACTATAAGACCGAGCTCGACTCGGCACCTCGAATGACCGGCTGATCCCCCGGCACTATGAGACCTAGCTCAACTCGGCACCTCGAATGACCGGCTCCCCCGGCACTATAAGACCGAGATCGACTCAGCACCTCAAATGACCGGCTCCCCCGGCACTATAAGACCGAGCTCGACTTGGCACATCGAATGACCGGCTCCCCTGGAACTATAAGATAGAGCTCGACTCGGCACCTCGAATGACCGGCTCCCCCGGCACTATAAGATCGAGCTCGACTCGGCACCTCGAATGACCGGCTCCCCCGGCAATATAAGACCGAGCTCGACTCAGCAACTCGAATGACCGGCTCCCCCGGCACTATAAGACCGAGCGCGACTTGGCACCTCGAATGACCGGCTCCCCCGGCACTATAAGATAGAGCTCGACTCGGTACCTCGAATGACCGGCTCCCCTATCATTATAAGACCGAGCTCGACTCAGCACCTCGAATGATTGGCTCCCCCGGCACTATAAGACCGAGCTCGACTCGGCACCTCGAATGACCGCCTCCCCCGGCACTATAAGACCGAGCTCGACTCGGCACCTCGAATGACCAGCTCCCCCGGCACAATAAGACCGAGATCGACTCGGCACCTCAAATGACCGGCTCCATCGGCACTACAAGTCCGAGCTCAACTCGGCACCTCGAATGACCGGCTCCCCCGGCACTATAAGACTGAGCTCGACTCGGCACCTCGAATGACCGGCTCCCCCGGCACTGTAAGACCCAGCTCAACTCGGCACCTCGAATGACTGGCTCCCCCGCCACTATAAGACCGAGCTCGACTCGGCACCTCGAATGACCGGATCCCCCAGCACTATAAGACCGACCTCGATTCGGCATTATCAATGGAAGATAGCAAAAAGAATACACCATGGCTGAACCAACCCGGCCGGAACATCCAAAAGAAAACAACTAAGCAGGTACTAAAAATAAAACGTTATTCATGTAATAATTAATGATACATGTGTGTGGGCTTAAAGCCCACACGTGCGCGCCGCCGCCACCACCCGCCTGCCTCGCCTCGGCCTCGGCCGCGTCTCGCGTGCCACGGGCCGTGGACCTTGAACCTTAGACCTTGGACCTTGGCCTTGATCTTGATCTGGACTTGGACTTGGATCTTGGATCTTGGATCTTGGCAATTGATCTTTGGGTGGTCTTTGGGCTATTCTTTGAGCCTGGTCTTGGGCTTGGCCTTGGACTAGGCCTTGGCTTGCTTAAAGAATTTTTTGGACTAGCTCAACAATGTTGTTGGGCTCGTATGTGCACATAAGGATGTCCAGGTACATCCCTCAAGCTTTTAAGGGGCTAGATACAGTCCAGGTACATCCTGACTGTTCAAATTCAGCCAGAAACGGGCAGTAACCTCCCAGGTGTAATGAGGAAGAGCTAAGGCTGCCTGACTGTTCAAATTCAGTAAAAAAACGGGCAGTAGCCTTCTAGGTGTAATGAGGAGGAGTTAAGGCTGCATTTGAATTGTGTAACTCCAGTATTCAATGTGGGCATGAATGCCTGCATTATGATAGCCCCCTGAATGTGTGAGATGGCCTATAAATAGGTGCATGCTCATTGCATTCCATACACTTGCAAAAAATGAACATACACACAAAGTTTTCAGCATACTCTGCATTTCATAAGTCGGAGCTTTGTCCTCACCTCTTCCAGTTCATCGGAGCTCGTTTGGTTTTGTGGTCCAACTACCTTCGAGACATGCTGTTTTATCTTTGGAGGCGATACGTCAGAACCGAGAGCACTACAGGGGCGTATTTCGTCTTGCGGATAGAGGACTCCTTGACTCGACAATAGTTTACGGTTATTTCTATTTTTTGTAATTTCTTTTTTCGAGTTTTGTAATTTTTGCTTTCCTCAAGTTTTGTAATTTTTTGTTTTCATTCGAGTTTTGTAAAATCTGGTTTTGGAGTTATACTTTTGTTTTCCAGTTGTAATTTAGTTTCGCCCGTCAAATTTTTTTTTTACGAAACAGTTTCCAACAGCATCATCACCCACAAGGATATTATCAGTACTAGAGTAAGGCGCATAAGTAGTTAAGTTTGAAAGTAAGATGAGCAGAGGCCCCATAATCAATATATCAGTCTGGCGATGGAGGAGAAATATTACATGCGGCATGAATGGCCTCGGTGAGGTTGGTCAAGGGATCTGGGGTAGAGGGTTGATATATGTATGAGCGGTCGAGCCAATATGAAAAATCAGGGGCATATTACCCAGTTTGCACGGCAAAGCTTGCCAGGAGGCGAGTGGCGACCACCCGAACGAGGCGGCTCTTGGGGGAGTTCCCCAAGGTCGGTGGCTAGGGCCTCCCCACTTGTGGCCTCATTTTTTTTAAGTGCTTCATTAGAGTCGCACATAGAGGAATACAGGATCATTGATAGATTAATTTTTTACTTTTTCTTAGTAAATATTGAATTTTAGATATTTAGTTAAATTTAATTTGTTGGACAGATTAAATCGGTCACATAAATTAAAAAATTACGGGGTAACTAATTTAACCCAAATATAATTATTTCTTAAAGAAATTAACTACATAGTATTTGATATAATTAATTAATTGAATTAGTTAATTAGTATAAATGCATCGTGGCGGATCAAATTTTATCTATCAGATCAGATACACGGGATCCGAAACATGAACGAGATGATTGGGTCATCCAAAACTCACTTGGCCGCCCCAAGTTTTAAGTCTTTACTTTGTCATGTGAGGAATATTTATACATAAGTGACTACGAATAGTCATGGAGGTTTTTATTATATTAACATCACCTCATCAAAGTGAGACTCATGTGAGAAAAAAAAAAAGTGATGAAAGAAAGGTTTCACTACTTGTTCCCAATTAAACAAAAAGAGAGAAAAACTAAGTTTGGAACATAGCTTTCAACTTGTTAAGACTTACTCTATTTTCTATAGCTATGTTCTTGGAAAACAAGAAAAATAAAGTTTTATTCCATGTATTTTCCGACGCGTGAATTGTAGCGACGTTCGATATTTTCGACTTGGAATTCCAAAAGATTCACGTATTGAATTCGTGCTCGTCATCATCAGATTAAAGAAGCTGGGTCTACGAGGATATGATTGCGATTCTTTTATTTATTCATTTATACTATCCTTGATCGATTTAGGAGTCCGGATGAGCACAGTTTGTGCGATTTTTATTTCTGCTCCATATTCAAATTTTATGGCATGAATTCAACAGTGGTATCGGAGCAAGCTAAATGTGACCGTATAGAGGATATTTTTTGCATTTTGAATGCATGTGTGATGGTAATTTTTTATTTGGAATCATAAATTAATCATAGATATTTAATTATTCGTCGTAGTAGTGTTTTTCGTTATTTTATACTATAGTATAAATCTGAATTTTCTTAGAAAATGATTTATATTAATAATACAAAAGTCAGAAATCATAAGATTCTAGAAATCTGCCTGAAAACGAGCCGAGTGCCTTCGTTGGTCGAAGCAGCACGCGACTGCCTGGGATGACCCAGCCGAGTGCCGAATCCAGCTGAAACATCCGGGTGCCGGGCACTATCGAGAGCGGCCCAGCGATTAAACACGACTCGGTAGTGCAGTAGTACCCAATGGTGCACAGTAGCTTCTTGGTCAGACTTTGTGCCTCGTTTTTTCCAGTATATTTTCAAAAATTAATTTTCCCAATATTAAATTATGTTTAATTTGATTAAATCAATAATTTTTGGAATTCGTTTGATGATGGAAAATTTAAAGATAATATTTTGAGGGTTTACTACGAAGAAATTAAATTGTTGATTATTGTTGAATTAATTGGATTAATTCAAACCATTACTTGTTGTATGTTTTACATATTTATGTTATGGTGCTGTAGTTCATAGACTTAGTTTTTGCTTCAACGTTATTCGATGGGGTTGTAAAGGCCAGTTTTGAGCCTATTTATTTATTTTACTAGAATATTTGTATAGGTTGCAAATTATTCAAATGTAATAGATAGCTTTTCAAGAGAGTGGCGCAATGCGATCCATAAAGAAGACGGCGGTTCAGAACTAGTTTTATATTTCCTTTTATTTTGTTGTGTCAGTCGATTGGCCCAATATTTAGGAAAGCTCAATGAACTACATGTTAGTATCCACTAGATTTTTTTATTCATATGGTATGGATAAACAAACCGCGATTACAAATGAATTAATGTGCAAAGTGAAACATTATTCGTGTAATACTCCCACATAACAAATACTAATTTGGAAAGGGGGTAATGTATCATATCCTTCGTCAAACTCTTGAAAAATTGAAACCTAACCGAATTGTTATTCTTCCGAGTATGTCGGCGTAGTATTTTTGGGAAAGATCAATAAATTCATAGAGTGCATTCGATGCCTTCGATTGTGACAAATCGAACCCCGAGAAGCTGAATGTGTTGCCGGGTAAGATTCAATTTTCAAACTGATAGGAGTTGACTGTTTAAACTTAGATAGTTCAGCGAGCCATAGAAATCGTGGTTGAGGGCAAGTGAACTATGGGTAAAAAAAGATCAAATCATCCATTAGCTGGGTTGGTGTTGGACACCACTTTATAAAACAAATGGACTAGAAACTGTATTGGGTTGCCCTCTATTAATTTTATAAAGAACTTGATCACCACTAAGAAGTCGATTGGTTGATGACTTCTGATTCTTCACATGGGAGTGTTTTTATAATAAAATTAGTGGGAGCCGAGTCATAAATAGAAAAGTCTTTTATTCTAAATACTTAGATCATAATTCACATAACGCTAATTAACTCTGTTTTGTTTTCTGCAGTATTAAAATCTCAAAACGACAATGAATCCAGTTGCAATACATCTTGAAAAGAATAACCTAGCCAGACCAAAATTTGTCGACTGGATATGAAATCTGAGGATAGTCCTCAGTATGGAATCGCTGGGATACATCTTGGAGACGGACATCCCATCGACTCCTACTCATGTTGGGAATAGTACGCTAGGACATTCGATATGCCCTAGGACATTCAATAATAGCTATTCACGAATAATAAGATTATTCAAATGTCCTTGGTCCAATCACGTAGAGTGGAGACTCAAGTGATTAATATACTAATATAAGTTTGATTGATAATTATCGAATCATTATGCGTATGGTACGAATCAAATTCATGGGTATTGGTTGAAAAACGCAATACTGGGCAAACCCGCATTGAGATCATTGCATGGAAATGTCACAAGTGAATCTCAATATAACAGTATGTCAATAATTCCTTGAACCTGAGATTATCAAAGAGTCTAACATGATAACTACTATGCTTTGACGTAATCCAACGTAATCTGAAACATGGTGAACATAAAAGTTAGCGATCAGGATTAGTGGGAGTCATGTGTAATACATGAGATTTTCGTTCTGGTTATTTTTGATTTTTTTTTTCTTTTTAGGCCGGGTATTTCTCGATTATCGAGCATTGGTATCATTTTATCGTTGACTTATTTTGTGTTTATGTGGTCGTATGTGGTGATTTGTCTCATGTTGTTTTCATTTCGGATCAATGATGTTGTCCGCGAGCGTTTCGTCATATTCGTTCCGTGTGTTTTCAGAAACTCGAGTCTTCGAGTCATGGCGGCTGGGCATTGGTCGTCCAGGTGCACCACGAACCGGCTAGGTGCGCACGAGCAGGGCACACGAGCAAGGCGCACGAGCCGACACTTGTGCGGCACTGACTGTCTGGAGCAAGCGCGCACGAGCGGGTGCTCGTGTGCCGTGCTCGTGCGGCATGGTAGAGTCCAGATATTGTGCGCGCACGACTCGGCACACGACCGGATGCTCGTGATTTTGATTGTTTTCATCCGTTTAATCCAAATTAGGTTAGATTAGTGATGGATTATCAAATATTAAGTTATATTCTACATTTTCCATTGTTTTTCTGTGGTTTTGTTGCTAGCGATTCGTCATTTTATTTAGTTTCTAACTGATGCCTTCAAGTTGTCCGGTAATTTATCGTAGAGGGAATTCGTGTGTTCTACGATTATTCTTCCTCATATGATCATTGATTATATGATGTTAGGGTCGAGTTCCTTGCGAAGAGTTCGTATTGAACCCTTTCGTTCGTCGTCGTCTTCATTTTCGAACATCAAGGGTTTCGAAGCTTTTCGATCGACCGTGTTCTTCAGAATATTCATGGACGATTGTCCAAGCAAGTATCTTGCCCATACATTTCGTGTTTCATAGATGTAATAATTGGTAATCGACTATGTGTGCAATTTGAGTACTCAAAATGAACTTTCAAAATGATTGATATAATCTCATTAACGGGGCGGTGGGTAAAGAGGAATAGCTGTCGTGTGTCGAAGTTGATGCGTGGTGGGTGTGTGTGTATGCGAGTATATATTTTGTTTCTGTTTCTTTGGGTTTTTTTCTGTTGTTTTTAGTTAAATAATAATAAATATTTAGAAATCCCTATGCGAGTATATATTTTGTTTCTGTTTCTTTAGCTTTTTTGTTGTTTTTTAGTTAAATAATAATAAATATTTAGAAATCCCTTTTATTATTAAATAATTGAATATGATGATAATAAATATATATAATCATTTTTACTCTTATTGTTTACACTTAGAATTGTTATTTTGTTCACATTTCTGTTTTTGCGTTAAATATTTTTATTATTGAAACTATATTTTTGAGAGTGAAGGTGTATTTGACAAGATATTCAGATAGCGGATTTAGAAAAAGCACATCTTAGGTGAAACCTATAGAACATGTCATCTTCATCAAGGAAAAACTATGTAAAAAATAAAATTCCCAAAATTGCAACAGGAACCCTATCTAGTCTAGCAGAAAAATATATTATATTAAATTTGTAATAAAACTTAATCGAATGTATGAATATAAAATTTTGAATGAAAGAAAGAAATGGTGAGATTAATGTTCAGTATCACCAATTCGTAGAACTGCAATTGAAATCTAATCGAAAGCATAAATATAAAACGAAAGAATTAAACCGCAAATGAAGTTTGTAGCAGGTTCTGTAAGTATGATAAACAAGGAAGATAGAAGGGTGTTAATCCTGTAAAAGAACAGATGCCCAAAGAAGGTGAAGCAGACCGGTGAAGACATGAGACCATTTTTAACTGTGCGACGTGGAAGAATCGACAGAAGGCGGTGGGCAAATGGTATCCTACCATTCTAAGAGGAATAGCCGTCGCGTGTAATAGTGGATACACGTGTGTGTGTGTGTGTATATATATATATATATATGTACACGTGTGCTTTGACCGGGTAGTTAAATTTATCATTTTTTAAATTTTATTTTTTTGAATAAAAATATTCACTTTGAATTTTAATTAAAAAAAATTATTTAAAGATAATAATTTTAACTATATGGTCAAAACATCTAAAAATATGTGTCATAAAGTCAAACGACATCTAAAGAAAAATGGAGGGAGTATATATTTTGTTTTGGTTTCTTTAGCTTTTTGTTGTTTTTTAGTTAAATAATAATAAACATTTACAAATTCTTTTTATTATCAAATAGTTGAATATGCTGGTAATAAATATATATAATAATTTTTACTCTAATTGTTTAGACTTGCAATTGCTATTTTGTGCACATTTAAGTTTTTTAAGGAAGAATTAATAAATATGTTACGTAACTTTATTTTTAGATATAGCAGTTATTGATATCAAAAGTATTTATTAAAATGTTGTTTTATCAAAAAGTTTATGTAAAGATTTTTATTGTTAGTGTGAGTAATCATTTTATTTTATTGTGGAAATTAGTCTGAAATATTATTATTTTGATATTTGTAAAGTGAATAAATATTTATAATTTGTCTATGCACTAATCCGAGATATAAATCCCCCATGAATTGATGGAGTGTATATCCCTCTCCTAAGTTTTACGGATACATTATATTGTGGTTGTAAATTAAAATACATTGACTTCATGTTGTGTGGTTGTAAAAGCTCTCTTCCCTTGTTAAAGGTTGTATGTTAGAATGTGTATTTTTTGGTGAGTGCATAATGTTGTGTGGTATTATTTGGTGACTCTTTTGTAAGGTGGTGGTGCTATTCGGTGTTGTTCGAGAAGTATATCTTCTCGTGGTATGTGAATGTGGTGTTGTTGATATACATTGTGGATTGTTGCGTTGTTTTGTGGAACCAGGTACGGTCCGACGGGGCCTATGGAGTTCGTTACTTGATGAGTGCGAACCGTTTTTATGTGATGCCAGGTACGGTCCGACGGGGCCTCTAAAGTTTATTACTTTATAAGTGCGAACCGTATTTGTGTGATGCGAGGTAGGGTCCGATGGGGCTTCTGGAGTTCGTTACTTGATGAGTACGAACCGTATTGTGTGATGCCAAGTAGGGTCCGAAGGGGCCTATGGAGTTCGTTACTTGATGAGTACGAACCGTATTTGTGTGATGCCAGGTAGGATCAGACGGGACCTCTGGCGTTTGTTACTTGAAGAGTACGAACCGTATTTGTGTGATGCCAGGTAGGGTCTGACGAGGCCTCTGGAGTTCGTTACTTGATGAGTACGAGTTGTACTTAGGTGATGCCAGGTAGGGTCATATAGGGCCTCTAGAATTTGTTACTTGATGAGTATGAGTAATATTTGGCTGTCGGATTGCATGACTCGTGATTATATTCTAGTTGTCAAGAACTGAATAAATCTTTAGGCTGTGACCTTAAGTGATTTCTGAAAAGATAAGGACTATTTTAATCCTATTTTTTTTTCCTCAAAAAACTCCTGATATCTGTAAAACGCTTTACAAATCGTTTACTTGCTTTATTATTGCCTTTCATGGTTTCGGATTATTTTGCTCAAATGAAATATCTAGGGAAGTCTTTCGTTGTATTTGATTGATTGGTTATTCGGGATTATTATATTCTTGGAATATGATGTTTATGGCTCATAATTGCACTTTATACTTGCACTAAAAAAATTCCAATCTGCTAACCCCCCCAAGTAATGGGAGGTGGATGCCTATTATTGCATTCAGGTACGTGCAAGTTCTTGAGGAGAAATACGCAGGACTGGTACTAATGATGATGAAAGACAAATGATACTAATCACAGGAAGGACAGTACTCGGTACTGTTGGTCGAATTGAATTTTTCCTTTCCGCTGTAGTGTTTTCCCATCGTATGGGAGTGTTGTCATATTTTGACCCCTGTGCGGGTATGAGTTTGAAATAGAGATATATATGAAGTTAAGTTGTATGTTATTGATGAAAGACCAAATCGGTCTACTATTTCGTATGTAGCCATGTTGGTATTTGATGTGATGTCTTGTTTTGTAGTGTTTAACGTGGTAGATCCTTGTGAGAAGGGTCTATGGCGTGTGATATTCCCGGATGACTTAATGGGGTGTTACATTTATGGTATCAGAGATTTGGTTGTGGAAACCTAGGCTGTCGGGTCAAGTCGTGTATTGTCGAATCTTGTCTTGTCGGATTGTATCAACTGAGTCGTGTCGCGATGTGTCGTCCGAGGTGTCAGTCATGATTAGTATCGTAGTGAAACCATCATCTTCGTGCGACCTGTGGATGTAAGTCTCCTCTTTTATATCTCATGTTTAGTAACCTTGTTTATATGTGTGTTATAAGATGGAATTCGTATTTAATACTTCTGGTATATTACGTGTGTGATGAGCTAGGTATATTGATGGATTGGACACCGAATGGTGTAGTGTGTTATAAAACTTTGAACATTGATATATTTCGGAAAGTGTATCGAAGGTAGAGGTCGTTGAGAAACTCAGACAGATGGTTTTGACGTATGTTTGAATCTGGTGTTCCAGAGTTATGCTTGCTGAATTGACGATTATGTATATCTATTGCGTGTGTGTTAAAAAATGATTTTTGGAAAAGTTCCTAGACTTGAGTATATTTGTGGAAGATCAATTTTCGAAAATGTTTTGATGGTGTAGTCAAAAAGGGATTTAGTGTGGATTTTAAAAAGTTGTTTAGACCCTTAGTGAGCCGGATTTGTAACTTCAAATGAAATCTTACGATGGTGATTGAAAGATGTGCTTTGAAGTATTTTGGACATATTTTAAAATGTTACCATCGTTGATCTTTGTCGTGTTTAAAAATATTTTGGAAATGATTTTAACCTATTGATTTTATTTTCAAATGACTTGAGTATATGATTTTAAAAATCTTTCACATCATAAAACTTTTGTATTTTAAAACAAAAATGTGATTTCATTTTCAAAATAAATAGTGAAAGATGAAAAATCTTACTCGGCTTAAATTTTAAAATTTTGGACTTTGAAAATTTTATGAGAAGAGTCGGTTAGTGCACGCTAATTTTATACCTAACGCGCTAAGTGCAGCGTGTGGGGGATGTGGATTTTTGCTTAAAGTGACAAGCTAGAGTTGAACCGTGTGGTGTCAAGCCGTTGTGATATGTTTGTCATATTACCGTTCTTGATGAGGAATTTTGAATGAGTACCCAATTGTTATGTTGCATGGTTTGAATTTGCTTGTGACTCATATGATGTTATTCCGATGTGAATGTTGGTCTGTGGAAGTAATCTGTGCGAGTATGCGTGGTTTTCCACCCGGGGATGGTTCGGCGGAACATCTGGGGGTCGATGCTAAGGGGCATGGTCGCGGGTTACCTTGTGTGTTGTAATTATGATGATGTTGCATGGTAACATGTGGTTACCCTGTGTGTTGTCACTTGTGATAAGGGTACGTGATGACGTGGTTATCTTGATGATGTTGTTCCAAAAGAAATTGATCTTTCAGAATTTTGTTCTGAAATTGTTTTCAAAGAGAGATGGTTAAGACTTATGATTCATGGTTTTGGTAAAACAACCCGAGGTATCAAAAGTATTTTCAAATTTTATTTCAGGAAAATATACGAACTCAGAGATTTTCAAACGATAGTATTTAAACGAATACCTCGTGGAGTTTAAGAAGAATGTGATTAATGATTGGTTATAATGATGTGTACTGTTACGATCATGTTTGTATCAATTATGGTCGTAAGTTTCCTGCTGATATAGTTATGTGATTCGTTGATTACGACTGTAAGTTCCATTTATTACAGTTGTAGCTCTTGTATTCGTATATTTATCCAGAATGGATATTTTTGCCGTGTTGATACTCGTTGTCTTATGTTGATATGTTGTGCTAAGTTGGAATTTAGGTATACTGTTTGCAATGTGTTGTGCTGAGTTGACACATTGGTATATTGTTTTGCTATGTTATGTTTCATGGTACTGAGCGGTTTTCTGTTTAGAATGCCGAGAGGTCGAGGCCGAGGTAGTGGTCTTGATCGCTGTCAAGAGCGTGTTGAGGTGACTCGTTAGTTGTTGAGCATTAATCGGTCCAGTACAGATGGTCGGAATAACTAGTCGCGTGATCTGAGGCAAACGACTGGAGGTAATGTTAATGTGGAAGCCGCCACCATTCTTCAGCAGGTGGCGACCCAATTGATGCAGATGAATCAGAATGTGCAACGGAATGAACCTCCAAATGGGGATAACAAAGCTAGTGAGTGGGTACGAGACGTGATGAAGATGCATCCACCTTGTTTTTTGGGTTTCTCTGATTTTATAGGTTGGGAGAATTAGCTATTCTAGTTGGAAATAACGTTCGATGTTGTAGCCTATCCTGATGAGAGGAGGGTACCCATTGCAGCAGTGTTATGTTCGGGACCAAGTGAAAAGTGAAGTGGATAAAGTTCGTTATTCCGATATGCGTATGAAACCTTGTGTTCGGCAGTGTATGGCTCCTGTTATGTACCACTTTGAAGGATTATCAAGATCGAGCCTTAGCTTTTGAGATGACTTTATTGTCGACAGGGCCTACAACTGTGAAAAAGAAACAGAAGATTTCTGGTGATTAATCAGGAAGTAAGACAACCAAGGTTCCTAAACCTGAACCCTCGCATCAATCGGTTTTGGAGCCTTCTAGGTCAGTTGGAAGATCTAAGAGATCCAGGTCGGTATCGTAAACTATTGGTGACTTGCCTAGATGCTTTGACTGTAATGTTCTGGGCCATGAGCGTGCGAATTGTAAGAAGCCACCGGTGATTTGTTATAATTGTGGACACAAGGGGCATCGAGTTCAGTATTGCGAGATAGTATTTGGTGCAATCGCTACTCAGCCTTCGGCGCCAGTATTGAGATCAGCTTGTGGAGATCCTTGATAATATATTTTCTTGGTTTTGGTCGTTTTTGTGATGTGTTCGTTTTAAGTTTCGGGACGAAACTTATTTTTAGTGGGGTAGAATATAATACCCAAGAGTTTTGTTCTGGTTATTTTGAATATTTTCTTTTTAGGCCGGACATTTCTCGGTTGTCAAGCTTTGGCATTATTTACTCGTTGACTGGTTTTTTGTTTATGTGGTCGTATGTGGTGATTTGTTTTATGTTTTTTTTCATTTCAGATCTATTATGTTGTCCGCGAGTGTTTCTTCGTGTTTGTTCCGTGCATTTTCGGAAATTAGATTCGTCGAGTCATGGCGGCTGGGCACTGGGCGGCCAAGTACGGCAGGAACCGGCCAGGTGCGCACGAGCAAGGTGCACGAGCCGGCGCTCGTGCGGCACTGACTGCCTGGAGCAGGCGTGCACGAGCGGGTGCTCGTGTGCCGTGCTCGTGCGGTGCGGTAGAGTCCAGACATTGTGCGCACACGACCCAGCGCACGACCGGCTGCCCGTGCGTGTCTGCTTGTGCGTCGCGCGTGTTTACATAAATGATTGGGCAGACGAGTTCTTCACCCATTTTTCTCACCAACTCATCCCCTCCACGGCCAGGACTTGGAGAACACGAAGACATGGATTAAAACTATCGATCCATAAGGTTTTTGAGTTCGTGACAACGATTTAATCGTCCCGTAACCTCTTCCTATCGACCGAATCAAGGTTAGATTTCCTAAAAATCTAGTTTTGGGGAAATTGGGGATTTTGATTAATTTCGTCTGTTTAATCCGAACTAGCTTAGATTAGTGATGGATTATCAAATATTTAAGTTATATTCTACCTTTTCCATGGTTTTTCTGTGGTTTTGTTTCTAGCGATTCGTCGCTTTATTGAGTTCCTAACCGATGCCTTCAAGGTTTCCGGTAAATTGTCGTAGAGGAAATTTGGGTGTTCTATGATTATTCTTCCTCGTGCAATCGTTGATTTATTGATGATATTATGTTAGGGTCGAGTTCCTTGCGAAGATCTCGTATTGAACCCTTCCATTCGTCATCGTCTTCATTTTCTAACATCAGGGGTTTCAAAAATTTCCGATTGATCGTTTTCTTCGGAATATTCGCAGACGATTATCGAGGAAAGTATCTTGCCCATACATTTCGTGTTTCGTAAATGTAATAATTTGTAATCCACTATGTGTGCTATTTGAGTACTCATAATGAACTTTCAAAAGGATTGATATAATCTGATTAACGACTTTCTTTCAAAACGTTTGAGTGCTTTGTGAATAAATGAGTTTTATGGATACGTTATATTGTGGTTGTAAATTGAAATACATTGACTTCATATTGTTTGGTTATAAAAGCTCTCTTCCCTTGTTAAGGGTTGTATGTTAGAATGTGTATTTGTTTGTGAGTGCGTAATGTGTTGTATTGTTTGTTGACTCCTTTGTAAGGAGGTGGTGCTATTCGGTGTTGTTCGAGAAGTATATATCCTCGTGGTATGTGAATGTGGTTTTGTTGATATGCGTTGTGGATTGTTGTGTTGTTCTGTAGAACCAGGTACGGCCTGATGGGGTCTCTGGAGTTTGTTACTTGATGAGTACGAACTGTGTTTGTGTGATGCCAGGTAGGGTCCGACGGGGCCTCTGGAGTTCGTTACTTGATGACTATGAACCATATTCGTGTGATGCTAGGTAGGGTCCGACGGGGCCTCTGGAGTTTGTCACTTGATGAGTATGAACTGTATTTGTGTGATGCCAGGTAGGGTCCAACGGGGCCTCTGGAGTTGGTTACTTGATGAGTACGAACCGTATTTATGTGATGCGAGGTAGGGTCGGACGGAGCCTCTGGAATTTATTACTTTATGAATACGAATCATATTTGCGTGATGCCAGGTAGGGTCGGATAGGGCTTCTGGAGTTCGTTATGTCGGATTGCATGACCCGTGATTATATTCTAGTTGTCGAGAACTGAATAAAGCTTTGGGCTGTGACCCTAAGTGATTTTTGAAAAGACAAGGGCTCTTTAATCCTAAATGTTTTTCCTCAAAAAACTCCCGAGATCTATAAAATGCTTTACAAATTATTTACTTGCTTTATTATTGCATTTCATGGTTTCAGATTAGTTTGCTCAAATGAAATATCTCGCGAAGTCTTTCGTTGTGTTTGACTGGTTGATTATTCAGGATTATTATATTGTTGGAATATTATGGGTATGGCTCGTAATTGCACTTTATACTTGCACTAGAAAAATTTCAGTTTGCTAACCCCTGAGTAACTGGGGGGTGGATGCCTTGTTGTGTCGAGATTTATACACCTCAGCAGGCGATCGGCACAAAGACCGAGCGACCGAACCAGAGTCAAATAGACCAAGTCAGACATTCCGATTGAAGGACCCAGAACAGGACCCAGCGCCGAGTGATCGACTGCCAAGGCGATCGTCTCCCAGCAACTAGCGATCGTACCAAGTACCCGATCATGGAGGACCGCCTCACGCTACGTAAAGCCAACATCCGTCAAGTCTATGAGGGCCGGATATCGGGATAGTGGCTCACGTGCAGATTCGGAAAAGGCGCCGTAGGATAAGGCCATTTGACCCCAGCCTGTCACCATCTTCTCACCTACCGACAGACCCGCCGAAAGGTCCAAAGTGGGACCTCCCGAGACAGCGACAAGAGATGCATGCTGTCCTCTCATTGGTTCGCACAGCTGGCTGCCAGCAACAGCCGCGGACTTTAAGGCAATCAGCCCATGTGCTAAAGACGATCGCCCCCTTATTATAATACAGGAAAGGCGATCGCCCGTCAGGATTAAGACATCCCAGCTCCTCCTATAAATAGAAAGCTTCCTGCACTCGGCTTTTGTCTCAGATTTTCTCTCTCAGAACCTCTTAACCCAAAGACGGTCGGCAGAAACGAGAACAAGAACTCACAGAGCTTCAAGTATGGTTCTTCCGGCAATCACCAGCACTCAAGAACTAGATAACTAGGGTCTTTACACTCATTGTAATTGTACTCTAACATTAATATTTGTACTCCCAAGTGTTCGTATTAATAATATCTCGCGAGAGCATTCAAGCCCGGGCCTAACAAACCCGGAAAATCTTGTGTTATTTACAATCCCATGGATGTCCTCTCGCATTTGTTTGTTACTCATCCATTCCAGGAATCCCTTCCGATTTTGGGTAACAACAATTGGTGCTAGAGGAAGGGGCCTACCTTCATTTTCATTCCGACCGTCTCGAAGAACACTCACTGTTCTCCGGGGCATATATTTGAAGAAACACTCACTGTTCTTAAAAGAAAAACCTTCGGAATCATGACGTTTGCCACCACATCGAAGAGAGCCTCTCTCCGATCCACCGGACGCCTTATTCCGGCTCAATCCGAACCCCAACCTACGGCGGAGGGTAGCCGCGGTGGCGCGAGACTCTCGATCCCGCCCCTGAGGGACGGCCCTAGCCTCTCGCTCGATCAGTTCCAAACTGCGGAATAGATCAAGGAGGCCGTGGCCATCCTACGGGAGCGACGGAGAGCATGCGATGCACCCGCTATTATCCCATCGGCCGTCCGCCGCACGTGCAAGCGAAAACTCAAGGGGCTATATGTCGAGCGATCGACAGAAAGCCGCAAGTCGCAAGAAAAGGCACACGCGAGGCGGGACGATTCTATCTTCAGCTGGCTTGGAAGTGACCCATCATGGTGGCCGGGGCATTCTGGCCCAAGCCATGAGACGACGGAGCCCAAATCCATCATCAGGAGTTTGGCATACACGACTCCTAGAAGGCAGGCCAGCCATCAGGCTCCTACTTGCCAAAGAACCAAGATCGGCGGCGACGACCTCATCGCCTTCTGCGGATCCAGGAGATCGGTACACGATCTCCTCGGCTCCCGCTCTGAGATCCAAACCATGAGCGACTAAGCTACGGCGATAGGCGCAATGCAACGCCAGCTTGATGACATGAAGGCGCTCCTAGAAACTGGGGCAGGCACCAAAAGAATGATCGCTGGGCCGAGCGAGCCGATCGCGGCCCAGGCCCTCGTACAGCCAATGATCGCTCTTCCTCAAACACCTTTGTACGAGGGGAGATCGGACCCCGAGACTCACCTGGGCAAGTTCCGGATCTACATGACCGGGTGCGGGGCATCAGACGCGACCAGGTACCGAATATTCCCATTGACACTGGGCAATCTGACCCATTGGTGGTACATTTCATTGCCACCGCGATCCATCAGTTCCTTTGAACAACTGGCGAGCAACTTCACATCGTACTTCGCCGCCAAGGTCGCTTGACCAAAAGGTCCCCACTGCATGATGAAAATCAGGCAGGGGGAAGAGGAGTCCGACAAAGACTACATCGACTGGGTAGATGAGATAATCCTCAACGACGAGCCTATAAACGACGAGATCACCCTCTACTAGGTCCTAGGGGGATTCAGTGGTCTTTTTCCCATGTTCAGGCACCTTACGAAGGACATCCCCCCGACCTACGAAATCTTCCGCGCCAAGGCCGCAGACTTTTTGGCCAGGCGGAGGTTGCTCGCCCTTCGCCAAGGTGCAGGGGCAGAGACGACGATCGCCAAGTCCAACAAGGCGGTCGCCAAGCCACCCGGTGATTTCAGGACCTTAGAGGATGTGGAAGCCCATCTCTACCACAACCTCAATCTATCTCCGGCTCATATTTTCTACACCATATAGGGGCGCGAGCGGCTAAGCAAGCCAAATGCAGTAAGGGACCACGGTCATCTGGACCACAACAAATTTTGTGCTTACCACAAGAGTCCCGGCCACAACACTGATCAATGCCGCGACCTCCTCAGACAACTCTGGAGATTGTTCGAGGAGGGCAAGCTAGACAGTCTAATAAACTAGCTGGAGCCCTGGGCGGAAAGGATCAAGTGCCGCGATCGGCGTCAGAACGACGATCACCATTTTCCCAATCCGATCGCCAAAATCAAACACGGCAAGCAAGAGGATTCATATGAGTCGATCCTCCCGATCAACCCTGGCGGCCAGATATTTATGCTTCGAGGTGGAAACTTCGGAGGTCTTTCCCCAGTTTCCACCATGTCAAACCAAAGGCTACTGCCCAAAGCACCATCTCTAAAAAATGGAGGACTCGCTCGCCATCTAAAGTTCATCATCTAACATGATGGACCTAGGCTCGAGATCGCCTCCCTCGGCACAACGTATACCATCGAGGATCTAACATGACGATCCGAGGTAGAAGAGTGCAGCCATGGTCTTAGAAGTCGATGGAACTGACAGCTTCGTCTATGCAAGGTTCCTTTGGGCTGTGATCGCTCGCCCTTCGTTTAAATACGAGGTGGGCGTAGCCGAAGGACCCTCCAAACAAATCTGTGGATACGCTCGCCCGCCCTCAAAGGTTCATCATCTAACATGGTGGACCCAGATAATGCGACGTGTCCCTAACCCCGTCACAACGTATACCGTCGAGGATCGCCATCTAACATGACGATCCGAGGTAGAAAAGTGCTAACAAGCCGCATACGTGGAGTCGATTAATCCGACGATGCCCCGTGCAAGGACTCCTCCAGACCAAGACCGCTCACCCTTCGTTTAAATACGAGGCGGGTGCAACCTAACGAATGACCCTCACAATAAAATGAGTCATGAGACAAACCTATAGGTGGAATGTCGCTCGCGCACTAGACATGGTCACGGAGGTCGGTCCATCGAACTCCGCGACCGTGCACGGTTCCTCAAGGTCGAAACAATCGGCCTTCCACGAGGGATCTGCAAAATTTAAGATCACAAGAACAAGACCAAAGATAGCTCGCCAAATGATCAGGTCGCCCAAATCCTAGACCAAAGTCCGCTCAACGGATCGCCCGTCATTATCTTAAACGATCGCCAGTGGAACCACCTCACCCCATGTCTTCAACATCGGAGCAAGCTAGGGGGCAATTGTTGTGTCGAGATATATACACCTCAATAGGCGATCGGCACAAAGACCAGGCGACCGAACCAGAATCAAATAGACCAAGGCAGACTTGCCGATCGAAGGACCCAGAACAGGACCCAGCGCCGAGTGATCGACTGCCAAGGCGATCGTCTCCCAGCAACTAGCGATCGTCCCAAGTACCCGATCACGGACGACCGCCTCACGCTACGTAAAGCCACCATCCGTCAAGTCTATGAGTGTCGGATCTCAGGATAGTGGCCCACGTGCAGATCTGGAAAAGGCACCGTAAGATAAGGCCCTTTGACCCCATCCTGTCACCATATTCTCACCTACCTACAGACCCGCCGAAAGGACAAAAGTGGGATCTCCCGAGACAGCGACAAGAGATGCGTGATGTCCTCTCATTGGTTCACACAGCTGGCTGCCAGCAACAGCTGCGGACTTTAAGGCAATCAGCCCATGTGCTAAATACGATCGCCCCCTTATTATAATACATGAAAGTCGATTGCCCGTCAGGATTAAGACATCCCAGCTCCTCTTATAAATAGATGGCTTCCTCCACTCGGCTTTTGTCTCGGCTTTTCTCTCTCAGAACCTCTTAACCCAAAGATGATTGGTAGAAACGAGAACAAGAACTCACAGAGCTTCAACTCTGGTTCTCCCGGCAATCACCAGCACTCAAGAGCTAGATAACTAGGATCTTTACATTCATTGTAATTGTACTCTAACATTAATATTTGTACTCCCAAGTGTTCGTATTAATAATATCTCGCGAGTGCATTCAAGCCCGGACCTAACAAACCCGACAAATCTTGTGTTATTTACATTCCCACAGATATGCTCTCGCATTTGTTTGTTACTCATCCATTCAAGCAATCCCTTCCAATTTTGGGTAACAACATGCTTGTTATTGCATTCAGGTACTGCAGGTTCTTGAGGAGCAATACGCAGGATGGGTATGACGGATGCTGAAAGACAAATGATACTGATCACAGGAAGGACAGTACTTGGTACTATTGGTCGAATTCTATTTTCCCTTTCCGCTGTAGTTTTTTCCCGTCGTATGGGAGTGTTGTCGTATTTGATCCCTGTGCGGGTATGAGTTTTGAAATAGAGATATATATGAAGTTAAGTTGTATGTTATTGATGAAAGAACAAATCGATCTACTGTTTCGTATGTAGCCATGTTGGTATTTGATGTAATGTCTTGTTTTGTAGTGTTTAACCTTGTAGATCCTTGTGAGAAGGGTGTACGGCGTGTGATATTCCCGGATGATTTCTAGGGTGTTACATCATGTAAAGGGCAATGAGTAATCAATATGGGGATTTGTCCCTTTCTTTAGGGTGAGAGATATATGTTGGGTCTTTCGATAAGTAGTACTGAAGGAAAAGCATTGCCATGCTCAAATGAAGAGTCATTTGCTTCAATCAGTCTACTTAAGATCGATAAAGTATTTGTGTAACACCCCCAAATCCTATTGGGTCATTACAGTGTCGTGGACCCCACGCTAGGATATCCACCAGGCGAAAATGACTAAATTACATCAAATTAACTAACAAGGGAGATCACAATCCCTACTATGATATCCGACACAATATTTTGATAGGGAATTTCAACGACAAAAGTGGGCCTACATGGCCAAAAATGAAAATACAACCACACCCACGAGCATCTACTCGGGTAATACATAATGACAAAGACTGACAAACTGGAGAACACTCTAACTGACTGACCAACATGAACAACTCGGACTAGTATCGCTCGAATGCCTCGTCGCCATCATCATGCCCATGTGTCTCAACTACCTCCTCGCAATCACCTAAAACATGAAACATGTTCCGCCCCCACGGGGACAGTCATCCAGATAATGAACATCAAATACATGTATAATATGATATGCATCCAAAGGCAGAATGAAACGGTATAATGATAATAATATTGATACGAGATGCTCACAAACCAAGGTAAGAACCGAGCATTCACGAAACACTATGCCCATGGCATATGATCAACACCTGCTCAACAGGTTAAAGTATACGTGCCCAACGGCAAATCAGCGATACAGAACACCATAATGAATTACACGAAGATGAACCAAACCAGAACGGAATTGAATATAAATCACAATGAATTACATGAATATGAACCAAACCAGAACTGAATTGAATATAAATCACAATGAATTACATGAAGATGAACCAAACCAGCCCGAAGCCGTAACAATGAAGGCCGAAGCCACAGCATGAAGCCGTATCAAAATAAAACCATCCAATGGCCGTTGTCCTACTGAGCTGTAGGTGTTGGGGGAAACAACCGTGAAGGTTCAGGCCCCACCAAACTTACCCCATAATGAAACCATCCAATGGCCGTTGACCTACTGAGCTGTAGGTGTTGGGGGAAATAACCGCGAAGGTTTAGGTCCCACCAAACTTACCCCAGAATGAAACCATCCAATGGTCGTTGACCTACTGAGCTGTAGGTGTTGGGGGATACAACCGCGAAGATTACCGAGACTAGCCTCCAAAACACAATTAATCATAAACGGCAATGATTCCAAGATTATCGAATTCACGAGAATGATAGTGTGCTGCTTTGAGTCGGCCAACACGATAATGGTGACTTACAGATGGGCACCATCCTCGGCGGTCCCAATTCAATACCTCGATTACCTTAGAATGGTCAATCGACAACAACGACACAACAGATGGGAACTATCCTCGACAGCCCCAATTCAATACCTCGATTGCCTTAGAATGGCCAACCGATAACAATGATGCAGCGGATGATTCAATACCTCGATTGCATTTGAATGGCCAATCGATAACAATGATATAACGAATGATTGAGTACCTCGATTGCCTTAGAACAGCCAATCGATAACAATGATACAATGAATGATTGAGCACCTCGATCACCTTAGAACGGAGAATCGATAACAAGGATACAATGAATTACTGAGCACCTCGATTGCCTTAGAACGGCCAATCAACAACAATGATACAATGAATGCCTCGGCACCTTTAATCGGCTACCGACGATGAAGATGAGAACGAATACGACGATGCCTTCAATCGGCCAATACAACATGAATGACAGGACGCCAACATTAATAACAATAATTACAACAATGTCTTTGATCGACATCAATATTAACAACAACAATCGATACAATGATACCGCGAACTGGTGATCGATAATAACGTTAACAACGAGTATCTCAATGACTTACCGACCATTAATGAACAATAGTAAACATTTGGAATAATTGCCGAAAAGTATCGTATCGAATGATCCCTTTAATATCAATGAATTCATGAAGAGACTAAGTCTCGGAATGATACAACATATTCATACACATATATGATAACATTAATCTCATTGACTAGTACAAGTATAAAACTTGCCTCAAACCGAAGGCGAGAAAGTCCTTCCACGAATAACGTCCTTGAAAAATATCGGCCGCTCGAACGACCTTGAACAACACAAGTACCAACAATTCGCTTAACATCCGATTCAAGCAAGATCACAACCAACTCAAAAGGTCGATACAACACTATCCACACTCATTGGGGCAATCTAACAACCACGTTGTAAACAATCTCTAATTGTTTATAACCAAAACTCAATTATACCGACAACCAATTTCCAATGAATGATTCAATCCAACCAAACCTCATGAATACTATCAACAACATCTAGTCGAAACTCCCAAAAAAATTCCAAAGTCAACACCAAGGTTTTCTTGAAAAATTCCTCAATGATTCACAAATTCCGAATATTACACCAATGAATCCGTAAGAATACAAATATCCAAGATAGATAATCCATATCTAACATATTCCAACATAAAATCGGGAATAAACCTTCAAATCCCGAAATTCAAGATTCAATGAAAAATTACCTTGATTTGGAGTGATGAAACTGATTAAATGATGATTAATCCGACTAAGGAGCTTAAAAATGATGATAGGTGAATGCAGCTTGAAAATATCTCTCCAAAACATCCAAAATCGCCCAAAACCGACGGAAGGAGGAGAAGAAATGAAGAAATGACGAATCTGGACTGAGCTGTCCCATATATAGTAAACCCAGCTTAGCGCACGCTATGACCTGATATTTAGCGTGCACTAGTGGTTTACTGGGCAGTCCAGTGAGCTCTGACTGCCCCGTTAGCATGCGTTACGAACTTGGTAGCGTGCGCTAACACCTTACCGATAGCGTGCGTTAATCCAAATTGTTAGCGTGCGCTAACTGATATCTGATACCCAGAAACTGAAGTCTAGAACCTACTGTCCTCTGCCTTGCTCGCGTTAGCATGCGCTACTAATGTGACTTAGCGTGCGTTACCAGCACAGTTTGCGTACGTTACTTACACTCGTAGCGTGTGTAACAGCCCCGATATATTCAGGAATATTACAGCGCCGTAAATCCTTTACATAAGGATTTACAAGGCTGAAGAATTGAAAAGACATTAACAGGTACCAACGGATGAAAATAACGGAATTAAGGTACAACAGTTCTTACCAAATAATGAAAATATGAATGTTCAATGGAAAAGTATTAATACATCACCAAATCCAAATCATCATAAATTACTACGTACTCGAGTACTTATTAAAACGATACAACCAACAGACAATTAAACCCGGCCGGAACATCACTCTGCACCCTCGTCGTCATGCAACTCCAGTGGTTGTTTCCCCGCTCTCCTGGATCTTGAACATAAAAAATGTTCACCCCCGAAGGGGTTAGCACAATGATGCTAGTACAAGTACAATAATCATACAACAGTGATATAATCAACAATTATATCATAACAAGTTTTTCCAACGAGAAATAACAACACATATCACATCATAATAGTCTCAACATACTGATGGCATTCCAACGATCCAGCGCACATAGCTATAGATTCCCATGATGATCCCGTCGGACCAACGCATGGTGGAACTACCTGCCCAACGATCCAGCGCACACAGCTATAGATTCCTATGATGATTCCCGTCGGATCAATGCATGGTGGACATTTAATCACAACATATAATACACAATACAATCATAATATAACTGTCATAATATAAACAATTCTAATTAGAGTACATGCCTCGGTTCGTTGACAAGAATAAAACTTCCACGAATATCAAAATGTTCGAAAGTCGTCCCCTTTGATGAATCACGTAGAAAGCTCGAACCTTAACAAAAGAAATAATATAGGATTCATCTCACGTCGAACGAACATCTAATAATCCAATATACGGTCGAAAGTTCTTAAAAGAAATTTGTCTAGTTTGCTTAACGCACGCTGCTCATCCTACGTAGCGTACGTTAAGGCTACTTGTTAGCGCACGCAATTACACATAGCCTAGCATACGCTAACCATGCACGGTCAGTACCTCACTGATCAGCCGACTGACTCGCCTGATGACTTAACGCACGCTAAGTTTCAATCGTAACGTACGCTAAATATGCCCGTTTGCGTACGTTAATTCACATAGCTTAGCGCACGTTAAGCGTGCATGGCAGTTCACTGTTGGGCAGCAGACTAGTTCTAACGGTGATGAAATTTACGAACTCCTCAGTGATTTACGTGTGATATCCGTCTACATGTCATGTTAATAAACTTATGAATGATCTTACGGATCCAATCATCTTTGAGTTTCAAGGAAAAGAACATCATCACAACTCTTATATTCGAACTTGATTATCATTCTCATGCGAATTTCGGTGATCTACGGTTGGTGCACTAGATTCTATTATCATTATTCACATTCAGATTTCATCTTGAAGGTGAACTAACAATTCCAACTTATACGAAATGATACTTCCTAAGATGATTTCTTTCCTTAAGTCCTTATAACCAAAAGTGATATCACCTCAAATTTTATGATCAATATGACAACATAAATCATACGGATAATCAACTTCAGAATGTTCCTCTCAACATTGACGTACTAGGATTCCAACCACGAGGTTCCAATGACAGTATCATAAGTATAATTATTCCAATCTTCTAAACATGATATTTGTTGAATAATTCACCAATGGAACTCAATATCTTGTAGCATGATCATCTAATTCTTCAAAACACGAATCTAGAGATGGAGATGGAATAAACATATCTTTAATGAAGAAATCACTGATCCAAAAAGGTAGAATCCAGCTCCGGTTGCTTGAGTGTCACTTCAAAGTGAGTTCTTCTTCAATGATCAAGTGTAAGCACTCTTTAATATTTAATGATCAAGTAAGGCGGATTTGTATGTGTTTAAGGAGTAGGAAAAGCTCTCTGGACTTCCAAGGAACGAAGAACAAACGAAGGGAATAGGTATAAATGGAGTGTTGTCCTTTAAATATAGTTTCTGCACAATAGCTGATTAGTGTTGACTCAAAATGTATTTTGATGATTATTACATACAAAACATTTAATTGGATCTATCTCGGCTCGATAATATTTTGAAGGAGCCAAATATGGCTAACGCACGCTACGTATCATATCGTAGCGCACGCTATCGGGACATGCTTATACAGTCCAGTCAAGTCATTCGGACTACTCAAGTCGCACGATCGATAGCGCCGCGCAAGCTACTCAAAGATAGCGCACGCTAAGAACCTAAAGTTAGCGCACGCTATACAACAAATATAACGCGCTATCGCAAGTCTCCGAGAGATCGGTGAAATGCGGAAGAAAATCAAAATTGGGCGTTGCGCCTTTGCTCATATATTCTTACGTACGCTAAAGTGAAGACATAGCGCACGTTGCGATCATCTATAGCGCACGCTACCAAAATTATGGTTAGTAGTCCGGTAGCTCTGGACTCACTTCGTCAAGGCTTTTACGTCGCTACACAAGGTAACGTCGTTAATGAAACAACTTCGATGGCGCACGCTAAGAAAAAGGTATTAGCGCACGCTAAATGGAATCTGCAGTTTACCGTTTGAATTTCAACCGTTGGAAGCAAGAGTCAATGCAGATCCGGAAAATCTGGAAAAATTGGATTTAATTAATGCTAGCGCACGCTATGCATACTTGCTAGCGCACGCTAATCATAAATTTAGCCGTTGAAAAAGAGTCGTTGGAGAGAAAATCGGATATTGTCAAAGTCAGGATCGAAGACTAGTTGACCAAAACGCTAGCGCACGCTACCACTTCATTACTAGCGCACGCTAGACATGGTATTTTACCGTTACAACAGTCTTTGTGACCGTTCAGAGATTTCAAGTCAAAATTCGTTAGCGCACGCTACAAGGCACTATTAGCGCACGCTAATAGTATGTTTTTTCAGAATTTGAAGGCTGTCTCACACCTATAAATACCCGAAGGACTTGGGTATCAAACACACAACTTCAAGCATTCAAGCATACAAGCATACAAGCAATCAAAGCATTCTTGAGCAATGATTTATATATTTTACTGCACTACAAGTTGTGAGAAAAGAAAGATACAAGAGCGATTTCAATTGTAATATCCATTATTCTTTGTATTCTTTCATTTGGTTGTAAGTGTTGCATCACTTACACTTGAGCGAAAAAAAAACGAATCAAGAGTCACTAATCCGGTGTTATTAGGATCTTTGATCCGGCATTATTAGGATTATACTCCCATATTCGTATAGTTAGGATTATCTAGTTCCTATAGAACACTAGATAAACAATCATCTATATTGAGGGAAAGGTTGAGCTTGGACCGATAGAAGACAAGCGGATTGTAACGGTTGTGAACTCGGACCGATAGAAAACGAGTTAAGGTTGTGGTTTTTCTTAAGCCAATAGAAAAAGAAATTCGGAGAGAGGACGTAGGCAAGTTGCCGAACTTCTATAAATTCTTGAGTCTTTAAATTCCGCACTATTTTCTTTTTACTTGCAAGAAATTTCGGTATTCCGCATCACCACTATTCAACCCCCCTTCTAGTGGTGAATTTATCTCTTCAGTTGGTATCGGAGCGGGTCTTTTTTTAAAGGTTTAACCACCTAAGAGAAAAAGATCCGCAAATGGCACTTCTTGGCCAAATTGAAGGAAATGCTCTCAACCGTCCTCCCTTCTTCGACGGTTCCAATTTCATGACGTGGAAAAAGAAGATGGCGATCTTCGTTCAAGCCTACGATATTGAAATCTGGAAAGTTATTGCTCTCGGTCCTAAACTTGCTAAGAAAGAAGATGGATCGTTGAAAAAGATCGAAGAATTCAACGATGAGGATTGGAGAAACACGCATGTCAACTCCCGAGCTACTCAACTCCTCTATTGCACTCTCAATCCCGAAGAACTTAATAGGATATCGTCCTATGAAAGTGCAAAAGAAATTTGGGAAATTCTCGAAGTCACTCACGAGGGAACCACCCAAGTCAAGGAGACCAAAATTAATATGTTACTCCATGACTACGAATTATTTTCCATGAAAGACGAGGAAACGATCACAAATATGTTGGATCGATTTTCGGCTATAACAAACGGTCTTGCATCTTTCGGAAAGCCTATATCGAGCAGCGACAAAGCTAAGAAAATTCTTCGATCGTTGCCACGAGAATGGGATGCCACGGTCACCGCGATCATGGAATCCAAGGATCTCAACAAGCTCGAATTTAGTGCCCTCATCGGGTCACTCATCAACTATGAGATTGTTCTCAAGTCTAGAGGCACAAAACCAAAGCCTCGGGAAAGAGTAGTCGCATTCAATGTTGATAGCGACGTTGAGGAAGATGTTTCCGAAGATGAAGACGGCGAGGAACTCGCTCTTTATGCCAAAAACTTTAGAAGGTACAAAAACCTAATTCAAAAGAGGCGAAGCTTTCTTGGTCGGGATGGAAAACCGGAGCAAAAGAAGAGTGGCTACACTCCTATCAAGAAGTTCGACAATAATTGTCGGAAATGTGGTCAAGCCGGTCATTATGCCAAAGAATGCCGAGGATCCTCTTCAAAACCGCAAATGGAAAGATTCAAAAAGAAGGAGGTTCTAATCGCTTCTTGGAGTGATGACGAGGAGGAGATCGAAAGATCTCTAGACGCAAATCTTGCATTCATGGCCCTCGACTCCGAAAGCAATATCGAGGTAAGCTCTAAGCTCAATGATGATGAATATGACTCTTTTGATTTTTGTGATTCACAAGAAGTTCATCAAGATGATGAGTTGTTGAGTGCGTTTGAATCGTTAAATACGGAGTATGACGAGATGGTCAAGTTAAATATATCTTTAAAGAGAAAAATAAAATCTCTAGAACTCGAAAACTCCTCGCTTCAAAACAAGGGCAAAACCATTGAGACCGACCATACTTCATGTCTTGAAAAAGAAGATGTTTTGAAAATTGAGTTAACAAAAACTAAAAAGGAGCTAAAATATATTTTGAACAAATTTACTCTTGGAAATGAGAAATTCGAAAGGCTCCTATCCATTCAAAAATCGCCCTTGCTAAAACACGGTCTTGGTTTCGACCCTTTTAAACGGGAACAATCCCTTATCAACCTTGACAAAATAAAGAAAACCGAAACCGAGAACTCAAAAGATCCGCTCAAACGAGTCCACAATGTTAATATTCATTCAAAGTTAAGAACTATCAAAGTTAAGCAAATATGGGTTCCGAAAGGGACGATTGTTCCGAATGTTATAAGCATAGTTAACTTTGGAGGACCCAAACGAGCTTGGGTACCGAAACAACCGAGAAATTCTACCTTTGTAGGTACCGGCACCAAGGAAAAACAAGTGGTACATTGATAGCGGATGCTCAAGGCACATGTGCGGCTCCGAGGACTTATTTGAAGACCTCGAATATCAAGATCAAGGGCATGTGACCTTTGGAGACAATCAAAAGGGAAAAATCAAAGGAATCGGCAAAGTCGGTAAGGAACCTTCTCCTTCTATCAACAAAGTACTATTTGTTGAAGGTTTGCATCATAATCTCTTTAGCGTTTCGCAACTTTGTGATGAAGGTTTTAAAATTCTATTTGAGCAAACGCATTGCACGGCATTTAGAAATAATAAAATTGCATTCATTGGTTTGAGATGTGGAAACATCTATATTGTCGATCTTAATGATAAGAGTTCTTTCAATGAAAAATGCCTTATTACCTTGGATGACAATGCATATTTATGGCATCGAAAATTGGGGCATACCTCTCTACCTATTATTTCTATATTATCTAGACACGACCTTGTTCGTGGATTGCCCAAACTCAAATTCGATAGAAAACATTTGTGTGAATCATGCATTAAAGGGAAATATACTCGAGAATCGTTTAAACCAAAATTCGAGGTTTCCACTAGTCGAGTTCTTGAACTCGTGCATATGGATTTGATTGGACCATCTAGACATGTTAGTTTAAATGGTAAACTTTATACTTTGGTTATTGTTGATGATTTCTCTCGATTTACTTGGGTTAGATTTTTAGCTCATAAAGATGATGCATTTTCCGAGTTTTCTAAATGGTGTCGTCTCCATAATCTCTATTCGCACCGACCACGGAGGTGAATTTGATTGCACCCCGTTTGAACTTTTATGTGATAAATACGGTATTAATCATAATTTTTCGGCTCCTAGAACGACTCAACAAAATGGAGTTGTTGAAAGGAAAAACCGATCTTTGGAAGAAATGTCGAGGACAATGCTAAATGAATATTCTCTTCCACGATATTTTTGGGCCGAAGCAATTTTTACGGCATGTTATGTGATTAACCGAGTTCACGTTCGTAGAACTCATCTTAAAACTCCGTATGAATTATGGAAGGGCAAAAAGCCCAATATTGCTTACTTTCATCCTTTTGGTTGCAATGTATTTATTTTGAACAATGGCAAGGATAACTTGGGCAAGTTTGATGCCAAATCCGACTCCGGAATTTTTCTTGGCTATTGTACTAATAGCAAAGCATATCGTGTGTATAATACTAGAACGAATAAAGTTGAAGAATCCATACATGTTAAATTCAATGATATGATCTCACCCCCGAGAAAGGTAGAATATTTTGATGATGCAGGTACCTTTCCGGATCCCTCACCCGAAGTGAAGAAAATTTCGGAAATCGAAACAAACACAATCGTTGATTTACCGAAAGATTGGAGGCACATCAAAGACCATCCGAAGGATCTTGTGATCGGAAACATTGAAGACGGTGTTCAAACCCGAAGGAGGACCACCGAATTTATGGCCCATTGTGCTTTTGTATCCGAAATAGTTCCCAAAAATATATCCGAAGCTCTCGATGATGAAAGTTGGGTGATGGCAATGCAAGAGGAGCTTGTGCAATTCAAGCACAATAATGTATGGAATTTAGTTCCCGTGCCTAAAGATAAAACAATTATCGGAACTAAATGGGTGCATAAAATCAAGAGTGACGAAGACGGCTATCCTATTCGAAATAAATCTCGTTTGGTCGCTCAAGGATATAATCAAGAAGAAGGCCTTGATTTCGAAGAAAGTTTTGCTCCCGTGGCTCGACTCGAAGCCATTCGATTGCTTTGTGCATTTGCCGCCCATAAGAAGATTAAACTATTTCAAATGGATGTCAAAAGTGCATTCTTGAATGGTTTCATTCAAGAAGAAGTCTACGTCAAGCAACCTCCCGGTTTTGAAGACCATCATTTTCCGGATCATGTCTACAAGCTCAACAAGGCACTTTACGGGTTGAAGCAAGCACCCCGAGCATGGTATGATCGTTTAAGTCAATTTTTAATAGCTAATGACTATAAAAGAGGCAAAGTCGATAATACCTTGTTTGCTAAAATACTAAATGATGATATACTTGTTTGCCAAATTTACGTTGATGACATTGTTTTTGGAGCTACTAATGAATCCTTGTGCCAAGATTTTTCTAATCTTATGAAAGGAGAATTCGAAATGAGTATGATGGGAGAATTAACGTTCTTCCTCGGGCTTCAAATCAAACAATGCGAAGATGGAATTTTTATCCATCAAACGAAGTACTCAAACGACCTCCTCAAGAAATTCAATATGGAAAATAGCAAGGTGATATCTACGCCAATGTCGTCATCATTAAAGCTCGAGAAAGATGAAAATGGCAAATCCGTAGATCAAAAACTATATCGAGGTATGATCGGATCTTTGCTATATTTGGTGCATCTAGGCGGATATAATATTTTCTACGTGTCTATGTGCTCGATTCCAAGTTAATCCCAAGGAATCACATTTAATTGCTTGTAAACGCATTTTTCGTTATTTGAAAGGAACTATTGGACTAGGTCTATGGTATCCTTCTTGCTTGGATTTTAATTTAATTGCCTATAGTGACGCCGATTTAGTGATGCAAAATTGACAAAAAGAGTACTAGTGGTACATGTCATTTTGTTGGATCTTGTTTAATATCTTGGGGAAGTAAAAAGCAAACCATCGTAGCATTATCTACAGCTGAGGCCGAATATGTCGCTGCAGGGAGCGCCTGTGCTCAAGTGCTATGGATTAAAAATCAACTACACGACTACGGCATTCATTTTGAAAATACCCCTATCTTATGTGATAACACTAGTGCTATTAATTTGAGCAAAAATCCTGTTTTGCACAGTCGAACCAAGCATATAGATATTAGACATCATTTTTTACGTGATCATGTTCAAAAGAAAGACATCTGTTTAATTTTTGTCGGGACGAAGGATCAACTTGCTGACATCTTTACAAAACCTCTTCCCGAAGAATCTTTTAACTCCATTCGTTTACAACTTGGCATGGGACATATAGACAACTTTTGAAATAAGCTTCTACTCAAAACATCAAAATCGGTGAGTCAGATCAATCGCTAGCGCGCGCTAGCTTAATATTCTTAACGCGCGCTAAAATCTGCATTCGATAACGTACGCTAAACTCTACCTTCTAGCGTACGCTAATTAAAGTTTTTTTGAATACCCTTTGGGCCGATCCAGTAAGTCCCTTTTTTTCAGCCTAACGTACGCTAACCTTCTAAAACCTAGCGTACGCTAACTTAAACGTCGCTGACTATATATATGCCGTACAACCCTAAAACTCAGCACACTCTCTAACGCACGCAATCGACTTCCCTCTTGCAAAAACCCTAGACACTCATCCGATCCAATCTGCAAGCTTCTCCCTCAAAATCTTCGATTCCCTTCGTTTCTTCCTTCATAATGTCGAGCAAGAATCGCACCGCTATGGGAAAGCAATACAACAATCTTAAACGACCCCTCAATGCCCAATTTGATGCGGATCGATTCATCTCCACCACTGCCTCGAGGGTGTTCTTTGACATACTCCCTCAAGAACACATCACCGATTGCTACTTCTTCAACCTCTTAAGTCTCGAACGGGTAAACGTTGACATTTCCAATTTCTTTTCATCACTCGGTATTTCTCGCTTTGTTGAATGCAAAAACCCTGTTTTTCCTGAACTCGTCCGGGAGTTCTATGCCAACCTTCATGTGGCCGAAAGTGAAGGTTCTTCAGCCCTTGTGCTAGGTAGTCTTGTCGGAGGAACTCGGGTGAAAGTCTCTTCCGATGTCTTGTATCAGATTTTCGGTTTACCTTCTGATGGCTTTATTTGCACTGGAAAATCCTTGGCCGACGACAGTGAAGTCGGTGAAATTGATGTAAAAGAGTTTCTGAGCTCGAAGGCCGTTATCGACATAACGGACGATTTTTTTGAAAACAACGACTTCGGGGTCAATATCCGTCTGCTTTTGGTAGACCTCACAAAATGCCTTATGCCGAAGGTTAATTCCCAGCATAAACTTGTAGGCGTGGACAAGCAAGTGGTTTACCGAGTTCTCAACGACGATAAAGTCAATTTCTCCGACATCATCATCAGTTGGATGAAGGTGAAGGGAGATTTGTTTCGGTCGAAAAACTATGCCACTCGTTCTCGCTAGGCTGGAATGCCTTACGGATCAATCCTGTCGGCCATTTTTAGTTTTCATCATGTCGACTTGTCGAAGGACAAGGCAGTCCCCGTCTCCCTCGGACATGAGATCTCGGACGCTTCACTCAAAGCTATGCACTACGTCCGGACGATCAACAGAGGCTGGATTCTCTTTCCGTACCTACGTGATGATGACCAAGTAGAGAAAGGGTCACGGATTCCCACTGCCGAAGAAAAGATCACTCGTCGGGGACCTCACACCCTTCGAGAAATGCAGACTGGGGAATTCGTAAGGAAACCTACATCGAAAGGAAAACGCCCGATGAGAAATGTGGTGACGGAGGAAGAGGAGAGTGATCTCTGTGCTCGGATGCGGGGCATCGAGACTTCACACGCTGAGATACGAGAGGATTTTCGGGCTCTGCGTTCGGAAGTCCGGGAAGTGCGTTCAGAAGTCCGGGAAGTGCGTTCAGAAGTCCGAGAAGTTCGTGGGCTGTTACCCGAGTTCATTCGCTTCACACACCCCTCGTTCCCTTTCCCTTCGTCCTCCTCCGATCCTTAGATTTGATGATCTTTGATGTTTGATGTAGAAACTTGTTGTTCGAATAATCTATATGTCGTTTGTCATGAAAACTCGTTGTATTTCCTGCATTTTATCTTAATGAAATTCGCATTTCTTAATTTGGCATTTGTTTACAAGTATTGTTACTGTTGTTTACTATTGATTGCACCTTGAATAAATTTCGTTAATATTTAATAACGCAACAATTCAGGGGGAGTTCCTTTTTGTTTATGTCAAAAAGGGGGAGAATACTCCAAAAACGAAAATCTACTAATATATCGAACAAGTTTATCTTGATTCGAATCATTTCAAAATGTTTTTGCAGGTACTAATTAAATGTTTTGACATCATCAAAAAGGGGGAGATTGGTGACTCAAAATGTATTTTGATGATTATTACATACAAAACATTTAATTGGATCTATCTCGGCTCGATAATATTTTGAAGGAGCCAAATATGGCTAACGCATGCTACGTATCATATCGTAGCGCACGCTATCGGGACATGCTTATACAGTCCAGTCAAGTCAGCTGCAGCCTACTCAAGTCGCCTGATCGATAGCGCACGCAAGCTACTCAAAGATAGCGCACGCTAAGAACCTAAAGTTAGTGCACGCTATACAACAAATATAACGCACGCTATCGCAAGTCTCCAGAGATCAGTGAAGTCTGGAAGGAAATCAAAATTGGACGTTGCGCACGCTGCTCATATATTCTTACGTACGCTAAAGTGAAGACATAGCGCACGTTACTAATCATCTATAGCGCACGCTACCAAAATTATGGTTAGTAGTCCAGTAGCTACTGGACTCACTTAAATCAAGGCTTTAAATGCGCTACACAAGGTAACGTACGTTAATGAAACAACTCAGTAGCGCACGCTAAGAAAAAGGTATTAGCGCACGCTAAATGGAATCTGCAGTTTACCGTTTGAATTTCAACCGTTGGAAGCAAGAGTCAATGCAGATCCGGAAAATCTGGAAAAATTGGATTTAATTAATGCTAGCGCACGCTATGCATACTTGCTAGCGCACGCTAATCATAAATTTAGACGTTGAAAAAGAGTCGTTGGAGAGAAAATCGGATATTGTCAAAGTCAGGATCGAAGACTAGTTGACCAAAACGCTAGCGCACGCTACCACTTCATTACTAGCGCACGCTAGACATGGTATTTTACCGTTACAACAGTCTTTGTGACCGTTCAGAGATTTCAAGTCAAAATTCGTTAGCGCACGCTACAAGGCACTATTAGCGCACGCTAATAGTATGTTTTTTCAGAATTTGAAGGTCGTCTCACACCTATAAATACCGAAGGACTTGGGTATCAAACACACAACTTCAAGCATTCAAGCATACAAGCATACAAGCAATCAAAGCATTCTTGAGCTCGGTTATATATTTCTTGCACTACAAGTTGTGAGAAAAGAAAGATACAAGAGCGATTTCAATTATAATATCCATTATTCTTTGTATTCTTTCATTTGGTTGTAAGTGTTGCATCACTTACACTTGAGCGAAAAAGAAACGAATCAAGAGTCACTAATACGGTGTTATTAGGATCTTTGATCCGGCATTGTTAGGATTATACTCCCATATTCGTATAGTTAGGATTATCTAGTTCCTATAGAACACTAGATAAACAATCATCTATATTGAGGGAAAGGTTGAGCTTGGACCGATAGAAGACAAGCGGATTGTAACGGTTGTGAACTCGGACCGATAGAAGACGAGTTAAGGTTGTGGTTTTTCTTAAGCCAATAGAAAAAGAAAGTCGGAGAGAGGACGTAGGCAAGTTGCCGAACTTCTATAAATTCTTGAGTCTTTAAATTCCGCACTATTTTCTTTTTACTTGCAAGAAATTTCGGTAATCCGCATCACCACTATTCAACCCCCCTTCTAGTGGTGAATTTATCTCTTCAGTTGGTATCGGAGCGGGTCTCTTTTTAAAGGTTTAACCACCTAAGAGAAAAAGATCCGCAAATGGCACTTCTTGGCCAAATTGAAGGAAATGCTCTCAACCGTCCTCCCTTCTTCGACGGTTCCAATTTCATGACGTGGAAAAAGAAGATGGCGATCTTCGTTCAAGCCTACGATATTGAAATCTGGAAAGTTATTGCTCTCGGTCCTAAACTTGCTAAGAAAGAAGATGGATCGTTGAAAAAGATCGAAGAATTCAACGATGAGGATTGGAGAAACACGCATGTCAACTCCCGAGCTACTCAACTCCTCTATTGCACTCTCAATCTCGAAGAACTTAATAGGATATCGTCCTATGAAAGTGCAAAAGAAATTTGGGAAATTCTCGAAGTCACTCACGAGGGAACCACCCAAGTCAAGGAGACCAAAATTAATATGTTACTCCATGACTACGAATTATTTTCCATGAAAGACGAGGAAACGATCACAAATATGTTGGATCGATTTTCGGCTATAACAAACGGTCTTGCATCTTTCGGAAAGCCTATATCGAGCAGCGACAAAGCTAAGAAAGTTCTTCGATCGTTGCCACGAGAATGGGATGCCACGGTCACCGCGATCATGGAATCCAAGGATCTCAACAAGCTCGAATTTAGTGCCCTCATCGGGTCACTCATCAACTATGAGATCGTTCTCAAGTCTAGAGGCACAAAACCAAAGCCTCGGGAAAGAGTAGTCGCATTCAATGTTGATAGCGACATTGAGGAAGATGTTGCCGAAGATGAAGACGACGAGGAACTCGCTCTTTATGCCAAAAACTTTAGAAGGTACAAAAACCTAATTCAAAAGAGGCGAAGCTTTCTTGGTCGGGATGGCAAACCGGAGCAAAAGAAGAGTGGCTACACTCCTATCAAGAAGTTCGACAATAATTGTCGGAAATGTGGTCAAGCCGGTCATTATGCCAAAGAATGCCGAGGATCCTCTTCAAAACCGCAAATGGAAAGATTCAAAAAGAAGGAGGTTCTAATCGCTTCTTGGAGTGATGACGAGGAGGAGATCGAAAGATCTCTAGACGCAAATCTTGCATTCATGGCCCTCGACTCCGAAAGCAATATCGAGGTAAGCTCTAAGCTCAATGATGATGAATATGACTCTTTTGATTTTTGTGATTCACAAGAAGTTCATCAAGATGATGAGTTGTTGAGTGCGTTTGAATCGTTAAATACGGAGTATGACGAGATGGTCAAGTTAAATATATCTTTAAAGAGAAAAATAAAATCTCTAGAACTCGAAAACTCCTCGCTTCAAAACAAGGGCAAAACCATTGAGACCGACCATACTTCATGTCTTGAAAAAGAAAATGTTTTGAAAATTGAGTTAACAAAAACTCAAAAGGAGCTAAAATATATTTTGAACAAATTTACTCTTGGAAATGAGAAATTCGAAAGGCTCCTATCCATTCAAAAATCGCCCTTGCTCAAACACGGTCTTGGTTTCGACCCTTTTAAACGGGAACAATCCCTTATCAACCTTGACAAAATAAAGAAAACCGAAACCGAGAACTCAAAAGATCCGCTCAAACGAGTCCACAATGTTAATATTCATTCAAAGTTAAGAACTATCAAAGTTAAGCAAATATGGGTTCCGAAAGGGACGATTGTTGCGAATGCTATAAGCATAGTTAACTTTGGAGGACCCAAACGAGCTTGGGTACCGAAACAACCGAGAAATTCTACCTTTGTAGGTACCGGAACCAAGGAAAAACAAGTGGTATATTGATAGCGGATGCTCAAGGCACATGTGCGGCTCCGAGGACTTATTTGAAGACCTCGAATATCAAGATCAAGGGCATGTGACCTTTGGAGACAATCAAAAGGGAAAAATCAAAGGAATCGGCAAAGTCGGTAAGGAACCTTCTCCTTCTATCAACAAAGTACTATTTGTTGAAGGTTTGCATCATAATCTCCTTAGCGTTTCGCAACTTTGTGATGAAGGTTTTAAAATTCTATTTGAGCAAACGCATTGCACGGCATTTAGAAATAATAAAATTGCATTCATTGGTTTGAGATGTGGAAACATCTATATTGTCGATCTTAATGATAAGAGTTCTTTCAATGAAAAATGCCTTATTACCTTGGATGACAATGCATATTTATGGCATCGAAAATTGGGGCATACCTCTCTACCTATTATTTCTATTTTATCTAGACACGACCTTGTTCGTGGATTGCCCAAACTCAAATTCGATAGAAAACATTTGTGTGAATCATGCATTAAAGGAAACATACTCGAGAATCGTTTAAACCAAAATTCGAGGTTTCCACTAGTCGAGTTCTTGAACTCGTGCATATGGATTTGATTGGACCATCTAGACATGTTAGTTTAAATGGTAAACTTTATACTTTGGTTATTGTTGATGATTTCTCTCGATTTACTTGGGTTAGATTTTTAGCTCATAAAGATGATGCATTTTCCGAGTTTTCTAAATGGTGTCGTTTGGTATCAAATGAGAAAAACCTCTCCATAATCTCTATTCGCACCGACCACGGAGGTGAATTTGATTGCACCCCGTTTGAACTTTTATGTGATAAATACGGTATTAATCATAATTTTTCGGCTCCTAGAACGCCTCAACAAAATGGAGTTGTTGAAAGGAAAAACCGATCTTTGGAAGAAATGTCGAGGACAATGCTAAATGAATATTCTCTTCCACGATATTTTTGGGCCGAAGCAATTTTTACGGCATGTTATGTGATTAACCGAGTTCACGTTCCTAGAACTCATCTTAAAACTCCGTATGAATTATGGAAGGGCAAAAAGCCCAATATTGCTTACTTTCATCCTTTTGGTTGCAATGTATTTATTTTGAACAATGGCAAGGATAACTTGGGCAAGTTTGATGCCAAATCCGACTCCGGAATTTTTCTTGGCTATTGTACTAATAGCAAAGCATATCGTGTGTATAATACTAGAACGAATAAAGTTGAAGAATCCATACATGTTAAATTCAATGATATGATCTCACCCCCGAGAAAGGTAGAATATTTTGATGATGCAGGTACCTTTCCGGATCCCTCACCCGAAGTGAAGAAAATTTCGGAAATCGAAACAAACACAATCGTTGATTTACCGAAAGATTGGAGGCACATCAAAGACCATCCGAAGGATCTCGTGATCGAAAACATTGAAGACGGTGTTCAAACCCGAAGGAGGACCACCGAATTTATGGCCCATTGTGCTTTTGTATCCGAAATAGTTCCCAAAAATATATCCGAAGCTCTCGATGATGAAAGTTGGGTGATGGCAATGCAAGAGGAGCTTGTGCAATTCAAGCACAATAATGTATGGAATTTAGTTCCCGCGCCTAAAGATAAAACAATTATCGGAACTAAATAGGTGCATAAAATCAAGAGTGACGAAGACGGCTATCCTATTCGAAATAAATCTCGTTTGGTCGCTCAAGGATATAATCAAGAAGAAGGCCTTGATTTCGAAGAAAGTTTTGCTCCCGTGGCTCGACTCGAAGCCATTCGATTGCTTTGTGCATTTGCCGCCCATAAGAAGATTAAACTATTTCAAATGGATGTCAAAAGTGCATTCTTGAATGGTTTCATTCAAGAAGAAGTCTACGTCAAGCAACCTCCCGGTTTTGAAGACCATCATTTTCCGGATCATGTCTACAAGCTCAACAAGGCACTTTACGGGTTGAAGCAAGCACCCCGAGCATGGTATGATCGTTTAAGTCAATTTTCAATAGCTAATGACTATAAAAGAGGCAAAGTCGATAATACCTTGTTTGCTTAAATACTAAATGATGATATACTTGTTTGCCAAATTTACGTTGATGACATTGTTTTTGGAGCTACTAATGAATCCTTGTGCCAAGATTTTTCTAATCTTATGAAAGGAGAATTCGAAATGAGTATGATGGGAGAATTAACGTTCTTCCTCGGGCTTCAAATCAAACAATGCGAAGATGGAATTTTTATCCATCAAACGAAGTACTCAAACGACCTCCTCAAGAAATTCAATATGGAAAATAGCAAGGTGATATCTACGCCAATGTCGTCATCATTAAAGCTCGAGAAAGATGAAAATGGCAAATCCGTAGATCAAAAACTATATCGAGGTATGATCGGATCTTTGCTATATTTGACTGCATCTAGGCCAGATATAATATTTTCTACGTGTCTATGTGCTCGATTCCAAGTTAATCCCAAGGAATCACATTTAATTGCTTGTAAACGCATTTTTCGTTATTTGAAAGGAACTATTGGACTAGGTCTATGGTATCCTTCTTGCTTGGATTTTAATTTAATTGCCTATAGTGACGCCGATTTCGGCGGATGCAAAATTGACAAAAAGACTACTAGTGGTACATGTCATTTTGTTGGATCTTGTTTAATATCTTGGGGAAGTAAAAAGCAAACCAGCGTAGCATTATCTACAGCTGAGGCCGAATATGTCGCTGCAGGGAGCGCCTGTGCTCAAGTGCTATGGATTAAAAATCAACTACACGACTACGGCATTCATTTTGAAAATACCCCTATCTTATGTGATAACACTAGTGCTATTAATTTGAGCAAAAATCCTGTTTTGCACAATCGAACCAAGCATATAGATATTAGACATCATTTTTTACGTGATCATGTTCAAAAGAAAGACATCATTTAATTTTTGTCGGACGAAGGATCAACTTCGACATCTTTACAAAACCTCTTCCGAAGAATCTTTTAACTCCATTCGTTTACAACTTGGCATGGGACATATAGACAACTTTTGAAATAAGCTTCTACTCAAAACATCAAAATCGGTGAGTCGGATCAATCGCTAGCGCGCTACCTTAATATTCTTAAGCGCGCTAAAATCGCATTCGATAACGTACGCTAAACTCTACCTTCTAGCGTACGCTAATTAAAGTTTTTTTGAATACCACGACGATCCGGTAAGTCCCTTTTTTGACTAACGTCGCTAACCTTCTAAAACCTAGCGTCGCTAACTTAAACGTCCGACTATATATATGCCGTACAACCCTAAAACTCAAGACACTCTCTAACGCACGCAATCGACTTCCCTCTTGCAAAAACCCTAGACACTCATCCGATCCAATCGCAAGCTTCTCCCTCAAAATCTTCGATTCCCTTCGTTTCTTCCTTCATAATGTCGAGCAAGAATCGCACCGCTATGGGAAAGCAATACAACAATCTTAAACGACCCTCAATGCCCAATTTGATGCGGATCGATTCATCTCCACCATCGCCTCGAGGGTGTTCTTTGACATACTCCCTCAAGAACACATCACCGATTGCTACTTCTTCAACCTCTTAAGTCTCGAACGGGTAAACGTTGACATTTCCAATTTCTTTTCATCACTCGGTATTTCTCGCTTTGTTGAATGCAAAAACCCTGTTTTTCCTGAACTCGTCAGAGTTCTATGCCAACCTTCATGTGGCGAAAGTGAAGGTTCTTCACCCTTGTGCTAGGTAGTCTTGTCGGAGGAACTCGGGTGAAAGTCTCTTCCGATGTCTTGTATCGATTTTCGGTTTACCTTCGATGGCTTTATTTGCACTGGAAAATCCTTGGCGGCACGGTGAAGTCGGTGAAATTGATGTAAAAGAGTTTCGAGCTCGAAGGCCGTTATCGACATAACAGACGATTTTTTTGAAAACAACGACTTCGGGTCAATATCAAATCCGCTTTTGGTAGCCCTCACAAAATGCCTTATGCCGAAGGTTAATTCCCAGCATAAACTTGTAGGCGTGGACAAGCAAGTGGTTTACCGAGTTCTCAACGACGATAAAGTCAATTTCTCCGACATCATCATCAGTTAGATGAAGGTGAAGGGAGATTTGTTTCGGTCGAAAAACTATGCCACTCGTTCTCGCAAGGCTGGAATGCCTTACGGATCAATCCTGTCGACCATTTTTAGTTTTCATCAAGTCGACTTGTCGAAGGACAAGGCAGTCCCCGTCTCCCTCGGACATGAGATCTCGGACGCTTCACTCAAAGCTATGCACTACGTCCGGACGATCAACAGAGGCTGGATTCTCTTTCCGTACCTACGCGATGATGACCAAGTAGAGAAAGGGTCACGGATTCCCACTGCCGAAGAAAAGATCACTCGTCGGGGACCTCACACCCTTCGAGAAATGCAGACTGGAAAATTCGTAAGGAAACCTACATCGAAAGGAAAACGCCCGATGAGAAATGTGGTGACGGAGGAAGAGGAGAGTGATCTCTGTGCTCGGATGCGGGGCATCGAGACTTCACACGCTGAGATACGAGAGGATTTTCGGGCTCTGCATTCGGAAGTCCGGGAAGTGCGTTCAGAAGTCCGGGAAGTGCGTTCAGAAGTCCGGGAAGTTCGTGGGCTGTTATCCGAGTTCATTCGCTTCACACACCCCTCGTTCCCTTTCCCTTCGTCCTCCTCCGATCCTTAGATTTGATGATCTTTGATGTTTGATGTAGAAACTTGTTGTTCGAATAATCTATATGTCGTTTGTCATGAAAACTCGTTGTATTTCCTGCATTTTATCTTAATGAAATTCGCATTTCTTAATTTGGCATTTGTTTACAAGTATTGTTACTGTTGTTTACTATTGATTGCACCTTGAATAAATTTCGTTAATATTTAATAACGCAACAATTCAGGGGGAGTTCCTTTTTGTTTATGTCAAAAAGGGGGAGAATACTCCAAAAACGAAAATCTACTAATATATCGAACAAGTTTATCTTGATTCGAATCATTTCAAAATGTTTTTGCAGGTACTAATTAAATGTTTTGACATCATCAAAAAGGGGGAGATTGTTGACTCAAAATGTATTTTGATGATTATTACATACAAAACATTTAATTGGATCTATCTCGGCTCGATAATATTTTGAAGGAGCCAAATATGGCTAACGCACGCTACGTATCATATCGTAGCGCACGCTATCGGGACATGCTTATACAGTCCAGTCAAGTCAGCTGCAGCCTACTCAAGTCGCCTGATCGATAGCGCACGCAAGCTACTCAAAGATAGCGCACGCTAAGAACCTAAAGTTAGCGCACGCTATACAACAAATATAACGCACGCTATCGCAAGTCTCCAGAGATCAGTGAAGTCTGGAAGAAAATCAAAATTGGACGTTGCGCACGCTGCTCATATATTCTTACGTACGCTAAAGTGAAGACATAGCGCACGTTACTAATCATCTATAGCGCACGCTACCAAAATTATGGTTAGTAGTCCAGTAGCTACTGGACTCACTTCGTCAAGGCTTTTACGTACGCTACACAAGGTAACGTACGTTAATGAAACAACTCAGTAGCGCACGCTAAGAAAAAGGTATTAGCGCACGCTAAATGGAATCTGCAGTTTACCGTTTGAATTTCAACCGTTGGAAGCAAGAGTCAATGCAGATCCGGAAAATCTGGAAAAATTGGATTTAATTAATGCTAGCGCACGCTATGCATACGTGCTAGCGCACGCTAATCATAAATTTAGCCGTTGAAAAAGAGTCATTGGAGAGAAAATCGGATATTGTCAAACTCAGGATCGAAGACTAGTTGACCAAAACGCTAGCGCACGCTACCACTTCATTACTAGCGCACGCTAGACATGGTATTTTACCGTTACAACAGTCTTTGTGACCGTTCAGAGATTTCAAGTCAAAATTCGTTAGCGCACGCTACAAGGCACTATTAGCGCACGCTAATAGTATGTTTTTTCAGAATTTGAAGGCTGTCTCACACCTATAAATACCCGAAGGACTTGGGTATCAAACACACAACTTCAAGCATTCAAGCATACAAGCATACAAGCAATCAAAGCATTCTTGAGCTCAGATTTATATATTTTACTGCACTACAAGTTGTGAGAAAAGAAAGATACAAGAGCGATTTCAATTGTAATATCCATTATTCTTTGTATTCTTTCATTTGATTGTAAGTGTTGCATCACTTACACTTGAGCGAAAAAGAAACGAATCAAGAGTCACTAATCCGGTGTTATTAGGATCTTTGATCCGGCATTGTTAGGATTATACTCCCATATTCGTATAGTTAGGATTATCTAGTTCCTATAGAACACTAGATAAACAATCATCTATATTGAGGGAAAGGTTGAGCTTGGACCGATAGAAGACAAGCGGATTGTAACGGTTGTGAACTCGTACCGATAGAAGACGAGTTAAGGTTGTGGTTTTTCTTAAGCCAATAGAAAAAGAAAGTCGGAGAGAGGACGTAGGCAAGTTGCCGAACCTCTATAAATTCTTGAGTCTTTAAATTCCGCACTATTTTCTTTTTACTTGCAAGAAATTTCGGTATTCCGCATCACCACTATTCAACCCCCCTTCTAGTGGTGAATTTATCTCTTCAATTAGTGCACGCTACCATACCATTCTTAGCGCGCGCTAATAAGCGTTGACTCCAAATCTGTTCAGGTTCATCCGCGGGAATCTTATCCAGACCCATGTCCCGGCTGGCGCATGTGCTAGCCGCCTAGCTCAATAATTGACTGCCTAGCGCACGCAAATCCAACATTCGTAACGTGCGCTAGTTATATCCAATAGCGCGCGTTAACCTAAATTCTTAGCGTGTGCTATCACGAGTTCGCATGAGAAATTTTTCATGACGATATACTTATGTATAAAGATACCAATGTGAGAAATATCATACTCCAATTATCGAGATCACAATTCCGAATAATACAGGGTTCAACTACAGATGAAATACACAATAATAAATCCGGATATTACATACTCTCTTACTAAAAAGGAGTTTCGTCTTGAAACTCAAGATAAAAATAACTCTGGATATCTGGACTTCATGCCATCTTCCATTTCCCATGTGGCTTCTTCCACTCCGTGGCGTGACCACTGAACTTTGACCAAAATGATTGGTTTGTTCCTCAACTACTTAACTCGACTCTCGAGTATCTTGACTGGTTTTTCTTCAAATGTTCCATCCTGAGCGGCTTCGATCTCGCCGAAATTAATGACATGACTAGGATCCGGTATATATCTCCGTAACTGGGATACGTGGAACACGTTATGAACATGGCTCAATGACGGAGGTAATGCCAATCTGTATGCCAACTATCCAACTCTCTCAAGGATCTCGAATGGTCCGATATATCTCGGACTCAGCTTTCCTTTCCTTCCAAAACGAAAGGTTCCCCGAGTAGGAGAAACCTTTAAAAGTACGTGGTCTCCAGTACTGAACTCCAATGGGCGAAAGCGTACATATGCATAAGACTTCTGTCGACTCTGGGCGGTCAACAGCCTTTCACGAATCAAGGTTATCTTCTCTCGAGTCTGTATGATCAACTCTGGTTTTGTCCCGATCAAGTCTGATGAATCGTCCCAACATAGGGGCGATCTGCATCTCCTCCCGTATAATGCCTCAAATGGTGCCATCTTAATGAAAGCATGCTAACTATTGTTGTATGTAAATTCAATCAATGGTAGATGAACTTTCCAAACTTTTGACCAATATAAGGAACAGGCCCTTAGCATGTTTTCCACTGTTTGAATGGTCGTCTCGGATTGTCCGTCAGTCTGCGGGTGATAAGCTGTACTGAAGTTCAATTTGGTCCCTAAGGCCTTATGAACTGCTTTCCAAAAATGAGACACAAAATGGCTGTCTTGATCAGAAATAATCGTCTTCGGCATACCTTGCAATCGAACTATCTCCGAAATAAATACTCGTGCCAACCTCTCTGGTCCCCATGTGTCCTTAATGCCTAGAAAATGAGCTGATTTGGTTAAACGATCAACTATCATCCAAATCATGTTCATTCCTATCTTTGTTCTCGGCATACTAGTGATAAAGTCCATCGATATGTCCTCCCACTTCCATTCAGGAATCGGTAGTGGCTTCAACATTCCGGCAGGTCGTTGATGCTCAATCTTAACCTGCTGACAAGTCAAGCATTTCGAAACATAGTCCGCTACATCTTTCTTCATGTTGCCCCACCAAAAATTCTGCTTCAAGTCCTTATACATCTTACTGGTGCCTGGGTGGATAGAATAGGGCGAGCTGTGAGCTTCCTTCATAATCATTTGTTTTAAAACATCGACATCGGGAATGCAGAGTCGGTTCTGAAATCTCAAAACTCCATCATCATAGATTATGAATCCGGGGGCCTTCCCCTTGATCACTTCATCACGTAACCGAATCATCAGAGGATCATCTGTCTGCATAGATTTGATTTCTTCGATTAATGATGAAGTTATTTCCATCACGCACAGTTGTCGTTGGACTCTTTGTAACCATACTTCAATTCCTTCTCGAATCATCTCTCGTTGAAGGCTAAGTTGGGAGGTCAGAGTCTCCAGCATCTGAATAGAAACAGGCTTGTGGCTAAGTGCATCTGCCACTACATTCGCTTTGCCTGGATGGTACAAAATCTCCAAGTCGTAGTCCTTAATCAGCTCTAACCATATTCTTTGCCGCATCACTACGCCATAGATGGCCTACAACAACCCTGAAACTATGTCACCATAGACCTGATTTAGTGTTGCCTTAGCCCCGAAAAGGGCAAAGGTAACACCAAAAGTGTGTTGTGTTCTCAGCAGTTGCCTTTGATCACAAAGGCAACATGCAAACTACTTAAGGTAACACCCTGTTCTCATGTTACCATAGGAGCCTATGACAACATACTTGGCACCCTATTGCAACATTTTATCTATGTTCAAATAGATGTTAAAATTTAATAAAATAGATACCAGATTGTGTGGGGCACACTTGTGGGGCCGATATTGTGACAATATGGTTCTGTCTAATGCAACACCAGATAATAACAACAGCAAACCAATGTGTATTGCAAAATATTAACCAATTGCAAACACTAACTACCTATTACAACACCTCAAATGAACAGAATAAAAATATAGCATTTAAATATTATATTTCCTATAAAAAAACAATTATGCATCATTAACCTAGCTATAGTTAAACCAACAAGTACATCAATCCACCAAAAACATCAACCAATCCACTACATCAACCAACAACATCAACCAAATAGACAACCAATTCAAGAACATAAATAGAAGTACTAGAAAATAATATGGTTATTGTCAACCAACCACATGAAAATGTAATAGGCAGGATAGATGGTTAAAAATTGTTCAAAAGAGAAGAACAAATGGACGACATCTAAGAGCTAGGGTCTCCTGTAACTGGAGTGCTATATTCTTGCGTAATTGGAGTGCCATCTTCTCGTGTAATTGGAGTGCCATCTTCTCGCGTGTCACCAAAAAGTGTTGCACCAATATCAATTTTCAAGTCAGGGTTGGCTTCACCTAATTCTTTTAGAATCCATATGAGGTTGTGCTGGACCTTCTGATTCACCTTGGCAACACAGACAACTCCTAGTCAGCATCTGCAATCATTCTTAACAACACCATTTAATCTGACCAACTTTTATCAACAAACAGAAACAAATTGTTGATCATCACGCAATACTTTTAGTAGATCCCCAAATGGCTTAACACGGCTATTTCTCAGACGTCTGTAAAATAAATAAGAAGTTAATATAAAGAAGGATGGAATAAGTGAATACATGATCAGGCTAATACGAAAACATACCCAATTTGGTTGAGGCCAAGACCATATATGGCATTTGAAATTGCCCGTGCTGCTTCCCGTTTTACATCAAGCAAGTCATAACTTTCAACAAAGTCAACAAGAGGTTCAATCATCCAGAATTACAGCCTATTAAATGTACAGCTACAAGCATTAGATTTTGCTGGCAAGTAAAAAAGTATACACTAAGGTACAGAAACAATTTGGAACTACTTCAAAATACTCCAAGAGGAAAGCAATGCACTGGTCGATACTAGAATGGCATACAGTGTACACGAAACTTAAATAAACATGCAACCAGAATAGCTTGCAACATCATGGAGGTATATTAATTAATTAAACACTCACCTTTATATGGCATTCCTTTCTAGCAGTTATGTTTGAAATTATCCAGCAAGCATTCTTGACATAGTACTTGTCGTCTTCGCCTAACAAGCACTCAAGGCTCAACAGTGTGTCCTTTTTTATGATAACCTGGAAGAGCAAACAATTGAGAAAATAGATTACACAGGACTTGATTATAGAAACAAAAAATGTTCACTGAACGACTTTGCTAGAAAGCATACATTGTCCATAAACTAGGCAAGCCTAATATGAAGTAAGAGGTCAAAATATTATTCAAATTCCTATTAGTAAGATTTAGGATAAGAACAGAGTCATATATCCCTTATTGAACTCCCACTAGTCAATAGAAAGAAATAAACAGTATTTTAGCTGCAATTTATATTATCATTTATTTCTTTCTTTTTTAAAAGATTATACATATATATGTGGAGATTATAGATGTGGCCTGCCTAGAAACTTATAAAGTTTTAGCACTTTATCATTGTACCTTAACATTACTGTCACTGCCCCATCTCACAATACTTTCCAGCGCTGTTAGTCCAGCAATGGTCTTGACACATGATTTAGAACTGAAATGTAAATCAGAATAGTGGTGTCAATCAAAGTAAAAATAGTGAACGTAAGACCAAAACAAATGCAGCGGGCAAAAAGAGAAAACATAAACAGACACTCTCCACTTACTCAATCAGCTCAATAAGACGATCAACAAGAGTTCCAAGTTGTTGCTCTTCGACTACCATATTTTGTTTCCCATCACAAAGGTACATAATTCCAGAGCATGCATATGACACAACATGGGAACTTTCATATTTAAGAAGCTTCATGAGAGCCTGTAGAACCGACTCTAACTACCAACATTTGGGAAATAATTAAATGACGAAAGGAATTATTATGTATGGTTTTGTAAAATACATTATCAATATAAAGCAGAAAATAACCTCACCTCATCAGGAGAGAAGTCTAGATATACTTGACAAGTAAGTGCAAGTCTTAATGCCAATATATAACAAATCACCACCGGTAGATTAATTAAAAGAATCGATTAGAGAAGTAAGATATTCCAAAGCTTCTTCAAGCACAATTTTACTTTTAAAACAATTGGGAATACCAAAAGCTATATAGCACAACAGCAACAAAGCCTACACATTCATAAAAGCATCCATAAATAAACCAGACAACCAAACAAATTAGAAAAGATAAAGAAGTAAATTCGGCTAGTTGGTTACCTGCTTTTGTACCTCGCAAACTGCAGAGTGCATAAGTTGACAATAATTGAAGGTGTGATTAATTTCATTACAACTTCCCTGTTACCCGAACAAGCAACAACATATTGGAGGATGATTGCAGCATGAGACTAAAAATGCAAAGTAATTTCACATAGGTAATCATACAAAATATAATTTGGAATGAGTACAATGCAAAACAATCGCAAACCTGTAACTTTGGGTATTCTTTATGCTTGAGCAACGTAACAAGGATCTCCAAAATATGGTGTTGTAGTAAATCACCTATCCTTGGATCTCTTTGTCAAAATTTGTTTAGACAAGATAAAATTCAAAAGTAGGACTATATTATTGATGAGGTTCATTAACATTTTGACCCTTCAATTATGTCAAAAAATACAGACAAAGCCTCAAAAAATTTTCCATATCCTTTTACCCTTCAAGTACGAGGTATGTACATTTTAACCCTTTTTTGAATTTTCTTCCGATATTTTCCTTAAGGATTTATATGTCCTCCATTACATACTTACGGGGCAATATTGTTTTACTATGCGAATCTTGTAAAATTATCTTCTTTAATGTATTTTTAGCCATGGTGCCTCATATTTTTTCGGTAATGTAGTTGAATATAATGCTTGTACATTCTTTCCTTCATGACGTTATTAAAGTTGTCTTCCTAAACAATAAGAAAGTCATGCGTATGATTATGATTCCTCGATTACCAGTTATCGGGTAAGTCTAGCGGCTTATAACACGTCATTAGAATTTATTCTCAAGAAGGTATTTAACTTTTGACGTAACCTCTATTCTGAAACCCATCAGATATGTACTTAGATCATAGTGAACAGAGCTAGCAGACAAAACTACAACCAAGGCATGCGGAATTCGAGGTCCGGACAACACTTATATCTTATATAAAACAATCCTAATGAGTATGCCTTCCTCGGAATACTCTACTTCATGAAAAAGTTTTTGGGAGACATCTTTACTGCAACAATGCATTAGGTATTATAAAATTAACAAATTTTCTACCGGGGACATAGTTGAAGTCATGTTACATCTATCACGCAAGTTGTACGACGATATTGCCCTAAAAGTATGTGATCACAAACATACTCGCAGTTGATTTTCTACCGGGACATAGTTGATGTCATCTTACATTTATCACACAAGTTCTTCAATGAAAGTACCCTAAAAGTATGTTAAGAACAACTAAAAACTTGTATACCTGCTAAAACCATATTGGCCAACTCTTGAGTGTACTTTTCGGCCTCCTCGTTGAACTGGTTGTTATCTACTTTAAACTTGATACAATCGGTTAACTCATCTACTTTAAACTTGATACAATCAGTTAACTCATCTAATAACAACAATTAGCCACAAACAGGAGATCTATAACTCATAAAACAACATTTTTTTTTGCAACTCACATAATCAAGAATTTAAAGAGTTACAAAAGTAAAAGAAGAGGGATAGGAAAATAATACAAACTTTGAAACAGAGTATTCCGCTAATTTCTTCTCTTCCTCTTTTCTGGCCATCTACAATGATAAATAACTCCAGTTTCTTCACGCCTCCCACCAAAACTTCAATCTGATCAGCAACGGCGGATACTCCGCCAAAATCGAAAAAGAATTTTGAAGCTTTTTTTCGTTGGTTCCTCGAGGATTTTAGGAGAAGGAATAGAGGTCGAAGGGAGAGCTAGAGTCCGATTCTTGAGAAGGGAAATCAGAGAGGATGGAGAATGTCGGAGGCGAGGTGCAGCCTCACCGGAAATTTGAAGGCCGTGGCAGTGGCAGAAGCTTTGACGGAGGAGCTAGGGCTCGGTTACAAAGGGAGTAATCTAGGGTGACAAGTTCAGAGGAGTGATGGATGGGGGAAGTGGCGTCAGGGGCGAGGCTCTAACCTCGCTGGAGAAGGAGCCACGACGGAGGCTAACTTCTTGGAGCAGAGCTAGGGCTTGAAATTTCACCAAAACTCCTAGAATTTGGGGATTTTATTTTGGGGAAGAAATAAGGAAGAAAAGGAAAGGAGAGGAGGAGGAGGAAGAGGCGTCGGCCTCGTCGCGCCATAGGCGGCGAAAACCGGTGAAGTCGCCGTACGAGAGAGGGAGAGACGATGGAGCGAGAGCAGTAAGGTAGAGAGATGGAGGTGAGCAAACGCATGCGTACAAGACAAAAAAGAAGAGAAATGTTGATATTAATTAATGTTGAATATTAAGTAATGTTGATGTTGTATTAATTAATTAATAAATAATATGTTAAATAAATTGAGTTTTTTTTTAATAATTGACATTAAAAATTACTGATACTAAAAAGTCATTAAAGCTTGATACTTAACTATTAATACTTTGGTGTCAGTAAATTCTGATATATTTATGACAAAAGTAGGAAATGATTCAGATGTTTAAAATTAATGATACTTTTTACTAAGTGTCAAAAAATTAAGTGTTAATAAAAGATATTTTTCTACTAGTGGTAGGAGAAGAATATTGATAGGGTTTTCAATTTTTCTACCTTTCTTAATTAATATTTTACTAAAATTATAAATTATGACAGTTAATAAGAGTCGCAAACTTATTGTCCTTTAACCTGAAAAAATTTGTGACTGCTCAAGGCAGTCAAAACTCTTGTGACAACCATTAACACTCACAAATACTTGAATTTATTACTGTTTGGTCTTTGTGACTATTACTGACAGTCATTAATTTTCATATATTTTTTTTTTAATTTTTTAATAAAATTACATATTGTAAGAAAATTTTGAAAAAGAATAGTATTTATAAAATGAAAATAGTATTTATTTAATGAAGACATATTTTGTATAAAATGTCTTTTTTTGTTTTAATAATTTTTTTACATATTATTTTCTTAATTTTTTAATAAAATTATATATTGTAAGAAAATTTAGAAAATAATATTATTTATAAAATAAATATAGTATTTATTTAATAGAGACATATTTTATATAAAATATCTTTTTTGGTTTTATTAAATTTTAATTAGTCTTAAAGTATAATTTTTATTTTGAAAGAAATTTATCATTTTATTTATTAATAGTCTAAGACAACACAGACATAGTGTTGCAGTGTGTAACACCTATTTATACCTACAGCAACACAGATTTATATCTACGGTAACACCAAGGTTATAAGGTCGCGATAGGGCAAAAATTTCATAGCTACTGCAACACTTGAGAAGGCAACACCATGCCCATGAGGTGGCGATAGGCCATCTATGGCGTAGTGCATGTTCAACTCTTTCTGACTCAAGATGTATTGGAGACTCTTGTGATCCGTAAAGATCTGACAGTGAGTCCCGTACAGGTAATGTCTACAGATTTTCAAAGCAAAAACTACTGCCGCTAACTCCAAATCATGCGTTGGGTAATTCACTTCATAAGGTTTCAGCTGTCGTGATGCATAAGCGATCACCTTATCATTCTGCATCAATACGCATCCGAGTCCTTGGTTCGAAGCATCACTGTAAACTATGACTCCTCCAGTCCCCTGTGGAAGTGTTAAAATTGGTGTTGTCGTCAATCTCTTCTTCAATTCATCAAAGCCTTTCTGACACGATTCACTCCAATCAAACTTTTGAGTTTTCTGCAGGAGTTGAGTAAGTGGGCGGGAAATTTTAGATAATCCTTCCTCAAATCGACGATAATATCCAGCAAGTCCTAAGAAACTCCGGACTTCTTTCACATTCTTTGGAGGCTTCCAATCCATAACTGTTTCGATCTTCTGAGGATCTACTCGGACTCCTTCAGCTGATACCACATGGCCGAGGAACATTACTTCCTTTAGCCAGAATTCACACTTAGAAAGTTTGGCGTACAATTGCTCGCTTCTCAAAAGCTCTAATACAATCCGCAAATGCTGTGCATGCTCTTCCGGGCTCTTAGAATACACCAGAATGTCATCGATGAACACGACCACAAATTTATCCAAATATTCGATGAACACTCGGTTCATCAATTGCATGAATACAGCAGGTGCATTAGTGAGACCAAACGGCATCACTACAAACTCATAATGTCCATAGCGAGTTCTAAATGCTGACTTCGGAACATTAGATTCCTTAATCCTCAGCTGATGATATCCTGATCTCAGATCGATTTTAGAAAATACTGTTGCTCTTTGTAACTGGTCAAACAAATCATCAATCCGTGGCAACGGATACTTGTTCTTAATCGTCATCTTGTTCAGCTCTCGATAGTCAATACACAGTCGAAGCGATCCATCCTTCTTCCGGACAAAAAGAAGTGGCGCTCCCCTAGGCGAAATGTTTGGCTGGATATAGCCTTTGTCCAGTAACTCCTCTAGCTGCTTTTTCAGTTCATACATCTCAGTAGGTGCCATTCGATACGGCGCCTTAGAAATTGGTGTAGCTTCGGGTTCCATCTCAATGGTGAATTCTACATCCCGTCGTGGAGGTAGTCCAGGTAACTTGTCAGGAAATACATCTGGGAATTCGTTCACAACATGAATGGATGAAAGTTCCACAATTTCGTCTTCTTTCTTCATTGCATAACACCAGTATCCGGTACAACCCTGTTTCAATAATTTGACAGCATTCATCGCCTTGATCAACTTTCCTGATCTTCCTGGTTTCCATCCTTCAAACAATATTTCGGAGCCGTCGTCAGCGATCAGCGAGATGTTCCTCCTTCGGTAGTTTACAATAGCTCCATATCGATTAAGCCAATCGTCTCCGAGTATCACGTCATCTCCTTGAATTTCTATTACAATCAGATTTGAGAGCCACTCTTTGCCTCCAAATGATACAGGGAAATCTCTAGTTTCTAAGTTTCCAACAATCCTCTCTCCACTCGGTAAACCAACAACATAAGGTTCACAATAATGAAATCCAGAAATATTCAAACGGTTTACACAAGATGACGATATAAATGAATGTGTAGCTCCTGTATCGAATAAAATGCTAACTGGCTGGGAAAGGATCTGAACGGTACCTGATGCGACAACAGCATCCTGATCGTCTGATCTCCTCATCTCGTATAGACGTGGGGGAACAGATCCGGTACTCGATGTCCCCTTTCGGTCCCATTGTCCTCTGCCTCGTCTGCATCCAAAATTTTGAGGCATCTGAACACTTTGCTGCGTCTGTTGGATACTAGCTTCTTTATGAACTGGCTCCGATATACGGGTTCCATTGAACTTGGTGGCATCCTTGCAAAACGTCGCACGGTGCCCTTCCTGTCCGCAATCAAAACATGTAACTGGAGTACGCAAATAATCACGCCAAAGGTGGACTGGGCGACCACAGTTAAAGCACCTCCTAGCTGTATCCGTCGTGGCTGACATTGTTCCGAAAGTCTTTCCGCTCTTAGATGGGTGCGAAGGTTTCTTGAAAGAATGAAAAGATGACTGGGCCTTGCGGGGCCCGCTGCTCTGTGCTCTGTGAAACTACCAGAGACTTTCTGCTTCTTGGATTCTGCAAACTTCTCCATTGCTGCTTCTTTGATCTCATACGCCAACGCCTTATCCTGGTATTGACGGAGAGTGGTACATTCAAAACCAGACATATACCTCTGGATTTCTGGTTTCATCCTCATATCAAAATGGATCATCATTTCTGCATCTGTTCTGACCAGATGTCGAACAAAGGCCAGTTGCTGGTTAAATGTCTTAATTGTCTGGGATACAGGTTCGTCTGACACCTGAGTGGAGAAAAACTCCCGAACTTTGGCTTCCTCACAGGACGAGGGCAGTACTGAGCTTCCATCATCAATTTAAATTCTGTCCAATCAGCATCATGATCTGCAGGCCGGATGGCTTCCCACCACACAGATGCTTCCCCTATCAGAAAGTACTGAGCTATAGAGGCTCTCCAGTGGTCTGGGCAATTAATTCCGGCCAAAATTTTCTCCAATTCCTTCAACCAATGGTCCTATGTGGGTGTCTCAGAAAAGCCGTTGAATTTGGTTGGTTGCATCTTCGCCACCTCTTGCAGCCATCGGTCACCCCGATTTTCCATGTCTGGAATCCCCTGCTATCTATCTCCCTGCTGTAATCTCACCGCCACTTGCATTCGGTCCACGACTTGGGCGAACTCAGTCATCTGGTTCAGCACCTGACGAAGGATTTCGCGCACAGCATGTTCTGGTTCATTATTGATAGATCTCTGTGGCTCGCCTGAACTGTGGCTGGCCTGATTAGAAGGCGAAGCTTCTCTTTCGGCATTCCTTCGTCCGCGACCACGTCCACATCCGCCTCTCAACATACTGTAAGCATAAATACTCAATATCCAGAAAACAATATCGTTCTAATGTTCAAGTCTAAAGAAATGCAACATGTAAAGAACGAGATAGAGTTTAGGAACTTACAATCACCGTTCGCATGAAGACGTAGGCAGTACAGTGATGTCATTCACGGCCGGTTACCTCAAAAGACGTATATGACCCCTATTTTAACCCAATGGCCAAGATATCCATAATCTTAGCTCTGATACCATATTCTGTAACACCCCCGATATATTCAGGAATATTACAGCGTCGTAAATCCTTTGCATAAGGATTTACAAGGCTGGAGAATTGAAAAGACATTAACAGGTACCAACGGATAAAAATAACGAAATTAAGGTACAACAGTTCTGACCAAATACTGAAAATACGAATGTTCAACGAAAAAGTATTAATACATCACCAAATCCAAATCATCATAAATTACTACGTACTCGAGCACTTATTAAAACGATACAAACAACAGACAATTAAACTCGGCTAGAACATCACTCTGCACCCTCGTCGTCATGCAACTCCAGTGGTTGTTTCCCCGCTCTCCTGGATCCTGAACATAAACAAATATTCACCCCCAAAGGGGTTAGCACAACGATACTAGTACAAGTACAATAATCATACAACAGTGATATAATCAACAATTATATCATAACAAGTTTCTCCAACGAGAAATAACAACACATATCACATCATAATAGTCTCAACATACTGATGGCATTCCAACGATCCAGCGCACATAGCTATAGATTCCCATGATGATCCCGTCGGACCAACGCATGGTGGAACTACCTGCCCAACGATCCAGCGCACACAGCTATAGATTCCTATGATGATTCCCGTCGGATCAATGCATGGTGGACATTTAATCACAACATATAATACACAATACAATCACAATATAACTGTCATAATATAAACAATTCTAATTAGAGTACATGCCTCGGTTCGTTGACAAGAATAAAACTTCCATGAATATCAAAATGTTCGAAAGTCGTCCCCTTCGATGAATCACGTAGAAAGCTCGAACCTTAACAAAAGAAATAATATAGGATTCATCTCACGTCGAACGAACATCTAATAATCCAAAATACGGTCGGAAGTTCTTAAAAAAAATCTATCTGGTTTGCTTAACGCACGCTGCTCATCCTACGTAGCGTACGTTAAGGCTACTCGTTAGCGCACATAATTACACACAGCCTAGCGTACGCTAACCATGCACGGTCAGTACCTCACTGATCAGCCGACTGACTCGCCTGATGACTTAACGCATGCTAAGTTTCAATCGTAGCGTACGCTAAATATGCCCGTTTGCGTACGTTAATTCACATAGCTTAGCGCACGTTAAGCGTGCATGGTAGTTCACTGTTGGGCAGCAGACTAGTTCTAACGGTGATGAAATTTACGAACTCCTCAGTGATTTACGTGTGATATCCGTCTACATGTCATGTTAATAAACTTATGAATGATCTTACGGATCCAATCATCTTTGAGTTTCAAGGAAAAGAACATCATCGCAACTCTTATATTCGAACTTGATTATCATTCTCATGCGAATTTCGGTGATCTCCGGTTGGTGCACTAGATTCTATTATCATTATTCACATTCAGACTTCATCTTGAAGGTGAACTAACAACTCCAACTTATACGAAAGTATACTTCCTAAGATGATTTCTTTCCTTAAGTCCTTATAACCAAAAGTGATATCACCTCAAATTTTATGATCAATATGACAATATAAATCATACAGATAATCAACTTCAGAATGTTCCTCTCAGCATTGACGTACTAGGATTCCAACCACGAGGTTCCAATGACAATATCATAAGTATAATTATTCCAATCTTCTAAACATGATATTTGTTGAATAATTCACCAATGGAACTCAATATCTTGCTAGCATGATCATCTAATTTTTCAAAACACGAATCTAGTACGAAAATTAAGCAAGACTCGAAATAACTAAATTAAGATAATTGCTCCTTCAAGCGCACTTACAATATTCTTCAGGAATATTATTTTGTATTTTTTATTAAGAATTTACACAAATCCTTAGATCTCATAGTGTTCTTAATGAACACATCATATTCAACTAAAATATGACGAGATAACGTTGTGCTTCTTCAAGAACTACAATGAATATTTTATCTTAATAATTTTTTGGATTATTATGTAGTTTTTGGATCGTGTTTCTTCCGGAAATAAAGAGGAATATAATTTGATATTAAATTTCTAGATCATCATATATATTATTTATATATGATACATATGGAAACATGAAACTTAATAACTAAAGAATATTCTTTTTTTCTCGAAATCATCATATGGAAGAAAGTTTTCGAATGAGTAAATAGATATCGTTCACTAATGTAAAAACTACTTCTGTTCGGGCCTTATTTCTTCAACAATATCAATCATAATCCGATCTTCACCGTTGAATTTATAGATTTGTTAGTCATAAATACACTGTAAAAATTTCATCCCGATCCAACGGTTAACGAAGCGGGCAATGCGATTTTCTCGCGGCCTCACAGTATAGAAAATTTACTCTCGGAAAATGCTATTTTTTTTTACGAAAATCAGAGAGAAAGAAAAATTCTACTGGTAGAGCATCATGCTTACAACGTATTATAAACATTGAGAGAAAAAGATAAGTATGAGAGGGGATGAGAGATACGAAAGAAATTGTGTATTCATTATGAAGGCCATAAGCCTATATTTATAAGTACAAATCTAGGGTTTCAAGGGCATATTAATCATTCACTAAATACATGATTTATTGACAACATATAAGAGCTTTTCACCATTCTTTTTTGGTAATTTATTTTTATTTTGACAGTTCTGGTATCTCTCAAACTTCTCTCGTGATCCTTTCTCCTCCGAAATCCCATCTTGTCCGTCCTTCCCTTTTTTTCCCACTTCCTCTTTGTCTCTCTTGCTCTCTCTAATTCCTTAGGCGCCGCTCAAGAGATTCTTTGAAATCTGTATGATGATCGACTTCCATCAATTGTTCCACACAATCTATTATTTTCAGTATATCTTTTATGTTTTTATTATTTTTGAATTTTATAATCATGAATTCTTCCTGATTTTAGATCGAATTTGCAGGGTTGAGTTAGATTTAGATGAATAAACATCAATGTTCTATCAACTTAATGTTGGGCTACTGTCTAGTTCTCGATTTTTCTTAAAAAAACTTTAATGTAGGGTTGTTGTTTTGTTCTGGATTTTCCTTAAAAAAAAACTTTAATGTTGGGCTGTTGTTTTGTTCTCGATTTTTCTTAAAAAAAACATTGATATTGGATCCTGATCAACTTAGGTTATTGGGGATTGAATTTTGCAATTCACTTTTTTCGTTATTTTTTACTTCTTTTTCGTTTAAAATTTAGTTTTTAATTTTTATATTTATATTTTTCTATTTTTTTGATTGAATTTGCAGGATTGAGGCGGTCGTTCATGTTGATTTGGCTTAGTGTTGACTCAGTTGTTTATTGGCCTCTTTTCGGGAAGTAATGGTATGGAAAAAACTTAAACCAAACCAAACATACTCAGTATATCCCACTCAGAGCAGGGTCTGGGGAGGGTAAGATGTACGCAGACCATGCCCCTACTTATTACGGTAGGGAGGCTGTTTCCGTGAAGACCCCCAGCTTAGTGCATAGCAGAATCTTGTGTGATAAATACAAAGGAAAACATATGATTCGAAAAAGTTCGAGACCATACCTGAGCCCATGGCTTGATCCACATGGGACTTACCTAAGCGGAATTTGGCTACTTCACTCCCGATGAATGCTGCTCTAACAAAAGAGAGGTTGGCTCTGCGCACAGCTCCAATGATACCGGACTTCAACACGCCTTGGAGACGAGGGAGGAGAAGCCGCAGAAGCTGGAAACCGATCGAATCCTGAACAGGGAAAAGGCAATCAATAGGCCGACGACACCTGGTAGCAGCACGGGAAACCTGCAAAACCGACAGCTAAAATGCAAAACTACTGTTAGATTGACGGGGAGGGATGAATGCCGTGGTGTAAAGTTATTCTTCCGGCGATACGCCTGTAACACCCCCAACTTATTCAGGGTATATTACAGCGCCGTGAGCCCCGCCGTGGGACCCACAAGGCTAAACATACGCGGAACTATAAACTTGACCGAGAAGGTCTACATACAATGGAAAGAAAGACGATACAAACGGTATTCAAAACCATAACCAATGAAACCATATACATCACTGCAAAAATCAATACCTCGGCAACACAGGCCGGAACATCAAGGAAACTGAAATACAATACTCGAGTATCTAAAAATCCATTCCAGTACAACAACACTGAATGGAGGAATCCAAGAAAATAACCGGAGACAAGACACAGTATCACACTTGCCCATCATCTTCATGCCGACCCGATACCCACCTGTCCGCTCTCCCGGAACTCGAAATACATGAAACGTATTTCCCCCATAAAGGGGTTAGCCGTCGAATAGCTAGTGCAAGTATAACAATATGAAACATAATACTCCTCGACAATAAAGTAAATGTAATCCGTCAATTCATCAATATCCGTCAATTCATCAATATCCGTCAATTCATCACTTTAAGACTAGTATTCCGGAATAACTAAAATCTCATAAGACGTATGTGAATGCCGTAGAAACGGTTCGTTCACCTCATACGCCGTTACGTATGTGAATGCCGTAGAAACGGTTCGTTCACCTCATACGCCGATACATGTAGGAATGCCGTCAAACGGTTCGCTCATTACATGCCAACAATATATCTATGAATGCCGTAAAACGGTTCGCTCATGATATGCCATCAATATTTCTTACTTTCAAAGTCGAGAACGCATAATCATAAATGTATACTTGCCTTAATAAACGCATCAAGATCCCGAAGAACACGGTTCGACCGGGAAGCTTGAACCACGAAGAAGACAACGAACGGAAGGGTTCCGACTTGAGTTCTTCACAAGGATTTCGTCCCTAAGTCATATTAATGATAAATCAACAATCGTACGATGAATAATAATCGTACAACGCACAAAGCCCCCCTCTTAGACCTTTTGTCGGACACCTTCAAGGCGTCGACTAATAACTCAACCGAAACGACGAATCAATACACTCCAACCGTGGAATAACGATGGAAATGATAGAATACACCTAAATCATCATCAATCCATCACTAATCTAAATTACTACGGATTAAAAGGATGAAGTTAAACAAAATCCCCAATTTCCAACACAAAATTCGAAGTGTTCTTGAATAATCTTTCAATAATCCGATGAATACTCAAACATGTCCATAATCATGCGTATATCACTTCATACCCCATGATTTTAACACCCGAAACATCATTACCCAATACAAAATCGAAATCCAAGATGTTGAAGAAATTACCTCTTGAAGATCCAAGCACTATGATTCGAAGAATACTCGATAGATCGATGATCCGAGCTTCACAATCGAAAAGAGATGAAGAGAAATCACACACTCAAGTGATAGGTGAAGAAACTTCTTCCTCTCAAGCCTCCTCTCTCGTGCCCAAGTGAAGAAATGGGGAAAAATGAGGTGATCCGCTCAAGAAAACGCAGATATAGGGTAAACTGTCATGTGTGCCGCGGCTCGAGAAGTGTGCCGCAAAGACAGCCCAAAATTTGCTCCTGTGGCTCGCGGTGTGCCGCGGCTCAGCCCAGGTGTGCCGCGGCACCGGGTACAGGCGGTTTTGGCCGAATTTGGAAAATGAGAGTGACTTAGCTATTTTGACCATAACTCCCTCGTCTGGACTCCGATTGACTCACCGTTTGAACCATTGGAAAGCTAACTCGATGCTTTATAATATTCCCAAGATTCAGAATTTTTGGAGTTTCCAAGAATTTATGGTGATTTAACAAAGTCGAACTCATACGTGGAAAAGTCGCTAAAGAACACGGAATTCAACAGAACGATATCGAAACGAACTCGGATGACAAAAAGTGTAGAATTAATCATTCTCAGGATGACGAAACGGTCCCAAGCAAGTCGTCAAAATAGACTTCCGCCAAAAATAGAAAATTTCTGGGGAACAAAATTACAGGTATTACATTCTACCCTCCTTAAAAGAAGTTTCGTCCCGAAACTTAAAACAGGTAGGGAGAAGAAATATTTCGCCAGGAAAAACTCAACGAGATACACAAGAACCGAAACTTACGCCCAAACGGCGAATCATCAATATAGAACACAACAATACATTACCCGAAGGTAAACCAAACCAATGCCGAAAAGATACGAATTCACAATGCCCGAAGGCTCCAACGGAAATACCGATACATCACAATGGCTCGAAAGCCGAATGCCCAAAGTCAGAATCATCACAAAATAGATCTCAAAGAAACCAACTCGATCGTTTGACATACCCTCGGCGTATGAACAACTGGGCCGCAAATCGTCGGACATATCCAATACAACATGGACTACGAACGATCAATCAATAAAGCTCAAGAGGGACATCACAGTACGCTCGATCCGGAAATGTGTCCGTGCACATGTCCACCCCGTATACGGAATCCAGAATATATGTGTGACAATGTACCTAATTAGCCTCAAGAACTACGTCTCGTGTGCACGGTCCAATGCGGAAATATCCACGCATGACCATCGAGTGCCTGGCTAAAAATCCTACACATAACCAATCGGCACGCAAACATGATTCCAGATATGCCACGATACAACATGAAAACGAAACTAAAGGGATAAACATCCAATACGGATCATACGACTCACCAAGTGAACGATGACACACGAATAATGAAAGATCGACACGACCAACGATATTCAAAACAACCATCCTGGGATCAGAATTCCCTAAGGACCGATTAACATGGCAATAATCACAACACCACAATTCGGGAAATCCTCAACCCTCAACGATCACAAAATTATCGAGTTCACAAGAATAATAGTGTGCTGCCTTGAGTCGGCCAACACGACAATAATAATTCAACGGATGGGAACTCTCCTTGACAGTCCCAATTCAATACTTCGATTACCGTAGAATGGCCAATCGATAACAACGATACAACGAATGAGAATATCTTTGACAACGGATGGGAATTATCTTCGATAATCCCAATTCAATACCTCGATTACCTTAGAACGGTCAATCGATAATCAATGATATGATAGAATAGATGTCCCGGTGTCTTAAACCGACCACCGAAACGGAGATGAAAAAAAAAGGATATATCAAACGTCTCCAATCGGTTAATATAATATTAATAGAAAAACACCGATATCAATGACGACGATCACCACAATATCTCAATGGGACATCCATCACAATCACAATCGATACGTCGATACCGCGAACCGGAAATCGACAGCGACTTTACCAACAAGTATCGCAATGCCTCGAATCGGCCTTTAACAAACAACAGTAACATTTAGCATAATTTGCCGACGGGCGTCGTGTCAACCAATCCCCTGATATCAATACAATCATAAAGAGGCCATGTCCTAAAATGATACACACAATCGTACGCCTGCACGATAACATTAGTCTCATTGATTAGTACGAGTATAAAACTTGTCTCGATATCAATACAACGCATCATACCAATTCGATTGATTTCGTCTTACGAATTCCCTCGCCTCGACCAAGTTAATCTACGAACCCTTCAACCTTAACCGCAACACAACAAATCATAATTCACGATCAAACATCATACCTTATTTTAAGACGAAGGATTAATAATCAATGTGTTTGATGACGACCAATATCAACACCACCAAATCACAAACTCAACCGTTTGAACCATATCTCGATTAAACACAACCGAACAATCCAACTCGGACAATCGACAAACCCTGTCCACAATACGAGTCGAAATATGATGATCATATGCGCAACAAATGAGGACCAATAATAAGGGTCTAAATATTATCGGTTCCAAACTCAATTCTTAAATACGAATTGACAAGGTTCCCTTCTCGTAAATCCGTAGTTAAAATTTTCCGATGATCATCGTTAATTCTAACCATCCAATTAGTTCAACATTATAGATAATCATATTTTAAGGTTATCAAACAATCCAATCATTCGATTTGAATATTTGCTCCGTACGTATGGGCTTCCAAATTCAGAGATGAATAATAGTCTCATCAAGCTCATAATCACATTCGTATTTCCTATACGAATATTATTTCCAGCACATAGTTTAGCTCTAGATATGAATATTTCATATTCATATTCAAAACATCAACACTTCTTAAAAATTTTCATCACCTCGGATAATTCAAGAGTTCTGCAAGAACATGAAATATCCGAAATCACGTTCAGAACAACATATCTGAGGTATATATCTCCATGTTATCATTTCCTTCATCATGTCATTCATACAACCTCAAGAATCACAACAAAACCCTTATTGTCATATGAAGAAGATCTCAATAATCATATCAACATCCGAAATCTCTTATTACGATCCCAATAAATCTCGTATAGCATTATCACAAGATACCAAGATTGTAACACCCCAGATCCTCCTGGGAATATTACACGCCGTAAACCCTTCTCACAAGGATTTACCAGGCTAAGCACAAATTTCCACGTCATTTCAAAAATGCCAAAAAGACCGATGACGGTAATATTTTTCAAATACTAAAAAAAATCATTTTCCAAATACCGTCAAAACGATCAAGGTTAAAATGCCGAAAACTCAGTTTAGGGAATCGGTTTTACAAAATAAAATTCAGTTGGCAAAATACCAAAATCCATTTCAAAAATACTCATGCAACGGATAAAAGTACATTCCAATTCATGCATTTACATTGAAATAAAAACTAACATCAAAATGCGCGATTCCCAACATACTCCCTCCCAAGTAGTAATCCTTAAAGAAAAAAAATGAACCACTATCAAAGGGATACGAGGATTACTTTGTATGGACTAACCACGAAGAAGAATAATTTGAACTCCATTCCAAGAATCATCAAAAACTTCAAGAACAATACTTAAATCTGAGCTCTGCATCTTAATCTTGTTTAAGAGAATCATCTCTCAATGTTTAGGAACTTCAAGTACTTCCCAAGACTCTCTCTCTCTATTGACTGAAGGAAGGAGAATGGACAAAATGCCTCTCAGCACTCGTCTATCCTCTCTATAAAACACATCACTAGCGCGTGCTAGACCTTATATTAATCATGCGCTACATGACTAACGTGCGCTATCCTTCCTTGATAGCATGCGCTATCGGGCAGTCCAGAAGCTACTACATTGCTTCGAAATTCATCTAACGTACGTAATGCCCATGCATTAGCGTACGCTAACAGGCGTTGACTTGCTACAGTATCATGCCCCCACATGCCGAAAGCATCCGCGGTTACCGGGATTCCTTTGACTGATATGGAATTAGCGTGCGCTAATCATACGGTTTTAACGTGCGCTAGCTCTACACGACAACTCTTGCTGACCTTATCTGGACACGCGTCGAACATGGCCGGGTCCGCCCGCCGAAGCTAAGATTCCATTAATGGTGATCTGGTGTTAGCGTGCGCTAACCAACATGCGTTAGCGTGCGCTAACTGAATATAAAAATCAATCTGGGCCTACCTGTCGGCCACCTTCCGAAACTAACCCAGCAAGTCGTTACGTATGTTAGGGGTCCTCCTTAGCTTACGTAACCGAATCTCTTAGCGTGCGCTAAGTATGCACCGTAGCGTACGCTAAGTATATATCTTAGCGCGCGCTAGGCATACCTTGTAGCGTGCGCTAACGTAGCTGTACTTAGCCACTTTCTGCTATTCTCTACCAACATCTCGACATACCAAACGATCACACAGCACAATGAATACATATATGCATTTAGCAACATTGTCATACGTTCACATCATCCTCAAGCACAATTATCCATCAACGACATCCAACAAATAAACGAAAAAAAATATATCCGAAAAATCAGGGTATTACACTCTACCCCCCTTAAAAAAAATAAGTTTCGTCCTCGAAACTTGCAATCACTCGCACAACCAACATTTCAACGGGAATTCAAATTCACCAAGAATTATCGAATAATTCGAACAACATACTTACAAGTCTGCGAAGTCGAAGATCTCCCGTGATACTAGCATGCGACTCCTAAACAAAGTCTCAACATAATACCGATACACACCATTATCGCAATTAGCAACTTAACAAAATCTCAAGGAAGAGTTCACGTCCATGACCACGGCCACGATTCTTCCTACTTTCAGCCAACATTCTGAAGGGCACATCCGTGCGTAAGTATAATCCGAATCGCACATTCTCGAAGTGACCAAATCCCAAGAATACCAAGCTATAAACGAAACGATTAAGAAAATACAAGAAGAGTGAGAGGACTTACAAGTACCGGTCGCACTGTGATGATGGCAGAGTAGTGATACTGTGGGCAAATGCCGACTCAATCGACCCAAAAGACCGACAGCCTAGGTATCCATAAACCTAAGCTCTGATACCATATTCGTAACACCCCAAGTTATTCAGTATATTACACACGTGAGCCCCGCCGTGGGACCCACAAGGCTAAACATACGCGGAACTATAAACTTGACCGAGAAGGTCTACATACAATGGAAAGAAAGACGATACAAACGGTATTCAAAACCATAACCAATGAAACCATATACATCACTGCACAAATCAATACCTCGGCAACACAGGCCGGAACATCAAGGAAACTGAAATACAATACTCGAGTATCTAAAAATCCATTCCAGTACAACAACACTGAATGGAGGAATCCAAGAAAATAATCGGAGACAAGACACAGTATCACACTTGCCCATCATCTTCATGCCGACCCGATACCCACCTGTCCGCTCTCCTGGAACCTGAAATACATGAAACGTATTTTCCCCATAAAGGGGTTAGCCGTCGAATAGCTAGTGCAAGTATAACAATATGAAACATAATACTCCTCGACAATAAAGTAAATGTAATCCGTCAATTCATCAATATCCGTCAATTCATCAATATCCGTCAATTCATCAATTTAAGACTAGTATTCCGGAATAACTAAAACCTCATAAGACGTATGTGAATGCCGTAGAAACGGTTCGTTCACCTCATACGCCGTTACGTATGTGAATGCCGTAGAAATGGTTCGTTCACCTCATACGCCGATACATGTAGGAATGCCGTCAAAACGGTTCGTTCATTACATGCCAACAATATATCTATGAATGCCGTAAAAACGGTTCGTTCATGATATGCCATCAATATTTCTTACTTTCAAAGTCGAGAACGTACAATCATAAATGTATACTTGCCTTAATAAACGTTACCGAAGATCCCGAAGAACACGGTTCGACCGGGAAGCTTGAACCACGAAGAAGACAACGAACAGAAGGGTTCCGACTTGAGTTCTTCACAAGGATTTCGTCCCTAAGTCATATTAATGATAAATCAACAATCGTACGATGAATAATAATCGTACAACGCACAAAGCCCCCCCTCTTAGACCTTTTGTCGGACACCTTCAAGGCGTCGACTAATAACTCAACCGAAACGACGAATCAATACACTCCAACCGTGGAATAACGATGGAAATGATAGAATACACCTAAATCATCATCAATCCATCACTAATCTAAATTACTACGGATTAAAAGGATGAAGTTAAACAAAATCCCCAATTTCCAACACAAAATTCGAAGTGTTCTTGAATAATCTTTCAATAATCCGATGAATACTCAAACATGTCCATAATCATGCGTATATCACTTCATACCCCATGATTTTAACACCCGAAACATCATTACCCAATACAAAATCGAAATCCAAGATGTTGAAGAAATTACCTCTTGAAGATCCAAGCACTATGATTCGAAGAATACTCGATAGATCGATGATCCGAGCTTCACAATCGAAAAGAGATGAAGAGAAATCACACACTCAAGTGATAGGTGAAGAAACTTCTTCCTCTCAAGCCTCCTCTCTCGTGCCCAAGTGAAGAAATGGGGAAAAATGAGGTGATCCGCTCGAGAAAACGCAGATATAGGGTAAACTGTCATGTGTGCCGCGGCTCAGTAGAAGTGTGCCGCGGCACAGGCCCAAAATTTGCTCCCAGGGCTCGGCAGTGTGCCGCGGCTCAGCCCAAGTGTGCCGCGGCACCGGGTACAGGCGGTTTTGGCAGAATTTGGAAAATGAGAGTGACTTAGCTATTTCGACCATAACTCCCTCGTCTGGACTCCGATTGACTCACCGTTTGAACCATTGGAAAGCTAACTCGATGATTTATAATATTCCCAAGATTCAGAATTTTTAGAGTTTCCAAGAATTTATGGTGATTTAACAAAGTCGAACTCATACGTGGAAAAGTCGCTAAAGAACACGGAATTCAACAGAACGATATCGAAACGAACTCGGATGACAAAAAGTGTAGAATTAATCATTCTCAGGATGACGAAAAGGTCCCAATAAAGTCGTCAAAATAGACTTCCTCCAAAAATAGAAAATTTCCGGGGAACAAAATTACGGGTATTACAAGGCCGGCTACATATGACCAGCAGCCCGGGGCGGCGCAAGCGTAAGTTACGGTAAAGCTCAAGGGTTAGTTAAAAAATCACACTGTTATCTTACAGAAAAATCAGAAAAACAACCCAAATCGCCGACCAACAGAGACCAGTTCAACATAAACCAAGAACCAAAATCAAAACACGAAAGGCAGAAAAGCAGAAAAACAGAAGCAATTTACTTCCAGTTCAACTACAGATCCCGTAATTTAAGCAAGGCTCACGCACACCCAGATCCTAAACACACTAAAGAGACAATTCTTCGGAGTTCCGCAGCTGATTTGTGCAATCTTAAACTTCTTGACTTTGTAAACCAAGAATTCACATAGATCATTCAAATCTCTGAAATTGCTAAATCTCATGCACAAACACACACAGACACACACTTGACTGAGGTAAGCAAGGTCTTGTAAAATTGTATGCAAAACTGTAGGTATCGGGTGCAAACGGTTTACAGGTCGACTTAGAATCATATCATATACACAAACAAGAAATAAAAAGGATCGACTTAGATTCAGATCTAAGTACACAAAAAAGAGCAGTTAATGGATGAATCGTTCTGCCTCAACTCGGCCGCTCCTCTTTCTCCTAAAGCGGGGATCAAAATTCAAAAAGGAGTAAGTAAGATTATTCATTCAATTCGATGGATTGTCGTCTTCGGTCACTGAGATCTCTACAATATCGGTGAGAGACGAGAAAGAGAGAGAGTAGTGTTCCTCCGTCTTCGGTCGCTGAGTGGAAAAAACTTAGCTTTGGTTAATCTATTTTTGTATTGATTGTTTGACATTAAATGTTAGTTAGCTGGAACTTCATTTAGTTTTGTCAAAAATGAAAATGAATAACAAAAATTGGAGCAGTGTTTTCTAGGGTAGCAAAAAATGAATATTATCATAATCAATGTTGTGTTGTTAAATCAGTTCCAAATATTTCTCTTGCTTTTACAAGAATTGGATACCACATTTATCTTTGGTGTTGATTTGGTGAATTGATCGGCCTTCTCGAGGATGGCTGTTAAGTTGGTGGGGGTAGAGTTAGGAAGGGGAAGCTGTCGGAGACTAGATGGAGATTGAGGTGATGGAGTTTATGACGACGACGAGGATGAGATGGAAGAACAAAAATTTCGTCATTTTTGCGATTCTTTTTATTTAATGTTTAGACGGTCTTTGAAGAAGCCTTTATTGTAATAATGACAAAGACAAGGGGTTTGGTTCATACTGAGAATGAAGAAGTTTTTTCCCGCTCTTTTAAGTAAGAATTTTTTTTTTAATAAAATGGTAAATCGGAGCAGAGTTTGTTGCATACGGATTACGATTATAACATGTGAATGCACTTTAAACAACTAGTAACATTTGATCAGAAACATTTGAATATTAGTTTGTTGCCTATTAGTTTTATATAGACATGTCGACCTTGATTAAATATTTTTAGGATTGGATCATCCTTTTTTAATGCCACTCTTATTAGTTTTTGTATTTGCGTTTTGTTAGTTTTCAATAATTATTTAATGGCTAAAAAATAATTTATGCAAAAATAAATGATCCAGGATTAGTCTACGTTCGTAGATAATCATAGTATATCGATTTTCTTAAAACTGGTTTTCAGTGAGTGGGAAATTAATGATTAAAGTAAGTCATTTGAAAGGGCAATTTGAGATGATGAGAATATGAAAAATCCCACCCCACATTGAATATGTGATGAAGTTTAAGACACTTAATAAAGTGAAGAGTGTTGGGAAAAATAAATACCCCAAATATTTTGATAAATGTAGCGTACAGTCTATCCCTACAACGAAACTTCATATAACACCTAAATATGTATCCTACAGCCAAATGGAGATTCCAAAGAGTACAGCAAGAAAGACTGTTGGCTACAACAAAGAAGCTGTAAGTATTTTACTTAGAAAAAGTAAAACACAGTCTAACAAGGGTTCGATTTAGACCTTTAAATCGTTGTGAGATAAGTTTTTTCTTATTCACAAAGTATTCACAGTTTCAAAGGAGCATTTAATGTCGACAGGACAACATTTAATGCGGCTGAAAAGACTGTAGACTGAAGACCATATAATATGGATCAAATAGAATGTCTGAAGCATTAAGTACGAATATCTTTAATTCAAGATATGTCCACATCTCACCAACCGACAAACGGATACATTTATAACGTAGCTATTTCCAATATTATAAATAGCCCAAGGAAGAGGACATTCCTCACTTACTAATTGATCAAGAATCCAAAGTATTCATTATCTAAGAGCAATCGGTTTCTTCAAGCATACATCGTATATTCTTGAGTGAAGAAATATTAAGTCCTCAACTGAGAACAGCACACTACAGCCAAGACTTTCATAGCCTACAATTGTTGTTCTGATTCGTGTGATTCAAAACCTTACTGTTGAGATCATTAGCCTTGTCTGGACTAAGTTGGACTATTCCGACCTGTCTGGGACGAAGAGAGTTCAGAGACGAAGCTTCAATCTGTGTGAGAAGAAGCAAGTCGAAGAAGCCTACAGCCAATCTGTGTGAATAACTCAAGCTACAGTCGTGTGTATCAATATGTGTGAATGATACAATGACCGATTTAGTTAAAATCATACAGTTGTGTATGCCGTGATTTTAATAAACTATTTACTCATGTGTGGAGGATTTGTGGACGTAGAGGGGTTTAGCTCTAACCACATTAAAACTGTGTGTTATGACTTCCTGTATTTACTATTTTTACATTGCCTGTGATTTATTTTATACTTACTCTGAAAACTTTGTAAGCAATAAGCTATATGACACTGTCTAGTTGCTTTTTTTACAACAACTTAGTTTAGGACTTCCGCTACGCATAACAAACTTTAAAAAAGAGTATAGCTTACTCAACCCCCTCTTTCTAAGCTGTAAGTGAAGTATACGGTGACCAACAAATAGGGTTGGAGAGTGTGGTGTGGTTTGATTCTGTTCAATAGCCCATAGAACATGATCAAGATTATGCCCCTAGCTTGGAGGTAGCTCGGCCACATGCACGCACACGCGCGCCTTCTCTCCCGTCTAGCTGGCTCAATTGGGGTCTCGATCTTGGTCTCGGCCTTGGCCTGGGTCGTGGTCATTGACCTTGTTCATTGGTAATTGGATATTAGGCTGACCTTGGACGGTCTTGGGTGGACTAAATTTACTTGGGCTTGGCCTAAGTTCTTGTTATCTGGTGAACATTGTAATGCCTCTTCTGGTTTTCTAACTGTTGAAATGAAATGGTCAGTAGTTACTAGACACTAATTATGTGTCTTAAGTGTGTCATAATGTGGCAATTTCGTGTCTATCATTTAAATCTCCATCTGATGGAGATTAGTGTAAAGAGGAGCATTCATGATGCATTTTTAAACACACTACAAAATACATCAGTATTCAGCATAGCCTCACGCAGAAAGCACTTTGCTCAGTTCTAGCACTTCTCCAGTTCGTCGAAGTTTCGATTCTGGTGTGCTACAGTTATCAAAGATGTTAGCCATTTATCTTTGGGGATAATATATCTGATCCGTCAGCACTATACATGACGTAATTATCTTTCGGAAAGATCACAACCGCCTCGACTTTTCTACATTTACGAGACGTATTTACTATAATTTTACTTCTTATTTTCCAGTTTTATTATTTATAATCAACTTGTAATAGTAGTAGTACTGTCAAGTGGATTTCTTTTTTCGTTTGTAATTTTTAAATTACCAAATCAGTTATCAACAACACATTTTAACTTTCTAATTTTGCAGAATAGGTCCCAAAATTCAACTCAGAATTCTGTAGTTGAGGCTACATTAGTTATACATATATATTTGTAAAATTAGGTTCAGTCCTAAAACTCTGTAAAAAAATACATAAGGTTACAAAAATGCCACAAGATATCATGTGGTGGTGACATGGTGAAGGTTGGGCGAGAGACGAATGCCGATTGAGTAGTAAGGAGACTTCTGGTGGCTTGAAGTACTTTCAAATTGAATGGAATGTGTATGCGACAAATTGGCATTCATTATTAATTTAAATTGTGAAATAACTAACATGCAAGTAATTATTAGGATCTTTCTCTGTTCAACACCTATCGTGCAAGAAATTTAGTTCAGTCCATTTTTTTCGAAGTTAAGAGTTCAGCCATTCCGTGCAAAATTTGAGAAGTTCCAAACCGATTGAAAATTAACCCAAGAAAAGAGTGCAAAAAGCGAATGCTTGATTTCGGAAATCACTTATAAACCTTTAGGCCGTGTTCTCTTTGCTGTTTTGAGGTCATTTTCTGTTTTTATTTTCGAAAACACTAAAAACGTGTTTTTTTTATCATTTTCAAAAATGTATTTTGGAAAATGAAAAAAATATTTGTACACAAAACGCAAAATGCCCAAAACCTCATTTTGAGCGTTTTGTGTGTATTTCAACAAAAAATCTTCAAAATGCTCAAAATACATTTTGAGTTTTTTTTTTTTTGGAATTATCCTAATTTGAAACTAAGTCTAAAATAAAGATTTATGAATTTAATATTAATATTACAAAAAAAATATTTTGAAAAATAAATTTAACAAAACGTGTTTTCAACAATTTTGAAAGCAAAAATAAAAACAAAAAAATACAAAATATTTTTCAAAATAAAAATACAAAATGAAATACAAACAGAATGCAGCCTTAGATTTTGTTTGGTTTGCATGAATGAAATGAAAAAAAAATACGAAAAAGACGATGCTACATGGACACAAAAATGGTGGAAGAATGAATAAATGGCATAAACATTTATAAAATTAGTTTAAATTTCATTACGCTCGCCTTTCTTTCCATTTCTTCCTACCAGACGGAGCTAATTACCTAGTCACAATAAACAAGTTTGAAGCATATTGTAGGGCTTTTCTACTGTCTTTTGCTGGCCCGACGTTAAGTCGATACTAAAATTACATATTTTTTTTTATATTTGTTGTTTCAATTTGTATATTATTCTTGTTAGGGTTGAATTATGCAATTTCAATAATACCAAATTAGTATAATTAAAATATATTTTTTAATCGTCAGGTCAGGAAAATTTGATCTCATATTAGGCCGATAAAAAAAATTGCATATTTTTCATATTTTTTTATTTCAATCCGTACAATCAATCCTAACAAGAATAATATACAAATTGAAATCAACAGATATAAAAAGGAAAATATGTAAACTTAGTACCGACCTAACCTAACGTCAGGCCAAATTTTCCTGGCCTGGCGGTAGGAAAGCCTCCTATTGTATTATCAAAGCTTTCATTCACCATTAGACAAGTCCAACCCTCCAAGCTTTTTAGTTTTCTACTTTCTAAGGAGCACTCCACGGATATGATCCTAAACTCATTTCCTGATAGTTTTAGTCAGTTCATTATGAACTATAATATGAATGAGAAGGAGAAGTCCATTGCTGAGCTGCATGGGATGCTTAAAATGGCTGAGCAAAATATTAAAAAGAAACCAAGCCATGTACTGATGGTCAGCAAAGGGAAGTCCTTCAAGAATAAAGGCAAGGGTAAAGGTAAACCAAAAGTTACCAAAGCTAGAGAACCAACTAAACCATTTTTCTGTAATATCCGCATTTTTCTTTCCCTTGTATCTTCATTTTTCGGTGTATTTCTCGGTTGTAGTGACCCTCGTGTATCTTTCAGTGTATCTTTCCCGTCATCTATTGATCTGATTCTCCTTATCGTTGTACGAAACCGCTATTCGGGGTTGCCGTGGATCCATTCCATGTTTCGATGCGTCTTGAGATGTTACATTTAACGCTTCGCTCATATTCCGATGTTTTGGGCCGTTTATATTACGTATCTAGCGCACGCTAAATTTCTGCATAGCGCACGCTAGAGATCCCTTAGTAGCGCACGCCACGTTTACTTAAATGGCCGCCAGCGAATTAGCCCCGGGAGTGGCGGTCTGTTTCCAACCTCTGGATCGCGGATTAGCGTACGCTACATAGTCTAGCGCATGCTAATGTCGGGCTAGCGCGCCGAGATTTCAGTAACGTGCGCTAGCGTGAGTGTCGATCTTGGGCTTTACTACTGAACTCGGTCAGGTGCCAGGTAGCGCACGCTACATTTGTACGTTAGCGCACGCTAACGGGTCAGGTGAGTTTTGGGCAGTTGGCTACTGGACTCGGCTGATGTCCAGGTAGCGCACGCTATTGGTCGATAGCGCGCTCTACCGAGAGGTTATTAGCGCACGCTACGTTTCGAGTAGCGCACGCTAACGGACAGAAATCTGGCTACTGGACTGGGACGCCAATTGTTTGGTCTGTATTTTCATCGCGTTAGCGCACGCTAACCTTGAGGATTAGCGCGCGCTAACACTCCCTGGCTATATAAACCAAGGAGTTGACCGAGATAAACATAAATTCTCATTTCTTCCTCTCTCCGCGGCGAAGGCGATTTTCTTGGCGATTTCTTCCTCCAATCATCTCATCCAACATCTTTCTTGAGTTCTTGGAGTATTATAACAACATCAACACGAATCTTTCATCCTAATCCACGGTAAATCTCTTAGAACCCTACTTTTGGATAATTTGGGGGTTTGGGGTTTTTCTTCCGATCCGTTCCGTTTTGTTGGTGGATTCATGATGAATATGATTAATCTTGTTGGTATAATTAGTTTTCCTACGGATTCATGGTATATTTTCATGGTTTTGCGAAATCGAGAGGGTTGGGTTGTGGTCCACCCTCGTTGTTATTTTTGTACTACATGAATCGTAGGCGGGTTTTCGGGTGTATTCCATTTCCGTAATCGTTTAGGAGTGGTTGTGATTGTGTTATTCGAATCATTAGGTTCATTCGTCGGTTCCTCGCGGTCGTGCTTGATTCTTCCGTTCCGTTCGTGTCACCGTCTATTAATCGAGGCAAGTATCCTTATGAACTTACAATCTTGACATAGTAGTATTGTATGAGAAATGGTGTGTGTGTGTGTATGCTCACTACGGGTTATATCCGACGGGGTCTCGGTAGGGGTCCACAGAGATGTGGATCGACGAGCTTGCTTTTAACCACTACGGGTTAGATCCGACGGGGTCTCGGTAGGGGTCCACAGAGACGTGGATCGACGGTTAATTGTGGTGCATTTTACAAATTTGATTTGATTATGGCATTTCCGGAAATGAGTGTTTTGGAACTATGCTTTTCTTGATTACATGCATTTACTATATGTGTAAGATGTAAGTTGTTCATTTGGTTACTTGTACTAGCGTAATTGCTAACTGTAATACCCGAGATTTCTGATATGTATTTGGAACTTGTGATATTGTAATTATTGTACTTTTGTCTGAGTATTATTGTCCGTATTTCCTAATCCGATGTTTTCGAGCGTATGATTTCGTGTATGTGATTTAGAAATTGTAATTCTGCGCATGTAGCGCACGCTATCGGCTATGTGTAGCGTACGCTAACATGTATTCATAGCGCACGCTACAAAGGAACATTAGCGCACGCTATGCGTGGTTAATTTGATTGAGACGTGCGGTAGGTGAGATCTGGCCGGGGACCCCTGTCGGATTGTGTCGGGATGAACCTGGACGGCTTTCGGGAAAAGCCAAGTCAACGCCTTAGCGCACGCTACAGGCATGTGCATAGCGCGCGCTAAGTGCCGAGTACAGTTAAGTCAGTGAGCCGTTAGCGCACGCTACGAGCAGGGACTAGCGCGCGCTAATAGCCATTTCTTATAAATAGGACAGCATCCTATTCGTGATTTCAGTTCTTTCTTCTCCCATACCCGAATTCTTACACTTAGAGCATAACTTCCTTCATCCTAAACACTTCATATCAGCATCCTAGCTCGTGATTGAAGATTGTAGATCATTGAGGAGTGGTGCTCGAGCCTTCGACGTTGGATTGCTCCGATTTCCTCCGTGTTCTTCACTACTTTGAGGTAGGTGATCCTTCACTGATATTAGTAATATTCTTAAGGACGTTTGATCATGTGTTGATAGCCAGTTATTTCATTTATAATCGGTCATCGCATGTTAGAAGGATACTTTTGACGTATCGGCACTATATATCGTATGAACCCTTGAACCTTTTTAGTTTATGGACTCCTAAGCATTTTCAAACTGATTTGTGATCAGTAAATGGATATTACCTAGATTGTTACGCTTTACACATTGGAATCATACGTTTTGGAACGTAGGACGAACGGAACTTAGAATATTTTCTTGAAGATCGAAGATGAATTATGATGTTGAGATGATTATCCGTATATTTGTATCTCATAATCATAGAACTTCCACAAACCTTATTAGCATGATATGCTTGAGGATGACTTGTTTTATCACCATAGAATTCATGAGTTCATCACCATTCAACCCAGTTTTCTGTCAGTAGTAATCTGCCATGCACGATTAGCGCACGCTAACATACGTAAGTTAACGTGCGCTATCGGGGATAAGTTAACGCACGATACGTACGTAACGTACGTTATGATATCAGCCGAGTCAAACTGTCAGTCCGTGGCTAGCGTACGCTAGGCTTATACGATAGCGTACGCTAACAGGCAGGCTTAGCGCACGTTACGTAGAGTACGTAGCGCACGCTAAGCACTCCAGGCAGATTGTTTATTTTGAGCTTTTTGGCCGTAGACCGAATTGTTAGGCAATCGTTCGACTTGAAATGATTTGTATATCATTTCTTTTGTTAAGGTTCGAGCTTGCTACGTTGATCGAAGGAGGCGACCTTCGAGTGTGTTGAGCTCATTGAAGTGTTTCGTTCTTGCCATCTTCGAGGCAAGTATCGTAATGTGTTAAAATCGGTATTTTGAGCATGTTTGTGGTTTATTCATGTTGTTGAACGTGGAAATTATTTTGTTGAATTGTCATGATATTCGTTATCTAGTGTTTGTATGTTCATGTTGATGAACATAATGAGTTGGCATATGTGTATGCATGAGTTGTGTTTGTGTACGTTGTACGATCTATGCTGAGGGCGCTGGATCGGATGTCCACCTCGTGTTGGTCCGACGGGATCATCTTGGGATCTAGGCTGAGGGCGCTGGATTATTGGACGGGTTATTTCCACCTCGTGTTTGTCCGATGGGATCGTCTTGGGATCTATGCTGAGGGCGCTGGATCATTGGAATACCCATGTTGTGTTAATGGAATCTTGTGGATTCGCATTGTCGGATTCCGGTAGCGGAAGTCCGTGTGGTGTATCTTGTTATGTATTGTTGATGCATATTCGAATTGTTTAATATGATACTTGTACTAGCATCGTTTTGCTAACCCTTTCGGGGGTGGACATTTGTTTTGATGTTCAGGTAGCCGAGGAGCAGGGAAACAGCCACAGTACCGACGTGACGACGAAGGGGTTCAGTGATGTTTGTTGTTGTTGGTGATTTGTTTTCTTGTTTTGATTTCAGTACTAGAGTACATGTGTTGTATTAATATCATTTCGATATGGTTGTATTAATTACTCGTTGAACCAGTTGTACGGTTTTGTAAACTTGAATTTCCGCAGTATTGATGTCTTATATTTACATTTCTTTTAAATTAGCCTTGTAAATCCTTACTTAAAGGGTTTACGGCGCTGTAATTATTCCGAATATCTCGGGGTGTTACAGAATATGGTATCGGAGATAAGATTTATGGATATCTAGGCAGTAGGGTTTTAAGTTGGGTCTGTTTACGTTATTGATTTACAAGTCGTTCGTAACATCACTGTTCAGCCAAAAGTCGTCATGTGGACCGTGGTTGTAAGTCTCCTAATCTCTTATACTACCGTTTTACTTAATTACTGTTTTGTGAGTATTGACGAGTTTTATTTCGAAAACTTTGTCCCGGATAATTCCGCAACTACCCCGGAATTATCAGCTAGTCGAACCGATTCCCATTCTGGAGGGCAGCAAGGATCAGTGAATGACGATGCAAATCCTAACATGCCGGGAGTGCTTCAACAGGTGGTGGCGCAGATAAACCAGTTCGCCCAGGTAGTCGACCGCATGCAGACGGCGATGGGACAACAGCACCACGAGGGTAACCGGGGAGACAGATGGCTTGCTGAGGTGGTCAAATTGCACCTGCCAAAATTTGACGGATCTGCTGAGGCAATTACTTGGGATCACTGGCTCAAGGAGTTAGAGAAGATATTCGCGGGTCTTAACTGTCCCTAGGACCGGAAGGTTCCCATTGCCCAGTATTTTCTGACTGGGGAGGCCTTTGATTGGTGGGAAGCTATTCGACCCGAGAATCATAATGCGGATTGGACGGAATTCAAATTAATGATGAAAGCACAGTATTGTCCTCATCCAGTTAGAGAGGCAAAGATCCGAGAGTTTTTCTCACCACAGGGTTCGGAAGCATCTGTGACAGATGTAATCAAAACTTTTAATCATCAGCTGACTTGTGTGCGACACTTGGTCAGAACGGAGGCGGAAAAGATTTTTCATTTTGATATGCGAATGAAGCCAGAGATTCAGCAGTACATGTCCGGATTCGAGTGTACTACGTTGCGACAGTATCAAGACAAAGTGCTGGCCTACGACATGAAAGAGGCGGCGGTGGAAAAATCAGTGGAGGCAAAGAAGCAGAAGGTGACCGACAACTTTTCAGAAAACAAGAGTGGTGGGCCCCGCAAGGGCCAGTCTCCCTTTTATTCGGCTAGGAAACCTCCACATCCTTCTAGAGGTGGAAAGAAGTTCCGGACAACATCAGCGGTTTCGGACGCATCAAAGAAATGCTACAACTGTGGTCGAGCAGGGCATATTCGACGTGATTGCCCCGCGTCTTCTGTGACTTGTTACGATTGTGGACAAGAAGGGCACCATGCGGCCTTCTGTGGAGTTGCTACTAGATCTTTTGGTACTCGCACTCCAGCGCCAGTTCCGAAGGAGACAAGTGTGAACCGAGCCGGCAGTGGATTTCAGCAGAGCGTCGGGAAGAGAGAGACATCCGATCTTTGGGTCCGTTCCTCTGCGCCCGTGCGAGATGAGGAAATCGACGATCGAACAACTGCCGTTGCATCAGTGCGATTCAGATCCTTTTGCATCCGATTAGTGTTTTATTCGATTCCAAGCTACACATTCTTTTGTATCATTGAACTGTAAATCGTTTAAAAATCTCGTGCTTATCGATTGTGAACCATATGTTGTGGGTTTGCCGAGTGGAGAGAGAATTGTGGGAACCCTAGAGGCTAGAGATTTTCCGAGATCTATAGGAGGGAGAGATTGGCCATCGAATCTTATTGTAGTTGACATCTACGGTGACAATTTAATTCTCGAGAGACGATTAGCTCAACCGTTATGGAGCTATTCTCAATTACCAGAGAGAGTCATTTCTATCATTGCGATGACGGATCGAACACTTATTCCGAGGATGGAGACCGGGAAGCTCGGGAAAATTGATCAAAGCAATGAAAGCCGTGAAATTCAAGCAAGGATGTCATGGACTTTGGTGTTATGCCATGAGGAAAGAGGAAGGAATAGAGCTCTCGTCTATTTCAGCTTGTGAATGAGTTCTCGGATGTATTTTCGACGAACTACAGGTTACCTCCGCAGAGAGAAGTGGAATTCACTATCGAATTAGAGCCTGGAGCAGCTCCTATTTCCAGAGCACCATACCGCATGGCGCCAACCGAGATGTATGAACTCAAGAAGCAACTGGAGGAATTGTTACAGAAGGGCTATATTCAACCTAGCGTTTCTCCTTGGGGAGCGCCCGTTCTCTTTGTCCGGAAGAAAGACGGATCCCTCCGACTGTGTATTGATTACAGGGAGCTCAACAAGATGACGATCAAGAATAAGTACCCTATACCTCGGATCGACGACTTGTTTGATCAACTTCAAGGGGCAAGGGTATTCTCGAAGATTGACTTGCGATCAGGATACCACCAATTGAGAATTAAGGAATCGGATATTCCAAAGTCTGCTTTCAGGTCCCGGTACGGGCATTATGAATTCGTAGTGATGCCGTTTGGACTTACCAATGCTCCTGCGGTGTTCATGCAATTGATGAATCGGGTATTCTTGGAATACTTGGATAAATTTGTGGTCGTCTTCATTGATGACATCTTGATATATTTGAGGGACGCAGAGGAGCATGCCGAACATTTGTGTGTGGTTTTGAGCACTTTGAGGAAGGAACAGCTGTATGCAAAGCTTTCTAAATGCGAGTTCTGGCTCAGGAAGGTAACTTTCCTCGGGCATGTGATATCAGCTGACGGAGTTCAGGTGGACCCGAAGAAAGTCGAAGCAATCTTGGAATGGGAGGCTCCTATTAACGTGAAAGAAGTCCGGAGTTTCTTAGGACTTGCTGGATATTATCGCCGCTTTGTAGAAGGATTTTCCAAAATTGCTCGTCCGCTCACTCAGCTGTTACAGAAAACTCAAAAGTTCACGTGGAATGAGAAATGTCAGGCTGGTTTTGATGAACTTAAGAAGAGACTAACGACAGCACCTATATTAGCATTACCAGATGGAACTGATGGGTTCATGGTGTACAGCGACGCTTCAAATCAGGGTCTGGGATGTGTGTTGATGCAAAGAGATAAGGTGATTGCCTATGCTTCTCGGCAGTTGAAACCATACGAGGTTAATTACCCGACTCATGATCTGGAGCTAGCAGCTGTAGTCTTTGCTTTGAAAATTTGGAGACATTATTTGTACGGCACTCATTGTCAGATCTTTACCGATCATAAGAGCCTCAAGTACATTTTCAGTCAGAAAGAATTAAACATGAGGCAGAGAAGGTGGCTGGAATTGATCAAGGATTACGACTTAGAGATTCTCTATCATCCGGGGAAAGCAAACGTTGTAGCTGATGCATTGAGCCGTAAACCTGTTTCTCTTCGAGTGTTGGAAGCACTTACGTCCCAAAACAGCATTCAACGAGAACTGATCCGCGAAGGGATTGAAGTATGGGCACCAGGAATTCAAGGGCAACTATATATGATGGAACTGACTTCGTCACTAGTCGAGGAAATCAAATCTAAGCAGTTCAACGATTCTTTGATCCTTCGGCTATGTGACGAAGTAAAGAAGGGAAAAGCCCCAGGATTCGTGTTACAAGACGATGGAGTTCTGAGATTTCAGAGTCGACTTTGCGTTCCCAATGATGATGATTTGAGACGGACTATTCTGAAGAAAGCTCACAGCGCGCCCTATTCTATTCACCCGGGCAGTAGTAAGATGTATAAGGATTTAAAACAAAACTTTTGGTGGGGGAATATGAAGAAGGACGTAGCAGAGTATGTTTCGAGGTGCTTGACTTGTCAGCAAGTTAAGATTGAACATCAGCGACCTGCCGGAATGTTAAAGCCGCTTCCGATCCCTGAATGGAAGTGGGAGGACATCTCGATGGATTTCATCACCAGTATGCCAAGGACTAGAACGGGAATGAACATGATTTGGGTTGTAGTTGATCGACTAACCAAGTCGGCTCATTTCCTAGGGATTAAAGATACATGGGGACCCGAGAGATTGGCGCGAGTATTTATTGCGGAGATAGTCAGATTACATGGGACGCCGAAGACCATTATTTCGGATCGAGATGGTCGCTTTGTGTCGCACTTCTGGAAAGCAGTTCACAGGGCTTTGGGAAGTGAGCTCAACTTTAGTACGACTTATCATCCCCAAACGGACGGTCAGTCCGAAAGGACTATACAAACAGTAGAAGACATGCTTAGAGCTTGTGCGTTGGATTGGTCAACTGATTGGGAAGTTCACTTGCCTTTGATCGAGTTCACTTATAATAATTGTTGGCATGCTTCTATTAAGGTGGCACCATTTGAAGCTTTGTACGGGAGAAGATGCCGATCACCCCTGTGTTGGGATGATTCTTCGGATTTGATCGGGACGGAATCGGAATTGATAATTCAGACTCAAGAGAAGATAGCTTTGATTCGAGAAAGACTGTTGACTGCCCAGAGTCAACAAAAGTCTTACGCAGACGTACGTCGTCGTCCTCTAGAGTTCGACGTTGGAGAACATGTGCTATTGAAGGTGTCTCCTACACGAGGGATTTTCCGTTTTGGGAGGAGAGGCAAGCTTAGTCCAAGATATATCGGACCATTCGAGATCCTCGAGAGGGTTGGAGATTTAGCATACAGGTTGGCCTTACCGCCATCGCTGAGTCACGTTCACAATGTGTTTCATGTATCCCAACTGCGGAAGTATGTACCGGACCCCAGTCACGTCATTGATTTCGACGAGATCGAGATAGCTAATGATGGCACCTTCGAAGAGAGACCAATCAAGATACTTGAGAGTCGGATCAAACAATTGAGGAATAAACCAATACACTTGGTTAAAGTACAATGGTCACGACACGGAGTCGAAGAGGCCACTTGGGAAACGGAGGACAGTATGAAGGCTAGATATCCAGAGTTGTATTCATCTTAAGTTTCGGGACGAAACTTCTTTTTAGGGAGGAAGGATGTAATACCCGATATTTCTGATATGTATTTGGAACTTGTGATATTGTAATTATTGTACTTTTGTCTGAGTATTATTCTCCGTATTTCATAATCCGATGTTGTCGAGCGTATGATTTCTTGTGTGTGATTTAGAAATTGTAATTCTGCGCATGTAGCGCACGCTATCGGCTATGTGTAGCGTACGCTAACATGGATTCATAGCGCACGCTACAAAGGAACATTAGCGCCCGCTATGCGTGGTCAATTTGATTGAGACGTGCGGTAGGTGAGATCTGGCCGGGGACCCCTGTCGGATTGTGTCGGGATGAACCTGGACGGCTTTTGGGAAAAGCCAAGTCAACGCCTTAGCGCACGCTACAGGCATGTGCATAGCGCGCGCTAAGTGCCGAGTACAGTTAAGTCAGTGAGCCATTAGCGCACGCTACGAGCAGGGACTAGCGCACGCTAATAGCCATTTCTTATAAATAGGACAGCATCCTATTCGTGATTTCAGTTCTTTCTTCTCCCATACCCGAATTCTTACACTTAGAGCATAACTTCCTTCATCCTAAACACTTCATATCAGCATCCTAGCTCGTGATTGAAGATTGTAGATCATTGAGGAGTGGTGTTCGAGCCTTCGACGTTGGATTGCTCCGATTTCCTCCGTGTTCTTCACTACTTTGAGGTAGGTGATCCTTCACCGATATTAGTAATATTCTTAAGGACGTTTGATCATGTGTTGATAGCCAGTTATTTCGTTTATAATCGGTCATCGCATGTTAGAAGGATACTTTTGACGTATCGGCACTATATATCATATGAACCCTTGAACCTTTTTAGTTTATGGACTCCTAAGCATTTTCAAACCGATTTGTGATCAGTAAACGGATATTACCTAGATTGTTACGCTTTACACATTGGAATCATACATTCTGGAACGTAGGACGAACGGAACTTAGAATATTTTCTTGAAGATCGAAGATGAATTATGATGTTGAGATGATTATCCGTATATTTGTATCTCATAATCATAGAACTTCCACAAACCTTATTAGCATGATATGCTTGAGGATGACTTGTTTTATCACCATAGAATTCATGAGTTCATCACCATTCAACCCAGTTTTCTGTCAGTAGTAATCTTCCAAGCACGATTAGCGCACGCTAACATACGTAAGTTAACGTGCGCTATCGGGGATAAGTTAACGCACGATATGTACGTAAGGTACGTTATGATATCAGCCGAGTCAAACTGTCAGTCCGTGGCTAGCGTACGCTAGGCTTAACAGGCAGGCTTAGCGCACGTTACGTAGAGTACGTAGCGCACGCTAAGCAGTCCAGGCAGATTGTTTATTTTGAGCTTTTTGGCCGTAGACCGAATTGTTAGGCAATCGTTCGACTTGAAATGATTTATATATCATTTATTTTGTTAAGGTTCGAGCTTGCTACGTTGATCGAAGGAGGCGACCTTCGAGTGTGTTGAGGTCATTGAAGTGTTTCGTTCTTGCCATCTTCGAGGCAAGTATCGTAATGTGTTAAAATCGGTATTTTGAGCATGTTTGTGGTTTATTCATGTTGTTGAACGTGGAAATTATTTGTTGAATTGTCATGATATTCGTTATCTAGTGTTTGTATGTTCATGTTGATGAACATAATGAGTTGGCATATGTGTATGCATGAGTTGTGTTTGTGTACGTTGTACGATCTATGCTGAGGGCGCTGGATCGGATGTCCACCTCGTGTTGGTCCGACGGGATCATCTTGGGATCTAGCCTGAGGGCGCTGGATCATTGGAAGGGTTATTTCCACCTCGTGTTGTTCCTACGGGATCATCTTGGGATCTATGCTGAGGGCGCTGGATCATTGGAATACCCATGCTGTGTTAATGGAATCTTGTGGATTCGTATTGTCGGATTCCGGTAGCGGAAGTCCGTGTGGTGTATGTTGTTATGAATTGTTGATGCATATTCGAATTGTTTAATATGATACTTGTACTAGCATCGTTTTTCTAACCCCTTCGGGGGTGGACATTTCTTTTGATGTTCAGGTAGCCGAGGAGCAGGAAACAACCGCGATGACGTGACGACAAAGGGGTTCAGTGATGTTTGTTGTTGTTGGTGATTTGTTTTCTTGTTTTGATTTCAGTACTCGAGTACACGTGTCGTATTAATATCATTTCGATATGGTTGTATTAATTACTCGTTGAACCAGTTGTACGGTTTTGTAAACTTGAATTTTCGCAGTATTGATGTCTTATATTTACATTTCTTTTAAATTAGCCTTGTAAATCCTTACTTAAAGGGTTTACGGCGCTGTAATTATTCCGAATATCTCGGGGTGTAACACTAACCCCTCTGGGGGACCCGTTTTGGGGAAATTCGTTTTATGAATTTCAGGTCAGGTTCATCGAGACGAACGGGCGCTGGACCAGTATGCGGATGATGGCCGTGCGTGATGATTGTGCACGAGTGATGTCTTAGTGTCTTCTACCTTTTCATCTTTTGTGGTTTTGTTTGAACTAATAGAAGTACTCGAGTACTTAAGAATTTTTACTCGTCTGGATTGTATTGTTGTTTATCGTGTTTGTGTCGAATTATGATGTTATGTTGACCGGTTGAACCGGATGGATTATTTTGTTGGGCGTCTTTATGACGAGGTGTTATTCTGTTGTTCTGTGAGTCGATGATTATGATGTTTGGCCAGCCTGGTGGGTCCCATGTAGGGATTCACGGCGCTGTAATATACCTCGAATATCTTGGGGGTGTTACAGAAAATGGTATCAGAGCACTAGGTTATGGATACCTAGGCTTGTCGGTTTATTGGGTCTTGTTGTGTTTTGTTTTGCACATCATCGTCACGCTGCCATGATTCCGGTACTACCAGTGTCCGTAAGTTTTTCCTTCCTCTGTTCCTTATTCCCTTGTATCGCACCTTTGATTCTAGATTTGTGATTGTTCTTTTCTTGTACTTACCATCGTATGGCTTTTGCTACTTATTTAACGCCAGTATGGATGCTGGAAGAGGCCGTGGTCGTGGACGTGGTCGTGGACGCAGCCGAGGACGTGGGGCAGCCGGTGGGGCGGCCACGTCGCAGTCTTCGGGAGCCGGCAGTACCGACGACCGTCATAGCCATGCTTCTTCTCAGGAGCATGCCGACCTTGGTATTGCGGCCGTTATGCAGCAAATGGTGAACCAAATTGCGGCGATAGCTCAAGCGGTTCAGAATCCGGATCAGGCCCATGCTAATCGGGGCGGAGCGGACTGTTGGCTCCAAGATGTCATCAAGATGCATCCTCCTCAGTTTTCGGGAGCTTCAGACCCGATTGGCTGGGAAGGGTGGATCAAGGAGATATCTAAAGTCTTCACTGCTACCAACTGTCCCGAGGACCGTAAGGTCCCTATTGCCCAATACTTTCTCACTGGGGACGCTACGGACTGGTGGGAGGCCGTTGGGCCCAAAGATCATGCTGCTTTGTGGGATGAGTTTCAAGAATTGATGGAGACTGAATATTGCTCGTGGCCAGTCAGACAGGCTCGGGTACATACTTTTTATGATGCTCAACCGCGGGATATCCCCGTATCTCAAGCTATTGCCGATTTTAACAAGGAGTTGGGTTATGTGAAGACCCAAGTTGTCGAGGAGAGCGACAAAATTTTCCATTTTTCCAGACGGATGAAGTTGTCGATTCGGGACTATATGTCGGGGCTTGTCTGTACTACCTTGAAAGATTACCAGAGTAGGGCCCTTGCTTATGACATGTCGGTGACGGCTAGCGAGGCGGCCCGCGAGAGCAAGAAACATAAGTCCGCTGGGAACTTTTCGGGCCACAAGGGTGGGGGTCAGCAGAAATCCCAATCTGCTAACTTCCCCGCCGGCGGGGGTCCAGCTCGTTCCGCTGGGGGTCCTCGTGGAACTACCAGTGCTCCTTTCCGTGATGTAAAGTGTTTCAATTGTGGCCGTACAGGCCACGTCAGTCGTACTTGCTTGAGCCCTTTACTGACGTGTAATCAGTGTGGCCAGCCGGGCCACAAGGCTGCTTTCTGTGCTGAGAGGGAGAGAATTCTTGGTGCCCGGGCTTCCACTCCAGCGCCTAGGGAACCAAGCGTGAATCAAGGATCGTTTGCTTTTCAGTCCCCACCGAGTGCCAGTCGAGGGAGGGGTCGGGGTCAGACCGCCAGAGGGGGAGCTTCTAGTGTTGGCTCCGCCCATCCGCGGGTTTATGAGATGCGGAAAGCCGATGACCCAGCAGCTACTGTGGCGACAGGTACCGTTCATATTCTATCTCATCCTGTCAGTGTGCTTTTCGATTCGGGTGCTACGCATTCGTTCATATCTCTGGAGTGTGTGCGCCGTTTGAGTCTCGACTGTTTGATGCCTTGTGAACCCTTCATCGTTAAGCTTCCTAGCGGTGATAGGATCGTTGGTGATCAGGAGGTTCGAGACTGTTCTGTGCTTATTTGTGAGAGGGCTTGGCCCTCTAATCTTATTGTTGTGGGTATCGAGGGTGAGGATTTGATTCTTTGGGATGATTGGCTCGAGCGGCATGGTGCGATCATGAACTATCACACGAGAATCATCACTATGTTAGCCGAGGACGGCACCGAGCACTCTTTCGCGGGGCGAAAGAGGGGAAACCAGAAGTTCGTTATTAATGCCTTGAAGGCAATGAGACTCCTGCGAAAGGGGTGTACTGGCTTTTGGTGCTACGCCTTGAAGGTGGAGAGTAGTGGAGTCGAGCTTTCATCGATTCCAATCGTTAGTGATTTTCCTGATGTATTTCCTGACGAGTTACCGGGATTGCCACCGGATCGTGAGGTCGAGTTTGCTATAGAGTTAGAGCCGGGCGCGGCTCCTATTTCGAAGGCGCCGTATCGTATGGCACCATCAGAGATGTCCGAGTTGAAGAAGCAGTTGAGTGAGCTTCTTGAGTCGGGGTATGTTCAACCGAGCGCCTCGCCATGGGGCGCACCAGTCCTGTTTGTGCGGAAGAAGGATGGTTCGCTACGTTTGTGTATCGACTATCGCGAACTAAACAAGGTGACCATCAAGAACAAGTATCCTTTGCCGAGAATTGATGACTTGTTCGATCAGTTGCAGGGAGCTGCGGTGTTCTCGAAAATTGATTTGAAATCGGGGTACTATCAGCTCCGGGTGAGAGAGTCCGATGTGCCGAAAACAGCTTTTCGGACGAGGTACAGACATTATGAGTTCGTAGTTATGCCTTTCGGGTTAACTAATGCGCCATCGGTGTTCATGCAGTTGATGAACAAAGCCTTTATCGAGTATTTGGATAAGTGTGTTGTCGTATTCATTGACGATATTCTTATTTATTCGAGGAGCGAGGAGGAGCATGCCCATCATTTGCGAGTAGTGTTAGACATTTTGAGGACCGAGCAATTCTATGCAAAGTTCACGAAATGTGAGTTCTGGCTGAAGTGATGTTTTTAGGTCACGTGATTTCAGCCGAGGGGGTTCGTGTGGACCCGCAGAAGGTTGATGCAGTGTTGGAATGGGCACCGCCCAAGAATGTGAGGGAACTCCGTAGTTTCTTGGGTTTGGCTGGCTACTATCGTAGGTTCGTCGAGGGTTTCTCGAAACTAGCTCGGCCACTTACACGCTTGCTCCGTAATCCGAGAAGTTAAATGCGGAATGACGAGAGGCAGTCGAGTTTTGAGGAACTGAAGAAGCGTTTGACTTCAGCCCCGGTTTTAGCATTGCCATGTGGCAACGAGGGTTTTACTGTTTATAGCGATGCTTCGGGACAGGGTCTTGGGTGCGTGTTGATGCAGCACGGCAAGACCATTGCTTATGCATCGAGACAGCTGAGTCCGTATGAGCTTAACTACCCTACACATGATTTGGAGTTAGCGGCAGTTGTTTTTGCGCTAAAGATTTGGCGTCACTATCTTTTCGGCTCTGCATGTCAGATTTTTACCGATCATAAAAGTCTGAAATACATATTTACTGAGCGGGAGTTGAATATGAGGCAGAGGAGGTGGTCAGAGCTGATTAAGGATTATGACCTCGAAATCCTTTATCATCCGGGCAAGGCGAACGTCGTGGCTGACGCCTTGAGTCGGAAACCGGTGGCGTTGCGAATGCTTGAGATCCTTATATCTCAGTCTGAGATTTGGAGGGCTTTGATCGAGTTAGATGTTGAGGTTTTGTTGCCTGGAGCTGTCGGGCAACTTTGTGCTTTAGAGATTTCGTCATCTTTGATCGATGAAATTAAGCTGAAGCAGTTAGAGGATCCGATGATTACTCAAATCCGAGAGAACTTTCTTAAGGGAAAGTCTCCTGGGTTTGTGATTCATGAGGATGGTGTTTTGAGGTTCCAGAGTCGGCTTTGTGTGCCGAACGACCCAGAGTTGCGACAGAGTATTTTACCTGAGGCCCATACTACACCTTATTCTGTTCATCCTGGTTCGAGTAAGATGTACAAGGACCTGAGGAGGAATTTCTGGTGGAACGATATGAAGGAGGAGGTCGCACAGTTTGTAGCGATATGTTTGACTTGTCAGCAGGTCAAAATCGAGCATCAGCGACCGACTGGGTTATTGCAGTCACTTCCCATTCCGGAATAGAAATGGGAAGATATATCGATGGATTTCATTACGAGTTTGCCGAGATCGAGGTCGGGCATGAATATGGTATGGGTGATTGTTGATCGTCTGACCAAGTCGGCACATTTTCTGGGCATCAAGGACACTTGGGGCCCGGAGAAGTTGGCTCGTGTGTTTATCGCGCAGATTGTGAGACTTCACGGTACTCCGAAGTCTATTGTTTCGGATCGTGATGGCCGTTTCGTATCGCACTTTTGGCAGGCAGTACATAAGGCGTTGGGTACCCGTTTGCATTTGAGTACCTCTTTTCATCCCCAGTTAGATGGATAGTCGGAACGCACTATCTAGACATTCGAAGATATATTGCGTGCTTGTGCCCTCGATTAGAGTAGCGATTGGGAAGAACATTTGCCATTGATCGAATTCACGTACAACAATAGTTGGCACGCGTCGATTCGGATGGCACCGTATGAAGCACTTTATGGGCGGCAATGTCGATCACCGGTTTGTTGGAACGAGACGTCCGATTTGGTCGGGACCGAGCCGGATGTCGTTTTAGAGATGAGGCGGAAGATATAATTGATTCGGGAATGGATTTTGACTGCCCTGAGTCGACAGAAGTCGTATGCCGATGTCCGTCGTCGACCTTTGGAATTCGAGGTGGGAGACCACGTTTTGCTTAAGGTGTCGCCGATGAAGGGAGTTTTTTGTTTCGGGAAGAAGGGGAAGTTGAGTCCGAGATTTATTGGACCCTTTGAGATTCTCGAGCGAGTCGGTGAGTTGGCATACCGCTTGGCGTTACCTCCAGCCTTGAGTCATGTTCATAGCGTTTTTCATGTTTCCCAGTTGAGGAAATATGTCCCGGATCCTAGTCACGTCATCGATTATGGTGAGATTGATGTCGCCGAGGATATTACTTTCGAGGAGCGTCCTTTGAAGATTTTGGAGCATCGTGAGAAACGACTGAGGCATAAGACCATACCTTTGGTCAAAGTGCAGTGGTCGAGACACGGTGTCGAGGAGGCAACTTGGGAGACCGAGGATAGCATGCGTGCTAGCTACCCTGAGTTGTTTGTTTCTTAAGTTTTGGGACGAAACTTATTTTTAGAGGGGTAGAATGTAATATCCGCATTTTTCTTTCCCTTGTATCTTCATTTTTCGGTGTATTTCTCGGTTGTAGTGACCCTCGTGTATCTTTCAGTGTATCTTTCCCGTCATCTATTGATCTGATTCTAGTTATCGTTGTACGAAACCGCTATTCGGGGTTGCCGTGGATCCATTCCATGTTTCGATGCATCTTGAGATGTTTTGTTTAACGTTTCGTTCATATTCCGGTGTTTTGGGCCGTTTATATTCTGTATCTAGCGCACGCTGAATTTCCTGCATAGCGCACGCTAGAGATCCCTTAGTATCGCACGCTACATTTACTTTGTAGCGCGCACTAGCGAATTAGCCCTGGGAGTGGCAGTGCTGTTTCCAACCCTCTGGACTGGCGGATTAGCATACGCTACATAGTCTAGCGCACGCAAATGTCGGGGGCTAGCGCACGCTGAGATTTCCAGGTAACGTGCGCTAGCGTGAGTGTCCATTACTGGACAGTTTACTACTGAACTCGGTCAGGTGCCAGGTAGCGCACGCTACATTTGTACGTTAGCGCACGCTAACGGGTCAGGTGAGTTTTGGGCAGTTGGCTACTGGACTCGGCTGATGTCCAGGTAGCGCACGCTATTGGTCGATAGCGCGCGCTACCGAGAGGTTATTAGCGCTCGCTACATTTCGAGTAGCGCACGCTAACGGCCAGAAATCTGGCTACTGGACTGGGACGCCAATTGTTTGGTCTGTATTTTCATCCCGTTAGCGCACGCTAACCTTGAGGATTAGCGCACGCTAACCTTGAGGATTAGCGCGCGCTAACACTCCCTGGCTATATAAACCAGGGAGTTGACCGAGATAAACATAAATTCTCATTTCTTCCTCTCTCCGCGGCGAAGGCGATTTCCTTGGCGATTTCTTCCTCCAATCATCTCATCCAACATCTTTCTTGAGTTCTTGGAGTATTATAACAACATCAACACGAATCTTTCATCCTAATCCATGGGAAATCTCTTAGAACCCTACTTTTGGATAATTTGGGGGTTTTGGGATTTTCTTCCGATCCGTTCCATTTTGTTGGTGGATTCATGATGAATATGATTAATGTTGTTGGTATAATTAGTTTTCCTATGGATTCATGGTATATTTTCATGGTTTTGCGAAATCGAGAGGGTTTGGTTGTGGTCCGCCCTCGTTGTTATTTTTGTACGAATATACATGAATCGTAGGCGGGTTTTCAGGTGTATTCCATTTCCGTAATCGTTTAGGAGTGGTTGTGATTGTGTTATTCAAATCGTTAGGTTCATTCGTCGGTTCCTCGCGGTCGTGCTTGATTCTTCCGTTCCGTTCGTGTCACCGTCTATTAATCGAGGCAAGTATCCTTATGAACTTACAATCTTGACATAGTAGTATTGTATGAGAAATGGCGTGTGTGTGTATGCTCACTACGGGTTAGATCCGATGGGGTCTCGGTAGGGGTCCACAGAGACGTGGATCGACGAGCTTGCTTTTAACCACTACGGGTTAGATCCGACGGGGTCTCGGTAGGGGTCCACAGAGACGTGGATCGACGGTTAATTGTGGTGCATTTTACAAATGTGATTTGATTATGGCATTTCCGGAAATGAGTGTTTTGGAACTATGCTTTTCTTGATTGCATGCATTTACTATATGTGTAAGATGTAAGTTGTTCATTTGGTTACTTGTACTAGCGTAATTGCTAACCCCTCTAGGGGACCCGTTTTGGGGAAATTCGTTTTATGAATTTCAGGTCAGGTTCATCGAGACGAACGGGCGCTGGACCAGTATGCGGATGATGGCCGTGCGTGATGATTGTGCACGAGTGATGTCTTAGTGTCTTCTACCTTTTCATCTTTTGTGGTTTTGTTTGAACTAATAGAAGTACTCGAGTACTTAAGAATTTTTACTCGTCTGGATTGTATTGTTGTTTATCGTGTTTGTGTCGAATTATGATGTTATGTTGACCGGTTGAACCGGATGGATTATTTTGTTGGGCGTCTTTATGACGAGGTGTTATTCTGTTGTTCTGTGAGTCGATGATTATGATGTTTGGCCAGCCTGGTGGGTCCCATGTAGGGATTCACGGCGCTGTAATATACCTCGAATATCTTGGGGGTGTTACATTTTCAAGGTAAAAAGCTCCCAAAGATGAAAATTGCCATCACTGCAATAAACCAGGACACTGGAAAATAAATTGCAAGGTTTACTTGGAAGAGTTAAAACGTACCAAGACTGCCACAGGTATATTTTTTATAGAAGTTAACTACCTACTTCTAACTCCTAGGTATTTAATACTGGATGTGGATCTCACATTTTTACAAAGGTGCAGGGGTTGACATTCAGTAGAGAACTGAAGAAAGTTAGAGTGGAGCTAAGACTCGACAATTGTAATATCCGCATTTTTTATTTTCTGGTACTTTTCATTTTTGTGTATTTCTCATTTTTGGTGGCTCGAGAATAATCATTTCTGGACCTTTTGTCATCCGAGCTTGTTTCGGACTTGTTTTACTCTAATTCCGCATTTATTGGTTCTTCCATCGCTAATTGGTCCGATTCTCGTAATCGTTATTTGGAACCACCGTTCTGGGGTTTCCGTAAGTCCGTCTTATGTTATTATGCAGGTTGGGAACTTTCGCTTGGTGTTTCAGTCGCGTATCATGTATTTCAGAGTTGGTTACGTTATGGGTGCTTCGGAGTCGTGTCAGGCTCGATGTTAGCCTTTGATCCTTGCACACGAGCAAGTTGCTCGAGCTTTTGATCATACGTGGCGCTCGTGCTCGTCTGGAGCTCACAGTGGACTCCAAGGACGCACGAGCAGGATGCACGAGCTTGTTCTCATGCGCGTTGCTCATGCGTGTTGGATAGAAGCTGGGCAGTGGCTTAGCGCACGACCAAGTACCCGAGCAATTGGTTGTGCATGCTGCTCGTGCGTAATCGATGTTCGGGAGTAACTCCCAGGGATGCACGAGCAAGACATACGAGCGGATGCTCATGTGCAGTGCTCGTGCATGGCGACAGTAGTTGGCCAGTGCCCTTGGGCACGACCGGACGCACGAGCGATTGGTCGTGCGTCCCTGACGTATTCAAGGGGACAGTCGCGTTTTTTAGCCTCATTTCTTCTCTCCTTCTTTCTTCTCCAAGGGATAGGGGATTTGGGGCATTTGGAGGCTTAGAGTTTGATCGGGTATCATCATCCAACCATGATTTCGAGTCTCTAGCACCAAGTTATCGTCATCTAAACATCTTTTACCAATTGAATCAAGGTAAAATCTCTTAGAACCCTACTTTTGGGAAATTTGGAGATTTTGAGTTTTTGTCCGATTTGTTCTGTATCGTTGATTAATCCATGGTGTATATGATTAATATTTGTGGTATTCTTGTTTTTCCTATGAGTTCATGGTAAGTTTCGTTGTATTTGTGAAATCAAGAGGGTTCGGTTGTGATCCGCCCTCGTTGTTTTTGTACGAACTTACATGAATCATAGGTGGGTTTTCAGGTGTATTCCATTTCCATACTCGTTTAGAAATGGTTGTGATTGTATTCTCTGAATCGTTAGGTTCGGGTTCGTTGGTTCCTAGCGATTGTGCTTAATTTTCCTTTCTGTTTGTGTCATCGTCAATTATTTAAGGCAAGTACTCTTGGAAACTTTTATGCCTAACATGAAATGGTGATGTGTTTGTGTGTGCTTTGATCACTCCGGGAGGGTCTAATGAGGCCTCGGGGGAATTTATGACTTCACTCTGGATTCATGAGTTTGATTCGCTAGCAAGCTCGGGAGGGTCCTTAGAGGCGTCGAGTGGGATCAGTGGCTTCACCACGGTCCTAGGCGATGCCTGTGCGTGATTTATTTTATGATATGGATAGCTCGGGAGGGTCCTTAGAGGCCTAGAGTGGGACCAGTGGCTTCATCCCGGTCCTAGGCAAATTCTGTTTGTTTCCGGAAAAGACATGTGTGGTTTTGGGTTTGGAATAAATTGATGCATGTACTATGAAATGTGTAAGCGAATGGTTTGCCTTGATTACTTGTACTAGCGTAATTGCTAACCTCTTTGGGGACCCATTTTCGGGAAATTCTTGTTATGAATTTCAGGTTCAGCCAGATGAGCGGGCGCTGAGACAGTACGAGGATGCTGGCCAGGGTTGTTGACGTGTGCATTTGAGTTTCCTTGTTTCTATTGTGCTTTTCGATATAGCTGTTTTCTAAATTTGCAAACTTAAAGATAGTACTCGCCAGTACTTAGGCATTTCACTTAGATTGTGATTTGGGTCAGTAATTGTTATTTATGATTGTGAGTGATGTTTGTTCCGTCGGTTATACCGGGCGTTCTATTTTATTTTCATCTTATTGATGTGTGTTTTCTCGCTAACCGATATGGTTAGATGAGTGGTATTTTCTTATTCAGCTTGGTGGGTCCCATGTAGGGGTCCACGGCGCTGTAATATACCCTGAATATCTTGGGGGTATTACAGAAAATGGTATCGGAGCACTAGATTTATGGATACCTAGGCTTGTCGGTTAATTGGGTCTAGTTGTGTTTTGTATTGCACATTGTCACCCCGCTGCCATCATCTCGGTACTTCTAGTGCTCGTAAGTTTTCCTTACTCGATTCCTTGTTTTCTTGTATCGTACTTCTGATTCTTGAAATGTGAATGTTTTCCTATCGTACTTATCATGGAATTGCATTTGCTAACTCTTATCTTCAGTATGGATGCTGGGAGAGGCCGAGGTAGAGGTCACGGCCGTGGTCGTGGACGCGTTTGGGGACGTGGGGCAGCCAGTGAGGCGGCCACGTCACACAATTCTGGAGTCGGTAGTACTAATGGTCATCAGAGCCATAGTGCTCCTCAATTGGGCGCAACTGGTGGTGGCGCCGATCTTGGTGTTGCAGTTGTGATGCAACAAATGGTGAACCAAATGGCTGCGATAGCTCAGGCGGTTCAGAACCCGACTCCGGCCCATGCTACTCGGGGCGGAGCAGATCGTTAGCTTCAGGATGTCATCAAGATGTATCCTCCTCAGTTTTCGGGGACTTCAGACCCGATTGGTTATGAGGGGTGGATCAATGAGATATCCAAGGTCTTTGTTCCCACCAACTATCCCGAGGATCGCAAGGTCCCTGTCGCCCAGTATTTTCTCCCCGGGGAAGCTGCTGATTGGTGGGAGGCCGTTGAGCCTCGGGATCATGATGCTTCGTGGGCCGAGTTCAGAGGCCTTATGGAAACTTAATACTGTCTGTGGCCGGCTCGTTAGGCCCGTGTCCATGCTTTTTATGATTCTCAACCTCGAGATATTCCGGTTTCTCAGGCCATTGTGGATTTCAACCGGGAACTGGGCTATGTGAAGGCCCAGGTGAAGGAAGAGGACGACAAGATTTGCCATTTCTCGAGGCGAATGAAACCGAAGATTCGCGATTACATGTGTGGGCTCGCCTGCACCACCTTAAAGTACTATAAAAGTAGAGATCTTGCTTATGATATGTCTTTGACGGCCAGTGAGGCGGCTCAAGAAAGTAAGAAGCAGAAATTTGTCGGTAACTTTTCGAGTCACAAGGGTGGAGCCCAGCACAAATCTCAATCTGCAAATATTCCTGCGGGTGGTTTGGCTCATTTCTCTGGGGCTTATAGAGGTACTTCCAGTGCCTCCGTTCGGGATGTCAGATGCTTTAACTGTGGCAAGTCGGGCCATCGGAACCGGGAGTGTCCTCGTCCGCAAATGACTTGTCATACTTGTGGTCAGTCGGGCCACAAGGCTTTATTTTGTGAGTGGGTAGGACATATTCTTGGTTCCCAGGCTTCTTTTCCAGTGCCTAAGGAGCCGAGTGTGAACCATGGGTCGTTTTCTCCGCCGCCTCCATAGAGTGTCAGCCGAGGGAGAGGTCGGAGCCAGCCTTCTAGAGGGGGATCTTCCAGTGTTGGTTATGCTCATTCGCGTTTCTATGAGATGAGGAGGGCCAATGATCCAGCAGCCACTACCACAGGTACCGTCCATATTCAGTCTCATCCTGTCTGTGTTCTTTTTAATTCGGGTGCTACACATTCGGTCATCTCTCTGGAGTGTGTGCGCCGTTTGAGTCTCGACTGTTTGTCACCTTGTGAGCCTTTCATCGTTAAGCTTCCTAGTGGTGATAGGATCGTTGGTGATTAGGAGGTCCGAGACTGTTCTGTGTTTATTTGTGAGAGGGCTTGGCTCTCTAATCTTATTGTTGTGAGGGTGAGGATTTGATTCTCGGGGATGATTTGCTCAAGCGGCATGGTGCAATCATGAACTACCGCACGAGAATCATCACCATGTTAGTCGAGGACGGCACCGAGCACTCTTTCGCAGGGCTAAACAGAAACCAGAAGTTTGTGATTAACGCCTTGAAGGTGATGAGACTCCTGCGGAAAAGGTGTACTGGTTATTGGTGCTACGCCTTGAAGGCGGGGGATGGTGGAGTTGAGTTTTCATCGATTTCAGTCGTTACTAAGTTCCCTGATGTCTTTCCTGATGAGTTACCAGGGTTGCCACCGGACCGTGAGGTTGAGTTCGCTATCGAATTAGAGCCGAGTGCGGCTCCGATTTTGATGGCGCCGTATCGCATGGCACCCTCAGAGATGGCCAAGTTGAAGAAGCAGTTGAGTGATCTTCTTGAGTCGGGGTATATTCGATCGAGTGCTTCGCCTTGGGGCGCACCGGTCCTGTTTGTGCAGAAGAAGGATAGTTCACTGCGTTTATGTATTGACTTTCGCAAACTAAACAAGGTGACCATCAAGCACTACTACAAAATACCCATTTAACAGCGGACAATTAACAGCGGTTATCGTAAAACCGCTGTTAAATTTGTGCGGTGGCACGGTTCGTAAATACTATGATACATTAACAACGGTTATTACAGAAACCGCTGTTAATTTAAGACAGTTAACGGCGGTTTCTTGTAAAGCGCTGTTAAAATCCGCCAATTAACAGCGGTTTCTGTAAGAACCGTTGTTAATGTTTCATATTTTACGGCAGTTACTTTAAAACCGCCGTGAATGGGCGGGTTCTAACAGCGGTTACTTGAAAACCGCTGTTAATCTTCCATTTAATTACACCCGTTTCTTTCTTTCTTTCTTTCTTTCTTCTTTTTTCCTTTCTTTCTTCCTACGCTTGACTCCGCGACTTCTCACAGGCGACCCGCGACCTCCGGCGACCTCGTGACCCCCGCGACCTCCGGCGATCTCGTGACCCCCGCGAACTCCGGCGACCTCGCGACCCCCGCAACCTCCTCGGCGTTTCGCAATCGACCACCGCAAATTATTTTGTAATTATTCCGAACTCTCTTCTTTGTTCCTATTTGGTAATTTTATCTAGTCTTTTAAGGATTGTTGTGTGATGTTTAATGTGTGTGTTGTGTGTGTATGTGCATGTATAGGTGTGGCAGTGTGTGTGCGTGCAGTGTGTGTGTATTGTGTGTGGCAGTGTGTGTGTATTGTGTGTGTGTGTGTGGCAGTGTGTGTGTATTGTGTGTGGCAGTGTGTGTGTGTGTGTATATCGTGTTTGTTTGTGTTGTGTGTATTGTTTGTGTGTAATGTAGTTTTACATGTTATTTTCTTCTTGTTTGTCGTATAATTTAATCGATTTAGTTGAGTGTGCGTGTTTAATTATGTGTGTTGCTTTTGACAACACTATTTTGTGGAACACGAATTATTTTGGGATAGCTTTGGTTAACTTCTTAAGGATCTTATTCCTTTCGGATAGATGTTAACTTTCGTCTTAAGGATCTTCTCCCAACAGTTCGTGCAGATAGAGTTAGCAATCTTGACAAAGCCATAAGTTGACGTAGTATACAGTTAATTCTATTTTGACAACCGTCGTTCATGTTTCTATTGTAAACAACAATTATAGGACTACCATACCTTTGTCATTCTCTCTGTCAAAACAATTTTCAAAAAGTTATTAATCATATAGAAATGAAATTCTTCCCCTTTATACAAAACAATAGAAAATTGATGAACATAGTATGTGTAATAAAAGAAGAAATGGATCGAAGTTGGATGAATGCAAGTCGTGCGAGTGCGGAGTATGACAATGGAATTGAGCAATTTCTTAAATTTGCTCGACAACATCGCTTGGAACCCGATGAACGATACTTTTGCCCTTGTGTGAAGTGTATGAATGGGAGACGACATGAGGCTGACACAATTCGTGAACATCTTGTTTGTGAGGGGATAAACACCAACTATACGGTGTGGATATGGCATGGCGAAATAGTAGATGTTCCAACTGGAAACACTCATCTAGATATAGATGGTGATCAATTTGAAGAAATGATTCGTGATGTCAGACAAGAATCATTTCAAAGAGCTCATGTTTATGATGCGTTGAAAAGTGATTCAGAGACTCCATTGTATCTGGGGTGTGAAAATTTCACACGTCTATCTGAAGGCAATAAATGGGTGGAGTGACAAAAGTTTCACCGAATTGCTCCAGTTGATGAATGAGATGATACCAACAGGCAATACATTGCCTAAGCGTACCTATGAGGCGAAGAAGGTTTTGTGTCCGATGGGTATGGAGTATAAAAAAATACACGCTTGTCCCAATGATTGCATACCGCATGTAAAAGAGTTTGAAGAATTGCATAAGTGTCCTAGGTGTGGGGTATCACGATACAAAGTGAAGAATGATGGAGAGAACACACAACAAGGACCTCCCGCGAAGGTGTTATGGTATCTTCCGATTGTTCCAAGGTTCAAGCGATTGTTTGCTAATAGAGATGATGCAAAGAATCTCACATGGCACGCAAATGAGAGAAAATGCGACGGCTAATTCGTCATCCAATTGATCTTTGCACAATGGAAGAAAATAGATCATTTATTTCCAGATTTCGGAGTGACGCAAGAAACCTTAGGCTTGGACTTTCCACAGATGGAATGAATCCGTTCGGTAACTTAAGCACCAAGCATAGCTCTTGGCCTGTTTTACTTGTGATATATAATCTACCTCATTGGTTATGTATGAAACGGAAGTACGTTATGTTGTCAATGATGATTTCAGACCAAAACAACCAGAAATGACATAGATGTTTATCTAAGTCCGTTGATTGATGACTTGAGAATGATGTGGGATGAAGGGATTTACGTGTTTGATGGTTACCGCCAAAGAAAGTTTCAAGTTGCGTGCAATGTTATTTTGTACGATTAATGACTTTCCTGCATATGGAAACTTGAGTGGATATAGTGTGAAGGGACATCATGCATGTCCTATATGTGAAGAAAACACAAGCTACATCCAGTTGAAACATAGAAATAAAATAGTTTACACTCAACATCGGAGGTTTCTCAGTCGCCATCACCCGTATCGTAGATTGCGAAAAGCTTTTAATGGATTCCCAGAAAATGGACTTGCGCCGATGCCCTTAACAGGTGAGCAAGTGTACGATCGTGTGAAGAACATAAATACTATATTTGGAAAAACTAAAAAGAAGGCTGCTACGACAAACATTTGGAAGAAGAGGTCAATATTTTTTGATCTTCCTTACTGGAGACATCTAGATGTTAGACATTGCATAGATGTTATGCATGTCGAAAAAAATGTTTGCGATAGTGTGATCGGCACACTTCTCAATGTTAAACACAAAACAAAGGATGGTGTCCAGGCTCGTCAAGACTTAGAGGAAATGGGTATACGTCCTCAGTTGCATCCGCAAGTAGTCAGTAAACGAACTTATCTTCCCCCGGCATGTTATACTTTATCCGAGAGAGAAAATCAGCTTTTGTAATTGTTTACAAGGCATTAAAGTGCCACAAGGTTATTCGTCGAATATTAAGAGTCTTGTATCGATGCAAAATCGACATTGGCGGCTTAAAGTCTCATGATGTCATGTCTTGATGCAACAACTTCTAGCCGTGGCTATACGTGACGTCTTGCCTAAAAAGTGAGAAATGCCATAACTCGCTTGTGTTTTTCTTCAATTCTATATGTAGCAAAGTGATTGATCCTTTGGTTTTGGATGAGTGGAAAACGAGGCCGTTGTTATCTTGTGCCAATTGGAGATGTATTTTCCTCCTTCTTTTTTGATATTATGGTTCACTTACTTGTCCATGTAGTTAGAGAGATTGAAGAGTGTGGCCCCATTTATTTGCGATGGATGTTTCCGATTGAGCGATACATGAAGATTTTTAAAGGGTATAGTAAAACCCATTTCGTCCGTAAGCATCTATTGTTGAGAGGTATATTGCGAAGAAGCAATCGAGTTTTGCATGATTACATGTCACAAACACCATCCGTAGGGCTTCCAAGTCTCGACATGATGGGAAACTTAATGGAAAGGGTACACGGGTGTTAAAATATTAACCAAGAATCGCGATGAGGTGCTTCAAGCACATTTGTACGTTTTAAATAACACCGATGAGGTTCTTCCAGACTTGTCTGCTCACAAGAATCTTTTGAAGACAAAGAATCCCCGAATGAGCGAGAAATGGTTGTTGATTGAACATAATAAGAGTTTTTGTGGTGGTTTATTGTACAAATCTATGATAGTGATAGCGCATATGAAATGTTAAAATGGCTAGCTTACGGGCCAAGTCCGATGTCGTAACTTGGAATGGATATGATATCAATAAGTACTCATTCTATACAAAGTCACAAGATGACAAAAGTTCGGTTCAAAATAGCGGAGTTACTCTTCAAGCCGAGTCCATGCACTTTTCAAGCTCGAAAGATAAAAATCCAGTTATGGCATCGACAAGTTACTATGGAGTTATTGAAGATATATGGGAACTTGATTATGTTAAGTTTAGAGTGCCTATTTTTAAGTGTAAGTGGGTTGATAATAACACGGGTGTGGTAATCGATGAACTGGGCTTTACATTGGTAGATCTTCATAAGATAGCTTACAGCGACGAGCCTTTTATCATGGCATATCAAGCTAAACAGTGTTTTATGTCAAGGATCCATGCAATGAAATATTGTCATGGTCATTCCGGTAGAAGTGTGGATATTAATGAAACTGAAGAGTCAAGTTTTGACATTTGTGAGTTTATTCCTTTATCAACACGGATGCCGACCATCGTTGAAGAAAATGTAGCAGACGACATACATGCCATTCGAGATGATCATGATGAAGGCATATGGGAAAACGTTGTTATCTAGAGTCAAGTTAGATAGTTGATGATGAAGGCATAGTCGATTATGTTGAATTGTAGTATTAATGTTCAATTTTGTGACATTGTTAATGATAAAGTTGTTTTTGTTGAATTTTAGTATTAATGTTGAACGTTCTGTTATGAAGAATCAAGTATTTATATTTTAGTAATTAAGATTATTTCATTGTTTGTTATTAAAAAAATGTGTGTGTGCTTGTGTATATGCACTCTGTGTAGTGTGTATAGCAATGTTTTAAAAAACGATCACCAGCATTTAGTCGACTCGCGAGTCGTACAATAAAACTTACATATTAATAACACAATAAAAGCTCATAAGATAACTAATGACAATCGAGAAATGGTCCAAAATAAAATTTTATTAATAAAATTTTACATATTAATTCAATTGTACCTTCCACAGCTAGACTTTCAACTTCCTTCTCGTTTCAACTTGACGTACTCGGCAGAAGATGAAAGTAATGGGGACACACCTGTCATAATACACAGAGCTGTTCTTGTGTCGGTTGAACGCATGTTATCTATACTTATTGAGAACTATAAGGGGAAATGGCCTCTGTGGCTTAGTCCACGTCAAGCTATTGTTTGCTCAGTGTCTGATAAATCACAAGCATATGCTGTACAGGTTGTGTTCATCTTACTGTGTTTTTCTGTTCTATTGTTTACCTGCAACTTCTCTATATTTGTATTGTCTAATTTGGGAGTTGCAATAATGCCAATACGGAGGAAGCACAGATTGAATGTGTTTCCCCTACTTAACTAAGGTCAAAATGAAAAGTTAAGATTTAACCAAGAGATTTCATCTGAGTTTTCCTGCCAAAATTGTGACAGAATATATAACTTATTTAACGACTTATATTATATCATTGTTAGAAAAAATATGTTTTTTTTCTGTTCGATTATATCGAGATATTACTGATCTCTCCTATGTAACTTTTGATAGGTAAAGGAGCATTCATGAAGTCGGATATTATGTAGATGTTGATATAAGTGATAAGACCGTGAAGAAGAAGGTGATACAAATTTTGCTCCAGTGCTTAATACCATGTTGTAGTTCTTCATATAACTACGCATAGATATTACTCTTGTTCCACAAAAAGGAGTCCCATTTGAAATCGTGTTTGTTACATAAGAATGAGTTGACTATTTATTAACGGTATTAAAATGTGATACATCATCGTCAAGTTTATTAGTCATGTCTTCTGTCGATCTATATATTACAAGTACCTATACTTGGGTTGGAGTAATCATGGAATAAAGGTACATCTTTAAGAAGTTTAAGTTGGAAAGATGACTGCTTTACATGAAATTATGGGGCAATATCTACTCGCTTTAACAAAAGCGTTGCGGTGGCTTTCGTTATATTTAAACGGAAAACCAAATGCTTACAAGCGATGACTATCAAGAATATCTTGTGGTTAACTTGTGTATGTGGTCGTTGATATATATTTGGCCGCAGTCCAGGAAGCTCAAGATAAACTCTCATTTGTGGTCAGATCACTTATAGTGTACCGTTTCTCATATCACTGAGCCGATCTTGATTCAGGAGGTGGTCAAGGTGTGTAAACTGTACTTTTCTTTTCTGTGCTACTTCAATTTTTTTTTTCTCTTTTTTATTTTTATTTTTTGGTTTCATCCTAAATGCTTTGTTTTTGTTCAGCTATCACCTGAGATGCAATTTGTAAAAAGAGAAAAACAATTATTAAGGGGTATTGCAATTTTTAAAGAAAACTTGAGGGTTTGTTTTCCTAATTAAGCCCTTCAAACTGTGTTTTATTAATGCAGGCATATGGCGTCTCCTTCTCGTTCCCCTCACACTCCTCCCGCTCGTTCTCCTCATTCCTCCCGGTCTCCCGATGCTCATACACGTAGTACTTCTACATCGAGAAATCCCACGCGATGTAGAAGTATGTCGAAACGCCGTGTTGACGAAAAAAAATTACCTCTTCACATTGATCCAGTACGGGGAAAGATCAAATACGAACACAAATTGAAGTTAAGTACGTACTTGGGAAAACTTGCCAAAGATCATGTCTCGACATCTGCATAAGAGTTGGAAGCAAGTACCGACAAGCGGATAAAGAAATGTTGTGGCAGGATATATTGGTACATGACTCTCTTTTTGCAACCATGCTTCAAATTGAATTAATATACTTTAATTTACTGAAAATCACAAATTATTTTATTGAAAATCACAATTTCTTTCTCTATTTCACAATTATTATACTAGTATTTAATATAATGATGAAATTGTGATTTTCAGTAAAATAATTTTCAGTAAAATAAAGCATATTATTCTTCTGCGGAAAGATCCTGAGGGGATAAGGTCCCCGCCCTGTTTATTTCCTTCTTCTGTTTCCTGTTCTTTTATCCAAGCACCACATATGCATTGCCAATCTGAATAGTGTTATTATCCATTTTTGGTACTGGTTATATAGCCCAGATTTAAGCCCAGATTTTCTTCTATTAAGCCCAGATTTTCTTCTATTAAGCCCAGATTTTCTTCTATTAAGCCCAGATTTGCAAATTTAAAGAACTTTTGACTTTTAGCTATATAACCTTATGTATTTTATGTTGGTTTTGACTCAAATATACCTAAGTGAGCCTAAGTGCGCAGAAAACTCAAAGATAAAACAACAAGGACACAAAGAACAGGCATGATCCAAACACCTCTTTAATAGGGAGATTACACTATCTTTTTAAGTTTCAAGCTAAAATCTACCAATTTCATGCTCAGAACAGATTACTTAGCTACTTTAAAGTCTAAATGAACAATTTAATTTATCAATTAACAGCAGGAACACAGAAATGCATATTTAGATATTAAAGGCAGTAAACTAATTATTCTAATTAACTAACTTCTACAACTGATCAAGTTAGCTAACAAATAAGGATCTAAAACAGATAATAACAATAAACAGAAATGTAGAGGGAGATTTGGTAGTTGAACCCAGAGTGGCACAATTTTTAGAACCTCTTTGTTAAAACAGAAATCAACTTCCCATGGCTTCAGAATCACAGGTCTATTAGAACCTCTTTGTCAAAACAGAAGAAAATTGAGACATTCCTTTGTCTGATGTAGGCCAACTCATCAGACATTCCTTTGTCTGATGTAGGCCAACTCATTGTGGCAGCATTCCTTTTTTTACATCACTCATTGTGTGGCTAACTCTAGTTTTAATTGTCAATATGTAGGCCAATTTTGATGTTAGCCAGATTAGCAATCTTGGTCATTTTCAAAAGACGTGTTTACAGTCCATTGGCATAAAATGGAGGCAGTTTAAGTCTGATTTGACCGGTGAGTACATATATGGTCCAAGCAAAGAAAAATCTCCTCAGGACAAGTATGGTATCTCCGAGGAGGACTGAGAGATTTCAAAAGGATTCGTGACTAATACGCTACGGAGGTAAAACCGAATACAATGTATTAAGTTTTTTTTTAAGTTCAATGAAAATAATGAACGCACAATCAAATAAAATAATTTCTAATTAATAACATAAAATCAAATAAAAATGTTTTAAGTTTTTTTTAAAGTTCAATGTTGAAAATAATGAACGCACAATCAAATAAAAAAATGTTTTAAGTTTTTTTAAAGTTCAATGTGAAAATAATGAACGCACAATCAAATAAAATAATTTCTAATTAATAACATAAAATCAAATAAAAAATGTTTTAATTTTTTTTTAAGTTCAATGTGAAAATAATGAACGCACAATCAAATAAAACAATTTCTAATTAATAACATAAAATGAATAATTTTACAAGAATCAAATAAAACAATTTCTAATTAAGAACCTATTTCTAATTAAGAACATAAAATATGAAAAAATGTTTTGAATTAGAAAATATTTATAAAATTGTATATGGATTATTAGATACTTGAAACATGAACAAAGAAGTAAGAAACAAGAATTAGCCAAAATGAACATTCCGCATTATATGGCTCGAGGAGGGTACGACTTGGTGGATATACGGGAGATGGAGAGGAAGATGAAGGAGCGTCGAGAAGTATCCAAATCTGAAGAAGATATTGTTATTGATCCTCCGTCTCCACCTACTCGTCATCAAAGGTGGAAGCTTGGTCATACAAAAAGACGGGAGGGTACGTCATCCGATGCTGCACGGGAGATTGTCGAGAGGATTGTAAGTTCTTTTTTAAGAATTATTTTTTCTTGTAAGAAAAAGAAAAAGCTCCCCTTTTTTGTTGCTAAGTGTTAGCAAACATTAAAAATTTTCAGTATGAAGTATTTGATCTTTTTCTATATTCATGTTAGTCTGAGGGAATAAAATGTTCTCAGTATTGTAATTGAATTAAAATGGAATTCTATGTAATAAACAGAAAAAAAATCAGAAAAAGATCACAGTCCAAAAAAAGATCATTCAGGTTTAATTTTGTATCATACTTTATTCCTTTCATAAGCAAACACAATCCAAAAAGCCCCCTTATATTTGTAACACAACAAACCTTGAATTTTTTTTTTTGTGATTTTCAAAAGCCTCGAGATTTTTAGGTAAATACCTCAAACAATATCAGGGGTTTATCTTGAACTATCCCAAATTATTAAACCTCTGTGGCAGTTTTGTAATATTATTTGCTTTATTAAATGTAAATAACCACTTTTCTACCCAATTATTTTTATCTACATTCTTGTATTGTTTTTTCTCCTTCATCAACTTGTATCAGTTGTTTGCAAATTTCAAAATTTTGTAATATGGTGCCAAATTAAATTTTTGTAGGATGATTTGGAGAAGCAGTATACACAAGGTACCTTCATTCCTGAGGGACGACAGGATATATTGGCGGCTGCCATTGGGAGACCCGAGCACCCTGGTCGTGTTCGTGGCATTGGTTTTGGTGTGGGTATTCGCGATTACTTTGGACGATCATGTGGATTGACGTCTTCCGTAAGTAAAAATGTGTTGGAGCAGTTAAGGAAAGAGATCACCCTTGATGTCACAAAGAATTTGAGGAAAGAGTTCGGCCAGACAATGGGTGCTAGTTCCCAGCGGCCTGTTGATATTCATACACCGGATGAGGTTACTCGTGTTAGCACGAAGGGGAGTTGTGCTGATGCTATTTCTGGCCCTTCCACATAGAGGCCTGTGACTGGAGACACTCATCGAGTTGGATTTTATGTGGACGAGCATCCTCCCCGTCTAGTTGCTATCGGTAGGGTTATTCAGGGCGATTCGACCCTACATTGTGCTCCTTTACCAGCTCATTTGGTTAAGGTAGTGGTTGAGGAGGCCGTAGATGCCAGCGCTGAAGTCCCTGTGGCGACTGATGAGGTGAGAGTCGTGGGGGAAGCTTTAGGTGGATTTATTGCATGGCCACGAGATTTTATTTTCTCCGATTTTTCAAAGGTAAAAATTTTCTTTTTCTTTTTAGTAACTACCAAACATTATTGCAAAATCAATCCAATATAAATTGATTATGATTTCTAATATGGAAAAGATTAAACGCAACCAAAATGCGTAGTAACATCCCAAAGGAATGGAAACATGTAGGAATAATAATAAATAAAAATAATAAGCCCTATTCTTTTTTGTTTTATTGACTTTATTGGAGTATATATTTAGATAGTATATATATAAAAATATTTTAACCCCGACATGTATTGACATGTAGAATGGGACTCTCTTTATTTTCGTGTGATTAATCAGTTCTTTAAAAGATTTATCAGACTATGGAGTGAATGATTTGATGAATGAATATTCTTTATTCAATATACAAGAAATTCGCACCAATTCTACTCTTTTTAATATTCAAAAAATAGATATAGGTTCGGTCATTATTAAAGAGTTTATAAAGTATTCAAAAGATACGTTTAAACTACATCCATTATCAAGTTACAATGGAAAGAAAACAAAATAAATTAATTCAAATTAACATGTATTTTACACTAAACTATATGAAATAGGATATTCAATGACCAAAGAAGCGTGCTCGTAATGACGGGTAGAGGACCAAAGATGACATCATGAGAGACTTACTTATGGCTGCGTCGAGTATGTACAATAGTCCGATATCAGTGCCGTGGGATACATCTATCTTTGGCTGTGGTGGTGATGATGTTCCATTGTACATCGCTCATACTGATATTTTAGAGATCGTTCAAGGAAAGGAGTGGCTTAGTTTATCAGTTTTACAGCTTTGGACTATGTGAGTAATTTTTTTTATGGAATCTTTCTACATTCGTAGTATGTGTGTGTGTACAGTGTGTGTGTGTGTTTGTATGTGCTGTGTGTGTGCAGTGTTTGTGTGTGCAGTGTGTGTGCGTATGTGCAGTGTGTGTGTGTGTGTGTGTGTTTTTATTGTGTGGCACTGTGTGTGTGAAAAGTGTGTTTGTGTGTGTTTGTGTGCAGTGTGTGGAGTATTTTTTTTATATTAATATTTTGCTTAACAAATTAGGTATTTGTCAACTATGAATGTGGGCACGATGGACGAGGTTTTGTATGGATATTTTGATCCTCAATCCATACAAAATATGGGACAGAGGGGAGAGGAGATCTCGAGATATATATCGACGCGTATGCTTGAGTCGAAGAAGCAAATATACATGGGAGCTTACCATCATAAGTAAGATAAAAGATTGTAAATTTCAAAATATTTTCTTTCTAACAAAACTATTTCCTTTTTTTTACAACATACTGTAGTAATATGTTCTTTCTTTCAAATGCATTTATCTATGTAGGCATCATTGGCAACTTCTGGTCATTGTGCCAGCAAGAGGAACTATTATATGGTTTTGCTCACTACATAGTAGGCCTGACTCTCGCATTAAGGCCATACTCCAAAAGTAAGATTTTATTTATAATATATTTGCTTTAAAATTTTATATCAACGACTCAATATATTATTGTTACTTTTAAGCAGGGCCGTGACCGCATTCAAGACCATGGATGGTATGCATACAAGTAAATCAAAGCAGGCGGTTAGTTGGATATATCCCAAGGTAATACATTTAATTACATGAGTGTAAATATGTGTGTTTGTGTGTATGAATATTTGAGTGTGTACGACAATATTATTTTTGGAAACACGAATTATTTTGGGATAGACGTGGTTAACGTCGTAAGGATCTTCTCCCTTTGGGATAGATGTTAACTTTCGTCTTAAGGATCTTCTCCCAACATATCGTGTATGAAGTGTCCGTTTGTTTGTGTTGGTTTTTTTTTCTATGCAGTGTTTTTGCAATAATTATCACGTAGTGTGACATGACTATACCAATTATCTCAATTCATCGTAGTCTACGTAACTGAAAAAACCTATGTGCTGGAATTCACGTGGTGTAATTTGCCACTTTGTTTATTGAATGAATTTGTAGTGTTAATTAATTTTAGACAACTAATTGACACTATAATCTTCATGTCACTGACCTCAATATAGTTGGGATTAAGGTGCAATTGATGATGATGATGATACTTAGTTACATAAATTTTGCCTTACAACTTCATTGCTCACCATTATTATGGTCAGGGTTTAAACCCCCAATCTTTCAATTACTCATCCCTCCTCTACCCCAACTCACTGAAGAAAAACTTCATAGTTGCTGCATTTGGTTGGCTGGTTAATTAAGACAGCGAGCCCTTTCATCTGTAAGTATTCCATAGTGAGGAAATGAAGAAACTGAATAGAACATGTCAGTATGAATGTGGTATGATCTATGAATATTTTAGCAAAAGCCGAAAAATGAGGAATTAGATTGGTGACTGTAATATATGAATATTCTGTGGACATACATGATTATCCAGGTCTTGTTCAAATTTTGATTTGCTCATTTAATGTGGTTCATTGGCTTGTAACAAAAACACACAATAAAACAGGTGCTGGATTTAGAATGGGTATAACAAATACTGACCTGTAGTTAATATAATATAAGGAGTGTGAAGAAGAATTTGAGTCAACATGTTAAGGTTCTTCACTTTCACGCTATTGTTTTTCCGAATGATGGCACTGAAAAAGGGGTTTTTTCAAGTTGCCCAGTGCTTGAAGATTTGGTGCTATATGGATGTGTTTTCAGTAGGGTTTGTGTCAAGTTCGATGTTTTTAATCAGAACCTCAAACGACTCACATTGATGTGTATCAGTCCAGGAGAGCAAAAACGGCTTGTTGTGCAGTGTGTGTGTGTTTGGTTTTTTTTTTTTTCTTTTTTCTGTTTGTGCAGTGTGTGTGTTGTGTGTGTTTATGTTTGTGTTTTTTTTTTTATGTTTGTGTGTGTATTGTGTTTATGCTGTGTGCAGTGTGTGTGTGTTTGTGTTGTTGTTTTTCTTTTTTTTTTTTCTGTTTGTGCAGTGTGTGTGTGCTGTCTGTGTTTTTTTTTTTTGTGCATTGTGTGTTTGTGTCAGTGTGTGTTTTTTAACTGTGTATGTTGTGTACGTGTTGATTTTATTTACTGAAAGCGACTCATATAATTGTGTCTTATTTTGTTTTAGTGTAATAAACAAAATGGAGGTTGGGAGTGTGGTTATTATGTTATGCACTGGATGTCGACTATCGCCCGAGCGCGTATTTTGGATGGTTGGATGGAGGTAGTATATTTTTTACTTGAAGTGGTGATAAAACTGTTTACTCTTTTACATTTAAAGTTTGTTTATTATACGTTTATATGTGCAGATGTTTGATGATGTTGGAGCACTGTCTGAAGATGTTTTTGATAAAATTCGAGTTGATTGGGGACTTTATTTCTTGGAGGTGCGAAATCGTCTCGCGACATGATTTTGGTGTTTTTGTGTGAATACATTGGATATTTGTATGAATTATTTGGGATGAATTGGGATTTTTGTATTATCTTTTTCAATGTATTGGTGGTTCAATGAATTTGGTGTTGGTTATTGGATATTTGTATGAATTATTTTTGGATGAATTGGGATTTTTGTATTATCTTTTTCAATGTATTGGTGGTTCTTTTCGGTGTGTTTGGATTCGATGAATTGGTGGTTTATTGATTAGTTTGATCCGATTCAGGTACTGGATTGTGCAAAATAGGCCAAAAACTGGATAAAACGATTTATATTTTAACAGCGGTTCCTCCATAACCGCTGTTAATTCTTATACTTAACGGCGGTTTGATAACCGCTGTGGAGTGTCATATTTAACAGCGGTTACCTTCAACCGCTGTTATTTTTCACATTTAACAGCGGTTTAATAAAACCGCCGTAAGATATGATATTATTCAACGGCGGTTCTAGAACCGCCGTTAAGAGCAAGTTTAACAGCGGTTAATAAGACCGCCGTTAATTGGCAAATTCAACGGCAGTTTTAAAAACCGCTGTTAATATCAACGGCGGTACATATAACGGCGGTTTGTAAACCGCCGTTAATTAGGCATTTTAACCGCTGTTAAAAGCCAGTTTTGTAGTAGTGAAGAATAAGTATCCTTTGCCGAGGATTGATGACTTGTTCGATCAATTGTAGGGAGCTTCGGTATTCTCGAAGATCTACTTGAGATCGAGGTACTATCTGTTAGGAGTATGCCCTCGAATGCCACTCAGAGGATGTTGAGTGAGGGCATTGTACTTGTTATTATTTAAATCATTATCATAAGGCAATTGTTTGTTTCTTTATTTACTGGCAGTTACTGGCATTTCTGAATCGTAAATATATATATATATATATATATAAACTAGTCTGTGTATTTGAGAGCAAAACATTCCACTCCTTATTGGATAGGGGGATCGACACTGGAAAGGTTTATAGCTCAAATACTTAATCGTTCGCAAGTCGATGAAACTTAACTGGGCGTTATGTTTATGTGAAGAGTTGTATGATGTGTTCTTTGATGTGCAGAGTGCTTGTCGAACACTAATGGTTAGTGGGAGAACACGTTATAGGTATGATAGTTGGATTACTATACTCGAATCGACTCACCCTCGATTTGTCACAGGGATTTCACTCCGGGACAGTCAATGACGGAATCGAAAGGTTGTGATAGGTATTCGTGAACCTTCAACTTGAGGATTTAATAGGAATGTGCTTGTGACATTAAGACTTTCATTAGAGAAGTTCGACTCCAAAAACCGGAAGGTGGGGGTCAACCTCGACGTGCATCATGACGGGCAAGTAGCAGGTTCTACTGAACACCAAGATAGGATCTTTCTCCTGTTAGTGAACGGGTTATATGTCCTATGCGGTTATTGGTAGATGAGATCATAAGTATTTGGCCAAAGCATTGGAGCTAGTTGTATTGGATACACAAGAGCTCGATGATCTCGATTTGTATTAACTCATGCATAGCGTCAAGTACAGATAGGGTTTGACTGACCGTGACCCTATAACTTGATCGGGACATTTGAAAGAAGGGTTTATACGTATACTGGTATTCACGACAGAATGATTTTTGAATGATCCCTATCATTCGTTCTCAGTTGGGGTATAGTGTAGGCCGCCAGGCTGGCTAGGTGGTGCTACTACTATTTGGTTCCTCTCATTGCTAACTGAGACGGATCTACCGAGTCACGTAATAAGATTGACGACGGAATGAATCGAGCTTATTCTCTCATTATGAATATTAGATATTGGATATCTAATTTATTGGGACATTGGATGTCTAAATTGATTTATCGGATAAATTATTTTACGGCCTAATGAATTAAATAAATTACTGGGTGATTAATTTAATTCATAGATATAATTATTTCTTGGAGAAATTAATTATATTATTTTGTATTTGACGTGATTAATCAATTGGATTAATTAATTGATTTAAATACATTGGAACAGAATTGGAGTATATATGTTTGGACTCACGGGAGTCCGAAACGAACCGAACTCATCTGATTCCTTCAAGATGGCCGCCCCACTTGCCTCCATGTGAGCCTTATCTTTTGTCTCCACCATTATGAGTGGAATCTCAAGGCATGTGGGGACAGGCATCAAGGTCATTATTTGGTTAGTGGATCTTGTCATGTGGGATGGAGAATATAATGAAGACTTAACTCACTTCTCTCATTCATTGGACATCTCACGTATTGCAAAGAGAGAGAAAGAAAATAGTTTTATTTTTCACTTCTTCAATTCACTTTCTAAGTTAATACAGAGTGAGTTTTTTTATAAATATACTTGGAGTGTATTCATCAAATATTATAGCTTCATCATCATATTCTAGCCGTAACCTTAGAGGTTAATAGGGTGGGTTGGTTGTGATTCCGGTCATTTTCCGGCGCGTGGCAAGTAGAGGCACGGTGTTTTGGTACTCGGGATTTTAAAAGCTTGACGAATCGGATTCGCGGGGAAGTTCACCTAAAGCTTGTGGAGTCGCTCAAGTGAAGGACACCATTTAATCAACGGACTATAAGAGTATGATTACGAATGTTCCTTTGTTTATTTTATATTCGTATATACGTAGCTTGATCGATCCTCATAGGGATTCGGATCGAATTTATTTTCATTTTACCTCTTCCGCTGGGCCTTCGTTTTAGGCACCGAATCCCAACACTATCAGCTTCGAGTGAAGGAGTCTGATATTCCGGAAATAGCTTTTTGGATGAGATACGGACATTTTGAGTTTGTGGTTATGCCCTTCGGGTTAACTAACGCGCCGGCAGTGTTCATGCAGTTGATGAACAAGGTTTTGCGTATTTGGATAAATGTGTTGTCGTCTTCATTGACGATATCCTTATTTATTCGAGGAATGAGCAGGAGCATACGCATCATCTGCGTGTGGTGTTAGACATTTTCGGAACCGAGCGACTCTATGCGAAGTTCTCGAAATGTGAGTTCGGGCTGAAGGAAGTAATATTTATGGGTCACGTGATTTCAGCTGAGAGGGTCCGTGTGGATCCGTAGAATATTGAGGCAATGTTGGATTGGGCACCGCCTAAGAATGTGAAGGAGGTCCGTAGTTTCTTAGGTTTGGCTGGCTACTATCGTAGGATCATTGTGTAACACCCCCAAGATATTCGAGGTGTATTACAGCGCCGTGGACCCCTACATGGGACCCACCAGGCTAACACAACAAAAACACCGCTCGACTAACCGTCTCGGTTAGCAAGGAAACAATTGTCAACCACAAGAACATAAAACGACACGCCCGGTACAACCGGCATAACAAACATCAACCGACAAATACATTAACTCCAACGAAGACAAATCACAACCCGAAAGGAAAAGCCTAAGTACTCGCGAGTACAATCTATAAGTTTACAATTTGGAAAACAACCACATCAAAAGAGACGGTAGAAATTAACAAGACTCGATTGCACATGTCAACAACCTTGGCCGACATCCTCGTACCATCCCAGCGCCCGCTCGTCTGGCTGAACATAACCTGAAATCCATAACAAGAATTTCCCCGACAACGGGTCCCCAGAGGGGTTAGCAATTACGCTAGTACAAGTAACCAGATGAACAACTTACATCTTACACATATAGTAATGCATGCAATAAAGAAAACATAGTTCCAAAATACTCATTTCCGGAAATGCCAATGATCAAACCACATTTGCAAAAATTCACCACAATTAACCGCGGACCCACACCTTCGTGGATCCCTACCGAGACCCCGTCGGATCTAACCCGCAGTGGTTAAAAGCAAGCTCGCGGTCCCACAGCTTTGTGGAACCCTACCGAGACCCCGTCGGATCTAACCCGCAGTGAGCATACACACACACGATTTCTCATACAAAACTACTATGTCAAGATTGTAAGTTCATAAGGATACTTGCCTCGATTAAATAGACGACGACACGAACGGAACGGAAGAGTTGAACACGACCGCAAGGAACCGGCGGAATGAACCTAACGATTCGGATAACACAATCACAACCAACTCTACACGATTACGGAAATGGAATACACCCGGAACCCCGCCTACGATTCATGTATATTCATACCAAAATAACGACGAGGGCGGACCACAACCAAACCCTCTCGATTCCGTAAAAATCCACAAAATATCCATGAATCCGTAGGAAAACTAAAGATACTAACAATATTAATCGTATACATCATGAATCCACCAACAAAACGGAACTAATCGGAAGAAAATCCCAAAACCCCCAAATTAATCGAAAATAGGGTTTTAGAATATTACCTTAGGAGATTCAAGTACCAAGATCCGTAGAACACGCGTTAGATTGATTGCCCGGGCTCTACTACCGAAGAAAGATGGTGAAAATCAACCCCCCAATGGATATAGATGAAGAACCTATCCCCCCTCTCTCTCTCTCTCTCGCGCGATGCAGGTGGAAATGGGGGAGAAATCGGCCGATTTCGTCTAATAAAGGCGAGCTGCACAACACCGCTTCGTGCCGCGCGGCACAGCCCAGGTGCCGCGGCACAGCCGAAAATTTACTCCTGTGTTTTGGCATTGTGCCGCAGATACCTGCGTGTGCCGCGGCACACTGATACTGGGTTTGGTCGCGGAAGACACACGAGTGTGCCGCGGCACCGGATAAGTGTGCCGCGGCACTGGCCTGGCACTGTGCCGCGGCACCGGATGGGTGTGCCGCGGCACACAGTATAGTTTGTTCGACAGATTACACTGGCTCCTTTCGGCGATTACAAGACTTCCGACAGTGCCGCACCGGTCCGGCCAGTTGCTCAGCCGCCACGACCCGATGCCTTGATTTCCAAAAACGTACGGAACGAACACGACGAAAAGTTCGCGGACGACATCAACGACTCGAGATGAAAACGTAATGCAATAATTAATCATACGCGACCAAGAAAAGGGTCAAGATGACAAATACAGATATGGATACCCGTAACTTTCAAGAAATTACAAAATGGCCCAAAACGCCCGGAATTCACGATACGTGATCGAATAACCAAACCGAAGTTCACAACACGTCTAACAAAGTTAAACGGACTTGCGGGAATTTTGAAACAGCAGTTTCGGACGAGATTCGCAAGAATCGAACTCAAGTGCGAAAAAGTCGCTAAAAAGCACAGAACTCAACAAAACAACACCCAAACGAACTCGGATGACAAAAAGTGTAGAATTAATCATTCTCAGAATGACGAAACGATCATGAGCGAAAGGCCAAAACGGACTCACCGAAAAAAGGAATTTACCAAAAATCGAAAATTGCGGATATTACATTCTACCCTCCTTAAAAGAAGTTTCTTCCCGAAACTTAAAGTAAGTAGGGAGAAGCAATATCCCTTGCCAAGAAAACTCGACGAGATACAAAAAACCGAAGACTCGCGCCCGACGGTGAAACGCTGCAAGGAACGTAAAGAGACATACGGCGAGAAAATACGCTCTAGGGCGACTAACACGACGTCACCGGTAGAGACATAATAAAATCAACGAGTGACAAGCGTCATTAAACGGATAATACAATCAAGTCAATTATCCGAACAATCACAAAACACGACGAACGAAAATCAATATGATTGACCAACCCAACGGTTCATCAATCAAAATGCGAGCCAAACGCTGAACAAATACGGAATTCCACCGCTTAAAGATTGGAAGATTGAAAACGAGACTAATTTCCCGAGCTTAAGGGAATTACGAAGGAGCCTAAACGCTCAACAATCACGAACGAGAACAAAAACTGAACAAACAAACGATTGAGACAACAAAAATCGAACGATCATGTCCGAAACACGTAGGGTAATAAAATTCAAACAACAACTCCCGTGATAACCCGTGAGAACAAGAAGACGTGCATTCCCATAAGATCCACAGAAAGGGAATAGCGATTGAAAAGTCACAACGACAAACGAGTCATTCCGAAACAATACCACCCTCGTTCGATCAACAAAAGCAAGGGATAGGGAAAGTTCAGAAATGTTAACGAGCATAAACGAGTTGATAGAGCCGAAAATACAGAAGTTCAAAATCCGATCCACTTTGAATAAAAGAACTATTAGAACCAAAAGATGTTACTTCCGAACAAGATTCACAATAGTCGAACCGGATTCGGAAAAGTCACAGCGATAACCAGATCGACTCAAAACCAGACATGTACTGCTCGAATGGTGAAACCAAGGTATAGATCAAGTTCAGAAGGTATCAATGAACACGAGCGAATCGATAGGCTGGAGAAAGAGAAGATATAGAAGTCAAAATAGTACGGGTATTACTTTTGACCTCGCCCCCGAAACTCACAACAACGGAACCAAGGTAACAATATAACAAGCAATCGACACGACGCGGAACAATCACCGATGCACATAATCATACCAACCCGAGCTCTAACAGCTCGCATATGTGCGATAACGCATAAACCGCTACGAGGCGACAACATCCAATACCAATATCACACCCCTCACAGAGGCTACCACGACGACTGTGTGGCGAACTACTCAACGCTCACACCGCCAATTCAACAACAACTCGGGGGTTAACACCCTAATGATAGCACGAACATTACGCATATATTCCCGGACCACAAATAGGAATGATAGGTTTTAAAAACGAAAACCATCTTTTGAAAATAACTTGCAAGCGTCAGTTGATCCTGAGTATCATATATCAAAAAGTAGTATAAACATCGTCATCGAGACTTTTAAAAGAAGTTATCTTGCGTTTAATAAAAAAATGAAGACACCTTTCGTTAAATTAAAACTTTTCAGCTATTTCGACCTTCGGGTCTAAACGAATGCGTTTCTAAATCATTAGAAATATCTCAAAATATTTTGATCCTCAAAGTAGAATAATTTTGAAACATAGCGTAGCACTAGTAGGCATCTTGAGAGCACTGTGAGAAAATAATTCATTTTAAAAGTACGTCTCGAGTTTTATTTTCTAAGATACTCAAGGTTTTTCGTATACAATAGGCCAAAATGCCCAAAATTCGCACGTATCAACATCCACTTAAACACATCATATCACACGCATCAAATCGCTCAAAATCACGACAGAATATACAATCCTCGGGATATGTTTAACAACATCGTTAAAACAACAATCGATTTATCAAAACCGGATGGAAAACGATATCAAGAACAAAACTCCAAAAGTCAACTCTAGGGATTCAAGAAAATACCTAGATTCGCGAAGAACAATGGATTAGATGATGTTAAAAATCATCTAGATACTCCAAAACACCTTTGGATGGAAGAAAACAGCCCAGATGCGAAACCGAGTCGCTACGTCTCAAACTCATGGAGGAAGGAGAAGAAATGAAGAAAATGCAACTTCTAGACCGGTGTCCAGATTTATATCGACACAATTAGCGTGCGCTAATCATTAAGGTTAGCGTGCGCTATCACGGTACCAAACAAAACTCCTGGCCAAAAATACACTGTTAGCGTGCGCTAACGAGAACTTGAGCCCACCCGGAGCTCCCGGATCGCCCGAACTACTGTAGCGTGCGCTATCCTCCCCTTAGCGTGCCACCAACGCACTCTTGCGCGCTTAGCCGCAGCGTAGCGTGCGCTAACGACCCACAGAGACAACAATGTAACTCATCGGAAAAATTACAGCCGTAAACCTTTCTCACAAGGATTTACTGTGCTAAGCACAATTTCCCATGTCATTTCGAAAATGCTAAAAAGACCAATGACGGTAATATTTTCCCAAAGCTCACAAAATCATTTGTCAAACCATCATGAAATATTCAAGGCCAAAATGCCAAATCTTGATTCAAGGAATCGGTTTTACGAAATAAAACTCAGTTTGCAAAATACCGAAAGCCGTTTGAAAGAACTCACGCAGCGGATAAAATACGGTACGAAAATACATCAGTAGTGACGACACTCCTCGTATAAACCAAATACGAGAGTCTAATAAACACATATAGTGAAATCAAAATCCACAGAAGGATTCCATCATTCAACGACTAATCATACAATTAACTCGTGTCACGCGAGGCACAACACAAGGAAGGGAGTTCAACACCCATAGGTCACACGTAAGTGACGACCACCACTCGATACTAATCACGACCAATGATCTCAAACGATGCGTCGCGATGTGACTAAGTCAGACAAAATCCGACAAGACAAAACTCAACAAACACAACTTGACTCGACAACCTAGGTTTCCCCAGGCTAATCTGATTTTAAAATCGTATACTCTAGTTATTCGAAAATAAAACCAATAAGTTAAAAATCGTTTTCAAGACCCCTTCAAACACGACAAGGGCTTAACAAATGTAGCATTTTATAAAATGTCCTAAAACACTTTTAAACACAACCTTTAAATACCGACACAAGGTTTTATTTGAAAATACAAGGCTGGCTCGCCCAAATTCATGTCACTTTTCAAAACCCACAATACGATCAAGTCTATGAAATTTTCAAGCGTGCACGCCGCATGTATTATTATTAATAGAAACACATTGGTTGTAAATAACAATAATTAGCCAAGTACCAACAATTCCGGACACACTCATATACGACATTCAAAATCACCAGTTAAAAAGCGCAACTCTAAATACTAATTCCAAGCATATGTCAAACTATCTCTTCAAGTTTGACAGCGTAACCAAAGATCACCGATTTGGACGTATGTCGAAACCAGCTATGTGAGTTTCTCAACAAACTCTGCCATCAATACCTATACCGGAACATATCAATGTTCAAAACTTCTACATCTTACTGCACCCTTCGGTGTCCAACTCATCGGTACATTCGGCTCAACATACATTTAGTATATCGCAATTACCAAACACAGATTCCATCATACGACAAAAGACTAGAGAGTCAAGCCCTCTCACAAAATACCACGGAGCAAAACTCGGATCTTTCGATCACCAACAATCCCACCAATGCTAGGAAGTTTAGCGATGGATGGCTCGCAAAACGACAAACGGTCAAGCCCAGAATGGCGCACATATTCCAGAGAGATAAAGGACGGCGCAATACAAAAATCAAAAGTACACAAACCGGATGGGTCGAGAAACAACTCGACGATAAGTACGAGAGAGGCAATCACAGTTCAAGAAGTGGAATTTCAATACGAGAAAACAAGAGAATCGAGTAAGGAGAACTTACGAGCACTGGATGTACTGAGATGCCGGCAGCGGTGTGACAATGTGCAAAACAAAACACAACTAGACCCAAATAACCAACAAGCCTAGGTATCCATAAACCTAGAGCTCTGATACCATTTTCTGTAACACCCCCAAGATATTCGAGGTGTATTACAGCGCCGTGGACCCCTACATGGGACCCACCAGGCTAACACAACAAAAACACCGCTCGACTAACCGTCTCGGTTAGCAAGGAAACAATTGTCAACCACAAGAACATAAAACGACACGCCCGGTACAACCGGCATAACAAACATCAACCGACAAATACATTAACTCCAACGAAGACAAATCACAACCCGAAAGGAAAAGCTTAAGTACTCGCGAGTACAATCTATAAGTTTACAATTTGGAAAACAACCACATCAAAAAAGACGGTAGAAATTAACAAGACTCGATTGCACATGTCAACAACCTTGGCCGACATCCTCGTACCATCCCAGCGCCCGCTCGTCTGGCTGAACATAACCTGAAATCCATAACAAGAATTTCCCCGACAACGGGTCCCCAGAGGGGTTAGCAATTACGCTAGTACAAGTAACCAGATGAACAACTTACATCTTACACATATAGTAATGCATGCAATAAAGAAAACATAGTTCCAAAATACTCATTTCCGGAAATGCCAATGATCAAACCACATTTGCACAAATTCACCACAATTAACCGCGGACCCACAGCTTCGTGGATCCCTACCGAGACCCCGTCGGATCTAACCCGCAGTGGTTAAAAGCAAGCTCGCGGTCCCACAGCTTCGTGGAACCCTACCGAGACCCTGTCGGATCTAACCCGCAGTGAGCATACACACACACACGATTTCTCATACAAAACTACTATGTCAAGATTGTAAGTTCATAAGGATACTTGCCTCGATTAAATAGACGACGACACGAACGGAACGGAAGAGTTGAACACGACCGCAAGGAACCGGCGGAATGAACCTAACGATTCGGATAACACAATCACAACCAACTCTAGACGATTACGGAAATGGAATACACCCGGAACCCCGCCTACGATTTATGTATATTCATACCAAAATAACGACGAGGGCGGACCACAACCAAACCCTCTCGATTCCGTAAAAATCCACAAAATATCCATGAATCCGTAGGAAAACTAAAGATACTAACAATATTAATCGTATACATCATGAATCCACCAACAAAACGGAACTAATCGGAAGAAAATCCCAAAACCCCCAAATTAATCGAAAATAGGGTTTTAGAATATTACCTTAGGAGATTCAAGTACCAAGATCCGTAGAACACGCGTTAGATTGATTGCCCGGGCTCTACTACCGAAGAAAGATGGTGAAAATCAACCCCCCAATGGATATAGATGAAGAACCCATCCCCTCTCTCTCTCTCTCTCTCGCGATGCAGGTGGAAATGGGGGAGAAATCGGCCGATTTCGTCTAATAAAGGCGAGCTGCAGTACATGACCGTGTGCCGCGGAGCCAAGTGTGCCGCAAAGACAGCCGAAAATTTACTCCTGTGTTTTGGCATTGTGCCGCGGATACTGCGTGTGCCGCGGCACACTGATTGGGTTTGGTCGCGAAGACACACGAGTGTGCCGCAGACTGCTCGCACCGTGCCGCGGCACGGATGGGTGTGCCGCGCACACGCATGATTTGTTCGACATATTACACTGGCTCGCTGCCGGCTGCCAAGACTTCCGATGCTGCCGCACCGGTCCGCCAGCTTGCTCACCCGCCACGACTCGATGCCTCGATTTCCAAAACGCGTTTTAACGAACACGGCGAAAAGTTCGCGGACGACATCAACGACTCGAGATGAAAACGTAATGCAATAATTAATCATACGCGACCAAGAAAAGGGTCAAGATGACAAATACAGAGATATGGATACCCGTAACTTTCAAGAAATTACAAAATGGCCCAAAACGCCCTAATTCGGGATACGTGATCGAATAACCAAACCGAAGTTCACAACACGTCTAACAAAGTTAAACGGACTTATGGAATTTCAAACAATAGCTTTGACGAGATTCGCAAGAATCGAACTCAAGTGCGAAAAAGTCGCTAAAAAGCACAGAACTCAACAAAACAACACCCAAACGAACTCGGATGACAAAAAGTGTAGAATTAATCATTCTCAGAATGACGAAACGGTCATGAGCGAGCCGTCAAAACGGACTCCGGCCGAAAAAAAGGAATTTACCAAAAATCGAAAATTGCGGATATTACACATTGAGGGGTTCTCAAAACTAGCTTGGCCACTTACACAGTTGCTCCGGAAATCCGAGAAGTTCGTCTGGAATGACGAGAGACAGTCGAATTTTGAGGAGCTGAAGAGGCGTTTGACTTCAGCCTCTATTTTAGCGTTGTCGTGTGGCAACGAGGATTTTGTCGTCTATAGCGATGCTTCGGGGCAGGGTCTTGGGTGCTTGTTGATGCAGCACAACAAGACTATTGCATTTACGTCGAGACAGTTGAGACCGTATGAGCTTAACTATCCTACTCACGATTTGGAGTTAGCGGCAGTTGTTTTTGTGCTCAAGATTTGGCGTCACTACCTTTTTGGTTCTACATGTCAGATATTTACAGATCATAAAAGTCTGAACTACATATTCACTCATCGGGAGTTGGATATGAGGCAGAGGAGGTGGTTGGAGTTGATTAAGGATTATGACCTCAAAATTCTTTATCATCCGGGCAAGGCGAACATCGTGGCCGATCCCTTGAGTCTGAAACCGGTTGCGTTGCGGACGCTTGAGATCCTTACGTCTGAATCGGAGCTTCAGCATGATTTGATTGAGTTGAGTGTTGAGATTTTGTTGCCAGGAGCTGTCAGGCACCTTTCGCTTTGGAGATTTCGTCGTCGCAGATCGATGAAATTAAACTGAAGCAGTTGGAGGATCCGATGATTACTCAAATCTGACAAAATGTTCTTAAGGGAAAGTCTCCTGGGTTTGTGATTCACGAGGATGGTGTGTTGAGATTCCAGAGTCGGCTTTGTGTGCCGAACGACTTGGAATTGAGGCAGAGTATCTTGTGTGTGTAACACCCCCAAGACATTCAGGGCATATTACATCGCCGTGGACCCCACACTGTGGAATCCACCAGGCTAACGTATCAACAAGATCAACGACAACCAATCATCAATAAAACGACAATTCAATTAAAAGACTACAACCCGACAAATAGAATCCAACATCAATCCATTTCCCAAAACGGGAACACAACATTAAGAATTTTGAAAAGGAAGTACTCGAGTACTTAAACCAATTTTATAATACATAAACCCCAAAACAAGACATCAAAAATAATTGACAGAACTGAACACCAACAATTGACTACTGAATAGTATCATGCTTGCCCATCATCCTCATATGGCTCAAGTGCTCGTTTGTCCCCACGATCGATACCTGAAATACAAAAAGTATTTCCCCCATTTAAGGGGTTAGCGACAACTGCTAGTGGTAGTACAATCCATTTAAACTACATTCTAATCAGATGAATATATGCGCCAAAAATCATTTTAGGAAACATTGTATATTCCGGAATATTTACAATGTACAATCACAAAACACATTATCTCCAGCAAATCACAATTCAATGTTAACCGTCGGTACGAGACTCACAGCCTCCGTACCCCGCAGAGCCCCATCGGACATCCCTGGGTGGCTAACCACAGTTCGTGATACGCACACTCACGGCAATACGTATCCCTAGAGGTCCCGTCGGACCGTCCTTAGGTGAACATACACATATCCATCCACAACAACCACGATAAAGCCATAATTCAAATACTAGAACATGTAAACAAATGTAAAATACTTGCCTTTGAGACATTCTTGAAGAAACGGAAGTGAAACACGACTACGAACGGTCCGAGTGGAAAACAACGGTTCCTAAACGAAGGATCAACATAGTTCAGTCCCAACGGACAACAATACTCTATTGGAATACACCCATAACCCCGATTACAATTTATGACAAAAACGATCAATCGATACGGGCGAGGGTTTACGCAAAATCTCCCCGTATCAATAATACACGGATTAATTCGAGGAAAACGGATTGAGAATTACTCAATAACAACAACCGGTAAGAAATTACGTAACATAATTGAACAATTTGGAACTAATCCCTAGAATCCCGAAAAACCCCCAAAATTGACGAGTTAGGGTTTTAGATGAAAATACCTTGAATTCGGATGATGGAGGATGATTATGCTGATGATAATATGCTAACACGACTCTACGGTGATGGAATTTGAAGAAAACTACGGCCAGTACCGGTGGAAATCGCCTCTGAAGTCGCACGTCGAAGAAAACAAAGAGAAAAGAATAAAACTGTTGTTTCTGAACTGCCCGCTGACTTATATAAATTGTGAAGTTAGCGCACGCTAATTGGCATTCATAGCGCGCGCTAACGGGGCCGTGACAGGTCCAGTAGCTACTGCCAACATTCGCTAGCGTACTCTAACAATAGCGAGTTAGCGTACGCTAACCGCACATCGGTAGCGCACGCAAGGTAACAGGAGTAGCGTGTGCTACCTACGCAGCAGTTCAGTACTGCTGCTCACATCAACAGTACGCTACTGTCGAAGGTACAATACACGAAACGCACGACGAGGCCAGAATCCAGAAACATAAACGCGAAGCATACAAGACGACGGAGCTAAGCGTTGAAAGAAAATATAATTCCGACCACTGGAGGGTCCGTAATGCGACAACGAAAATGATATTCCCTAAACTATTAGGAAATTACAAAAATGGCCCAAGTGCCCGAAAATCACGAAACGACATCGGATTTACAAACCGAAAGTCTCCACATGACCAACTCAACCATACAAACTTGTACAAAACAAGAAACAATGAAAACGAACGAGTTTTACGAGAATCAAACGTTCATACGGCAAAACATGTCATAAAATGAAATTACGTGAAAACATCATCAAAACTCGTCCAAATGGAAAAACTCCAAGAACAAAGTAGATTCAAAATGTCGAAACGGTTATAAGCGTGTCGATAAAAATAGACATACACCAAAAATGGAAACTGCTAAAAATGGAAAGTTACGGATATTACATTCTCCCCCTCTAAAATAAAGTTTCGTCCCGAAACTTAAGAATCAAAAAGCTCGGGGTGTCTCGAACGCATATCCTCCTCTAACTCCCACGTCGCTTCTTCTACTCCGTGTCTCGAGCATTGCACCTTAATCAAAGGAATGGTTTTGTGCCTTAACTATTTGTCTCGACGCTCCAAAATCTTGACGGGCCTATCCTCAAACGTAACATCTTTCTCGATCTCCACATCTCCAAAATCAATAATATGGGATGGGTCCGGAACGTACTTCATCAACTGGGAAATGTGAAATACGCTATGAACATGACTCAGCGACGGAGGCAAAGCCAAACGGTATGCCAACTCGCCGACTCTCTCTAATATCTCAAAAGGTCCAATATACCTCGGGCTGAGTTTCCCCTTTTTCTCGAAACAAAAAACTCCCTTCGATGGAGACACTCTCAACAGAACATGATCTCCCACTACAAACTTCAAAGGTCGACGCCTAACATCCGCATAAGACTTTTGTCGACTCTGAGCAGCCAACATTCTCTTTCTAATCAATTCAACTTTCTCCCTCGTCTCTAACACAAGGTCTGGATCGATGCCAACTAGATCGGACGGCTCATCTCAACATATCGGCGATCAGCAACGTCGACCATAAAGTGCCTCATACGGTGCCATCTTAATCGACGCGTGCCAGCTATTATTATAAGTAAACTCAATTAAGGCCAAATGCTCCTCCCAGTCACTACTCCAGTCTAACGCACACGCGCGCAACAAATCCTCGAATGTCTGAATGGTACGTTCGGACTGCCCATCGGTCTGGGGATGGAACGAAGTGCTCAAACGTAACCGTGTCCCCAATGCCTTATGTACCGCCTGCCAAAAATGCGATACAAATCGGCCATCTCTGTCTGAAATAATGGTCCTCGGCGTACCATGAAGTCTCACTACCTGTGCGATAAAAACACGAGCTAACTTTTATGGACCCCAAGTATCCTTGATGCCCAGAAAATGTGCTAACTTAGTCAGTCGGTCTACAATCACCCACACCATATTCATACCAGTCTTCGTTCTCGGCAAACCCGTGACAAAATCCATAGAGATATCCTCCCACTTCCACTCTGGGACGGGAAGTGGCTTCAACAACCCGACTGACCGCTGATGCTCAATCTTGACTTGCTGACAAGTCAAACACTTAGCCACAAACTGAACTACCTCATTCTTCATGTCGTTCCACCAGAAATTTTTCCTCAAATCTTTATACATTTTACTCGAGCGCGGATGGACTGAGTAAGGTGATGCATGAGCCTCTCGCATAATACTCTGTCTCAATTCCGAGTCATTCGGAACACACAACCGACCTCGGAACCTCAACACACCGTCCTCATGAATAACAAATCCCGGGGCTTTCCCCTTCCCTATACTCTCTCGAAGCTGAATAAACATCGGGTCCTCCAAGTGTCCCGATTTAATGTCATCAACCAGAGATGAAGAAATCTCAAGAGTACGCAATTGCCCGGAACTCTCTGGCAGCACAATCTCAATGCTCAACCTCATAATATCTCGCTGAAGTCCCGACTGGGCCGTAAGTGACTCAAGTGCCCGAAGCGATACCGATTTCCGGCTCAAGGCATCTGCTACCACATTAGCCTTGCCCGGATGATAAAGGATTTCAAGATCGTAAGCCTTAATCAATTCCAACCATCTCCTCTGTCTCATATTATGCTCTTTCTGCGTAAAAATGTACTTCAGGCTCTTGTGATCGGTGAAAATCTGACACGACGAGCCATACAAGTAATGACGCCAGATCTTCAACGCAAATACAATTGCGGCCAACTCAAGATCGTGCATAGGGTAATTCAATTCATACGGTTTCAACTGACGGGAAGCATAGGCAATCGTCCTCCCGTGCTGCATAAGTACACATCCGAGCCCTTGGCCCGAAGCATCACTAAAAACTGAGAAATCCTCATTACCACTCGATAAGGCCAAAACAGGAGCGGTCGTCAATCGCTTCTTCAACTCCTCAAAACTATTCTGCCTCTCATCGGTCCACACAAACTTCTCTGACTTCTGTAATAACTGAGTCAGTGGTTGAGCGATCTTAGAGAACCCCTAGACGAATCTACGGTAATACCCGGCTAATCCCAGGAAACTACGGACCTCCTTCATGTTCATGGGCGGCGCCCAATCCAACACTGCCTCCACCTTATGTGGGTCGACACGAATGCCCTCGGCCGAGATCACATGACCGAGAAACATAACCTCCCGTAACCAAAACTCACACTTTGAGAACTTCGCAAAAGGATGCTGAGTTCTCAAAATAACTAACACGATATGCAAATGATGGGCGTGCTCCTCCTCGCTCCTCGAGTAAATCAGGATGTCAGCGATGAAAACGACTACACACTTATCGAGGTACTCAATAAAGACTTTGTTCATAAGCTGCATGAACACGGCTGGTGCGTTGGTTAGCCCAAAAGGCATAACCACAAACTCGTAGTGACCGTATCTCGTCTGAAAGGCCGTCTTCGGAATGTCGGTATCCTTCACTCGGAGCTGATAATACCCCGATCTCAAATCAATCTTCGAAAACACAGTTGCCCCTTGCAACTGATCAAACAAATCATCAATCCTCGGGAGCAGATACTTGTTTTTGATGGTCACTTTGTTCAACTCTCGGTAGTCGATACACAAACGAAGTGACCCATCCTTCTTCTTTACAAATAGGACCGGCGCGCCCCAAGGCGAAGCACTCGGTCGGATATATCCCATGTCTAGCAACTCTCCCAACTGTTTATTCAGCTCCAGCATCTCGGCGGGCGCCATACGGTATGGCGTCTTAGAGATCGGTGTTGCACCCGGCTCTAAATCGACGGTAAACTCAACTTCTCGGTCCGGCGGCAAACCCAGCAACTCGTCTGGAAAGACATCAGGATACTCACACACTACCAGAAGATATGAGAGCTCGACTCCCCCTTCTTCAGATCTCAAAGCATAACACCAATAGCCCGTGCAACCTCCCCGAAGAAGCCTCACCGCCCTCAAGGCGCTGATCAAGAGTCTCTGGATACTCCGCTTACGCCCCACGAAAGAATGCTCGGTACCGTCAGAGGCTAACATCGAAACAGTCCTCGTTCTATAATTCATGATCGCCCCATGACGGTCCAGCCAATCCTCACCAAAAATCTAATCCTCATCTATAATATCTACTGCGATCAGATTAGAAGGCCAAACCCTCCCCGCGATACTCACTGGAAAATCTCCAACCTCACGATCCCCCACGATGCTATCCCCACTAGGAAGTTTAACAACAAAAGGCTCACAAGAAACTAGGCAATCAACATGCAGACGACGCACACAATCCATAGATATAAAAGAGTGCGTAGCACCATAATCGAACAATACGGAAACAGGATGATCAAGGATGTTGACGGTACCTGTAGCCACCGTTGCGTCAGGATCTCCTGCTCGTCTCATCTCATACACTCGGGGCGGAACAGACCCCGCACTAGAAGCTCCCCCTCTAGAAGGCTGCCCACGTCCTCGACCTCTACCAAAACCCTGTTGCGGCTGAGGAACTTTCGGTGCCTGATTCACACTCGGCTCTCCCGCAGTTGGGGCTGATATCTGAGTAACTGGAGCCCGAGTTGCATCCGTACAAAACTTAGCACGATGACCCATCCGACCACAAGCAAGACACTGAATCGGAGGTCTATCACACTCACTCATCATGTGGCCCGGACGACTACAGTTGAAGCACGTAGGACCACGAACGGAACCAGGAGGAGCAGACCTAGAACCGTTTCCTCGCCCAACTAATGGCGACTGACTCCTGAAGACTCGCGAACCAGACTGAGCCTTCGGATACCCTCCTAACTTGCCTCCCGAAAACTGACCGGAGGTCTTCTGCTTCTTTCCTTCCGTTGCCGTCTCTGTCGCAGAAAACGACATCTCGTAAGCCATCGCTTTATTCTGATACTCTTTCAAAGTCGTGCACCCCAGACCAGCCATGTAGTGGCGCACCCTCGGTTTCATCCGCATATCAAAGTGGCGGATCTTATCAAGCTCATCTCGGACTTGGTTTCTCACATAATGCAGTTGTTGATTGTAGTCTTTGATAGCTTGAGAAATAGGAACATCTTGGGGTTTAGCCTCAAAGAAGGCTCGGATCCTCCCCTCTTTCACTGGCCATGGACAAAATTCATCTTCCATCAGATCCCGAAACTCTACCCACATGGCTGCCCGGTCACGCGGTTTCACCGCTTGCCACCACGTTGCTGCCTCCTTGGCGAGGAAGTACTGAGCAATGGGTACTTTCCTCTCCTCAGAACAATTAGCAGCCTCAAATACTTTCTCCATCTCGAATAGCCAATTCTCCCAACCAGAGGGGTCGGAAGCACCATCAAACTGCGGAGGGCGCATACGAATCACGTCCTGAAGTAACTTATCATTGCCAGATCCAGTAGGCGGAACCGGGTTGGCATTAGCTTGGCCGACTAGAACGGCCTGAGTCAGTAGCGTCATCTGGTTCGCTACTTGTTGCAAAATGTTGGCCACTCCAACATTCTCATGTGCATTACCGGAACTAGCAGACTAGTCATGCTGACCTCCGGAACTAGGGGGAACACTGTTCGACAAAGAAGGCATCGTCGAATCAGTTCCCGAGTGATCAGACATGGCCGCCCCACCGGCTGCGCCACGTCCCCTACTGCGTCCGCGACCGCGTCCGCGTCCTCTACCAGCAGGAATTCTGAAGAAGTAACGGGTAAGTACAATTCAAACGCAAAACACAACAAGATGCTAGGACAGGAATAGAACAGAACAGCGAAACCAATCAAGTTAGGAAAAACTTACGAGCACCGGCATACTGAGATGATGGCATGACAGTAATACTGTTCAAAAACGATACTCGACTAGACCCAAATAACCGACAGCCTAGGTATCCATAAACCTAAGCTCCGATACCATATTCTGTAACACCCCCAAGACATTCAGGGCATATTACAGCGCCGTGGACCCCACACTGTGGAATCCACCAGGCTAACGTACCAACAAGATCAATGACAACCAATCATCAATAAAACGACAATTCAATTAAAAGACTACAACCCGACAAATAGAATCCAACATCAATCCATTTCCCAAAACGGGAACACAACATTAACAATTTTGAAAAGGAAGTACTCGAGTACTTAAACCAATTTTATAATACAGAAACCCCAAACCAAGACATCAAAAATAATTGACAGAACTAAACACCAACAATTGACTACTGAATAGTATCATGCTTGCCCATCATCCTCATACGGCTCAAGTGCTCGTTTGTCCCCACGATCGATACCTGAAATACAAAAAGTATTTCCCCCATTTAAGGGGTTAGCGACAACTGCTAGTGCAAGTACAATCCATTTGAACTACATTCTAATCAGATGAATATATGCGCCAAAAATCATTTTAGAAAACATTTTATATTCCGGAATATTTACAATGTACAATCACAAAACACATTATCTCCAGCAAATCACAATTCAAAGTTAACCGTCGGTACGAGACTCACGGCCTCCGTACCCCGCAGAGCCCCGTCGGACATCCCTGGGTGGCTAACCACAGTTCGCGATACACACACTCACAGCAATACGTATCCCTGGAGGTCCTATCGGACCGTCCCTAAGTGAACATACACATATCCATCCACAACAACCACGATAAAGCCATAATTCAAATACTAGAACATGTAAACAAATGTAAAGTACTTGCCTTTGAGACATTCTTGAAGAAACGGAAGTGAAACACGACTACGAACGGTCCGGGTGGAAAACAATGGTTCCTAAACGAAGGATCAACATAGTTCAGTCCCAACGGACAACAATACTCTATTGGAATGCACCCATAACCCCAATTACAATTCATGACAAAAATGATCAATCGATACGGGTGAGGGATTATGCAAACCCCCCCCCCCCCCCGTATCAACAATTCATGGATTAATTCGAGGAAAACGGATTGAGAATCACTCAATAACAACAACCGATATGAAATTACGTAACATAATTGCACAATTCGGAACTAATCCCTAGAATCCCGAAACGCCCCCAAAATTGACGAGTTCGGCTTCTAGATGAAAATACCTTGAATTCGGACGATGGAGGATGATTATGCTGATGATAATATGCTAACACGACTCTACGGTGATGGAATTTGAAGAGGACTCAGGCCAGTACCGGTGGAAATCGCCTATGAAGTCGCACGTCGAAGAAAACGAAGAGAAAAGAATAAAAATGCTGTTTCTGAACTGCCCGCTGACTTATATAAATTATGAAGTTAGCGCATGCTAACTGTCATACATAGCGCGTGCCAACGGGGCCGTGACAGATCCAGTAGCTACTGCCAACATTCGCTAGCGTACGCTAACAATAGCGAGTTAGCGTATGCTAACCGCACATCGGTAGCGCACGCAAGGTAACAGGAGTAGCGTGCGCTACCTACGCAGTAGTTCAGTACTGCTGCTCACATCAGTAGTACGCTGCTGTCGAAGGTACAATACATGAAACGCACGACGAGGCCAGAATCCAGAAACATAAACGCGAAGCATACAAGACGACGGAGCTAAGCGCTGAAAGAAAATATAATTCCGACCATTGGAGGGTTCGTAATGCGACAACAAAAATGATATTCCCTAAACTATTAGGAAATTACAAAAATGGCCCAAGTGCCCGAAAATCACGAAACGACATCGGATTTACAAACCGAAAGTCTCCACATGACCAACTCAACCATACGAACTTGTACAAAACAAGAAACAACGAAAACGAATGAGTTTTACGAGAATCGAACGTTCATACGGCAAAACATGTCATAAAATGAAATTATGTGAAAACATCATCAAAACTCGTCCAAATGGAAAAACTACAAGAACAAAGTAGATTCAAAATGTCGAAACGGTTATAAGCGAGTCGATAAAAATAGACATACACCAAAAATGGAAACTGCTAAAAATGGAAAGTTACGGATATTACAGTGTGAGGCACATGCTATGCCTTACTCAGTTCATCCGGGTTCGAGTAAGATGTACAAGGACCTAAGGAGGAACTTTTGGTGGAATAATATGAAGGAGAAGGTCGTACGGTTTGTAGCGAGATGTTTGACTTGTCAGCAGGTCAAAATCGAGCATCAGCGACCGGTCGGGTTATTGCAGTCGCTTCCCATTCCAGAATGGAAATGGAAAGATATTTCGATGGACTTCTTCACGAGCTTTCCGAGATCGAAGTCTGGTATGAATATGGTTTGGGTCATCTTGGATCGTCTAACCAAGTCGGCACACTTTTTGGGCATCAAGGATACTTGGGGCCCGGAGTGGTTGGCTCGTGTGTTCATTGCACAGATTGTGAGGCTTCATGGTACTCCAAAGTCTATTGTTTCGGATCGTGATGGCCGTTTTGTATCGCATTTTTGGTAGGCGGTACATATGGATTTGGATACTCATTTGTGTCTGAGTACTTCTTTTCACCCTCAGTCGGATGGGTAGTCGGAACACATTATCCAGACATTTGAGGATATGTTGCGTGGTTGTGCTTTAGATTGAAGTAGTGACTGGGAGGAGCATTTTCCGTTGATCGAGTTCACGTACAACAACAGTTGGTACGTTTCGATTCGAATGGCACCGTATGAGGCGCTTTATGGGCGACAATGTCGATCACCGATTTGCTAGAACGAGGCATCCGATTTAGTCGGGACCGAACCAGATATCGTTATGGAGATGAGGCGGAAGGTGGAATTGATTCGGGAGAGGATGTTGATTGCTCATAGTTGACAAAAATCCTATGCCGATGTCTGTCGTCGACCTTTGGAATTCGAGGTGGGAGACCACGTTTTGATAAAGGTGTCACCGACGAAGCGAGTTTTCCACTTCGGGAAGAAGGAAAAATTGAGTCCGAGATTTATTGGGTGTTTCGAGATCCTCGCGAGAGTCGGCAAGTTGGCATACCATTTAGCATTGCCTCCGGCCTTGAGTCACATTCATAGTGTTTTCCATGTTTCTCAGCTGAGGAAATATGTTCCGGATCCTAGTCACATCATCAACTATGGTGAGATTAATATCTCGAGGATATCACATTCGAGGAGCATCCCTTGAAGATTTTGGAGCACCGGGAGAAGCGACTGAGGCATAAGCCCATTCCTTTGGTCAAGGTGCATTGGTTGAGGCATGGTGTCGAGGAGGCAACTTGGGAAACCGAGGATAGCATGCGTGCTAGGTACCCCGAGTTGTTTGTTTCTTAAGTTTATGAACGAAACTTATTTTTGGAGGGGTAGAATGTAATATCCGCATTTTTTCTTTTCTGGTATTTTTCATTTTTGTGTATTTCTCATCGCGTGTAACCGTGTTGGTATTTCGAGAATAATCATTTCTCGACTTTTTGTCATCCGAGCTTGTTTCGGACTTGCTTTACTCTAATTCCGTGTTTATTGGTTTTTCCATCGCCGATTGGTCCGATTCTCATAATCGTTGTTCGGTACCGCCGTTCTGGGGTTGCCATAAGTCCGTCTTATGTTATTATGCGGGTTGGGAACTTTCGCTTGGTGTTTCGGTCGCGTATCATGTAAATCAGATTTGGTTACGTTCTGGGTGCTTTCGGAGTCGTGTCAGGCTTGATGTTAGCCTTTGATCCTTGCACACGAGCAAGCCACTCAAGATTTTGATCGTGCATGGCGCTCATGCGCATTTCGAGTTCGGCAATGGGCCCCAGGGATGCACGAGCAGGACGCACGAGCGTGTTCTCGTGCGCGTTGCTCGTTCGTGTTGGATAGAAGCTGGGCAGTGGTTTAGCGCACGACCAAGTACCCGAGCAATTGGTCATGCATGCTGCTCATGCGCAACCGATGTTCGGCAGCAACTCCCAGGGAAGCACGAACAAGACACACGAGCGGCTGCTCGTGCGCAGTGCTCGTGCGTGGCGATAGTAGTCGGCCAGTGGCCTAGCGCACGACCGGACGCACGAGCTGTAATACCCGAGATCTTTGTTTCGGATTCATTGAGTTTTTTGGGTTTTATCGGATTGTTATTGTCCTCATCGTTGGAATTATGTGCCATGTTTTGGGTGTGCCTTATTGGGGCATGTGTCTGGAGGCGTTTTGGATCACTTTCTGAGTTTTTGGGATTTTGTGGTGTAACGCACGCTAATGCTTGTGGCATAGCGCACGCTACTGTGTTGTGGTTAGCCACGGTACCAGATGTGTAGCGCACGCTAACTGGCAGTCCAGCGGCAGTCCAGGAGCTACTGGACTGGGACTAGAGTCTCGTTAGCGCACGTTAAAGTTGGTAGCTAGCGCACGTTATCGACTGATTAGCGCTGGATAATCATTCTTTCTAGCGCACGCTACCTGGTAGGTGCAGATCTATCCAGGGGCTACTGGACTGGTTTCATGACCCGTTAGTGCATGCTACGCTTATTGGCTAGCGTACGCTAACCGTGTTATAGGCCATGTATTCTGGGGCGTTGACCTCATTAGCGCACGCTAATCCTGTCTGGTTAGCGCACGTTAATAACTGTCCAGTATAAATACTGGACAGCAGGCTTCTTTCCCCATTTTCTTCCTTTTTCTCTCATTTTCGTTCCCAGCCGTCGGGAGTGAACTCATGAGGTGATTTTGAGCGATCATCTTCATCAAGCTTCATTGTGGAATGGATTTGTAGGTGTTTAACAACATATAATCATCTTCTTGATCCAAATCAAGGTAATCTCTTCTTAGAACCCTAGTTCTTGAATTTTGGGGGTTTGTGAGGTTTCGGCTGATTTAAGCCGATCTTGACCAGATTTTTGTAAGATCTTCGTTGTATACTCGAGATCCTTTGTTAATCTTGAGAGTTTGTGGTATGAACTTCGTAAATTCTTATGTTCGTCGATTATGTTGGTATGAGCCTTTGAGATGTCCGACGAAATGCTTCAATGGGTAGAAATTAGGATGATTCCTATATTTTCGAAGTATTGTTGATTCATAGTGGTAATATTTTCGTAGTATTCATGGGAAGTCGAATTCTTGGTCGTTTTTGGAAGTTTGAAGGCTACCCGATCATGCCCGTTCATCATTTTGCCACTCGTGATATCGAGGCAAGTCTCTTGCCCATACGTTTCATGTTTCGTAGACATAATTGTGGTGAATGATTTTATGTGCTATCCAAACGTTTAAATGAACCTTAAAAGAATCGGTATGTTCTCGATAAATATTGTCTTTCCAAAGATAACTTGTATGCTTTGTAAAAAATGTGTTTCCGTAATATGTGTGTTGGTCTCGTATGTGGGAAGATGTTACAATAATATTTAGTGAATATAGTAAACCATATTAATTGTCGAGGATTGTGTATTGATAAGTGTAATTGTTAAGAGAAAATGTGATACCGTGTGATATGATTTGTGACTCCTTTATAAGGAGGTGTTGATGTTCCTTGTGGGTTGTAAATTGTACGTGCTCGTTATTCTGTGATCGTTGTAAGTGATGTGCCTCCGGGTAAGATTGTTGAATCTCCGGGATCCGTACTTGCTAGTATGGGTCGGGCGTGACCGTAGGGTTATCCAATCGGGAATATCTGTAATATCCGCAATTTTCGATTTTCGGTAAATTTCTTTTTTCGGTCGGAGTCCATTTTGACGACTCGCTCATGACCGTTTCGTCATTCTGAGAATGATTAATTCTACACTTTTTGACATCCGAGTTCGTTTCGGTGTCGTTTCGTTGAGTTCTGTGCTTTTTAGCGACTTTTCTGCACTTGAGTTCGATTCTTGCGAATCTCGTCCGAAACTGTTGTTTCGAGTTTCCCGCAAGTCCGTTTAACTTTGTTAGACGTGTTGTGAACTTCGGTTTGGTTATTCGATCACGTATCGTGATTTCCGGGCGTTTTGGGCCATTTTGTAATTTCTTGAAAATTTACGGGTATCCGTATCTGTAATTGATGTCTCGACCCGTTTCTTGGTCGCGTATGACTAATTATGGTATTACGTTTTCATTTCGAGTCGTTTATGTTGTCCGCGAACTTTCGTCGTGTTCGTTCCGTACGTTTTCGGAAATCGGGTCGTCGAGCTCGCGTGGCGGATCGCCGGACGGTGGCGGATCGCCGGACGATTGCGGGCACCGCCGACGGGTGCGGCAGAACCGGCGTAGCGCACGCTTACGGCCGGAAGGTCGCGCGCTAACCGGCAGTGTAGCGCACGCCGCCGGTGGCCTAGCGACGCTATCGGCCCGGGCAATGGGGGTTTCGAGGTTCTCGACTCGGCCAGATCGGGCAGTAGCGCACGCTACGCCGAGCGTAGCGCGCGCTAGTCGGCAGCGTAGCGCACGCCGCCGGCCGGCTAGCGACGTTACTGGCCGGCGATTCATCCAGCTGGCTATCGGATGGCCGGCTAAGCGCGCAGTATCCGGCCGTAGCGCACGCTAGCGGGAGTTGGGTCGACAGGTTCGGTCGGCAGGGTTGGTCGGTGATGCCGGGTCGTGTGGGCCCTGGCCGAGGGTACTCGGCCGATACCGGCCGATAGCGCACGCTAGTCCGGGAAGGCTAGCGCACGCTAGGCTGGCCTAGTATAAATATGGCTGAGCAGTCACATTTCACTTCGTTTTTCATTTCCTTCCTTCTCCATCCGCGAGTGGCGATTCATGGGCGACGAATCCATGTTGTTTAACAACAAATCCATGAAGTCCTTGAGTTCATAACATCAATCGATCGTCCGTTATCAACCTTTGATTCAGCGAATCAAGGTAATCTTCCTTAGAACCCTAATTTCGTGAATTTGGGGATTTTTGCATTTTCGTCCGATTCGTTCCGTGTTGTTGATTAATTCATGATGGGTATGATTAATCTTGATAGTATTCTTGTGTTTAACATCATTTAATCCATTGTTCTTCGTCGAATCGAAGTATATTTCTTGATTTCCTTCGAATTGACTTTTTGGGGGATTTGTCCCCGATCTCGTTTTTCATCCGTTTTCGATGGATCGATTATGGTTAAATGATGTTGTTAAACATATTCTATGGATTGTATATCCATATTTCAACTTGGAATTCCGTTTTCGGGTTTTGACGGAACGAATCGTGTTCTTGGCCATTTTGGGGGAAATCCGTGAACTTTCGTCATTCGTTCTTTGAATTCAACGGCTTTGAGTCGTGTTATGGAATTCATTTCATTGTTATTATTTGTCCTTCGTAGTTTATGACCGTGAGTTGGCGTTCGGTGGAGTCGGCGGGTACGTAGTCGGTTCGGGCCAATCTACTTCGGTCGATTCTCCGCGTTGTTCTTATTCGAGGCAAGTACCTTGCCCATACTTTTCTCGTTTTATGGATATGATGATCGGTGGTCGTCTTGATGCGTTTGTTTGGTTATTTGAAATGAAGTTTCAAAGGATTTCGGTTTGGCCTCGTTAAAGGCTTTCTTTCAAAACGAGCGTGATTTGTGAACGGTGTTTTGAGAATTGATTATGATTTGATTATTTTGAACGTTGAAGTATTTTATGTTGGTACTCCTATTGTTTAAGTTATGGAATCGTGTATTCCGTATTTAATCTTGTTATTTATTTTTGAAGAGTTTGATAATGGTGTCGAGTTAATGGCCATCTCTAGTGAGTATTCTTAATGAACTTACATTCTTAGCATGTTAGTATTGCATGAGTAACGTGTGTGTGTGTATGCTCACTACGGGTTAGATCCGACGGGGTCTCGATAGGGGTCCACGGAGGTGTGGATCGACGAGCTTTGCTTTTACCCACTACGGGTTAGATCCGACGGGGTCTCGGTAGGGGTCAACGGAGGTGTGGATCGACGGTTAATTGTGGTGCATTTTACAAATGTGATTTGATATTGGCATTTCCGGAAATGAGTACTTTTGAACGGTTTTCATTTGCATGCATTGACTAGATGTGTAAGAGGTAAGTTGTTCGTTTGGCCTACTTGGCTAGGATGGCTCTAGAGTATTTTGTTGTTGTTTTAAATCCTTTATTTGTGGATTTTTACGTTGGAAGACGAACCTTGTTGACGTTCTCGTGTACTGTGAGTTGATGAGATTTGGGGCTAAAATCCCAATGGTTTTATAAAAGTCGTTTTACGGATTTGGGGCTAAAATCCCAATGGTTTGGTTAATGTCATTTTTCAGAAGGTAAACCTTTGGGCGGTGACCCCTTTTGTCTTTTGGTTTTCAAAAGTAGGATTTGATAATCCTAAATTGTTTTCTATTAAAACTCTCGATGGCATTCTAAATCATTTTATAAATTACTTCCATTGATTTATGATATTTCGATTTTGAAATGTTTTCTCAAACCCTTGCCTCGGGAAGTACTTTTCGTTTCGTTTGGATCTTTGAGGATCCTCGGTTATTGTTATTCGTGGAATGTGAATTGTATGGCTCGTATTTGCACTTTGTTCTTGCACTAGCAAAGCAGTGGAGTTTTGCTAACCCCGAGTATTCGGGGTGGATGTCTGTTTTGCATTCGTGTTTTGGAGCATAACACGTGGTCGGCACGAAGGATGATGAAAGATGATCGATACTAATCACATGAGGAACCGTGACGTCGTCGTGTGTTGGTTCGGTTGTACTTTATTTTCCGTCTTTGTATTGTTCCGTTATGGGTGTAGTTGTATTTTGTCCCCTGCGTGGGCATGAGTTGTATTTGAGCTGTATGTATTTGTGGTAAGACCAAATCGGTCTACTGAGTCATTGTAGCCTTGAAGGCATTGTCGAGATGTTAAACGTCGTTACCAGCCTGGTAGATCCTCGAGGAGAGGGTCTACGGCGTGTAATATCCCTGAGTGGATTGGGGGTGTTACATAAATGGTATCGGAGCGTAGGTTGAGGAAACCTAGGTCCGGGTCAAGTCGTGTTGTTTGAGTCTTGTTTCGTCGGATTTTATCTGACCGAGTCGTGTCGCGACGCGTCGTTTGAGTTTGTTGGTCGTGATTAGTATCGTGGGGCGATCATCATCTTCGTGCGACCTGTGGAAGTAAGTCTCCCTACTTTGTGTTGTGCCTCGTGTGACACGAGCTATTTTTATGATTATTTGTTAAGTGATGGAATCCTTATGTGAATTTTGATTTCACGATATGTATTTAGTCGACTCTCGTATTTGATTTATACGAGGAGTGTCGTCGTTTGTGATGTCTTTTTATTGTTGTTTTTGTCCGTTGTTGATGATTTTCGAATCGATTTGCACGTTTTACAAGTTCTATTGTGGAAGCTTTGTGCTTATACGCGTTCGACTTGTTCACTAGCCAAAGTGGAGGGTATTTTATCGTGGTTTTGTTCTCGAATGTGGCATTTTATCGCTTATTTCCGTTTAAAGACATGTATTGTCTTGATTTTAAACGCTTTGATGCGTGTGCTAGGAGTTGTTTTAGTGAACGTCGATATGTGTGAGTTTTGGGCATTACGCCTATCGATTTTTGAAAACCTTGAGTATCTTGGAAAAAACAAATTTCGAGACATACTTTTCAAATGAGTTATTTTCTTGTGGTACATCCTAGATGCCACAATATATTTCAAAATTTTTCTACCTCGAGGACCAAAATGTTTTGAGATATTTTCAACAATTTAATTTAGACCCGAGGGTCGAATATTTTGAAAGTTTTCACTAAGAGAAAGTGTCCTCATTTTTTTTATCAAATGCGAAATAGTTCTCCAATGTCTCGATAACGATGTTTCACGTTTGTACTTTTTTTTTTGAAGATGATACTCAAGATCAATCGGTGTTTTTCTAAATTATTTTCAAAATGAGGTTTTCGTTTTTAAAACCTATCCATTCCCGTTTGAGGGCTGGGTATGTATGTGTGATGTTCGCGTTGTCCTTTTGATACTTTCTCCCGAGTATGACCGAATTGGCGGTGTGAGCGTTGAGTCGCTTTCCACACTTTTGTTGCGTTAGCCCCCTGTGAGAGGCGGGATGTTGGTGTTGAATATTATCGTCTCGTAGTGATTCCTGCGTTGTCGCGCATGTGCGAGCTGTTAGAGCTTGGTTTGGTATGACCGTGTGCATCGGTGATGGTTCCGTTATGCGTCGATTGTTTAATGTCTTGTTACCTTGCTCCCGTTTTTGTGAATTGCGTGGACGAGGTCGGAGGTAATGCCCGTACTATTTTGACTTCTGTATTTTCTCTTTCTCCAGTCTATCGATTCGCTCATGTTCGTTGGCACTTTATGAACTTGTTCTGTATTTCGATTTCATCGTCCGAACGAGCTGTGATCTTGTTGTGGGTCGATCTGGTTATCGATGTTACTTTTTCGAGTTCGGTTCGATTCTTGTGAACCTTGTTCGGAAGTAACATCATTTGGTTCTACTAGTTCTTTTATTCGAAGTGGATCGGATTTGGAACTCTTATGTTTTCGACTCTGTCGACTCATTTATGTTTGTTGACATTTCTGAGATTGTCCGCCCCTTATTTTTGTTTATCGAACGAGTGTGGTATCGTTTCGGAATAACTCGTTCGTCGTTGTGACTTTTCAATCGCTATCCCCTTTCCTGTGGATCTTCGGCAATGCATGTCTTGTAGTTCTCACCAGATCATCCTGGGAGTTGTTGTTTGAACTTTATTGTTCTTTGTGATTCGAACATGATTCTTCGATTTTTGTTGTCTCGATCGTTGTGGTTTGATCGTTTGATTGTTCGGTTTTTATTGACCTCGTTCCGTGATTGGCGAACATTCAGGCTCCTTCGTAATTCCCTTAAGTTCGGGAAGTTAGTTTCGCTTTCGATCTTCCACCCTTAGGCGATGGGATTCCGTGTTTGTTCAGCGGTTGACTCGCGTTTTGATTGATGTACCGTTGGGTTGGTCAATCATATTGGTTTTCGTTCGTTGTGTTTTGTGATTGTCGGATAATTGACTTGGATATATTATCCGTTTGATGACGCTTGTCACTTGTTGGTTTTATTATATCCCTAACGGCGACGTTGTGTTGGTCGCCGTGGAGCGTGTTTTCACGCCGTATATTCCTTTGCGTTGTTTGTGACATTTCGCCGTTGGGCGTTAGTCACGCATTCTTGTGTGTCTCGTTGAGTTTTTCCTGGCGGAATATTTCTTCTCCCTACTTGTTTTAAGTTTCGGGACGAAACTTCTTTTAAGGAGAGTAGAATGTAATATCCGCAATTTTCGATTTTCGGTAAATTTCTTTTTTCGGTCGGAGTCCGTTTTGACGACTCGCTCATGACCGTTTCGTCATTCTGAGAATGATTAATTCTACACTTTTTGACATCCGAGTTCGTTTCGGTGTCGTTTCGTTGAGTTCTGTGCTTTTTAGCGACTTTTCCGCACTTGAGTTCGATTCTTGCGAATCTCGTCCGAAACTGTTGTTTCGAGTTTTCCGTAAGTCCGTTTAACTTTGTTAGACGTGTTGTGAACTTCGGTTTGGTTATTCGATCACGTATCGTGATTTCCGGGCGTTTTGGGCCATTTTGTAATTTCTTGAAAGTTACGGGTATCCGTATCTGTAATTGATGTCTCGACCCGTTTCTTGGTCGCGTATGACTAATTATGGTATTACGTTTTCATTTCGAGTCGTTTATGTTGTCCGCGAACTTTTCGTCGTGTTCGTTCCGTACGTTTTCGGAAATCGGGTCGCCGAGCACAGCGGTGGCGGGACTGGCCGACGATTATGGCACCGGCCGGACGGTGCGGCAGAACCGGCGAGCGCACGCTTACGGCCGGAAGGCTGCGCGCTAACCGGCAGTGTAGCGACGCCGCCGGTGGCCTAGCGTACGCCATCGGCCCGGGCGATGGGGTTTCGAGGTTCGACTCGGCCAGATCGGCAGTAGCGCACGCTACGCCGAGCGTAGCGCGCTAGTCGGGCAGCGTAGCGCACGCCGCCGGCCGCTTAGCGACGTTACGCCGGCAGCTTCACCCAGGGCTATCGATGTGCCGGCTAAGCGCGCGCAGTATCCGCCGTAGCGCACGCTTAGCGGGAGTCAGTCGATGTGTTCGGCCGGCAGGTTGGTCGGTGATGCCGGTCGTAGGGCCCTGGCCGAGGGTACTGGCCGATACTGGCCGATAGCGCACGCTAGTCCGGAAGGCTAGCGCACACTAGTGGCCGAGTATAAATATGGTCGAGCAATCACATTTCACTTCGTTTTCATTTCCTTCCTTCTCCATCCGCGAGTGGCGATTCATGGGCGAAGCCATGTTGTTTAACAACAAATCCATGAAGTCCTTGAGTTCATAACATCAATCGATCGTCCGTTATCAACCTTTGATTCAGCGAATCAAGGTAATCTTCCTTAGAACCCTAATTTCGTGAATTTGGGGATTTTTGCATTTTCGTCCGATTCGTTCCGTGTTGTTGATTAATTCATGATGGGTATGATTAATCTTGATAGTATTCTTGTGTTTAACATCATTTAATCCATTGTTCTTCGTCGAATCAAGTATATTTCTTGATTTCCTTCGAATTGACTTTTTGGGGGATTTGTCCCCGATCTCGTTTTCATCCGTTTTCGATGGATCGATTATGGTTAAATGATGTTGTTAAACATATTCTATGGATTGTATATCCATATTTCAACTTGGAATTCCGCTGGTTTTGACGGAACGAATCGTGTTCTTGGCCATTTTGGGGAAATCCGTGAACTTTCGTCATTCGTTCTTTGAATTCAACGGCTTTGAGTCGTGTTATGGAATTCATTTCATTGTTATTATTTGTCCTTCGTAGTTTATGAACGTGAGTTGGCGTTCGGTGGAGTCGGCGGTACGTAGTCGGTTCGGGCCAACCTACTTGGCCGATTCTCCGCGTTGTTCTTATTCGAGGCAAGTACCTTGCCCATACTTTTCGCTTTATGGATATGATGATCGGTGGTCGTCTTGATGCGTTTGTTTGGTTATTTGAAATGAAGTTTCAAAGGATTTCGGTTTGGCCTCGTTAAAGGCTTTCTTTCAAAACGAGCGTGATTTGTGAACGGTGTTTTGAGAATTGATTATGATTTGATTATTTTGAACGTTGAAGGATTTTATGTTGGTACTCCTATTGTTTAAGTTATGGAATCGTGTATTCCGTATTTAATCTTGTTATTTATTTTTGAAGAGTTTGATAATGGTGTCGAGTTAATGGCCATCTCTAGTGAGTATTCTTAATGAACTTACATTCTTAGCATGTTAGTATTGCATGAGTAACGTGTGTGTGTGTATGCTCACTACGGGTTAGATCCGACGGGGTCTCGGTAGGGGTCCACGGAGGTGTGGATCGGCGAGCTTTGCTTTTAACCACTACGGGTTAGATCCGACGGGGTCTCGGTCGGGGTCCACGAGGTGTGGATCGACGGTTAATTGTGGTGCATTTTACAAATGTGATTTGATATTGGCATTTAAAATGAGTACTTTTGAACGGTTTTCATTTGCATGCATTGACTAGATGTGTAAGAGGTAAGTTGTTCGTTTGGCCTACTTGGCTAGGATGGCTCTAGAGTATTTTGTTGTTGTTTTAAATCCTTTATTTGTGGATTTTGACGTTGGAAGACGAACCTTGTTGACGTTCTCGTGTACTGTGAGTTGATGGGATTTGGGGCTAAAATCCCAATGGTTTTATAAAAGTCGTTTTACGGATTTGGGGCTAAAATCCCAATGGTTTGGTTAATGTCATTTTTCAGAAGGTAAACCTTTGGGGCGGTGACCCCTTTTGTCTTTTGGTTTTCGAAAAGTAGGATTTGATAATCCTAAATTGTTTTCTATTAAAACTCTCGATGGCATTCTAAATCATTTTATAAATTACTTCCATTGATTTATGATATTTCGATTTTGAAATGTTTTCTCAAACCCTTGCCTCGGGAAGTACTTTTCATTTCGTTTGGATCTTTGAGGATCCTCGGTTATTGTTATTCGTGGAATGTGAATTGTATGGCTCGTTTTTGCACTTTGTTCTTGCACTAGCAAAACAGTGGAGTTTTGCTAACCCCCGAGTATTCGGGGGGTGGATGTCTGTTTGCATTCGGTTTTGGAGCATAACACGGGTCGGCACGAAGGATGATGAAAGATGATCGATACTAATCACATGAGGAACCGTACATCGTGTGTTGGTTCGATTGTACTTTATTTTCATTCTTTGTATTGTTCCTGCGCAGACGGGTGTAGTTGTATTTTGTCCCCTGCGTGGGCATGAGTTGTATTTGAGCTGTATGTATTTGTGGTAAGACCAAATCGGTCTACTGAGTCATTGTAGCCTTGAAGGCATTGTCGAGATGTTAAACGTCGTTACCAGCCTGGTAGATCCTCGAGGAGAGGGTCTACGGCGTGTAATATCCCTGAGTGGATTGGGGGTGTTACAATATCTTGCGGGGACTCCGAGGTTCATGGCTTGTTAGCGCGATGCCGGGGATAACTTGTGGGGTTATTCATCGGGTATGTCTTGCAGGGACTCCGAGGTTCGTAGCTTGTTAGCGCGATGCCGGGATAACTTATGGTTGTGATTTGGTTATGAACGTATCTGTGCTTATGGTCACGTGATTGTTGTTACGGTGACATGTGATTTGGTATGGTGTCCCTGTGGGTTATTCACTCGGGTATGTTCTACGGGAGCATCTGAGGTCCGTGGCTTGCTAGCATGGGACGCGAATAATCTGTGGAAACATGTTGTTATGATATGATCGGGTCTTGGACCCCGTGCTTTGTTATCGGAATGGTATGATTGGGTCATGGACTCCGTGTGATACTATCATAATTGTATTTTAGGAAAGTGATTTTTGGGCTGTGCTAAATGGTTTTGAAAGGCTTGAGAATTCTTAAATCCCAAATGTTTTCAGAAGTCCCGAGATCAAAAAATATTTTACAAGATGTGTATCGGGTTTACCCCTATCTTTCGACTGAACCGTTTTAATCAAGTGATTTATCTCGGGAAGTACGTTCACGATTATTATGTATTGGCGCATGATATGTATGGCTTGTATTTGTATTTTTATACTTGCACTAGCAAAATAGTGGAGTTTTGCTAACTCCCGAGTATTCAGGGGGTGAATGTCTGTATTGCGTCCAGGTACTTGCAGGTTGCTGGGGAGCGAATCACATAATCGATATGAAGGATGATGGAAGACGACGATACTAATCACATGAAGACCAGTTGTTGAGTTTTGGTAGAACCTTATTGTTTGGTTCCCTATTTTATGGGTATGTTGATATATTCCAACCCCTGCGTGGTTACGCGTTTTGTTGAAGAGTTATGTATAGTTGATATGTGTGCTGTGGAAAAGACCAAATCGGTCTAGTGAGTCGTTATTAGCCATGTTGGCGTGTATTTACATGTTGTGTTTTCCGCTTTTAGCCTGTTAGATCCTCACGGAGAGGGTCTGCAGTGATGTAATATTTCCGAGTTGTTTGGGAGTGTTACAGGAGCGATTGGTCGTGCGTCCTTGACGTATTTAAGGGGACACTCGCGCTTTTCAGCCTCATTTCTTATCTGCTTCTTTCTTCTCCGAGGGTTAGGCGATTTGGGGCATTTGGAAGCTTAGAGTTTGATTGGGTATCATCATCCATCCACGATTTCGAGTCTCTAGCACCAAGTTGTCGTCATCTAAACATCTTTTACCCATTTAATCAAGTTAAAATCTCTTACAACCCTACTTTTGGGAAATTTGGGGTTTTTTGTGTTTTTGTCCGATTTATTCCGTATCGTTGATTAATCCATGGTGTATATGATTAATCTTGGCGGTATTCTTGTTTTTCCCATGATTTCATGGTAAGTTTCATTGTATTTCTGAAATCGAGAGGGTTCGGTTGCGATCCACCCTCGTTGTTGTTTTTGTACGAACTTACATGAATCGTAGATGGGTTTTCGGGTGTATTCGATTTCCGTACTCGTTTAGAAATGGTTATGGTTGTATTCTCCGAATCGTTAGGTTCGGGTTCATTGGTTCCTAGCAGTCGTGCTTGATTTTCCTTTCCTTTCGTGTCGTCGTCAATTATTCAAGACAAGTACTCTTGGAAACTTTTATGCTTAACATGAAATGGTGATGTGTTTGTGTGTGTTTTGCTCACTCCGGGAGGGTCTGAGGAGGCCTCCGGGGAATCTATGACTTCACTCTGGATTCATGAGCTTGATTCGCTAGCCAGCTCGGGAGGGTCCTTAGAGGCCTCGAGTGGGATCAGTGGCTTCACTCCGGTCCTAGGCAAATTGATTATTGATTGTTTGTTTCGGGAAAAGACCTGTCTGGTTTTGGCTTTGGAATAAATTGATGCATGTACTATGAAATGTGTAAGTGAATGGTTTGCCTTGATTACTTGTACTACCGTAATTGCTTACCCCTTTGGGGACCCATTTTGGGGAAATTCTTGTTATGAATTTTAGGTTATGTTCAGCTGGACGAGCGGGCGCTGGGACAGTATGAGGATGCTAGCCAGGGTTGTTGACGTGTGCATTTGAGTTTCCTTGTTTCCGTTGTCCTTTTCGGTATGGTTGTTTTCTAAATTTGAAAACTTATAGATAGTACTCACGAGTACTTTGGCATTTTACTTGGATTGTGATGTGTGTCAGTAATTGTTATTTTAAGATTGTCAGTGATGTTTGTTCCGCCGGTTATACCGGGCGTTCTATTTTATTTTCATCTTATTGATGTGTGTTTTCTCGCTAACCGAGATGGTTAGACGAGTGGTATTTCTTATTCATCCTGGTGGGTCCCATGTAGGAGTCCACGGCGCTGTAATATACCCTGAATATCTTGGGGGTGTTACAACAATGGAGCAAGAGTTGCTGTACTAGTCGTTGGAAATTATGATCTACTTTTACCCAATGGGCTTTTGTTAGTTTTGGGCAATTGCTGTTATGTTTCTGCTATGAATAGAAATATTATTTCGATTATGAATGTTATAGTTTTCTTATTAAGAATAAGATTATTCGTATTTTCTTTGATGACTTACTTTATGTTACTGCAAAGTTATACTGGCCTTTACAATATTTATCTAGATAAGTCCAATACTTTGAAAGTCTACAATATTGCAATCAAGAAACCTAAGCTCAATGATTCTAATCCGATTACTTCATGACAGAGGTGGATATCAATACTTCAGCACTTTTATTGATGATTTTAGTCGGTATGAATATATTTATCTTATGAAGCATAAACATGAATCCTTTTAAATGTTCAAAAAAATTCCAAAGTGAAGTAAAGAATCAACTTGGCAAGACAATCAAAGCCACTCGATCGAATCGAGGTGACGAATACTTAAGCCAAGAATTCGATGATCATCTTAGGAGTTGTGGAATTATTTCACAACTTACTCCTCCTGGTACACCTCAACATAACAGAGTGTCCGAGAGAAGGAATCAAACTTTATTAGATATAGTTCGATCCATGATGAGTCGAATGGAGCTTCCATTATAATTTTGGGGCCACATCTTAGAAACAACGACATTCACCCTTAACCGTATTCCATCTAAAGCAGTTGAAAAGACACCATTTGAGAAATGGACTCGTAATAGACCAAACTTGTCTTTTCTAAATATCTGGGGTTGTGAAGCATTCGTAAGACGCCAAGTGTTTGACAAACTGACGGCCAGATATGAAAGATGTTTATTTGTGGGATATCTTGACTCCCGATGAGTAGCAATAGAATTAGAAATGAGATCAATGGATTCCAATCAAGTGCGGGAGCTAGTAGAACTACCTGATGGGGTACAAGCCATTGGGAGTAAGTAGGTCTACAAGAGAAAGAAATGAGGTGACTGGAAGGTTGAATCCTTCAAAGCAAGGCTTGTATGAAAAGGTTATACTCAGAAATAGGGTATCGATTACGATGAAACCTTTTCGCCGGTAGCCATGCTTAAGTCAATACGGATTCTTTTAGCTATAGCTGTGCATTTGGATCTGGAGATTTGGCAAATGGATGTCAAGACTGTATTCTTGAATGGAAGTCTAGACAAGGAAATCTACATGCGCCAACCAAAAGGATTCGTTGCTGAAGGAGAAGAGCACTTAGCGTATAAGCTTAAGAGAACCATTTATAGATTTAAGCAAGCATCTAGATCTTGGAATACTCAATTTGACGAGGTTGTCCAATCATATGTATTCGTCCACTGTCCGAGTGAGAGTTGTGTGTATAAGAAATACGATAGAAATGTGTTGGTATTTCTTGTACCGTGTGTAGATGATATCCTTCTGATTGGAAACAACGTGAAGGAATTGTTGGACGTACCGGTATGGCTATCTGAGCCATTTGATATGAAGGATTTGGGAGAAGCAGGACACATCCTTGGGATCAGGATCTTCCGTGGTTGGAAGAAAAGGATGTTGTGCTTAGCTCAGGCATCCTATATCGATACAGTGCTAAAGCGGTTTAGCATAGAGAATTCCAAGAAAGGTTTTCTGCCTTATAGACACGGAAGTCAACTATATAAGGATATGTGTCCTAAGACACAAAAGGAGATAGATGACATAAAGCTGATTCCTTATGTGTCAGCTGTGGAAAGCCCCATGTATGATATGCTTTGCACTGGACCAGATATCTATCATGTCGTAGGCATGGTTGCCAGACATCAGTCGTACCCAGGACCGAGACACTGGATTGCTGTCAAGCACATACTCAAGTATCTGAGAAGACTAGGGAGTACATGCTAGTATATCAATCAGAGGACCTAAGTCCAGAGGGTTATACTGACTCAGATTTTTCATCAGACAAAGAAAAGTCCAAGTCTACTTTAGGTTATGTGTTTACTGTGGGAGGTGGAGCCATTATTTGGAGATGTGTGAAGCAGAAATGCATCTCGAACTCTACCATGGAAGCTGAGTATGTGGCAACCATTCTACCATTGTTCCTCAGTAGCTTAATGGTCCTCTGAGGCAGCCAAAGAGGCGGTATGGCTCAAGTACTTCCTGCAGGACTTAGATGTGATTCCCGATTTGTCAAAGGGTGTTACACTTTATTGTGATAATACCGGTGCATTCGAAAATTCGAGGGAACCACAAGCCCATAAGGCAAATTAATATATCAACCGCGAGTACTACATCATACGACACTTCGTAAAGGAATGATATATAGTTGTAGCCAGGGTTGCATCGGAAGATAATCTTGCTGATCCTTTCACGAAAAGCCTACCCTCAAAAGTTTCTGAAAGGCATATGGAAGGAATGGGATTACGGTGTATGGCAGCATTGCTTTTAGTATAAGTGAGAGATATGAGAGACTATGTAATAGAGTGGTATACTTAAAATCATGCTTTGCATGTAAGTGGGAGATTAATAGGGTTATATACTGCAAAGCATACTTTATGCTTGTATTACCTTATTTCCCTGTAACTACCTATGAGAATATTAATTACTTTCAATCACATGTTTTGCATATTTACTCACGTTATGGTTATGCAAATGAAATGTCTAATTATTTTATATTATAGATAATGTGGCGTGTTGTTGTCACATGGAAGATCATATTATCGGTATCTTATAAAATAATATAGTAGTTGTTGTACTAGCCGTTGGAACTTATGATCTAGTTTTACCCAATGGGTTCTTGTTAGTTTTGGGCAATTGCTGTTATGTTCCTGCTATGAATAGAAATATTATTTCTATTAGGAAGGTTATAGTTATCTTATTAAGAATAAGAATATTCGTATTTTCTTTGATGACTTGCTTTATGGTATTGCAAAGTTATACTGGCTTTTATAATATTTATCTAGATAAGTCCAATACGTTGGAAGTCTACAACATTGCAACCAAGAAACCTAAGCTCAATGATTCTAATCCTACTTACTTCATGCCAGAGGTGGATATCAATACTTCATCACTTTTATCGATGATTTTAGTCGGTATGAATATATTTATCTTATGAAGCATAAACATGAATCCTTTGAAATGTTCAAAGAAATTCCAAAGTGAAGTACAGAATCAACTTGGCAAAACAATTAAATCCCCTAGATCGAATCAAGGTGTCGAATACTTTAGCCAAAAATTCGATGATCATCTTAGAAGTTATGGAATTATTTCACAACTTACTCCTCATGGAACACCTCAACATAACAGAGTGTCCGAGAGAAGGAATCGAACTTGATTAGATATAGTTCGATCCATGATGAGTCGAATGGAGCTTCTATTATCATTTTGGGGCCACGTCTTAGAAACAATGACATTCACCCTTAACCGTTTTCCATCTAATGCAGTTGAAAAGACACCATTTGAGAAATGGACTGGTAATAGACCAAACTTGTCTTTTCTAAATATCTGGGGTTGTGAAGCGTTATGACAAGTTTTTGACAAACTGACAGTCAGATCTGAAAGATGTTTATTTGTGGGATATCTTGACTCCCGCTAAGTAGCAATAGAATTAGAAATGAGATCTATGGATTCCAATCAAGTGCAGGAGCTAGTAGAGCTACCTGATGGGGTACAAGCCATTGGGAGTAAGTGGGTCTACAAGCGAAAGAAATGAGGTGACTAGAAAGTTGAAACCTTCAAACCAAGGCTTGTATGAAAAGGTTACACTCAGAAATAGGGTATCGATTATGATGAAACCTTTTTGCCGGTAGCCATGCTTAAGTCAATCCGGATTCTTTTAGCTATAGCTGCGCATTTGGATCTGGAGATTTGGCAAATGGATGTCAAGACTGCGTTCTTGAATGGAAGTCTAGACAAGGAAATCTACATGTGCTAACCAAAAGGATTCGTTGCTAAAGGAATAGAGCACTTAGCATATAATCTTAAGAGATCCATTTATAGACTTAAGCAAGCATCTAGATCTTGGAATACTCAATTTGATGAGGTTATCCAATCATGTATTCGTCCAACGTCTGAGTGAGAGTTGTGTGTATAAGAAATATGATAGAAATGTGTTGGTATTTCTTGTACTGTGTGTAGATGATATCCTTCTGATTGGAAACAACGTGAAGGAATTGTTGGACGTACCGGTATGGCTATCTGAGCCGTTTGATATGAAGGATTTTTTTGGTAGAAGCAGGACACATCCTTGAAATCAGGATCTTCCGTGGTTGGAAGAAAAGGATGTTGTGCTTATCTCATGCATGCTATATCGATACAGTGCTAAAGCAGTTTAGCATAGAGAATTCCAAGAAAGGTTTTCTGCCTTATAGACACGGAATTCAACTATATAAGGATATGTGTCCTAAGACACAAAAGGAGAGAGATGACATACAGTTGATTCCTTATGCGTCAACTGTGGAAAGCCCCATGTATGCTATGCTTTGCACTAGACCAGATATCTATCATGTCATAGGCATGGTTTCTAAATATCAGTCGTACCCAGGACCGAGACACTGGGTTGCTGTTAAGCACATACTCAAGTATTTGAGAAGACTAGGGAGTACATGCTAGTATATCAATCAGAGGACCTATGTCCAGAGGGTTATACTGACTCAGATTTTTCATCAGACAAAGAAAAGTCCAAGTCTACTTCAGGTTATGTGTTTACTCTGGGGGGTGGAGCCATTATTTGGAGATGTGTGAAGCAGAAATGCATCTCGAACTCTACCATGGAAGCCGAGTAAGTGGCAACCATTCTACGATTGTTCCTCGGTAGCTTAATGGTCCTCTGAGGCAGCCAAAGAGGCAGTATGGCTCAAGTACTTCCTACAGGACTTAGATGTGATTCCCGATTTGTCAAAGGGTGTTACACTTTATTGTGATAATACCAGTGCATTCGCAAATTCGAGGGAACCACAAGCCCATAAGGCAAATAAATATATCAACCGCGAGTACCACATCATACGACACTTCGTAAAAGAAGGAGATATAGTTGTAGCCAGGGTTGCATCGGAAGATAATCTTGCTGATCCTTTCACGAAAAGCCTACCCTCAAAAGTTTCTGAAAGGCATATGGAAGGAATGGGATTACGGTGTATGGCAGCATTGCTTTGAGTATAAGTGAGAGATATGAGAGACTATGTAATAGAGTAGTATACTTAAAAGCATGCTTTGCATGTAAGTGGGATATTATTAGGGTTATATACTGCAAAGCATACGTTATGCTTGTATTACCTTATTTCCCTGTAACTACCTATGAGAATATTAATTAATTTTAATCACATGTTTTGCATATTTACTCATGTTATGGTTATGCAAATGAAATGTCTAATTATTTTATATTATAGATAATGTGGCGTGTTTGTGTCACATGGAAGATCATATTATCGGTACCTTATAAAATAATATAGTAGTTCACAACCTATATAATTACTAGACAAATTATATGAAAGGTTGTAATGTATGCTTGAGATTAGTTGGTCTTGACTATTATCATGCTTTAGCGTATTTTCATACATTGAACTGGATCGAAGTGAGATATTGTCTTCTGTACTGACTGTAAAAAGAACGTAAACCGCGGATAATTATTATTTCTTAATTCTAAGTATATATTAGTTAATTGTGTATTTATAATATTTATTGTTTTAATTTACCATGGATGAGAGTCAAAATGATTGACTCAATATGCTTCTATTCTTGGGCAATAGTATTATTTATATGAAAATTATTATTATAACTAGAAATCGTGTCCCGACTCGTGCGGGTTGATGATGTCCCCTAGAGAAGCTCGATAATGATTATTATATTAAACCTGCATGTGGATTTAATTCCGATATAATAATAAGGTTCAAGTGGAACTACTCTTCGATAAGAAATTAATTAATTAGAGTTGTCCAAAGCTTAAATTAATTAACGGACATTAGATATCTTAAACATGGAAAATAATATATTTAAATAAGAAGCCTGATTTCATAAATACGGATTTGGGATGGAAGTGCAATATTACTTCTTTAATGGACTGAATTGATATTAGTGACCACCATATTAGGAAGGGCTTAATATGGAAAATTGTGTTGCACTAGGAGTCTTAACCCTAATCCTCCTCAAGATCCCTAAAGTAGTCCAAAGCCTACAAATAGGACACAAGGGGGGGTTCGTCCGTGACATACATATCCTACACAAGGGTTTCGATTTTTCTTCGTAGTGTTTACTTGTGGATCTTGACTTGTGTCTTTGATTCCACAATTGAGATAACACTTATTTCTTGCCACAAATCGGAATTACTTGAAGAAAAAGAAAATAAAGATTTGTGAGGAACTAATTTTTGGCCGATCCATCCCTGCATTCCAAGCGAGATTCGGTAGCTCGTTGCCCACACAAAGTCCGAATTAAGGTGGGATCATACTCTAGAAGATTTTAAGGAAGAGATCAAGAAAGCAACCACTACGCTTCAAAAGGTAAATATCCTATGATCTTCGATCTAGATTAGGATATCGAATTTACCAACAAGTTTATTTAATAAATAATAAATAATATTTAAATTTCTTGATAATCTTAGTAGTTAATTCATTAGCATGCCTAAATAGGTTTTGTGCTCGTGGATGCGTAAAACGCTTTTATCAAATTTTCTCCAAATTTGTTTTTGATGCGTTTTATTTCCAACACTCCAAACATTAGAGGGTTCTATTATCTGGTTGGGATCCTCTACAAGTATGGGAGCCTGTTGAGGAGAGGGATCCCTGATAGGGTGGGATTACCTGTTTAGAGAGGGACTCCTTACAGGGATAGGAGTCCTGTTAGGAGTGGTGATTGTGGCTCCGAAGGCGTAGCCGATTCACCAGTACCTTCCAGCTTTACAAATGACTGGTCATTCATCATAGCCGTTACAAGCTCAGACGTAGGAGAAGCCAAAGTTTCTTCCATAGGGGTTGCGCCCTGTGGGTCAACCAGTGAGGCAGATGGTGCAGTAGGCGAAACTTCCTCAGTGGCCGTTGTGGCCATTGTAGGTGTTGTATGAACAACTTCCGACTTTGAAGACTTCTTAGTCTTCATCATCTTATTCTTCTTCTCGACAGCTCTAGGGGAGCTGCTATCAGGAATAGGTCTCTTTTTGCTGACAGACTTCTTCTTGCTGTCAACATATTTAGATTTTGCCGAGTGATCAGTAATATCTCGATCATCACTCGACGTGGGGAGGAAGAATGGGCTTGGCCTGTTGGGGAGAAGTGGTGCCTTATTGAATACAGTACGATTGGAGCCACAGAAAAACTTCCCAGCAAGGATCTTCTTGGCATTAGGTGACTGTTTTATGCCACAACTGGTCAGAATGTAGTTCAAGATCAAGCCGAAAGACTTCATGGAAGAGTCTGATTGGAAGCCTCCACCTGAAAGCGTTTCAAGATAACCTGGCACTAGTTGACTTTGTCTCCAACATGATAGCTACTATCATCCAACCCACATCTCTAGTCATATTCTCAACAGTTCTGCAACACAAATCATGCTGATACAGATAAGGCAAAGTGAAATTCTTCTTCTATCAGGAAAGATGAACTTGCGGTGGCTGAGAGCTGCCAGTGAAAAAGTTCCAGTAGGCCTTTATCAATTCATCAGAGCCAAATAATTCTAATTGCTCCAATGTCAGACCATCAGAGGGCAGTTTGTACAGTCTTTCGAGGAGTTCCTCACCGATAGAGATCTCTTTCTCCTGTATAGTACTGACAACAGAAGTAAGGGCAGAGCCCTTCTTATCATGTGCGTACGTGAACTCAGCATCAAGGAAAATTTCTTCTACGATCTGTTCATCGTAGTTCTTTAGGTGCAGACTACCCTATCTGTAGAGACCAGTTTGCTTGACAGGCGAGATGACTAAGTTCATCCCTGCCATGTCTTCATCTTCAGAAATAATTCCCTGTTGAAGAACAAAGCGAGCAAAAATACGACCGTCGATAATCATGTCCTTCTTTTTCATAGATAGAGATGAAGTTTGAGAAGAAGACATATTCGCATAGAGGGATAGAGTAAATGTTGAGTTTGAAGGTTGTATGTTGTATGCTCGTCAATTATGCAAAGTGCGTAAAGAGTCTGCAGATCAGCATAATGGCCCTCTTATAGTGTGCACGGAAGCTAGGTTACAGTGAACGGTCAGATTTAAGGGATGGGAACCGTCTTTATCTGAACATTTTTGGCCAAAGTATATAATATAAACAGCTTAGAAGGGGGTTGAATAGGCTGTATTTTTTTCGAAGTTTATTTGCATAGTGCATGTCTAAGGTTAAGTTGCTGTAAATACAACCACTGAATAATCTCCTATTAGCTTGGTGCATACAGGGTTTTTACGATATATATACTAAAATCACACAGGCAAATAGAAAATAGTAAATTATAGAAGGTAAAGACACACTAATTAAAATCCACTGGTCCTCCAAATAGGATTAAATTGTTTTTTAAAATCACAGCGTACACAACTATATGATTTTAACTAAACACGTCGATGTATCGTTCACACAGATTAATATAGTCGATAGCAGTTTGGGCCGTTCACACAGATTGGCTTGGTTTATTGGACTCGCTTCTTATCACACATATTGAAGATTTGTCCTTGGTGATATTCGTCCCACAGAGGTCAGAGATAGCGAAACTTAGTCCACATAAGGCTAAGTAAACTCAACGGTAGGATTTCTATGACAAGATCAAACATCAATTGTATGTTTGATGAGCGTTTGTTGTAAGTGTGTTCTTCGCGTTGAGGACTGTATATATTTCTTCTCTTTGATGAATCTGTATGTTTGAAGAAATATAGTGCTCTTGTAAGCTTTATAGTCAGATTGTCAAAGTGTTTTTAATGTCCTCTTGCTTGGGGCTATTTATAACCTTGTAAATAGATCTGTTATAAATGTAGCCGTCGGCCGATTGGTGAGATTGAGACTGCTCTGATTGGCCGATTAAGAATGTTTCGAATTAAAGGGAATTCGTATTTAATACTGTAGATATTATTTTTGACCAGCATTAAATGCTCTTCAGAATGTAATCTCTTAAGTCGCATTAAATGTTGTCCTATCAGCATTAAATTCTAATTTATCCTTGAATACTTTATGAATAAAGAACGTTAGCTTTCTTAATGGTTTAAAGTTTCTTCGGTCATGTTGGATTTGTGTTTTACTTTTTCTAAGTAAAACACTTACAGCATGTTTGTTGTATCCAACATATTCGTCTTTGCTGTATCTTGAAGACTTATGCTGTAGGAAAGTGCTGTAGGAAAGGACTCTTGACTTTACTGGAAGATCTTATGTTGTATGGACAGGCTATATGATGTTCTCCTAACAACTTTCATACTTAGATTGATATTCTAACTTTGAAGATCTTGCTGTTTGAGGCAATTACCAAAACACATGAAGGATTTTACCCAATAATTTCTCCCTTTTTGATAATGCCAAAACTTCTAACAAAGAGAGGCTGTGTTCAAGTCTTCTGTCAAAAGTTCTGATCTTCGAGACTTAGTCTAAAAATTTGGACTGCTCGCAGGCAAGTTCCAAAATAATAAATCCTACATGACTAAGTATATCTGCCCGGGAAGATTAATGGCTTGGTTAGACTTGATAAAAATAATTTTTCATATGTTAGATTTAAATAATCTCCTTGTCTGTTATTTTCGTTAATTGGGGTGTGTAGAGGGGCTCGTCCTCCCTCAATCGTTTTGGGCATGTAGTGGGCCTCGTCCCCCCAACATTTCTGATCCGGCGAATAAATTTCGGTTTTTAAAAAAAAAAAAAGTATATTACAACATAAATTATGATTGTCGTGAAAGCACAGTCTTATAGAAAGTAATCCTGTGAATATAACTTAATCTATAAACTGTTCGCAAACAAGTTCTTAAAACTTTGAGACTTATCGATGTTTTCTACTTTGTGAAACATTTCAACACAAAATATAATCAAAGTAATAACATTAGATCACGAGTTGTAGTATTTTGAGATAAAAACGAATTTTATGGATAATTAAATTATAGTGTTGTTTGCATTAAAAGATTACATCGAAAGAAAAATATCAAACAATTATATGCAGAAAACAGAAGTTCTATCTCCTATAGGACTGATGTCTCCAAGTTTTCCGGGAGGGGTCATGTTCAGTTCATTTCCACCAGTTGACTAAGATGTCTCTTTCTCGATCCCTGTATAAGTTCCTTCCTTCTTGGGATACGTCAAAAGAAAGAATCCAGTCTTTCGGGTGGGTTGGCCGCTCGCCCTTTAGGATTTTAGAATTCAGTTTGATCTGGAGTGGGAGCTTCCCTTATACTAGAAACCTTGAAAACTCTTTGGCGCATCCTCCAACAGTTTAAAGTGATTGAACATGGCCGGTTTGCTGATGAGAACATAGAAGTATCTCATCAGTTCATTCTGTTTCCATGCCTTCAACTCTTCAATTGTTGGTTGTATGTCAGTTGGGTGTTTGATTACTACAGGCTTCTGCACATTATTCTTCCAAGGGAAGTTAGGATCCTGGAACTCGAGACAAGAACCAGAAACCCTGTATCCTTTGGCTCTTTGATCTAGCCCAGGTCCGGATAGTCTTCCGATAGCAGATGCAACACTATCATCTAAGATGACTTATATCTCTTTTTCCTTCTCCAGTCGCCATCTCCTACCAGCCTCTCGTGCCTCTTCCCCCTTTTTCGTGTTATCAAGATCAGATACCTTGTCGTGAATATCCTGAAGGATGTGCAATGACTCGGCCCGCTTGGGCTTTAGATCTGTGATGCAATCCACCAGAGTCGGAACTACTGCTGTCAGTTCATCGATCTTTTGATCATGGGCAGTTAGTTTTGATCATGTGAGCTCTAAGGCGGTACGGTCTTGGCCTCCACAACTTTCAACTTCTCTTGTTCACGTTTCAGGATGCGCTCCTGATGCAGCTTCAATTGGTTGAGGGCTTGCCATAATGCATTGGGCATGAAACAGAAAGACTTTACCACATCACGTATGGCCCTTTGCAGCTTAGGAAGCTCATCCTGAGTAGTTCCTATCATACAATTAAGCTCCATACCGATGTCGTACAGGGTTTGACAACATCCTGTAAGAAGTAAGTTTGGCTGCCGATTGCTTGCAGCTGTTCGAAGCGGGCTCCTGTATGCGGAGAGTTGGGGTGATCCAGCTTGGCATCAGATGGCTCTCCAAGCTGTTTAAGTATGACATTGTGACGAGGCCTTTGGGGCTCATCATTAGCAAGGAAATCATGCGGATAGGGATAAGGCAAAGTGAAACTCTTCTTGTGGAAGGAAAGATGAACTTGCGGTGGCTGAGAGTTGCTAGCAAACAAGTTCCAGTAGGCCTTCAATAATTCATCAGACCCAAATGATTCTAATTCCTCTGATGTTAAAACATCAGAGGGCAGTTTGTACAGTCTTTCGATGAGTTCCTGGTTTATCGACTCCTTCTCCTGGACAGTGCTGACAACGGCGGTAAGGGCAGAGCCCTTCTTCTCAGATGCATACATGAACTCAGCATCAAGGAAAAATTCCTCTAAGATTTGTACATCGTAGTTCTATGGGTGCAGACTACCAGATCTGTAGAGACCAGTTTGCTTGACAGGCGAAATAACTAAGTTCCTTCCCGTCATGTCTTCATCTTCATAAATAATTTGCTCTTGAAGAACATGAGCAGAAATACGACCGTCGATAATCATGTACTTCTTTTTCACATATAGAGTTGAAGTTTGAGAAGAAGACGTATATGCAGAGAGAGAGAGATAGAGTAAATTTAGAGTTTGAAGGTTATGTAGGTTGTATGTTGTAGGCTAGTTAATTATGCAGAAAGCATAAATAGTCTGTTGATCAGTATACTTGCCCTTTTAGAGTGTGCAGGGAGGCTAGGTTATAGTGAATGGTCAGATTTAAGGGATGGGAACCATCTTTGTATGAACATTATTGGCCACAGTATATAATACAAACAGCTTAGAAGGGAGGGGATCGAATAGGTTGTATCCCTTTGGAAGTTCATTTGCATAGTGGAAGTCTAAGGTTAAATTGCTGTAAATACAACAACTGAATAATCTCCTATTAGCTTGGTGCGTACAAGAGTTTCACGATATTTATAGTAAAATCACACAGGCAGATATAAAACAGGAAATGACAGAAGGTAAAGACACACTGATTAAAGTGGTTCGAGGTAAACCCCTCCACTGGTCCTCCACACATGAGTATATTGTTTATTAAAATCACGGAATACACAACTATGTGACTTTAAGTAAACACATCGCTGTATCGTTCACACAGATTGATATAACTGATAGCAGCTTGGGTCGTTCACATAGATTGGCCTGACTTTTTCGACTCACGTCTTCGCACATAGATTGAAGCTTTGTCCTTAGTGTAAAGAAACTAAAGGATACTACTTTTATAATCCCGTAGACAACAAAGTGTTTGTTGCTCGAAATGTTGTCTCTAGAAAGGGAATTTATTTCCAAAATAGACAGTAGGAGAAAAGTAATTTTCGAGGAAACTCGAGAACCACAAGAACACATTGATTCACCAATGGAAACTGAACAGGCTCAACAATTAGTTGAAGATCCAGTTCAAAGTACACATGTCCCTCGAAGATGTGATAGGGTGCGACATGAACTGAGAGATTTGGGTATCTTGTAACAGACTATGATGACACATTGCTTATAGATGGTAAGCCTAGTACCTATACGGAAGCTGCTTCAGGATAAGAGTCCTAGGAATAGATAGAGGCCATGAAGTCGGAGATGCAGTCCATGTACGACAATCAAGTTTGGAACTTGATAGATCCACCTGAGGGTGTTAAAACCATTGGGTGAAAATGGGCATTTAAAAAGAAAAAAGACATGGACGATAATCTGCAAGCCTGTAAAGCTAAACTAGTGGAAAAAGATTATAGACAAATTCATGGTGTTGACTATGATGAGACTTTTTCGCTAGTAGTCATGCTTAAATCAATTAGACTTTTATTTGCTATTTCCGCATACTATGATTATGACATATGGCAAATGGATTTCAGAACAACATTTCTTAATGGGAACTTACTGGAGGATGTGTACATGACATAACTTGAGGGTTTTGTTCATCCAGAAAATTCTAAAAAGATTTGCAAGCTTCAAAGATCCATTTATGGGTTGAAGGAGGCTTCTAGGAAATAGAATCTTCCTTTTGATGAAACTATCAAAGAGTTCGGGTTATTCAAAACAAATATGAACCATATATGTACAAGAAGATTAGTGGAAGCATAGTTGTTTTCCTAGTCTTATATGTAGATGACATATTACTCATAGGAAATGACATACCCACCTTGCAGAAAGTCAAGACTTGGTTGGGAAGTTGTTTCTCCATGAAAGACTTATGAGAAGCTGCTTACATTCTTGGGATAAAAATCTATAGAGATAGATCAAAGAGAATGATTGGTCTGAGTCCAAGTACTTACATTAACAAAATATTGAAAAGGTTCAAATATGCAGGACTCCAAGAGAGGACTCCTATCAATGTCACATGGCATTCATCTGAGTACGACTCAAAGTCTTTCGGCTCTTGATAGGCGAGCTCGCATGAGAAAGATTCCATATGCTTCGGCCATTGAATCGATCATGTATGCCGTGATTTGTACTCGATCAGATGTATCATTTACCCTTAGCATGACAATTCGAACCAATCAAATCCAGGTGAAAGTCACTAGAACAGCAGTGAAAATCATCCTAAAGTACTGCAGAAGGACTAAGGATGCGTTCCTAATTTATGAAGGTGTGGGAGACGAGTTGGCTGTAAATGGATACGCCGGTGAAAGTTTTGAAATCGATAGAGATGATTTAAGATCGAAAAATAGTTTTGTGCTTTTGTTTAAAATGGAGGCGCTATGAGTTGGAAATGTTCCAAGTAAAGCACACTCATAGATTCTATAACTCAAGCTGAGTACCTGGCAGCATAAGATGCAGCCGAGGAGAATATGTGGATCCTTTTAGGACCTATAAGTCTTTATTGCGACAATAATGGTGCTATTGCACGAGCTAAAGAGTCAAGGACTGATTATAGATCCAAAAAAATACTCACGATATGCAAAGTAGCAACGGTAGAGAATGTTGCTGATCCACTTACCAAGCCTCTCTCACAAGGAAAGCATGAAGATCATGATAAATCGACAGGACTAAAAGTCATGAATGAATGGTCCTAGTGCAAGTGGGAGATTTTTAGGAATAATGTCCTAGGACATTCGATGTGCCTAGATTTCTAATTGTCACATTTAAATAAAGTTATTTGATATCATCTATTTCTCTTTGATTATTATAATGTGTGCATATTTTAATATTATATAATTGAATAATAGTTATTCATGAATAATAAGATTATTTAAATGTCCCTGGTCCAATCACGTAGAGTGGAAACTCAAGTGATTAATATAGTAGTATGAGTTGATTGATAATCATTGGATGATTATGCGCATGGTATGGATCAAACTTATGGGTATTGGTTGAAAAACGCAATACTGGACATACCCGTATTGAGATCACTGCATGGAAATATCATAAGTGAATCTTAATATAACAGTATGTCAATAAATACTTGAACCTGAGATTATCATAAAGTCTAACACGATAACTGCTATGCCTTGACGTAATCCAACGTCATCTGAAACATGGTGATCATAAAGGTTAGCAATCGAGATTAGTGGGAATCATATAGAGGGCAATGAGTAATCAAGATGGGGATTTGGCCCTCTCTTTAGGGAGAGAGATATCAATTGGGCCCCTCATTAAGTAGGACTAAAGGAAATGCATGATCATGCTCAAATGAAGAGTCGTTTGATTCAATCAGTCTACTTAAGATCGAGAAAGCATTTAAACATAATAAGTATGACAATATCCATGACTTAGTTCAAATATGATATCGCGCGACAAAGAGATTTGACACGTCAAATAATTTAATGGACCATAAACTTATATTATTTGGGTAGTCATAATGTCTTGCTAGAGACCGCTGATAACTTATTATTTAATAAGGTATTAAATAATTGCCAACATAATATAAGCCTTTTGGGCCACACATACGACAATTAGAGACAAGCAGGAATAATTAATAGATATAATATTAAATATTATATTTATTAACGAAATTAAATAATAAGTAGTATATAATATATGATATTATATATTATATTATTTAATTATATCAACTAGTAAAGATAAATATAATATTGGATAATATATTTATTAGAGGATTAAATATAAGTAATATATAATATATGATATTGTATATATTGTATTATTTCATAAGTTGAGGGGTAACTAATTAAATACTAGAGTTTCTAGGGTTTACTTAGTATAAATAATCTATCTTGGACAAGGAGTTGTTATAAGATTAAAATTACACAACCCTAAATGTGTAACAAAAAATCGGCCCTCCCCTTTCTTAACCGCCAAACTATTTTCTGTCCAAGAAGTCCGGTCCGGCCATCTCCGTCTTCTTCCCTTAATTGATTTTGATCAACATTACAAATTCTTCTAGCAAGGAATTATTTGCTTACTATTTATCAATATTATTCGTAAGGATCTAGCAATCCGTCTTGTACCAATTGTTCATTTGTGGATCACCGGAAGAGGAAGACGATTTTAATCAACTTCTTGTCCGGGTTCAGATCTGTTCTTCGTATTAAGGTCATTCGACAAACCTTTTATAAATCAATTAAATTCCTGCATGAAGAACATCATATGGATTTTTTGTTAATTATTTACACTGCGTTTTTGCTCAAATTTATTGTATTAGCTACACGTAAAACCCAACAGTGATATCAGAGCCAACATGCAAGTAATTACATTATTTATGTAGAACGTGTTTTATATGATTTGAATATATAAAATTATATTCTTGATCATATCTATGAATTAGAGATTTTATAAATATTTTTTGATTTAATTTAATTAAATTGGATCGTTCAAAATCAATTTTCTGGACTGTTTATCGCAAAAACTGTTGTCCAGAACTGTTCTGGAAAAGCACAGTGAAATGGGTTGGGTCTGATCGGGTCGGGTCGCGAACTGCGGACCAGGACACGCGGGTAGCGATAAAATCGCAAACTAAAATTCCGCTGCAGAGGGGATTCGATCCCGTTCGGTTTAGACCCAAAACCCCGTCCTGACCATCTCGGCTGGAACTCCTTTTTGTGAAACTTGTTCACTCATATTTTATTTAACTCCTGTTTGTAAATCAAAATAATTTTTTCAAAACATTTTTCTTACGGCCGGGGGGGTTCGAACCCGTGCGGCTGTGTGCGGCCAGAGAGTGCTCGGACAACTGGGCTAATGTATTAGATTGTTGATTCTTGTGCGGATATTTTTCTTATACCTGACTATCAAGCAGATTTATATTGTGTTAAATTAATTATGTGATAGTTAATTTTAATAGTATGTTTTGACTAATTTGTGATAATTAATATGGTTTGTGTATGGTATATGGCATGACCATAAATTGATCAATGTGATTGGATGTTTCAATTTATTACTGGGTTGGTTTTACGGACTATGTGTCTAATTATAATTGGTTTTTACGGCATGCGAGTCGTCTTTTAATTTATTATTATTTATGGCCTGCATGTCGTTTGTCCTCTTGTAATTTACTTTACTAGTGTAGTATAGACGAAGGACGGACTTGAGGATCCTATGATCGCGTATGATATTCTAAGGAGTTGGAATATCAATGAAGACTGATTATACCCTTTAGACTGACCTTTGTGATTTTAATGTTGGCTCATGAAAATCACGTTAGGATTATGGTAATGATATACACGATCCTATGCTTTTTATGTCATGTGATGCTATGTATGTTTAAATTTATACATGCATGTGATGTGATGTGTGTTTAGATGTATGTTAGCCAACACAAACATGCAACATGGGATAAGATCCCTCGTTAAAATTTTTTAATGCCGCTCAATTAAAACAGCTATCAAGACTTCGATCATCTTGAGCAGGTCATGCCAAAGTTGGGTGCTCGGATTTTCTTACTAAAGTAGGATAGGTACTGGTGATACCTCCCTAAGTTACACAACCCTAAATGTGTAACCAAAAATCGGCCCTCCCCTCTCTTAACTACAGCACTGTTTTCTGTCCAAGAAGTCCGGTTCAGCCATCTGCGTCTTCTTCCCTTAGTAGATTTTGATCAACAGTACGAATCCTTCTAGCAAGGAATTATTTGTTGTACTGTTTATCAATATTATTCATAAGGATCTAGCAATCCGGCTTGTACCAATTGTTCATGTGTGGATCAGCGAAAGAGGAAGGTGATTTTAATCAGCTTCTTGTCCGGGTTCAGATCTGTACCTCGTATTAAGGTAATTCGATGAACCTTTTATAAATCAATCAAATTACTGCATGAAGATCCTCATCTGGGTTTTTCATAAATTACTTCCGCTGCGTTTTTACTCAAATATATTGTATTAGATGCACGTAAAACCCAACAACTCGAACCATGACTAATCAGGATGAGGTTGAAACACATGATAAGTGGGTTAAGGATGATGTCAGAGTCCATGTCTTTATGATGTGCTCTATGACTAATGAGCTGCAGAGATCACACGAGACAATGAGTTCTGCTAGGCAGATACTAGCTCATCTGACTGAACTTTATGAGAGCATAGGCAAAAAGCTCTATATAAGATAGCGAAGCAGCTGTTTGGAGATCGGATGCGGGAAGGAGAGAAAGTCGGGGCCAATGTCCTCAAGATGATCTCTGTAATGCCCGGATAATAATGGTGCATTTATCTTGTATTCGACCTTGTATTATTCAACTTCGTGATGTTATTAATCGTAGATTGGTTTCCCGTATTCGTACCCTTACGTTTTTATATCTACAACATTTTGCATGCATGGTTCTGCACGTGTTTATGTATGCTACGGGTTACGCATAACATACGCTAAGTCTGCTGTATAACGTACGTTATATGTTGAGCTTAACGTATGTAAGCTCAGTCAATTCAAGATCCGACAAGGGTCAGCGTGTGGGGACCGGATGAAGATTCGTGGAGATCGCCAACATGAACCTGGACGGTTTTCCAGCTATGCAAGTCAACGGCTTAACGTACGCTAAGGAATAGTGTTAACGTACGCTAAGATTATAGTTGTTACATACATAAAACCTTTAAGATAACGTACGTAAGCCAACACCAGTGAGCTCTAACTAGACGTTAACGTACGCTAATATTGGACTATAGCGTACGCTAATAATGTTACGTACGTAATATGTAATATCCGGAATTTCTACTACAGTTGTTCGATATTATTTTATCTGAGTTATATTGTACAACGTGGAATCTGTACAGTATGGATAAAATAAATAAAGGACTGAGATGTCAGTATCGGTATAATTATCGTATCTAGTCGACAGTTGCATTTGAGGATATCGTATATCAGGTTATCATACTTTCGATATAGAGTATATTGTATAAGAATGTTATTGGATTCAGTATATGTATTCAGTAAGTGTATATGTGTTTTCGGTATGTCGAGACTGGCGGTAACAGTTGGATTTTGGCTAAGTATAGAGCCCTTAACGTACGCTAAGTTTAAGGACTTACGTACGCTAAATTATACACTTTACGTATGTTATGCATAAGGCATTACGTACGTAACAAGAGGAATTAGACAGGACCGAGTTGTGATCGGATAGTGGGGCCCGGTGTCGACAGATTTCAGCACAGATGTGGATAGGTGAGTCAATGGATGGAGTTACGTACGTTATACATGGTGTATTATGTACGTAATACGAGTATAATATTGTAGCAAGTCAACGTACGTATTACGTACGCAACAGAATAAGTGTTACGTACGTTACGGGGCGGCTGGCCGAGTCGTGGCCGAGAGGACCTGCAGTGGCCGAGCATGGTCGGCAGTGACTCACAGGGATGGCCGATCACGGTCGGCAGTGACTCGCTGGGTGCGGGACTGGCCGATAACATATGTAAGGCTGTAGCCGGTTACGGCCGTAAGTGCCGGTTACGTATGTAAGGCTGTCGGCCAAAATGGACAGAAGGTTAGGCTGCGGCCGGCTACGTATGTAATGACCCAACAGTTATGTACGTAAGGTGCCGGCAGGATTCGGCATATATAAGGCCTGGACCGATTCATCCTTGTCATTTTTCATTTTTCTCTGTTCCTTTCGTGATTTCTTCAGTAAAGTTGATGGATTTGAGTAATAACATCATGTAGCAACATGTTTTGGAAGTTTGATTCATGGATACCATCTTCTTCCACCCGGATCGAAGGTAAGATCACCTAAACTTTTGGTTTTTGGATATTCTTGGAGTTTCTTGGTGTTTTGGCCGATTTGATTCGTTTTGGTTCATATTATTGATGGAAGTTTGTTGTAATCTCGTAATCATTCAATACTCTTGAAGTTTTGTGGAACAAATTCGAGTATTTCTTCGAATAAACTATTAAATTGGACTATGCCTTCAAAGTATTCGATAAAATGCCTCAATGAGTAGGACTTGGGAAATTCTACACGTTTTCGTGTGCATGGTGATTGAATTAATATTTTTGTGATGATTCTTGGTATTTACGGGAATTTTGTTAAGGGAAGATAATGAATTGATGATCAAATGTCTTGATTATGTTGTTATGATTATGGAATCGTAGTATTCTCGATGTTCTTGATAGTTTGTTGCGATCCATGACGTTATGAGAAGTATATATGTTGAAGAACATGATTACATACACCTTGAATTGTGAATAAGGATTGTGTATATGTTAGAACACATCGGATTATGCCGTTTGGGGACTTTGAATGTGATTTCGGAATAAGTTGTGGAACTCTTGGAATATGATTATCTATAATTAATCGGATTGTCCGGATTGATGATGATAATCGGTAATTGGTTTTATTATGAATATACACGGAGGAAACTTGTAAGTGTATTTAAGATTGAATGTGGAATCATATTGTTGTTTTGAATTCGTGTTTAATTGGTTTGAGTTATATTGTTCGGTTTTATGTATAATCGAGTTATTGTTGAGTCGTTGAGTTTGATTGGTTGGCTATGTCAGTTATTGATTATTATCGGATTGTATGTTAATCGATTATTGCAATAGGTTGAGATTATTGATCGGTGAGTATAACCGTACGTTGCGGTCGTGTTCGTGTGCGTTGATGAATCGCATTGAGCCGGGAGCTGAGGAGCTTGTACTCGACGACTAGGAATTGGTAACGGATTAATCGGTATCGAGGCAAGTTATTACTTGCTCATTTATAATGTTTAATGAATGGTTTCAGTTTCATTTCGTTTATAATGCATATAGCAATGATTATTACTGCAAATTATGGAGATTTGGATTACGTGTTGTCTTTCCGATTCTGGGACTTAAATCATAAGGTTTATGATTCATTTCGGTTATTGGAATTTTGGGTATCGATGATACATTATGGTAAAGATGAGGATATGAGTATCTGTAGTCCATGGTACGTTTGGATCGCCGAGCATTGCGGATAATCGTCGGTGATGGTTTGATATCGAGATTTCTCCCGAAGGACTCGGGGCAAGTATCTTATATCGATTCAGTTAGTGTTAGTGATTTGATCATACATATTGTCATTCATGTTGTCGAACATGAGGTCGTCTTAGTTGATTTGTCATATTGTCGTTCATGTTGCGTTGTTCATATTGATGAACATTTTGATTTGCATATGTGTATGCATAATTGTGTTATTTGTGTTGTGTTGATTAGATGGGATCGTGTGATCTATGCTGAGGGCGCTGGAGCATATGTCCACCTCGTGTTGATCCGACGGGATCATCTTGGGATCTATGCTAAGGGCGCTGGATCATTGGACGGGTTTTTCCACCTCGTGTTGGTCCGACGGGATCATCTTGGGATCTATGCTGAGGGCGCTGGATCGTTGGATTACCCAGTGTTGTGTTGTTTTGCATATGTATATTGTTGGTTATCCACCTCGTGTTTATCTTGTAGGATCATCTTGGGCCAATGCTAAGGGCGCTGGGTCATGGGATTTCCATTGAGTATACATTGTTGATATTGTTTTGAGCATATTGACGTGGTCATATGAATATGCATTTGTAGGTCTTGTGTTAAAACCGTGTCCGTATTGCATTGATTTGATCTCGAATTAGACTGATATGATTGTCGTGGCACTTCATATCTCGAGGTATGTTCCGTATTTCCTTTGTTATTTGTCTTTGATGGACAATCGGTTATCGTCTTGGTATTTGATGATGTTATTCGATGGATCGTATTGGTCATAAATGGTATATTTCCGTATCGTGAGTTGGTGATGATAGTTTGAGAATCTTGAGTATTGTTTGAGGTACAATACAGATATTAGGTTCGAGTTTATTGGTTAATCAAGTACGAGATGTGAAATGTGATAATGGTTATTCTGATGAGAATGACTTGAGTAAGTAAAGTTACGGCGGTAAGATTACGTTGGTCGTATTCTTATGTTGTATTCTCATTGGTATGTAATTATTAATGTGATGTGACGGTTATCATTGTTGGATATTATGGCTGACCCCGTCGTGGGATTTCTTTTTAGGTTCTTGGAGTATCGAGCTTGTAGCGGTCGTGAAGAAATGAGCTTCCCGGAGGATACTGGCTAGGACATGTTTTGTACATTGAGTTTCTTGATTGGTTCTTGTATTCCGCTGCTAGAGTATCTTTATGGTTGGTCTTTTTCTGCTGCGTGAGTATTTTGAAACGCTCTTTTGGTATCTGGTAACTGAGGTTACTTTGGAAATCATTTTCTAAACTTTTGAGTTTCGGCCATTTGGCCTTGTGATTTCAAATCAGTTTTACGACGGTTTTTGATAAATGGATTTTTATAAGTCTTTGTGAATTTTTAAAGATAGTACCGTCGTTGGCCTCTTGGGCATTTGTAAATGTTTGCGAAAATTTCCTTAAGCCTTGTGGGTTCCATCTCGGGGCCCACGGCGCTGTAATATTCCCGGTTAAATCTGGGGGTGTTACATAATAGGCTTCTGGTAACGTAGGTAATGGCTTATAATTCTATTTATAGACCTCGATTCCATTTCATTTCTCATCCTTACCTTGGCCAATTTTTGGGTTCTGACGACTATCCTCCACCATTTAACTCACTTATCATCATCCTAGCTCGAGTTTGAAGATCATAGACCATTGGGGATTGGTGTTCAAGCTCTCGGTGTTGAGTTTCTTCAAGTTTCTCCTTGTTCTTCACCACTTTGAGGTAGGTGATTCTTCACCAACTGGATTAAGTATTCTTAGGGATGTTTTGAGCATGTTTTGAGATTATCAATTCAGTTATATTCAAGCATAGTCGAACATCATGTTGTTAGAAGTATAATTTCGGTTATGTTTCGGCTCTTCTTTGTTGTTTAGAATATTAATCGAACCTTGTAGTATTTGGACTCCTAAACATGGTATCATGAGGCTACGAACCTAATTATGGCAAGTTTATGAAGATTATCAAGTTCTTACGTATTACATGATGAAATAATGCGTATTGGGACATTTAATGGATTGAACTTAGGATTACTTCCTTGAAGAAGAAGAAGATGATAATCTAAGAGGAACCTAGTGACTAAGTTCTTATGATGATGCGTAGAAGTGTTTCGATATCTTAGTATGGAAGAAATTGATTAGAAACCTTCTAAGATGAATTTCATGTATCTGACCGAAAGATGCGTTTTAACTTGAATAGTGTTCGACGAAGTTGTCGTTCGGACGGGTAGCGTAGTATTGATTCAACCGATCGAATTGGGGCAGATTTAGTTCACTCGCCATGATAGGGCATATCATGTCTAGCAAATGATCCGTTTGATGGTTAAAACTATTATTCGGAACCGTTAGTTATATCGATATTATTGTTCGTTGAAGGTTTGGATTTTGGCGAGCCGATCAAGTGAGAATTCTTCGAGCGGATTGAAGCATATTCGTAGTAGCAATTCTTATCGCCATTTCTAAGGCAAGTATCGTATTTTGAGATTTTTGATCATGTGTACTGTTTGCTCATATTGTTGGATATGAGATTTATTTTCGTTAAATTGTCATGATATTCGTTATCGATTGCTTGTATGTTCATGTTGATGAACATAGTGATTTTCATACATGTATGTATAAGTTGTGTTTGAGTATGTTGTGCGATCTATGCTGAGGGCGCTGGATCGGATGTCCACCTCGTGTTGGTCCGACGGGATCATCTTGGGATCTATGCTGAGAGCGCTAGATCGTTGGATGGGTTTTTCCACCTCGTGTTGGTCCGACGGGATCATCTTGGGATCTATGCTGAGGGCGCTGGATCATTGGAATACCCATATTGTGTTAATGGAATCATGTGGATTCGCATTGTTGGATTCCGGTAGCGGAAGTCCGTATTGTGTACTTTGTTATGCATTGTTGTTGCATATTCGATTTGTGTAATATGATACTTGTACTAGCATCATTTTGCTAACCCCTTCGGGGGTGGATATTTGTTTTGATGTTCAGGTAGCCGAGAAGTGGGAAAACAGCCACAGTACCGACATGACGACGAAGGGGCTCAGTGATGTTTATTGTTGATGTGACTTGTCTTTCTGGTTCATTTTCAGTACTCGAGTATGTGTGTCTTATTAATATTTTGAGATGGTTGTAATAATGGACTCATTTGATCTGTTTGAACCGGTTTTGTATTTTGAACTTTAATGGTACTATTGTATTATTTTTACTTTTCTTCAAATTAGCCTTGTAAATTCTTACTTAAAGGGTTTACGGCGCTGTAATTATTCCGAATATCTCGGGGTGTTACAATCTCTATAATCGAATATTGGAAGCTCTTGATTTTAGGATGCATGTTTCTCTCCAAACTAATCTCATCCTTCTGTCTATGCCTGACTTATCACATTTTGTTAGGAATTTGAACTATAATTAGATTGCTTGCAATCTAACGGGATTGATGAACAAATTGTCCAGTGCTCAGTCTCAGATCAAGACACCAAGGGTGAAGGAGGCTGCACTTGTTCTTTCTGGGCCTCAGAGGTCCAATAATAAGAAGAAGAAAAACAAGAAGCAGTTAAGGCGCTATGGTCGGAAAAGGAAAGGGAAAGGCCCCAATGGTTCAAAGCCAAAGTACAGGTGCCTGAAATGTGGTGTGCTGGGCCACTGGAGAAAGGATTGTCCTCATCTTGATGGTGCTTCAGGTACAGAACTTTTAGTTTTGGAAAAAAAATGCTACAGCTTATTCTACTTCCTGGATTCTTGATTCAGGTGCTAGTTCTCACATTTACACTGTGAATCAGGTTCTGGAATGAAGTAGGCGGCTTGGAGCTGGGGAAATTATTATAACCGTCAGAAGTGGACATAACGTCGAGGCTACTGATATCGGATCACTTTTTTTGGATTTAGAATCTGGTTTTGTTTTGTCTTTAGGTGATGTATTGGTTTTGCCTAATTGGCAAATGAACATTATCTCCATTTCGGTTATGGATCGAAAAGGTTTTCATTTTTTCGTTGATGATGGCAGTTGCAAAATTTATTTTAAAAAAAATAGTTGGCTCTGCCACATTGTTGAATGGACTTTATCATATAAATCTGCAAAACAAGACAATTATGATTAATATGACTAGAAAGTGTGGTAGAGATGAAAATAACCAAGCATTAAAGTGGCATCTTACACTTGGTCACATCGTCCAGACCAAGGTTTATAAGATGGATAAATATGGACTTATGGGTCTATTGGGATCTGATCCCTATCCTACTTGTGAATCTTGGCTTAAGGGCAAAATGACTAAGTCCCCTTTCACATGGACTTTTGAAAGGGCTACTGAAAAACTTGGATTGATTCATGCTGATGTATGTGGTGCTTTAGAAGCAGCACGAGATGGATATCAGTACTTCATCACGTTCACTAATGATCATACTAGGTATGGTTTTGTGTACTTGATGAAGCACAAATCTGAAGCCTTCGAAAAATTCAAGGAATTTAAAGCTCTAGTTGAATACCAAATTGGTCATCATATTAAGGCACTTTGGTCAGCCCGAGGAGGCGAATACATGAGTATCGAGTTTGATAAGTTCTTAAAAGAAAATGCAATAGTATCACAATTCACACATCCAACAACTCCTCAGTTAAATGATGTTTCAGGAATGAACTAAACCCTGTTGGACATGGTTCGGCATATGCTTAACTATACTGATTTACCAATTTATCTATGGGGACATGCACTACTTACTGCCGAGCACATCCTGAACAGATGTCCTTCTAAATCCATTCCTGCAACACCACATGTGATGTGGAGAGGTAGGAAACCAAGTCTTAATCATATTAAGATTTGGGGATGCCCCGCCTATGTCAAGAAGACTACGGTTGAGAAATTGGAAGCTAGGTTTGTTAATGAACGTTTCATAGGACACCCATCTAATTTAATGAGTCCCAAAGATCATATGATCGTCGTTGCTTTAAAAGCAAACTTCCTGGAAGACGAGTTCATTCAGGAGGATGGGCAAGTTGAAATGTTTCTTTGAAAGATCATATTGAAACTCTAAAGGAGACACCCGTGCAAGAAGAAAGAACTGAACCTTCTGAAACACAACCACTACCACCGCGTAGGTCAAGTAGGATATCTCAACTACCTAAGAGGTATGGCGACATGCATCTGGAGTAACTGTATCTCCACTAAACAGATGGTAGCCAAGAGGATAATCTTATGTCGTATGAACAAGCGATGGTAGATGTGGACTCTGTAAAGTGGCCTGAGGCCATGGAAGCAGAGATAGACTCGATGCACACCAATCAGGTATGGACTTTGGAAGATCGACCAGATGGCATAATGCCCACTAGGAATAAATGGATCTTCGAAAGGAAGATTGATAGGGATGGAACATGGAAGCATACAAAGCTAGGATTGTGGATAAGGGTATACCTACTGGGAAGTAATCAATTTTCAGAAAATATTCTTACGCCATGATCAAGTCTATTAGCATGATGCTTGCCATAGCCGCCCACTATGATTATGAGATATGGTAGATGGATGTGAAGACGGCTTTCCTAAATGGATACCTTAAAGAGAAAATCTATATGAAACAGTCTATAGGCTTCGTGTCCACTACTAATATTCATAAACGTTGCAAACTTTAGAGTGCCATTTATGGACTGAAACAAGCTTCGTCAAGTTGGAATCATCCATTTGATGAAGCAGTCAAAGAGTTTGACTTCGTGCAAAATGAAGATGTACCTTGTGTTTATAGGAAGGTTAGTGGGAGCAAGATCGTGTTCTTAGTACGATATGTAGATGACATTCTACTAATAGGAAATGACGTTGGATTGATCAGTTCCGTGAAAACTTGGATTTCGAAAACATTCTCCATGAATTAATTGGGAGAATCATCTGATATTCTGGGTATTCGCATCTATAGGGATAGAGCAAATAGAATGATAGGAATTTCTCAAGCCCTCTATATAGAAAAGATCCTAAAGAGATTTAGGATGGAAGATTTTAAAAGAGGTTTCTAACCTATGCGACATGGTTTAAACTCTCCAAAGCTGTGTCCTCAGGGTGAGGAAGACATGATGGAGACGAGACAAGTACCCTATGCATCGGCTGTGAGTATCCTCATGTATGCAATATTGTGCACGAGACCGGACACTTCATATGTTATGAGCATAGGTAGTTAGTTTCAAGCAAACCTTGGTAAAAAACATTGGACAACCGTAAAGAACTTTTTAGATTACCTTAAACGAACAAAAGAAATGGTTCTTATATGCAGTGGCAGATGTTTAAGAATGGATGGGTTCGCGGACTCGAATTTCGGTGGCAATGTGGATAAAGGAAAGTTCACTTCATGGTATATATTTAATCTGAATGGTAGAGCAATTTCTTGGATGAGTTCCACGCAAACTGCGACTGCACATTCCACCTGCCAGGCCGAGTACTAGGCTGCCTCAGAGGCATCAAGAGAAGAATTTTGGATCAAGAAGTATCTTGAAGAACTTCAAGTGGTCCGAAGCGCAAAGCTGTCGATTCCACTTTATTGCCATAATGAAGGAGTTATTGCACATGCTAAAGAACCTAGGCCTTATCATAAGACCAAGCATATATAGAGAAAGTATCACATTGGCAGAGAGAGGGTGAAGAATAGATACGTGGAACTGCAGGGGTAGACTCAGCAAATAACCTCGCTGGCCCGTTTACCAAGCCACTATCGCAGGTTGTCTTGGAGGGCATCAGGATAATATGGGTTCATTAGTGCAAGTGAGAGATTGTTAGCATATGGACTCGAATGCCACTCTGAGGATAAGATGGTTGAGACATTTATATGTGATTATGAACTTATGTGGTATTAAAAAAACGCAGTGATTATTTCTTTATTTATTGTAATATCATTGGTATTCTTAATTTGGTAAATAAATAGAAATAGTGTCCGTGCTTTGGAGTAGAAACAATCCACTCCTTATGAGATAAAGAGTCTTGCACTAGAAGTGTCTGGAACTAAAATTGCATAACTTATCCACAAGTTGATGAAACTTAATTGGGCGTTAAATTTTTTTTATGTGTGTGAAGACTTGCAATCATATGCTTGGACATGTGCATGTCTTCACTCAGGAGTAGTGGGAGCATTCAGTATGTGTTTACTAATTGGATTAGTATACTCGGATATGACTCACCTCGATTTAGTTACATGGATTTCACTCTAGAATGATCAATGACTGCATCGCAAGGTTATGATAGGTATGCATGAACCTTTGACTTGAGGGTTCAATAGAATATGTGCTTGTTTAATTAAGTTAGTCACCAGAGTAGTTCGATCCAATCACATGTTGTTAAGGATCAACCTCGAAGTGCAACTTAATAGGTAATTAGCAGTCTTTACTGATGTAACACCCCCAATCTACTCAAGGATATTACACGCCGTAGAACCTTTCCTCAAGGATCTACCAGGCTGGTAACAACATCGAACAACTCAACAATGCCTTAAAGGCAAAAAATAACTCAGTAGACCGATTTGGTCTTTCAATAAATACATACAACTCAAACACAATACATACCCACGCAGGGGTCGAATACAACACACTCCCGTACAATGGGAAAGAATACTGCAACGGAAATAAAATACAACTAAACCAATGACATCGTACGGATACTCGTGTGATTAGTATCGTTCATCTTTCATCATCCTTCGTGCCGACCCTGTGTTATGCTCCAAAACCTGAATGCAAAAAAAACAGACATCCACCCCCCGAATACTTGGGGGTTAGCAAAACTCCACTGTTTTGCTAGTGCAAGAACAAAGTGCAAATACGAGCCATACAATACAAGTTCCAAGAATAATAATTACCAGGAATCCTCAAAGATCCAAATGTAATGAGAAGTACTTCCCGAGGCAATAGTTTGGGTAAAACATTTCTAAAACCGAAAAGTCGCAAATCAAGGGAAAACAGTTTATAAAACCGTTTAAAATGCCATCGAGAGTTTTAATAGAAAATAATTTAGGATTACCGAATCTTTTCGAAACCAACAGGGGTCACAGCCTAAAGGTTTTGTTTTTCACAAATGAAACCAACAACAATACACAAGGTTAAAATCCACTTCACGCGTCCTCGACGGACATAAAATACACACGCACCCGTGAAGTTTCACTCATGAATCCAGGGCGAAACCATTGGACTCCCTCCGTGGCCCCGTCGAACCCTCCCGAGGTGAGCAAACACATTCACAAAACATACACACGCACTCGTGAAGTTTTTACTCGTGAATCCAGAGTGAAGTCATAGATTCCCCTGAGGCCCCGTCGGACCCTCCCGAGGTGAGTAAAATACATTCACTAAACATACACACGCAGTGGTGAAGTTTCACTCGTGAATCCAGGGCGAAACCATTGGACTCCCTCCGTGGCCCCGTCGAACCCTCCCGAGGTGAGCGAACACATTCACAAAACATACACGCACACGCATCGCCTAGGACCAGGACGCCACCATGAATCCCACCCGAGGCCTCGAAGGACCCTCCTAAGCTGGCTAGCGAAACAATCAAGCACAGGTATCGCCTAGGACCAAGACGCCACCATGAATCCCACCCGAGGCCTCGAAGGAGACTCCCGAGCTGGCTAGTGAAACAATCAAGCACAGGCATCGCCTAGGACCAGGATGCCACCATGAATCCCACCCGAGGCCTTAAAGGATCCTCCCGAGCTGGCTAGCGAAACAATCATACACAAATAACATATCACACCAAGGATATCCAAACAATTTACCCAGAGGCATCAAATACTTAGCAAAACACCACGTCAAACCACAATGCACCGAAATGAAACTATATACGTACACACGCATTACCAAGCACAACATCAACGCCAAACATATCCAAAGGATTCACGTAGTCACTTACAACCCACACAATTTACAACACACACGCGTTTTGAAAGTGAGCCTTTAACGAGTCTAAACCGAATCTTTTGAAAGTTCAATATCAAACAATCAAACAAACACATAGAGACGATCACTAATTATCATATCCACAAAACAAGAATTGTATGGACAAGGTACTTGCTTCGAAACCACAATCGCAACAAGACGACGGATGAAATACGGTCGAACGGCCCCGAACTCCCGAACACTATCAAGAACGCGATAGCACCGCAATTACTACGTGAATAACACCACACGAATCATCAATCACCAACGAGATTCGACATCGGAATCCTCAAACACCTATAAACCTCCAAAAGGAATAATAACACATGATGACGACGAGAATCAAGTCCGAAAACAACGGAAATCCCAACAAACTGTCGAAGGGAACTCATTCGAACATTTAATCGAACATTAAATGTTCAAGACCCTTCAAGAACAAAGAAATCACCCCTCGGGTCGAACGAACCAAAGATATTAGTATCCAATCCGTAGAACAAGTTCAAAACAACGTTTATATAACAATTAATTCATCAAAAACGAATTGGAATCGAAATCAAAAGGAAAATCCACAAAATCTTTAAAAACAAGGGTTCAAACCAAAATACCTTGATTCGGACGAAGAACACGGATTAGATGATATTAATAATCATGATTCAAGCTTCCCAACTGATGTATTACTGATCTCCGATCAAAACCATCAATTTCTATCGAAGGATCGCGAAAAACGAAGAAGAAAAGTGTAAATAGCCGAGTGACCCGTGCCCAGGCCTTAAATAGGCCGAGACCTGCTGGACGCTTATGTACGTAACCGGCCATGGCTGAACTCACTGTCCAATTCTTCCGACAGTGTTACGTACGTTACCGGCCAGGCCTTACGTATGTAACAGGCCTTACGGCCGTAACTTCCGGACACTTACATACGTTACTCGGCCAGGGCTGGCCTGACCCCAACATGCCCGGCCATGACTCGGCCGGGGCCAACTCCGACGGCCCGGATGACCCCGAAACCCGAACCTGAATACGAATTGAAGATACGGTTATGAAGTACTCGCAAAGACGAATCCGAGCACTAAGAGAACACATGATTCCGACCACCCGAAGGCTCAAAATTCGACAACGAAAGTAATTACCCCAAACTTTGGGAAATTACGAAAATGGCCCAAAACGTCCAAAAATCACGATACGTGATCGAATAACCAAACCGAAGTTCACAACACGTCTAACAAAATTAAACGAACTTACGGGAAACTCGAAACAGAAGTTTCTAACGAGATTCGCAAGAATCGAACTTGAGTGCGGAAAAGTTGCCAAAAAGCACAGAACTCAACAAAATGACACCAAAACGAACTCGGATGACAAAAAGTGCAGAATTAATCATTCTCAGAATGACGAAACCGTCATGAGAGAGTCGTCAAAATGGACCTTCGCCGAAAAAAAAGAAATTACCGGAAATCAAAATTACGGGTATTACACATTACCCTCCTTAAAAGAAGTTTCGTCCCGAAACTTAAAACAAGTAGGAAGGAGCAATATCCCACCAGGAAAACTCAACGAGATACACAAGAAATGCGTAACTTATGCCCATCGGTGAAACATTACAAGCAACGCAAAGGAATATACAGTGTGAAAACACGCTCCACGACGACTAACACAACGCCACCGGTAGAGACATAATAAAACCAACAAGTGACAAGCGTCAACAAACAAATAATACAATCAAGTCGATTATCTGAACTATCACAAAACACAAAGCACCTGTTACAAGGAACACGCACAGTCGAGAAAACAGTAAATAAACACAAAACGATCCACAAGGACAATCACAAACAATTCGGACTACGCCGAAATCCTCAAAACGCATACTAGGCATCTCTGTGCCCTTCGGAGCAGAGACGCAGCCTCGATCCCCAAATCTCTCAGCTACCGTCTCGCAATGCACGGCTAAGTGACCCACCTGGTCACCCTCAAAATAGCTGACCAACAGTGAACGACAATTTCTCGCGGTACGAGATCAGGCAACAACAGTCAGACAACCCCGATCAAACAACAATGATCGAACAACAACGACCGAACAACAACAATCGAATAACAACGATCAAATAACAATGATCAGACAACAATGATCAAATAACAATGATGGAACAACAACGATCGAAAAGCAATGATCGGGTAACAACGATCAAACAACGATCGACCAACAATGATCGAATGACAACGGTCGAACAATGACTCCGAAGTTCACACTTTAACTCAAGACATCAAAAGAACTAGTAGAATTAAGAGATGTTACTTCCGAATAAGATTCACAAGAATCGAACCGAATTCGGAAAAGTCACAGCGATAATCAGATCGACCCAAAACAAGATCACGGTTCGTTCGAACAATGAAACCGAAATACAGAACAAGTTCAGAAAGTATCAACGAACACGAGCGAGTCGATAGACTTTTGAGAAAGAGGAAATGCAGAAGTCCAAAATAATACGGGTATTACATTCGACCTCTTATAAAAGAAGGTCGTCCCCGCAACTCACAATAACGGAAACAAGGCAACAACATAAAGGCAGCTGACGGAAACATTCCCCATGGGCCTCTTAGAGCCGATCCTGATATCTGTACTGAAGTTCGCGCCCCGAAAGACTCGGAACTCGACTCGCAAAACTGGATCCTATGTCTGTCGGGTCCACACTTGAAAAGCGTTACTGACGAGAGGGACAATTGGTACGTGCATGCCCCCAGCACACCACGGTTGAAACACCTCGGCTCGGCATACCGAATATACAAATGCTCGATACAATGGGGCATAACGTCGCAAAACAACATAGCGGAGATGCCAACTCAGCACAACAAGGAATCATAACACATATCATATACAACGATTTCCATCGTAAAGTAATACACACACAAGCATTACAGCAACGACGGTATCGTTCGGCGACCTTAATGGCCCGAACAATAACCAGCACATAATTACAAACATCATGAAACAATCACACATGTACACAAACGTACAAACCCAAGCTTTAATAGCTCACACAGGTGCGATAACACGCAAGCCGCCACGAAATGACAACATTAAAGATCGTCATCACACCTCCCACAGGGGCTAACAAAACATATGCATGGCAAACGACTCAACGTTCACACCACCAATTCAATCACAATTCGGAGGGCTACACCCTAACAACAATACCAACATCATACACACTTTCTCCGACCACAAGCAGGAAATGATGGGTTTTAAAAAAAACAAAAACCACGTTTTGAAAACAGTTTAGAAACACCAGTTGATCTTGAGTATCATTTTACAAAAAGTTGAACAAACATCATTGTCGAGACTTTGAAAATCATCTTCCGTTGAACAAAAATGAGGACACTTTCTTTTAGAGAAAAACTTTCAGAATATACGACCCTCGGGTCTAAGTAAAAGTGTTTATAAAACATTGAAAATATCTCAAAACATTTTGGTCCTCGAGGTAGAAGAATTTTGAAACATATTGTGGCACCTTGGAAATACCACGAGAAAACAATTCATTTTAAAAGTACGTCTCGAAATTTACTTTCTAAGATACTCAAGGTTTTCAAAGATAATTCAATGGAATAGAATGCCCAAAAATTTTCAAGTAATTACACGGAATATTATAGCGCCGTGGGTCCTGCGCCGGAACCCACCAGGATAAAAACCATTTACAAAAATGCCTAAAAGGCCGATGACGGTAATATTTCAAAAACTCACAAAAGCCATTTACAAAATACTAAATACCGTCATAAGAATTTCGCCAAAACGATCAAGGCCATAATGCCAAAAACTCGGTTAAGGGAATCGGTTTTCGAAATAAAACTCAATCGGTAAAATACCGAAAGCCATTACAATAGAACTCACGCAGCGGATAAAAGAAATACAGTCCAACATGCACAATCCAGCAACACTACTCCTCATATGAACGAAATATGAGAGTCAAATAACCACACATCACGAAATCAAAATCCATAATAGGATTCCGTCAATTAACTCATAATCATACCTGTTACTCGCATCAGACGAGGCACAAACATAAAGAAGGGAGACTTACATCCACAGGTCGCACGAAGATGATGATCGCCCCACGATACTAATCACGACCAACAAACTCAGACGACGCGTCGCGACATGACTCAGTCAGATAAAATCTGACGAAACAAGACTCAAACAACACGACTTGACCCGACAGCCTAGGTTTCCACAACCTTAGCTCCGATACCATTTATGTAACACCCCCAATCCGCTCAGGGATATTACACGCCGTAGAACCTTTCCTCAAGGATCTACCAGGCTGGTAACAACATCGAACAACTCAACAATGCCTTAAAGGCTAAAAATGACTCAGTAGACTGATTTGGTCTTTCAATAAATACATACAACTCAAACACAATACATACCCACGTAGGGGTCGAATACAACACACTCCCGTACAACGGGAAAGAATACTGCAGCGGAAATAAAATACAACTAAACGAATGACATCGTACGAATCCTCGTGTGATTAGTATCATTCCTCTTTCATCATCCTTCGTGCCGACCCTGTGTTATGCTCCAAAACCTGAATGCAAAAAAAACAGACATCCACCCCCCGAATACTCGGGGGTTAGCAAAACTCCACTGTTTTGCTAGTGCAAGAACAAAGTGCAAATACGAGCCATACAATACAAGTTCCAAGAACAACAATAACCAGGAATCCTCAAAGATCCAAATGTAACGATAAGTACTTCCCGAGGCAAGAGTTTGGGTAAAATATTTCTAAAACTGAAAAGTCGCAAATCAAGGGAAAACAGTTTATAAAACCGTTTAAAATGCCATCGAGAGTTTTAATAGAAAACAATTAAGGATTACCGAATCCTTATCTTTTTTAAATCAACAGGGGTCACAGCATAAAGGTTTTGTTTTTCACAAATAAAACCAACAACAATACACAAGATTAAAACCCACATCACGCATCCTCGACGGACCTAAAATACACACGCACACGTGAAGTTTCACTCGTGAATCCAGGGCGAAACCATTGGACTCCCTCCGTGGCCCCATCGAACCCTCCCGAGGTGAGCAAACACATTCACAAAACATACACACGCACTCGTGAAGTTTTTACTCGTGAACCCAGGGTGAAACCATTGGACTCCCTCCGTGGCCCCGTCGAACCCTCCTGAGGTGAGCGAACACATTCACAAAACATACATGCACAGGCATCGCCTAGGACCAGGACGCCACCATGAATCCCACCCGAGGCCTCAAAGGACCCTCCCGAGCTGGCTAGCGAAACAATCAAGCACAGGCATCGCCTAGGACCAGGATGCCACCATGAATCCCACCCGAGGCCTCGAAGGACCCTCCCGAGATGGCTAGCCAAACAATCATGCACAAATAACATATCACACCAAGGATATCCAAACAATTCACCCAGAGGCATCAAACACTTAGCAAAACACCACGTCAAACCACAATGCACCGAAATGAAACCATATACGTACACACGCATTACCAAGCGCAACATCAACGCCAAACATATCCAAAGGATTCACGTAGTCACTTACAACACACACAATTTACAACATACACACGTTTTGAAAGTGAGCCTTTAACGAGGCTAAACTGGATTTTTTGAAAGTTCAAAATCAAACGATCAAACAAACACATAGAGACGATCACTAATTATCATATCCACAAAACAAGAATTGTATGGACAAGGTACTTGCTTCGAAACCACAATCGCAACAAGACGATGGATGAAATACGGTCGAACGGCCCCAAACTCCCGAACACTATCAAGAACGCGATAGCACCGCAATTACTACGTGAATAACACCACACGAATCGTCAATCACCAACGAGATTTGACATCGGAATCCTCGAACACCTATAAACCTCCAGAAGGAACAGAAAGACATGATTACGATGAGAATCAAGGCCGAAAACAATGGAAATCCCAACAAACTATCGAAGGGAACTCATTCGAACATTTAATCGAACATTAAATGTTCAAGACCCTTCAAGAACAAAGAAATCACCCCTCGGGTCGAACGAACCAAAGATACGAGTATCCAATCCGTAGAACAAGTTCAAAACAACATTTATACAATAATTAATTGATCAAAAATGGATTGGAATCGAAATCAAAAGCAAAATCCACAAAATCTTCAAAAACAAGGGTTCAAGCCAAAATACCTTGATTCGGACGAAGAAAACGGATTAGATGATGTTAATAATCATGATTCAAGCTTCCCAACTGATGTATTACTAATCTCCGATCAAAACCATCGATTTCTATCGAAGGATCGCGAAAAATGAAGAAGGAAAGTGTAAATGGCCGAGTGACCCCTGCCCAGGCCTTAAATAGGCCGAGACCTGCCGGACGCTTACGTACGTAACCGGCCATGGCTTACGTACGTAATCGGCCATGGCCGAACTCACTGTCTAATTCTGCCGGCAGTGTTACGTACGTTACCGACCAGGCCTTACGTATGTAACAGGACTTACGGCCGTAACCACCGGACACTTAAGTACGTTACTCGGCCAGGGCTGGCCTGACCCCAACATGCCTGGCCATGACTCGGCCGGGGCCAACTCCGACGGCCCGGACGACCCCGAAATCCGATCCTGAATACGAATCGAAGATACGGTTATGAAGTACTCGCAAAGACGAATCCGATCACTAAGAGAACACATGATTCCGACCACCCAAAGGCTCAAAATTCGACAACGAAAGTAATTACCCCAAACTTTGGGAAATTACAAAAATGGCCCAAAACATCTGAAAATCATGATACGTGATCGAATAACCAAACCAAAGTTCACAACACGTCTACCAAAGTTAAACGGACTTACGGGAAACTCGAAACAGCAGTTTCGAAAGAGATTCGCAAGAATCGAACTCGAGTGCGGAAAAGTTGCCAAAAAGCACAGAACTCAACAAAACGATACCGAAACGAACTCGGATGACAAAAAGTGCAGAATTAATCATTCTCAAAATGACGAAACGGTCATGAGCGAGATGTCAAAATGGACCTTCGCCGAAAAAAAAAATTACCGAAAATCAAAATTACGGGTATTACAAGTGAATACTAAGTTGAGTTTGAATAGTCATGTAGGTTTTCATTATATTAACATCACCTCATCAAAGTGAGACTCATGCGAGAAGGAAAAAAAGTGAAGAAAGAAAGCTTTCACTACTTTTTTTTCACTAAACAAAAAAAGAGAAAAACTAAGTTTGGAACTTAGCGTTCATATTGTTAAGGCTTACTCTATTTTCTATAGCCGTGTTCTTAGAGAACAAGAAAAATGGAGTTTAATTCCATATATTTTCCGACACGTAAATCGTAGAGACATTCGACATTTTCGATGTTGGAATTTCAAAAGCTTCACGTATTGGATTCGTTTTCGTCATCATCAGATAAAGAAGTTGGGTTTACGATGATATGATTTGGATTATGTTATGTTATTTATTTATACGATCATTGATCGATCCTCTTTAGAAGTTCGGATGAGCATAGTTTGTGCTATTTTTATTTCCGCTGCATATTCGATTTATTTCCTGAATCCAACAACATCTACCACATATGTTTTTGAAATACCTATTGCACCCATGGTTGATACGCCTATTGGATTCGTAGTTGAAGAACCTATTGCAACCATAGAGGAAGTTGAAATAGATGATTTAAATGAAGAGGCTCATTTAAATGATAACTGCAAAGGAGCTAATATGGGAAAAGAACATAATAATAAAGTGAAGACTCATTTGAATGATAATTGTGAAGGGGATAATATTGAAGAAGAAAATAATAATGAAGCAGAGAATGTAAATGATACCAAGCCTTTGAATCATAATTTAGATCCAGGAAACGAGAGGACTTCAATGCTTCAGAGAAAGATTGATTTCTTAGTAGAAAAGACCCAATAAGAGTTATAGATGTCGTGTACCAGTTATGGTAAAAGTATAAGCTTTAATATCAAGCACTACAATCAATCTTTGCCAAATAGCAAAAAACTAGACAGATCGTGGCTAATATAATCTCAAAAGAAGAATAAAGTATTTTGCTTTTGTTGTGTGCTATTTAAAAGTGCAAAAGTTGTGTCAAGTCCTTTAACGACGACATGAGTAGGTTATGATGATTGAACAAATATTTAGTCAAGGCTTAGTGAGCATGAAAGAAGTACTGATCATTAGCTTGATAGACTAGATGGAGGTAGAAACGAGATTGAGTAAAAAGAATAACAATTGATTCTTCAAAACAGATAGTCATTGAGAAAGTGAAAAATTTATGGAGATAGGTCTTTAAGAGAATTATAGATGTTATAAAAATTCTTGCTAGCACTAAATTGGCTTTTTGGAGAAGTAATGTAATACTCGATGATCATAACGATGGGAAGTTTCTAAGCATAATTCTTTTGTTGGGTGATTATGATCTGTCCATGGAAGAGCACCCTAGGCGTATACGGAATAAGGAGACTTGTCGTGCCCATTATCTTGGTCATAATATCTGGAAAGAATTAATACTTGTGTTGGCTGATGAGATTAAGAACAAGATCCTTGTGATTATTAAAGGGGCTATATATTTTTCCTTGAGATTAAGAACAAGATCATTGCACCCTTACATCATCTGTGAAGAACAAATGTCTCTTATAATAAGATGTATTGATGTTTCCAAGACTCCCATATTAGTGGAAGGATTCACTATTCAATTCTTAAAAGTTATTGACACAAGTGGAGATGCATTTTTTATCGAGCTAAAGTGTATTTTGGAATTACCAAAACTAGATTTTATTAATTTGAGAGTGCAGGGGTATGATAATAGCTCAAATATGAAAGGATTATATAAATGAGTACGTAGTAGAGTACTAAAAGAGTAGCCTGGAGCATTTTACACACCGAGTGGTTGTCACTCTCTTAATCTTACCCTTTGTCATATGGACATGAACTCCGTTCTAGTAAAAACTTTTTTCGGAGTGATCCAACAAATTTATACGCTATTCACGGGTTCAACAAAATAATGGGAAGCCCTCCGATCTTTTGTTAAAGGCCGTAACAGAAAAGGGTTGACATTGAAGTCATGGTCAGATACACATTGGGAAAATCCTGTTGATAGTATAAAAGCAAAAAGATTTGAGGCTCCTAAAATTAGAGATGCATTATTGCATCTAGTGTAAATAGTTGTGATCCAACGATAGTGAGTGATGCTGAAGCTTTATCAAACTATGAAGTTGAAAATTTTGAACTTCTTAAGAGCATAGTTTGGTCTGAGATCTTGCAGAAAGTAAGTTTGCACTATAAGAATAAACGTCAAAGACTTCGGATAATATCCGAAGTAAAAATGTTATAATTACCGAAGTCTATGTTCGTGTAGTTAAAGGTATACTTTAGACTTCGCTTATTAGACGAAGTCTAATATCGTAATAACCGAAGTCTATCTCGGTTTTTAAAACCCGGATATGGGGGTTTGCGAAGTAAAAAAGGTCCTTCCACTTCACTTATTTTATAATCGCTGAAGTGTATATTTCGCTTATTCTATTTTGTGTCGCTAATTATATATCTCTGACTTCGTTTTTTATCCGAAGTAAATAACCACATTGCATATTTCTTTTCAATTTGTAAATATAGAATCCCTGTTGTACAAAAACATGATCCATCCAATAAAAAACCTCAATTCACAAGATCTCAACAACACAACCTCAAATACATCAATCAACCTCATTAAAAATCCAACAAACTCAAATCACAAGATCCCAATTCAATAACACAAGATCATAAGCATTGATAATAGTAATAAACCACAATTTCATATATAAACGGCGGATTGTCGTACAAAAATGCCAAATATTCAGATTCGCGTGATTCACAAGTTTGCATTGGGCATAACTATAATATGCCAACATCAAATAAACTTCCACCAACGAATTAATTGCACCTTCTTTGTAGCTGTTAATAACTTGAAGTAACTTGTTCATGAGGTAGCATAGTCATTCCTGGGTTGAAATCTTTCATTTGCCCCTGAACCAACAAATAAATAGGCATTAAGGGGCAATCATGGGATGTTTCGATCTACTTATTTAGCCATTTTTGGATGCATCTTACGCAGAAAATACCAAGGATATCCTGAATAGTGGGGGGGGTTCTAGCATCTCGACTTTTGGATCGGCAATCACTTGTCTGTGCAGGAACTGATGGTCCAAGAAAAGAAAGTCAAAAGCGCACCTATCTCCAAGGGGGAGGAGGTCTCTTAACTCCAACAGATGGCAGAAGCTCTTATGCTTTGTGCAAATTCCCATAGAATTCCTTAAGTTGATAATAGGCTAAATGAAACTATTTTTCCACATTACTGTTAGGAAATACCAACACATAAAAGAAAATATCCAAACTTTCATTTTCCTAGATCTTTCACTATTTCAAAATCACCACAATTTCGTCCCCTCTTTTCGGACCGGATCAGCTTTCTCCAACTAATTTGCACTATTTAAACAAATAATCATTTTTAATAATCTTTTACTTGTAAATACTACTGAATGATGCAAGACAACAAGTTCACCGGTGAATAAATAACAGGAGGTAAACACAAACTTATAATGAAAAGAAGGAAATCGATTAAGGGTGGCGGACATTCATTAGCTCATTAGAAAAGAAATAACCATTGCTTACCATGTGTTTCAACTTTTGGTAATAAATTGGACCCATGAAAATATATGCCTCGGTGGCTCACCAAGAATGCCCTGGAATACATATAGAGTATAAACCGAGTATAATAACTAACAAAAACTAATCAAGCAAAGTCTATCGAATGAGAACCGAACACAACCCAACGTTAGTTTGAAGTAAAAGAAACTATGTTATTACTTAAATTTTTAGGTGACTGGAAAGGATTTCAAGTCGATCCTACACTTGCTAAAATAGGAGCATGCATTAACATTAATTTCCCTTTCCACAAACTCTAAATAATTTTTATTACTTCTTTTTAGCAAACTAGGTCCTAAACATAAATCATAACTATAAGAAAGCTACTTGTGTGTAAGATCCAATATTTTAATAAATATTTCACGCCAAGTGGAGCAAAAAGGTAATTAGATTTCAATGCCTTAAGAGATCGAGTCCTAACGGAGATGCATGTTCATGATACCAAAAATCAAGTCAAGGGCACACATAAGTGAAATCAAGTGTTCCACCACCTCCCAAGAAGTTACGAACAAACTCAAAATATAATTCAAGTTTGTTGGCTTGTTATTTCGTTTAACTATCAAAAGAAGAACAAAACCATGAGAGGAAAACCCGAGTAGATGAAGTCTTTGCCGGTGTAGTTAAAACCATGCTTCACAAGGGTTTCACCGACAAATTAAAAAGGTTGATTATACATGACATATAAGGGATGAATATGCAGGGATAAGAGGAGGAGAAGAGGCAACATGCACCTTATAGTTTCAACTTTATCTCGCATGACCACCGGGCTCTCCAAATGCACCGCCATAATGAAACCTACCACATTGGACTCCGGCTTTCTTTGTGAGAAGTTCTATCATCTTTCCCACGGTCATACGGCTGAGATATATGAAAAATAAGAATCGAGTTATAATATATGGATCAACATACGAGTTTTTATCATATAGTGGTCTACCATGATTTTCACAATTTAAACCTATAGGATCTACCATTAAATAGTGGTAGATTTGCATTGTCCATAAGAAGCAAAACACTCTTCAAAGTTCAATAGTTGTGGAACCCCAAGGCCCAAGTTAAAATTCATAGACCTTGATTCAATTAACTTGATTGACGCCACCATACTCACCATCCATAGTAGATGCGGATATCCGAATACGGGAAAAGATCAAATTCTATATACATTTGATGAATACACCTCTTGTCTGTGACAAGTCATAGTAAGTAGAAAGAAAGAGGACTTCTACTTTATTCCCAAGTTTAAGCCTAAACTGAAAAGAAAAAATTAAGTTCCAGTAATTCATGACAGCTACCCACACAAAAAAAAAAAACTAAGAGAAGACTGACGAACCAAGATCATCACGAAACTATTTGAGTGAGTATACAAATTTGAGAAAAACATTCCATGATTGCCCCTTAATACCAAGGATAAACCTCATTTTTGGATGCATCTTACGCAGAAAAACTATTTGAGTGAGTATACAAAAGAAAAACATACCAAGGATATCCTGAATAACTGCAAATTCAATCTAGCAATCCAACATTAATTCTAATTACCTCATGACGTGCCAATAAAATATTTTCACTTCAATTTCAACGTGGATGAGCTCTTGTTGGAATTGCTTCATTGACTCGCCCATCATTTCCCGACGAAAAATAAGCTCGAGCATAATGCAAGAATCGTTACAAACACCAAATGATAGTTGACCATCTCAATGTATGTTGTAAATGTCGAGTTGTTTTTCCCAACAAGAAAAACTAGCACAACACAAAGAAATGCACAATTGTTTAAGGTCACCACCTTGGAAGGAAGAACAAATTAGGTCAAAATTATGGAAGCTTACTTAGAACTTTGACCAAAAATTAGGTCACCCAAAGATTTGCAAAATAGAAAATAAAACCTAGGTCACACGAAATTCGCTCGTAACTCAAAATCGAGGGAAGTAAGAATCTAACCGCCGCGAAGGAGAGCGGCCGTGGAGGGCGAGATCCGCGACGCCGGAGGGTTGTCTCGTGTTAGTATCGGCAAATATACGAACCAACTAGTACAATTATATAATGACCATGATTATTAGACAACTCAAACCGAAAGAAAAGTAGAAAACCCTAACCTCCTAAACCAAAGCGCCGTCACTTAAATCGGACCACCGCTCGCCTTGTCGGGTCGCCGTTATCCTTCAATTTCCTGCGCGCCTTGCAAGTGCCGCTCGCCGTCGCTTGTTCTGCTCTTTTTTTTTCTGCTCGTTCTTTTTTCTTTTTACTTATGGGTCACGGATGTTTTGAAGGGTTGGACGAGGGGTGGGCGATGGATCTGTGAAAAAGAAATGGAGTGGGAAAAAATTTTGGGGAGGAAATAATTGAGCGGGTGAAGAAGAAAAGGGTTTTTTGGAGTCTGAAAAAAAAAAGAGGTTAAGTAAACATTTCACTGTTGTAAAAATATTGCGTCAAAAATAAAATTAAACACTTTTTACTTCAGTAATTATAAAATTAGCGAAGTCTTTTGAACTTAAAATTTCTAACTAGCTCGTGTCTTTTTGTTTGGTACAATTTACTGAAGTCTATGTGTGTTGTTTACTTCAGTAACTTGAAAAGCGAAGTTGTTGTTTGATTTTACTTCGCTAATATACATTACCGAAGTGAGACGTACCGAAGTCTTTGATGTTTTTTCTACTAGTGTTGGTTACTAAAGTTTTTCAAAGAAATGACTCGATTATTAGTGAGGGTATAAATCTTTTACAAGGTTTGCTTATTTTTCTCGAGGAGTACATGAATACTGATTCTGCAACTGCAAAGTGTGAAGCTGAAAATATTGTTTTGGAAATGGATATTGAACCCATATTTCATGAAGCTCGTGTCCATAGCAAAAAAAAAAAAAAAAAAGTTGATGGAAATGCTCGAGATCAACCAATTCAAGTGGCTAAAGATAATTTTTGAGTAAATTATTTTGTACAAATGGTTGATAATACTCTTTCTTTACTCCAGACAAGATTTGGGCAATTTAAAAAATATGAGAGATTTTTGGTTTCTTTTTAGCTTGAGCAAGTTAAAATATGCCAATGATGAGAGTTTGAAGCAATCATGTTGTGCATTTGAGATTAATTTTCGGTCTTGAAATTGTTGAGAAACTCACTACCAGTTGAATTAACTATAATTGAAGTCTTGGAGTATGTCACAATTATGCACTACGGATTTCCTAATGTTTGGGTAGCTTATAGAATATTATTGACAATACCGATTCCCGTAGCATCTGCTGAATTCTCCAAGGTAAAATTGATGTTGTGACGAGAATTATATTCTCCGATCGGCGATCGCCTCGGAGATCGGGCGACCTAGCCATTGCCGAGCAATGAGGCGTATGCCGACCAAATGACTGTGCGACCAAGCCTTAGCCCAGCAGACAAGATAAATCGGCCAACCGAAGGTCCCAGGACAAGTCCCGGTGCCGAGCGATCGACATCAAATCCGATCGTCTCTCGGCACTTGGCGACCGACTCCTGGCGACCGACTAGCGGACGATCATCTCTCGGAACTTGCCGACCGACCGATGCCGACCCTCAGCGACTGGCCGATGCCGACCTCGGTGACCAGCTAGAGACGACCGCTTCATACCGATAGTCATCCAATCGGCAAAGGCCGAGCCTTAGGACAAACACCACGTGCAGAGCCGAGACAAGATCCGCATATCACGGATCATTGACCACAGCCTGTCAGCATCCGTCTAGCAGCCGACAAGCCCGCCGAAAGTTGTCAGTAGGACCGCATGTGACAGTGACTCCGGACGCGTGCTGGCTCCTCATTGGACCGCACAGCTGGCTGCCAGCCACTACCTTGGACTTTAGGCCGACAGCCCGTGTGATCGCCCCATTATAATATTGGCCGGCAGACGACCGCCCCATTATTATAATGGTCGGAAGGCGATCGCCCGCCAGAGGACAAGGCTCCACTGCCCCTATATATAGCAGGCAGCCTGCACTTGGAAAAGGGCCTGGCATTATCGCGATTTCAGCACACGGATCCGAAATTCTTGAAAACACACGGAAGTACTTCAATTCCCACGAGATTTCACACAGCACTTGGCTATCTCCAACTCTTGGCAACAGCTATCTTTCGGTACTTACTTCTCTTAGCCTCTCTCATCAAGCAGACGATCGGCAGGGACGAAGAACACCAAGCTTCGCTCAAGAGCCGGATTAACAGAGTCTTTTTACACTCATTGTATTTAGATTTCTCACATTAATACTTGTATCCACGAATATTTGTATTAATAACATCTCGCGAGAGCATTCAAGCTCGGGCCTAACAAACCCGGCAAACCTTGTGTTTATTCATATTCTCTCGGAAGTGCTCCGGCAAATTGTTGTTTGTTGTCCGTCTTCCAGCAGTATTTAATCTTCGGATAAATATTTTGGGCAACAACAATTGGCGCTAGAGGAAGGGCATCTAACCCTCAAATTTTTATTCCTACCATCTCGTAGAACACTCACTGTTCTCGGGGCATATACTTGAAGTGACACTCACTGCGCTTCAAAGAAATCCTTCAGAAATCATGTCTTCCGCCTCCGCATCGAAGAAAGCCGTCGGCCAGCCAGCCAGACGCCTCGTTCCGTCCCAGTCCGAGCGACAGCCAATGGTGAAAGGTAGTCGCCGTGGTCAGAGACGCTCGATCCTGTCCCTGGACGGCGGCCCAAGCCTCTCGCTCGATCGGTTCCGAACCAAGGAACAGATCGAAGGGGCCATAGCCGTCCTTCAGGAGCGACAGAGTGCTCTCGATGCGCCTCCCGCTATCACCCCCTCGGCCATCCTCCGTAAGTCCAAGCGGAAGCTCAAGGCGTTACTGGCCGAGCGATCGCCAGGAGACTCTGGTCCGCAAGAAGAGGCGCTCGCCAGCCGGGGCACCTCTGTCTTCGATCGCCTGGGCAGTGACCCGTCTTGGCGACCGGGCGATCCGGCCCGGCTACGAGGCAGCGGAGTTTGAGTCCGTCACCGGGAGCTCGGCCTGCCGACTCCCGCAAGGCGGCCAGTAATCGGCTCCCCCTCGCCAAATAGCCGAGGTCGGCAGCAGCGGAGTCCAGAGATCGGTACACGATCGCCTCGGCTCCCGCTCCCAAAGCCGATCCGCAAGCGACCGAGCCACGGCGATGGCCGCAATGCAACGTCAGATCGAGGACATGAAGGCGCTCCTAGAATCCAGGGCAGGCGGCAAGAAGACGATCGCCGAGCCAAGCGAGCCGCTCGCGATCGACATCGAGCTGGCCCCCGTGCAGCACAAGATCGCTCCTCCTCAAGCACCCTTGTACAAGGGGCGATCGGACCCCCAAATGCACCTGAGCAAGTTCAACATCTACATGACCGGGTGTGGGGCATCAGACGCGACCAGGTGCCAAATGTTCCCTATGACGCTGGACGACCTCGCCTACCGGTGGTACACCTCATTGCCACCTCGGTCCATTGGCTCCTTTAACCAGCTGGCACACGTATTCACGGAGTACTTCGCCACCAGGGTCGCTCGACCAGAAGGTCCCCTTCGCATGATGAAAATCAAGGAGGGAGAAGAAGAGTCCGACTCGGACTACATCGACCGGGTAGACGTGATCATCCTCAACGGCAAGCCCGTAAGCGATGAGGTCGCCCTCTACGCGGTCCTAGGAGGATTTCATGGTCTTTCGCCGATGTTCAGGCATCTCACGAAGAACCAACTTGCGACCTACGCAGCCTTCCGAGCTAGAGCCGCAGACTTCCTGGCCAGGCAAAGGTTTCTCCTTAGCCTCTGAGCAGCGCGATCGGCGCCCGAACGACGATCTCCCACCCGATCGCCGTTATCAACCTATGAATAATGCGATCGGCAGCCGAGCGACGATCACCAGTCTTCCAGCCCGATCGCCGATCATCACGCTACATCACCAAAACCCGGAGGACACGATCGCCATCGACAGTTCACCATTTAACATGATGGACTAAAGGCATCAGATCGCCTCCACCGCACATCATAAAGCCATGGTCCTGGTAGTCGATGGAACCGGCTGCTTCGGCCATGCAAGGTCCCTTTCGGCCGAGATCGCCCGCCCTTCATTTAAATACGAGGCCGGCGTAGTCTGAGGGCCCTCCAAAATTAATCAGTGGACACGATCGCGCGCCCTCAAAGGATCATCATCTAACATGGTGAACCCGGATAATGCAACACGTGCCACAACCCCCGTCTCAACGTACACCGTCGAGGTTCGCTATCTCCATGGCGGGCCGAGGTGGAAGCAGAGCTAACAAGCCGCGGAGGTGGAGTTGATTCATCCGACGCTGCCCCGCGCAAGGACTCCTCTAGACCAAGACCGCACGCCCTTCGTTTAAATACGAGGCGAGGGGCAGCCTAACAGAGGACCCTCATAATAAAGTGAGTCACGAGACACTCAATGTCTTCGCGCATCAAGACACGGTCATGGAGTCGGTCCATCGAACTTCACGACTGTGCACGATTCCTCAGCGACGAAACAATCAAGTTTCTACGAGGGATCGACCAATGTTGTTTTTTGCAGGTACAAGAACCGATAGATAGCTAGCCAATCGACCATGATAGCCCAAGTCCGATTCCAAAGTCGGCTCAACAGTTCGTCCGTCCTCATCTTACACGATCGCCAGCAAGAACCACCTCGCCCCGTGTCTTCAACATCGGAGCAAACTGGGGGGGCAATTGTTGTGACGAGAATTATATTCTCCTACCGGCGATCGCCTCGGAGATCGGGCGACCTAGCCATTGCCGAGCAGCCGAGGCAGAAGTGCCGACCAGCGACCAGGCGACCAAGCCTTAGCCCAGCAGACAAGATAAATCGGCCAACCGAAGGTCCCAGGACAAGTCCCGGTGCCGAGCGATCGACATCAAATCCGATCGTCTCTCGGCACTTGGCGACCGACTCCTGGCGACCGACTAGCGGACGATCATCTCTCGGCACTTGCCGACCGACCGTGGCCGACCCTCAGCGACTGGCCGATGCCAACCTCGGTGACCATCTAGAGACGACCGCTTCATACCGATAGTCATCCAATCGGCAAAGGCCGAGCCTCAGGACAAACACCACGTGCAGAGCCGAGACAAGATCCGCATATCACGGATCATTGACCACAGCCTGTCAGCATCCGTCCACCAGCCGACAAGCCCGCCGAAAGTTGTCAGTAGGACCGCATGTGAAAGTGACTCCGGACGCGTGCTGGCTTCTCATTGGACCGCACAGCTGGCTGCCAGCCACTACCTTGGACTTTAGGCCGACAGCGATCGCCATATTATAATATTAGCCGGCAGACGATCGCCCCATTATTATAATGGCCGGAAGGCGATCGCCCGCCAGAGGACAAGGCTTCACTGCCCCTATATATAGCAGGCAGCCTGCACTTGGAAAAGGGCCTGGCATTATCGCGATTTCAGCACACGGATCCGAAATTCTTGAAAACACACGGAAGTACTTCAATTCCCACGAGATTTCACACAGCACTTGGCTATCTCCAACTCTTGGCAACAGCTATCTTTCGGTACTTACTTCTCTCGGCCTCTCTCATCAAGCAGACGATCGGCAGGGACGAAGAACACCAAGCTTCGCTCAAGAGCCGGATTAACAGAGTCTTTTTACACTCATTGTATTTAGATTTCTCACATTAATACTTGTATCCACGAATATTTGTATTAATAACATCTCGCGAGAGCATTCAAGCCCGGGCCTAACAAACCCGGCAAATCTTGTGTTTATTCATATTCTCTCGGAAGTGCTCCCGCAAATTGTTGTTTGTTGTCCGTCTTCCAGCAGTATTTAATCTTCGGATAAATATTTTGGACAACAACAATTGATAAAGAACTCTCTCTTATCAACAATGTCATACGATTGATTGAATGGTTTGGTCATGTTGTCTAGTGAAAAAAATTGGTGGCCAAACTTGATTACAGTGATTTAATTGACTTGCGCAGCAAAAACGCGAAGATTGTGAACTTTTTGTACATTTAGCTTAATATTATTGATTTCTTCCATTTTAATAAGTTTATACACGAACTGGCTTGATGTATTGGATATTTACACTTTTATATATTCACGTAGCAAATAATATTTTATATATTTTATTTAATAAAAGATATTTGAGCATATGCACGACCTCATTTTAGTAAATGTCTAGGGCCACAATGAATCTGGAGAGTGCACTGCGACTGTGGTAAGAATTTCCGCCATGATGTGGGCCGCGGGGCAGCAAAGACTAGGGATGTCAGTTTTACCCATATGGTTGGGTTACCCGCGGGTAAACGGGTAGGCTACTGCCCAAAAAATCGGGTAGCGGGTCGGGACTGCTCGTACCTGTTAAATTTCGTTAGAGAAAGGGTATGGTATGGTTTAGTATATATTATGATTTGGTGAAAATATATAATATATTATATATCTTATAAATAAAATAAAAAAATTCAATTAATTTGTAATTACATCTTATATTATGAATCTTATTTTAATTTATTGCAATTTTTCTGTTCCTATTAAATAATATTATTTATTTGTTAATATTTTATTATTGATAAAATGTATCTTTTTCAGAAAAATAATAAAAAAGCATTTTATGAGGATTTTTCGGATAGAGTGGATTTACTCTGTGAAAACTAAATTTGAACGGTAACCCGTTTTTCCTTGGATACCCATGTACCCGGCTAGTATTACATGTACTCTACCCGCGATAAAAAATAGAGTAATATGATATTGGGAATGGCATAGCGGTACCTTGCCTGTTTACGTCCTCAGCAAAGACGAGTTCTGAGGAGGCCGACGTGGGGAAGCCAAGGACGCACAAAATACTGAGTCAGCTGCGACTATTCCATGGACCGTTGAAAGAGATCTTGATTTTCATCTCTGGATAGTAGGTCACGGAAGTGCGGGGGGTGCGTCTGATTGAATTTAGTTGTAGCAAAGCTGGAGAAAGATGGTCCCAAACCATGTAAAAACCATAAAACTTTTTGTCCTTTATATCTATCAGTGAAGTAATTACTGCTAACTTGTCACGTAATTCTTTGAAAAGAGAATCATACTCGTAGAACGAGAGAGTGCCACGCCTTAGGGTTTGAAGCTCGTATTTGAGTTGAATTTCACGAGCATGGAGGAATTTCATTTGCTAATCCAAGTGCAATTCACATATCAGGGGACGTGTCACAGCGTAGGGTTTCCAACATGCTTATTCAGAGAGGGAGAGAGTAAAGCAATAAACTCATAATGTTGCAATTTGGCGCAACCCATTGTTAATGCTCAGAATTGGGTTGTGGAACCAAACGACCGTTGGGGGCGGGAGTCAAGAAAATGATATAGTGAGCATGTGATGATTATTGTGAAACGCAATATAGGAGGAGGAGCTCGACCCTATAAGTATACGTCTAGGCTAAAATAAACGAGAAAAGGATAAATCGGTTAGAACCAAACTGAAATAACCGGTTTGGTTTGATTACTGATTCTAAATTTACTCAAATAATCGGTTCGATTCCTATTTGCATACGATCGGTCCAATTATCGGTTCTTGATAATGTGTATACTTCGAAATAGAAAAAAAAATGTAAGAGTCGAACAGAACTGATGAACCGATAAGAACAGAAATAAAAATAATATAAAAGGAACCAATGATGTAGAAGAACCAATACAATGTGAATGGTGTAAAATGACCCATAAGAAAGGATACACACTCATTGATTTATACGGTTCTAGCGAACTTTTTATATATCGAATAACCGAAGAACCAATGTAAACTGTTCTGGTTCCTGGAAAAAAATAAATGGAATCGAACTGTTATGCAAAAATCCGATCCGGTTTCGATTCCTAATTTTCTTTAGGAACCGAACCGATCCAACGCCCAACCATAAGGAAAGCGGTGGGGAAGAAGAGAGGAGTGAGAGGGCGGCCGTGGGCTAAGGTAATTTAGGAAGATCATAACTTTACTGATACGATGTAAGATTTGATAAATGTCACTGTATCAGATAATGTGCGGAAGTGCTTTACTTATAATGGAAGTACAATATCTAGATAGGGTAACAATATCAAATAAATTTCTAGCTATGTTGCACGATACAGATACAGGCTTCATATTCGTTACGACATAGATACAGTAGGAATTTTTTTTGAAAATATAGGATACAATACGGCCAGACACATCAATTATTATACATAGAAAGATAGATTTTTCGTAAATAGTTATATATATTTAGTATGAAAAATAATAACTATTAAGATAAAAAAAACCATGTAATGACAGATAGTCAAACACTTACTAATGCTTCTAATTTACTAATGTAATACCCGAGATTTTTGATGTGTAATTGAACCTTGTGATATTGTATTTGTTGCTTGTTGATCTGAGTATTATTCTCCGTATTTCATGATCCGGTGTTGTTGAGCGTATGATTTCATGAATGTGTTCAAAATTGTGATTTTCGCACATGTAGCGCACGCTATCGACTAGGCGTAGAGTACGCTAATTTGGGTTTCGTAGCGCACGCTATGTATGAATCATAGCGCGCGCTATACGTAGTCAACTTGATTAAGACAAGGTGGTAGGTGAGATCAGCCGCGGATCTTGGTCGGGACATGTCGGGATGAACCTGGATGGCTTTTGAAAAAAGCCGAGTCAACGCTGTTTAGCGCACGCTACAGGTATGAGGATAGCGCACGCTAAATGTTGAGTACAGTGAGGTCAGTAAGCTTCGTATGGCCGTTAGCGCACGCTATATAAGTAGTAGCGTACGCTAATTTATGAACTTAGCGCACGTAAGGGGATGTTAGCGCATGCTAAGTCGAGACCAGGCAGAAACAGTAGACTGCAGGCCCATTAGCGCACGCTATGGATATGGACTAGCGCGCGCTAATAACCATTTTTTATATATAGGACATCACCCTTTTTCATTTTTTCAGATTTCTTCACTTCCCAAACTCGATTTCTGAAACTTAGAGAGTTACTTACTCCATCCTAAACCTCTCATATCATCATCCTAGCACGAGTTTGAAGATTTTAGATCATTGGAGATTGGTGTTCAAGCTCTCGGTGTTGGATTTCTTCAAGTTCCTCCTTGTTCTTCACTATTTCGAGGTAGGTGATTCTTCACCAACTGGAGTAGTATTCTTATGGATGTTTTGAACATGTTTTGAGATTATCTAGCCAGTTAAATTCGTGCGTAGTCAAACATCATGTTGTTAGAAGAGTATTTTCGATGTTTCGGTACTTCTTCATCGTTTCGAACATTGAACCTTTTAGTGTTTGAACTCCTAAGATCAATCATGTAGCTACAAACCGATTATGGCCAGTTTATGGAGATTATCAAGTTCTTATGTATTTACATAATGGAATTATACGTTTTGGGGCATTGAATGGATTGAACTTGGGATATTTTCTTAAAGATAAAGATGAATTATTAGTATGGTCTTGTAATATCCTTGGATAGTATGAGATGACCTTCAATGCAAATCATAACTCATAGTGATTTCTGGATTTGGTTATCTTCATGTTGATGATTCAAATAAAAGGATGTTGATGGGTAACCATTGCTATGAACGTAAATTTTGGCAAGGAAGATAAATTGTGGAAGAACGAATTATATGGTTGTTAAACCTTAAACTCGGATTGAAGCATGATTTGTAACCAAGCTTGGTGAGGGAATCGATAATCTGAAAATCGTAGTACGTTATTATGGTGGTTTGAGCGACTCTAGCTAGACTGGGCGGTCGTCGAGTGAGTTGAGCCGTGAGTCGACGAGCTTAGAGTGTTAACCCGACCATAGTAGACGATAGATGTTCGTACGTTTAAACTTGTCCTGAGTTGTCGTTATTTTTTCCTGTTTGTTCAAGGTGTTGTGTCACGATTTATTCATCCCGACAGGCGATCGACTATAAAGCCGAGCGACCAAGTCAACTCCAGTCAAACCCTGACTAGCTCGCCAAGTCGAAGATATCAAACCACCATCAGGTACCTAGCGATCGACTCCCAGGGCGATCGCCCTTTGGCAGCTGGCGATCTGCTCTACTAACCGGCTAAGGACAATCGACCTGCGCCCCGAGCAGAGACGATCGCCCATCAAAACCGTCAAGGACTGGATCTCAGGAAAGCACCCACGTGCAGATCCACCAAAGCGGCAGAGATCTTCGCCGGCCAGATAAGATCTTTCTTGTGAGACAAGACATTTGACCACGGCTGTCACCTACCTCACCTACCCGGCGCGCGCCGAAAGTTGTCGGTGGGACCACCGCGGCGGCAACTCGGGACGCGTGTAAGCTCCCCATTGGACCGCATGATTGGCGCGGCAACTCCTGCGAGCTTTGAAGGGACAGGCCCATGTGCTAAAAGACGATCGCCCGATTATTATATTACAGTAAAGGCGATCGCCCGGCGGATCCAAGCCCTATAAATAGAGAACCTCCTCCTACTGGAAAAAGGTTCTCAGTTCTGAATTCATTTGAACCTACAGCTCGGAATTCACTCTACAGTTCCCAGTTCACATTCTCTCACATTCCGATACATTCACGGAAATACTGAAGAACACACATACCATCAAGCTCCCGGCTATTTCACCGGAATCCATCTCAGGACTTCTCTCTCCAAATCTCTCGTCCAGAAGACGATCGGCAGAAGCAGCGAGTCCCCACTAGACAGATTCCAAGGGTCTCATAAGCCCAGAAGCCCAAACATCCAGCTAAATACTCGCCGTGAGAGGCGGTCGATCTCTCACCGCCGCGACTGTTCATCACCTTTGTTACAAGAACTCACAGAGCATCAAATCTGGTTCTTCCGGCAATCTACACGCTCACTAGCTAAGATAACAAGAAACTTTACACTCATTGTAATTGTATTCTTACATTAATACTTGTATCCCCGAATATCGGTATTAATAATATCTCGCGAGAGCATTCAAGCCCGGGACTAACAACCCCGGCAAATCTTGTGTTATTTATCTTTCTCTCGGAAGTGCTCTTGCATTTGTTTGTTATCCCATCCATTCCAGCAATATCTATCTCCGGATAATATTTTGGGTAGCAACACAAGGGCCGAGCATTGCGAACGTTTGATCGAAGGAGGCGGCCTTCGAGTGTGTTGAGATCATTGGAGTGATTAGTTCTTGCCACCTTTGAGGCAAGTATCGTAATTTGTTAATATTGGTATTTTGAGCATGCATGTGGTTTATTCATGTTGTTGAACATGGGATTTATTTTGTTGAATTGTCATGATATTCATTATCAAGTGTTTGTATGTTCATGTTGATGGACATAGCGATTTTGCATATATGTATGCATGAGTTGTGTTTGTGTATGTTATACGATCTATGCTGAGGGTGCTGGATCGGATGTCCACCTCGTGTTGGTCCGACGGGATCATCTTGGGATCTATGCTGAGGGCGCTGGATCATTGGACGGGTTTTTCCACCTCGTGTTGGTCCGACGGGATCATCTTGGGATCTATGCTGAGGGCGCTGGATCGTTGGAATACCCATGTTGTGTAAATGAAATCTTGTGGATTTGCATTGTTGGATTCCGGTAGCGGAAGTCCGTATTGTGTATTATGTTATGCATTGTTGTTGCATATTCGATTTGTTTAATATGATACTTATACTAGCATCGTTTTGCTAACCCCTTCGGGGGTGGACATTTGTTTTGATGTTCAGGTAGCCGAGGAGCGGGAAAGCATCCACAGTATCGATATGACGACGAAGGAGCTCAGTGATGTTTATTGTTATTGTGATTTGTCTTCTTGGTTCATTTCCAGTACTCGAGTACGCGTGTCTTATTAATATTATAGTACTGTTGTATTATAATTACATTTCTTTAATTAGCCTTGTAAACCCTTACTTGAAGGGTTTACGGCGCTGTAATTATTCCGAATATCTCGGGGTGTTACAACTAACACTTAGAAATATATTTTCTAAATTTTCCACAATTTTAAATGTAATTTTCTATTTTTTTTTTCATTTTTCAGATATATTTTTGAATTTTTAAATAATTAAATAACAATTTTTTGTAATTTCCAATATCTTCAAATGCATTTTAATATGTTTCTCTATTTGTTTATATTCTTCACAAATTATAAATATTGAAATAATTACTAATTACTTATTTTATCAAAATATAATAATATTTTAAGAACATAAAGTTTTTTCCTAATTTTTATGAAATTATAAATACAATTTGATTTTTTTTCATATTCTCTTTTCTATTTTGACATATTTAATTTGAATTGTCAAATAGTTACATAATTATTAATATTAACAACTATATAATATCTTATGCACAAAAATATTTTGCATAATTTCCTCAATTTCTAAATTATTTTTGATAATTTTCTCTTTCCTTATGTATATTTCATATTTATTTCAATTTTTTTTCTCCAATCGTCTCCAAAAATATGTCCAAGGAGTATCCAAGACGTATCTGAATAGTCAAAGCTGTAAAAACAATGACACTAATTTTGTCACACCCGTGTCCATATCAATCCGTATCTGAATCCGATACTACTGAAAAAAATTGAAGTATCCATGCTACATAGATTCCAAGGAATCGAACCAATTATTCTAGTTTATTCCTAACAATACACATACATATAGGGTATTACTAAACACCGCCCTAAATTACTAGATACCGCCCTATAATATTACTTTTTTGTCCATTTGACAATCTTTCATTATTTCTACCCAACACACCAACACACAAGTTTTTCATTACTAAATCTAGAAACAATTTTACATTTATTCTACCGAACACACAATCAAATATATATCGTCAATATCATCGACAACTATGAAAATGGACGAGAATTCACATCTGGAGGTAATTTTTCGGAGAAAATGACGCAGGCGTCTGAATATTCCGCCTGTTCCATGGTACAGGCGTCTACAGATTCCGCCTAGACCATGGTACAGGCGTCCGCTACGGACGCTCCATTCTAGGTCTAGGCGTCTAAATCAAACGCCTGAACCATGGTTTGGACGTCTGAATTAGACGCCTGTGCCATGGCTAGGCATCCGATTCAGACGCCTGTACCGTGGCCAGGCGTCCATGCCAGACGCTCGGCCATGGTCCAAACACAATTTTTGGACGCCTGGACGCTTTTTCTGCATGATTTTAAATTTTAATAATAATATTATTGGTATTATTATCAACATTCTGTCAATTAAAAATTTCAGGTTATATTGGAAGAATTTGAAGGTGACAGCGTTGATTATAGTGGTTATTTCGTTAATGACGAAATATTCGCTAGTGATTGTGATGCGGTTGGTTGGGCGAAAAAAATTGCTCTTCAAATTGGTTTCGAGTTGATCATGTCGTCGTACAAGAATAAAGGAAAGACAAAGCTATTGAGATGTAACCGTGGTGAACGGTACAGAGGGGTATTAAGAGATTTGGATGTCGCTGTTCAAAAGGACACAAAGACGAAAGCATGCAAGTGTACATTTCAGATAAAGGCCGAACAATTGCATGACTTGAGTGGTTGGATAATCAGACCGATGTCTGGGAGTAAGGGTATGCACAATCACTCATTTATTGTATATCCGGAGGGGCATCGTCAAATGAGTGGACTGAGTAAATCGGCCAAACAAATTGTTCGTGAGATGAGTGCTGCTCAAGCCAAGCCGTGTGCTATCTTGGCGGCCATTCAGAATAAATTTCCCGAGGACAAACCGACTAGATGACATATCTATAATTATAGCTAGAGACCACTTGAGGAAGCATGATTTTGAAGAAAGAGATGTCGTCGGTCAGTTTCACCATTTGGATGTGACGAATAACTACGTACATTGGATGCATGCCGACCCGGATACAAATGCTATTACCCACGTGTTCATGGCACATCCAACATCAATAAACTTAATCCGGACCTACATATGGTTCATTAGCATGGATTCTACCTACAAAATGAATAAGTATAAGATGCCATTTCTCGAGATTGTCGGGATGGCTCCATGTAACAAGAACTTCCTAATCGCCTATGCAAATATGACAGATGAGACCGAATCGAGCTATGCGTGGGTGTTGGAGAAGTTGAAAATTTTGCTTGGGTTTGATGTTCATCCGACGGCTATTATTACGGATCGCGAGTTGGGATTGATGCGTCCTATCGGAGAGATATTTCTACAGAGTGCCCACTTGCTTTGTACATGGCATATTAATAAGGATGTTGAAGACAAGGTCTACAGAATTTGTGGAAAAGATAAAGAAATGGGCCAAAAGTTTAAATATAGGAAATGTAAGAAAATCATGGAAGCGGCGACCGAAGAGGAATACGATCAAGCGGTGCAACTCATGAAGGATACATGGAGATGGAATCCTAAGGTGATATCCTACATTGAGGGTACATGGCTAAAATACAAGGAGATGTTCGTTGTTGCGTGGATGAATAAAGTGCTTCATTTTGGAAACACGACCACTTGTAGAGTAGAGAGTGCACATGTCGAGTTAAAGCAATGGCTTAATTCTTCCACCGGAGCCCTCGATACCGTCAGGACCAAAGGGAACCAGGAGATTGAATAATAACTAACGCAGATCAGATACACACTTGAACAGTCTAGGTGTCGTACAGGCGTGGTGTACTCTGGTTTTCCATTCAACTACTTGCGCTGTCGTGTTTCCCATCATTGTCTACGATTACTGTCGAATGAATTGACACGTAGGAGAGAATTAAGTGATCAAGTGTACCATCTTTGCGGTTGTGCACTCCAAACCACCAATCAGATTCCTTGTGCCTGTGAGCTCAAGAGACTTATGGAATCGCGGACCCCATGTAGTGTTAGTCGTCTTCACATATTTTGGCAAACACTTATTATTAGTGATGGTGTGGACACGACCGAATTTGTCGATCCTTCCACCGGTGCTGAATCGTAGGACCAGTGGTACTTCCAGGCCCTTGTCGATGAGGTCAGACAGAGCAATCCTGCAGTTGTCCGTAACGTATCACTTATGATCCACGATCATCTTCACCCTGATCAAACGCGTTACGTTGAACCACAAGTGAATACGGCAGTTAAGGGTCGACGAAGAGGAAGTTCATCGACTAGACGTGATCCTAGTGGTTGGGAGTATAGCCAAAGGGGTCGTGGTCGTTCCCGGTCATCCAGTGGTCGTGGCCGCAGCTCTTCTGCATCAGTCCACAATGCTTCTTCATCGGGTATGAACAAATTTATTAATACTCATGATATGCTTTTTAAGTTTGATATTGTTACGATAATACGTCATATGTTGAATATGGGTTTGCAGATACACACCACCGAGTGGAGATAGGTAACTATCACCATATCGACAAGATACCGGGAATTATTTTGCATTTTGTAGAAGGTTATCTTGACCCCGGAGACGGTAATTGTGGATTTCATGTTATCGCCGACTACATATTTGGCGACCAAGATAAATGGCGTATTGTACGTGTATGCATTGCAAATGAAATTATGGCTAACTGTACACTCTACCGATCGATCTACTATGATGGGATTGAACCTGAGGTTCGACATATTACATGGGATGGTGGTGCGTGTGGATCGGATCATTGGATGGTTGTGGCTGAAGATTTATTCCCTATTGCTACTATTTTCAATGCCGCCCTCATACTATTCGGATTCAGAAATGGTATATCTTTATTTTCATGTCTCACTGTGCTGCCGTTGAAAGCACCGTCAACGGCCTAGCCAAGAGATTGTCATTTGTCATTTACGAGATACGTACAAACATTTTATTCGTCTATATTTAATGCCTAATTTTCCTGTACCGCCCATAGTGACTAACTGGTTTAGATTCCATGATAGTAGTGTTGGTGGCTGGGAGAATTTGTATACGAGCAGGACAGAAAAATGAAATAGATTAGTCGGTATGATGTAAAATTTTCTTTTTTGTTGATCGTTATAGTTGATTTTCTTTTTTGTTGATCGTGATAGTTGACAGAAAAATTTTTGTTTTTGTATGCAGAAGATAAAAAAACAAAGAAAAGTATAGTGCCAAATGCAAAACGAAAGTGCCAATCAATATACAGAATACAAAAAAAACGAAAGTGCCAATCCAAATACCGTCTTACACAAAACAAACAAAATACAAAATACAAATCAGTTGGCCAGATGCCAATCCCTCATGTACTCCTCAAGCATCATCATCGCTTCTTCCGCCTGGTCCGGGGGAAGGTGTCTGATACAGTGCTGGGTAATATCGGCCAATCGACTCACCCACTGTAAAAAATATAGACAATATAATACAATGAGTAATGTATGATGAAATCAAACAAAGTGCAAAGTTAAAGAACATACGTAATCGCTCTTTGGAGCGAAGGGATCACCGATCCAGTCTTTGCACCGTCGTTCGATGGCGAGGTGCGAATACCGATAATACCACTTAATGTAATCATCGGCGCATGCAGCCTGATCATGAGTAGCAGTCTGATAGTCAGCGAGAGGAAGCCTGTATGCGCCCGGAAACATCATCCAAGCATCAGATGACATCCGAATGGGATAGTCAACTCGGTACAATCTGCTCGACCATGCCCGAACCGCTTTCTCTGGTCTGGTGATCGGGAAAGGGATGGTCTGCACATAACCGAGTTGCCGTAATGCCCGACCAGGCATGTATGGCTCGATAATATCCCGATATCGTAGCCATCCAATGAATGTGGTCCTCGGGACATCCCTCACTGGATCAGGGCCATAAGGCTACCACTATATCTACGTACATATAATCAACAAATTATACAAGTTATTTTTAAATGAATTATGAGATTGTTAGAAGGAATCGTTATACCTCTGCGGCTGTCAACTGATCAATGTGTTAGGCGTATTTTTATACGCTTATTTGTCATTATTTTGTATTATTTTGGAGAGTGAATTTGATAAAATGAGCCTTTAATGCCTTAATTTTGTATATTTGTCAGGAAATTGAAGTCCGAAAGCTAAAACGAGGCAAAACGGGCGAAAGCGGCAAATCTGGACTATGAGCCGCGGTACAAGGAAGCAGGGTCGCGACACAGGAAGACACCCACCCAAGGGCAGAGTAAACTGTACTCTGTGCCGCGGCACAGCCCAGGTGAGCCGCGGCACAGAAGAAATTAAGGACGCCCAGGCATCCAGCTGAAGGCTCTGTGCCGCGGCACAGATTTAGTGCGTCGCGGCACACTTGGCGGTTTTTGTATGTCCGCGCGGATTAGGGCCGTTTCGAATCCAGTTTTCGACCGACTGATACGGACGCGATTTGGAAGATGTGCTGAGCTATAAATAGGGTTTAAGACCCTAATTAATTATCTTTGGATCTTTTATCTTTTGGAGCTTAAGCTTGGAGACGGCAGAAGAAGAGGGAAGCAGAAGACTTCAAAGGCAGAGGGCGGAAGCTGAAGAACGGAGGAATCCGAGCTTCATCTGCGTTTGATTTTTATGCTTTCATTTATTTATTCTGTATTTTCAATTATTAGTATGTCAGGCTAAAGCCCTAATCTAGGGTTTTGATGAAACCTAAGTTTTGACGAATTGCTTGAGATTATCCAATTAATTACCTTTTTGTTGAGTTTTCCCAATTGTGTTTAATGCTTGCAATTATCTGGCCAATAGTTGTATTGATTTAATCATTCAATTCGAATCGGGAGAGGAGAATTGGTGAGGAACTATTGGTGAGGACCGTTTTATTCTGTGAGATAGGAATATACCCATAGGAACTACGTGGCCTTTGGGAGATTTTATGCTTTTCGCCTATTGACGAATTAATTCACCTAGGGATAGAGTGCGTTATTCGCCTTTAGATAAATCTATTGACCTCGGGAGAGGCGGTAGAATATATTAGCAATCTCCGCCTTCAATTAATTGGGAAAATTATTTATTACGGATAATCGAGAGTAAATTCGGATAAACCGAGGTGGATTCAGAATCCTAGACTTATTTATCATTTGATTTCTTTTATTCAAGCTATCGTTTTCTACTGTTTAGTCGCTTAGTAATTCTTTTAGTTATTAATTGCAAAAACCCAAATTCGATTGTTCAAATAAAATTGGAATACACAAAAATCGGTAGTTAGAGATTCAGTCCTCGTGGGAACAATACTCTACTTATCACTTTATTACTTGTAAACGATGACGTGCACTTGCTTGTAAGAAATATCGCAACAAGTTTTTGGCGCCGTTGCCGGGGATTGAAATTTTCTAATATCGATTTAAGTATTTCTAGTCTTAATTTCAACGTTTTTATTTTTTATATTTTGTGTATTTAATTTCGGTTATTTGTTTTTCCTTTCAGGACCTTTCGTGTAGTGCATGAGAAAACTCGGTAACGAGGGCCTACTACCTTTGGATACCGAGCTCGAGCGCACTCTTCGAAGGAACAAGAAGGAGAAAAGAGAGTTGCGCATTTACGGTCAACATGGCCGAGAATATCGAAGTCCAAGGAGGAGATAACCATGTGCGGCAAGTTCAACCGGAACTAGCTCTTCGAGATTATGCCATGCCGCAGATCAATGCTAATTTTTCGGGAATTCGGCGTCCCACTATCCAAGCCAATAATTTTGAGATCAAGCCTACTATTATTCAGATGGTGCAGGCGAGCCAATTCTGTGGACTGCCGAATGACGACCCGAACGCTCATATTGCTTCTTTCCTTGAGATATGCGACACGTTCAAGACTAATGGTGTCACAGACGATGCCATCCGATTGAGGCTTTTCCCTTTCTCTTTGAGGAATAAAGCGAAGTTTTGGTTAAATTCCTTACCGCCAGGGTCGATTACAACATGGGGAGAGTTAGCACAAGCCTTCCTTGCCAAATTCTTCCCACCTTCTAAGACGGTGAGATTACGAAACGAGATCACCACGTTCGGTCAGTACGATATGGAATCACTCCACGAGGCTTGGGAGCGATATAAAGATTTGTTACGGAGATGTCCTCATCACGACCTTCATGATTGGTTACAAATTCAGACGTTTTACAATGGTTTGAGTGCTTCTACACGCACTCTCGTGGATGCGGCCGCTGGTGGGGCTTTGATGGGGAAGACTATGGCCGAGGCACACTCGCTTTTGGAAGCTATGGCCGCAAATGCATATCAATGGCCATCGGAAAGATTGAAACCGAAGAGAGTTATGGAAGTTTCAAGTAATGATCCGATTTCCACCTTGTCAGCTCAAGTCGTCGCCTTGACCCAACAGCTCCAAGCATTTTCGCACGCACCTTCCCCCGTTACCATTGAGACATGCAATTGGTGTAACGGATCTCACCCGAGCGCGGAGTGTCAAGTTGGAAACCCGTTCGAGCAACATCAGATGGAGCAGGCTCAATTCGTGGGAAATGGAAATCGGCAGAATAACCCGTACTCCAACACTTATAATCCGGGGTGGCGCAATCATCCCAACTTTTCGTGGAGAAACGGACATAACTCAAACCAGCCCCCGTTCGCTCAGAATCAACAGCAGCCCCCTCCCGCTCCCAAAGTTTCTCTCGAGGAAGCACTTGCAAAATTGGCGGCGAATACGAGTCAATTTATGACCCGTACTGAAGCGACATTGCAAAATCATTCCGCTTCCATTCGAAACTTGGAGGTCCAAGTGGGCCAAATTGCTAATGTGTTGTGACTCGCCGGAGAAGCATTGCAGTACAACAGAGACAAATCCTAGAGAGAGTCTAAACGCAATCAGCTTGAGAAGCGGGAAAGAGGTGCTGGATCAGCCCAAGCGGTGTGAAAAGAAGAAGGAAATTGAGGAAAAGAATGATTTAGAGCCAGAGGAGTCGCAAGATTTGAAACCTTCAATAACGTTGCCGGATAACCCAAAGACATGTGTGCCCCCCGTCCCGTGTCCGCAGAGACTATAGTAGAGAAAGGCGGACAAACAAATTTCTAAGTTCCTTGACGTATTTAAAAAGCTTCACATTAACATTCCGTTCGCCGACGCGTTGGAACAAATGCCGAGCTACGCTAAATTCATGAAAGAGATATTGTCGAAGAAAAGAAAACTCGAGGAGTTTGAAACTTTCGCCTTGACGGAGGAATGCAGCGCAATTTTACAAAAGAAGCTCCCACCTAAATTGAAAGATCCGGGAAGCTTCAACATACCGTGCACCATGGGGAATCTTTCGTTTAATAAGGCACTGTGCGATCTCGGTGCTAGTATCAACCTCATGCCTCTGTCGATTTTCAAAAAGCTGGATATTGGGGAAGCCAAGCCAACAACAGTCTCCTTACAATTGGCGGATCGATCGATTAAGTATCCGAGGGGAGTGATTGAGGATGTATTAGTCAAAGTTGATAAGTTCATCTTTCTGGCCGATTTCATTGTACTCGACATGGAGGAAGATGAAGATATCCCAATCATCTTGGGACGACCATTTTTAGCGACTGGCCGAACCCTTATAGACGTGGAAAAAGGGGTGTTAACTCTGAGGGTCCAAGACGAGTACTTTTCAAGTATTCAAATCTTTCCCATGTCCCGGAAGTGTTGATAAAAGGTCACAAGGTGAAAGTGTAGATGCAGTTGAAAGAGGAAAGCACCGAAAATATAGTCGGTTGAAAAATTCAGATTCGGTGGCAGATGGTTCAATTTATAAGAAGGGTGCAGAACGAGTAGCGTTTATCGAGCATGCGGACAAATCTGCTGCAGTCTTGAGTGCGTTCGTGAAGGAGGAGAGTAAGCCGGAAGCCCAGCGGACATATAGTCATGAGAAAAACGGGTGTTTCGGGAAGTTGTTCACATCGAAACTTTTCCGCAAACAACATTTGAGTCCCGAACCGAAAGTCGAATCGTTAACGACCAATGGTCATAATTTTGAAAACCATATGAACAGTTCGATGATCGGGGCGGAAACGAAATGGAGTTTGCGAAAAGCGAACTAATATTTTCAAATAGGTCCGGCTGAAGACTATAAACTTAGCGCTTCTCGGGAGGCAACCCGAGTTTGTAGTTGTAGATTTTTGCATTTCTTTATTTTTCTTGCAGTCGTGATTCTTATTTTTCATCATTTTTGTGCTTCAATTTGCTTCTGCCTCTCGCTTTTAACGTGATCTTCTCAAAATTCTGTGCAGGAAAGTCCTGTGGGAGAAATCAAGTCCGAGCCGCGGCACAGGTTTTTGAGCCGCGGCACACACAAAAAGAAGGAGATGAGCTAAACCCATCAGTAGCTTGTGCCGCGGCACGGCATAAATGAGCCTCGGCACACTTGAGCACCGAGCCGCGGCACACGAAATCTGTGCCGCGGCACACGACAACACGAGAAAACAGTAAAAGGGACTGTACCCTGTGCCGCGGCTCAATTTAGCTGTGCCGCGGCACACTATGCGGAATCTGAAAGGCCCGGGTAGCATATAACACGCATTCGGCCGGCATTTCCAGTACGCCTTTTTTCCTTCTCCTTCCCTCCCCAGTAGCGAATCGGCCGAAACAATCTTCCAATTTTTTTCTTGCGATTTCTTCTTGCACTCTTCACAAAACCAATCAAGGTATGTTCCAATCTTTAATCTCTACTTGTTTATGGATTTAAATTTGAAGTTGTTTATGCTTTGGATGGTTTGAACATGTTTATTTTCCTTCAAAATTTCTAGGATGGTTTAGGGAATAAAATAGTAGTTTTAATCGAATTTTCATGGTTAGTTTGGAATATGAATGAGTTGAGTGTGTTGTGTTGATGATGAATGAATTGTGTTTCTGTTCTTGGGGGTTGAATCGAGCTATAGCCATGTTTATTCTTCAAGTAAACTCGTGCCCTAAAGGTGTTTGATAAATTGTCTAAGTGAAAAATTTTCTTTGGAAAAGCAATCTTTTGAATTCTCGTGCAACGTATACGTTCTGAATTTACAGCAAGCCCAACCCTTACGTCCAGGTTAAACGTTTAAGTCCAATTTCATCCTTCTCTCACGAATGCGCTATTTTGTTAAATTCGGGATTTCTGGCTAGACATCCTTAGCCAAGTGTAGATCATTGTTATTATTGTTTGCGTAAATAAACCCTCGTGTTGTACTTTTCAGGACTGATTATGGCGAGAACAAAGAAACTGAGCAAGAGAGCTAGGACCCAGTCATCCCCCACTCTAGGGGAGACCTCTTGTAGTCGGGCCGAGTCGGAGGGGAACCAATTTTCGGACCCTGAAATTCACAAGATCTTCAATGAAAAGATCCGGCCACTACCGCTTATTCCAGAGAGGGGATTTACTCCAGCTCCTCAGGACGGAGAATTGCTTACCATGATTGATGAGATGGGGTGGGCCAGATTTGTTGCACCTCCCGAGCCAGCAGTTATCTCGATTGTGCAGGAGTTCTAAGCCAGCGCACTGCTGAAGCACATTCGGGCTGGGCATACGTTGCCGTCATTAGAGTCTCGGACTCAGGTCGATGTCCGAGGGGTTACAGTTGATTTCTCCACGGCTGCTATTCGGAGGCTGTTTGGGCTTCCGGTGGTTGATGAGTCGGCCTATGACCGAGTGATGACCAGCCTCACGAAGGAGGCCCTGCTCGAGACCATTGCACAGCCCGATTCCGACTGGGAGCAGCGAGCACAAGGTTCTTCCACTTTCCACTTCAAGAGCTCGTGCCTCAGCCGGCTTGGGCGTGCCTGGCTTTATTTTATCTGCGCACGCATTGACCCCACCTCCCAGATCCGTACTGTCTTTCTCTCCCGCGCCCGGACACTTTATGCTATCACTTAGGCCGCGTTTGATGTGGCCCCCATCCTGGTCCGATCTATCTTCCGGTGTATCAGGGGGCCAAGACGGGGTTGAAGCACCCCTCTCTCATCTGCGCTTTGTGCCGGCAGTCGGGGCTGACGTGGTCAGACGACGAGCCGATGCTTGCTCCCCAGGCCCCGATCGACCACCGCATCATATCACACTTTGACCAGTGGGGAGGAGCGCCGGTGCATGCTCGGGGGAGAGGATTTCTGCTAGAGGAGGCCCACGAGGGATCCCCCGAGCCGCTTTTGTTGACACATGGAGATGCCGGCCCGCCGCCCGACAGAGCGAGGTTGCAGGAGTTGTTTGATGGGCTGAGGGAGGATCTGAGGAGAGAGAGAGGAGCTGAGAGAGGAGACGAGGAGAGAGAGAGAGGATATGAGAGAGGAAACGAGGAGAGAGAGAGATGAGATGAGGAGAGAGAGGGAGAGTTTGATGGCTGCCATGCGAGAGGAGCAGCGGACGGAGCGGGAGAGCGTTATTGCTGCCGTCAGAGCCGAGATGCGAGAGCAGGCCCGTCGGGCCAGCCGACGAGAGGCGAGGCGTCTGGCTGCGAGGGATGCTTATCATCAGGAGCACCTTTCCGCATGGACGGCCCATATCATGCATCCCGACGGGCCATTTATTGCTCCAACCCGGCCAGCCACACCACCCTCCTCACCGGATGATGCCGGCACTAGCTCGTGAGCGGACTGGAGGGGAGTACTTGACCTTTTACTTTTATTGCATATCATATTTCGTCCATTGAGGTCAATGTACGTCCTAAGTTTGGGGGGGGATTTACTTTTCGTCGCTACATTCATTGCTGTACTGATTTTGTTGCACTTTTCATTACTTTGCGTTAACTTTTTTCGATAGCCTTGCTTGTCTTAATTCTTCTTTATTCGTGAATTTTTCGTGCTTCTATTTGTGTGATACTGATGTTACGACACTGTTTTTCTCTCTGAAGAAACGGTCGAGTTTTAGTCGAGTTGTAGTCAGTAATTTCGGTTTCTGCTTAGTATTCATTTAGGTCCAAAATTTTTCGTGATTGTAGAGGTCTTGGCGGATAAGAGAGGATACATGCTTGTTTTAAAATCACCGTCGATACGTTTGGTTACATTTTTCAGTTAGTTAGTCGTCCAGTTACATTAGTCGTGTTGGCACCTAGATTGAGTTTAGAGTCGGTCAGTTTTTCCCAATAGTCGAGATAATGTTGTTCTATGAGGGGAAGTCTAGTAACCGGGGGTATTCGCGTGACCCGTTGTTTACTCTCGCGTAAAGCAGCGACCACGATTAGTGATTTAGAGATTTCACATGTGCCAATGATAGGGAGCCTAGTAACCGGGGGTATTCGCGCGACCCGTTGTTTACTCTCGCGTAAAACGGCAACCTTGATTCGAACATGTGGGAATTATATATTCGAGTTGTTTCTCCACTGTAGAAGGGAACTTAGTAACTAGAAGCATCCATGTGCCCCATGAGTGTCTTTTACGTCAAATGGTTTCCCAATACATGAGAATGGAAGTTCCACCCTAGGATTATCCCGATGAAACATCCCGATATCCTAACCTAGTGGTCAACTCGAATCAAATTCTTGAACATATATATAAGGGGATACTGTCCGAGGTTTATTTGTTATGAAACTCGTGAAAATTGTGCCACTAGACTGTGGAACGGGACGAACTAGCTTGTTTATTTTAGCCTTTCATATTGACGGTCGATTTAACTCACGTTTTGTTAATCTTTGAGCTGGATTTTCTTCATGAACGAGTGATTAGGACTGAACTTGATTACTTTGTGGAATCATTATTCTGAGTGCAGCTTGCTATTATGACACTCGTATTATTTAGAGAGAATTACAGGATAGTATTGATTAGGTTGAACACTATGAGTTGCACGATGATTCACGATATTCTTTTATTGAATTTAATTCTTTTTGCTCGAGGACAAGCAAAGGCTTAAGTTTGGGGGTATTTGTTAGGCGTATTTTTATACGCTTATTTGTCATTATTTTGTATTATTTTGGAGAGTGAATTTGATAAAATGAGCCTTTAATGCCTTAATTTTGTATATTTGTCAGGAAATTGAAGTCTGGAAGCTAAAACGAGACAAAACGGGCGAAAACGGCAAATTTGGACTATGAGCCGCGGCACAAGGAAGCAGGGCCGCGGCACAGGAAGACACCCAGCCAAGGGCAGAGTAAATCAGACTGCATGCCGCGGCACACCAGTGAGCCGCGGCACGAGAAGAAATTAAGACGCCCGAGCATCAGTGAAGGCTCTGTGCGCGGCACGATTAAGTCGCCGCCTTTACTTGGCGGTTTTTGTATGTCCGCGCGGATTAGGGCCATTTCGAATCCAGTTTTCGACCGACTGATATGGACGCGATTTGGAAGATGTGCTGAGCTATAAATAGGGTTTAAGACCCTAATTAACCATCTTTGGATCTTTTATCTTTTGGAGCTTAAGCTTGGAGACGGCAGAAGAAGAGGGAAGCAGAAGACTTCAAAGGCAGAGGGCGGAAGATGAAGAACGGAGGAATCCGAGCTTCATCTGCGTTTCATTTTTATGCTTTCATTTATTTATTCTGTATTTTCAATTATTAGTATGTCAGGCTAAAGCCCTAATCTAGGGTTTTGATGAAACCTAAGTTTTGACGAATTGCTTGAGATTATCCAATTAATTACCTTTTTGTTGAGTTTTCCCAATTGTGTTTAATGCTTGCAATTATCTGGCCAATAGTTGTATTGATTTAATCATTCAATTCGAATCGGGAGAGGAGAATTGGTGAGGAACTATTGGTGAGGACCGTTTTATTCTGTGAGATAGGAATATACCCATAGGAACTACGTGGCCTTTGGGAGATTTTATGCTTTTCGCCTATTGACGAATTAATTCACCTAGGGATAGAGTGCGTTATTCGCCTTTAGATAAATCTATTGACCTCGGGAGAGGCGGTAGAATATATTAGCAATCTCCGCCTTCAATTAATTGGGAAAATTATTTATTACGGATAATCGAGAGTAAATTCGGATAAACCGAGGTGGATTCAGAATCCTAGACTTATTTATCATTTGATTTCTTTTATTCAAGCTATCGTTTTCTACTGTTTAGTCGCTTAGTAATTCTTTTAGTTATTAATTGCAAAAACCCAAATTCGATTGTTCAAATAAAATTGGAATACACAAAAATCGGTAGTTAGAGATTCAGTCCTCGTGGGAACGATACTCTACTTATCACTTTATTACTTGTAAACGATGACGTGCACTTGCGTGTAAGAAATATCGCAACACAATGCGGCGACGCAAAGACTAGAGTCGGTGCTCGTCCTTACCCTCGGGCTGGACACTCCATGTAGAAGCTCGAGGCTGCGTGGAGTCAACAATCATACGCTCTCGATGAGGTCGGAAGCAGGGAAAATACTCATAAATCCAAGCCTGAACGAGGGTAAGACATCCACAAATACCCATGGAGTCGCCACGACTAGCGATACCAAGCTGACGGTACATGAAAGCCAATGCGGCCGAACCCCAAGAATACTGACCGGTCGTATCCATACCGTCCCTCACCTCCAATATGCAGGACGGCCTAATCCGGTTACCACTCTTGTCAACAAACAAGGTGGATCCAAATAACAACCACATCCAAGCTACGGCCTGGGTGCCCTCCACTCGACCTCCATCGTGGCATGACCTGAAAATTGAGTCCATAAGTACGCCGCCACCCCCCGAGTGAGTACTCAGTAGCTCCGACCGCGATACTCCAAGAACCTCCATCACATCCACCTGCAACTGTGTAGATGTGCTATCGGCATCAACCAATCGCCCCTCGACAGGAATGCGAAGGATCTGCCACACATCATGTATCATGATGGTCATCTCTCCGAACGGCATGTGAAAAGAGGTTGTATCGGGCTGCCACCGCTCAACGAACGCAGAAATCAACGGGGAGTCAATATATCTGAACATAGCGTCCGTCAGGTGGGATAACCCAGTCCCACTGATCCGACTCACTAAAGAGGGTGACATCACTGAGCGCCGCTGACTCAAGCTCTGACAAGCAGCAGTCCTGGTGTGATACTTCAGCAAACCTCTCATATCTCCAGTCCACATATGCGCGGCGACATGCCCACCGAAACTCGGGATAACGCTGCCATCGATAGGGCCACCAGGTATCTCCTTAGTAACCATCCAAGATGTGTCATCCTCTGCCCTACGTCGTTTACTACTGCTAGACCCAGAAGTGACAAACCTCCCCCCTCTCCGAACCCGGCACGAAAAGGAAGAAGAATCATCGCCGCCCTCCTGATCGTCGGCCTCATCGTGCGAATAATACTCGCTCGAATCCTCAGTACTAATCGGTAAAAGGTACGTCCTCGAATTCCCTACGCTCTGCCTCCCGCTGTCTGCGAACGGAAGCATCAACACCACGAGCTCTGGTGTGACGCTCTCCAGAACCCATCAACTCTGTGACTAGCGGCATAGATTTGCCCGCTCCTCCTCTCATCTGCATTTAGCAAACAATACAACTAATAAGTAATAATCATACAAACAATACACATTATTAATTATTAATTGAAAATTTTAATTTTTAGAAAAAATGATCAAGGCGTCGGCCGGGGCGCTGAACAAGCGAGGCGTCGTGCAGACGCCACAACCATGGTCCCAGCGTCAGTCCCAGACGCCTATTCCAACGGCTAGGCATCCGATTTGGACGCCTGTGTATGGTTTCGACGTCCGACATGAACGTCTGTACCACTGGTTGCGCGTCCGTCCTGGACGCCTGCGCCATGGACAGGCGGAATCGGCGGACGCCTGTGCCATGGCCAAGCTTCATTGTCAGATGCCTGTGACACAATAACGGCCGCGGCCTCTGTCGTGCATTCCGACACGGCGGCCGCGGCCAAAGTACTAGTAAAACGAAAAAAAAATGGTTACCGGAGCTTTTCTTTTTTCGGTCATGGCGGCGGACGGTGGCGGTGGAGCGGAGGACGGTGGCTGTGCGGCGGTGGTGTGGCGGCGGTGCGGCTACGGCTGGTGGGGTCTTTACAATAGGTCGAGAGAGAAAAGTATTAAGAAATTAGGATTACAAATCTGCTTAATATGAATTAAGGGCAAAAAGGTAATATTATAGAGCGATATCTAATAATTTAGGGTGGTGTTTAGTAATACAGTACATATATCATAAGTAGGGTAAAATACATAGAAACCCTTTGTGTTATGCTAAATCGCATCAAATCCCATTGCATTTTATAAATTGCGGGAAATTCCCTCGTGTTGTAAAAAATATTGCGTGAAAAGTCACTTTCCTTCCAAAATCCAGGAGATGGTATTTCACTCGCCTTACACGCGACTAGACTTTAATTTTTATCTTAAATACTTTCAAAATTATCAAAATAGTCGCAAAATAATTTAAACATAGTTCCTAAAATTAAACATTATTCAACAATATGATATTATAAAATTCTGAAAAAATTATTTTGAAATCTGAAAAAAAAACATTTAAGTTCGGTGAAAATATTAAATGTATATTTAAAAACTAAATTTTCTGAAAATATTTTAAACTAGATTATAATAAATTTAAATATATACTCCTTCTGTTCTAGACAAAGGTTGACAGAGGATGTATATTTGGTGTATTTTAGGTAATGATTGATATGAGGAATGATAGTAAAATATGTGATAGAGATTCAATAATAAAGAGTATTGCAGACGAATGTCTGGAGGAGATTAAAAGTAAGTGCAAAGTGATATATGTAAGCTTACGAAATGGACAACTTTTTGAGAAAAATATAAATATTTGGGCGGGATGGAGGGAGTACTTAAAATTCAGAAAATAAATTTGTAAGAAAATTTAATTTATGAAGCAAGTAAATTACGTTACATTTGGAAAATTTTAAAAATTTTGAATTGCTTTTGAAAAAATCAAAAATATTTTTAAAAACATAAAAACTTTAATTTTTATGAAAATTAGTTTTACAGAATAAATTATTCATTAATTTTCCTGGTATCTTAAATTAAATTCTAAAATTAAAACATTTTCAGATTTTCATATAATTTTTTTATTTTTAATATTATTAATTGGAAAAATAATGCTGTCTACATTTTTGACGGAAAAAGAACGGTAGAGGATTTTATGCATGATTTTTTACAACACAAGGAATATTCATACAATCATAAAACATGTTGAAGGTAAAAATAAATGAGACAATAAAGTATGGCAAAAGGTGTAGTATTCTTATTGATGACATCCCTAATCGGTAACTTGGAAGACTACAGTTTAGGCATCAAGAATTGGGCATTACCGCGCCCTCTGATGAGTTGGGAGCTAATCATTGTAGTTACCGAGGTTTTGCAGGCGACTTATTCGGTGAATGGAAGCCTAATTATAAGAACATTCAAGTTCTCCTCGATTCATTCCTTAGAAGAGAGTGAACTTTCTAACCATAAGCATTCAAGCATTATTCAGTACTTCGAAATAAAGCTAAGAATCTAACGTAGGCAATATTAATATCTTGTTCGTGAAACAACATTGCATCACGCCATTATTGATAAGAAAATAGCAACGCAGTCATCTTGAGGCAACTATACCAAATGTAAACGAGAAAGTAAACACAATACTAGAATTCAGTTATAAAGGGGGTGCCTCTATAGATTGTGGCTCGTATAACTCATTTCAACGATTGGTGACTGTAAAATTGACATATGGAGACTTTTTTACATCATATTCCCCCATATAGTGATTTTTCCTTTCTTTGGACTCTCTATATTTCTTGTAGTGAGATGCGACTTGTTTGCTTACATGGTAGTTCTTATACCATGTGCAGCATCTCCACAATAATAGCACGGTTCATTGCCAACTTGAGCCTTAGAGGTGATAGGATGTGTAGGTGCTTTTTGCTTCCCTTGGTTAGCAGAGCCGGAAGCACCAAGTATTCGCAATACATTAGAAAGACCCCCACATCCTTAACCACGTCCTCGACCAGTATGCCTTTTTCCATGTTGTGGTTTGGGGTTGCCATGACCAGTCTCCTGTATATTGGGGTTCTTTCCACCTTCTATTTTGCCATAATTAGCCTTGGGAATTTCCTTTGTCCTAACGGGCATGGCATTGTTGCTCATTAGCACTTCATTATGTCTCTCAGCCACTTGGAGTAGATTGATAAGCTTGTTGAATGTAGTGATGCGTTTGTTGTCCTCCAGCCTATACAGGTTCGCTGGTATAAGGGCCGAAGTAGGGAAAGTGTAAAGTTTTTTTTGAATCATAACATCTTCTGTGATGTCCTTCCCACAGAAATTAAGGCGTGCCTTGAGATGGAGCATATCTTTGTGGAAATCGTTGATCCGTTTATAATAAAGCAAGTAGATTTCTTTCCACTGCACCGTTAACTCTAGTAGCAAAGTATTGTAGATGTTCCCAAAATGGCCCTTAAGGGCATCCCACAATTCTTTGGGGAATTTCAACTGCAGATATTCCCATCTTAGGATGGTGTCGATATGTCGCCTAAGGAACATTAATGCACTATTTTGTCAGACGGTTCTTCGACTACTTTTTCAAAGATAGTAGCATTATAGTCCTTAGTGACAAAAGTGGTCTCTATGTCAGAAACTTATCAATGGTACTCAAGTCCTTCTGAGTCGAAGATCTTAAATTCGGGACGAGTTGGATCAGCCTTCTTGAGACAAGAAAAAAGGTAAATGAGTTTTCACAAAATATCATGAGTACTTTCCATGATAAAATCTTCAATAATGAGGAGCGCTATTATTTTTTTAGAACCAACATATGATCAAAAAATTACTTTCGATGCTATTATCCATGAAACTTCATTATCATGGTTTATTATGCGATAATTAATAAAAAAAATATGTCATCTAGGTTCTATCATGATGAACCTAATACACATGCCATATCTACCGATGCATGCAGGGTATATATATAATTATAGATATAATCACATAACCCCTATGCATATATCTATACACAGATATATGCTGTCAAAGAGGTGTCTTATGGTGCAATATACGTTAGTTCGTGTGAATTAATTTTAATCCAAGTTGCTTTAAGCGATTTACTTTGATTTAATTAAAATTATTGATGCATTATGCTTTTAATTGGTTTAATTAAGCATAAATAAATTTCGGAATATATATGCAATCACATGTGATTAAAAGCATGTAAAAATCATATATTGCAGATAATAGGGTTCGTATCGTGTACCTTACTTCGTGAATAGAGGTAGAAATGTTGGGATTCAGTGTCTAAATCGAAGGCCTAGCGGAATCGGTAAATCGAAAATTAATTCGATTTGAATTCCTATGAGGATCGATCGATCTACGTATATACGAATATAGAAACGAAATTACAAGAGATATAAAAACTCACCCTTGTAGCATGTTGATTAAATGGATTCCTTCTCTTGAGCTATTTTCCAAGCTTTGCTTGATCTCTACGTATCCAATCCACTCCAAGCTCTTGAATGATCCAACGCCGAAAGCACCGCGTCTCTACTTGCCACGCGCCGGAGAAACGACCGAAACGACGATCACCTTGCTATCCTCCGAGGATATGGCTAGAGCTAAGTGATGAAGCTTTCAATATGAAATTATAACGCTCTAAGTGTATAACTCACAATCTCTCTTTGAATTCTTGATTTTTCTCTAAGAACTACCAAGAACAAAAATGAAGAAAAGGAAGAAGAATACTAGAGAATTATGAAATGAACTCAAAGTTCTTTCTCTCTCTATTTCTCTCAATGAAATGTATGATTGATCAAGTGAGTGAGATGAAGTCTTCCTTCCTTTATTTAATTCCTTTTCACATGATACAACTCATCACATGAGTGATCAACCCCACCATGAAAATGATATCATGACCTCAATGTCTTTATCACTCAATAAAGAATGAAACAAAGACAAAGTGAAGGTGGGTGGAAAAAGAGGGGGCGGCTATGTGGATGAATAGGACGAGTTCAGTTCGTTTCGGACTTCCGTGAGTCCAAACAGATAAACTTTGATTCCGTTCTGATGTATTTATATCGATTAATTAATCCAATTAATTTTATCATATCAAATACATTATGAAATAATTAATTTCTCCAAGAAATAATTATATCCATGAATTAAATTAATCACCCAATAATTTATTTAATTCATTAGGCCGTAAATTAATTTATCCAATAAATCAATTTAAACATGCAATGTCCCAAATTTAGATATCCAATATCTAATATTCATAATGAGAGAATTAAGCTTGATTCATTCCATCGTCAATCCTAATGCGCGACTCGGTAGGTCCGTCTCAGTCAGCAATGGGAGGAACCAAAGAGTAGTAGCACCACCTACCAGCCTGGTGGCCTACACCGTACCCCAACTAAGATTGAATGATTGGGATCATTCAAGAACCATTTTGTCGTGATTACCAGTATATGTATAAACCCTTCTTTCAAATGTCCCGATCAACTTATAGGGTCACGGTCAGTCAAACCCTATAAGTACTTGACGCTATGCATGCGTTAATGCAAATCGAGATCATCGAGCTCTCGTGTATCCAATACAACTAGCTCCAATGCTTTGGCTAAAAACTTATGATCTCATCTGCTAATAACCGCATAGGACATATACCCCGCTCACTAATGGGAGAAAGAATTCTATCTTGGTATTCAGTAGGACCTGATACTTGCCCGTCAAGATGCACATCGAGGTTGACCCCCACCTCCCGGTTTACAGGGTCGAACTACTCTAATGAAAATCTTGACGTTAGAAGCACATCCCTACTAAATCCTCAAGTCGAAGGTTCACGAATACCTATCACAATCTTTCGATTCTGTCATTGACTGTCTCGGAGTGAAATCTGTGTGACGAATCGAGGGTGAGTCGGTTCGAGTATACTAAGCCAATTAGCATACCTATAATGTGTGCTTCTACTAACCATTAGTGTTCGACCGACACTCTCCATGTCAAAGAACACGTCATACAAGTCTTCACATAAACTTAACGCCCATTCAAGTTTCATCGACTTGCGAACGATTAAGTATTTGAGCTATAAACCTTTCCAGTGCCTACCCCCTTACCTAACAAGGAGTGGAACGTTTTGCTGTCAAATACACGGACTAGTTTCTATCTGTATATTTACGAGTTAAGAATCCCAGTACCTACCAGTAAATAAAAAAACATACATTGCCTTATATTAATGGTTTACATAATAACAAGTACAATGCCCTCACTCAACAACCTCTGAGTGGCATTCGAGGGCATACTCCTAATAATCTCACACTTGCACTCAATGCCACACACTATGGTATCTAATACCCATGTTCTCCAGATGACGCTCTAAGGTAATCTGAGAAAGTGGCTTGGTCAGTGGATCAGCGACGTAGTCGGATGACTCTACTCTATGCAGCACAATGTATCTCTTTGTGAACAAATTCTCTTACGAGATGATACTCTCTCTCAATATGTTTTATACCATTATGAAACCTCGGCTTCTAGGCCTGTGCTACCGCTCTCAGCGCAGGATAAGGTGTCACGTGAAGTTTACCCAATAACTTTTTAATCCTTCCTTCGGAGGCCTCCGTGACCGCTTTATACTCAGCCTAATAGGTGGAACCAGTAGTCGTGCTATACTTGGCACTATTCCAAGATACTGCTTCTCCATTAAGAGTAAATGTAGCCAGAAGTAGACATAGAATCATCTTTCTGTCCTTGGAAGTCCAATACAGTGAAGCCCATCACATTCAGTTCTCCATCTCCATATTAAAGAACCAGATCTCTAGTCCTTCCAAAGTAATTGAGAACGTTCTTTACTGTGGTCCAATGTTCCCCACCTGGGTTTGCCTGAAACCTACTTATCACGCTTCCAACTTGCGTAATGTCAGGTCTTGTACACAAAAAGCACACATAAGGCTACCCATGGCCGAAGCATATGGTATATTACTCATTTCCTTTTGTTGTTCCTCACCCAAAGGACACATCTTCGAGGAGAGTTTTATTCCATGTTGCATCGGTAGGAACCCTCTTTTAGAGTAATCCATCTTAAATCGCTTTAAGATTTTATCTATATAGAGGGATTGGGAAAAAACTCATCATTCTGTTCGATCTATCCTAGTAGAGTCGAATCCCAAGAATATAGGTTTCTTCTCCCAAGTCTTTCATGGAGAAATTACTCGAAAGCCAAGCTTTCACAGAAGTGAGCATTCCCACATCATTTCCTATTAGTAGTATGTCATCTACATATAGTACTAAGAATGCGATCTTGCTCCCACTAACCCTCTGGTATACACAAGGTTCCTCTTCATTTTGCACGAAGTCAAACTCTTTGACTGCCTCTTCAAAACAAAAGGTCCCAACTACATGAAGACTGCTACAGTCTATTCCATGGAGTCTACATCCACCATTGCTAGTTCATTGATCGTGGGTCGGTCTCTTGTTTATCACCTAGAACCTCGTGGAAACCCAGTTCCTCCAAGTGCATAAAACTATACCTCTCAGGTAATTGAGACACCCTACTAGACCTACGAGATGGTTGTACTTGTGTTTCAGAAGGTTCGGTTCCAATTTCTTGCACAGGTGTTTCCTGAGGAGATTCATTGTATTCTTCCAAAGAAATATTTCTACCTGCTTCGCCTTCTGAATGAACTCTTCTTCCAGGAAGTGTGCATGCAAAGCAACAACGATCTTTCAATCTTTAGGCATGTAGAATAGATAATCTATCGTCTCAGATGGGAATCCAAAATGTCTCCTCACGGACCTCGCTGAGATTTTGTCCACCTTAGTCTTCTTGACATAGGCGGGACATCCCCAAATCCTAATGCGATTAAGACTTGGTTTCCTGCCCTCCCACATCTCATGTGGAGTTTTAGGAACGGATTTGGAAGGACATCTGTTCAAGATATATGCAGCAGTCAGGAGTGTATACCCCTACAGGTAAATTGGTAAGTCAGTATAGTCTAGCATGGAACGGACCATGTCCAACAAGGTCTGGTTCCTTCTTTCTGACACACCATTTAAGTGAGGAGTACCTGGAGGTGTTAGTTGTGAAACTATTCCATGTTCCTTAAGGAACTCGTCAAACTACATACTCATATACTCGCCACCTCGGTACGACTGAAGTGCTTTGATATAATTAACAGTTTGTTTATCGACTAGGGCCTTGAATTCCTGGAATTTCTCAAAGGCCTCGGATTTATGTTTCATTAAGTATACATAACCATACCTAGTATGATCGTCTGTAAACGTAATGAAATATTGATACCCGTCACGTGCTGCTTCCAAAGCACCACATACGTCGGTATGGATTAATCCCAGTTTATCAGTGGCTCTTTCAAAAGTCCTTGTGAAGGGGGACTTAGTCATTTTGCCTTTAAGGCAAGATTCACAAGTAGGAAAGGGATCCGATCCCAATGGACCCATAAGTCCATGTTTTTCCATTTTGTAAACCTTGGTCTGACCAACATGACCAAGTCTAAGATACCATTTCAAAACTTGACTGGTTTCATCCCTACCACGTTTTCTAGTCATAGTATTCACAACTACTTTGTTGCTGAGGTTTAGATGATACAATCCATTTAACAATGTAGCACTACCCACTAGTTTATTTCTGAAATAAATTTTGCAGGAACCATCACCAATAAAAAATGAAAAGCTTTTTCAGTCCATCACTAGAATGGATACAATGTTTTTATACCCCTTGGGCAAAACAAGTACATATTTTAAAGTCAAAACAAATCCGGATTCTAAACCCAAAAGAAGTGATCCTATGTTGTTTGCCTCGACAATATGCCTTCTTCTGACTATAATCATAACTTCTCCAGCTTCAAGTTTCCTACTTTGTTCCAGATCCTGATTCACGGTACAAATATGAGAACTAGTACCAGAATCCAGTATCCAGGAAGTAGAAAATACAGTAGCAGAACAATTTGTTTCCAAAACTAACAGTTCTGTACCTGAAGTGCCATGAAGAATTGGACAGTCTCTAGCTCAGTGGCCCAGCTCACCGCACTTTAGAGAAGTATCCTTCTTCTTCTTGTTCTTAGTAACCATCGGGGCCTTGCCCTTTCCCTTGAAGTCATTGGCTTGTGGTCCCGTCTGCTTCTTGGTCTTTTTATTCTTGTTCTTAGACCTCCGAGGTCCAAAAGAAATCACAAGGGCAGACTCCTTCATCTGCGGAGTCTTCATCTGAGACTGAGCGGTCACAAATTTGTTCGTTAGCCCAGCTAAATTTCATGCAATTTCATTGTAGTTAAAGTTCATAACAAACTGAGAGAGGGAGTCAGGGAGAGACTGAAGGATAAGGTCGGTTTGGAGAGAAGTATCCATCTTAAAATCAAGAGCCTCCAATCTCTCAATCATGATATCATTTTGAGGACATGGTTCCCAACCTTCTCACCTTCCTTCATCCTTACACCGAACAATTACTTGGATATCTCATATCTAGCTGTTCGACTATGCTCACCATAAAGCTTGGTTAAGTGAGATAGAATCTGCCTAGCAGGAGTCATTTTCTCATGAGCTCTCTGAAGCTCATTAGACATGGAAGCCATCATATAAGCACGGACTTTCATGTCATCCTTAACCCACTTTCCGTGGTTTTCAATCTCTTATTGATTGGCTCTTGTCCGCACCGGAGGCGCCGGAATGTCCGTCTCCAGGACGTATCCCATTGCCTCTATACTGAGAACTATCATTAGATTGCGGAGCCAATCCACAAAGTTAGGTCCGATTAAGGTGTTCTTTTCGAGTAGAATTGCGAGTGGGTTCATTGTCATATTGAGAGTTATGTCTGGATTAAGTACGACATATTAATTAGTGACTCGTTCAATTATGATCTGAGTATAGAATTAAGGTCTTTTCTATTCTTGTTACCCATCTCCCACTATTTTTATCGGAATAACACACTCCCATGTGACATCTGGAAGTATCGTCGCTCTACTTCATAGTGGTGATCGTGTTCTTTATAAATCTTAATAGAGGGCAACCGAACAAGTTTCTAGTCTATTAATTTTCATAAAGTGGTGTCCAACACCAACCCATCTAATGGATGATTCGATCTTCTTTTTCCCCTTGTTCACTCTCCTCAACCTATACGGTTTCTATGGTTTGTGAACAAGTTAAGTTTATACCATCGACGCAAATCAGTTTCACAATTGGATCTTATCCGGCAACCTATCAGGTTTCTAGGGATAAAATTTGCTCCAACCGAAGGCATCCAATGCGCACCCGGTAATTTACCCATCCTCCCCGAACGACTACCCCGATAACTCAGAAGCATAGCACATCCGGTTTGGATTTCAATTTCCCGAAAGCTCGATGGAGGGAAGGAAAACCTTGAAACCTTATAAACTTAATAATTTTGTGGGAGAATTATCGCGATTAATGTTACACTTTGCACATTAATTCATTTAAGCGCGTTTGTGACATTCATACAATATGAAACAACCATTCACAACCTAGTTGCTACCAACATGTGGTTCATGGACCGTTCCTAGAAAACAATAACTCCGTAATCTAATTACAAGTCTTCGTCTTGAATCTTCGTCTTCTTGAAACGGATCTTCCTCCGGTCTTCGTCATTACATATAAATTTTATATTGAAAATTGCATCCTAGATACAAATATTTGTAGTAAAATAAATAGGCTCAAAACGGTCTTGACAACCCAATCGAATAAAAACTGAACGATTGAAAAACTAAGTCCACGAACCACATCTCAATTCAAAAGTATCCATCCAATAAATACTATATAAATGGAAAGCGTGGAGATACACTGATCCAATCAATAATACTAACCGATCCAATCGATTCATCCAAAACGAATTAATCTAACTAATTCAAACAACCGTCAATTTTAACTTGTTTCGGACGAGAAAATATTTCATTAAATTAATTCCCCTATGAATAAAATTACCATAATTAAATCTTAGTCAAATTAAATCCAATTTAATTTGTGAAAAATTAATTATCGAATGAAATATAAAAAATGGAGTCGAAAAACACGGCCGAGCACCTTGCCACAAGTCGCCAAAGGCCGGGCGAGAAGGACCGACAGGACCGAGACCATTGCCAGCGGTTGGCGGCTCGAGCACCGCCGCATCGCCAAGCGTGGCGATCACGGGTCAGTTGCGATCTGCTTGCCTCGCATCACAGGCGGCCGGCCAGTGCTGGTCCGATTACGTTTTTGGCTCGTTTTTCGCCCCGATTCCAAAAATAACATTTTTCTAATCTTTATATTACACTTTAAATCAGTTTTTCAAAAGAAAACTAGATTTACATTGTCACATAAAATCATGAAAAAATAATTTTTGGATGAACAATAGAAAATCAACGATTAATACGATTATGATTTCAAATTATACACCATCTAATCAAGCATTCCAAATGCCAATATCGTATATACGATCGCAAGACCTATGCTCCGATACCACTGTTGGGATTCGATGCCTAAATCGAAGGCCCAACGGAAGCGGTAAAACGAAAATTTATTCGATCCGAATCCCTATGAGGATCGATCGAGCTACGTATATACGAATATAGAAACGAAATCACAAGAGATATAAAAATTCACCCTTGTAGTCCGTTGATTAAATGGATTCCTTATCTTGAGCTATTCCCCAAGCTTTGCTTGATCTCTACGTATCCAATCCACTCCAAACCCTTGAATGATCCAATGCCGAAAGCACTGCGTCTCTACGTGCCACGCGCCGGAGAAACGACTGGAACGACGGTCACCTTGATATCCTCTGAGGATATGGCTAGAGTTAAGTGATGAAGCTTCCAATATGAAATTATAACACTCTAAGTGTATAACTCACAATCTCTCTTTGAATTCTTGATTTTTCGCTAAGAACTACCAAGAACAAAAATGAAGAAAATGAAGAAGAAGACTAGAGAATTATGAAATGAACTCAAAGTTCTTTCTCTCTCTATTTCTCTCAATGAACTATATGATTGATCAAGTGAGTGAGATGAAGTCTTCCTTCCTTTATTTAATTCCTTTTCACATGATATAACTCATCACATGAGTGATCAACCCCACCATGAAAATGATATCATGACCCCAATGTCTTTATCACTCAATAAAGAACGAAACAAAGACAAAGTGAAGGTGGGTGGAAAAAGAGGGGGGCGGCCATGTAGATGAATCAGACGAGTTCAGTTCGTTTTGGACTCACGTGAGTCCAAACAGATCAACTCCGATCCCATTCCGATGTATTTATATCGATTAATTAATCCAATTAATTTTATCATATCAAATACATTATGACATAATTAATTTCTCCAAGAAATAATTATATCCATGAATTAAATTAATCACCCAATAATTTATTTAATTTATTAGGTCGTAAATTAATTTATCGAATAAATTAATTTAAACATCCAATGTCCCAAATTTAGATATCCAATATCTAATATTCATAATGAGAGAATTAAGCTTCATTCATTCCGTCGTCAATCCTAATGCGCGACTCGGTAGGTTCGTCTCAGTCATTAATGGGAGGAACCAAAGAGTAGTAGCACCACCTAGCCAGCCTGGTGGCCTACACCGTACCCCAACTGAGAATGAATGATTGGGATCATTCAAGAACCATTCTGTCGTGGATACCAGTATACATATAAACCCTTCTTTCAAATGTCCCGATCAAGTTATAGGGTCACGGTCAGTCAAACCCTATCTGTACTTGACACTACGCATGTGTTAATACAAATCGAAATCATCGAGCTCTTGTGTATCCAATACAACTAGCCCCAATGCTTTAGCCAAAGACTTATGATCTCATCTGCCAATAACCGCATAGGACATATAACACGCTCACTAATGGGAGAATGAATTCTATCTTGGTATTCAGTAGGACATGCTACTTGCCCGTCAACATGCACATCGAGGTTGACCCACTACACCAAAATGGCCTATTAGCAACAGTATAGACGTTGTTGTTAATTATTGGAACACCTATAAACGTTCCTAATACAGCGTCCCTAATATTTGGCAACGTTTATAAAAGTTCCTGTATTTAATTATAGGAACGTTTATAAACGTCCCTATGTAATCTTAATAGAAACATAAATAAACGTTGCAAATGTGTAATCCGGTTTAAAAAAAAATTGTACTATTCCTGTAAAATTTCAATTTCTGAACATGTATATATATATATATATTCTCAACCTGCACAGTGGTGTTTTCCATCTAATCGACAAAATACATACACCTAGAACAACTACTAAAAGCAATTATAAATAGTTTCGACAAATGCATGTTTGTCCAATGAACCTACAATGAAGGAGAATCATCAAAATACTGTAGGATTTTCCAAGTGTTCAAAACACGCAAAAAAAAAGAACACTAGCATCTGTCCTGTTTTAGCAACAAAAAAAGAACACTAATCATTAAAATCACAACACCAAAAAGTCTGTTGCTTGATATTTTTTATTCCTCGGAAGGTCGAAGTCTCTCCTCACTCCACACCAACCAAGTAGGCACTAGTATCTGACTTAAGGAGACCCAATCATCTCCTTTAGGGCCATCCCAGATTAACGCTTTTTGGTCAAACACTTCCTCGATGTAGACCTTCCTCTCATTCTTCTTTACCTTTCTACCATGAACTACACCACTGTAACACCCCGATATATTTGGAATAATTACAGCGCCGTAAATCCTTTGTATAAGAATTTACCAGGCTAAATTGAGAAATACGGAAATAATACTAAAGTGTCATCAATGTAAAAGAGGTTTAAAACCCGTTCGACAATTCAAATGAGTCCAATAATACAAAACATCTCCAAAACATCAACAACATAAGCGTACTCAAGTACTGGAAAATAACCATAAAACCAAGATAACATCATCCACATCACTGAGCCACTTCATCGTCATGTCGGTACTGTGGCTGCTTCCCCGCTCCTCGGCTACCTGAACATCAAAACAAATGTTCACCCCCGAAGGGGTTAGCAAAACAATGCTAGTACAAGTATCGTAATACATAAATCATCAATTCATCATAAAATATACAAAACGGACTCCCATTACTGGAATCCAACGATGCGAATCCTCATGATTCCATCAACATATTACAGGGTAATCCAACGATCCAGCGCCCTCGGTATAGATCCCCATGATGATCCCGTCGGACCAATGCATGGTGGAAAACCCGTCCAACGATCCAGCGCCCTCAGCATAGATCCCTATGATGATCCCGTCGGACCAACGCATGGTGGACATTCGATCCAGTGCCCTCAGCATAGATCCTCATGATCCCCTCGAACCATTTACAACATAAACATTACAATTATGCATACACATATGCAAATTAACACGTTCATCGACGTGAACAATCAAGGAACCATTAACAATTATCATGACAACTCAAGGATTTTAATCTCATGTTCAACTACACGAATAGATCGTACACATGATCAACAATGCAATATCAATAAGTTTAAAATACGATACTTGCCTCAACAAATGGCGACAAGAATTTATACTATCAATAGTCTTCAATCCGTTTGGAGAATTCTCACTTGATCGGCTCACCGGAATGCAATCCTTCATTGAACAATAATGTCGGTATAACTAACGGTTCCGGTTAATCGTCCAAATCATCAAAAGAATCATCAAAAGGCATGATGCACCCTATAATGGCGATGGACTATCTGTCCTAACACAGTTTGGTTGGACCGATACTATGCTATTCGTCCTTGCAATCGCTCAATAGAATACTTTCTAAGTTCCAACACAATTTCTTCGGTTGATTGGTACAACATAACATGGAATTCATCCTAGGAGGATTCTAATCATGTCCTATTAAAACAAGATATCCGAACTTCGATGAATCATCGTAAAGACTTGTTCACTAGTCACAATATCATCTCCTTCTACGAATTAATCCTTAAGTTCAATATATTAATTCTTCACCGAAATGTTCGATCATACCATTCTCATGAACTAAGATAATCTTCGAAAACTAGATATGATTGGGTTTACAATCTCAAGATGCACTAATCAATAGTCTAATCACTAGAAGGTTTGCTCAACGATTTCAACAACCAAGAGGAATCGACAATAATTGAATTTAATCTTCTAAACCATGATGAAAGGCTCTTCAAGAAGATAACTGGTTCGGTCTACTCAAAACATGTCCAAAACGTTACTAAGATCATGCTAAATTAGTGGGTGAAGGATCACATACCTCAATAAATTGATGAACAACGAAGAACTTGAATAAACTCAACCACCAGAAGCTTGAACACCAACCTACAAGGCCTAAGCTTCCCAAGAATCGTCCCAGAAGATGATATGAAGGATAAAGGGTGATAAAAGATCTCCAAAACACGAAAAATCAGCCAAAGGAAAGGTGAGAAATGAGATAGGGTCGAGGTCTATAAATGGAATTCTGGGCATTACGTACGTTATGCAATTAACCTTACGTACGTAACAAACTTAACATACGTTATACCCTACCTTTAGCGTACGTAGTCGTCTGACCAGAACTCACTGGCCTGATATTGCCATTTCCTTACGTACGTAATCACAATGGTTTTACGTACGTAATATCCATGTCCTTAGCGTACGTAAAACATGCACCATAGCGTACGTAACATCTATGTCCAGGTTCACGCGGAATATCACACGAATCTTCCCCGGCCCCTTTCTTGGCCCACACACGCCGACCCTTATCCAAATCGTAAGTTGACTTAGCTTACATACGTTAAGCACAACAGATAACGTACGTAATACTGCAGTCTTAGCGTACGTTATGGATGCCTGATAGCGTACGTTAACACGTGCAGAACCATGCATGCAGAATGCTGGAGATACCAAAACGTAAGGACACGAAATACGGGAAACCAACCTCCGAATAATAACATCACAAAGTTGAATCTTACAAGATAAATACACAATAATTATCCGGGCATTACATACTACCCCTCTAAAAAGAAGTTTCAGCCCGAAACTTAAAACGAAAACAATTCTGGGTATCTTGACTTCATACTTTCCTCTGTCTCCCAAGTTGCTTCTTCGACTCCATGCCGAGACCACTGAACTTTTACCAAGGAGATCGGTTTATTCCTCAATTGCTTGACTCGACTCTAAAGTATCTTGATTGGCTTTTCTTCGAACGAGCCATCATTAGCCATTTCAATCTCGCCAAAGTCAATGACATGACTGGGATCCGGTATATACTTCCGCAGTTGGGATACGTGGAAAACATTATGAACATGACTTAACGATGGTGGTAAGGCCACCCTGTATGCTAAATCCCCAACTCTCACGAGGATCTCAAATGGTCCGATATATCTCGAACTCAGCATTCCCTTCCTTCCGAAACGAAAAATTCCCCGAGTAGGAGAAACCTTCAATAGTACATGGTTCCCAATGTCGAACTCTAGCGGACGATGACGCACATCTGCATAAGACTTCTGTCGACCCTGGGCAGTTAACAGTATTTCCCGAATCAGAGCTATCTTATCTTGAGTCTGAACTATCAATTCTGGTTCCGTCCCGATCAAGTCCGAAGAATCATCCCAGCACAAGGGTGATCGGCATCTTCTCCCGTACAAAGCTTCAAATGGTGCCATCTTAATAGAAGCATGCCAACTATTGTTGTAGGTGAATTCAATCAAGGGCAAATGAACTTCCCAATCAGTTGACCAATCAAAGGCACAAGCTCTAAGCATGTCTTCTACTGTTTGTATAGTCCTTTCGGACTGACCGTCCGTTTGAGGATGATAAGTCGTGCTAAAGTTCAGCTCGGTCCCCAAAGCCCTATGAACTGCCTTCCAAAAGTGTGACACGAAGCGGCCATCTCGATCCGAAATAATGGTCTTCGGCGTTCCATGCAATCGGACTATCTCTGCAATAAACACTCGTGCTAATTTTTATGGTCCCCAAGTGTCTTTAATACCCAAGAAATGGGCTGACTTGGTTAGTCGGTCAACTATCACCCAAATCATATTCATTCCCGTCTTGGTCCTTGGCATATTTGTGATGAAATCTATCGAGATATCCTCCCACTTCCACTCAGGGATCGGAAGTGGCTTCAACATTCCGGCAGGCCGCTGATGTTCAATCTTAACCTGCTGGCAAGTCAAACTCTTCGAAACGTATTCTGCTACGTCCTTCTTCATATTTCCCCACCAGAAGTTTTGTTTTAGATCCTTATACATTTTACTGCTGCCTGGGTGAATAGAATAGGGCACGCTGTGAGCTTCCTTCAGAATTGTCTGTCTCAAAACATCATCATCGGGAACACAAAGTCGACTCTGAAATCTCAGAACTCCATCATCTTGTATCACGAATCCTGGGGCCTTTCCTTTCTTTACTTCGTCACATAACCAAAGAGTCAGAGAATCGTTCAACTGCTTAGATTTGATTTCCTCGACTAGTGACGAAGTTAGTTCCATCACATATAGTTATCCTTGGATTCCTGGTGACCATACTTCGATCCCTTCGCGGATCAGTTCTCGTTGAATGCTGGTTTAGGACGTAAGTGCTTCCAGCACTCGAAGAGAAACAGGTTTACGGCTCAGTGCATCAGCTACTACATTTGCTTTACCCGGATGATAGAGGATTTCCAAGTCGTAATACTTGATCAATTCCAGCCACCTTCTCTGCCTCATGTTTAATTCCTTCTGACTGAAAATATACTTGAGGCTCTTATGATCTGTAAAGATCTGACAATGAGTGCCGTATAAATAATGTCGCCAAATTTTCAAAACAAAGACCACAGCTACTAACTCCAGATCATGATTCGGGTAATTAACTTTGTACGGTTTCAACTGTCGAGAGGCATAGGCAATCACCCTATACTTTTGCATCAACACACATCCCAGAACCTGATTTGAAGCATCACTGTATACCATGAATCCATCAGTTCTATCAGGTAACGCTAGTATAGGCGCTGTCGTCAGTCTCTTCTTAAGATCATCAAAACTAGCCTGGCATTTCTCATTCCATACGAACTTTTGAGTTTTCTGTAACAGCTGAGTGAGCAGACGAGAAATTTTGGAAAATCCCTCTACGAAACGGCGATAATATCCAGCAAGTCCTAAGAAACTTCGGACTTCTTTCACATTATTGGGAGATTCCCACTCCAAGATTGCCTCGACTTTCTTCGGGTCTACTTGAACTCCGTTAGCTGATATCACATATCCACGGAAGGTCACTTCCTTAAGCCAGAACTCACATTTAGAAAGTTTTGCATACATCTGTTTATTCCTTAAGGTGCTTAGAACAATACGCAAATGCTCAGCATGTTCCTCGGGGTCTTTCGAATAGATCAAGATGTCATCAATGAAAACGACCACGAACTTATCCAAGTATTCTAAGAATACCCAATTCATCAATTGCATAAATACCACAGGAGCATTGGTAAGTCCGGATGGCATCACTACAAATTCATAATGCCCGTACCGAGATCTGAAAGCAGAATGCGGTATATCCGATTCCTTAATTCTCAACTGGTGGTACCCTGATCGCAAGTCAATCTTCGAGAATACTCTTGCCCCTTGCAGTTGATCAAACAAGTCGTCAATTCGAGGTAAAAGATACTTGTTCTTGATCGTCACCTTGTTTAGCTCTCGGTAATCAACACATAGTCGGAGGGATCCATCTTTCTTCTGGACAAAGAGAATGGGCGCTCCCCAAGGAGAAACGCTAGGTTGAATGTAACCCTTCTGTAATAATTCCTCCAGTTGCTTCTTTAGTTCATACATCTCGGTTGGCGCCATACGGTATGGTGTTCTGGAAATGGGAGCAGCTCCAGGCTCTAATTCGATATTGAACTCTACCTCTCTCCGCGGAGGTAACCCAGGTAGTTCGTCAGGGAATACATCTGAGAATTCGTTCACCACTGGAATAGATGCAAGCTCGATTCCTTCTTCTTTCTTCATGGCATAACACCAAAACCCGTAACAACCCTGCTTTAGCAATTTAACTGCTTTCAAGGCCTTAATCAATTTTCCTGAGCTTTCCGGTCTCCATCCTTTGAATAAATGTTCAGATCCGTCATCAGCAATGATAGAAATGACTCTCTTTCGGTAATTCAAAATAGCTCCATAATGGTTGATCCAATCATCTCCGAGAATTAAATCATCACCATGAATGTCGACTACAATAAGATTTGATGGCCAATCTCTCCCTCCTATAGACACTGGAAAATCTCTATTTTCTAGGCTTCCCACAATTCTCTCTCCGCTCGGCAAACCCACGACATAAGTCTCACAATCAAATAAACACGAGATTTTCAAACGATTAACACAGTTCAATGATATGAAAGAATGTGTAGATCCTGAATCGAATAAGACACTAACTGGTTGCAAAAGGATCTAAATTGTACCTGACACAACAGCAGTGTTCTAATCGTCAGATTTCCTCATCTCATACAGGCGCGGAGGAACGGACCCAACACTGGATGCCTCTCTTTTCCCAACATGCTGCTGCTGGAAACCACTTTGCTGCGTCTGATTCACACTCATCTCCTTCGGAACTGATACTGCAGTGCTAGTAACAACAGATCTACTCGCATTTCCATAGAATGTTGCGCGATGTCCTTCCTGTCCACACTCGAAGCAGGTCACAGCAGGTGCGTAACAATCACGTCGAACATGCCCTATTTTGCCACAATTATAACATTTCTTTGTTCGTCTGAAACTGTTGATGCTGCTCGGAACTTCTTTCCACCTCGAGAAGGATGCGGAGGCTTCCTAGATGAATGAAAATAGGACTGGTCCTTGCGGGTCCCACCACTTTTGTTCTCCATGAAGTTGCCAGGCACTTTCTGCTTCTTTGCTTCCGTTGATATCTCTACTGCAGCCTCTTTCATATCATAGCTAGTGCCTTGTCCTGATACTGTCGCAGGGTGGTACATTCAAATCCGCACATATATTCCTGAATCTCCGACTTCATCCGCATGTCAAGATGGAAAATCCTCTCCGCCTCGGTCCTGACGAAGTGGCGCACATAAGTCAATTGGTGATTAAAAGTCTTAATCACGTCTGTCATAGATGCCTCTAAATTTTGTGGTCAGAAAAACTCCCGGACTTGGGCCTCTCTAACTGGGCGAGGACAATATTGTGCTTCCATCATTAATTTGAACTCCGTCCGGTTAGCATTATGCTTCTCAGGTCGAATGGCCTCCCACCAGTCGAAAGCCTCCCCAGTCAGAAGATACTGGGCGATCGGAACCTTTCTGTCGTTGGGACAGTTAATCCCTGCAAAGATCATCTCTAACTCTTTCAGCGAGTGATCCCAAGAAAGTGTCTCAGCAGAACCGTCAAATTTCCGAGGGTGCAATTTGACCACCTCAGTAAGCCATTTATCTCCCCGATTATCCTCATGATGCTACTGTCCCATCGCAGTCTGCATGCGGTCAACTACCTGAGCAAACTGGTTTATCTAAGCAATCACCTGTTGAAGCACTGCCGGCATATTAAGATTTGTGTTATCATTTGCTGATCCCTGTTGTCCCCCAGAATGGGAATCGGTTCGACTAGCGGATAATTCTGGGGTAGACGCCGAATCCTCCTGTCTCGCATTACCGCGTCCACGACCATGTCCACGACCTCCCCTAAACATACTGTAAACATAAATACTCAATATCCAGGGCAAAATTTCTAAATGAAAGTCCGTCAATAATCACAAAGCAGAAATTAAATAAAACGGTAGTATTAGAGATTAGGAGACTTACAACCACGGTCCACACGACGATGTTGGCTCAGCAGTGATGTTACAAACGAACCATAAATCAAATAACGTAAACAGACCCAACTAACCCGACTGCCAAGATATCCATGAATCTTAGCTCTGATACCATATTCTGTAACGCCCCGATATATTCGGAATAATTACAGTGCCGTAAATCATTTGTATAAGAATTTACCAAGCTAAATTGAGAAATACGGAAATAATACTAAAGTGTCATCAATGTAAAAGAGGTTTAAAACCCGTTCGACAATTCAAATGAGTCCAATAATACAAAACATCTCCAAAACATCAACAACATAAGCGTACTCGAGTACTGGAAAATAACCATAAAACCAAGATAACATCATCCACATCAGTGAGCCACTTCATCGTCATGTCGGTACTGTGGCTGCTTCACCGCTCCTCGGCTACCTGAACATCAAAACAAATGTCCACCCCCGAAGGGGTTAGCAAAACAATGCTAGTACAAGTATCGTAATACATAAATCATCAATGCATCATAAAACATACAAAACGGACTCCCATTACTGGAATCCAACGATGCAAATCCTCATGATTCCATCAACACATTACAGGGTAATCCAACGATCCAGCGCCCTCGGTATAGATCCCCATGATGATCCCGTCGGACCAACGCATGGTGTAAAACCCGTCCAACGATCTAGCGCCCTCAGCATAGATCCCCATGATGATCCCGTCGGACCAATGCATGGTGGACATTCAATCCAGTGCCCTCAGCATAGATCCTCATGATCCCCTCGGACCATTTACAACATAAACATTACAATTATGCATACACATATGCGAATCAACACGTTCATCGACGTGAACAATCAAGGAACCATTAACAATTATCATGACAACTCAAGGATTTTAATCTCATGTTCAACAACACGAATAGATCGTACACATGATCAACAAAGCAATATCAATAAGTTTTAAATACGATACTTGCCTCAACAAATGGCGACAAGAATTTATACTATCAATAGTCTTCAATCCGTTTGGAGAATTCTCACTTGATCGGCTCACCGGAATGCAATACTTCATTGAACAATAATGTCGGTATAACTAACAGTTCTGGGTAATCGTTCAAATCATCAAAAGAATCATCAAAAGGCATGATGCACCCTATAATGGCGATGGACTATCTGTCCTAACACAGTTTGGTTGGACCGATACTACGCTATTCGTCCTTGCAATAGCTCAATAGAATACTTTCTAAGTTCCAACACAATTTCTTCGGTTGATTGGTACAACATAACATGGAATTCATCCTAGGAGGATTCTAATCATTTTCTATTAAAACAAGATATCTGAACTTCGATGAATCATCGTAAAGACTTGTTCACTAGTCACAATATCATCTCCTTCTACGAATTAATCATTAAGTTCAATCTATTAATTCTTCACTGAAATGTTCGATCATACCATTCTCATGAACTAAGATAATCTTTGAAAACTAGATATGATTGGGTTTACAATCTGAAGATGCACTAATCAATAGTCTAATCACTAGAAGGTTTGCTCAACGATTTCAACAACCAAGAGGAATCGACAATAATTGAATTTAATATTCTAAACCATGATGAAAGGCTCCTCAAGAAGATAATTGGTTCGGTCTACTCAAAATAGGTCCAAAACGTTACTAAGATCATGCTAAATTAGTGGGCGAAGGATCACATACCTCAATAAATTTATGAACAACAAAGAACTTGAATAAACTCAACCACCGGAAGCTTGAACACCAACCTACAAGGCCTAAGCTTCCCAAGAATCGTCCCAGAAGATGATATGAAGGATAAGGGGTGATAAAAGATCTCCAGAACACGAAAAATCGGCCAAAGGAAAGGTGAGAAATGATATAGGGTCGAGTTCTATAAATAGAATTCTGGGCATTACGTACATTATGCAATTAACCTTACGTACGTAACAAACTTAACGTACGTTATACCTTACCTTTAGCGTACATAGTCGTCTGACCAGAACTTACTGGCCTAATTTTGCCATTTCCTTACGTACGTAATCACAATGGTTTTACGCACGTAATATCCATGTCCTTAGCATACGTAAAACATGCACCATAGCGTACGTAACACCTATGTCCAGGTTCACGCAAAATATCACACGAATCTTCCCCGGCCCCTTCATTGGCCCCCACACACTGACCCTTATCCGAATCGTTAGTTGACTTAGCTTACGTACGTTAAGCACAACAGATAACGTACGTAATACTGAAGTCTTAGCATACGGTATGGACGCCTGATAGCATATGTTAGCACGTGCAGAACCATGCATGCAGAATGCTGGAGATACCAAAACGTAAGGATACGAAATACGGGAAACCAACCTCCGAATAATAACATCACAAAGTGGAATCCTACAAGATAAATACAAAATAATTATCCGGGTATTACAACCACCACCATCAATAACACCAGATGCTACAACCTTACCCATATTGTTGAGTAGCTCAACTTGCTCAGACTGGACCCTATTCGTTGACTCCACTCTATTAGTACTTGCACTGGCCTATTTCTCTTTCACCTGCACACAACCCTTTTGAACACCAGTAAAAGAAGTAGACCCTTTCTCTGGGCTAGGAGTGTCGACGGGGGTATCACCTCCTCCCTGTTTCTTCAACCAATCCATTAACATCTGTGAACAAGAACAAAAACGACCATTATATATTAAAGCTTGCATCTAAAGTGGACAAAGGTAGACACACATGATTATCAAAACTTACATCGAATTTATTATTCACCAACCCCACTTGACCTTGAACTGCAGCCACTGTACTAACCAACATACCAAAGACCCCTTCAATTGTGTTCAGTCTTTCCTCACTTATGGTATCTTTTTTTTTAAGAGCCGATTTCGTGATTGCTGCCATCTATGCCTGCTTCTTTGACACACTGGATGAGTACCCACGAATCCCATCTTTTTGGGTACGTCCAAACACTTCTTCCAGTGCCGGTGAAACTAGACCACTAAAACTTTCTCCGTTTTCAATGCACTTCTCTTTAGCTTGTGCTACTTTCTCCTGCACTTTCAAATTTCGGAATTGGTTCTAGCAAACAAACCAAACTAGACTAAGTTTAAATAAGTGCATCCTTATGCACGTTACTAAGATAGTAAGAAAGAGAGTGCCCTTACATATGCCTCGACCGCACTGGGATGAACAGTCCCATCCTTACATTGGTGTCCCAATAGCCACATGTCCGTAGTATTGTCGGGTACAACTTTGACCTATGAATTGTCCTACAAGAATGGTTTATCATATTAAAAACAGAGTATGCTAGAAAATTTTAAGATTTAGATTACCAAAATTACTTACTAGTTTATATGCCTTGGTACTGTACGATTGTCGCCCAAGTGTATGACGGATAGTTGATTTAGAGCGACTTTGTGCACTCTTTTTACACTTAGCAATCATCTCAGCTTTACGCTCATTATCAATAAACTCTTCCCAAACAATTTTATTCATCCCATCTGGAACTTTCAATCTGGCAGCATCCCATTCTTCTGGAGTGAGATCAGGTTCAGGTTTAGTTTCTTCGTCTTCTTTGTTCTCCTCATCCAGCTCTTCAGACCCCTCCAATTGTTCTTCAGACCCCTCCATTTCTGATGCAAATCTCTTGTTCGTCACTTTTTTCCGAGGTTTATTTTTAATGTAGTAATTCCTTAAGTCAGACGTATATCTCCTGAAGCATTTTGGAAATTTGATTTCTATAGTAGAGCGAACAGGTTCGACCTCGAATTCATATTCCCCCTATATAATCAAGTTAGACGTTTATGTTAATAAACATAAGTACAATATGCCATCACTAGTAGTAAAAGCATACAAATGAAACCAATGCGAGAATTAGGAAAAATACCATCAAAGCAGTCCAAACATCATCTTTATACTTTTGCGGCACGATTCTCCAGTTTGCATGGTTAATAGGGATATGCCTTCTTATGAGCTCCCCCGCCTGAGTCATAAATTTGGAAGCATTGGGTCCTGTGGGCAAACCAGCAATATTTAGTTTAACTAGAGTCTTTGGAGCTGCTGAAGAAGAGGTAGCCCCATCTTGCTGTGAAGTTGTACTCTTTCAAACATAACTTGTGCTTTGCTGCTGTGCCATTGTCCTGAACTAGATGAAATCAAGTATTAGTACCGGATAAAAATGCTTAGTAGTTAAAAATAATAGGCAATCACACATGACTAATAGTACGTAAGGACCACTAAGCAAAGCAACAACGCATCATGAGCCAAAAATCACATTTTACAACACTAGTAACAAACTAATTAAGGTCCAAAGTAGAAGCACAACCAGTTTAATCCCATTGCAAAAAGGCTAAACTAAGGTTCAAACATAATTACAACAGACGCAAACATTCTTAACGCTTGCGCAGTTTTAGCAGGTCTTTCAAATGTGGTTCATCATCAAATATCGACTGAAATTCTTCGAATTTAGGCATCAATATGTCATCAGCTTGTACAATGAGACGCTTCTTTGAGTGCATTACAATAGACCACTCAGGATCCTTCAAATATGTCGAATAGAACACTTGATGGGCATCAAAATCAAGTATGGCAGGTTCATCAAGGTAATTATTTGATCGCCTGAAATTGTTCAAGTTAACCAATACAAGGTTGCCATCAGAACTGAATTTACACCCACGACTTCTTCTCTCTACCTTCACCCAATCGCAATAAAACACCACCTCTTTAAAGTCAGTGTAGTCAAGCTCCAAGATTTGTTTCACCACACCATACCACTTTGTCACATCATCAACGGGATTCTTATCTTTACGACTTGCCCTATATGTTGTAGTTGCTTCCATGCAAACACCGCTGTCTTGTGTAATGTGGTTTAGCTCATGGGACTTGGGTACAAAGGTAAAATCATTGACCCTGTACTTGTTAAATTCTTTGGTTCTAACCGGCCCTTTTATGTAACGTCATAATTTGGAGTCCATTTTGTGCTCTTTCTCCAACTGGAAGCATTAAAGTTCTCATAAGTGTCAATGCAAATAACAAAAAAGTAAATTGAGTAACTTTTGCTATAACTTTATTTGCTATATCTGATCATAGTACCTTTTTGTACAAGTAGGTTATGAATTCCGTTTGCCGCTCTACTTCAGTGACGGTGCTCGGAGATAGTTCATCGCAGTATTCACTGCAAACCAGTTACATATATTAGAACTGAAATAGAAGAACAAATTACTACAGTTAATTCGAAGATATAACAAAAACCCACGCATAGTAGCCTGCGAGACCCTCAACTTCACGGTGAAAGAGTACCAATCTGGTTATTTGTATCAACTGTACAGCAGTCAGAGTCACGAACTTATCTCCATACCCCAGAGGGCCTTCGTCACTGTACTCAAAATCAGCATTTAAGAACGCTTCTCGTGTAGCTTTATGATTCCCATCCTTTGAGTTTGCCACGTGTTCCATTGCATAGACCACTCCTTCAGCTACAAGTTGGGATTCTTTGATATTACCTTCCACGAAACGGTTGTTGCTCGGAATGTTCTTAAAACTCTTCATCGCCCTACATAACAAATAAGTGAAATAAATGAGTGAAGTAACTACAAATCATCAAAGTAACTATAAAACATTACAAATCAAGGAAAAATCATTGAATCATATTACCATTAACAAGATCTGTACTAGTATTTTCAGGAAATAAAGCGAAATTTTTTAAAACCCAATGCATTGTTCAAGATAACATTATTTACAGAATAAAAACAAGAATGGATGAAACTACATATTTCTAACAAAGTATGAAGTATTACCTTTCAAAAGGGTACATACATCGGTATCTACTGGTCCGCAAGTTAAAGCTTCATCAGCGAGATGCACCACCAAATGGATGCTGATAACAAACAAAGAAGGTGGAAAATACGCTTCAAGGACACACATGGCCTCAGCGGCCATGAATTTGGCCTGTTGTACTTCAGTTTTAATCAGAACCTTCGAGCACAAGATTCTAAAAAATAAACTAATCTGTTGAAAAGCCCTGCGAAGGTCTGGGTAGCGTGGGAAAGCATGTTGAATTAGCACCGGCAACAAATCCTCCATAAGGACATGATAGTCATGTGACTTCAAACAATGCAGACCAGGAGGTTCAATCGTAACATTGTTTCCAAGATTTGAACAAAAGCCAGTAGAAAACTTGATGCTTTTTAATATGTGAAGAAATTTTTTTCTCTCTTCCGGGGTCAAAACATAAGGAGCACGAGGATGTACCTTTTTCTTTGTATCAGGATCTGTAATGATCCACTGATCTTTTTGAATATCCAGAGCCCTCATATCTTCCCGTGCATTGACACTATCTTTTGATTTCTTTTTTATGTTCAAAACAGCATCTAGTAGATGTTCAATAAAATTCTTCTCACAGTGCATTACATCGAGACAGTGACGATAAGGATTATAAGACAACGTTGAAATATCAAACAATTTCGACCTTTTATAAAAAGCTTTAGTTGTTGAATCAGGTTCATCCTCATAAACTTCATAAAAATCACGCTTTCTCTTCTTCCCATCTCTGGTAAGCTTACCAGGAAGATAATGGAGACCGCTGGTCTTTATCAGAACTTCCTTTCCACTTAATCTATCTGGTGCCAAATTAGTCTCCACTATTTTCAGACCTAAGTGTTTGTCTTTCCTGAAAGGATGAGTCGACTTCAAAAATCTTCGGAAATTTCTGTCAACGATCTTTCTTGAATGATGTAACCAATTACTTTCAGTCTCATAACCACATCCAAGATATGATTTGTAACCGTGAACTGAACAACCCGAAACATTACCATATGCAGGTAAATCATGTATACCCCACATTAGGATTGCCCTCAACTTAAATGACTCTTTCTTGTGCATATCTACCGCGTCAACTCCTTTCCACTGTTTATTCAAGTCATCTATCAATGGTTGAAGAAAAACACATATGTATTGACCTGGTTGCTTAGGGTCTGGTATTAGAAGCGACATGATCTGAAACTCTGGCTTCATACATAGTGATGGCGGCAGATTGTATGGGACCAAGATGACTGGCCAACAACTATAACTTGCGCACTGGATGCCGCGAGGATTGAAACCATCAGTAGAAATGCCAAGCCACACATTCCTCGACTCCTTTGCAAACTCAGGCCATTTTAGTTTCATGTTCTGTCATTGTGGAGAGTCTATTGGGTGCCGCATATACTCAATAGAAACTTCTGCTCGATCATGCCATGTAAAGTCTTCAGCAATCCACGGCACAGTGTAAAATTTTTGAAGTCTCTCAGGAAGTGGGAAATGTCGTAGAACTAATGCAGGCTCTTTTGTTGGTACTTGAACTCCATCTTTCCCTTTTTTGAATTTGAACTTAGATATGAAGGAAACAAGATTGGGAGTTTACTCAAGTCTTGAATCAAAGTAAATACCATAAAGAACAAAAAATAAATAAGAAGTAGATATTCAAAAAGATTAAGATGTTTAAAGAAGCGAAATTGTACCTGGATGCTCCACAACTCGGACATTCTACCTCATCCTTAAGATCTTTGTAGAACAACACACAGTGGTTAACGCATGCATGAATGTTCTCCGCCTTCATTATCATATCCTTCAACATCTCCTTCATTACTGGGTATTTTGTAGGGAATTTATTACCCTCCCGGAACCATTTTCTTAGTAATCCCAAAAGGTATGTAACACTATTTCCTGACCACCCGAACATTTTCATTACATGATGCAATTCTACAATGACAGAAAGGGTTGTCGCACCATTCTCACATGTAGGATAAATTTTTTCTTCTGCTAATTTTTTGTACTTCTCGTGTTTCTTTCCTAGGTTAGGCTCCTGAATAAAGGGATTCTCTGAATCATATACATTGACATCCTCATTTAACCCTTCATATACCCCAAATGCTTTGTCTACAAACTCATTTAACCTACAACCATCATCTCCATCGATCTCTTCTACAATTTCCTTCTCTAAGGTTTCTTCTTCTACAACTGTATGTTCTACATTTTCCTGAGTTACATATGCTGATCTCTGCATATGTGTCGACGTCTCTCCATGTAGTGACCAAATAACATAAGTACTAAGTATTCCATTTACTAGTAAATCATGTCTCACCAGGGCAAAACTCAATGATTTCCTATTACGACAACGACGACAAGGACAGATACAGAAAGGCGTGTCCCTAAGTCTGTTACTGTATGCAAACTTAATAAAATTATCTACTCCTATTCTATACCCAGGACTAGACCTATCTTCAATAACCATCCAACCTTTGTCACACAGTTCGGACATTCTACAACCAGACCAACAAACCACACAACAGAAAAAAAGTTAGAACCTTACCACAACACCTACCAATATTCATGCATTCACATCCATAGCTATATGTATACTTATATAACTCTAGCTAGACAGCCACTAACTCAAGAACAAACAAGTTCCCAGTGCAATAGTACATAGAAAAACAGCAATCTCACGAGTCTGTCCTAGTTTATTATTACAAATATACTTTGGTTCGTAAAGGTCCAAATTTGCAGCAAAATTGGCTACAACCCAATTAATAAAAATAACCTATGAACATAAATTAGGCTGACAGTACAAAATCTCATATGAAAATAAAATTCATGAACAAAATCGATTTCTAGGTTAAGATAACTTGTGGACAAAATCAGGAATTAACACCATATTTATCATCATCACTAGCTAGCGTTTATACCTCCAACACTGACCTTGATTCTTCAAATTTCGGGGATAAAATTGAGCGCAGTCCTTCCACTCGGCACAGTCGTATTCTTCTGATGTTTGCGAATTCGGTTTTAGGGTTTTGAATATGATGGATTCTTTCACCAGTTGAAGTGTTGATTCACAGAATGTCAGCTGAAAATTCCATGAATCGTCGAGTTAAGTGGGTTTGGATTTGGTTTTTTGAGGGGGGGGGGGGGGGGTACGGGTGTTGTCAAAAAAAAAAGAGTGTGAGAAAAAGAGGGGGTACGGGTGTATAATGGGGAGTCCGAATTATTAAAATGTTAATAGAAATTATAGGAACGTTTTTAGTTTTTATAGTAACGTTTATGGTTAGTAACGTTTATAAACGTTACTATGGCAAAAAATGAAGTGTTGCTAAATTCTAGTGACCCCCACCTCCCGGTTTACAGGGTCGAACTACTCTAATGAAAATTTTGACGTCACAAGCACATCCCTACTAAATACTCAAGTCGAAGGTTCACGAATACCTATAACAACCTTTCGATTCCGTCATTGACTGTCCCAGAGTGAAATCCGTGTGACGAATCGAGGGTGAGTCGGTTCGAGTGTACTAATCCAATTTCATACCTATAATGTGTGCTCCTACTAACCATTAGTGTTCGACAGGCACTCTCCATGTCAAAGAACACGTCATACAAGTCTTCACATAAACTTAACGCCCATTCAAGTTTCATCGACTTGCGAACAATTAAGTATTTTAGCTATAAAGCTTTCCAGTGCCTACCCCCTTATCCAATAAGGAGTGGAACGTTTTGCTCTCAAATACACGAACTATTTTCTATATGTATATTTACGAGTTAGGAATGCCAGTAATTACCAGTCAATAAAGAATCAATTGCCTTATATTAATGGTTTACATAATAACAAGTACAATGCCCTCACTCAACAACCTCTTAGTGGCATTTGAGGGCATACTCCTAACAAGAAAATGGTCTGTAAACGGGACTGCCGGGCGGGTCGGGTCGGGTCAGCAACCGGGTCAGGTCGAGTCAGCAACTGGGTCAGGTCTGTTCAGCAACCGGGTCGGGTTTGGTCAGCAACCGGGTCGGGTTGGGTGCTCCGGAAACTGGGCTTGCGAACGGGATGTACGGACGGGCCGGAATCTGGAACAACAGGCCGAGCGGGCTGGGATCTGGACTAGCAGGCCGAGTGGACTGGAATTCAAAATCTGAGCAGAAAACAGAGAGAGGTATGGTGTCGGCCGACTAAAGTAGTGGGTCGTGGTCGAAGTTGCAAATAGAGTTTCAATCTGGTGCGGCGGGGAGGGACATTGCGGCTGGGTCCGAGAAGGATTTTCGGGGGCTGGCGACGAACGCAGGTGACAGAGGGAGGTCGTGGTGGTTCGCGGATCTGGGCGGGGTTTGTAAGTCGGGCAGCAGCTGGCTATGGCCGTGGGTTTAGGGCGATGGGGAGGGAGGTCGCTGACGGACGGCGGTCCGGTCTTGTGGGGGGGTCAAGCAATTGGGAAGAATATTGTAATACCCGAATTTTCAGTATAAATTTTTCGCGTTATTTTATCTGAGGTGTACTGTATAGTTTGGTATCTATACAGTATGGATAAAATAAAGTGAGGACCGAGACAGTTATACTTGTGTAATTGACGTTTTCATTGACAGTTATATTGAGGATTTGTTGTATCAGGTTGAACTGATTTGGATATCAGGTATACCGTATGAGAATATTTTTGGATTCAGTATGTGTATTCAGTATGCCGTATGTTTGTATTTTGTACGTCGAGATGTCGGACAGGAACCGTTGATTTTGGCTAAGTATAGAGCCCTTAACGTACGTTAAGATGTTGAGATAACGTACGCTAAATTATATGCTTTTCGTATGTTATGCATAAGGTATTACGTACGTAACAAGAGGAATCGGACAGTTGGGGCCCGTGGTCGGCAGCTTTCGGCGCGGATGTGGACAGGTGAGTCAACGGATGGAGTTACGTACGTTATACAGGGTGTATTACGTACGTAATACGAGTATTATACTGTAGCAAGTCAACGTACGTATTACGTACGCAACGGAATAAGTGTTACGTACGTTACGGAGTAGCCGGTCGAGTCGTGGCCGAGATGACCTGGATGGCCGAGCATGGTCGGCAGTGACTCGCATGGATGGCCGATCACGGTCGGCAGTGACTCGCAGGGATGGCTAGCACTGTCCGATTACGTACGTAAGACAGTGGCCGGTTACGGCCGTAAGGGCCAGTTACGTACGTAAGCCAGCTGCCGGTTACGTACGTAAGGGTGCCGAACGAACTGGGCAGTAGGGTAGGCCGCGGCCGGCTACGTACGTAAGGACCCGCCGGTTACGTACGTAATGGTCCGACCGGGTCACTTCAGCATTTTTCATTTTTTCTTCGTTTTTTCGCGATTCCTTCAGCAAAAGTGGGATGAATTTGAGTAAGATCATCATCTAGCAACATGTTTGAAAGTTGGAATCATGGATTAACATCATCTTCCACCCGGATCGAAGGTAAGAACACCTAAACTTTTGGTTTTTGGATGTTCTTGATGTTTCTTGGTGTTTTGGCCGATTTGATTCGTTTTAACTCAGATTATTGATGGAATCTTGTTGTATTCTTGAGATTATTCTTTGCTCTTGAAGTTTTGTGGAACGAATTCGAGTATTTCTTTGAATAATCGATTGAATTGGACTATGCCTTCTAAGTGTTCGATGAAATGTCTCAATGAGTAGAACTTGGAAAATTCTACACGTTTTCGTATGAATGATGGTTGAATTGATATTGTTGTGATGATTCTTGGTAATTATGGGAATTTTGTTAAAGGAAGATAATGAATTGGTGATCAAATGCCTTGATTATGTCGTTATGATAATGGAATCGTGGTATTCTCGATGTTCTTGGTGGTTTGTTGCGATTCATGATGTTATGAGAAGTAGATGTTGAAGAACATGATTATATACACCTTGAATTATGATTAAGGGTTGTTTAGATGTTAGAAAACATCGGGTTATGTTGTTTTATGGATTATGAACGTGAATTTGGATAATTCGTGTTCTTGAAGAACTCTTGAGTTACATGTTATGATTTTGGAAGGATTTCGGATAATTTGGAATGTGATTTTTCACGATAATAATCGGTAAATTGTTTTCTACGAATTTACAAGTATGAACAAGAAGGAGTTTTGTCTTCGTATTTGGAGTTGAAGTTGGAATCGAATATGTTATAAAATCCTTAATGTCGAGATGAATTGATCATTGATTTGATGAATACGTTTTAAAGTGTTGGTGTTTTGGATATGAATATGGAATATTCACATTTAGAACTAAGTTATGTATTTTGGTACAATATTCGTATAGGAATACGAATATGATTCCGGATTTGATAAGACTATGACTCACTTTTGAGTTTGAGAATACATAGGTATTTAACAAGTGTTCAATTCGGATAATGGAATTATTTGAAACCTTTGGAATATAGTTATCTATAATGTTGAATTGATCGGATTGTCCGGATTGATGATGATAACCGGTAATTGGTTTATATTATGAATTTACAAGGAGGAAACTTGTATCCGTATTTAAGATTGAATTTGGAATCGGTAATGTTAGACCCTTGTTGGTTTAAATTGATTATTGATATGATCTTCGGATTTTGGAATCGTATTGTGGTTTTGAATTCGTGTTTGATTAGTTCGGGTTGTTTGGATATGTGTTTAATCGGGATATTGTAGAACCGTTGTTGATCGGTTATTGATTGTTATTAGTGATCATCAAGTTACGGATTGTATTGTCGATATGAGTTCGTATTTTGAGTTGGATTATTTGGTTTTATGTATATGATCGAGGTTTCGTTGAACCGTTGAGTTTATTGGTTGGGTATGTCGGTTATTGATTTTATCGAATGTGTGTTAATCGGTTATTGCAATAGGTTGATATACTTTGATCGTGGATTATGACTGTTGTGTTGCGGTTGAAGTCGAAGAGTTCGTAGATTACTTTTGGTCGGGGCTGAAGAACTCGTAGACTAAGGCAATGGATTTTGGGTAACGACTTCGTGGTATCGGTATCGAGGCAAGTTTATACTTGTTCAGTTTATAATATTCGATGAATGGTTTCGTTTTCATTTCATTTATAATTCGTATAGCAATGTTGTTAGAAATGTAAGTTGTCGGGATAATGGTTTGTATATCGTGCTCTGGTTGTATTAAATCATAAGGTATATGATTTAATTGTGTTCAAGGAAGACGTGAGTTATCTTTGGTCAAAGATATAGAATATCGAATATCGAGGATAGTTATCGTGATGACATAAGTATCGGGATAAAGGTTTATTGGTATTGAATGGATGGTACCTTATTTGAGATTATTTGTATAACTGTGTATTCGTTCAGGGATGTTGTCCGTGGAAAGGATATTGTCTTCGGCTTTGAGGTAATTTATGTATTGTTCAGTTATGAGATAATTATTATGTTGAGTTGTTGTATATGTTGTATGTTGAGGTTTTGGATAATGAGATTCGTACTGGTTGTTCGTTGAGGGATGTTGATCCCATGAATATTGTTGGTATTAATGGTTGTGTTGATCGTCTCATTGGGGGATGTTGATGGATATGGTCCTCGGCTTTGAGGTAATTTAAGTATATATTCAGTCATGTGGATAATTAGTATGTTGAGTTGTTGTATATGTTAAGGTTTCGTGTAATGAGTTTCGTATCGGTTATTTGTTGAGGGATGTTGATCCCAGGACTGTTGTATTGAGACCGTAGATCGTGTTGGTCATTCATTTGGGGATGATGATCCCAGGATTGATGTTTTGGATATTGATTAGTCGTGTCGACTTTTCATTGTCAGTCTGTTGTTGTTCACTTCGGTGAGTCTTTTGATCCTTATTGGATATGTATTTCTTTGGGTTTCATTGTCATGTTGCATCGTGACATATCTGGAGTCATATCTGCGTGCCGATTGGTTATTGTGTAGGATTTTTAGCCGGGCACATGATGGTTATGTGTTGATATTTCCACATTAAACTGTGCACACGAGACGTAGTTCGTGAGGCTAATTAGGTACAAGACCACACGTGTATTTGATCGATACCCGGGGTGGCTTGTGCACGGACACATTTCCAGATCGGGCGTACTATGACTTCCATCTTTGATCCATATTGTTTGGTCTTTCATCCTCCATTTATGGTTGGGTATGTTCGACGTTTTGTGACTGGTTGTTCATACGTCTGAGGGGTATGTTCGACAGTCGGAGTTATTTCTTTGAGATCCATTATTGTTGATCATTTGGAATTTACCTCGTTGATGGTATTCTCGGTTATTGTTGGTCCTTTGTTGATCATTTGGAGTTTACCTTATTGATGGTATTCTCGGTTATTGTTAATCCTTTGTTGATCGTGTCGGAGTTATCATGTTGATGGTATTCTCGGTTATTGTTGATCCTTTGTTGATCGTGTCGGAGTTATCATGTTGATGGTACTCTCGGTTATCATTGATCATTTTTTGGTCGTATTGGAGTTATCATGTCGATGATATTCTCAGTTGATGTATTGGTTGATCATTGTTATTGATCATATGAGCATTCGGGCTGTATGTCGATGTTTCGGGATTTGTATTCATTGTCATGTGGTAGTTGACCTACAGATATATTGGGTACTATTGGTTTATCCATGTTGATATTTGATTGTGTAATCCGACGGACAGGATTTGGCACAAATTGGATTATTTCCACACTTATGAGTTATGATGATGTTTTAAGGATTGTTGGTATTTTTGGAATACAATAGAGATGATTGTTGTTGAATTCATTTCGTCATTTGAGAATACGAAATGTGGAATATGTCAAGGATTGATTTAGTATGGATTGTTATGGATTGGTAAGGTATGACGGTAAGATTACTTTGGTAGTATTCTTACAATATTATTACATTGGTATGTAATTATTTATGATGATGTGATCGATATCATTATTGAGTATTGTGGCTGACCCCGTCGTGGGCTTTATTTTTAGGTACTCGGAGATCGAGCTAGTAGCGGTCGTGAAGGGATGAGCTTCCCGATGTGATACTGGCGGTGGCATGTTTTGGAGTATCGAGTATTTCTTTTCTGGTTATTCATTTCCGCTGCAAATGTGTATTTTGATCTGCATTTATCCGCTGCGTATGTATATTTCAAAATGACTTTTCGGTATCTTTATCCGCTGCGTGTGTATATTTCAAAATGGCTTTTCAGCATCTTTATCCGCTGCGTGTGTGTATTTTAAATGGCCCTTTTGGCACTTTGCGAACTTGGGTTATTTCGTTAAACCTCTTCCTAAACTATTTTATCGGTACGTTTAAGCGGCGTCTTAACGTACATTTTGAACTATCGAGATTTGGCACTTTGCCTTGTATTTTCAAATGGTATTTTATGACAGTATTTCAAAATTACGTTTTTGAAAATATTTGAGTATTTAAAATATTACCGTCATTGGCCTTTTGGGGTTTTTAAATGTTTTTGAAATGGTTTTGTAAATGGTTTTTAGCCTGGTGGGTTCCAGCGCGGGGCCCACGGCGCTGCAATATCCCGGACGGTTTTGGGGGTGTTACATAATATGGTATCGGAGCTTGGGTTTTGTGAAATCCAGGCGTGTGTGTTATGTGGCTCTACCGGTACGGTAGTAGCGTGATTTTTGAAAATGAGCTTTTCTGACTTTTGAGTCAAATCGATTTTTGGAGTTTCCAAAATTTTTGAGATTCTTTTCAAATTGCTATTTGTGATATTGGTGTGTGTTGGTTGTGTTGAGACTTCGTGTGGGAGTCGTGTGCTAGTATCACGGGAGATCATCGGCTTCACGTACCAGTAAGTATATTGGTTTGGTTATTTCGCTTGTGGCGACGCTTGATTGTTTTTGTGATGAGTTGTAAAATTTTGGATTTATCTGTTGTTGGTGACGGGTTGCAAGTTTCGAGGACGAAACTTATTTTATGGGGGATAGTATGTAATACCCGAATTTTCAGTATAAAATTTTCGTGTTATTTTATCTGAGGTATACTGTATAGTTTGGTATCTATACAGTATGGATAAAATAAAGTGAGGACCGAGACAGTTATACTTGTGTAATTGACGTTTTCATTGACAGTTATATTGAGGATTTGTTGTATCAGGTTGAACTGATTTGGATATCAGGTATACCGTATGAGAATATTTTTGGATTCAGTATGTGTATTCAGTATGCCGTATGTTTGTATTTTGTACGTCGAGACGTCGGACAGGAACCGTTGATTTTGGCTAAGTATAGAGCCCTTAACGTACGTTAAGATGTTGAGGTAACGTACGCTAAATTATATGCTTTACGTACGTTATGCATAAGGTATTACGTACGTAACAAGAGGAATCGGACAGTTGGGGCCCGTGGTCGGCAGCTTTCGGCGCGGATGTGAACAGGTGAGTCAACGGATGGAGTTACGTACGTTATACAGGGTGTATTACGTACAAAAAATGAGTATTATGCTGTAGCAAGTCAACGTACGTATTACGTACGCAACGGAATAAGTGTTACGTACGTTACAGAGTAGCCGGTCGAGTTGTGGCCGAGATGACCTGGATGGCCGAGCATGGTCGGCAGTGACTCGCATGGATGGCCGATCACGGTCGGTAGTGACTCGCAGGGATGGCTAGGATCGCCGACACGACGTAAGACAAAGGCCGGTTACTACGGCCGTAGGGCGCCATGCACGTAAGCCACCGCCACGTACGTAAGGGTGCCAAACGAAGTGGGCAGTAGGGTAGGCCGTGGCCGGCTATGTACGTAAGGACCCGCCGGTTACGTACGTAATGGTCCGGCAGGTCCTGCCTATTTAAGGCCTGGACCGGGTCACTTCGGCATTTTTCATTTTTTCTTTATTTTTTCGCGATTCCTTCAGCAAAAGTGGGATGGATTTGAGTAAGATCATCATCTAGCAACATGTTTGGAAGTTGGAATCATGGATTAACATCATCTTCCACCCGGATCGAAGGTAAGAACACCTAAACTTTTGGTTTTTGGATGTTCTTGATGTTTCTTTGTGTTTTGGCCGATTTGATTCGTTTTAACTCAGATTATTGATGGAATCTTGTTGTATTCTTGAGATTATTCGTTGCTCTTGAAGTTTGTTGGAACGAATTCGAGTATTTCTTTGAATAATCGATTGAATTGGACTATGCCTTCAAAGTGTTCGATGAAATATCTCAATGAGTAGAACTTGGAAAATTCTACACGTTTTCGTATGAATGATGGTTGAATTGATATTATTGTGATGATTCTTGGTAATTATGGGAATTTTGTTAAAGGAAGATAATGAATTGGTGATCAAATGCCTTGATTATGTCGTTATGATTATGGAATCGTGGTATTCTCGATGTTCTTGGTGGTTTGTTGCGATTCATGATGTTATGAGAAGTATATGTTGAAGAACATGATTATATACACCTTGAATTATGATTAAGGGTTGTTTAGATGTTAGAAAACGTCGGGTTATGTTGTTTTATGGATTATGAATGTGAATTTGGATAATTCGTGTTCTTGAAGAACTCTTGAGTTACATGTTATGATTTTGGAAGGATTTCGGATAATTTGGAATGTGATTATTCACGATAATAATCGGTAAATTGTTTTCTACGAATTTACAAGTATGAACAAGAAGGAGTTTTGTCTTCGTATTTGGAGTTGAAGTTGGAATCGAATATGTTATAAAATCCTTAATGTCGAGATGAATTGATCATTGATTTGATGAATACGTTTTAAAGTGTTGGTGTTTTGGATATGAATATGGAATATTCACATTTAGAACTAAGTTATGTATTTTGGTACAATATTCGTATAGGAATACGAATATGATTCCGGATTTGATAAGACTATGACTCACTTTTGAGTTTGAGAATTCATAGGTATTTAACAAGTGTTCAATTCGGATAATGGAATTATTTGAAACCTTTGGAATATGGTTATCTATAATGTTGAATTGATCGGATTGTCCGGATTGATGATGATAACCGGTAATTGGTTTATATTATGAATTTACAAGGAGGAAACTTGTATCCGTATTTAAGATTGAATTTGGAATCGGTAATGTTAGACCCTTGTTGGTTTAAATTGATTATTGATATGATCTTCAGATTTTGGAATCGTATTGTGGTTTTGAATTCGTGTTTGATTGGTTCGGGTTGTTTGGATATGTGTTTAATCGGGATATTGTAGAACCGTTGTTGATCGGTTATTGATTGTTATTTGTGATCATCGAGTTACGGATTGTATTGTGGATATGAGTTCGTATTTTGAGTTGGATTATTTGGTTTTATGTATATGATCGAGGTTTCGTTGAACCGTTGAGTTTGTTGGTTGGGTATGTCGGTTATTGATTTTATCGAATGTGTGTTAATCGGTTATTGCAATAGGTTGATATACTTTGATCGTGGATTATGACTGTTGTGTTGCGGTTGAAGTCGAAGGGTTCGTAGATTACTTTTGGTCGGGGCTGAAGAGCTCGTAGACTAAGGCAATGGATTTTGGGTAACGACTTCGTGGTATCGGTATCGAGGCAAGTTGTTGGGAAAAACAAAGACCCTGTATCGAAACAGCCGGGATACCCGATCCCTGTATCGAATGTTATTTGTTAAAAGAGGTTTTGACATATATGCCAATCCGAATACAGTAAAGGAAACTGTATCGAAGCTTTGAGGCTTTATCATGTATCGAAGACCTGCCTCGAATCAGCATAAGTGAAGCTCCTCAGTACAGCAAGTAGTCTTGTAAAATGACCAAGTATGGAAACTGTCTCGACACTCAAAATACAGTTATCTTCCATACAGTTCACAACAGGACAAAGAAGGAACAGAAGTGAAGTCCCGTTGAATAAAGAAGTATTTAAATACTCAAGGATAAAGTATTTAAATACTGCCAGTCTTCAGATCTTCAGAATCCCGCGAAATCCGGATCATGTCTTAAATCCCGTTGGAACGAAATCTTATTCAAACGGATACATCTCAACGGATACTTTCTTCAGAGACTATATATATCCTTGAAGACATTGAAGATCAGTTACACCAAGTAACCTAACACTCAAGCTATCAAAAGTTATCATCAGAGCAAACATATCTCCAAAGCTTACTGCTATCAACAAGTAAGAGATATACAGTGCTCAACATCAAGAACAGCCATCATCAGCTCAAGAACTTCATATTCAAAGCTGTTGTTCTTACCTGGTTACCTACCCTTTACCTCTGTGTAAAAACTGAGCTCTGTGTAAACTCAACAAGTTATCCTGACCTGTGTGGGACGAATAAGGATGAAGGTTTGGAACTGTGTGTGAAGAAGTTAGTCAATAAGGAAGCTTTAACCAATCTGTGTGAACGGTTGAAAGCGACACTCTTTGTATCAATCTGTGTGAACGATACAAGGATAGGTTTGTTTATTATTACGTAGTTGTGTACGCAGTAATTATAATAAACTTTTTACTCCTGTGTGGAGGACCAGTGGACGTAGAGGGGTTTACCTCGAACCACTTTAATTACTGTGTTATTTACCTTCAGCTTTTACTGTTTTAAATTACTGTGATATATTAAGTATACACTATACACTTAGTTGTCAGATCCACAAAGAACCTACTGTATCCAAGACTTCCGCTACGCACTCAGATTTAGAATCCGTACAGTTTATTGTTCAAACTATTTCCCAAACTGTATCCAGTATACTTAAGTGGCCAACAAGTGGTATCGAAGCGGTTGATTCTAAAAAGAATCAGTCGTACTTCTTTTTAACCGAATCAGATTCAAATCACTTATTTTCAAAACAGTCTCTTTCATTCCTATATTATCAGTATGGATACTTCTATGATTAACAAAGTCCCTATGTTCTCTATTAACGAATTTGACGACTGGAGAATTAGAATGGAAGCTCATCTTGCAGCAATGCACGAAGAGATGATTTTTGTTATACAGGATGGTCCTATCAAGATCATGAAGGTCAATCCGGCTGCAAGGATTGAGGGCCAAGCCCATGCTGAAATGCTCGAGAAGGAACGCGAGTAATGGACAACAGATGAAAGGAAGCGGGCCAATCTCGACAACGTGGCTAAGAACGCGTTATTTGTCACTCTTGACAAAGGCACGTTCTCAAAGGTAAAGAGCTGCAAAACAGCCAAATAAATCTGGGATAAACTCAAGTTAATTTGTGAGGGAACTGAGCTCTCAAAAGAAAACAAGATTTCAAAACTTACTCAGCAATTTGAATCCTTTGAAATGAAACCAACGGAAACACTTGAGGAACTTGACCTCAGATTTACTGGTATTGTTGGTGAACTTGAAGCGTTGGGCAAGATTTACACCCAAAAGGAGAAGAACTTAAAAATTTTCAGATCTCTCCCAGCCCGATGGGACATTAAGACCACAGCTATGCGTGTATCCTGTAATCTTAATGAAATATCCACTTTTGATCTCTTCTCTGACCTTAAAGCTTTTGAGTATGACATTGACAAGAGAGAAAGTCAAGAATCTCCTTCAAAGGTCACGGCTCTCGCCGTCAGACGAACCGTCGACACAAGATGCCTAGCTCGTCAAGCCCTGGTCACAAGAATGCCGATAAAGGACGACGACATCCCGTCCCAAGATGAAATGGCGCTTCTAATGCATAAATTCAAAAAGTTCATCAAACACTGGAAAGACTCCCTACAGCCCAAACCTCACAACAAGGTAAGTACTGAGACATCATCTGGTGATGCTAACTCGTGCTATAATCAGCAAAGAAACTGTGCCATTATGCAAACAAATGTCCTCATCCCAAAGTCCAAAGATTGCCTGAGGCCGAGCAACAAGAGAGAGATGAAAGAAGACGTGCTTGGAAAGACAAGCTCAAGGCCCCGATTGGAGAATCGAAGCCTCCCCACACCATCTAAATCAGCAGAATGTCTTCAGTGGTCATGAAAGTGATTCATCCGACGATGAGTTCGATGATAAAGCATACATGTGCTTTATGGCCAAAGATGTTCCGAAGGTGAAGACAAATGATGATGAGGTAACTTCAACCTCGCTATTCCATCTAATGCATCTCATACTTTCAAAATATGATGAATGAATTCAAAACATTCAAAAGGCCCATGAGACTCTAAAATCGAGAATATACACTTCATTTAACAAATCTAGAGTGAAAGATGAAAATGACTTCTTTAAAATAAATTATGAAAATATGTCTCTTGATTGTGAAACCAGCAAGGTCGATTTTGAAAAACTCATGGAGAGCAATCATCAACTTGCTCATGAACTAAATGCGGTTAAAACCCACAATGAGAGCAAGACAAATGATTTGGTTCTACTACAAACCAAAATTACAACTCTCGAAAAGCGAGAAACTGAACTTGAGACCATTCTGAAGTCTTTTGAAAAATCGTCCAAAAGAATGGAAGAAATTCTAAGCACTGGGCAACATGCTCATGATAAAAGTGGCTTAGGATACAGCTCATGTTCGAACAAAGGAAAAACTAGTACTGTGTTCGTCAAGAGTGTGGAACACATTCCAGAATCGGAAGATACTCCTAGTCCCATAAAGGAACCTGTTGTACCGAGAAAACCGAAGGCTGCAATTCCGCCCCCGCAACTCTACTATTCGAGACAGTGGAACCAACAACCACTCAGAAGGCGTAATCAACAGCATGCTCCACAAGCATATCATCAACGCCGGCAGTCATTCAGAAAGAAGGCGGTATCCAACCACCAAAGGCCCGCACGGCAGTACCCTCAGTACAGTGCGCCTAGGTATTGGATACAGGAGCCTCGTTATCCCTCAAGACAGCAGATGCCAGTTCAGTATCAACAACAGCATTGGGAATCCAACTGGAGACCCAGAAGACAAGTCATAGCCTAAGAAAATAGCTCCACCTCCTAGACGGCACTCGTACTGGAATAATAATAACCCTGAATTTCACATGCATAGTAATTATCATGATTATAACAACTACGGATATGCCCCCCGTAGATATCGCAACACTGTACCGAGTACATCCTACAATAAACCAATTGCTGTCAGGAAAATCTGGGTACCTAAAGGAACTAACATATATGGACCCAAAAATCAAAGGGGACCTAAATCTACCTAATTTCTTTGTTACAGACATTCTAGAGGAGGATACCGGTACTTCGATAGTGGATGCTCGTCACATGACCGGAGATAGGAGCAAGCTATCCGATTTTGTAGAAGGTCGCACTCCAAAAGTTCGCTCTGATAAGTCTAAAGGAAGAACAAGAGGGAAAGGAAACCTACTTGTCGGGAAATTCAAGGTCACCGATGTTGCATATGTTGAAGGCTTACAAGATAATCTACTTAGTATTAGCCATTACGTGATAAATAGTTCTCGGTGAAGTTCTATATAGATCGTTGTAGAGTCAAGAACACCCAAACCAAGGAAGTTGTGCTTACAGAAGCGATCGGGTAATATGTACATTGCCGATCGGAAGCCTATGAGCTCCTCAATTCCATGTTTTGTTGCCAAAGGCACTGCAGATATTAGTGGTTATGGCACAAGAGGATGTCTCACGTCAACTTCAAGACGATCAACAAGCTTTCAAGACAGGTATGGTTAGAGGTTTGCCGATGTGTCATTCAAGAAAGACATGTCATGACCATGCCGAAAGGCAAACAAATCAAGTCAACCCCGAAAAGCAAATCCTACCTTTCAACCCAAAGAGTGTTGGAAATGCTACACATGGATCTCTACGGTCTGTAGACCCAGTAAGTTTGGGAGGTAAGAAATACCGCATGGTTGTTGTTGATGATTATTCCGTATGCTTGGACGATCTTTCTTAGCAAGAAGAAGGAAACAACATCAAGGCTGCCCGAGCTCCCGAGAAAGTTGCAAAATGAAAAAGCATCGAGTATCGTGTGCATTCGCTCCGGCAGAGGTACTGAATTTACTAACCGCTTTATAGAGCAATACTTTTCGAGAATGGAATACAAAGATTTAATACTCACCGCCTGTACACCTCAACAAAATGGTGTTGCCGAGAAAGAATAGGACGTTGAAAGAAGCAACAAGGACAATGATTGCCGCAAGCAAATTGCCACAAGCGTTTCGGGTGAAGCAACCAATACAACAGGCTACACTCAAAACCGTCAGATCGTCAACAAGCACCACAACAAAACAAATTTTATGAGGTATGGAATAACAAAACTCCATTAGTTTCGTATTTTCACATTTTGGATGCAGTGTTATGTATTGAACAATGGGAAGGACCAACTTAGAACCTTTGATGAAAAATCGATGAAGGAATATTCGTAGGATACTCCTCCGTCAAGAAAGCTTTAATCTTTAATAAAAGGAAGTCGACGATCGAGGAATCGATTCATGTAGTGTTCGACGAACCACACCATGACCCTACAGAGTAGATGATATCACTCGGGACATTCACCATCTATCTATCTTGGATCCACCTACACCCATAGAACCCGTCGTTGATTTAGAAATCAACCCCGCACTGTAAGAATCGATGTGGATGAAGCCGACTGCATAAGTCAAGCTGTATCCACGGAAACTTTCGATACAGTACGGGATCCTGAACTAGAACCCGACCGAAGATGGTTGAGAGATCACCCGCAAGAGCTGATCATTCGAAACATTAATGCAGGTGTTTCTACTCGTAGGAGAATACAGAGTACACAAGGAAATGTACTTTGTGCACAAGAAGAATCTAATGCCGAAGTTTCACAGTTTCCTGAATGGAAATCTCAATCCGAACTTAGGAGACTCAATATGTGCACTATCGCTGTATTCTTAGCCCAGTCCGAACCTGTTTCGACCATAGACGCTCTTAACAATTCTCATTGGATAACATCTATGGAAGAAGAGCTTAACGGTTTCGAAAGAAACAATGTATGGTATCTTGTACCCAGACCGACACACCAATCGGTTATAGGAACCAAATGGGTATTTCGAAATAAAAAGGATCGAAATGGACTTATCATAAGGAACAAATCCAGACTAGTAGCACAAGGCTATTGTCAGGAAGAAGGAATCGACTATGATGAAACCTTCGCACCTGTAGCGAGACTAGAAGCCATTAGGATATTCTTAGCCTTTGCCGCCCATAAGAGTTTTATCGTATACCAAATGGACGTCAAAAGTGCTTTCCTAAATGGAGAACTTGTAGAAGAAGTTTATGTTGAACAACCACCAGGGTTTGCCAACACAGACGGTATCGATCTAGTTTACAGGCTAAGGAAAGCGCTGTACGGACTTAAACAAGCCCCTAGAGCCTGGTACGAAACCCTGTCCCAGTATCTAACGAACAACGGATTTGAGAAGGGTGCTGTGGACAAAACCTTGTTTAAGATACAGGAAGGTGATGACCTTTTAATGGTACAAATCTATGTCGATGATATTATTTTTGGTTCAACTAACCTTGCTCTGTGTCAAAGGTTCTCTCATCTCATGCAAAGTAAATTTGAAATGAGTATGATGGGGGAACTTAGTTATTTCCTAGGTTTGCAGGTAAAGCAGTTGCCTACAGGTATATTCATCAACCAGGAGAAATACAAAGAAGGAACTTCTCAACAAATTTGGAATGAACAATTCCAAATCCTCGCTAACCCCTATGAGCACTTCCGTGCAAATTAGTGCCGACGGGAAAGCCGTTTGACCAATCACTCTATAGGAAGCTCATTGGTTCGCTCCCGTACCTAATGGCTAGCAGGTGCCCGATATCCGGTTTGTCTTTGTTGGAGTGTGCGAGATACCAAGTTGCACCTAAGGAATCACACTTCAATACAAATGCAAACGAATCTCGAAATACATTAAAGGAACAATCGATGCAGGATCGTGGTATCCTAAGGAAGGCGGATTCGATTTAGTTGGATACAATGACTCGGATCTCGGAGGTCGCAAGCTAGATAGGAAGAGTACAAGTGGAACTTGTCACTTTCTCAGACCTAGACTCGTTTCTTGGTTCAGTAAGAAGCAATTGGCTAACTCTCTTTCCACGGCTGAATCAGAGTACTATGCTGCTGGTAGCTGCTGTATGCAGATCCTTTGGATGCAGCAACAACTGTCAGATTATGGAATCGATGCTAGAGAGACTCCAATCATGTGTGATAGCACGAGTGCCATTGCAATCACGCACAATCCTGTTCTGCACTCGCGCACTAAACATATCAACATGAAGCATCATTTTATCAGGTATCACGTCGAGAACAAGGATGTTCGCCTGGAAAAAGTTCATACAGACGTTCAACTGGCCGACATTTTCACCAAACCTCTCGACACAGCAAGATTCAACATGCTCAGACAAGAATTGGGAATACTACAGCCAGACTCCCTGTAAGTAATTTACTGTTTTTACTCAACAATTGAGGGGGAATGCTGTAAGACCCGTGAATACAGTATCCAACATTAATTATCTGTACACTCAGAATCACCAATACAGTACTGTAGCGAGCGAACGCATATGAATCCTTTAGATGGTGTGTGCAATAATTAAGGGGGAATCTTGTAGACCCATGAATACAAAGATTAATCCAAATATTGTTGTATGGAATTCAAAACCTATTAGTACCTTTTTAAGGGGGAACGCTGTATCGATGCGGAGAACAGCACATGCTATAGGATTTCGATTCAGTATATAATATAATATTATTACCTTTTAAAATAATTTTTGTCCACGTGCCCTGTTTTTATGTCAAACTTCATGTTCATTAAATGCCTTACACGACATCTGGACAACTGAATCTCAAAAGCCGCGATGTTTTCAAATTGTTTATTATTTTTAAACCGCCGTTTTAGGCATTTAGGGTATCAACCTATGTCAGAAGTGGGACCCGCTCTAATTTTAAACCTTTTAATGGATTAGCGTACCAGTTACACTCAGTCCATCTTAACCGTTGATTTCAAAACCGGTTCCCATCCCTTAAAATCTGACCATTCGTACTCTGCAAAACCCTATTTCGCCGCCCAACTATAAAAGGACTGTATCTGCCATTAGAGACTCTTTACGCTTTCTGCAATTACAAGAGTTCTCAAGCAAACAGCCTACATATTTTTCTGCATATTCACTGCGAATTTCGATTGTTTTCTTCCACCCTTTTTCTTAAGAAAACATCAATGGCTGGTCAATCTTCTTCCCCTGTTCTGAAGAAATCCTCCAACATCATTGATGGCCGGATCTTCTCCAAACCTGTCATCATGGAGCGTATTCTCTCGGAAACCAACGACTCAGAACCTATGGAATATATCATTACTCGTCTTCAACAACAAGGCCTCTATCGCCTTGGGAGCAAGACCGCCGACAAATTCGACCCCCATCTGGTTGAGTAATTCTACCTCAACGCCGCCGTCCGTTTTCTGTCACTGGCCCAGGGAGGTCATGTTGCTGACATCACTGCAACAGTCCAGGGAGTGGAAATCTGCATCAATCGCGATCTACTCCAGAGAATCTACAGGCTGCCCGCCGATGGCCTGACCATGGACCAACTTGAGACGTTCGGGTCTCAAGAGCTCATTACTAAGTTTTATGGACTATTTACAGGGTCCAAAGTGGTTGATATGGTGACAACTACTTGTCACAAGAAAAATTTTCTTCTTCATTTTGTGTATCTTCATGACTTTTGCTCCAGGATCATTGAAAACCGGACCGGTGCGTTCGAGATGTGCACGAACTTAAGGTTCAGAATGATGGTGGCTATTTTGACCTGTGAAAAGGTCAATTGGTGCCAAATAATTCTGAAACGTCTACAAGAAGAGGTGTGTAAACCTGCCACCCAAAAGAAATCCTTTGGTTTGATGCTGAATTACATCCTGACGAAGTGCGGACTGACGCAATCCGCCGATGCAAAGAAAAATAGCTCGAGGATATACTTAGGAGGCGTCAAACCCACTGCGTATAACCAGAGCACCATGAATTGCAACCATCCGAGAACCAGGCACATGCCTATTTCTGACAACCCAAGAGATGAAACCTTGAAGGTCCCAGAAATGGAATCTTCAAAGAAGCGAAAGCGATCTCACAGCAAGAAACACTCTGCTGGTGAGAAGCCCAAGAAGAGACTCAGGAGGCTTTCAAAAATCAAATCTGCCAAGCACTCCAAGGAAGTCTACCCCGTGGCGCAACCCACTAATGAAGAACCCCAGGGCCCAACCCCTGTGGAAGAGGTGTCTCCTAATGTATCGACAGTAGATCCCGAGCCTTTGGCGGCTACGACGGATATAGAGACATCTGCCAACGTTCAAGACTTTAGCGAGTCGGCTGCCCATTCGGAGCCAAAAGCTACTTCTCCTCTGCGGGATCCCACACCCGTACAGGATCCAATTTCCTTCAGGGCACCATCCCCTGTAAGGAGTCCATCTTCCGTACAGGATCCCATACCTGTACAGGAATCCCTCGAAACAGCGTCTCCAGACGTTATTCGAAGTCCCTCCCCTGACTCGATCATTAATCAGACACTTCTTTTGGTTCAAATTGAACATGCCTACGAAAGATTTCTGCAATGGAAAGGCTACAGGCTAGCTCCGTACGATACACTGTACAATTGGAGCGATTGGAGCCACGAAGAGAGATTCGTCTCCGAAGTAACAGACTCAACTGAAATTGAGGCCCTGCTTCGATGGGACAACGCCTCTTGCAAGGATCTAATTGAAAGCCACCTGCTGCACAAATCTGACGCCAGGAGGAAAGGAAAGAATAAGTCAGAGGATTCTCCCACCAATCCAAAATATGACGACGATCATGACTCAGACGACGACGACGATGCTCTACAAGCAGGTCTGAGAATGAGTCGTGAAGAGGCTGAATCTCGAGACACCTCTCCACCCAGAAATAACGAAGGGCCTTCTACCCAAGCCAATCCCCCTTCGCCACAGCCTGAGAACATTCCCGACCAAGAGGAATCAGTCCCTCCAGTCGAGGAAATTCAAGAAATTTTGGAACAGGCACCCGAGCCTGCTGCGACCGAAGAAGAAGCCATTCCTGAAAGCCAACAGGAGGATTCAGTCCCTCCTGCATCCATGATTGCTGAAGAATCTTCGCAACAGGACGCTTCTCCACCCACTGTCGTCGAACCACAGGAAGCTGCTCCCGCCCCTTCAACAATGGAATCCGAGGACGGTACCGAACCTGAGGATGTCCAACTTACTTCACGCCCATCCGTGAATGTAAGAAGGTTGAACAGCGCTGCAGACCTTGCCCAACCAGATTCTCCGATCTCTGCCGCACGAAAAGAGCGCCTGCGAGCTCTTGGCCTTCAGACTGTATTCATCCAGGATGCAGTAAATGCTCTATCTTCCGTTGAAAAAGCACTGAATTGGATGCATACTTCTGCCGTCGAAGAAATGACCACTCTTCAACACGAAGTATCTCGAGTTGTCGACGCATTCATTCTTTTGCCAGAAGTTTTCAAGCAAGCCTTGAAGATCATGGAAGATAAGCAGGAGCAACTGCTGAAGGAGGAAGCTACAAAGACGAGGATAGCTGAAGCCAAGACCGCTTGTGCTATGATTGAGAACAGCTCTCAACTGCGTGCTCACGACAAATGCATTCAAGAAATGTTGCAGACTCTTTCCTCCCTCGTTGAAAGAATAACCAGCATCGAGACCAAACAGGACGCTGCTCTAGAAATCCTGCAAAGTCTTGATGAAGCCAAAAAGGGGGAAGAGGCACGAGAAGCTGCTAGGAGAATAAGGCTGCAACAAGAAAGGGAATTTGAGGCTGCTCAGAACAGTATCACTGCCGAATTGAACAAGCTAGCACCTCCTTCCCAAAGTTTTAAAATTTCAGGCTCCAGACCGGAATTTCATGATCCTAATGTCCCTTGGCAAACTCTTATTCAGAGACCTTTGGAAATTCGTCTGCCGACCAACCGCAACCCAACTGCCGACGAAGTGAAGCACTGGAGGAAGAACGAACTGATGAGATACTTTGTCAGACTCATCAGGGAATCCGCCATCTTCAAGAACTATAAAACGTTAGCGGAGGCCGCAGATAAGTTTACGAAGATGCTAGAAGAAGGTAAACTCCCTCTCCAAATCGAAATGAAATCCAAACATAGAAGAGGAGATCGGGTCACCCATCCAGAAGATTGGATACTTGCCTTTGATCGATCCTATGAAGGAAGAGCGATATACCAGGATCGAGGCAATGATTCTCTTCAAAACTGGTGGCGTGGCACCGAGAATGAACAAGGGAAAAGACCATGGAGGCATGCGGATTACAGATAAGGAGATGAAATCTTTGTATATTTTTTTTTATAATTTCTATTCGAAACAGCAAACTCTGTACTCAATCATTTTGAATATCAATAAAAACGTTTGTTTGTCTTGAAAGATTACAACTCGTAATCTACTGTGTTAATGTATGATTACTTAAATTGTTTGATAGAAATCTCAAGTTAGATAAACTTGACTGTAAAATAAGATGTACGAACTAGTCTACGAACAGTTCATAATTTCAGTTGTAAACTTAGAATACATTGTAAGATTGTGCCTGCGCGCCAATCATAGGCTTAAGTTGTAATAAATCTCAAATCAGATCGAACTTGCTGCGAAAGCGCTTCATTATTGTAGACTAAGTCACTAAGTCAGACCTTTTGACAAAAGACCAAGAAATCTGCCAGAAGTCATCAAAGAAGATCGCTTCATAAAGAAGGTTTTGGCATCATCAAGAAGACTTGAAGAGTTAAAAAAGTCAGTCTTGGCAAATTGTCAAAAAGGGGGAAATTGTTGGGAAAAACAAAGACCCTCAGATCAAACAAATGATACCCGATCCCTGTATCGAATGTTATTTGTTAAAAGAGGTTTTGACATATATACCAATCCGAATACAGTAAAGGAAACTGTATCGAAGCTTTGAGGCTTTATCATGTATCGAAGACCTGCCTCGAATCAGCATAAGTGAAGCTCCTCAATACAGCAAGTAGTCTTGTAAAAAGACCAAGTATGGAAACTGTCTCGACACTCAAAATACAGTTATCTTCCATACAGCTCACAACAGGACAAAGAAGAAACAGAAGTCAAGTCCCGTTGAATAGAAGTATTTAAATACTCAAGGATAAAGTATTTAAATACTGCCAGTCTTCAGATCTTCAGAATCCCGTGAAATTTGGATCATGTCTTAAATCCCGTTGGAACGAAATCTTATTCAAACGGATACATCTCAACGGATACTTTCTTCAGAGACTATATATATCCTTGAAGTCATTGAAGATCAGTTACACCAAGTAACCTAACACTCAAGCTATCAAAAGTTATCATCAGAGCAAACATATCTCCAAAGCTTACTGCTATCAACAAGTAAGAGATATACAGTGCTCAACATCAAGAACAGCCATCATCAGCTCAAGAACTTCATATTCAAAGCTGCTGTTCTTACCTGGTTACCTACCTTTTACCTCTGTGTAAAAACTGAGCTATGTGTGAACTCAACAAGTTATTTTGACCTGTGTGGGACGAATAAGGACGAAGCTTTGGAACTGTGTGTGAAGAAGTTAGTCAAGAAGGAAGCTTTAACCAATCTGTGTGAACGGTTGAAAGCGACACTCTTTGTATCAATCTGTGTGAACGATACAAGGATAGGTTTGTTTATAATTACGTAGTTGTGTACGCAGTAATTATAATAAACTTTTTACTCCTGTGTGGAGGACCAGTGGACGTAGAGGGGTTTACCTCGAACCACTTTAATTACTGTGTTATTTACCTTCACTTTTACTGTTTTAAATTACCGTGATATATTAAGTATACACTATACACTTAGTTGTCAGTATCCACAAAGAACTCATCAGATCCAAGACTTCCGCTACGCACTCAGATTTAGAATCCGTACAGTTTGTTGTTCAAACTATTTCCCAAACTGTATCCAGTATACTTAAGTGGCCAACACAAGTTTATACTTGTTCAGTTTATAATATTCGATGAATGGTTTCGTTTTCATTTCATTTATAATTCGTATAGCAATGTTGTTAGAAATGTAAGTTGTCGGGATAATGGTTTGTATATCGTGCTCTGGTTGTATTAAATCATAAGGTATATGATTTAATTGTGTTCAAGGAAGACGTGAGTTATCTTTGGTCAAAGATATAGAATATCGAATATCGAGGATAGTTATCGTGATGACATAAGTATCGGGATAAAGGTTTATTGGTATTGAATGGATGGTACCTTATTTGAGATTATTTATATAACTGTGTATTCGTTCAGGGATTTTGTCCATGGAAAGGATATTGTCTTCGGCTTTGAGGTAATTTATGTATTGTTCAGTTATGAGATAATTATTATGTTGAGTTGTTGTATATGTTGTATGTTGAGGTTTTGGATAATGAGATTCGTACTGGTTGTTCGTTGAGGGATGTTGATCCCACGAATATTGTTGGTATTAATGGTTGTGTTGATCGTCTCATTGGGGGATGTTGATGGATATGGTCCTCGGCTTTGAGGTAATTTAAGTATTTATTCAGTCATGTGGATAATTAGTATGTTGAGTTGTTGTATATGTTGAGGTTTCGTGTAATGAGTTTCGTATCGGTTATTTGTTGAGGGATGTTGATCCCAGAACTGTTGTATTGAGACCGTAGATCGTGTTGGTCATTTATTTGGGGATGATGATCCCAGGATTGATGTTTTGGATATTGATTAGTCGTGTCGACTTTTCATTGTCAGTCTGTTGTTGTTCACTTCGGTGAGTCTTTTGATCCTTATTGGATATGTATTTCTTTGAGTTTCATTCTCATGTTGCATCGTGACATATCTGGAGTCATATCTGCGTGCCGATTGGTTATTGTGTAGGATTTTGAGCCGGGCACATGATGGTTATGTGTTGATATTTCCACATTGAACCGTGCACACGAGACGTAGTTCGTGAGGCTAATTAGGTACAAGACCACACGTGTATTTGATCGATACCCGGGGTGGCTTGTGCACGGACACATTTCCAGATCGGGCGTACTATGACTTCCATCTTTGAGCCATATTGTTTGGTCGTTCATCCTCCATTTATGGTTGGGTATGTTCGACGGTTTATGACTGGTTGTTCATACGTCCGAGGGGTATGTTCGACAGTCGGAGTTATTTCTTTGAGATCCATTATTGTTGATCATTTGGAATTTACCTCGTTGATGGTATTCTCGGTTATTGTTGGTCCTTTGTTGATCATTTGGAGTTTACCTTATTGATGGTATTCTCGGTTATTGTTAATCCTTTGTTGATCGTGTTGGAGTTATCATGTTGATGGTATTCTCGGTTATTGTTGATCCTTTGTTGATCGTGTCGGAGTTATCATGTTGATGGTACTCTCGGTTATCATTGATCCTTTGTTGGTCGTATTGGAGTTATCATGTCGATGATATTCTCAGTTGATGTATTGGTTGATCATTGTTATTGATCATATGAGCATTCGGGTTGTATGTCGATGTTTCGGGATTTGTATTCATTGTCATGTGGTAGTTGACCTACAGATATGTTGGGTACTATTGGTTTATCCATGTTGATATTTGATTGTGTAATCCGACGGACACGATTTGGCACAGATTGGATTATTTCCACACTTATGAGTTATGATGATGTTTTGAGGATTGTTGGTATTTTTGGAATACAATAGAGATGATTGTTGTTGAATTCATTTCGTCATTTGAGAATACGAAATGTGGAATATGTCAAGGATTGATTTAGTATGGATTGTTATGGATTGGTAAGTTATGACGGTAAGATTACTTTGGTAGTATTCTTACAATATTATTACATTGGTATGTAATTATTTATGATGATGTGATCGATATCATTATTGAGTATTGTGGCTGACCCCGTCGTGGGCTTTATTTTTATGTACTCGGAGATCGAGCTAGTAGCGGTCGTGAAGGGATGAGCTTCCCGATGTGATACTGGCGGTGGCCTGTTTTGGAGTATCGAGTATTTCTTTTCTGGTTATTCATTTCCGCTGCAAATGTGTATTTTGAACTGCATTTATCCGCTGCGTGTGTATATTTCAAAATGGCTTTTCGGTATCTTTATCCGCTGCGTGTGTATATTTCAAAATGGCTTTTCGGTATCTTTATCCGCTGCGTGTGTGTATTTTAAATGGCCCTTTTGGCACTTTGCGAACTTGGGTTATTTCGTTAAACCTTTTCCTAAACTATTTTTATCGGTACGTTTAAGCGGCGTCTTAACGTACATTTTGAACTATCGAGATTTGGCACTTCGCCTTGTATTTTCAAATGGTATTTTATGACGGTATTTCAAAATTACGTTTTTGAAAATATTTGAGTATTTAAAATATTACCGTCATTGGCCTTTTGGGGTTTTTAAACGTTTTTGAAATGGTTTTTAGCCTGGTGGGTTCCGGCGCGGGGCCCACGACGCTGTAATATCCCTGACGGTTTTGGGGTTGTTACAAATATGACCAGCGATCGAGTTTGATTTGCAGATGGCGATGGCGATCGACGACTTGGGTTTCTGCAGAAGAAAAAATCTGATTTTTCATTTTTCTACGGAATTTTGCAGAAAACGGTAGGGGATTTTTCCTTACTCAGTTGGAGGACTACGTACTGATAACGTGTTGAAGTGGAAATAACTAAGACAATAAAGTAGGGTAAATGGTGTAGTATTCTCATTGATGGCATCCCTTTAAATAGGGAGAGATTACATACAAGCAGGCATAATCCTACTCTAACTATGAAAACCTGTAAACTAACAGACTTAGGCACACATCGAGTATATATTACTTTAACAAAACAAATATTTTAACTAAACACAATGGGAATTTGATGCATTTTAACATTATGCTTGGACATTATGCATACATATCTTACATACAAGAATGCTGAGTCACTATTCTTTTTTTTTTTGGAAAATGCTACTTTCCCAACCTGGATAACAACGCGGTTGACAATTTGTGTATGTGGCACGATCTTGTGAAGTGAGATAAATGTGATTGTGACATTTCACTTTACAGGATCGTGCCACGTATACAGATTGTCACCCTTGTTGTCAAGTGAATTGTGCAAGTAGCATTACTCTTTTTTTTAGAGCGTTCAAAACGCTCTTAAAATAACATAAACATAGCTGTGTCTTGTCAACATGTAAAAGTAATTACCTTTTCCATTCTTGAGTTGTCCAATCTATGATCTCGTAGTGGATCTCTTACAATTGGAGCTGGTACGAATCCGCCTCTGCACAGGAGCGCTTTCTCGAGGAGAAAGGTTTGGGGCAAAACCCAACCCAACTCCTTAATTTCGGTTTTTGATTTTTAAAATTTAATGGGTTCGATTTATGATCGGTTTCAATTTCTCAGTTTCTGAAGCCGGTTTCTCGGGTTCAATACATAGGCTCATGGATTTTAGGTTAAACCCGTGGGTTTTGGGTTTTAACCCATTTTTCAGCAAATGTATATACTAAAATATATATTAAATATATACTTAATATTAAATAGTCAGGGTTAGGTTCCACATTTTAGTTTTTTATCTTTTAAAATATATATTAAATATTAAATAATCAGATATATAAATATATTATGGGTTGGTTTTTGGGTTTGGCTCGGTTCCTGAGTTAGTTTCGTAAGGATGAGTCGGTTCGGTTTCATCGGTGTGGTTTCTAAAGCAAAAAACGAAACCGAAAAATTCGGTTTCTAAAATATGAACCCAAAACTGATGGGTTCTCTTTGGTTTCGATTTTTCGGTTTCGGTTTCATCGGTTTTTGTTGATTTCTCGGTTTTCGGTTTCGATTTTGCTCATTACAACAAAAGATAACGACTTTTTGCTAATGCCACTTTTTTTTTTATCCGACGAAATATCTTTTCCTCCCTTCTGGACCATACTCTGGATTTATCTTTGTGATGATGAGTTGCTTTTCGACTCATCATCACTCTCTTCCTCAGCTAATTCTCTCAAGCATGCGTCTAAAAATATCTCTACCGAGAGATTTTGCTTTTCCGATTCGCCTGGTGAATTGATCATGTAGTTATTCAGTATCTCTTATGTTGTAGTGTTTAGGAGGTCGTCTTGGGTGGTGAAATCCCCAGAAGACTGTTTTAGATTGGAATTTCCGAGTGTGCCAATAGCAAGTAATCCGCTTGGCCAATCCGTGTGTAACATAGTCTGTGTATCCCAACTATTGTAATTCCGATCTGAACATGATTGTTTTAAATCATATATATATATATATATATTAACATGATCATTATGTATCGTACTTATATATATATATATATATATATATATATATATATATATATATATATAGAGAGAGAGAGAGAAAACTCACATTACTTGCCTTGGGCACATATATATTCCCTTAAAATTTTGTCGAACCGATTAAAAAAGACTTACAATTAGGAGACATCAAATCTGGATTTGGCTTGGCGTTACCATCTTTCAGGTAACGTTGTTTTTTCCAAGTCCAACTAAAGATCCAAATAATAATAAGTCATGAAAACTAAGATCCCATATAAAACTTCAAAGATCACATAAATAGCTGAAATGAACTCTGTAATTATTGTAGGGCTATGCTAATCCCCATCTTTTACTAATCTCTCCTCTTGCCAAAAAAGAGGGAAATATCGTTTTTGTCCCTCCCCACTTCTGTAATACTCGGTTGTATTTCATTCATTTTCATTCAGTAATTATCGGTCTGTAATTGTCACTCAGTAATTTTCACTCATTAATAATCACTCATCATTCATGAATCATTCATTTGTGTTCACTGTTGGCATGTTGTAATCGTATATCAGTTACCGATCGTCATTTCATCTCCGTTTATAGACCGAGACGGGAGTATTATCATTTTCATTGTGATTGATAGCCTTGTACTAGGAGTATCATCTTTGGCTTGTGTTGGACTTGTTCACTTTCACTTTCGTATGATATGTCGGATCATTCATCAGTCGTAGCGAAGAACCGGAATTATCGGATTTTTCACCTTGTCCAGCATTGAGTTACGGCCTTAAGGATTGTAGGTTACGGTCGTAACAAGGGTTCGTTGTTTTCAGGCTAATTTGGACGAATGGGACTTACGGCCGTAAGGTGTCAGAATACGACCGTAAGTTGAGCAGGTACGGCCGTAAGGCTGGCGATTCTGGCCGTCGTGGTCCAAAGGCCAGCCTGCATTTTGGCCGAAGGCGAGTTACGGCAGTAAGGAGGGTTGGATACGGCCGTAAGTGATCTTCGTAAATTCAGGTGTTGTCGGGCAAGGGGGGACTTACGGCCGTAAGGGTTGCGGCATACGGCCGTAAGTCGAGGAAGGTACGGCCGTAAGTCTTGGCCGGATACGGCCGTACGCTGCAGGCAAGGTGCCTGGTCATTTTCGACGAAGAGGGATTACGCCCATAAGTTTGGCCATATACGGCCGTATCATCCGAGTTACGGCCGTAAGGTGTGCGGGTACGGCCGTAAGGATGTCAGCGGATGTTTTTGACGAAGGCGAGTTACGCCCGTAACTCAGGAGCGGTTACGGCCGTAAGTCTGTCGGCAGGCTTTCGGACGAAGCCGAGTTACGGCCGTAAGGCTGTTGACCTGGAATGTTACGACCGTAAGAGGGCCGAGTTACGGCCGTAACTTCCGGCAGTATATAAGGATTTGGCCGGGACATTTTTACTCATTTCTTCTTTTCTCCACTTTTATCCGAGAGAGAGGGTTGAGGGAGAGATTTTGCCATCATCAATCAATTGAGTGTGTATTTTTCTTCATCTTCATTCATTTGGGAGGCTTGGATACTCGATTTAACTCGTGTTCTTCGGATCGAAGTTGTTGGATCTTCAAGAGGTAATTTCTTCAACATCTTGGATTTCGATTTTGTGTTGAGATATGATGTTTTGGACGCGATAATCATGTTATATGAAGGGATATGCATATGATTATGAGTTTGTATATAGATTCATTGGATTATTGAGGGATTATTCAAGAACACTTTGAATATCGAGTTGGATTTGGGGATTTTCGATTAATTGTTGTTATAATCACGTCTTTGGATATTCATAACGGATTATTGATCGTATTGAAGATGTTTTGTTGGTTTGAAACACTTCTTGGGGATTTGAGGTTGGTATTATTGAGGTTTAGTTGTAATCAATCGAAGTTGGCCTCAAAGTGTTCGATATAATGCCCCAATGAACTTGGTTTAATCGTATCGACGTTTTGAGTTCGTTATATTCGTGTTTAATTCGTATATTGAATGGGTTGTTGGATATTGTATAATTCAAGGTTGTTCGAGCGACCGATATCTCAATTAAGACGTTGTTCGTGGAAGGATAATTGTCACCGGTGTTGTGTAAGTTGATTCTTACTCAGTTAAAAGGATATTCATTTTCTTTTGTTGTTGTTCATTCATAATCATAACTCATTCATCATTGTGTTAACCGTATCAAAACTTGTCATTGTCAATTAATCACTTCAGTCACAAGGAACGACGGTTCCAATCATTTCATTGAGCTATCATTCATTTCACTATCATTTCATCTCGGTGAGTCATTATTCGTTTCCGATGTCACTTTTGTCATATCGTGGCATTCCGGTCATCTTGGCGTGCAGTTGGTATGTCTAGGATTTTCATGTCGGGCACATTTATGTCGTGTGTTGGTTGTTGGCCTCACATTGGACTGTGCACACGAGTCGATTGCTTCGTGAGACTGATTAGGTACAAGACCACGCGTGTATTCGATCGATACTCGTTGGTGGCTTGTGCACGGACACATTTCCATCCCGGGCGTAGTGTGGCGCCACCCTTTGAGCCGTACTGTTAGTTGATTCATACAGCATGTTTGATTGCGTATGTTTTCAACAAGATTGGGTTATAATCTAACCGTTTCATTTTTGATCGAACTTGTGGTTTATACTACATATATATGATTGTGTTGATTCAACTCTTGAGGATTGTTGTTCTGTATAACTGACCCCGTTTGGGGATATTGTTTCTCAGGTCATGGCAAGGCAAAGGCACAGGGAGAGCACGTTGACGGCGAGGAGTCCCAATGATACTAGAAGGGGGCCCGATCTTTTCGATCATTTATGTTTCTTTCATTTATTCCAGCTGAGACATTCCGTTCGAATACTCATTTCACTTAGTGTTGTATATTTTATCTCCATATAAAATATACATGTATTCTGAAATATCCTGGATGTGTTGTATGAAACTCCTCATCGGAGTAATTATTGTTGTAATGTGGTTTGGTACTACATTTACTCTGTAATTCATCGGTTTTCATTCGCCTAGTGGGTCTGATCGGGGTCCATGGCACCGTAATATCCGCCTAGTTTGGGGTGTTACAACTTCTTTACTCTTATATATATTTAATAATATGTATGTATAAATAATAATACCTTGAATTTTTTCAATTTTTTTACTGATATTTTTTCGATAATTTTTTTTACTATTTTATATTTATTTTTATTTTTTGTGAACATATTATTATGACTATAATTTTTCTATACAATATATTTATATTTTAAAAAAATATTTACATAGTCATCTATACAAATAATATATACTATTATTATTCGGATTATATATTATTATCTTGATATATATTATTATTATTAGCTACCAATCACTACTATAGAATACCTTTCAATGACGTTGAAAAAACGTCATAAAATGGTTTCCATGACGTTTTAGCCCCGTCATCTACACTGTCGTCTATACTGGTATCATGGAAGTGTTTGAATCAATGACGTCTAAAAAACATCGTATATACATTTTAATGACAGTCATGTGGGGTCATAAATATATGACGCATGACGTCCGTAAATTGTCATGAAATATTTTCAATGACGTTTGTATTTCGTCATTACAAGCCGCTATTATAATGTTAATGAAACGTCATTGAATGTTTAGTATGACAGTTTTCAATAGTCATCTATTTATTATTTCATGACTATTATATATCATCATCAATTGTGGGATCAATGACGTTGGGAAACTGTCGTTATAAACCTTTAAATGACAGTATATAATCGTCATAAATATATTAAGCATGACGTTTCGAAACTGTCATAGAATGTTTGCAATGACGCTTATTTTGTCATTCTATGTTGCTATTACCATGTTTAAAAGGCGTCATGAACTGTTTCTATGACGTTTTTGAACATTGATTATAATGCTTTTAATGACACTTTTCTGTAGTCATATATGTTTTGATGATGGCTTTCTAATATCATGCTAACATATTCAATGTCATTTGGTTACCGTCATAAAACAAAAAAAAATCTGAATTTTTTTTTACAATTTCCTGGATTTTAATTTTCTTTAAAACTAATATATAATAAATTCATCATCACATATGAAGTCAACATCCGAACTACCAAACTAAGAATAAACAATAACAACTACCAAACTAAGTACATCCAACCAATCTTAATAGACCTTAAGTTATTGGAACAAGCCAATAACAACCAAATACAAAGCTCTACACTTATCGTTAAAAAAAGAAATGCAACAACATCCATATCATACACGCACTATCACATAAGTTTATAAGCAGAAGAGAACACAAGTTTATAAATACTCAAGTGTCAGGGATAATGTATTATATTCTGTAAATAGACCACAAGCCTTAAAAAATAAAAAATAGATAGACACTGATTTGGTATCGGCTTAAAATTGATAAAATAAATATTAAGTTTTAAATTTTAATTTTCTTGACAATGATATTTATTGTTAATTTTTTTTGGATATATTCATGTGTTAGCATTAAAAGATAAAATTAATCAAACTTATTTTGATGTTCAATCCACCAATTTCATAAAAAAAATATCAACCATCCAGAAATAATAACGATCCAGAAATCATAACCATCTAGAAATTTAAGTCATCCAGATATTTTGGTTCACATTTAACAAATGGCCGTTGTTTTTTTAAGTCATCCAGATATTTTGGTTCAGATTTCACAAATGATCCCTAATTAAGTAGTTATAATCACGTCTTTGAATATCGAGTTGGATTTGGGGATTTTCGATTAATTGTTGTTATAATCACGTCTTTGGATATTCATAATGGATTATTGATCGTATTGAAGATGTTTTGTTGGTTTGAAACACTTCTTGGGGATTTGAGGTTGGTATTATTGAGGTTTAGTTGTAATCAATCGAAGTTGGCCTCAAAGTGTTCGATATAATGCCCCAATGAACTTGGTTTAATCGTATCGACGTTTTGAGTTCGTTATATTCGTGTTTAACTCGTATATTGAACGGGTTGTTGGATATTGTATAATTCAAGGTTGTTCGAGCGACCGATATCTCAATTAGGACGTTGTTTGTGGAAGGATAATTGTCACCGGTGTTGTGTAAGTTGATTCTTACTCAGTTAAAAGGATATTCATTTTATTTTGTTGTTGTTCATTCATAATCATAACTCATTCATCATTGTGTTAACCGTATCAAAACTTGTCATTGTCAATTAATCACTTCAGGAGATAAGGAGATAAGGAGATGCGGATTATAGATAAGGAGATGAAATCTTTGTATATTTTTTTTTATAATTTCTATTCGAAACAGCAAACTCTGTACTCAATCATTTTGAATATCAATAAAAACGTTTGTTTGTCTTGAAAGATTACAACTCGTAATCTACTGTGTTAATGTATGATTACTTAAATTGTTTGATAGAAATCTCAAGTTAGATAAACTTGACTGTAAAATAAGTCACATTTAACTAGTCTACGAACAGTTCATAATTTCAGTTGTAAACTTAGAATACATTGTAAGATTGTGCCTGCGCGCCAATCATAGGCTTAAGTTGTAATAAATCTCAAACTGTATCGAACTTGCCTGCGAGCAGTTCATTATTGTAGACTAAGTCACTAAGTCAGACCTTTTGACAAAAGACCAAGAAATCTGCCAGAAGTCATCAAAGAAGATCGCTTCATAAAGAAGGTTTTGGCATCATCAAGAAGACTTGAAGAGTTAAAAAAGTCAGTCTTGGCAAATTGTCAAAAAGGGGGAAATTGTTGGGAAAAACAAAGACCCTGTATCGAAACAGCCGGGATACCCGATCCCTGTATCGAATGTTATTTGTTAAAAGAGGTTTTGACATATATACCAATCCGAATACAGTAAAGGAAACTGTATCGAAGCTTTGAGGCTTTATCATGTATCGAAGACCTGCCTCGAATCAGCATAAGTGAAGCTCCTCAATACAGCAAGTAGTCTTGTAAAAAGACCAAGTATGGAAACTGTCTCGACACTCAAAATACAGTTATCTTCCATACAGCTCACAACAGGACAAAGAAGGAACAGAAGTCAAGTCCCGTTGAATAAAGAAGTATTTAAATACTCAAGGATAAAGTATTTAAATACTGCCAGTCTTCAGATCTTCAGAATCCCGTGAAATTCGGATCATGTCTTAAATCACGTTGGAACGAAATCTTATTCAAACGGATACATCTCAACGGATACTTTCTTCAGAGACTATATATATCCTTGAAGTCATTGAAGATCAGTTACACCAAGTAACCTAACACTCAAGCTATCAAAAGTTATCATCAGAGCAAACATATCTCCAAAGCTTACTGCTATCAACAAGTAAGAGATATACAGTGCTCAACATCAAGAACAGCCATCATCAGCTCAAGAACTTCATATTCAAAGCTGCTGTTCTTACCTGGTTACCTACCTTTTACCTCTGTGTAAAAACTGAGCTATGTGTGAACTCAACAAGTTATTTTGACCTGTGTGGGACGAATAAGGACGAAGCTTTGGAACTGTGTGTGAAGAAGTTAGTCAAGAAGGAAGCTTTAACCAATCTGTGTGAACGGTTGAAAGCGACACTCTTTGTATCAATCTGTGTGAACGATACAAGGATAGGTTTGTTTATAATTACGTAGTTGTGTACGCAGTAATTATAATAAACTTTTTACACCTGTGTGGAGGACCAGTGGACGTAGAGGGGTTTACCTCGAACCACTTTAATTACTGTGTTATTTACCTTCAGCTTTTACTGTTTTAAATTACTGTGATATATTAAGTATACACTATACACTTAGTTGCTGTATCCACAGCAACCTACTGTATCCAAGACTTCCGCTACGCACTCAGATTTAGAATCCGTACAGTTTGTTGTTCAAACTATTTCCCAAACTGTATCCAGTATACTTAAGTGGCCAACACAAGTTTATACTTGTTCAGTTTATAATATTCGATGAATGGTTTCGTTTTCATTTCATTTATAATTCGTATAGAAATGTTGTTAGAAATGTAAGTTGTCGGGATAATGGTTTGTATATCGTGCTCTGGTTGTATTAAATCATAAGGTATATGATTTAATTGTGTTCAAGGAAGACGTGAGTTATCTTTGGTCAAAGATATAGAATATCGAATATCGAGGATAGTTATCGTGATGACATAAGTATCGGGATAAAGGTTTATTGGTATTGAATGGATGGTACCTTATTTGAGATTATTTGTATAACTGTGTATTCGTTCAGGGATTTTGTCCATGGAAAGGATATTATATTCGGCTTTGAGGTAATTTATGTATTGTTCAGTTATGAGATCATTATTATGTTGAGTTGTTGTATATGTTGTATGTTGAGGTTTTGGATAATGAGATTCGTACTGGTTGTTCGTTGAGGGATGTTGATCCCACGAATATTGTTGGTATTAATGGTTGTGTTGATCGTCTCATTGGGGGATGTTGATGGATATGGTCCTCGGCTTTGAGGTAATTTAAGTATTTATTCAGTCATGTGGATAATTAGTATGTTGAGTTGTTGTATATGTTGAGGTTTCGTGTAATGAGTTTCGTATCGGTTATTTGTTGAGGGATGTTGATCCCAGGACTGTTGTATTGAGACCGTAGATCGTGTTGGTCATTTATTTGGGGATGATGATCCCAGGATTGATGTTTTGGATATTGATTAGTCGTGTCGACTTTTCATTGTCAGTCTGTTGTTGTTCACTTCGGTGAGTCTTTTGATCCTTATTGGATATGTATTTCTTTGAGTTTCATTCTCATGTTGCATCGTGACATATCTGGAGTCATATCTGCGTGCCGATTGGTTATTGTGTAGGATTTTGAGCCGGGCACATGATGGTTATGTGTTGATATTTCCACATTGAACCGTGCACACGAGACGTAGTTCGTGAGGCTAATTAGGTACAAGACCACACGTGTATTTGATCGATACCCGGGGTGGCTTGTGCACGGACACATTTCCGGATCGGGCGTACTATGACTTCCATCTTTGAGCCATATTGTTTGGTCGTTCATCCTCCATTTATGGTTGGGTATGTTCGACGGTTTATGACTGGTTGTTCATACGTCCGAGGGGTATGTTCGACAGTCGGAGTTATTTCTTTGAGATCCATTATTGTTGATCATTTGGAATTTACCTCGTTGATGGTATTCTCGGTTATTGTTGGTCCTTTGTTGATCATTTGGAGTTTACCTTATTGATGGTATTCTCGGTTATTGTTAATCCTTTGTTGATCGTGTTGGAGTTATCATGTTGATGGTATTCTCGGTTATTGTTGATCCTTTGTTGATCGTGTCGGAGTTATCATGTTGATGGTACTCTCGGTTATCATTGATCTTTTGTTGGTCGTATTGGAGTTATCATGTCGATGATATTCTCAGTTGATGTATTGGTTGATCATTGTTATTGATCATATGAGCATTCGGGCTGTATGTCGATGTTTCGGGATTTGTATTCATTGTCATGTGGTAGTTGACCTACAGATATGTTGGGTACTATTGGTTTATCCATGTTGATATTTGATTGTGTAATCCGACGGACACGATTTGGCACAGATTGGATTATTTCCACACTTATGAGTTATGATGATGTTTTGAGGATTGTTGGTATTTTTGGAATACAATAGAGATGATTGTTGTTGAATTCATTTCGTCATTTGAGAATACGAAATGTGGAATATGTCAAGGATTGATTTAGTATGGATTGTTATGGATTGGTAAGTTATGACGGTAAGATTACTTTGGTAGTATTCTTACAATATTATTACATTGGTATGTAATTATTTATGATGATGTGATCGATATCATTATTGAGTATTGTGGCTGACCCCGTCGTGGGCTTTATTTTTAGGTACTCGGAGATCGAGCTAGTAGCGGTCGTGAAGGGATGAGCTTCCCGATGTGATACTGGCGGTGGCATGTTTTGGAGTATCGAGTATTTCTTTTCTGGTTATTCATTTCCGCTGCAAATGTGTATTTTGAACTGCATTTATCCGCTGCGTGTGTATATTTCAAAATGGCTTTTCGGTATCTTTATCCGCTGCGTGTGTATATTTCAAAATGGCTTTTCGGTATCTTTATCCGCTGCGTGTGTGTATTTTAAATGGCCCTTTTGGCACTTTGCGAACTTGGGTTATTTCGTTAAACCTTTTCCTAAACTATTTTATCGGTACGTTTAAGCGGCGTCTTAACGTACATTTTGAACTATCGAGATTTGGCACTTCGCCTTGTATTTTCAAATGGTATTTTATGACGGTATTTCAAAATTACGTTTTTGAAAATATTTGAGTATTTAAAATATTACCGTCATTGGCCTTTTGGGGTTTTTAAACGTTTTTGAAATGGTTTTGTAAATGGTTTTTAGCCTGGTGGGTTCCGGCGCGGGGCCCATGACGCTGTAATATCCCGGACGGTTTTGGGGTTGTTACAAATATGACCAGCGATCGAGTTTGATTTGCAGATGGCGATGGCGATCGACGACTAGGGTTTCTGCAGAAGAAAAAATCTGATTTTTCATTTTTCTACGGAATTTTGCAGAAAACGGTAGGGGATTTTTCCTTGCTCAGTTGGAGGACTACGTACTGATAACGTGTTGAAGTGGAAATAACTAAGACAATAAAGTAGGGTAAATGGTGTAGTATTCTCATTGATGGCATCCCTTTAAATAGGGAGAGATTACATACAAGCAGGCATAATCCTACTCTAACTATGAAAACCTGTAAATTAACAGACTTAGGCACACATCGAGTATATATTACTTTAACAAAACAAATATTTTAACTAAACACAATGGGAATTTGATGCATTTTAACATTATGCTTGGACATTATGCATACATATCTTACATACAAGAATGCTGAGTCACTATTCTTTTTTTTTTTTGGAAAATGCTACTTTCCCAACCTGGATAACAACGCGGTTGACAATTTGTGTATGTGGCACGATCTTGTGAAGTGAGATAAATGTGATTGTGACATTTCACTTTACAGGATCGTGCCACGTATACAGATTGTCACCCTTGTTGTCAAGTGAATTGTGCAAGTAGCATTACTCTTTTTTTTAGAGCGTTCAAAACGCTCTTAAAATAACATAAACATAGCTGTGTCTTGTCAACATGTAAAAGTAATTACCTTTTCCATTCTTGAGTTGTCCAATCTATGATCTCGTAGTGGATCTCTTACCATTGGAGCTGGTACGAATCCGCCTCTGCACAGGAGCGCTTTCTCGAGGAGAAAGGTTTGGGGCAAAACCCAACCCAACTCCTTAATTTCGGTTTTTGATTTTTAAAATTTAATGGGTTCGATTTATGATCGGTTTCAATTTCTCAGTTTCTGAAGCCGGTTTCTCGGGTTCAATACATAGGCTCATGGATTTTAGGTTAAACCCGTGGGTTTTGAGTTTTAACCCATTTTTCAGCAAATGTATATACTAAAATATATATTAAATATATACTTAATATTAAATAGTCAGTGTTAGGTTCCACATTTTAGTTTTTTATCTTTTAAAATATATATTAAATATTAAATAATCAGATATATAAATATATTATGGGTTGGTTTTTGGGTTTGGCTCGGTTCCTGAGTTAGTTTCGTAAGGATGAGTCGGTTCGGTTTCATCGGTGTGGTTTCTAAAGCAAAAAACGAAACCGAAAAATTCGGTTTCTAAAATATGAACCCAAAACTGATGGGTTCTCTTTGGTTTCGATTTTTCGGTTTCGGTTTCATCGGTTTTTGTTGATTTCTCGGTTTTCGGTTTCGATTTTGCTCAGCCCTAACAAAAGATAACGACTTTTTGCTAATGCCACTTTTTTTTTTATCCGACGAAATATCTTTTCCTCCCTTCTGGACCATACTCTGGATTTATCTTTGTGATGATGAGTTGCTTTTCGACTCATCATCACTCTCTTCCTCAGCTAATTCTCTCAAGCATGCGTCTAAAAATATCTCTACCGAGAGATTTTGCTTTTCCGATTCGCCTGGTGAATTGATCATGTAGTTATTCAGTATCTCTTATGTTGTAGTGTTTAGGAGGTCGTCTTGGGTGGTGAAATCCCCAGAAGACTGTTTTAGATTGGAATTTCCGAGTGTGCCAATAGCAAGTAATCCGCTTGGCCAATCCGTGTGTAACATAGTCTGTGTATCCCAACTATTGTAATTCCGATCTGAACATGATTGTTTTAAATCATATATATATATATATATATTAACATGATCATTATGTATCGTACTTTTATATATATATATATATATATATATATATATATATATAGAGAGAGAGAGAGAGAGAGAGAAAACTCACATTACTTGCCTTGGGCACATATATATTCCCTTAAAATTTTGTCGAACCGATTAAAAAAGACTTACAATTAGGAGACATCAAATCTGGATTTGGCTTGGCGTTACCATCTTTCAGGTAACGTTGTTTTTTCCAAGTCCAACTAAAGATCCAAATAATAATAAGTCATGAAAACTAAGATCCCATATAAAACTTCAAAGATCACATAAATAGCTGAAATGAACTCTGTAATTATTGTAGGGCTATGCTAATCCCCATCTTTTACTAATCTCTCCTCTTGCCAAAAAAGAGGGAAATATCGTTTTTGTCCCTCCCCACTTCTGTAATACTCGGTTGTATTTCATTCATTTTCATTCAGTAATTATCGGTCTGTAATTGTCACTCAGTAATTTTCACTCATTAATAATCACTCATCATTCATGAATCATTCATTTGTGTTCACTGTTGGCATGTTGTAATCGTATATCAGTTACCGATCGTCATTTCATCTCCGTTTATAGACCGAGACGGGAGTATTATCATTTTCATTGTGATTGATAGCCTTGTACTAGGAGTATCATCTTTGGCTTGTGTTGGACTTGTTCACTTTCACATTCGTATGATATGTCGGATCATTCATCAGTCGTAGCGAAGAACCGGAATTATCGGATTTTTCACCTTGTCCAGCATTGAGTTACGGCCGTAAGGATTGTAGGTTACGGTCGTAACAAGGGTTCGTTGTTTTCAGGCTAATTTGGACGAATGGGACTTACGGCCGTAAGGTGTCGGAATACGGCCGTAAGTTGGCGAGTGCGGCCGTAAGCTGGCCGTTCTACGTGCGTGGTCGGCCAGTGCCCGAGCATTTTGGCGAAGGCGAGTTACGGCAGTAAGGAGGGTTGGATACGGCCGTAAGTGATCTTCGTAAATTCAGTGTTGTCGGGCAAGGGGGACTTACGGCAGTAAGGGGTGCGGCATACGGCCGTAAGTCGAGGAAGGTACGGCCGTAAGTCTTGGCCGGATACGGCCGTACGCTGCAGGCAAGGTGCCTGGTCATTTTCGACGAAGAGGGATTACGCCCATAAGTTTGGCCATATACGGCCGTATCATCCGAGGTACGGCCGTAAGGTGTGCGGGTACGGCCGTAAGGATGTCGTGGATGTTTTTGACGAAGGCGAGTTACGCCGTAACTCGGGAGCGGATTCTGGCCGTAAGTCTGTCGGCGAGCTTTCGACGAAGCCGAGTTACGGCCGTAAAGGTCATTGACACTGAATGTTACGACCGTAAGAGGGCCGAGTTACGGCCGTAACTTCCGGCAGATATAAGGATTTGGCCGACATTTTTACTCATTTCTTCTTTTCTCCACTTTTATCCGAGAGAGAGGGTTGAGGGAGAGATTTTGCCATCATCAATCAATTGAGTGTGTATTTTTCTTCATCTTCATTCATTTGGGAGGCTTGGATACTCGATTTAACTCGTGTTCTTCGGATCAAAGTTGTTGGATCTTCAAGAGGTAATTTCTTCAACATCTTGGATTTCGATTTTGTGTTGAGATATGATGTTTTGGACGCGATAATCATGTTATATGAAGGGATATGCATATGATTATGAGTTTGTATATAGATTCATTGGATTATTGAGGGATTATTCAAGAACACTTTGAATATCGAGTTGGATTTGGGGATTTTCGATTAATTGTTGTTATAATCACGTCTTTGGATATTCATAACGGATTATTGATCGTATTGAAGATGTTTTGTTGGTTTGAAACACTTCTTGGGGATTTGAGGTTGGTATTATTGAGGTTTAGTTGTAATCAATCGAAGTTGGCCTCAAAGTGTTCGATATAATGCCCCAATGAACTTGGTTTAATCGTATCGACGTTTTGAGTTCGTTATATTCGTGTTTAATTCGTATATTGAATGGGTTGTTGGATATTGTATAATTCAAGGTTGTTCGAGCGACCGATATCTCAATTAAGACGTTGTTCGTGGAAGGATAATTGTCACCGGTGTTGTGTAAGTTGATTCTTACTCAGTTAAAAGGATATTCATTTTCTTTTGTTGTTGTTCATTCATAATCATAACTCATTCATCATTGTGTTAACCGTATCAAAACTTGTCATTGTCAATTAATCACTTCAGTCACAAGGAACGACGGTTCCAATCATTTCATTGAGCTATCATTCATTTCACTATCATTTCATCTCGGTGAGTCATTATTCGTTTCCGATGTCACTTTTGTCATATCGTGGCATTCCGGGTCATACTGGCGTTCCGGTTGGTATGTCTAGGATTTTCATGTCGGGCACATTTATGTCGTGTGTTGGTTGTTGGCCTCACATTGGACTGTGCACACGAGTCGATTGCTTCGTGAGACTGATTAGGTACAAGACCACGCGTGTATTCGATCGATACTCGTTGGTGGCTTGTGCACGGACACATTTCCATCCCGGGCGTAGTGTGGCGCCACCCTTTGAGCCGTACTGTTAGTTGATTCATACAGCATGTTTGATTGCGTATGTTTTCAACAAGATTGGGTTATAATCTAACCGTTTCATTTTTGATCGAACTTGTGGGTTATACTACATATATATATGATTGTGTTGATTCAACTCTTGAGGATTGTTGTTCTGTATAACTGACCCCGTTTGGGGATATTGTTTCTCAGGTCATGGCAAGGCAAAGGCACAGGGAGAGCACGTTGACGGCGAGGAGTCCCAATGATACTAGAAGGGGGCCCCAGTCTTTTCAGTCATTTATGTTTCTTTCATTTATTCCGCTGCAGACATTCCGTTCGAATACTCATTTCACTTAGTGTTGTATATTTTATCTCCATATAAAATATACATGTATTCTGAAATATCCTGGATGTGTTGTATGAAACTTCTCATCGGAGTAATTATTGTTGTAATGTGGTTTGGTACTACATTTACTCTGTGTAATTCATCAGTTTTCATTCGCCTAGTGGGTCCTAGTCGGGGGTCCATGGCACTGTAATATCCGCCTAGTTTGGGGTGTTACAACTTCTTTACTCTTATATATATTTAATAATATGTATGTATAAATAATAATACCTTGAATTTTTTCAATTTTTTTACTGATATTTTTTCGATAATTTTTTTTACTATTTTATATTTATTTTTATTTTTTGTGAACATATTATTATGACTATAATTTTTCTATACAATATATTTATATTTTAAAAAAATATTTACATAGTCATCTATACAAATAATATATACTATTATTATTCGGATTATATATTATTATCTTGATATATATTATTATTATTAGCTACCAATCACTACTATAGAATACCTTTCAATGACGTTGAAAAAACGTCATAAAATGGTTTCCATGACGTTTTAGCCCCGTCATCTACACCGCCGCCTATACCGGTATCATGGAAGTGTTTGAATCAATGACGCCTAAAAACATCGTATATACATTTTAATGACAAGTCATGTGGGGTCATAAATATATGACGCATGACGTCGTAAATTGTCATGAAATATTTTCAATGACGCTTGTATTTCGTCATTACAAGCCGCTATTATAATGTTAATGAAACGTCATTGAATGTTTAGTATGACAGTTTTCAATAGTCATCTATTTATTATTTCATGACTATTATATATCATCATCAATTGTGGGATCAATGACGTTGGGAAACTGTCGTTATAAACCTTTAAATGACAGTATATAATCGTCATAAATATATTAAGCATGACGTTTCGAAACTGTCATAGAATGTTTGCAATGACGCTTATTTTGTCATTCTATGTTGCTATTACCATGTTTAAAAGGCGTCATGAACTGTTTCTATGACGTTTTTGAACATTGATTATAATGCTTTTAATGACACTTTTCTGTAGTCATATATATTTTGATGATGGCTTTCTAACATCATGCTAACATATTCAATGTCATTTGGTTACCGTCATAAAACAAAAAAAAAATCTGAATTTTTTTTTACAATTTCCTGGATTTTAATTTTATTTAAAACTAATATATAATAAATTCATCATCACATATGAAGTCAACATCCGAACTACCAAACTAAGAACAAACAATAACAACTACCAAACTAAGTACATCCAACCAATCTTAATAGACCTTAAGTTATTGGAACAAGCCAATAACAACCAAATACAAAGCTCTACACTTATCGTTAAAAAAAGAAATGCAACAACATCCATATCATACACGCACTATCACATAAGTTTATAAGCAGTAGAGAACACAAGTTTATAAATACTCAAGTGTCAGGGATAATGTATTATATTCTGTAAATAGACCACAAGCCTTAAAAAATAAAAAATAAATAGACACTGTTTGGTATCGGCTTAAAATTGATAAAATAAATATTAAGTTTTAAATTTTAATTTTCTTGACAATGATATTTATTGTTAATTTTTTTTGGATATATTCATGTGTTAGCATTAAAAGATAAAATTAATCAAACTTATTTTGATGTTCAATCCACCAATTTCATAAAAAAATATCAACCATCCAGAAATAATAACGATCCAGAAATCATAACCATCTAGAAATTTAAGTCATCCAGATATTTTGGTTCAGATTTAACAAATGGCCGTTGTTTTTTTAAGTCATCCAGATATTTTGGTTCAGATTTCACAAATGAGCCCTAATTAAGTAGATCCCTTTTCGGATTTTTTCACAGGGCTTGGGCTGGCCTATTATAAAATATTAACTGAATGTCAAATAAAGTAGACCCTAGTTTTTTTTTTAAATATTTGGAGGTCCTGTGCAGCAGCACAGGCTGCACAGGGCCAAAGATGGGCCTGGTGCACAGACAAACGAAGTTTTTTTCCAAGTGGTTTGTTGTTCAGTTTTTCTACCTACTGTATCAAGTGGGTTGGGAAGTGTCAAAAGGCTTAAACCTAAAAAGTTAAGTTTTTTGCTGAAATATTTTCGCGGTATTTGGTCAATTTTTTTCATGAAGGAAATAAATTGTCATCACCCAAATAGTATTTCATGACAGTTGAAAATTGTCATTGAAACTTATTACATAACAGTTGTAAAACGTCATGATCATGATGTTTCTAAAACATGATTGATAACTAATACAATTGATGACAAAACTAAAACGTCATGAAAACCCGAATCAAGCATGACGTTGGTAAAATGTCATACAATCGCTCCATATTTTAGATCCATGACGTTTGTTGTCCTAAACATCATGGAAGCCCCCTACAATGACGTTTATCTCAAAACGTCATCAAATTAGTGTCATTAAAGTGTATATATCTAGTAGTGAATTGAGTTGTCATTTCAAAATCTTTCAAAAAAATAGTTCCATAACCTATATCTACCTACTGAATTGTCATTTCAAAGTCTTTCAACAAAATAGTTCCCTAACCTATATCTACCTACTGAATTATCATTTCAAAGTCGTTCAACAAAATAGTTCCATAATCTATACTACCTATTGAATTGTCATGTAATAATTTTTTATTATTTAGTAGTCTAAATTAGTATAAATAGGGAGTGAAGAAGAAGTATAACTCATCATCTCTCTATATTTTCTTCTTAAATTTCTCATGTAATATCACTTATTTTTTCACATTTCTGAAACACTATTCCGTTTATAATAAATGGAAGAATATAATTCAGCAAATAATGGGAACATGTCGTGTGAATTTACCACTGATCAGGTATGACTTCGTGTAATATATATATATATATATATATATATATATATATATATATATATATTACTCTTTTTATTTGAAAATATAGTAAAAACGTTTTTAATACATATTTTTCGTTTTGCTCTTTTCATTAATTTAGTTTAGTGTATATATATATATATATTGCTCATTTAATTAGTTTTACTGTTTTTGTATTTTACAAATTTTTGAAAGTAGAGAAGATATGTTAGATTGGGCAAGGACGATCAAAAGAAAAAATAGATTCGTCATAGTTATTGATAAATCCTCAAAGAAAATAGGTAATAAACTCCCGAAATGCACTCTCATATGTGAAAATGGCGGAAAATATCAACCACCAAAATATTTAAAAAGTGGAGAAACTTTGAAAAGATATACTAGTATCAAAAAAATGGTTGTCCATCTAATACTACAAGCATTAAAAGTATTTAATGTTGGATGGACATTATGTATGAAGTTGTTATTGCAACGATATAATGTTGTGCTGCATGCATTGACTCCTCTTAGTGGAAGTTGTTTTACACACTTGCCATTAGGTCAGCTCCAATTCCATTTAACAACGTCAACATATAGCAATTGCATTAGTTAATGATAATCATTTTGTTCAAGTTTTTTTGAACTCCGATTATCCTGTACCACCAATTTCAATTTTATGGAGGAATAATAGGAGTGAAGATTGTAAAGGATGGGCTGATCCATATGGAGAAAGGATACAATCTTGGTTAGATTTGATGCCCAGATAATGTAATTAAATAGTTTATTTATCAATGTTGATCGTATTTTCCGTATTTATTATTTATTATATTGTGTCGTAGTTATTTTTAATCATAAATAATATTAATATAAATAAATAAATAATAGAAATTATTAATTTTGATAATAATTAAATAAAATAAAAATTCAATGAAAAAAAGAATAAATAAAAAAGAATATAAAAAAAACCAAAAACAAAACTAAAATGGAAAGGACAAAATTAGAAAAAGAAAAAGAAATGGGGGGGAGGGGGTGGTTACGACTGTCACGAGGGTGGGGGAGCAACTCTCTTATTTTACCTTCATTGATGGCTAGACACTCTTGCTATAGTGCCTTTCCAAGCAAGTCTTTTTCAGCAAATGCATATACTAAAATATATATTAAATATATACTTAATATTAAATAATCAGGGTTAGGTTCCACATTTTAGTTTTTTATCTTTTAAAATATATATTAAATATTAAATAATCAGATATATAAATATATTATGGGTCTGTTTTTGGGTTTGGCTCGGTTCCTGGGTTGGTTTCGTAAGGATGGGTCGGTTCGGTGTCATCAGTGTGGTTTCTAAAGTAAAAAACGAAACCGAAAAATTTGGTTTCTAAAATATAAACTCAAAATCGATGGGTTCTCTTTGGTTTCGATTTTTCGGTTTCGGTTTCATCGATTTTTGTTGATTTCTCGATTTTCAGTTTCGGTTTTGCTCAGCCCTAACAAAGGATAACAACTTTTTGCTAATGCCACTCTTTTTTTTTATCCGACGGAATATCTTTAACTCCCTTGTGGACCATACTCTGGATTTGTCGTTGTGATGATGAGTTGCTTTTCGACTCATCATCACACTCTTCCTCAGCTAATTCTCTCAAGCATGCGTCTAAAAATATCTCCACCGAGAGATTTTGCTTTTCCGATTCGCCTGGTGAATTGTTCATGTAGTTATTCAGTATCTCTTATGTTGTAGTGTTTAGGAGGTCGTCTTGGGTGGTGAAATCCTCAGAAGACTATTTTAGATTGGTATTTCCGAGTGTGCCAATAGCAAGTAATCCGCTCGGCTAATCCGTATGTAACATAGTCTGTGTATCCCAACTATTATAATTCCGATCTGAACATGATTGTTTTAAATCATATATATATATATTAACATGATCATTATGTATCGTACTCATATTTCCATGTTAAGGACCGGTTCTCATTTGAGTCAATCCATATATATATATATATATATATATATATATATATATATATATAGAGAGAGAGAGAGAGAGAGAAGAGAGAGAGAGAGAGAGAGAGAGAGAGAGCTCACATTACTTGCCTTGGGCACATATATATTCACTTAAAATTTTGTGGAACCGATTAAAAAAGACTTACAATTAGGAGACATCAAATCTGGATTTGGCTTGGCGTTACCATCTTTCAGGAAACGTTGTTTTTTCCAAGTCCAACTAAAGATCTAAATAATAATAAGTCATGAAAACTAAGATCCCATATAAAACTTCAAAGATCACATAAATGGCTGGAATGAACTCTGTAATTATTGTAGGGCTATGCTAATCCCCCTCTTTTACTAATCTCCTCTCTTGCCAAAAAAGAGGGAAATATCTTTTTTGTCCCTTCCCACTTCTTTACTCTTATATATATTTAATAATATGTATGTATAAATAAATGTAATATCCGGAATTTCTACTACTATTGTTTAGTATTATTTTATCCGAGTTATGTTGTACAGCGTGGAATCTGTACAGTATGGATAAAATAATAAAGGACTGAGTTGTCAGTATTGGTATAATTGTCGTATTTGGTAGACAATTACAATTGAGAATGTCGTGTATCAGGTTATCGCATTTTTGATATTGGGTATATCGTATGAGAATATTATTTATGTTCAGTGTGTCGTATGTTCATTTTTGGTATGTCGAGATGTTGGACAGAAATTGCGGGAAACGGCTAAGTATAGCATTATTAGCGTACGCTAATATGCATTCCTAGCGCACGCTATCGTGCAGGTTTAGCGCACGCGAATGGTAAAAGATTGCGCACGCTAGTTCAGAACAGATCAGAGGGAATCTTGGCTTTCGGCGAGTGGACCCGACCACTTGTAACGCGTGTCCAGATAAGGTCAGCGGGTGTTTGTCATGTAGGTCTAGCGCACGCTAAACCGTATGGTTAGCGCACGCTAATTCCAGATCGGTCAGAGGAATCCCCAAAATCGCGGATGCTTTCGGCATGTGGGGGCACGAGTGGTAGGTGAATATTGTAGTTAGTCAACTTCGGATAGCGCACGCTAAGGGCAAAGGACTTGCGTACGCTAGACAGTGTAAGTTACGTACGCTAATGCATGGGTATTACATACGCAAGCACATGTACGAAGCCAGACAGTGGCCTTTGGACCCCGATAGCGCACGCTAACAAAGTCAGTTAGCGCACGCTAAGGCTGTTGCGCACGCTAAACATGAGATGTTAGCGCACGCTAGTAATGTATTCTATATAAGGGGACAAACGGGTTTTGAGATGCATTTAGTCCATTTTTTCTCCTTCAGTGGATAGAGAGAGCTTTGGGAGGTTCTTGAAGTTCCAAACATGATCAGATGATGATCTTTAACAAGATTAAGATGGAGAGCATGGATTCAAGCCTTGTTCTTCAAGTTATTCATGATTCTTGGAATGGAGTCAAATGTTCTTATTCGTTGTTCATCCAATCTAGGTAATTTTCGTATCCCTTTGATGGTGGTTCGTTTTTCTTGGATGATTACATGTGAGGAGAATGTTGGATAATCAGATGATGTTATATATGATTCAATGGAATTTTGATAAGAGTTTCGAATGTTAGTTAAGATTCTTCATACTATAAGGATGTTAATTCATTTAACCCGATCTAAGATGGATTTCTGAATCTTGGTAATTAGATTGGTAGATTTAGATGAGATGAATCATGATACTAGGTTGAATTCCAGATTGAGTATGATATGATCCTTGTTATCGAGTCGGTTTGATTGTTGATGTTATTGATATATGGACATTGATATGATCATTGTGATAATTATGGGGTCGTTTATCTTCAAGAGATATGGAGATTTATGTCTCCCTTCATTCGGATTCCTAGTCGCAAGATGTTAGTCAATGCTTGGAATGCATGCCACTGTACAACATTAGCGCATGCTAAGCTTACTGGCTAGCGCATGCTAACGAGAGCAACTTAGCGCATGCTACGTTATGCGTTTAACGTGCGCTAAGTAGGCAGGCAGTGCAGTATTTTTGTGTTTTGATTATGAATTCGTGATGGTTTGATTTGGTTTGTTCTGACTACGTTTATTGGAGGTTTTGTTGAACCATTTAGTTCGATTGGTTAGTTTTGTCGGTTGTTGATTGTTATCGGATATGTGTTATTTGATTACTTTGATAGGTTGAGATTATTGATCAGTGATTATAACCGGATGTTGCGTTCGTGTTCGAGTATGTCCGTTGTGTTGCTTTTGATCGGGGCTGAGGAGCTCGTAGACAAAGGCAATGTGTTTGGTAGCAGCTTTGCGGTATCGGTATCGAGGCAAGTTATTACTTGCTCAGTCATAATATTTAATGAATGGTTTCAGTTTCATTTCGTTTATAATGCATATAGCGATGATTATTATTGTGAACTCTGGGTATTTGGATTGTATATCGTTCTTCCGATTCTGGGAGGTAAATCATAATGTATATGCTTTAAATGACCTTTCGTTTTTGGTAATTTGAGTTACTTTGGAAATCATTTTCTAAACTATTGAGTTTCGGTCGTTTGGCCTTGCCCTTTTCAAAACGAGATTTCACGACGGTTTTGATAAATAGATTTTATTAAGTCTTCGAATATTTTAAAGATAGTACCGTCGTCGGCCTCTTGGGCATTTGTAAATGTTTGCGAAAATTTCCTTTAGCCACGACGCTGTAATATTTCCGGTTAAATCTGGGGGTGTTACAAAATATGGTATCAGAGCTTAGGTTGAGAAAACCTAGGCATTCGGGTCGAGTTGGATCGTGTTTTTGTTGCGTCATTCGAGCTGTCGATTGACAAATATTACAGCCATGAGTCTTTGTCGTTCACTCAGGCTTGTGCGTTATGGGATTTGCCAGTATCGTACTGGGCTTGTTATAACTTTTCCAAATGGTGTTAATAAGATTCTCTAGAATGAGATGTATTGTGTTCTTGAGTCGAACTGATCTAGCAAAACGTGTATTTTGAAAATATTCGTGTCGAGTATTTTCTAGAGTCGAACCATGTGCCAGTATCATGGGGAATCGTTGGCTTCACGATCTATAATTATTTGGATTTTCGAATTTCATTGAGATTTACTGTCGTTCTAAATTGATATGCTTTGAGATTAGGAAGAATATTATGTGTTATGTTATGAGATAACAGAACACAGTAGTTGGGACAGGATTGATGATCTTGAGAAGCTATAATTTTGGAAAATCAATATGTCGGTTAAGTTTTGGAACAGAATTGTGTATTCGGGAGAAGGACTGGGAATTGTTGAGAAGAGCATGTAGTCATGTTAAGTCATTTTGAAATACATGAAACTGCTATTGAGTATTTGAAAACGATACTTTTCAAAATGAACGTTTTATGAATGTTTTACGGAAAATGGTTTTGGGCCGAGGCCCAAGTGATTTTAAAATAGTTTTATATCTCAGGACTTGAGGTCCGTAAAGAGTTTTCTAGTGTATAAACTTCTTGTAATGCGGAACGAGATATAGGCTGAGACCTTAGTGTTTCAAAAAAGCTTTTCTGTTTTCTAAAACTCCCGAGAATTGTAAAACATTTTATCAATCCTTATCTATTTCGTTTCTGCCCTTCGCGGTTTTAGTTTACTTGTTCAAACGAAACTTCTCGGGAAGTCTTTCGTTGTGTTGATCTGTTTCAATGTTTTGTCATAGCATATTTGAGGTGATCCGGGATGGATTAATGATTGACGTTGCGAGTCATATGTGGAAAAAGGAGTTTTTAGTCGGAGTTTATATATTGATATTTTGGAACTCTATTGTGTGGTTTTCCGATGGAATATCAGTGGATATTGGTGACAAACCGAGCTGGTATACAGGGGTATACATGTGGTCAATCATTTGCATAGTTTTCATTTTTTAAACATCGAAATCATATGGATTTGAAGGAAAACTATTATCGAATACTTGGCACCAGCGAACCAATTTAATTTTCTGAAAATTTATTTTGTGGTCTTACCAAAATTTATGTTTTGAGTATTGGAATTTTTGAAAAGAACTTTCGAAAATTGTCTTCGTGACAAGAGTATATGATTTCAAACTAGTTTTGAAAATGTGATTGAGGTACATACGCATTTAGTGCATAATGGATATCGTGGTGAAGTTCTGAGCGAGACTCTCGACTGGATATTTCATCGGTATGGTACGAGGAAAAGAGATTCGAATTTCAGCATAGTAGTTTGGTTATCCAGGGATGATCGGTTGATCTATCAGATGAGAGAAATATGCTGCGTATTGTAGATTCATGCACAGGATGCGATTTTAGAAACTTTGAATTTTCTGAAATCGGGACATATGTGCTATGTGATTCCATTGGTATGATAGTAGCGCGATTTTACCATAATGATTTTCGAATAATTTCTTTGTAAGTATAGATTTGGGGTTGTTGACCTCATGCTGGTTGTCTTGAGTACTGATTGGTCATTCCCACTCCATGTATAATTTGGATATGTTCGACGGGTTGTGATTGGTTGTTAAATGCGCCGAGGGGTATGCTCACCAGTCGGGTATATTTATTGAGATACACTGTATGTGATTGGTGTGTCATTTTGAGAATGTTATTCTTTCGTATATCTGTTTCTGTGGTTCTGTGTTGACCATGTTGGAGCTTACCGTGTGAAGGTATTCTCGAATTGTGTTGACCTTTGGATGGTCGTATTAGAGTTTATCATGTCGATGATATTCTCGGCTAATTTGTTGATTGATCATTGTTAACGATCGTATGAGCGTTCGGACGTTATGTCAATATTTCGATGTCTGTTGTCATTGTTTTGGACAGTTGTTTCACAGTTGTATTGTTTATTATTCGTCTTATCGGAATTGGGACTTGATTATGTAATCAGGCAGACAGAATTTGATTCGGGCAGATTGTTTCATCCGAAGATGATATATTTCGTTGAAACTCAAGGCATTGTGATTGTAAAGTGTATTGAGACTTTACAGTGAGGTCACTAGCTAGTATCTCAGGATATCGTCGACTTTGCGCATTGGTAAGTATGCTGTTGTGGTTATTCTATAGTGATGATGATTGATCATTGTCGTGATGGTTTTGGGATATTTTGGGTTGAACAGTATGTTTGTTTGTTTTTATGACGGCTTGCAAGTTTTGAGGCCGAAACCTATTTTAAGTGGTGTAGAATGTAATATCCAGAATTTCTACTACTGTTGTTTAATATTATTTTATCCGAGTTATGTTGTACAGCGTGGAATCTGTACAATATGGATAAAATAATGAAGGACTGAGATGTCAGTATTGGTATAATTGTCGTATTTGGTAGACAATTACAATTGAGAATGTCGTGTATCAGGTTATCGCCCTTTTGATATTGGGTATATCGTATGAGAATATTATTTGTGTTCAGTGTGTCGTATGTTCATTTTTGGTATGTCGAGACATTGGACCGAAATTGCGGGAAACGGCTAAGTGTAGCATTATTAGCGCACGCTAATATGCATTCCTAGCGCACGCTCTCGTGCAGGTTTAGCGCACGCTAATGGTAAAAGATAGCGCACGCTAGTTTAGAACAGATCAGAGGGAATCTTGGCTTTCGGCGAGTGGACCCAGCCACTTGTAACACGTGTCCAGATAAGGTCAGCAGGTGTTTGTCATGTAGGGCAAGCGCACGCTAAACCGTATGGTTAGCGCATGCTAAACCGTATGGTTAGCGCACGCTAATTCCAGATCGGTTATAGGAATCCCGAAAATCGCGGATGCTTCCGGCATGTGGGGGCACGAGTGGTAGGTGAATACTGTAGTAAGTCAACTTCGGATAGCGCACGCTAAGGGCAAAGGACTTGCGTACGCTATACAGTGTAAGTTACATATGCTAATGCATGGGCATTACGTACGCAAGCACATGTACGAAGCTAGACAGTGGCCTCTGGATCCCGATAGCGCACGCTAACAAAGTCAGTTAGCGCACGCTAAGGCTGTTGCGCACGCTAAACATGAGATGTTAGCGCACGCTAGTAATGTATTCTATATAAGGGGACAGACGGGTTTTGAGATGCATTTAGTCCATTTTTTCTCCTTCAGTCGATAGAGAGAGCTTTGGGAGGTTTTTGAGGTTCCCAAACACGATCAGATGATGATCTTTAACAAGATTAAGATGGAGAGCATGGATTCAAGCCTTGTTCTTCAAGTTATTCATGATTCTTGGAATGGAGTCAAATGTTCTTATTCGTGGTTCATCCAATCCAGGTAATTTTCGTATCCCTTTGATGGTGGTTCGTTTTTCTTGGATGATTACATGTGAGGAGCATGTTGGATAATTAGATGATGATGTTATATATGATTCAATTGAATTTTGATAAGTGTTTTGGATGTTAGTTAAGATTCTTCATACTATAAGGATGTTAATTCATTTAACCCGATCTAAGATGGATTTCTGAATCTTGGTAATTATATTGGTAGATTTAGATGAGATGAATCATGATACTAGGTTGAATTCCAGATTGAGTATGATATGATCCTTGTTATCGAGTCGGTTTGATTGTTGATGTTGTTATTGATATATAGACATTGATATGATCATTGTGATAATTATGGGGTCGTTTATCTTCAAGAGATATGGAGATTTATGTCTCCCTTCATTCGGATTCCTAGTCGCAAGATGTTAGTCAATGCTTGGAATGCATGCCACTGTACAACATTAGCGCACGCTAAGCTTACTGGCTAGCGCATGCTAATGGGAGCAACTTAGCGCACGCTACGTTATGCGTTTAACGTGCGCTAAGTAGGCAGACAGTGCAGTATTTTTGTGTTTTGATTATGAATTCGTGATGGTTTGATTTGGTTTGTTCTGACTACGTTTATTGGAGGTTTTGTTGAACCGTTTAGTTCGATTGGTTAGTTTTGTCGGTTGTTGATTGTTTTCGGATATGTGTTATTTGATTACTTTGATATGTTGAGATTATTGATCGGTGATTATAACCGGATGTTAAGTTCGTGTTCGAGTATGTCCGTTGTGTTGCTTTTGATCGGGGCTGAGGAGCTCGTAGACAAAGGCAATGTGTTTGGTAGCAGCTTTGTGGTATCGGTATCGAGGCAAGTTATTACTTGCTCAGTCATAATATTTAATGAATGGTTTCAGTTTCATTTCGTTTATAATGCATATAGCGATGATTATTATTGTGAACTCTGGGTATTTGGATTGTATATCGTTCTTCCGATTCTGGGAGGTAAATCATAATGTATATGCTTTATGTCAGTTATTGGTATGTTCGGGTATCGAGGTTACATTATGGTAAAGACGAGGATATGAGTATCTATAGTTCATTGTACGTTTGGATCGCCGAGCATTGTGGATGATTGCCGGTGATGATTTGACATCGAGATTTCTCCTGAAGGACTCGGGACAAGTATCTTAGTTTGATTCGGTTTAGCGTTAATGATGTTGATCATGCAGGTTGTCATTCATGTTGCTGAACATGAAGTCGTCCTAGTTGTTTCATCATAGTGTCGTTTATGTTTGATTCATATGTTGTTCATGTTTATGAACATTTTGATTTGCATATGTGTATGCATAATTGTGTTGTTTGTGTTGTGTTGATCCGATGGTATCGTGTGATCTATGCTGAGGGCGCTGGATCAGATGTCCACCTCGTGTTGGTCCGACGGGATCATCTTGGGATCTATGCTGAGGGCGCTGGATCATTGGATGGGTTTTTCCACCTCGTGTTGGTCCGACGGGATCATCTTGGGATCTATGCTGAGGGCGCTGGATCATTGGATTACCCAGTGTTGTGTTGATGGAATCATGTGGATTCGCATCGTTGGTTTTATATGTGTTGTTATATGCATATTATTGGTTATCCACCTCGTGTTGATCTTGTAGGATCATCTTGGGATCTATGCTGAGGGCGCTAGATCATGGGATTGCCATTGAGTATACATTGTTATTCTTTTTGAGCATATTGACGTTGTCACATGAGTATGCATTTGTAGGTCTTGTGTTAGGACCGTGTTCGTATGTTGCTTTGATCTGATCTGGGATTAGACTGACATGATTGTCATGAGATTGTGCATATTGAGGTATGTTCTGTATTCCTTTGGTAATTGTCTTTAGTGGACAATCGATTATTGTTTCGAGATGTGATAATGTCACCCGATGGATTGGGATTGGACTAAGTTAGTAGATTTCGTAACAATGATTTATGATGATGCTTTGAGAACCTTGGGGTTCCGTTTGAGATACAGTACAGATGTTTGGTTATGGGCTTATCATGTTGTTGAGGATACGAGATGTGAACTTTGGTAAAGTTATGACGATAAGATTACTTTGGTCGTATTCTTATTTTTGTATTCTCATTGGTATGTAATTATAATTGTGATGTGATTGACATCACTGTTGGATATTATGGCTGACCCCGTCGTGGGCTTTCTTTTTAGGTTCTTGGATTTTTGAGCTTGTAGCGGTCGTGGAGAGATGAGCTTCCCGGAGGATACTGGCTAGGGCATGTAATTATGTATTGAGTTTCCTGATCAGTCGTTGTTTTCCGCTGCTAGAGTATTTTTAATTGTTTATCTTTTTCGCTGCGTGAGTATTTTTAAATGACGTTTCGTTTCTGGTAATTTGAGTTACTTTGGAAATCATTTTCTAAACTATTGAGTTTCGGTCGTTTGGCCTTGCCCTTTTCAAAACGAGATTTCACGACGGTTTTGATAAATAGATTTTATTAAGTCTTCAAATATTTTAAAGATAGTACCATCGTCGGCCTCTTGGGCATTTGTAAATGTTTGCGAAAATTTCCTTTAGCCTTCTGAGTTCCATATCTGGGCTCACGACGCTGTAATATTTCCGGTTAAATCTGGGGGTGTTACAAAATATGGTATCAGAGCTTAGGTTGAGAAAACCTAGGCATTCGGGTAGAGTTGGATCGTGTTTTTGTTGTGTCATTCGAGCTGTCGATTGACAAATATTAGAACTGTGAGTCTTTGTCGTTCACTCAGGCTTGTGCGTTATGGGATTTGCCAGTATCGTACTGGGCTTGTTATAACTTTTCCAAATGGTGTTAATAAGATTCTCTAGAATGAGATGTATTGTGTTCTTGAGTCGAACTGATCTAGCAAAATGTGTGTTTTGAAAATATCCGTGTCGAGTATTTTTTAGAGTCGAGACATGTGCCAGTATCATGGGGAATCGTCGGCTTCACGATCTGTAATTATTTGGATTTTCGAATTTCATTGAGATTTACTATCGTTCTAAATTGATATGCTTTGAGATTCGGAAGAATATTATGTGTTATGTTATGAGATAACAGAACACAGTAGTTGGGACAGGATTGATGATCTTGAGAAGCTATAATTTTGTAAAATCAATATGTCGTTTAAGTTTTGGAACAGAATTGTGTATTCGGGAGAAGGACTGGGAATTGTTGAGAAGAGCATGTAGTCATGTTAAGTCATTTTGAAATACATGAAACTGCTATTGAGTATTTGAAAACGATACTTTTCAAAATGAACGTTTTACGAATGTTTTACGGAAAATGGTTTTGGGCCGAGGCCCAAGTTTTAAAATAGTTTTATATCTCATGACTTGAGGTCCGTAAAGACTTTTCTAGTGTATAAACTTCTTGTAATGCGGAACGAGATATAGGCTGAGACCCTAGTGTTTCAAAAAAGCTTTTCTGTTTTCTAAAACTCCCGAGAATTGTAAAACATTTTATCAATCCTTATCTATTTCGTTTCTGCCCTTCGCGGTTTTAGTTTACTTGTTCAAACGAAACTTCTCGGGAAGTCTTTCGTTGTGTTGATCTGTTTCAATGTTTTGTCATAGCATATTTGAGGTGATCCGGGATGGATTAATGATTGGCGTTGCGAGTCATATGTGGAAAAAGAAGTTTTTAGTCGGAGTTTATATATTGAGATTTTGGAACTCTATTGTGTGGTTTTCCGATGGAATATCAGTGGATATTGGTGACAAACCGAGCTGGTATACAGGGGTATAGATGTGGTCAATCATTTGCATAGTTTTCATTTTTTAAACTTCGAAATCGTATGGATTCGAAGGAAAACTGTTATCGAATACTTGGCACCAGCGAGCCAATTTAATTTTCTGAAAATTTATTTTGTGGTCTTACCAAAATTTATGTTTTGAGTATTGGAATTTTTGAAAAGAACTTTCGAAAATTGTCTTCATGACAAGAGTATATGATTTCAATCTAGTTTTGAAAATGTGATTGATGTATATACGCATTTAGTGCATAATGCATATCGTGGTGAAGTTCTGAGCGAGACTCTCGACTGGATATTTCATCAGTATGGTACGAGGAAAAGAGATTCGAATTTCATCATAGTAGTTTGGTTATCCAGGGATGATCGGTTGATCTATCAGATGAGAGAAATATGCTGCGTATTGTAGATTCATGCACAGGATGCGATTTTAGAAACTTTGAATTTTCTGAAATCGGGACATATGTGCTATGTGATTCCATTGGTATGATAGTAGCGTGATTTTACCATAATGATTTTCGAATGATTTCTTTGTAAGTATAGATTTCGGGTTGTTGACCTCATGCTGCTGTCTTGAGTACTGATTGGTCATTCCCACCCCATGTATAATTTGGATATGTTCGACGGGTTGTGATTGGTTGTTCGTACGCCTAGGGGTATGCTCACCAGTCGGGTATATTTATTGAGATACACTGTATGTGATTGGTGTGTCATTTTGAGAATGTTATTCTTTCGTATATCTGTTTCTGTGGTTCTGTGTTGACCGTATTGGAGCTTACCGTGTGAAGGTATTCTCGAATTGTGTTGACCTTTGGATGGTCGTATTAGAGTTTATCATGTCGATGATATTCTCGGCTAATTTGTTGATTGATCATTGTTAACGATCGTATGAGCGTTCAGACATTATGTCGATATTTCGGTGTCTGTTGTCATTGTTTTGGACAGTTGTTTCACAGTTGTATTGTGTATTATTCGTCTTATCGAAATTGGGATTTGATTATGTAATCAGGCAGACAGAATTTGATTCGGGCAGATTGTTTCATCCGAAGATGATATATTTCGTTGAAACTCAAGGAATTGTGATTGTAAAGTGTATTGAGACTTTACGGTGAGGTCACTAGCTAGTATCTCAGGATATCGTCGACTTTGCGCATTGGTAAGTATGCTGTTGTGGTTATTCTATAGTGATGATGATTCATCATTGTCGTGATGGTTTTGGAATATTTTGGGTTGAACGGTATGTTTGTTTGTTTTTATGACGGCTTGCAAGTTTTGAGGCCGAAACTTATTTTAAGTGGTGTAGAATGTAATATCAAGAATTTCTACTACTGTTGTTTAATATTATTTTATCCGAGTTATGTTGTACAGCGTGGAATCTGAACAGTATGGATAAAATAATGAAGGACTGAGATGTCAGTATTGGTATAATTGTCGTATTTGGTAGACAATTACAATTGAGAATGTCGTGTATCAGGTTATCGCCCTTTTGATATTGGGTATATCGTATGAGAATATTATTTGTGTTCAGTGTGTCATATGTTCATTTTTGGTATGTCGAGACATTGGACCGAAATTGCGGGATACGGCTAAGTGTAGCATTATTAGCGCACGCTAATATGCATTCCTAGCGCACGCTATCGTGCAGGTTTAGCGCACGCTAATGGTAAAAGATAGCGCACGCTAGTTTAGAACAGATCAGAGGGAATCTTAGCTTTCGGCGAGTGGACCCGGCCACTTGTAACGCGTGTCCAGATAAGGTCAGCGGGTGTTTGTCATGTAGGGATAGCGCACGCTAAACCGTATGGTTAGCGCACGCTAATTCCAGATCGGTTATAGGAATCCCGAAAATCGCAGATGCTTCCGGCATGTGGGGGCACGAGTGGTAGGTGAATACTGTAGTAAGTCAACTTCGGATAGCGCACGCTAAGGGTAAAGGACTTGCGTACGCTAGACAGTGTAAGTTACATACGCTAATGCATGGGCATTACGTACGCAAGCACATGTACGAAGCTAGACAGTGGCCTCTGGACCCCGATAGCGCACGCTAACAAAGTCAGTTAGCGCACGCTAAGGCTGTTGCGCACGCTAAACATGAGATGTTAGCGCACACTAGTAATGTATTCTATATAAGGGGACAGACGGGTTTTGAGATGCATTTAGTCCATTTTTTCTCCTTCAGTCGATAGAGAGAGCTTTGGGAGGTCTTTGAGGTTCCCAAACACGATCAGATGATGATCTTTAACAAGATTAAGATGGAGAGCATGGATTCAAGCCTTGTTCTTCAAGTTATTCATGATTCTTGGAATGGAGTCAAATGTTCTTATTCGTGGTTCATCCAATCCAGGTAATTTTCGTATCCCTTTGATGGTGGTTCGTTTTTCTTGGTTTATTACATGTGAGGAGCATGTTGGATAATTAGATGATGATGTTATATATGATTCAATGGAATTTTGATAAGAGTTTCGGATGTTAGTTAAGATTCTTCATACTATAAGGATGTTGATTCATTTAACCCGATCTAAGATGGATTTCTGAATCTTGGTAATTATATTGGTCGATTTAGATGAGATGAATCATGATACTAGGTTGAATTCCATATTGACTATGATATGATCCTTGTTATCGAGTCGGTTTGATTGTTGATGTTGTTATTGATATATGGACATTGATATGATCATTGTGATAATTATGGGTTCGTTTATCTTCAAGAGATATGGAGATTTATGTCTCCCTTCATTCGGATTCGTAGTCGCAAGATGTTAGTCGATGCTTGGAATGCATGCCACTATACAGCATTAGCGCACGCTAAGCTTACTGGCTAGTGCACGCTAACGGGAGCAACTTAGCGCACGCTACGTTATGCGTTTAACGTGCACTAAGTAGGCAGACAGTGCAGTATTTTTGTGTTTTGATTATGAATTCGTGATGGTTTGATTTGGTTTGTTCTAACTGCGTTTATTGGAGGTTTTGTTGAACCGTTGAGTTCGATTGGTTAGTTTTGTCGGTTGTTGATTGTTATCGGATATGTGTTATTTGATTACTTCGATAGGTTGATATTATTGATCGGTGATTATAACCGGATGTTGCGGTCATGTTCGAGTATGTCCGTTGTGTTGCTTTTGATCGGGGCTGAGGAGCTCGTAGACAAAGGCAATGTGTTCGGTAGCAGCTTTGTGGTATCGGTATCGAGGCAAGTTATTACTTGCTCAGTCATAATATTTAATGAATGGTTTCAGTTTCATTTCGTTTATAATGCATATAGCGATTATTATTGTGAACTTTGGGTATTTGGATTGTATATCGTTCTTCCGATTCTGGGAGATAAATCATAATGTATATGCTTTATCTCAGTTATTGGTATGTTCGGGTATCGAGGTTACTGTAATACCCGTAATTTCGATTTCTGGTAATTTCTTTTTTTCGAAGAAAGTCCGTTTTGACGACTCGCTCATGACCGTTTCATCATTCCGAGAATGATTAATTCTGCACTTTTTGTCATCCGAGCTCGTTTCGGTGTCGTTTTGTTGAGTTCCGTGCTTTTTAGCGGTTTTTCCGCACTTGAGTTCGATTCTTGCGAATCTCGTCCGGAGATGTTGTTTCGACTTTCTCGTAAGTTCATTTAATATTATTATTCATGTTGCAAGCTTCGGCTTGGTGTTTCGATCATGTATCGTGTATTTCGGACGTTTTGGGCCATTTTCGTAATTTCCCAAAGTTTGGGGTAATTACTTTCCATTGTCGAATTTCGAGCCTTCGGGTGGTCGGAATCGTGTGTTCTCTTAGTGCTCGAGTTCGTCTTTGTGAGTACTTCGTAACCGTATCTTCGATTCGTATTCAGGTTCGGGTTTCGGGGTCGTTCGGGCCGTCGTTCGGGCCCGGTACCGGCGAGTTACGGCCGTAGTGATCGGCGATTCGTCGTAAGGCCGGTTACATACGTAAGGCCACGGCGATTTACGTGCGTAACGGGCGGCGATTTGGGGTAGTGACTCGGTTACGTCGTAAGCCTTGGCCGATTACGTCGTAACCCGGCAGACGGCTCTATATAAGGCCTGCGATGCTTTTTTCGCCATTCTTCGCCTTCTTCTTATTCACTTCCGCGGCTGGGCGTGTTCTTATCATGGAGCCATGTTGTTTAACAACAAATCCATGAAGTCTTGGAGTTCATATCATCAATCATCCATCCTATATCATCCCTTGATCCAGCGAATCAAGGTTAGATCTTTAGAACCCTACTTTTGGTAAAATTGGGGGTTTTCGTGTTTTTGTCCGATTCGTTCCGTTTTGTTGATTAATTCATGATGAATATGATTAATCTTGTTGGTATTCTTAGTTTCCCTACGGATTCATGGTATATTTCATGGTTTTTACGGAATCGAGAGGGTTTGGTTGTGGTCCGCCCTCGTTGTTGTTTTTATACGAATATACATGAATTGTAGGCGGGTTTTCGGGTGTATTTCAATTCCGTATTCATTTAGAAATGATTGTGATTGTATTCTTCGAATCGTTAGGTTCGGTTTTGTTGGTTCCTAGCTTTCGTCGGTGACTTTCCTTTCCGTTCGTTGCATCGTCAATAATTCAAGGCAAGTATTTTTGGAAACCTTTATGCTTAACGTGGAATGGTAATGTATTTTGTGTGTGATTTGCTCACCTCGTGTTGGTCCGACGGGATCAAGGAGGGAATCCAAAGGGTTGAGTCCTGGATTCATGAGTTTGTATAGCTAGCCAGTTCGGGAGGGTCCTTAGAGGCCTCGGGCGGGATCAATGATATTACTCTGTTCCCAAGGCGATGCATGTGCGTGTTTTGTTTTTATAATGTGGCCAGCTCGGGAGGGTCCTTAGAGGCCTCGGGCGGGATCTATGATATTACTCTGTTCCCAAGGCAAATTGTTTGACTGTTTATTTCCGGAAAAGACATGTCTGGTTTTGGATTTTGAAATTGATATTGGATCATGTACTATGAAATGTGTAAGCGATTGGTTTGCCTTGAATACTTGTACTAGCGTAATTGCTAACCCCTTTGGGGACCCGTTGTCGGGGAAATTCTTGTTATGGATTCAGGTTATTTTCAGCCAGACGAGCAGGCGCTGGGATGGTACGAGGATGTCGTCCAAGGTTGTTGACATGTGCAATTGAGTCTTGTTATTTCCTACTGTCTCTTTTTGTAACACCCCAAGATATTCGGAGTATATTACAGCGCCGTGGACCCCTACATGGGACCCACCAGGCTACAACAACGAACACCCCTCGACTAACCATCTCGGTTAGCAAGGAAACACAATCAAATAATACATCACATGAAAATACACTCGGAGCAACCGACTAAATGAGTAACAATCGACAATATAGCAATTTAAAATAATACAACACGGAGTTTGAATTTGAAAAGCCTAAGTACTCGCGAGTACAGTCTATCAGTTTATAAATATAGAAAACAACCATATCGAAGTGGACAAAATAAATAAGTAGACCCAAGTGCACATGTCAACGACCCTGGCCAACATCCTCGTACTGTCCCAGAGCTCGCTCGTCCGGATGATCATAACCTGATATCCATAACAAGAATTTCCCCATAACGGGTCCCCATAGGGGTTAGCAATTACGCTAGTACAAGTAATAAAGGCAAACCAATCGCTTACACATTTCATAGTACATGCACCAATATCATTTCAAAAACCAAAACCAGACATGTCTTTTCCGGAAACAAACAGTCAAACAATTTGCCTAGGACCGGGATGAAACCACGAATCCCACCCGAGGCCTCTAAGGACCCTCCCGAGCTGGCCATATCATAAAACAAATCACGCACAGGCATCGCCTAGGACCGGGACGAAGCCACGAATCCCACCCGAGGCCTCTAAGGACCCTCCCGAGCTGGCTAGCGAAACAAACTCATGAATCTAGGACGAAGCCATAGATTCCCTCCGTGATCCCGTCGGACCCTCCCGAGGTGAGTAAAGCACACACAATATACATTACCATTTCACGTTAAGCATAAAGGTTTCCAAAAATACTTGCCTTGAATAATTGACGACGCAACGAACGGAAAGGAAAGTCACCAATGAATGCTAGGAACCAATGTAACCGAACCTAACGATTCGAAGAATACAATCACAACCATTTCCAAATGAATACGGAATTGGAATACACCCGAAAACCCATCTACGATTCATGTATATTCGTATATAAACAATAACGAGGGTGGACCACAACCAATCCCTCTCGATTCCGCAAAAAATACGAAATATACCATGAATCCGTAGGGAAACTAAGAATACCAACAAGATTAATCATATTCATCATGAATCCACCAACAAAACGGAACGGATCGGAAGAAAATCCCAAAACCCCCAAATCGCCCAAAAGTAGGGTTCTAAGAGATTTACCTTGGATTGAGGGTGAAGAACACTAGTAGGTGTTGTTAATCTACTTCAAAAACTCAAGGTAGAGGATGCCTGAAATAATCGGAGGAAGGGATCGCTCGGAAATCGCCTGGAGGAGCTCTGCGTCGCGGAGAGGAGAAGAAATGAAAATAATCTGCTCATCTGGGTCAACTCCCTGGTTTATATAGCCAGGGAGTGTTAGCGCGCGCTAATCCTCAAGGTTAGCGTGCGCTAACGGGATAAAATTACAGGCCAAAACAGTTAGCGTCCAGTCCAGTAGCCAGACTTCTGGCCGTTAGCGTGCGCTACTCGAGACGTAGCGTGCGCTAAAATCCACTCGGTAGCGCGCGCTATCGATCAATAGCGTGCGCTACCTGGACATCACCGACTCGAAGCTAAGCGCCTAAAACCCACGACCGTTAGCGTGCGCTACCAAACAAGAGTAGCGTGCGCTTCGGCACTGACCGAGTTCGGTAGTAAACTGCATCGATCGAAACTCACGCTAGCGCACGCTACCGGGTATCATCAGCGTGCGCTAGCCTCCCGAAATTAGCGTGCGTTAGTCTACGTAGCGTATGCTAATACGCCAGTCCAGAAGGCTGGAAAAATAGCACTGCCGCTCCCAGGGCTTGTTCTCTACCGCACGCTACGAATCAGTCGTAGCGTGCGCTACTAAGGGACCCCTAGCGCGCGCTATACAGAAAAGATAGCGTGCGCTAGGTTACGAAATATAAGCGGTTCACAACACCGGAATATGAACGAAACATCAAACGGAACACCTCAAAACGTATCAAAACATAGAATGGATCCACGGCAACCCCGAAACAGCGGTTCCGCACAACAATAACGAATCTCAGATCAATAGATGATGGGAAAGATATACTGTAAGGTACATGAGGGTCATTACGACTGAGAAATTCACCGAAAAAGAAAATACAAGGGGAAAGAAAAATGCGGATATTACATTCTACCCCTCTAAAAACAAGTTTCGTCCCGAAACTTAAGAAACAAACAACTCAGGGTACCTAGCACGCATGCTATCCTCGGTTTCCCAAGTTGCCTCCTCGACACCATGCCTCGACCACTGCACCTTGACCAAAGGGATGGTCTTATGCCTCAGTCGTTTCTCCCGATGCTCTAAAATCTTCAAAGGACGTTCCTCAAAAGTAATATCCTCGGCGACATCGATCTCCCCATAATCGATGACGTGACTAGGATCTGGGACATATTTCCTCAGCTGGGAAACATGAAAAACGCTATGAACATGACTCAAGGCCGGAGGTAACGCCAAACGGTATGCCAACTCACCGACTCGCTCGAGAATCTCAAAGGGTCCAATAAATCTAGGACTCAACTTCCCCTTTTTCCCGAAACGGAAAACTCCTCTCGTCGGCGACACCTTCAGCAAAACGTGGTCTCCCACCTCGAATTCTAAAGGTCGACGACGGACATCGGCATAAGACTTCTTTCGACTCTGGGCAGTCAACATCCGTTCCCGAATTAATTCTATCTTCCATCTCGTCTCTAAAACGACATCCGGTTCAGTCCCGACTAAATCGGACGTCTCATTCCAACAAATCGGCGATCGACAACGCCGCCCGTAGAGCGCCTCATACGGTGCCATCTGAATCGTCGCGTGCCAACTATTGTTGTACGTGAATTAGATTAATGGCAAATGCTCCTCCCAGTCGTTGCTCCAATCGAGAGCACAAGCACGCAACATGTCCTCGAATGTCTGGATAGTGCGTTCCGACTGTCCATCTGACTGGGGATGGAAAGAGGTACTCAAATGCAAACGGGTACCCAACGCCTTATGCACCGCCTGCCAAAAGTGCGATACGAAACGGCCATCACGATCCAAAACAATAGACTTCGGAGTACCGTGAAGCCTCACAATCTGCGTGATAAACACACGAGCCAACTTTTCTGGACCCCAAGTGTCCTTGATGCCCATAAAATGTGCCGACTTGGTCAGACGATCAACAATCACCCATACCATATTCATGCCCGACTTCGATCTCGGCAAACTCGTAACAAAATCCATCGATATATCTTCCCATTTCCATTCTGGAACGGGAAGTGACTGCAATAACCCGGCCGGTCGCTGATGCTCGATTTTGACCTGCTGACAAGTCAAACATCTCGCTACAAACTGTGCGACCTCCTCCTTCATATCATTCCACCAGAAATTCCTCCTCAGGTCCTTGTACATCTTACTCGAACCAGGATGAACAGAATAAGGTGTAGCATGTGCCTCACGCAAAATACTCTGTCTCAACTCTGAGTCGTTCGGCATGCAAAGCCGACTCCGAAATCTCAAAACACCATCTTCGTGAATCACAAATCCAGGAGACTTTCCCTTAAGATCGTTCTCTCGGATTTGAGTAATCATCAGATCCTCTAATTGCTTCAGCTTAATTTCATCGATCAAAGACGACGAAATCTCTAAAGCACAAAGTTGCACGACATCTCCAGGCAACAAAACCTCAACATCTATCTCGATCAAAGCCCGCCGAAGCTCAGACTGAGATGTAAGGATCTCAAGCGTTCGCAACGCAATCGGTTTCCGACTCAAGGCGTCGGCCACGACGTTCGCCTTGCCCGGATGATAAAGGATTTCGAGGTCATAATCCTTAATCAGCTCTAACCACCTCCTCTGCCTCATATTCAACTCCCGCTGAGTAAATATGTATTTCAGACTTTTATGATCGGTAAAAATCTGACATGTAGAGCCGAAAAGATAGTGACGCCAAATCTTGAGCGCAAAAACAACTGCCGCTAACTCCAAATCATGAGTAGGGTAGTTCAGCTCATACGGCCTCAACTGTCTCGACGCAAAGGCAATGGTCTTGCCGTGTTGCATCAATACGCACCCAAGACCCTGACCCGAAGCATCGCTATAAACGGCGAATCCCTCGCTGCCACATGGCAACACCAAAACCGGAGCTGAAGTCAAACGCTTCTTCAATTCCTCAAAACTCGACTGCCTCTCGTCATTCCAGACGAACTTCTCGGATTTTTGGAGCAAATGTGTAAGCGGCCGAGCTAGTTTTGAGAAACCCTCGACGAACCTACGGTAGTAGCCAGCCAAACCCAAGAAACTACGGACCTCCTTCACATTTGTGGGCGGTGCCCAATCCAACACTGCCTCAATTTTCTGCGGATCCACGCGAACTCCCTCGGCTGAAATCACGTGACCCAAAATCATCACTTCCCTCAGCCAGAACTCACATTTCGAGAACTTCGCATAGAGTTGCTCGGTCCTCAAAATGTCTAACACTATCCGAAAATGATGGGCATTCTCATCCACACTCCTCGAATAGATAAGAATATCGTCAATGAAGACGACGACACACTTATCCAAATACTCGATAAAGACTTTGTTCATCAACTGCATGAACACTGCCGGCGCATTAGTTAACCCGAAAGGCATAACTACGAATTCATAATGTCCGTATCTCGTCCGAAAAGCTGTTTTCGGCACGTCGGACTCCCTCACCCGAAGCTGATAGTACCCCGATTTCAAATCAATCTTCGAGAATACCGCAGCTCCCTGCAACTGATCGAACAGGTCATCAATTCTCGGCAAAGGATACTTGTTCTTGATGGTCACCTTGTTTAGTTCGCGATAGTCGATACAAAAACGTAGTGAACCATCCTTCTTCCGCACAAACAGGACCGGTGCGCCCCAAGGCGAGGCGCTCGGTCGAACATACCCCGACTCAAGAAGCTCACTCAACTGCTTCTTCAACTCTGACATCTCTGAAGGTGCCATGCGATACGGCGCCTTCGAAATTGGAGCCGCACCCGGCTCTAACTCTATAGCAAACTCAACCTCACGATCCGGTGGCAATCCCGGTAACTCGTCAGGAAAAACATCAGGAAACTCACTAACGACTGGAATCGACGAAAGCTCAACTCCACCATTCTCCGCCTTCAAGGCATAGCACCAATAACCAGTACACCCCTTTCGTAGGAGTCTCATCGCCTTAAAGGCGTTAATAACAAACTTCTGATTTCCCCTCCTTCGCCCCGCGAAGGAGTGCTCGGTGCCATCCTCAGCTAACATGGTGATGATCCTCGTGCGGTAGTTCATGATTGAGCCATGCTGCTTGAGCCAATCATCCCCGAGAATCAAATACTCACCCTCGATGCTCACGACAATGAGATTAGAGAGCCAAGCCCTCTCACAAATAAACACAGAACAGTCCCGGACCTCTCGATCACCGACAATCCTATCACCGCTAGGAAGTTTAACGATGAAAGGCTCGCAAGGTGACAAACAGCCGAGACTCAAACAGCGTACACACTCTAGAGAAATGAATGAATGCGTAGCACCCGAATCGAAAAGCACACTGACACGATGGGAATGGATATGAACGGTACTGCCGCCACAAATGTTCTTTGGATCATCGGCCCTCCTCATCTCATAGATACGCGGCTGGGCAGAGCCGACACTGGAAGCTCCTCCCCTAGCGGGCTGACCCCGACCCCTACCTCGACCGGCACTCGGAGGTGGCGGCGGAGCAAATGAGCCCTAATTCACACTCGGCTCCAAAGGTGCTGGAAAAGAAGCCTGAGCACCAAGAAGCTTTCTTACCCGCTCACAAAAGAAGGCCTTGTGGCCTGACTGACCACAAGTGTGACAAGTTAGAGGCGGACGAGGACACTCCCGGTTCCGATGGCCCGGCTCGCTGCAGTTAAAGCATTTGGCATCCCGAATGGAGGCACCGGCAGTACCCCGATAGCCCCCAGAGAAACGATCCGAATTACCTCCAGGAATATTCACAGACTGAGACTTCTGCTGGCCTCAACCTCTGTGACCCGAAAAATTTCCGGCGGATTTCTGCTTCTTACTCTCCCGAACCGCCGCACTGGCTGTCACCGACATGTCATAGGCAAGAGCTCGACTCTGATAATCCTTCAGGGTAGTACAGACGAGTCCAGACATATAGTCCCGAATGGACAGTTTCATCCTCCTGGAAAAATGGAAAATTTTGTCGCTCTCAGCGACAACTTGGGTTTTCACATAGCCCAACTCTTTGTTGAAATCAGCAATAGTTTGGGATACGGGAATATCCTGAGGTTGAGCATCGTAGAAAGCATGGACACGAGCCTGTCTAACTAGCCACGGGCAATATTCAGTCTCCATCAACTCCTGAAATTCGGCCCACGAAGCAACATGATCCTTGGGCCCAATGGCCTCCCACCAATCCGTAGCGTCCCCCGTGAGAAAGTACTGAGCAATAGGGACCTTAGGGTCCTCGGGACAGTTGGTAGCAGTGAAGACTTTAGATATCTCCTTGATCCACCCTTCCCAGCCGATCGGGTCCGAAGCTCCCAAAAACTGAGGAGGATGCATCTTGATGACATCCTGTAGCCAGCGATCCGCTCCGCCCCGATTAGCATGAGCCTGATCGGGGTTCTGGACTACCTGAGCTATAGCCTCCATTTGGTTAACCATTTGCTGCATGGCGGCCGTAATACCAAGGTCGGCGCGCTCCTGAGAAGAAGCATGACTGTGACGGTCACTGGTACTGCCGGCTCCCAAAGAATGCGACGTGGCCGCCCCACCGGCGGCCCCCACATCCTCGGCCGCGTCCACGACCACGACCACGACCACGACCACGATTTCCTCCGGCATCCATACTGGTGTTAAGAGATAACAGAAGTATATTAATGATGAGTAAGGGAGGAAAAAGCAACCACGATTCGAAAAGCGGAAATACTATGCAAGAAAACAAAAGACCGAATAAGAAAACTTACGAGCACTGGAAGTACCGAGATGCTGGCAGCGGTGTGACAATGTGCAAAACAAAACACGACTAGACCCAAATAACCAACAAGCCTAGGTATCCATAAACCTAGAGCTCCGATACCATTTCTGTAACACCCCAAGATATTCGGAGTATATTACAGCGCCGCGGACCCCTACATGGGACCCACCAGGTTACAACTAGAAAACACCCCTCGACTAACCATCTCGGTTAGCGAGGAAACACAATCAAATAATATATCACATGAAAATACACTCGGAGCAAACGACTAAATGAGTAACAATCGACAGTATAGCAATTTAAAATAATACAACACAGAGTTTGAATTTGAAAAGCCTAAGTACTCGCGAGTACAGTCTATCAGTTTATAAATATAAAAAACAACCATATCGAAGTGGACAAAAGAAATAAGTAGACCCAAGTGCACATGTCAACGACCCTGGCCAACATCCTCGTACTGTCCCAGAGCTCGCTCGTCCGGATGATCATAACCTGAAATCCATAACAAGAATTTCCCCATAACGGGTCCCCATAGGGGTTAGCAATTACGCCAGTACAAGTAATCAAGGCAAACCAATCGTTTACACATTTCATAGTACATGCACCAATATCATTTCAAAAACCAAAACCAGACATGTCTTTTCCGGAAACAAACAGTCAAACAATTTGCCTAGGACCGGGATGAAACCACGAATCCCACCCGAGGCCTCTAAGGACCCTCCCGAGCTGGCCATATCATAAAACAAATCACGCACAGGCATCGCCTAGGACCGGGACGAAGCCACGAATCCCACCCGAGGCCTCTAAGGACCCTCCCGAGATGGCTAGCGAAACAAACTCATGAATCCAGGACGAAGCCATAGATTCCCTCCGTGATCCCGTCGGACCCTCCCGAGGTGAGTAAAGCACACACAATATACATTACCATTTCACGTTAAGCATAAAGGTTTCCAAAAATACTTGCCTTGAATAATTGACGACGCAACGAACGGAAAGGAAAGTCACCAATGAATGCTAGGAACCAAGGTAACCGGACCTAACGATAATCACAACCATTTCCAAATGAATACGGAATTGGAATACACCCGAAAACCCGTCTACGATTCATGTATATTCGTATATAAACAATAACGAGGGTGGACCACAACCAATCCCTCTCGATTCTACAAAAACTATGAAATATACCATGAATCCGTAGGGAAACTAAGAATACCAACAAGATTAATCATATTCATCATGAATCCACCAACAAAACGGAACGGATCGGAAGAAAATCCCAAAACCCCCAAATTGCCCAAAAGTAGGGTTCTAAGAGATTTACCTTGGAATGAGGGTGAAGAACACTAGTAGGTGTTGTTAATCTACTTCAAAAACTCAAGGTAGAGGATGCCTGAAATAATCGGAGGAAGGGATCGCTCGGAAATCGCCTGGAGGAGCTCTGCGTCGCGGAGAGGAGAAGAAATGAAAATAATCTGCTCATCTGGGTCAACTCCCTAGTTTATATAGCCAGGGAGTGTTAGCGCGCGCTAATCCTCAAGGTTAGCGTGCGCTAACGGGATAAAATTACAGGCCAAAACAGTTAGCGTCCAGTCCAGTAGCCAGACTTCTGGCCGTTAACGTGCGCTACTCGAGACGTAGCATGCGCTAAAATCCACTCGGTAGCGCGCGCTATCGATCAATAGCGTGCGCTACCTGGACATCAGCCGAGTCCAGAAGCTAACTGCCCAAAACTCACCTGACCCGTTAGCGTGCACTACCAAACAAGCGTAGCGTGTGCTAACTGGCACCTGACCGAGTTCAGTAGCAAACTGTCCAGTACTGGAAACTCACGCTAGCGCACGCTACCGGGTATCATCAGCGTGCGCTAGCCTCCCGAAATTAGCATGCGTTAGTCTACGTAGCGTACGCTAATACGCCAGTCCAGAAGGCTGGAAAAATAGCACTGCCGCTCCTAGGGCTTGCTCTCTAGCGCGCGCTACGAATCAGTCGTAGCGTGCGCTACTAAGGGACCCCTAGCGCGCGCTATACAGAAAAGATAGCGTGCGCTAGGTTACGAAATATAAGCGGTTCACAACACCGAAATATGAACGAAACATCAAACGGAACACCTCGAAACGTATCAAAACATAGAATGGATCCACGGCAACCCCGAAACAGCGGTTCCGCACAACAATAACAAATCTCAGATCAATAGATGATGGGAAAGATATACTGTAAGGTACATGAGGGTCATTACGACTGAGAAATTCACCGAAAAAGAAAATACAAGGGGAAATAAAAATGCGGATATTACACTTTTGATGTGGATGTTTTCCAAATTGTAAACTTATAGACTGTACTCGCGAGTACTTAGGTTTTTCCTTTCGGATTGTGATTGGTCTTCGTTGGAGTTACTGTATTTGTCGGTTGATGTTTATTATGCCGGTCGTACCGGACGTGTCGTTTTATGTTCTTGTTGTTAACAATTGTTTCCTTGCTAATCGAGACGGTTAGTCGAGTGGTATTTTGTTGTGTTAGCCTGGTGGGTCCCATGTAGGGGTCCACGGCGTTGTAATACACCTCGAATATCTTGGGGGTGTTACAGAAAATGGTATCAGAGCTCTAGGTTTATGGGTACCTAGGCTTGTCGGTTATTTGGGTCTAGTTGTGTTTTGTTTTGCACATTGTCACACCACTGCCGGCGTCTCAGTACATCCAGTGCTCGTAAGTTTTCCTTACTCGATTCTCTTGTTTTCTCGTATTGTATTTCCACTTCTTGAACTGTGATTGTCTCTCTCGTACTTATCGTCGAGTTGTTTTTTTTGATCCATCCGGTTCGTGTACTTTTGATTCTAGTATTGCACAGTACTTTATCTCTCTGGAGTTTGTGCGCCGTTCTGGGCTTGACCGTTTGTCGTCTTGTGAGCCTCCCATCGCTAAACTTCCTAGCGTTGGTGGGATCATTGGTAATCGAAAGATTCGAGATTTGCTCCGTGGTATATTGTGAGAGGGCTTGACTCTCTAGTCTTTTGTTGTATGATGGAATCTGTGTTTGATAATTGCGATATACTAAATGTATATTGAGCCGAACGTACTGATGGTTTGGACACCGAGGGGTGCAGTATGATGTGAATGTTTTGAACATTGATATGTTCTAGGAAAGGTATCGATGGCAGAGTTTGTTGAGAAACTCACATAGATGGTTTCGACATGTGTTCGAATCGGTGTTCATTAGTTATGCTGTTAAACTTGAAGAGATAAGTTTGACATATGCTTAGAATTAGTGTTTCCGAGTTGTGCTTGTTGAGTTTTGTCTCATCGGATTTTGTCTGACTTAGTCGCATCGCGACATGTCGTTTGAGATCATTGGTCGTGATTAGTATCGAGGGGCGGTCGTCACTTACATGTGACCGATGGATGTAAAACTCCCTTCCTTGTGTTGTACCTCGTGTGACACGAGTTATTTGTATGATTAGTCGTTAAATGAGGGAATCCTTCTGTGGATTTTGATTTCACGATATGTGTTTATTCGACTCTCGTATTTGGTTTATACGAGGAGTGTCGTCGCTGCTGACGTATTTTCGAACCGCATTTTATCCGCTGCGTGAGTTCTTTCAAACGGCTTTCGGTATTTTGCAAACTGAGTTTTATTTCGTAAAACCGATTCCCTAAATCATGTTTTGGAATTTTGGCCTTGAACATTTTATGACGGTTTGACAAATGAGTTTGTGAGTTTTGGAAAATATTACCGTCATTGGTATTTTTAGCATTTTCGAAATGACGTGGGAAATCGTGCTCAGCATGATAAATCCTTGCGAGAAGGGTTTACGGCATGTAATTTTCTGATATGTTCTGTTGCTGTCTCTGTGAGTCGTTAGCGCACGCTATGCTTTGCGGCTAGCGCGCGCGAGAGTGCGTTGGTAGCATGCTAAGGGGAGGATAGTGCACGCTACCTGGTAGTTCAGGGCAGTCCAGGAGCTACTGGACTGGGTCTGAAGTTCTCGTTAGCGCACGCTAACACTTGGGGTTGGCTCACGCTAACAGTGTATTTTTGGTCAGGAGTTTTGTTTGGTGCCGTGATAGCGCACGCTAACCTTAATGATTAGCGCACGCTAATTGTGTCCAGTATAAATACTGGACACCTGTCTAGAAGTTGCATTTTTCTTCATTTCTTTTTCTTCCTCCATGAGTTTGAGACGTAGCGACTAGGGTTGGCATCTGGGCTGATTTTTCTTCCATCCAAAGGTGTTTTGGAGTATCCTAGATGATTTTTAACATCATCTAATCCATTGTTCTTCGCCGAATCTAGGTGTTTTTCTTGAATCCCTAGAGTTGATTTTTTTTTTGGAGTTTTGTTCTTGATGTCGTTTTCCATCCGGTTTTGATAAACCGATTGTTGTTTTACGATGTTGTTAAACATATCCTAAGGGTTGTATATCACTGTCATGATTTTGAACGATTTGGTGCGTGTGATATGATGTGTTTAAATGAATATTGATACATGCGAATTCTGGGCATTTTGGCCTATTGTACTTCTGAAAAACCTTGAGTATCTTAGAAAATAAACCTCGAGACGTACTTTTAAAATGAATTATTTTCTCACAGTGTTCTCAAGATGCCTACTAGCGCCACGCTATGTTTCAAAATTATTCTACTTTGAGGATAAAAATATTTTGAGATATTTCTAATGATTTAGAAACGCATTCGCTTACACCCGAAGGTCGAATATTGCTGAAAAGTTTTAATTTAAAGAAAGGTGTCTTCATTTTTTTTTATCAAACGCAAGATGATTTTTTTTAAAAGTCTCGATGACGATGTTTGTACTACTTTTTGATATATGATACTCAAGATCAACTGGTGCTTGCAAATTATTTTCAAAAGGTGGTTTTCGTTTTCAAAACCTATCGTTCTTATTTGCGGTCCGAGAATATATGTGTGATATTCGTACTTTCGTTACGGTGTTAACCCCCGGTTTGTGATTAAATTAGTGGTGTGAATGTTGAGTCGTTCGCCACACGTTTGTTGTGTTAGCCCCCTGTGAGAGGCGGGATGTTGGTGTTGAATATTGTCGCCCCGTAGTGATTTCTGCGTTATCGCTCTTGTGCGAACTGTTAGAGCTTGTTTGGTATGACCGTGTGTATCGGTGATTATTCCATTATGTGTCGGTTGTTTAATGTCTTGTTACCTTGCTCCCATTTTTGTGAATTTCGTGAACGAGGTCGGAGCTAATACCCGTACTATTTTGATTTTTGTATTTTCTCTTTCTCCAGTCTATCGATTCGCTCATGTTCGTTGATACTTATGAACTTGTTCTGTATTTCGGTTTCATTGTCCGAATGAACTGTGATCTTGTTGTGGGTCGATCTGGTTATCGCTGTGACTTTTCCGAATTCGGTTCGATTCTTGTGAACCTTGTTCGGAAGTAACATCTTTTGGTTCTACTAGTTCTTTTATTCGAAGTGGATCGGATTTTGGACTTCTGTATTTTCGACTCTATCGACTCGTTTATGCTCGTTAACATTTTCTGAACTTTCCCTATCCCTTGCTTTTGTTGATCGAACGAGTGTGGTATTGTTTCGGAATAACTCGTTTGTCATTGTGACTTTTCTATTGCTATTCCCTTTCCTGTGGATCTTATATGAATGCACATCCTGTTGTTTTCACCGGATCATATATTGTTTCGAGTCGAGATGTGAACCTTGGATTTGTTGTTTGAATTTTATTATCCTTCGTATTTCGGACATGATTGTTCGATTTTTGTTGTCTCGATCGTTTGTTTGTTCGGTTTTTGTTCTCGTTTCGTGATTGTTGAGCGTCCAGGCTCCTTCCTAATTCCCTTAGGTTTGGGAAATTAGTCTCGTTTTCGATCTTCCAACCCTTGAGCGGTGGAATTCCGTATTTGTTCAGCGATTGGCTCGCGTTTTGATTGATGTACCGTTGGGTTGGTCAATCGTATTGATTTTCGTTCGTTGTGTTTTGTGATTGTTCGGATAATTGACTTGATTGTATTATCCATTTGATGACGCTTGTCACTTGTTGGTTTTATTGTGTCTCTATCGGTGGCGCTGTGTTGGTCGTCGTGGAGCGTGTTTTCACGTCGTATGTCTCTTTGCGTTTCTTGCAACGTTTCGCCGTCGGGCGTGAGTTTTCAGTTTTTGTGTATCTCGTCGAGTTTTCCTGGCGGGGATATTGCTTCTCCCTACTTTTTTTTTTAAGTTTTGGGACGAAACTTCTTTTAAGGAGGGTAGAATGTAATACCCGTAATTTCGATTTCCGGTAATTTCTTTTTTCGGAGAAAGTCCGTTTTGACGACTCGCTCATGACCGTTTCGTCATTCCGAGAATGATTAATTCTGCACTTTTTGTCATCCGAGCTCGTTTCTGTGTCGTTTTGTTGAGTTCTGTGCTTTTTAGCGGTTTTTCCGCACTTGAGTTCGATTCTTGCGATTCTCGTCCGAAACTGTTGTTTCGACTTTCTCGTAAGTTCAGTTAATGTTATTATTCATGTTTCAAGCTTCGTCTTGGTGTTTCGATCATGTATCGTGTATTTCGGACGTTTTGGGCCATTTTCGTAATTTCCCAAAGTTTGGGGTAATTACTTTCCGTTGTCGAATTTCGAGCCTTCGGGTGGTCAGAATCGTGTGTTCTCTTAGTGCTCGAGTTCGTCTTTGCGAGTACTTCATAACCGTATCTTCGATTCATATTCAAGATCGGGTTTCGGGGTCGTTCGGGCCGTCGTTCGGGCCCAGGCCGGATCGCCGCGAGTTACGGCCAGAGTGATCGGCGATTCGTCGTAAGGCGATTCGTCGTAAGGCCCTGGACGGTTACGTATGTAACGGGCCGGCAGTTTTCGGGTAGTGACTCGGTTACGCACGTAAGCCTTGGTCGGTTACGTACGTAACCCGGCCGGCAGACAGCCTATATAAGGCCCTGCAGTCGTTTTTTTCGCCATTCTTCGCCTTCTTGGTCTTCTCTTCCGCGGATAGGCGTGTTCTTATCATGGAGCCATGTTTTTGAACAACAAATCCATGAAGTCTTGGAGTTCATATCATCAATCATCCATCCTATATCATCCCTTGATCCAGCGAATCAAGGTTAGATCTTTAGAACCCTACTTTTGGTAAAATTGGGGGTTTTCATGTTTTTGTCCGATTTGTTCCGTTTTGTTGATTAATTCATGATGAATATGATTAATATTGTTGGTATTCTTAGTTTCCCTATGGATTCATGGTATATTTCGTGGTTTTTACGGAATCGAGAGGATTTGGTTGTGGTCCGCCCTCGTTGTTTTTATACGAATATACATGAATCGTAGGCGGGTTTTCGGGTGTATTTCAATTCCGTATTCATTTAGAAATGGTTGTGATTGTATTCTTCGAATCGTTCGGTTCGGTTTAGTTGGTTCCTAGCTTTCGTCGGTGACTTTCCTTTCCGTTCGTTGCGTCGTCAATAATTCAAGGCAAGTATTTTTGCAAACCTTTATGCTTAACGTGGAATGGTAATGTATTTTGTGTGTGATTTGCTCACCTCGTGTTGGTCCGATGGGATCAAGGAGGGAATCCAAAGGGTTGAGTCCTGGATTCATGAGTTTGTATAGCTAGCTAGTTCGGGAGGGTCCTTAGAGGTGTAATATCCGTGTTTTCTATTTTCGGTAATTTCTATTTTTGGTGTATGTTCGCTTCGGACAGCTCGCTTAGCACTGTTTTGGAATTCTGAATCTATTTTGTTCTTGGAGTTTTTACGTCTGGTCGAGTTTCGAGGATGTTTTTGTATAATTTCATCTTGAATTATATTTTGCCGCATGTACGTTCGATTCTCGTAAAACTTGTTCGTTTTCGTTGTTTCTTGATTTGTATAAGTTTGTATGGTTGAGTTGGTCGTGTTGAAACTTTCGGTTTGTTAATCCGACGTTGTATCGCGATTTTTCGGGCATTTGGGTCGTTCTTGTAATTTTCATAAGTTTGGGGAATTTCGCTTTATTTGTTTCGTTTCAGACTCTCTAGTGATCGAGATTATATTCTCTTTCAACGCTCAACTTTGTCATCTTGATTATTACGTATTTATGTTTCCAGATTCTGGTCTTGCTTCGTATTTCGGCATTTTTGTCTTTGTTGGCAAGTGATGTCTTGTGCGATCAATTGACGCTTTGCTGAGTAGCACGCTACTCGGACTTACTGCGTGCGCTATCACCGTGGTTAGCGTACGCTAACTGAGGGTCGTAGCGTGCGCTAACGATTTCTGATGCAGACGAGGTTCGGTGTTTCAGACTTGGGCCAGTAGCGTACGCTAATTCAGCGTTAACGCACGCTAATTCCTAATATTAGCGCACGCTAACCATGTCAGCTTGCGCACGCTAACTGGAGAACAAGAGGCGATCGCTTTTCCTCGCCCGTTAGCGCACGCTAATGCTTGTGCGTAGCGTGCGCTAAGACTGTTTTATATAAATAGGACAGCAGCAGTCAACTTCGTCATTTTTCCTTCATTTCTTATCCTTCTCGGCTTTGAGCGATTCCAGGCGAGGGTTAGGGCTGATTCCGACTGTAGATCATCATTCACTACCACCATGCATTCCTTGCGTGAATTATTCAAGTTCCTAATCACTTTCCACCATCCGAATCAAGGTAAAAACTCCCAAAACCCTTGTTTTGAGATTTTGGGGGAAATTTGGGGATTTCTTGGGATTTGACTCTTATAGTCCGAATTATCACTGGGTTATCGCTAGACTTCGATTGTGTACTTGTAATCCTTCGTTTTATTGATGATTTGTGGTTTTGGACTTTAAGTTTCCATTGTTCGTCACTTATAGTCAACGATACCCAAGTCATGACCGACAAATTGTTCCAGCGGGTAGAATTAGGAGTTATTCTTACCTTTCCACGTTATTGAGACGTGTGTATACCGTTATTGTGTTAGGAACGGATTTGGAAGGATTGTTCGGACCGAAACCTATTCCTTCGTCGTTTCCTTCGTTTCGTTTCATTCAAGGCAAGTACATGTATTACATTTCGTTATGTATGTTGTGATTTTCGAAATAAATGATGAACTGTGATTTTCGGGTGCGTGAGTTGTGTTCCTTCCACCCGGAGTGTCCGACGGGATGTCTGGGGGTCGATACTAAGGGGTACGGCCGCGGAAGGGAACTTGGGTGCGTGTGTGATTGAACTTCCACCCGGAGTGTCCGACGGGATGTCTGGGGGTCGATACTAAGGGGTACGGCCGCGGAAGTGGTATCCCACCCAGAGTGTTCGACGGGATGTCTGGGGGTCGATACTAAGGGGTACGGCCACGGGATACCAGTTGTGATTTTGTGATATCGTGATGATTAGAACTGATTTGATTGCCAATGTAGTATTCCGGAATATATATATGGCAAATGACTTATGTTTGAGATGATTGTGTAAAAAAAACCGTATTTTGTATATAATGTTGTGTAATTGTGTACTTGCACGAGCTATTCGAATGCTAACCCCTTAAATGGGGGAAATGCGTCTTATGCATTTCAGGTACCGGGAGAGCTGAGGAGCAGGCACGGGACACGCATGCAAAGGATGGGATGGCTTGATGATGTGGCTCGAGTCTGTATTTTTATGTCGTGTCATTGCATTTGTCGAGTACCAGAGTTAGACTGTTTACTTTGAAACTTGGTTTAAGTTCCCTGCGTGGGCAATGAATTTGGATTTATCTTATGTGCATGTACTCCGTTAAAATGTTTTGGCCGAGGCCACGGCCTTACTTACTTTTGAGTGCATCATTTGGGATTATATTGTGGTTTATGTGTCATGTGTCAGCTTGGTAGACCTCACGAGGGTTCTACGGCGTGTAATGTCCCATTTGTGAATTGGGGTGTTACATTTATGGTATCGGAGCTTAGGTTTTGAATACCTAGGCTGTCGGTGAATTTTGGGTCTGTTAGTTGCGTCATTAGAGTCAGTCGTTGAGCCTAATATCATCATGCTACCGTCTTTTCGTGCGACCCGTGGCTGTAAGTCTTCTCGAACTCTTATATTTCTGTAATTCGTTTTCTTGCGCTGTTCGGAATCGTGACTTGTGTTACCAACTTTGTGAATTGTGAATCTTTCTGATCTTGTTCTTTTCTTATTTTCCTTCAGTATGTTGAGAGGTCGTGGTAGACCTGCTAGGGGACGCGTCCGAGGCCATGGTCGTGGTGCTGATAATGAGGAGGGCTCACTTTCTCGGTCCTCTGCGGACTCAGCCTCTCACTCAGTGCCGTCGGGTAATAATGCCGACGCTGGCTATCACAGATTTGCCAGCTTGGTAGCCCAACTTACTCAGATAGCTCAGGGTGGACGCCAGAATCCGCCCCCGACACCGGAAGAGGAGGCTAGTAAGTGGCTTCAGACGGTGACTAAGATGCACCCACCTCGTTTCTCCAGATCTTCTGACCCTCTCGGTTGGGAAAATTGGCTCTTTCAGTTGTCCATAACCTTCGATGCCGTAGGTTGTCCCGAAGACAGGAGGGTACTTATTGCCCAGTACCTCCTGGATAAGGAAGCTGCGGAGTGGTGGGAGGCCGTTATGCCCAGAGACCGTCGAGCTACTTGGGAGGAATTCAAGGCTGCTATGGAAGCAGAATATTGTCCACCGCCAGTTAAGGAACGCAGAATTGTGGAGTTCTTCACCGCTACACCTCAGGATATGCCTATCTCTCAGGCCATCATTACTTACAATCAGCAGTTGGGCTTCGTGAGAGATCAGGTGAGGACGGAGGCTGATAAAATCCGTCACTTTAATATGCGCATGAAACCGCATATCAGGCAGAGTATGGCGCCGCTCATGTGTGCCACTTTGAAGGAGTATCAGGATCGGGCTCTAGCGATCGAGATGGCCGCACCGGAATTAGAGTTGGGTGCCGAGGCCAAGAAACAAAAAACGGTTGGCAACTTTTCAGACGGCAAGAGTGGCCGATTTTCGAGAGCACAGTCAGCCCCTACACCGGGGAAGAGGCCATTTCATCAGCCGGGATCTCGGGTAACTGCCGTTCGATTCGCTGCTTCGTGGCGTGGTTTGTTTTAACCGCAACCAATATGAGCATTTGATGAAGGATTGTCCTTTTCCTCCGCTTACTTGCTACACTTGCGGGCGCATCGCATCGGGCGACTCATTGTGAGAGGGCCACCAGGGCTGTTAGGGTTCCGACTACCACTACCAATCAGAGGGATCACAGCACTCCAGCTACTCATATTCCGCAGAGTTCGGGTCGTGGTAGGGGACGGGGTCAGCCGGATCGCTGTGCAACCTCGAGTTCAGGTTCAGTTCACCCCCGATTGTATCAGATGAGGCGCACAGAGGAGGCAGACATTCCGGTGGCGTCAGGTACCACTCAAATCCTTACTCATCCAGTTTCAGTGCTTTTTGATTCGGGTGCTACCCATTCCTTTATTGCATCGGATTGTGTGAGTCGTATTGGTTTTGACTGCTTGTTTGAGTGTGAGCCATTTGTAGTGAGTACGCCCAGTGGGGATCGTATGGTTGGGGACCGGGAAGCTAGGGATTGCCCAGTGAGGATCGGGAGCCGAGATTGGCCCTCGAATCTCATTGTTATAGACCTTAAGGGTGAGGATTTGATCCTCGGGGACGATTCGTTGGATTGTCACGGTGCTATCATGAACTATCGGACTCGTACTATCTCGATCGTGGCCGAGGACGGAACCGAGCATACTCTAGTCGGTTGTAAGCCGGGTAGATCGGGGAGTGTGATTAGCGCCTTGAAGGTAATGAAACTTCTGAACCATGGTTGTGTTGGCTACTGGTGTTACGCTCTGAAGGCGGAAGATGGTGGAGTTGATTTATCGTCAATTCCAGTTGTTAGCGAATACCCCGATGTATTTCCGGACGAGTTGCCGGGATTACCACCACAGCGAGAGGTGGAGTTCCCTATTGATCTAGAGCCGAATGCGGCCCCTATTTCTCGAGCGCCGTATCGTATGGCACCGTCAGAGATGTTAGAATTAAAGAATCAGTTGGGAGAGTTGTTAGATAATGGGTATATTCGGCCGAGCGCATCGCCTTGGGGTGCGCCTGTACTTTTTGTTAAGAAGAAGGATGGATCGCTTCGTTTATGCATCGACTATCGAGAATTAAACAAGCTAACCATCAAAAATAAATACCCTTTGCCCAGTATTGACGATTTGTTTGATCAGCTTCAGGGGGCGACAGTCTTTTCGAAGATTGATTTGCGATCGGGCTACTACCAGTTGAGGATTCGGGACGTCGATATTCCGAAAGCTGTCTTTCGGACGAGATATGGCCATTACGAGTTTGTGGTTATGCCTTTCGGGCTAACCAATGCCCCAGCAGTGTTCATGCAGTTGATGAACAAAGTTTTTATTGAGTATCTGGACAAATTCGTAGTCGTTTTTATCGATGATATTCTTATCTATTCACGGAGTCGGGAGGAGCACGCATTACATCTCCGGATTGTATTAGACACTTTGAGGGTTGAGCAGTTGTACGCGAAGTTCTCTAAGTGTGAATTTTGGCTCGACAAAGTGACGTTCCTCGAGCATGTGATTTCAGCAGAGGGAGTTCGGGTAGATCCGCAGAAGATAGAGGTAGTGATGGCTTGGGAGCCGCCTAAGAATGTGAAGGAGGTGAAGAGTTTTCTGGGTCTTGCTGGCTATTACCGTAGATTCGTTGAGGGATTTTATAAGATCGCTAGACCACTCACTCTGTTGCTCCAGAAAACTCAGAAGTTCGAGTGGACTGCAGACAGGCAGGACAGTTTTGACGAGTCAAAGAGACGTTTGACTACCGCACCCGTTTTAGCATTGCCTCAGGGGAATGAGGATTTCGTAGTGTATAGTGATGCTTCGAGCCTTGGTCTAGGATGTGTTTTGATGCAAAGAGACAGAGTTATTGCTTATGCGTCCCGCCAATTGAAACCTTATGAGGTAAATTATCCCACGCACGATTTGGAATTAGCTGCGGTCGTTTTCGCCTTAAAAATTTGGAGGCATTATCTCTATGGGTCATCGTGTAAGATTTTTACGGATCACAAGAGTCTGAAGTACATCTTCAGCCAGAAAGAGTTGAATATGAGGCAGCGTAGGTGGTTAGAGCTAATTAAAGATTACGACCTCGAGATACTTTACCATCCGGGTAAGGCCAACGTAGTGGCTGATGCGTTGAGCCGAAAATCGATGGCTTTACAGATGTTAGAGGTACTTACACCGCAGAGTAGGATCCAGCGAGATTTCATCTGTCAGAATATTGAGGTTTGGGTTCAGAGAGTTCAGGGCCAGTTATGTGCGTTAGAGATCACTTCGTCCTTGATTGATGATATCAAGGCGAAGCAGTATGACGATCCGTTTTTGGTCCAGTTGAGGGAGGATGTGAGGAAGGGGAAAGCCCCTGGATTTGTGGTTCAAGATGATGGCGTTCTGAGATTTCGCGGCAGATTGTGTGTACCGAATGTTATTGAGCTGAGACAGAAGATCTTGAGCGAAGCTCATACCACGCCTTACTCCATACATCCTGGTACGAGTAAAATATACAAGGACGTGAGGAGTAACTACTGGTGGAGTAATTTGAAGACAGACGTTAGCGAGTTCGTGTCGAGATGTTTGACCTGTCAGCAGGTTAAGATCGAGCATCAGCGACCCGCGGGGTTTTTGCGGCCACTTCCTATCCCGGAGTGGAAATGAGAGGATATTTCTATGGATTTCATTACTAGTATGCCTAGGACTCGGACTGGAATGAACATGATTTGGGTTATTGTCGATCGACTGACCAAATCAGCTCATTTCCTGGGTATTAAGGACACTTGGGGTCCAGAGAGACTGGCACGAGTGTTTATTGCAGAGATCGTGAGATTGCATGGGACTCCTAAGAGTATTGTTTCGGATCGTGATGGCCGGTTCGTGTCACATTTTTGGAAGGCTGTTCATCGAGCTTTGGGGACTGAGTTGAGACTCAGTACATCTTACCACCCTCAGACTGACGGGCAGTCAGAGCGGACGATCCAGACATTAGAGGATATGTTGAGAGCCTGTGCCCTAGATTGGAAGTATGATTGGGAGTCGCACTTGCCGTTGATCGAGTTCACGTACAACAATAGTTGGCACGCCTCGATCAAAATGGCACCATTTGAGGCGTTGTATGGGAGGAGGTGTAGATCGCCGTTGTGTTGGGACGATGCGTCCGAGCTGATTGGTACCGAGCCCGATATGGTAGTTGAGACGAGAGAGAAGATTACTCTGATTCGTGATAGATTGTTGACGGCCCAGAGTCGGCAGAAGCCTTATGCCGACACGCGTCGCCGGCCGTTGGAGTTCGAAGTGGGTGATCACGTTTTGCTTAAGGTGTCTCCGACACGGGGAATTTACCGCTTCGGCCGGAAGGGTAAACTTAGTCCGAGATATATTGGGCCGTTTGAGATTTTAGAGAGAGTGGGAGAGCTTGCCTATCGGTTAGGCTTGCCGCCGTATTTGAGTCACGTTCATAACGTATTTCATGTTTCCCAGCTTAGGAGGTACGTATCGGACCCTAGCCATATTATCGACTTTGGAGAGATCGAATTGGGACCCGACATTACCATCGAGGAGAGGCCGATTCAGATTTTAGAGCGTCGGGTGAAGCAACTTCGTCATAAAACCATTCCTCTGGTTAAAGTTCAATGGTCGAGACATGGGTCCGAGGAATCCACATGGGAGACGGAAGAGAGTATGCGGTCGAGATACCCCGAGTTGTTCGCGTTGTAAGTTTCGGGACGAAACTTATTTTTAGGGGGAGATAATGTAATATCCGTGTTTTCTATTTTCGGTAATTTCTATTTTTGGTGTATGTTCGCTTCGGACAGCTCGCTTAGCACTGTTTTGGAATTCTGAATCTATTTTGTTCTTGGAGTTTTTCCGTCTGGTCGAGTTTCGAGGATGTTTTTGCATAATTTCATCTTGAATTATATTTTGCCGCATGTACATTCGATTCTCGTAAAACTTGTTCGTTTTCGTTGTTTCTTGATTTGTATAAGTTTGTATGGTTGAGTTGGTCGTGTTGAAACTTTCGGTTTGTTAATCCGACGTTGTATCGCGATTTTTCGGGCATTTGGGTCGTTCTTGTAATTTTCATAAGTTTGGGGAATTTCGCTTTATTTGTTTCATTTCAGACTCTCTAGTGATCGAGATTATATTCTCTTTCAACGCTCAACTTTGTCATCTTGATTATTACGTGTTTATGTTTCCGGATTCTGGTCTTGCTTCGTATTTCGGCACTTTTGTGCTGTTGGCAGCAGTGTACTGTGCAGTACTGAACTGCTGCCTGAGTAGCGCACGCTACTCCGGACTTACTTGCGTGCGCTATCACTGTGTGGTTAGCGTACGCTAACCTGGGGGTCGTAGCGTGCGCTAACGATTTCAGATGCAGACATGAGGTTCGGTGTTTACATCTTGGGCAGTAGCGTCGCTAATTCAGCGTTAACGCACGCTAATTCCTAATATTAGCGCACGCTAACCATGTCACTTGCACACGCTAATCGGAGGACGGATGGCATTTTTTCCTCGCCCGTTAGCGCACGCTAATGCTTGTGCGTAGCGTGCGCTAAGACTTTTATATAAATAGATGGCCGATCAATAACGTCATTTTTCCTTCATTTCTTATCCTTCTCGGCTTTGAGCGATTCCAGGCGAGGGTTAGGGCCGATTCCGACTATAGATCATCATTCACTACCACCGTGCATTTCTTGCGTGAATTCTTCAAGTTCCTAATCACTTTCCACCATCCGAATCAAGGTAAAAACTCCCAAAACCCTTGTTTTGAGATTTTGGGGGAAATTTGGGGATTTCTTGGGACTTGACTCTTATAGTCCGAATTATCACTGGGTTATCGCTAGACTTCGATTGTGTACTTGTTATCCTTCGTTTTACTGATGATTTGTGGTTTTGGACTTCAAGTTTCCATTGTTCGTCACTTATAGTCAACGATACCCAAGTCATGACCGACAAATTGTTCCAGCGGGTAGAATTAGGATTTATTCTTACCTTTCCGCGTTATTGAGACTTGTGTATACCGTTATTGTGTTAGGAACGGATTTGGAAGGATTGTTCGGACCGAAACCTACTCCTTCGTCGTTTCCTTCGTTTCGTTTCATTCAAGGCAAGTACATGTATTACATTTCGTTATGTATGTTGTGATTTTCGAAATAAATGATGAACTGTGATTTTCGGGTGCGTGAGTTGTGTTCCTTCCACCCGGAGTGTCCGACGGTATGTCTGGGGGTCGATACTAAGGGGTACGGCCGCGGAAGGGAACTTGGGTGCGTGTGTGATTGAACTTCCACCCGGAGTGTCCGACGGGATGTCTGGGGGTCGATACTAAGGGGTACGGTCGCGGAAGTGGTATCCCACCCGGAGTGTTCGACGAGATGTCTGGGGGTTGATACTAAGGGGTACGGCCACGGGATACCAGTTGTGATTTTGTGATATCGTGATGATTGGAACTGATTCGATTGCCAATGTAGTATTCCGGAATATATATATGGCAAATGACTTATGTTTGAGATGATTGTGTAAAAAAACCGTATTTTGTATATAATGTTGTGTAATTGTGTACTTGCACTAGCTATTCGAATGCTAACCCCTTAAATGGGGGAAATGCGTCTTATGCATTTCAGGTACCGGGAGAGCTGAGGAGCAGGCACGGGACACGCATGCAAAGGATGGGATGGCTTGATGATGTGGCTCGAGTCTGTATTTTTATGTCGTGTCATTGCATTTGTCGAGTACCAGAGTTAGACTGTTTACTTTGAAACTTGGTTTAAGTCCCCTGCGTGGGCAATGAATTTGGATTTATCTTATGTTCATGTACTCCGTTAAAATGTTTTGGCCGAGGCCACGGCCTTACTTACTTTTGAGTGCATCGTTTGGGATTATATTGTGGTTTATGTGTCATGTGTCAGCCTGGTAGACCTCACGAGGGTTCTACGACGTGTAATGTCCCATTTGTGAATTGGGGTGTTACAAGAGGCCTCGGGCGGGATCAATGATATTACTCTGTTCCCAAGGCGATGCATGTGCGTGTTTTGTTTTTATAATGTGGCCATCTCGGGAGGGTCCTTAGAGGCCTCGGGCGGGATCTATGATATTACTCTGTTCCCAAGGCAAATTGTTTGACTGTTTGTTTCCGGAAAAGACATGTATGGTTTTGGCTTTTGAAATTGATATTGGTGCATGTACTATGAAATGTGTAAGTGATTGGTTTGCCTTGAATACTTGTACAAGCGTAATTGCTAACCCCTTTGGGGACCCATTGTCGGGGAAATTCTTGTTATTGATTTCAGGTTATGTTCAGCCAGACGAGCGGGCGCTGGGATGGTACGAGGATGTCGGCCAAGGTTGTTGACATGTGCAATTGAGTCTTGTTATTTCCTACTGTCTCTTTTGATGTGGGTGTTTTCCAAATTGTAAACTTATAGACTGTACTCGCGAGTACTTAGGCTTTTCCTTTCGGATTGTGATTGATCTTCGTTGGAGTTACTGTATTTGTCGGTTGATGTTTATTATGCCGGTCGTACCGGACGTGTCGTTTTATGTTCTTGTTGTTAACAATTGTTTCCTTGCTAACCGAGACGGTTAGTCGAGTGGTATTTTGTTGTGTTAGCCTGGTGGGTCCCATGTAGGGGTCCATGGCGCTGTAATACACCTCGAATATCTTGGGGGTGTTACAGTTACATTATGGTAAAGACGAGGATATGAGTATCTATAGTTCATTGTACGTTTGGATCGCCGAGCATTGTGGATAATTGTCGATGATGATTTGACATCGAGATTGCTCCTGAAGGACTCAGGACAAGTATCTTAGTTTGATTCGGTTTAGTGTTAATGATGTTGATCATGCAGGTTGTCATTCATGTTGCTCAACATGAAGTCATCCTAGTTGTTTCATCATAGTGTCGTTTATGTTTGATTCATATGTTGTTCATGTTTATGAACATTTTGATTTGCATATGTGTATGCATAATTGTGTTGTTTGTGTTATGTTGATCCGATGGGATCGTGTGATCTATGCTGAGGGCGCTGGATCAGATGTCCACCTTGTGTTGGTCCGACGAGATCATCTTGGGATCTATGCTGAGGGCGCTGGATCATTGGATGGGTTTTTCCACATCGTGTTGGTCCAACGGGATCATCTTGGGATCTATGCTGAGGGCGCTGGATCATTGGATTACCCAGTGTTGTGTTGATGGAATCATGTGGATTCGCATCGTTGGTTTTATATGTGTTGTTATATGTATATTATTGTTTATCCACCTCGTGTTGATCTTGTAGGATCATCTTGGGATCTATGCTGAGGGCGCTAGATCATGGGATTGCCATTGAGTATACATTGTTATTCTTTTTGAGCATATTGACGTTGTCACATGAGTATGCATTTGTAGGTCTTGTGTTAGGACCGTGTTCGTATGTTGCTTTGATCTGCTCTGGGATTAGACTGACATGATTTTCATGAGATTGTGCATCTTGAGGTATGTTCTGTATTCCTTTGGTAATTGTCTTTAGTGGACAATCGATTATTGTGTCAAGATATGATGATGTCACCCGATGGATTGGGATTGGTGTAATACCACCAGTATTACATGCTTTTTCACTTTGGGCGCTCACGTCCATTTCTTCTGTTTGATAAATAAATGTACTCCATTGCAATAAAACATATTTTGTATAATATGGTTGTACTGTATTGTTCGCATCTATTATTCGTGTATTGTGATGGTATGATGATTGACGAACTTTCAGTGACATACCTCGATGTCGTTAGGTAATTATCGGTGCGAATATGACGGTGGCCAACGTCTTGTTCCCCGAGAGATTTCCAGACGACATGGAGAGGGAGTCGTGTCATAAGAAATTAATATGATAATAATTTAGCAAACAAAACTATCCTTTACGTACGTTATACTCCGAGTCATTACGCACGCTATATCTGAGTCATTACGTACGTTAAATATCAGCCCTTACGTACGTAACATCGGTCTTCGGTCTTCGGACAGGAATCTTCGTCAGGTAGTACGCATGCCGACCAACTTTCGGCGTGATTGCGACAGGCAAGTCAACGAGGTGTTACGTACGTTAACCCGCTTTCGTTACGTACGTAACGATGTGTGTAAATCATTCCAGCGAGTTCCTTACGTACGTTAATATTTTGCCATAACGTACGTAAAGTCTCTTACGTACGTAAACCGTCAGGCATAACGTACGTAAGGGCAATCTGAGTTTATAAAAGAACACTTTGCCTTTCATTTCTTCCGTCCCAAAAATCATTCTTCTTTCTTATACCCTGCTCTCCACCATCCTTGAACCAATTCTAACCTCCCAATTCAAGTGCTATCCTATTAGAGTACGTTAATCAAGCTTCGGGGAAGGTCTTGAAGGTGTTATCCTCTCGTTCTCCTTCGTCCACCGTCATTCTTCATCATCTTTTGTCAGTAAAGGTAAGTTTATCCAACCTTGAACTCATTTCAGTATTGTTTAGTAAGTTATAGTAAACCTCGGATGCCTTGGGTAGCTTAGAACCCTCAGTAATAATCGAACCGGTATATAACTATCGCAATTGTTAATCGATATCCATCAAAGCTAGAAATTGGAATGAATAATGGTAGAACTCATAATCATATTTCTAATCACCAACTTCTCGGAATCATCTTGAAGGATTTCATGTATAACTGTATTATCATGTTGAATAAAACCGTTATTGAATCCTTGATGAACTTACCAACAATTTCTAGCCGAATAGATACCCAAACATGTTAAGATGATGGATTAATCGTTCTAGACTTGCGTATTAAGACAACGATGAAATCTTGGTGATTGTTGGTTATAATTAACTAGGAATGTTGTGTTAGAACACTATTGTTTAGCGGAAGGATAACTTATAAAGAATGTTGCCGAACCTAAGAAATTAATGGCACGCATTATGGTTAAAAATGGAGAAATTCGATTCCGACATCATAAGCAACTAGGATAGGGTTCTAACAGGCGGGAGTGGGAGGAACGTCGTTGATCATCATTGTTATCATAAGATGTTAATCGACAAACATGTAATAGGTCGGATTTCCAAGTGCGATCGTTCAAGCCGTTGCCTTGTCAAGAAATAACTCTCGTCGGATTTGAGGCAAGTGAATCTTGCTCAGACTTTACGTCTTATAATTTTAGACATAGTAAATGTTACTATTGTGGAATGGTGCTCTTACGATTATCTTGTCTGGAGTATTCCCGAGTAGATACTACCGTGACCCTTGGTCGCGGCCTTGGGAGTTTTCTTATTGGACCGTGTTGCGGGATAAAACCTGAATGGTACCCACGTCCGTAGTATTCCTGTGTAGATACTTCCGTGACCCTTGGTTGCAACCTTGGGAGTTTATGTGCTGATAAAAGGAATAACATGGAACATTCGGTGATAACTTTATTCCTTGAAATTATTAGATTTTAACTTTGAGTTTGGTTTGGATTGTTTCTGACCTAGGTTACTGGCACGACATGTCGTGCCAGGTAAATTTGTTGAATTTGTGCAGGACACCCCCGAAGGTTACGGCCAGGCATGAGCTGTGTTGGAAGAAGGCCTGTTAATTTCTTAAATCAATTTGAACATTCGACGTTGTGTAATAACCGTATGTACGGACACTATTTGCTTTTGTACTTTGGGTTGTACGAATACTTTCTTAATTACTTCCGTATATTACCACTTTTAATAAAATATTTTCAGGAACTTGCCTTGTGGGTCCCTCATGGGATCTACGGCACTGTGGCGTCCCGGTTCATTTTGGGGCCGTTACAGAAAATGGTATCAGAGCCAAACACTCACGTGGAAAGTTTTACCAAAAATATTTTGAAAACGTTTTGCCTTCAAAATCCAACACTTCTGACGACCGTAAGTCCTCGAGGGATGTGGAGGTAAAATACACATAAATTCTTAAGGATCAAGTATGATGTTTGGATTCAGTAAGAACTCAGAGAATGTTTGCATTAAACTAACCTGTTAGATTGAACGAACATCACAAATGGCACGTCGAGGAGCTAGAAGAAACGTAAATGACGCACAAGGTTCCGCTATGAACCAGCAGGAAGACAGAAACACCGGAGAAACTAATCCAGCCCGAAATCAACCACCGCCTGTTAATCAGAACGAACAGGAAGCGGAAAACCAGAACAACGGGGGATTTGATCCAGCCTTCGTTCAGACTCTCGCCCAGGCCATTGCTATGGGAATCGCTCAGGTCAACCGGGTGGAACAAGTACCAGTCATTAACATAGAAGAGAACACCGGGAAGGACCGTTGGCTGGGAGAAATGCTGAAGGCCAGACCGCCATTATTCGTCGGGTCAGGGGATAAGCACGTGGACGATTGGATCTCGGAGATAGAGACTGCCTTCGAGGTGATCGGCTGCCCAGGAAACCGAAAAGTGCCACTCGGGATCAACCAACTCCGTGACACCGCAGCCCGATGGTGGAGGACCTATAAGCCAGAGGACAGAATAGTCGGATGGCCTGAGTTTTCCAAACTATTGAGAGACGGCAATCATCCCCGATCGATTCAAACCGCACGAGCGCGGAGTTTCTTCAGCGAGGCCTCGAGAATTTGCCAAGTGCAGAAATCATTCGGGCATACAGGACCGAGCTAAGCTATGTCGCACAGATGGTTCCATCCGAAGACCAGCGAATTTGTCACCTTGCTCAACAGTTGCCGGAGGATGTTCAACGCTACGCGGCGGGGTTTCATTGCACCACTTTGAGGGCATATGAGGACGTGGTCATAGCATACGCCGGTACGGTTGTCAGTTCGGATGCCGGGCACAACCAAAAGAAGCAGAAGACAGCAAATCAGTCCGGGAGCACGAGCAGAGTGAATTTGGGAATTGGGTTCCCCTCCAAATCAGCAGCTTCGTCCCAACAGAAAGGAACATCTGACGGGCCTTCTCACCGTAGCTGTTTCAATTGTGGCATAGCAGGGCATACCATGAGTCAGTGTCGGAAAGCATCGACAAAGTGTTTTTCATGCGGAAGGGGTGGGCACATGTCTCGCTACTGTTCTCGGATCAAACCTACACCAAACCCAGCTCCTCAGAGTCAACAAGGCTCGGTACAGACATCCAGAGCGTCTGCCATGTCCGACTACCGATCTCTACCTCACCAATCTCCTCTACACGGTGCCGGAAGAGGACGTGGTCGCGGGGGAGGTACTGCACCCTCCTCGGGGACACTGCCGTACCGCGTGTTCGAACTAAGGGTTACTGACGACCAGACTACTCATGCTGTCTCAGGTACACTCCTTATTAAATCTCAGCCTGTTCATGTACTGTTTGATACTGGAGCAACCCACTCGTTTATATTCGTAGAATGTGTTAACCGTTTGCATCTCCCTTGTGTACCCTGTGAGTCCTTTACTGTTAAACTACCCGAGGGTAGCAGGGTGGAGGGTAACTTGGAAGTTCGAAACTGTCCGATTCGTATCAATAATCTGGGCTGGACAGCCAATCTCATGGTCTTTCCACTCCAAAACGAAGATGTGATTTTAGGTATGGACTGGATGACGTTGCACAAGACGGTATTAGATACTTATCACCTGACCGTTTCTATTACGACCCATGACGGTGCCACTCACACAATTAGAGGCCGAGAGCACTTCAGTACTAAAGGGTCCCTCAGTCTCCTTTCAGCAGTAGCATCTCATGATGATCGAGGAGTGTATTACTGGTGCTATATTCTTCAGGAGGGCACGTCACAATTGTCGGTTGCTAACATTCCTGTAGTGGACGAATTTCCGGACATATTCCCCGACGAACTACCTGGATTTCCACCACAATGAGAGGTCGATCTCTCAATCGAACTTGAGCCGGGAACGACGCCTATCTTCAAGGCACCATACAGGATGGCACCAGCCGAAATGAAGGAACTAAAGTCACAGCTCGAAGAATTGCTAAGGAAGGGGCTCATTCGTCCAAGTACTTCGCCATGGGGTGCGCCAGTTATTTTCGTGAAGAAAAAGGACCGCTCTCTGCGCCTGTGTATCGATTACAAGGAACTTAATAAGGTCACTATTAAGAACCGTTACCCACTTCCAAGGATTAATGATTTACTGGACCAACTGCAAGGGGCGACTGTGTTTTCAAAGATCGACTTACGTTCGGGATATCACCAATTGAGAATTCGAGAGGAGGATATTCCTAAGACCGCATTTCGATCGAGATATGGGCACTACGAGTACATGGTGGTGTCGTTTGGCCTGACTAATGCTCCAGCCGTTTTTATGGAATTGATGAACAGGGTTCTGACAGAGTTTCTCGATAAGTGTGTGGTGGTTTTCATTGACGATATTTTAATTTATTCTCGAAGCCGATGGGAGCATGAGGAACACTTGAGGCAGGTGTTGAGCGTTTTAAGGCAACATCAACTGTATGCTAAACTTTCTAAATGCGAGTTCTGGATGCCAGAGGTAACCTTTTTGGGGCATGTGATTTCAGCAGGAGGCGTTAAAGTAGACCCCCAGAAGATCGAGATAGTTATGAATTGGGAACCACCTAGAAACGTCAAAGAGGTGAGGAGTTTCCTGGGGTTGGCGGGATATTATCGACGGTTCGTCGAGGCCTTCTCCTGTGTCGCTTAGCCATTAACAAATCTGCTTAGGAAGAACACCAAGTTTGTCTGGACAACAGATTGTCAGGAGAGTTTCGACAAGCTCAAAAGGAAGCTTACTACTGCCCCAGTGTTGGTACTACCGCAGGGTACGGAGGGATTCGTAATATGCACCGATGCATCTAAGCACGGGGTGGGATGTGTGTTCATGCAAAATGACAGGGTTATCGCTTACGCCTCTCGACAACTTAAACCTTATGAGGTGAACTACCCGACACATGACTTGGAACTAGCTGCAGTGGTCCACGCTCTTAAGATTTGGAGACATTACCTATATGGGGTTACCTGTAAGATCTTTACGGACCACAAGCGTTTAAAGTATATTTTCACGCAGAAAGAGTTAAATATGAGACAGAGGCGTTGGCTGGAGTTAATCAAGGATTACGATGTAGAGATTCTATATCACCCTGGAAAGGCCAACGTCATGTGAGCATTTGAGTCGGAAAAGCTGCGCAGAGGTGACACTATCTCGGTTTGACAAGATGCAGTGGAGTTTCAGCAAGATCTCAGGAGAAATGACATTGAAGTGTGGATACAACACCGCCAGGGACAGTTGTGCTCGATTGATATTCGCTCGTCTCTGCTGGACGGGATACGCCTAACATAGATGGAGGATCCAGAACTTCGTGCGATCGGCGCAAAGGCCGAAGGGGGAGTTATTTCAGACTACAGGATCCAAGGGGGCTTAGTTAGATTCAAGAACAGGATTTGCATTCCACCTAATGACGAGCTTAAGCAAACTATACTCAAGGAAGCTCATTCTACTCCATATTCGATACATCCCGGGGCGAGCAAAATGTACAAAGACCTGCGGAAGAGTTTTTGGTGGAAGAATATGAAGCAAGAGGTAGCAAGGTTTGTCGCTCGATGTATGATATGTCAACAGGTGAAGATTGAACACCGTAGACCGGCCGGAATCATGCAACCCTTACCCATTCCGGAATGGAAATGGGAGAGCATATCAATGGACTTTGTCACCAAGTTACCAGTGACGGCGGGGGGAAAGGACACGATATGGGTTATTGTAGACCGACTGACAAAGTCGGCACACTTCATTCCAATTCAGGAGGCCATCGGAACAGGCAGTGGCTACCATCTTTGTTCGGGAAATCGTGAGATTACATGGCGTTCCCTCGGGGATTATTTCGGATAGAGACACTAGATATGTGTCCCGCTTCTGGAAGGCTGTCCACCAGGCCATGGGTACTCAACTGCATTTCAGCACTGCCTATCACCCTCAAACGGATGGACAAACAGAACGCACCATACAGACCCTGGAAGATATGTTGAGAGCATGTGTACTCGATTGGGGCAAGGACTGGGCTAAACACCTCTGCTTAGCGGAATTTTCGTACAACAACAGCTGGCATGCAAGCATAGGCATGGCCCCCTTTGAGGCCTTGTATGGTAGAAAGTGCAAGTCTCCCCTATGTTGGGACGATGCATCCGATGTCATCGCCACCGAGTTGGATCTAATCCAGGAATCTATTAAGAAGATATCCATTGTTCGAAAACACATATTGGCAGCGCAGAGTCGCCAAAAGTCTTATGCAATGGACTGGCAGCGACCGTTGGAATTTATGGTTGGGGATCATGTTTGGGTTAAAGTATCGCCAATGCGGGGCATTCGACGCTTCGGCCAGAAGGGAAAACTAAGCCCGAGATTTATTGGCCCGTTCGAAATATTGGACTGAGTCGGTAGACTCACTTATCGGCTAGCATTACCACCATCGTTAGACGGAGTGCATAATGTCTTCCACGTCTCCCAGATGAGAAAGTACGTGTACGATCCTAGCCACAAGATCAACTTCGAGGAAGTAGAGATCTCCAATGATGCTACCTTTAGGGAAGTTCCAACATCGATTTTGGATCGACGCGTAAAGACACTAAGGAACAACAACATACCCCTTGTTAAAGTTCAGTGGTCGCACCACGGTACGGAAGAAGCGACTTGGGAGACCGAGGCGAGCATGAGAGAGAATCATCCCGAGTTATTTTCTTAGTTTCGGGACGAAACTATTTTTAAGGGGGGTGGTATGTAATATCACCAGTATTACATGCTTTTTCACTTTGGGCGCTCAGGTCCATTACTTCCGTTTGATAAATAAATGTACTTCATTGCAATAAAACATATTTTGTATAATATGGTTGTACTGTATTGTTCGCATCTGTTATTCGTGTATTGTGATGGTATGATGATTGATGAACTTTCAGTGACATACCTCGATGTCGTTAGGTAATTATCAGTGCGAATATGACGGTGGCCAACATCTTGTTCCCCGAGAGATTTCCAGACGACATGGAGAGGGAGTCGTGTCATAAGAAATTAATGTGATAATAATCTAGCAAACAAAACTGTCCTTTACGTACGTTATACTCCGAGTCATTACGCACGCTATATCTGAGTCATTACGTACGTTAAATATCATCCCTTACGTACGTAACATCGGTCTTCGGTCTTCGGACAGGAATCTTCGTCAGGTAGTACGCATGCCGACCAACTTTCGGCGTGATTGCGACAGGCAAGTCAACGAGGTGTTACGTACGTTAACCCGCTTTCGTTACGTATGTAACGATGTGTGTAAATCGTTCCAACGAGTTCCTTATGTACGTTAATATTTTGCCATAACGTACGTAAAGTCTCTTACGTACGTAAACCGTCAGGCATAACGTACGTAAGGGCAATCTAAGTTTATAAAAGAACACTTTGCCTTTCATTTCTTCCGTCCCAAAAATCATTCTTCTTTCTTATACCCTGCTCTCCACCATCCTTGAACCAATTCTAACCTCCCAATTCAAGTGCTATCCTATTAGAGTATGTTAATCAAGCTTCGGGGAAGGTCTTGAAGGTGTTATCCTCTCGTTCTCCTTCGTCCACCGTCGTTCTTCATCATCTTTTGTCAGTAAAGGTAAGTTTATCCAACCTTGAACTCATTTCAGTATTGTTTAGTAAGTTATAGTAAACCTCGGATGCCTTGGGTAGCTTAGAACCCTCAGTAATAATCGAACCGGTATATAACTATCGCAATTGTTAATCGATATCCATCAGAGCTAGAAATTGGAATGAATAATGGTAGAACTCATAATCATATTGCTAATCACCAACTTCTCGGAATCATCTTGAAGGATTTCATGTATAACCGTATTATCATGTTGAATAAAACCGTTAATGAATCCTTGATGAACTTACCAACAATTTCTAGCCGAATAGATACCGAAACATGTTAAGATGATGGATTAATCGTTCTAGACTTGCGTATTAAGACAACGATGAAATCTTGGTGATTGTTGGTTATAATTAACTAGGAATGTTGTGTTAGAACACTATTGTTTAGCGGAAGGATAACTTATAAAGAATGTTGCCGAACCTAAGAAATTAATGGCAAGCATTATGGTTAAAAACGGAGAAATTCGATTCCGACATCATAAGCAACTAGGATAGGGTTCTAACAGGCGGGAGGGGGAGGAACGTCGTTGATCATCATTGTTATCATAAGATGTTAATCGACAAACATGTAATAGGTCGGATTTCCAAGTGCGATCGTTCAAGCCGTTGCCTTGTCAAGAAATAACTCTCGTCGGATTTGAGGCAAGTGAATCTTGCTCAGACTTTACGTCTTATAATTTTAGACATAGTAAATGTTACTATTGTGGAATGGTGCTCTTACGATTATCTTGTCCGGAGTATTCCCGAGTAGATACTACCGTGAGCCTTGACCGCGGCCTTGGGAGTTTTCTTGTTGGACCGTGTTGCGGGATAAAACCTGAATGGTACCCACGTCCGGAGTATTCCTGTGTAGATACTTCCGTGACCCTTGGTTGCAACCTTGAGAGTTTATGTGCTGATAAAAGGAATAACATGGAAATTCGGTGATAACTTTATTCCTTGAAATTATTAGATTTTACCTTTGAGTTTGGTTTGGATTGTTTCTGACCTAGGTTACTGGCACGACATGTCGTGCCAGGTAAATTTGTTGAATTTGTGCAGGACACCCCCGAAGGTTACGGCCAGGCATGAGCTGTGTTGGAAGAAGGCCTGTTAATTTCTTAAATCAATTTGAACATTCCACGTTGTGTAATAACCGTATGTACGGACACTATTTGCTTTTGTACTTTGGGTTGTACGAATACTTTCTTAATTACTTCCGTATATTACCACTTTTAATAAAATATTTTCAAGAACTTGCCTTGTGGGTCCCTCATGGGATCTACGGCACTGTGGCGTCCCGGTTCATTTTGGGGGCGTTACAATTGGACTAAGTTAGTAGATTTCGTAACAATGATTTATGATGATGCTTTGAGAACCTTGGGGTTCCGTTTGAGATACAGTACAGATGTTTGGTTATGGGCTTATCATGTTGTTGAGGATACGAGATGTGAACTTTGGTAAAGTTATGACGACAAGATTACTTTGGTCGTATTCTTATTTTTGTATTCTCATTGGTATGTAATTATAATTGTGATGTGATTGACATCATTGTTGGATATTATGGATGACCCGTCGTGGGCTTTCTTTTTAGGTTCTTGGATTTTCGAGCTTGTAGCGGTCGTGGAGAGATGAGCTTCCCGGAGGATACTGGATAGGGCATGTAATTATGTATTGAGTTTCCTGATCAGTCGCCGTTTTCCGCTACTAGAGTATTTTTAATTGTTTGTCCTTTCCACCGCGTGAGTATTTTTAAATGATCTTTCCTTTCTGGTAATTTGAGTTACTTTGGAAATCATTTTCTAAACTATTGAGTTTCGGTCGTTTGGCCTTGCCCTTTTCAAAACGAGATTTCACGACGGTTTTGATAAATAGATTTTATTAAGTCTTCGAATATTTTAAAGATAGTACCATCGTCGGCCTCTTGGGCATTTGTAAATATTTGCGAAAATTTCCTTTAGCCTTGTGGGTTCCATCTCGGGGCCCACGGCGCTGTAATATTTCCGATTAAATATGGGGGTGTTACAATAATAATACCTTGAATTTTTTCAATTTTTTTACTGATATTTTTTCGATAATTTTTTTTACTATTTTATATTTATTTTTATTTTTTGTGAACGTATTATTATGACTATAATTTTTCTATACAATATTATTATTATTCGGATTATATATTATTATCTTGATATATATTATTATTATTAGCTACCAATCACTACTACAGAATACCTTTCAATGACGTTGAAAAAACGTCATAAAATGGTTTCCATGACGTTTTAGCCCCATCATCTACACTGTCGTCTATATTGGTGTCATGAAAAGTGTTTGAATCAATGACGTCTAAAAAACGTCGTATATACGTTTTAATGACAGTCATGTGGCGTCATAAATATATGACGCATGGCGTCCGTAAATTGTCATGAAATATTTTCCATGACGCTTGTATTTCGTCATTACAAGCCGCTATTATAATGTTAATGAAACGTCATTGAATGTTTAGTATGACAGTTTTCAATAGTTATCTATTTATTATTTCATGACTATTATATATCATCATCAATTGTGGGATCAATGACGTTGGGAAACTGTCGTTATAGACCTTTAAATGACAGTATATAATCGTCATAAATATATTAAGCATGACGTTTTGAAACTGTCATAAAATGTTTGCAATGACGCTTATTTTGTCATTCTAAGTTGCTATTACCATGTTTAAAAGGCGTCATGAACTGTTTCTATGACGTTTTTGAACATTGATTATAATGCTTTTAATGACACTTTTATGTAGTCATATATGTTTTGATGATGGCTTTCTAACATCATGCTAACATATTCAATGTCATTTGGTTACCGTCATAAAACAAAAAAAAAATCTGAATTTTTTTTACAATTTCCTGGATTTTAATTTTCTTTAAAACTAATATATAAAAAATTCATCATCACATATGAAGTCAACATCCGAACTACCAAACTAAGAACAAACAATAACAACTACCAAACTAAGTACATCCAACCAATCTAAATAGACACTAAGTTATTAGAACAAGCCAATAACAACCAAATACAAAGCTATACACTTACCGTTAAAAAAAAGAAATGCAACAACATCCATATCATACACGCACTATCACATAAGCTTATAAGCAGAAGAGAACACAAGTTTATAAATACTCAAGTGTGAGGGATAATGTATTATATTCTGTAAATAGACCACAAGCCTTATAAAATAAAAAATAAATAGACACTAATTTGGTATCGGCTTAAAATTGATAAAATAAATATTAAGTTTAAAATTTTAATTTTTTTGACAATGATACTTATTGTTAATTTTTTTTGGATATATTCATGTGTTAGCATTAAAAGATAAAATTAATCAAACTTATTTTGATGTTCAATCCACCAATTTCATAAAAAAAAATATCAACCATCCAGAAATAATAACGATCCAGAAATCATAACCATCCAGAAATTTAAGTCATCCAGATATTTTGGTTCAGATTTAACAAATGGCCGTTGTTTTTTTAAGTCATCCAGATATTTTGGTTCAGATTTCACAAATGAGCCCTAATTAAGTAGATCCCTTTCGGATTTTTTCACAGGGCTTGGGCTGGCTTATTATAAAATATTAACTGAATGTCAAATAAAGTAGGCCCTAGTTTTTTTTAAATATTTGGAGGTCCTGTACAGCAGCATAGGCTGCACAGGGCCAAAGACGGGCCTGGTGCACAGACAAACGGAGTTTTTTTCCAAGTGGTTTGTTGTTCAGTTTTGCTACCTACTGTATCAAGTGGGTTGGGAAGTGTCAAAAGGCTTAAACCTAAAAGATTAAGTTTTTTCCTGAAATATTTTCGCGGTATTTGGTCAATTTTTTTCATGAAGGAAATAAATTGTCATCACCCAAATAGTATTTCATGACAGTTGAAAATTGTCATTGAAACTTATTACATAACAGTTGTAAAATGTCATGATATAACGAAATCATGATGTTTCTAAAACATGATTGATAACTTATACAATTGATGACAAAACTAAAACGTCATGAAAACCCGAATCAAGCATGACGTTGGTAAAACGTCATACAATCGCTCCATATTTTAGATCCATGATGTTTGTTGTCCTAAACGTCATGGAAGCCCCCTACAATGACGTTTATCTCAAAACGTCATAAAATTAGTGTCATTAAAGTGTATATATCTAGTAGTGCACGAATCATGGATGAAACTCCCCAAGACGGGCAAGAGACCAGCGTCACCTCTGGTGACCAGAACCTGCCTCAACAGACGAATCGACAAAGCACGGTCGCCGCCACTAAAAACAAGGTCAATATTGCCAATAATACTACGAAACTTCTTCCGCCACCTTATGACAGTGCAGGCATGACCCTGCGCAATTGAGGATTTCCTCCCCTAGCAACCACGAGTATCTATGGCCGTCGCGAGTGTAAACCTCAACGACCCAGCCCCAGAATAATGATGATGGCTCCCCACGGCCGCCTCCAATAAACAAAAAGACTTTACTCCATCAGAATTTAATAACTCTCTAATAGTTGGCCGAAACTCAAAGGGCCCTTCTGGAATATGACCCAGATAATTTCATGGAACATCCCCTTCAACCCTCCAAAACTAGGACAACGGGAGGAATCCATAAGGAGAGTAAAAGGTCTCTACCGATGGATAATCAACGTGACGGACCCCCTCCAATAAAACCAACTCAAAATCGTCCCAGCCAGTTTAAAGGACGGTGGGATAGAAGAGACCCACGAGGATAAGATATAAGGGATCAATTAAATGGGCGAAGAGAGTAAGAGGCCGAGTCTCCCGAAGTCAGAATAGTGGGAGAGAGGCGGCCTAAGGACGACCTAAGAAGAACTCCTAGGCAGACATCTCCCCATCATAATTCCCCCATCTGGCCCCCGTCGGGTCCGGCGGGGAGTCGAATTGTAGGGGCGAAACAAGATGACCAAGGAAGGCAAAGTCGAGGTAGAGGCGTGGAAAAGAAAAGGAGCTCCTGCAGTCGCTTAGGGCTAGAAGCTCGCATCTTAAGGGAATTGAAAGAGAGAATAGATAACATGGAAAACAAGCAGGGATAAAGTAGAGCAGAAAACGAGTATGATGTTATGCGCCCCTTTGCTCAGTGGATTGTTGATTCGCCTCCGAATCCTCATCTTAAGCTCCCCAATATGGACAAATACTTGGGCACTTCTGGCGCCAGGGACCATCTTCAATCCTTTGAGGTAATGATGGCCCTGGTCTCTAACCAAGACGACATTATTTGTAAATCTTTCGCCAGCACCTTGGCTGGAGAGTCCAGGTCCTGGTTCATGGATCTAGAGAAGAGGAGCATCAATTCATTCTCAAAATTGAAAAGACAATTCTTGGAATACTTCGCCATGACAGGAGCAATAAAGAAATGATTGTCTAACTTAGCAAACACCGTCCAAGGGAAGAACGAGTCGACCATGGATTTCTACAACAAATTCAGGACCTTGGCCGACTCCATAGAAGAGCGCCTCATGGATAGGGAGATCACCGTGTGCTTCAATAACGGACGGAGATCTGAAGCCCTTACCCAAAAACTATTCATAAGGGAGCCAGCGACAAAGGCAGACCTATACCACATGGACTACGCCACGGGCCTTGCTAAAGAAAAGAAGCAGAGGTTAGAGAAATGAGATTGGGACCGAGATAGGGACGTAGAAAGCAAGCCGACTGACGGCGCCCATTTTCGAAGCTCCAATGGCGTAGGACTTAAAGGTAAAAATAGAACCAGAGGAACAGAGAAAGCTGAGGTCTTCACCCCCCTCACAAAACCCGATCTCATAGATACTAAACTTGGTGGATCTGCCTCCACCCAAGCCCATAAGAGACAACCCGAAATACCCTAAAGACGCCAACAAATACTGCGCCTAGCATAAGGACAGTGGGCACAAAACGGAGAATTGTTACTCCTTGAAAAAAATGGTGCAACAATGGCTCGATGAAAGGAAGCTAGATCGGTATGGCATGAAGAAAGATGGTAAGAGGATAAGGGACGATAGGCTAGATGAGGAAGGAGACAGGCCGCCCAGGGCCAAACTGCACGTCATCAGAGAAGAAATCCCCTCAAATACCAAATTGAAAGGGCAGATTCATGAGCTAAGTAAGGTGTATCACATCCCACCATGGATTCATAGGGGAGAGGAGACAATAAGCTTTTCTCCAAACGAGTTGGCAGGAAACAGAGCCACAAGGGAACAACCCCTAGTGATCAAAGGGAGGATAGATAACTGTGAATCAGAGAGGCTCCTAATTGACTCAGGGTCCGCGAAAGATATCTTATACTACAAAACATTCAAAGAGATGGGGCTACCTGACAACATGATATATCCTTACAATGGGAGACTAGAACGATTCACAAACCATAAAGCAGAGGTGAAAGGGACTGTGGACCTAATACTCGAGATTGCAGACTATCCATTTCGAACCTCAGCCACTATAACATTCATTGTTGTGGACTTAATATCAGATTATCACGCCATTCTGGGCTCTCCGAGTCAAGGAAAACTCGGCATGGTTGCCTCCCTACCTCACCAAAGGGCAAAGTTTCCCACACCAGCGGGAATAGGATGTATCCTGGGGACTCCTAAAAACTTCTTGGAACATTTCATGAGATCTAGAAAAACGAAACATAAGATGTAAATCGACACCCCAGAAAAGAACATCACCATCACCAAATCCACCAAAGTTACAGGGCTGAGCCCCTAAAGAGAAATCCTCCAGGCAATGGTCGAGATACCCTGGAACTCGCAGCATGCTACGAGACGCTTGAGAAAGGATTACCAATAGAAAAAGTTAAACCGAGCTATCCATTTACTTTTGATGTAAAGGCCCTTTATCTATCAAAATCCGTTTCATCATTCTGTCGAGTACTTAATTTGTACATGCTTAGACATTACATAACAATGTCTGAACATTAAAACAAGTCTGGAGCACTAACGCCTGACTTACACATTTAAAGCAAGGCAACTCGTGCAAATTCAGATGAAAGCCTGCTATAAAGGCTAAAGCATACATAACATGCTTGGTCACCAACACGCCGAGTTAAGACTAAAACGTCTAACTCAGACAATCTGGGCCTAGTTCTGACAACTAGTCTACTCAAATTTAAAAATGAGTACATGACACTCAACATGCCGAGTTAAGATTAAGTCATCTAACTCAGACAATTTGAGCCTAGTTCTGACAACTAGTCTACTCAAATTTAATAATGAGTACATGACACTCAACATGCCGAGTTTAGATTAAGGCATCTAACTCAGACAATCTGAGCCTAGTTCTGACAACTAGTGTGCTCAAATTTAATAATGAGTACATGACACTCAACATGCCGAGTTAAGATTAAGATATCTAACTCAGACAATCTGAGCCTAGTTCTAACAACTAGTCTGCTCAAATTTATAATGAGTACATGACACTCAATATGACGAGTTAAGATTAAGACATCTAACTCAGACAATCTGAGCCTAGTTCTGACAACTAGTCTGCTCAAATTTAATAATGAGTACATGACACTCAACACGCCGAGTTAAGATTAGGAAATTTAACTCAGATAATATGAGCCTAGTTATGATAACTAGTTTGCTCAAATTTAAAAATGAGTACATGACACTCAGCATGCCGAGTTAATATTAAGACATCTAACCCAAACAATCTGAATCGAGTTCTAAATAATTAGATCAAGTTTGACAAATGACACGTCGATCACAGATAGATGATCCTTGGCTCATCTACACTTGACTCATATAGGCTAAAGTGATCATAAATAAACTAAGGTATACATCCCGGACTTACCCCAGTGTAAAGCGGGATCTCCTTCTGACATTTTCAGGAAGGCCGACCTCAACTACTCGGCCTAACGATAAACCAGTTCGTGGTTGGTTAAGTATGAGAATCTCGTAATACGAGATAGAAAACTTGATCATGAACTTCGCATCAAGAGTACAGAAATAAACATGGCGAAAACACCCAAATTAGGTCAAGAAGAATATAGGAAAAACATGAAGACCCCGATAAAACAACCGGGTTCAGACATTATAAGTATTCAAAATAAAGAGCACCATCCATCCAAATACAAAGATAAAAATTGAACTATCCAAGTCAGGCACCATCCTCTTCCTCGGACTGTGCTATCAAGTCGTCGAAATTATTCTCTTGAGGAGTCAGAGGATCCCATATCGGCTTCCCTTATTTAGAATCCTTAGCCTTTAGGTTCTTAAGAGCAATCTTAGAGTACGGGATCATAGAATGAGCCGCACTGGCTTCGGCACTGTAAGGATCTTGGACGAAGAGTTAGGCGAGCTTTACCAGAGGCACCTCAACTTCAGGGTCAATGTAGAGGAGCCGAGATAAATTGGACCAGGCATCGCCATAGACAGAGCCCGCTTCATCATCTAAGTCATCCCGATACTGTTTACTCTTTCGGTATCGCTCGATGGCGGCCTCCTCTTTGCCAAGCAAGCCCTCCTCGAGAAAGGCTAGCCTTTCATCCGCGACATTCTTCTCCAACACCAAGAGCTCGGCCCTCTTCCTCTGTGCCTCGGCCTCGGCCTCAGCAATCCCCCGAGCGGACTCAAATTGCATCAATGCCTCCTTTAGTTTCTCCGAGTCATCCAATGCATACCTCTTGGCAAACTCGACCTGTTCTACCTTTAGCACGGCATCGTGCACCAAGGCATCGTGAGAAGATTTCTCCTTCTCGAGGGCTTCAACCTTCTCAGCGAGCTTAATGGCGGATTCTTGGGCGGACTTGGCCACCACCTCATTCTTGTGCACCAAATCCACAAACTGCCTGAATACCGCATACTCGTGCTGGGCTATGGAGGCGAGTTACAAAAAGAAAATAAACACAGTTCGAGCAGATTGCAAAAAAGAAATTGCGAAGTATGGGAAATCGGCATGGAATAAATGGTACCTCACTAAGAATTAAACCCTTCATGTTGAAGAGTTGGAGCGAACTCGACTTGTCAGCAACGAGTCGTTCAATATAAGATGTATTCATGGCGCGCTTGATGACCAGTGCCCCAAGCTTCAAGGCGGACCCAGATAGAACAGTCGAATCAAACCCAGACATAATGGGCGCAACAGCATAGGAGTCAATAAAGTTTTTAATCTCGGCATCGGATAGGGCGAAAGTCGAGGATGAACCATATGGCAAGGGAATGTTTCTCTTCTGAGAAGGCTCTTCTCGAGCTCGGCCACCATCATCTCTCAGCCTTTTCTGTCTCTGGAGAGGCTCTGCCTCGGGGTCCGGCCCGCGATCTCGGCCCGGTCCTTGAGAGTGCCACTGGCCTTGACTCCGGGCACGAGTCCGAGTAGGGCTAACTTCCTCGGTGGGCTCCCTCTCGTCTTCCGCTTCAGGTTCGGACGACGCCCTAGCTTGAACAATAGGCGGCTCCTTAGGAAGCGAAGACTCCCCTTTGTCATGCAGCTCTTTTTGCCGAGCTGCCATATCGGCATGTCTATTTTCAACTCCCCTCAACCGGGATAGCCTCTTCTTTTTTCGAGCCGCCATCACGGGGTCGATGTGCTCCTCATTGACCTTCTGGATGTCCTCCATCGAGAGATATACCACTACAAAAAAACAGTTTTTACCGACGCCCGTACCCACCATTGTTAAACTTATAATTTACCGACGCCATTAATGACACCCGTCATTTAATTGATTTACCGACGCCATTACCGAAGATCGGTTCGCAGACTTATTTTTTTCCTTTTTCACAATTAACGACGCCGTTTACGGACGCCATTTTGGCGTTGGTAAATTTTTTATTTTATTTAATTTTCTTTTTTTCACAATTATCGACACTGTTTACCGACGCCGAAATGGCGTCGGTAAATTTTTTACACTATCCCACACGTAAAAACAGTAGTGTATTATGTTATTTATATACCATACTCTTTCTCAAGCATTTAAAATTGAATGGAGCCGGACCTGACCCACCCGACCCACCTGAGCCCGGACCCGGACCTAACCCGCCCGACCTGCCTGAGCCCGGACGTGACCCGCCTGAGTCCTGACCTGACTTTTTTAGATTTTTTTTATTTTTAATTTAACAACGCCAAAAATGGCGTCGGTAAATAGTGGCGTCGGTAAAAAAATTACCGACGAGCGTTTTTCCAACGGCGGATTGCCGTCAGTAATGGCGTCGGCAAATTTTTTACCGATGCCATTTTCTGTTTTACCAACGGCGTTTGGCGTCGGTAAAAACTGTTTTTTTGTAGTGTACGCAAAAATAAATGTTAGCCCAGGACGAGACGGGAGAAAAGATGAAGGTGACAACAAGTATGAAGAAAATTACATCTTACGATCCGCGGCTTCTAAGCATTTGTCCCCTTTGGCCCTGCAAGTTGCACAATCCTCGTGAAAGACGAAATTGGGGTGAACAACCAAGTCAGGAAACCGAGTCCCCTTTTGACCTCGACTAAAGCTCTAACCCCAGCTATGGGCCCCTTCATTAGGCCAGCCTGAGCATGGTAACGAAACTCCGTCTCCAGCTCGGCCCAATTGAGAATGGCAATGGAGGAGAACTGCTCAAGCTTTGCAATCAAGTTCGCACTCTAGTCCAGCTCGTGAACGCGCGAAGGGCGATGCGGTGAACTAACAGGTGCTGCAAATTTCCAGCCATGCCGGCTCTCAACCTTGATCATGTGTCTGTTCCAACCCGTGACCTTATTGACGGTATTTGAAATGGGGGCCATGAGCTTGGGTTTGTTGGATCAGACCTAATGGTGATGGTTCTGGTTTTGGAGTTGTAAGGCGAATTGAAAAAGTGATAGAAGGCAAACATGCACGGCTCAAAGCCGAGACCACGGCACAAGGTAATAAAGCCAATGATATACCTGACCATGTTGGCACCGAGATGGGATGGGACAATTTCTCAGTCCTCTAAAAATTGATTAATGAAAGGGTCCAAGGGCAGTCTCAGGCGGAGGTGGAATTGCTTAAAATAAAACGGGACGAGGGCGTCACTGTAGTAGAAAGTTTTAGCTTCATGCTCATCAGAAAAAGGAGTGGCCAAACTATGGTGGAGCTTAAACTCATTTCTATCCACCTCATATGTGGTATAAAGTTCCTCAAGCATATCGTCCCCCCTACCCCCCCTTTGGGACGCTTAGGCCGAAAGGAGCCTCCCGGGATTATCTGGCCTTTGCCTCGGCTACGTCTTGAGCCGACAACCTCGGATTCGAACTCTCCGATGGTCCTGTCTGAATTACTCTCCCCAGCCATACCTGTAGAAGAGGACAATAGATTAGACTCACCCTGTGAAGACGACGAGGTGACCTTCTCCCTCGTCTCAACCACTTGGGCCGAGGAGGAATCTCCCCCAAGGCGAAGCCAAGCTTGAGACTTGTCCTTGACATAACGCAAAAATATGCAGTCTAGGACTTCGTCCAAACTATCAAGAGTCAACACGTCTACATCACTACCATCTACGGTCCTAGGCGCAAAAGACCCAGAGGGATATCTAATATCCATTCTAGAGGTATTGTTCATGTACAACATTTCGCCAATGGCCGCGGGGAATAGAAACCTCCACGACCCATCTGATTTAACATAAATCCTAGAGCTCCTAGTGTAGAAACCGTAAGTGAAATTCTTTTCCAAATACCCACGCTTATACATCTTGAGGACGCGAAGTTTAACAGAAGTCTTGAAGCTTTGAAAAACTCAACAATGGCAGAAAAAATAAATGGGAAATGGAGGTGGAAAAATACCTCAAGAAGCAAAGATAAGCGGATGAAAATAAACGGGAAGCAATGCCGGAAGAACTGGTCGGAGTAAATCGGCAGAAATAGAGTGTTATAAAGTGTCGTCGGGCCGCTGCAAACTGTTCTCTGTTTGGAATCCGAAGAATGAAGAGAATAGTTTTGATTTTATAAGGAGGGCACGCGGGTGTCATAATTATACCGCATTAATGGGCGCGGTTCTCCAGGAGAGTGTCTCTTCACCTCTCTACGCGCACACCGCCCAATTACATGAAGGGATTCGAAGCGATTGGTATGACCAGACTCTTAAATTTTAGAGAGACGCCCTGTAATACCCGGATGTGAACTCATTTATTTTTCATTAAGTAATTGTCACTCTGTAATTTTTCACTCATTAATAATCATTCATCATTCGTATTCATTCATTCGTGTTTACCGTTCGGAGTAACTTTGAGTCGTGTATCTATATTGTTCATGGTTTCATCCTTGCTTGAGAATCGAGACAAGAATATTATCTTGATTGTGGTAATTGCTTCGTAAGTTGATGTTGATATTGGAGTTCATATCATTTCGAATTTACTCCTTGTTCGAATCATGCTATTGTTGGTCAAACCCTCGTAATCATTGCTCGGAACCACCGTTTTGGGGTTTCCGCACTTCCATTTTATGTTATTATTCCCAAGCTTTGAGTTCTATTGCTTTTATTCTCTTCCCAGGTCATTTTTCGTCATTTTTGGGCCCGAATAGTGTGCGCTGTGGCACAAAGGAGTGCACGCCGCGGCACACACCTTGTGCAGTTGGAGTGGGCGCCGGCTGTACCGTGGGCCACGACCCTCTGCTGGCCGTGCCGCGGCCATAAGCTAAATGCTGGGAGCTGTTTTTGGCCACGGGACGTGGGACACTCAGTCCGTGCCGCGGCACGCGAAGCAGATTACCCCTTTTTCAACGGATTTGTGAGGAGAGAAGTTCATTTCATCATTCTCCTCATTCCTCCTCTCCTTGGGCGACTTGTGGGCCAATTATTGGGCGATTTAACATCATCAATCTCAGAGATTTCATCCTCCTTGAGTTCTTAGTGTGGATTAACAACATCTTTTTGTATTCTTCACCCTAATTCAAGGTAACTTCTTCAACCCTAGATTTGATTTTGAGTTGGAGCATGATGTTTTGGATGATATAATCATGATTTGTGAAAGATACAATTGTTGGAAGTTTATTCAAGAACAATTTGAAGGTTGACTTGGAATTGGGGTTTTCAACTAGATGTTATCGTAATCTCGAGTTGTGTATTCGTAGTGGATTATTGATTATGTTGATGGTGTTTTGTTGGATTGAATCACTCTTTTGGAGGTTGGTTTTCGATACAATTGGGATTGGTCGTAAATATTGGGAGACTGTTTACAAAGTGTTTGTCAAAATGCCCCCAATGAGTTTGGAATTGTTGTATCAACCTCTTGTAGTGGTTATGATCATAATTGATGCATATATTAAGCGAATTATTAGTAATTGTGTTATTCAAGGTTGTTCGAGCGACCGATACCTCCATTAAGGACGATTGTTCGAGGAAGGACATTATTCACCGGTATTGAGGCAAGTTAATTCTTGCTCGGTTAAAAAGATAATCATTCCTTTCGTTGTTGTTCATTCATACGTATAATTCATGTTTGTTATTAATCATGTTGGGACTTGTAATTATCATACTATCATTCAATTCACGAGGAACAACGGTTCCAATCATTTCATTTGAAGCTATCACTCATTGCGTCATTAGTTCACCTCGATGAGTCATTCTTGACCCTTGTCAGCTCTGTTCATTGTTCTTCATCAGGGTCGCTTTTGTTCGTATGACCTTCCGGGATTGTATTGCATTTCAGATGGTATATGTGTGGAATTTTTAGTCGGGCACATTAAGGTCATTGTGTTTGTAGTGATCCGGACACATTGGACTGTGCACACGGTAACGTGCCTCCGTGAGACTAATTAGGCCAAGTTTTGTGGGTGTTTATGCGGGACGCCGGGCACTCGTCAGGCTTGTGCACTTGCACATCCCATTCGTGGCGTACTATGATGCCCACCATTCAACTTAATTTCATAACTCATTCATGTGATTATTGTATTTTGTTCAACTCTTGAGGATTGTTGTTCTATGTAACTGACCCCATTTGGGGATGTTGTTTTAGGTCATGGCAATGCAAAAGCATGGGAAGAGAACGTTGACGGCGAGGAGTCCCAGTGATACTAGTAGGGGGCCCCAGTCTGTCCATTTGTTCATGCTTCTTTGATTTGTATTTTCCGCTGTAGTTCCGTTTAGATTTCATGTTGCTCGACCAGATACGCACTACACTACTCAAATTCTATATATTTATGGGTGGAATTACTCATATTAAGTAAGTCAAATAGTATTTATATATTCTAGTACAATAATACTCATTTGGCAAGAACATGAATATTATTGTACTCTTTCGGCACATACATAGTTTTGCACTCATGATAATTAAGTGCACTTTAAGTACGGGATCCGTAGAAAAGAAGGGGGTTGGGTAAAAACAGTTAAGTACACCTGACAAGAATACCATGACTAAGTAATAGAAGGGAAATATAAGTATAAATAGACATTAAAAATAGATATAAAAACAAAAAGAAAAGGCATCAGAAGACGGTGTTTTAGAATCTTGAATCACAATCTATATTCCAGCTAGGCTATGAAATTTCACCATGACCCACCAGTTGCTAAGGGCTGGCTCTAGGCCAATGCTGCTCAAGCCTTTGTATTGAGTCATCAAAATTGTCTAAATTTTGATGTGTGTAAATACAAGAAAAAAGAGAAAACCCAGAAATGTTAACTTGAAAGTTTCTCACTTATTATTTTGCAAACATGCTTCATTTCAAAAAATAAATAAATATTGTAGACTTTCATTCAATATAAATTTTGCAAATATTAAAAGTCTTGCTTTAGATTTTATTTGTTCTTTCTATTATGGGCTTTCATTCAATACAGTATTTTATAATAGATAACAAGTTAAACAAAAATTAAAAACGCAAATAAAAATAATACTCCATCTGTTTCACAAAACTTGAGTCGTATTCCTTTTCCGGCCGTTCCACGAAATTTGAGTCATTTTTTAAGACGTATTTATTACTCACACAATTTTAAATAATATATTACATTCATATCACCATTTTACATTATTTTTTAACTTTCTTTAAATCTCGTACCAAAGAATTGTCTTAAGTTTCGTGAGACGCAGGGAGTAATGGCTTAGAAAAGAAATATTTGAGGTCACATTTTCTTGAGGTCACATTGGGCCTCTCTATATTTAATTATTTATACCTCGTATATCTCATTTCTTAATGGTGGTTGGGTTCTTCATTCTAGAAATATAGGAGTGCCTAATAATCTCCAATCCCAACGCATACAACAAGACTTGATGCTTGGAAAGGCACTATTGTAAGAGTGTCTAGCCATCAATGAAGGTAAAATAAGAGAGTTGCTCCCCCACCCTCGTGACAGTCGTAACCCCCCCCCCCCCCCCCCTTCTTTTTCTTTTTTCAATTTTGTCCTTTCCAATTTAATTTTGTTTTTATTTTTTTATATTCTTTTTTATTTATTCTTTTTTCATTGAATTTTTATTTTACTTAATTATTATCAAAATTAATAATTTCTATTATTTATTTATTTATATTTATATTATTTATGATTAAAAATAACTACGACACAATATAATAAATAATAAATACGGAAAATACAATCAACATTGATAAATAAACTATTCAATTACATTATCTGGGCATCAAATCTAACCAAGATTGTATCCTTTCTCCATATGGATCAGCCCATCATTTACAATCTCCACTCATATTATTCCTCCATAAAATTGAAATTGGTGGTACAGGATAATCGGGGTTCAAAAAAACTTGAACAAAATGATTATCATTAACTAATGCAATTGCTATATGTTGACGTTGTTAAATGGAATTGGAGCTGACCTAAATGGCAAGTGTGTAAAACAACTTCCACTAAGAGGAGTAAATGCATGCAGCACAACATTATATCGTGTTGCAATAACAACTCCATACATAATGTCCATCAAACATTAAATACTTTTAATGCTTGTAGTATTAGATGGACAACCATTTTTTTGGTACTAGTACATCTTTTCAAAGTTTCTCCATTTTTAAATATCTTGGTGGTTGATATTTTCTGCCATTTTCACATATGAGTGTGCATTTCGGGTGTTTATTACCTATTTTCTTGGCGGAGTTATCAATAACTATGACGAATCCATTTTTCCTTTCGATCGTCCTCGCCCAATCTAACATATCTTCTCTACTTTCAAAAATTTGTAAAAAACAAAAAGAGTAAAACTAATTAAATGAGCAAAGTATTAAAAATGTTTTTACTATATTTTCAAATAAAAAGAGTAATATATATATATACGAAAAAGGAGCAATATATATATACCAAAAAAAATAACAAAACATAAAAAGAAGGATATTTACACGAAGTCATACCTGATCAGTGGTAAATTCAGACGACATATTCCCATTATTTGCTGAATTAAATGGAACAGTGTTTCAGAAATGTGAACAAATAAGTGATATTACATGAGAAATTTAAGAAGAAAATATAGAGAGATGATGAGTTATACTTCTTCTTCACTCCCTATTTATACTAATTTAGACTACTAAATAATAAAAAATTATTACATGACAATTCAATAGGTAGTATAGATTATGGAAGTATTTTGTTGAAAGACTTTGAAATGATAATTCAGTAGGTAGATATAGGTTAGGGAACTATTTTGTTGAAAGACTTTGAAATGACAATTCAGTAGGTAGATATAGGTTATGGAACTATTTTTTTGAAAGATTTTGAAATGACAACTCAACGTGGTTATCCGAAATAAGCTCCTCGACATTTCCCGACAAACACAACCAAACTGATGCTGCCAAAACGTATCGGATCAGCCCTTATCCAAGGGATTAGGATAATTCCGGCGAGTGAACTTCTTGATCAGACCTACACATAAAAAAACACGTGAACTAAGCTGGGGCTTCACTGGTGAAGGCCCTTCGGTGTGAGAGTAAGTATACTGAATATATTGTGGAAATAAATTTAATTGACTGTATTGAGAGTCAAGAATTCTGTGTATACCAGTGTAGGTGCGAGGACACCTATTATATAAACATGACTATTGCAATCCTAACTTGCGGAGAAAGTCATCGAGTCCATTTTGGTGTACGACTTCATATATATATGGGAAGTAGAATCCTGATAAGGATTGTGGATACAGTTTCCTTGTGGTAAAGAGTCCTTGTTAAGTAAGGATATCTTTATTTCTCTATATCTTGGATTTCGTCAGATTCCGTGCCGTGCTGGAAGGATAGGACTTTCATCTACCGACAAGGAGTAGAGGTTGAGGGATCTCGACCTGTTCTATCACTTAAACCGAGTCGGCGTGATAAGATGGTCGCCTGATAAGGTTTAGACCTGAATCGGAACTGAGGCAAGCCGAGTTAGGATATCTGGCCTTCGGGTCGGCCTAGATGTCATTCCTTACGGAGGTTGAGAAGTTTACCCCTGGGCTTTACAGGGTCTTGATTTGTGGGCCCTACCGGGCTTATGCCCAGGCTCCTTAAATCCACATAATCAATTCGGTTTATGTCGTTCACCAACTTTCCTAAATTATTTTCTTATTTCCCTTTAGACTTTTTCAAATTAGTAGCCTCCAATGAGCTAGACATGTCACAATTTTCTTTCCTTGTGAGATGGTCACCCTCATTTCATCCTTGTTAATAGTTGAACCACCACTACCACCTACATTCACATTACATCCAATGATTGTACTTGGACCTTTTTTTTACCATTACTGCATGAATATTACTCTTGGGAACATAAATGCATGTATTGGACCGTTTCCATGAGGGAAAGTAGTTGGTGGGATCAAATCCGCGATTCTCTTTAAGGTCTTAATTACCACATGCATGGTCGATCCCGATTCATGGGATGCCTATAGCGGCTATCATTTTTATGCCAATAATGAGAGTAAAAAATATACAAAATATATATACAAAAAATATTCCACTAGATATGCGCGCGCACATATATATATATTTTAAATTTGGGCTGCCCCTCAATGGTGGGCTTCCCTTGGCCGTCGCCAGAGCCCCCCTCCCCCCCGGCGGCCCTGACCACATGATACACACATGCTTTCATCCTTTAACTTTTATTTTGGATTTTTCGGACATTTTTGGGACTATTCCTACATAAAAAGTTGATTTGGATTCATATTAACTTTATTTGGATCAAAAATTTATGGCATATTTTTCACATACCTATCTGTACTAAAAAGAAAGAGAAAGGATTCCATGTCTAAGCCCTTTGTTGCTTAAGCCATGATCGAATGTACTTCAATACTCATATTGGTCATCCAATGAGTAATCATGTACTCACATTGCTATATGAGTACTACCATCCCTGCAATATTCTCTTCTGTTGCTACTTTGCATATTGTAATTTCTCCTCGTCTGACGATATTTGTGACTAGGTGATATTTTCTGAGTATATATTTGGAATTACGATGGGACCTAGGCTATTTAGCTTGGGAAATAGCACCACAATTGTCAGAATAAAGGCTTATGGGATCCTGGATAGTCGGTACCACTCCTAGTTTGGTAACGAACTTCTTGATCCATACGATTTTCTTAGTTGCATCCGATGCTGGCAGGTACTTAGCTTCTATTACAGAATCAATAGTCATGCTTTGATTGGAACTCTTCCAACTCACAGCACCTCCATTCAATACAAACACATAACTAGTTTGCGATTTAAAATCATCCCTGTTGGTTTTGAAACTTTCATCGACATAACCATTTACAGTCAGCTTGTTTCGCACCGCTCAATAAATTAGGAAAGTATCCTTAGTTCTTCTTAAGTACATTAGGATGGTTTTCACTGCTATCCAGTGACTTTCACCTAGATTTTATTGGTATCGACTTGTCATGCTAAGGACAAAAGATACATTTGGTCGAGTACAAGTCACGGCATACATTATTGATCTAATGGCCGAAGCATATGGAATCTTGCTCATGCAGACTCACTCATCAGGAGTCGAAGGACTCTGAGTCGTACTCAGATGAATGCCATGTGACATTGACAAGAGTCCTCTCTTGGAGTCCTCCATATTAAACCTCTTCAATATTTTATTAATGTAGGTACTTTGACTCAGACCAATCATTCTATTTGATCTATGTCTATAAATTTTTATCCCAAGAATGTAAGCAGCTTCTCCTAAGTCTTTCATTGAGAAACAACTTCCCAACCAAGTCTTGACTGTATGCAAGGTGTATGTCATTTCCAATGAGTAATATGTCATCTACATATAAGACTAGGAAAACACTACGCTCCCACTAACCTTCTTGTACACACATGGTTCATCTTCGTTTTTAATAAACCCAAACTCTTTGACAGTTTCATCAAAATGAAGATTCCAGCTCCGAGAAGCCTGCTTCAACCCATAAATGGATCTTTGAAGCTTGCAAACCTTTTTAGAATTTTCCGAATGAACAAAAATCTCAGGTTCTATCATGTACACATCTTCAAGTAAGTTTCCATTAAAAAACGCTGTTGACATCCATTTGCCATGTTTCATAATCATAGTATGCGGCAGTGGCAAATAAAATTCTAATTAATTTAAGCATGACTACTGGCGAAAGAGTCTCATCATAGTCAACACCATGAATCTGTCTATAACCTTTTGCCACTAGTATAGATTTATAGGCTTTCAGATTATCATCCATGTCTTTTTTCTTTTTGAAGACCCATTTGCACCCAATGATTTTAACACCCTCATGTGGATCTATCAAGTTCCAAACTTGATTGTCATACATGGACTGCATCTATGAATTCATGGCTTTTAGCCATTCCACAGACTCTAGTCCTGAAGCATCTTCTCTATAGTTAGTAGGCTCATCATCTATGAGCGATGCGTCATCATCCTCTATTACGAGATACCCATATCTCTCAGATTCATGTCGCACCCTATCAGATCTGTGAGGGACTTGTGTACTTTGAACTCGCTCTTCAACTAATGTTTGAGCCTATTCAGTTTCCATCAGTGAAGTAATATCTTCTTGTGGTTCTAGAGTTTCCTCGAGAATTACTCTTCTCCCACTATCTCTTTTGGAAATAAATTCCCTTTCTAAGAAGACAACATTTTGAGCAACAAACACTTTGTTCTCTACGGGCTTGTAAAAGTAGTATCCTTTAGTTTCCTTAGGATATCTTACATATAAACAGCTTTCATATCTGGCTACCAGTTTGTCAAACACTTGGCGCCTTATGAACGCTTCGCAACCCCAGATCTTTAGAAAAGACAAGTTTGGTCTCTTACCAGTTCATTTCTCAAATGGTGTCTTTTCAACTACTTTAGATGGAACACGGTTAAGGGTGAATGCTGTTGTTTCTAAGGAGTGGCCACAAAATAATAATGGAAGCTCTATTCGACTCATCATGGATTGAACCATATCTAATAAAGTCCGATTCCTCCTATCGGACACTACGTTATGTTGAGGTGTTCCAGGAGGAGTAAGTTGTGAAACAATTCCACATATCCTAAGATGATCATCAAATTCGTGTCTCAAGTAATCACCACCTCGATCCGATCGAAGGGCTTTAGTTATCTTGACAAGTTGATTCTATACTTCACTCTGGAATATTTTGAACTTTTTAAAAGATTCATGTTTAGGCTTCATAAACATATCCATACCGGCTAAAATCATCGGTAAATGTGATGAAGAATTGGTATCCGCCTTTAGCATGAGTGCTAAGAGGTCCGCATACATCAGTATGTACTAGGCCTAATAGATCACTAGCCCTTTCTCCATGACCGGTAAAAGGATTCTTCGTCATCTTGCCCAATAAATAAGATTTGCATGTCCCATATGATTCATAGTCAAAAGAGTCTAAAAGTCCATCATTATAGAGTTTAGAAATGTGTTTTTTGTTTATGTGACCAAGTCGACAGTGCCATAGTAAGTCGGATTAAAATCATTGAGCTTAGGTTTCTTGGATGCAATGTTATAGACTTCCAAGATGTTAGACTCATCTAGATCAATATTGTAAAGGCTAGTATATAACTTTGCAGTACCATAAAGCAAGTCACCAAAGAAAATACGAATACTCTTATACTTAATAAGAAAACTGTAACCTTCACAATTTAATATAGAAACTGAAATAATATTATTATTCATAGCAGGAACATAATAGCAATTGGTGAAAACTAACAAAAGCCCATTGGGTAAAACTAGATCATAAGTTCCTACGGCTAGTGCAGCAACTCTTGCTCCATTGTCGACTCTTAGATTCACTTCCCCTTTCTTCAGCTCTCTACTGCTTCTCAACCCCTGCACATTTATACAAATGTGAGATCCACATCCAGTATCCAATACCCAGGAGTTAGAAGTAGGTAAGTTCACTTCTATAACAAATATACCTGTGGCAGTCTCACTACCCTTGGTACGCTTTAGCTCTTCCAAGTAAATCTTGCAATTTCTTATCAAGTGTCCTGGTTTATTGCAATGATAGCAATTCCCATCTTTTGGAGCTTTAGCCTTGAAAAATGTCTTAGTAGAGTCTTTAGATTTGACAACTTTTGCCTTACCTTTGCCTATGCCTTTGTTCTTGAAGAACTTCCCTTTACTGACCATCAGCACATGGCTTGGTTTCTTCTTAATATTCTGCTCAACCGTTTTAAGCATCCCATGCAGCTCATCAATGGACTTCTCAATCTCATTCATAATATAGTTCATAATGAACTGACCAAAGCTATCGGGTAATGAGTTTAGGATCACAACCGTGGAGTGATCCTTAGAAAGTGGAAAACCGAGCCTATCAAGATGATCAATATATCCTTTCATCTTGAGTACATGAGTCCTGACAGATGTCCCCTCAACCATCTTGCAATCATACAAGGCTTGAAAGGTCTCATACCTCTCCTGCCTAGCATGCTTCGAGAATGTTTCCTCGAGGTGAGCATCAAGCTCATAAGCTTTTATTTCTTCCAGATTCTTCTGATGTTCTGGATAAATGGTAGCCAACATAAGACAATTGACATTAATGGAATCATCACAATGTTTCTTCCATATGTACTTTGTTGCTTTGTATGCATTGTCAGCAGCTCATCGGGAATTTTTTCCTCAAGAACGTACAACTTTCTTTCTTGCTTGAGAACTATTCTCAAGCTCCGGATCCAATCCAGATAGTTGCTGCCGTTTTCTTGAGCTTGTCCTTCTCAAGGACGGATCGCAGTGAAATGATGGACGTGTTGTTTGATGCCATTCTATTATCTATAAAATTCAATATGTAAAGTATTTAGTCATATTATTTTATTTCTCAAAAAATACTCCCACTAAAACAAAGTACCCTCAGTTTTACAACATTTGTAATTTTAGTGGGCTAAGACCCCATTTTCATTGCTAAACTCAGCTTTGGCATGACGCCTAGAATTAAGCTGCATTAGGTGGATACCTCTTTATCGATTACATCATATATTTTGATGCCCAAAAACTCTCACACACAAAGTCTAATCAATAATAACATATTAATCTTAAAACATGCAAGACTTCATGCTTAATCGTATAAAAATGTGACAGTGTGACATGAAACTGCTATTATTTGAATAATATGATTCATGCATTACTTGTTATTAAGTATTATTTGGCATTTCATGATTCACCTTATTTGATAGTTAAGTTAACGGCATTGAAGTGGCTAAGCATTGAACATAACCCCAAGTTCAAGTGGTAAGCCTATAAGCAGTAAGTAATATCAGTGACGTGTCTATCGGTTTGTCTCGGGGCTATAGTCGGCGGGTATGCTGAGTCAATTTGGATTGGTGATTCAAGTAAATAACCCTTTCTTATTCCGATAACACGTGTCAAACATCTTGATACTGGTGAATACCATCAATGATGAAATTCAGGGCCTCAGTGAGAACCTTTGTTAAGTCATTCGATTTGTAAGTACCTTATTCGTCCCAAATGTGGTTGGGTAGAATAGAATTTGTCCTTTAGTTCATTATCCAATAATGTCATATTTCTAAGTGAGTACTCGGACTCTTATTTCTATGGTTTAGTTATATAAAATTTCATAAAGATAATAACAAATTCAGTTTCTACCACTTTCGAAGGTATTCGCAAAAGTAGCTGAGTTTAAACAATAAAAATACATATTAAACTGTATCAAAAACCTTGGACCATACATCCATACCCTAAACATGATCAATACCTCCTAAGAACCGGTTTAAAACATCCAAGAACCCGATTATAACAACTTCAACCGGTCCATTCTTCTAAACCTGACTTCTGGAGGCCATTTAGGGGCATTTTAGAACTTTCACCCTTATAAACCGACTCTTTCACTTAGATAAGGGAGGAAACTGATTCTAAACTCTTATAGACACTCTGAACTCGATCCTTAAGCTCCACACTTCTAAAATACATCAAACAATTGAGGATAAATCACAAAAAGCATCAACACCTCAATTCAGTTCACAATCAAGGTGAGTTATCTTCGTTTTACTCTTGTTCTGGCTATATTTCTTGTATGATATGAAGTTTTGAGAGCTGGTTTAAGTTCTTATATACGTTCTAATGGTGTTTAGAACTCATACATGGCCTAAACTTGTGTTTAAGGTGGATTTATAGGGCTTAAAACTCACTAAGACAACAAAAGAATCAATTCTGCCACCTTTTGAAAATATGTGTCGATAGTATTGAATTCGTGTGATTCAGGGGCAGAGGTTGCTATCAACATGTTCTTAAGTACATTAGGTATACTATATCAAAAATTCATGCAAATCCGACTTATAATTAAGTGGATATACGCGGGACAATTTCAGTGATTTCAAGATATTGATAAATTCCCCTAAACCATTGTCTTGTTGTAGAATCCTAGAATTGTGGCCTATAAGAGTTTATCTAACCATATGAACAGAAAGTAATAGGATTCATAATGAGTTAGGAGTGCAAAAAGGATAGAGTATTATGCTCGTATATAACGAAATGCGCACATAAAATTTGTAGAATACTAATTATGTGAAATTGGTAAAACCCTTCGGATACGCAGTGAGTTAAACCTTGTGTATACCATATAGATTCTTTAAAGGCACTCCTTGAAACAGGATTTGAAGACATATCATCACAACCAACTCTTATTGGTATAAAGGCAAAGGTATCACCTGAACAAGGTAAGTAGTAACTGAGTGCAAAACTGTATCACAAGAGCATTTTGTCTGAAATATGTGCTAATGATTGATGTTTTGGATATTGCTTATACCTTGTGTATATGTGGATAACATATTGCTCTATTCTTATTATGTGACATGTCCCATAGAGCATTTATACATGTGGTATTATCACGATGCATATGATCATAGCATAGCATTGGAGGTTGTCGCATGCATTGATCATCGTACAGGCGTTCTAAAGGTGATCAGAACAAACTGTTTTGGTTATGTGCATCGCGGGATACTGGTAAGGGGCTGTTTTGTGGCGGAGTCTGGGACACGTCATAGTGATCCATGTGTTATGATTGGACACTTTGTGTGATGTTTTGCGGTGGAGTCTGGGACACACCGTGGTGACTCATGTGTATGATTGGGCACCTTATAGCCATGATCCTGGTGGAGTCTGGGACACGCCAGGCTGACCCATGTGTTATGATTGGGCAGTTTGTTCTTGCTATGGTTGGACATGCACACTTTTGGCCCGGGCCAGGAACTCGAGGTGTACATAGCAGCGCGCTATAAAAGAGTTTTCGAAAGTTAAAGGAAAATGAAACTGTATTTCGCAAACTCATTTATAAATGCATTCATGCATTGTGTGTCACTACTTACTGAGCTTTCGCTCATTTAGTTGAATTCTTGTGATACAGGTAATTATTCGGGGTATCAGGCATAGGTTGACATATGGGACGCTTCTCTACACCAACGAGCCATTGTATATGAACATCAGACCTGTGGAGTGTTCTCTGTGTGTGTTAAGTCTAAGTTTGCTTATAAACCTATACAGCCGATGTTTTATTTTGGTTGTAATATAATAGTCGGCTGATGTGTAAAAGTGACTTTTGGTGTGTAAAAAAAAAGAGTTTCCTCTTAAAGGTTTTAAGTTTTCCGCTGTGCTGTAATATATAATAAGGATATTTTTAATATCCGGTATCTGATAGTCAAATCTAGGGGGTGTGACAGATTTGGTATCGGAGCAAAGGTTTAAAGCGTTTCTAAAGACCGTTCATATACAACAATCGCTTGGCGGAGAGGAGCAACCCATCAGTCAATGGTTTTATTTATTTATTTTACTTGCTATTTGCGTGTTTAGATTAATATTGGCTAATAAAAGATCCTTGTGTGAGAAGTGAAGGCTACTAAGAGATCATGGAAGAGAATAGAATGCAAGGTAGTGCTGAAGGAGTGAGGGATAACCGTATCGACCGACTGACGGATCTTGTGGAAAGGCTTATAGAACGAGATGTTAGACGTGAAGCCGAGGCTCGTCGTTCTCCACCTCCTCGAAATGATGCCATTGATCTGGTTAGTGAGAGGTTCCAGAAACTAAAACCTCCCACATTTGAAGGTGGGCTCAATACGAGAGTCTTTGAGAATTGGCTCCGAACTATGGAAAGGATGTTCAGCTACGGCAGAATCCCTGATGAGGCAAAGGTTTCATGTGCGGTATTTTACCTCCGTAATGATGCTAGTTACTGGTGGGACACCATGATGGGTATATATGATGTTCGTAGACTGACATGGGAGGAATTTAAAGATCTTTTCGAGGCGAAATACCTTACAAAAGCTGCACGAGCTGCAAAACGGAAGGAATTTTCAAACTTGAAGCAAGGTGACATGTTAGTTGATGAATATGTCAGAAAATTTGAGGAGCTTTCAAGGTATGCGCCACACATGGTAAGCACGGATGAGCTAAAGGTCGAGCAATTCATCGAGGGTCTGAAACCAGAGATATATAGAGATGCGCAAGTCGGGGAAACTGGAGGCTCAAAATATGTGGCAGTGGTTCAGCGAGCTCTAAATGCAGAAATGGCTCAAAGGAAAATCATGGAGGAACGAAAGGAGAAAGAGGCTAAAGAAAGCGGGAACCGGCCCGAATTATCGGCGGGGCGAGGCAAGTGGCAGCACTCAAACAAGGGTAACAAGAGGCAAGGCCAGTTCTACAAAGGTAATGGCCAGAAACGGTTTAAAGACAACAACGGAGGACAGCCATCCACTGGAGGTAAACAAAAGCCAAAATGTGCAAAATGTGGAAGATATCACTTTGGCGTCTGCATGGAAGGACCCGGAGCCTGCTACAAATGTGGAAAGATGGGTCATTTTGCGAAGGAGTGTACCTCTAATGACTCCGAGCAGAAGAAAGTACAAGGAAGAGTATTTGCAATCACGCAGGCAGAGGCTGATGCCAACCCTGCAGTCGTCTCAGGTAACATACTAATTTGTGGTATTCCTGCATATGCATTGTTAGATCCAGGAGCAACACATTCATTTGCATCGACCAAGTATGTGAGAAGGTTGGGCAAACCACTGGAAGAGTTTGGTGGGCAGTTTAATGTGTCTACCCCTTCAGGAGTACTCTTGACCTCGGATAAAGTTCTCCGATCCTGTAGTGTAGTAATCAATAACCGGGAACTGGATGCTGATCTCATTGTGCTCAACATGTCGGATTATGAAGTAATTCTAGGGATGGATTGGTTATCCAAGCATCATGCTACCATGGATTGTAAAAAGAAGATTGTTACATTCCAACCACCAAATGAAGAGGAGTTTGTGTTTGTTGGGAGTAGCAGCAAATTGAGAACAAGAATAATTTCAGCAATGATGGCACAAAAATTACTTAGAAATGGATGTGTCGGTTATTTAGCCAGTGTGGTGGACAAACAGAAGGAGCAGATCCACAAACCCAAAGATGTACCTGTGGTACAGGAATTTCTAGAAGTATTCCCAGAGGATTTACCAGGGCTACCTCCAGACAGAGAAATTGAATTCAACATTGAGTTGATTCCAGGAGTGGCCCCAATATCGAAAACACCGTACAGAATGGCTCCTATAGAATTGAAAGAATTAAAAATTCAGTTGCAGGAATTGCTTGATAAAGGATTTATACGACCCAATTTTTCACCATGGGGAGCCCCAGTACTCTTCGTCAAGAAGAAGGATGGTACCATGAGACTCTGTATCGATTATAGAGAATTGAATAGGGTGACCATCAAGAACAAATATCCTTTACCAAGGATTGACGATTTATTCGACCAGCTTCAGGGAGCTGCAATGTTTTCAAAGATTGATTTAAGGTCGGGTTACCATCAATTGAAGATCAAAGAAGATGACATACCAAAGACGGCATTTCGAACCAGCTATGGACACTATGAATTTCTGGTGATGCCTTTTGGTCTAACCAATGCCCCTGCTGCTTTCATGGATTTAATGAATCGAGTCTTTAGAGAGTACTTGGATAAGTTTGTCATTGTCTTTATTGATGACATCCTTATCTACTCTCGATCATTGAATCAGCACAAAGAACATATAAGAATAGTGTTGGGTATCCTAAAGGATAAACGGCTATATGCTAAGTTTAAGAAATGCGAATTCTGGAGGGAACAAGTGGCATTCCTTGGGCATGTAGTGTCGAAGGAAGGAATTTCAGTTGACCCAGGGAAAGTGGAAGCCTTGAGTAAGTGGCCCAGACCGAAGAATGTTCATGAGGTACGCAGTTTCTTGGGGTTAGCAGGTTATTATAGACGATTCGTTGAAGGATTCTCCAATATAGCCTCACCGCTTACTCAATTGACGAGAAAGAACGTTAAGTTTCAGTGGTCTGACGCATGTGAAAAGAGCTTTGAAGAACTGAAACAGAGGTTAACATCTGCACCGATCCTTTCAATTCCAACAACTGCGGGAAGATTTGTTGTTTATAGCGATGCGTCAAAGTCGGGATTGGGAGCTGTTCTTATGCAAGAGGGAAGAGTAATTGCTTATGCTTCACGACAACTGAAGGATTATGAGAAAAACTATCCAACTCATGATCTTGAATTAGCACCCGTAGTATTTGCCTTGAAAATATGGTGACATTACCTCTATGGAGAAATATGTGAAATCTACACGGATCATAAGAGCTTGAAGTATTATTTCACACAGAAGGAACTTAATATGCGGCAAAGGCGATGGCTGGAATTGGTTAAGGATTATGATTGCACAATAAACTATCATCCAGGTAAGGCAAATTTTGTTGCAGATGCTTTAAGTAGAAAGTCTAATGCTAGCGTATCGGCATTAATAGGGACTCAGAAACCATTATTACGAGAGTTGGAGAAGTGGGGATTGCAGATTGTGCAAGAAGGGCATGTCAGAAAACTATTTTCAATGACGCTGCAACCTACCATACTTGAGACCATTAAACAGGATCAACTTACGAACCCCTATATGTCTCATTTGAAGAAAGAAGTTGAGACAGGCAAATCCAAGGATTTCGGAATTACACCAGATGGAGTTATCAACTTCAAGGGGAGGCTATGTGTACCGGACAATAGTAATCTGAAGAAGGAGATCTTGTCGAAGCTCACAACGCTCCATATACAAGACATCATGGAACCACCAAGATGTACAAGGACCTAAAGATGCACTATTGGTGGCACAGGATTAAGAACGATGTGGTTAAATTTGTGGCTCGAAGGCCTAACTTGTCAACAAGTAAAGGCGAACATCAAAGACCGCGAGGACATTACAATCACCGGATGTTCCTAAATGGAAATGGGAAGACATCACTATGGACTTTGTAGTTGGACTTCCAAGAACCGAGAGAAGGTCACGATGCCATATGGGTTATAATTGATCGCCTTACAAAATCAGCTCACTTTCTTCCAAGACATACTACGTATTCCATGGATAAGTTGGCGGATCTATACGTTAGAGAAATTATAAGATTGCATGGCGTGCCTTTATCAATTGTATCGACGAGAGATCCTCGTTTTACTTCATCATTCGGAAGAGATTACACAAAGCTGCGGGAACAAAGTTGGCGTTCGATCTGACGTTTCACCCACAGGTGATGGTCATCGGAGAGAACTATCCAGACTGGAGGACATGTTAAGAGCGTGCGTCTTGGATTTCCAAGGGTCGTGGAATACCTACCCCTTTGATAGAGTTTGCATATAACAATAGCTTCCACTCTACTATTGGCATGGCGCCTTACGAAGCTCTTTATGGCGAAAGTGCGGATCACCGATTCATTGGGATGAGTGGGTGAGAGGAAGTTTCTTGGACCGAATTGGTGCGAGAAAACCAAAGAAGCCATTGAGAAAATTAGAAAAGAATGCTAATGACTCAGTCGGCGAATATCTACGCGGACAACCGACGCGAATGCTTGAGTTTGATGTCGGGAACAAAGTGTTTCTCAAGGTGGCACCAATGAAGGGCGTCATGAGATTCAAAAGAAAGGGAAATTAAATCCAAGATACATAGGCCCATTTGAGGTCTTGGAAAGAATTGGAGAAGTGGCATAGTTAGCACTTCCGCCATCACTAACAAATGTTCACGATGTCTTTCACGTTTCAATGTTGAAGAGGTATGTCTCGGATCCATCACATATATTGAGCTATGAGCAATTGCCGTTAAGTGAGGACTTGAATTATGAAGAGACACCGGTCAAGATCCTGGATAGTAAGCAAACAGAATTGAGGAACAAAAAGATATCATTTGTTAAGGTGTTGTGGAAGAATCACTCAGTTGAAGAAGCCACGTGGGAAAAGGAAGATGAAATGAGGCATAAATATCCGGCTCTATTCGGTAAGTAAATTTCGAGGACGAAATTTCTATAAAGAGGGAAGATTGTGATGCCCAAAAACTCTCACACACAAGGTCTAATCAATAATAACATATTAATCTTAAAACATGCAAGACTTCATGCTTAATCGTATAAAAATGTGACAGTGTGACATGAAACTGCTATTATTTGAATAATATGATTCATGCATTACTTGTTATTAAGTATTATTTGGCATTTCATGATTCACCTTATTTGATAGTTAAGTTAACGGCATTGAAGTGGCTAAGCATTGAACATAACCCCAAGTTCAAGTGGTAAGCCTATAAGCAGTAAGTAATATCAGTGACGTGTCTATCGGTTTGTCTCGGGGCTATAGTCGGCGGGTATGCTGAGTCAATTTGGATAGATGATTCAAGTAAATAACCCTTTCTTATTCCGATAAAACGTGTCAAACATCTTGATACTGGTGAATACCATCAATGATGAAATTCAGGGCCTCAGTGAGAACCTTTGTTAAGTCATTCGATTTGTAAGTACCTTATTCGTCCCAAATGTGGTCGGGTAGAATAGAATTTGTCCTTTAGTTCATTATCCAATAATGTCATATTTCTAAGTGAGTACTCGGACTCTTATTTCTATGGTTTAGTTATATAAAATTTCATAAAGATAATAACAAACTCAGTTTCTACCACTTTCGAAGGTATTCGCAAAAGTAGCTGAGTTTAAACAATAAAAATACATATTAAACTTTATCAAAAACCTTGGACCATACATCCATACCGTAAACATGATCAATACCTCCTAAGAACCGGTTTAAAACATCCAAGAACCGGATTATAACAACTTCAACCGGTCCATTCTTCTAAACCTGACTTCTGGAGGCCATTTAGGGGCATTTTAGAACTTTCACCCTTATAAACCGACTCTTTCACTTATATAAGGGAGGAAACTGATTCTAAACTCTTCTAGACACTCTGAACTCGATCCATAAGCTCCACACTTATAAAATCCATCAAAAAATTGAGGAGAAATCACAAAAAACATCAACACCTCAATTCAGTTCACAATCAAGGTGAGTTATCTTCGTTTTACTCTTGTTCTTGCTATATTTCTTGTATGATATGAAGTTGTGAGAGCTGTTTTAAGTGATTATATACGTTCTAATGGTGTTTAGAACTCATATATGGCCTAAACTTGTGTTTAAGGTGGATTTATAGGGCTTAAAACTCACTAAGACAACAAAAGAATCAATTCTGCCACCTTTTGAAAATATGTGTGGATAGTATTGGATTCGTGTGATTCAGGGGCAGCGGTTGCTATGTACATGTTCTTAAGTACATTAGGTATACTATATCAAAAACTCATGCAAATCCGACTTATAATTAAGTGGATATACGCGGGACAAATTCAGTGATTTCAAGATCTTGATAAATTCCCCTAAACCATTGTCTTGTTGTAGAATCCTAGAATTGTGGCCTATAAGAGTTTATCTAACCATATGACCAGAAAGTAATAGGATTCATAATGAGTTAGGAGTGCAAAAACGATAGAGTATTATGCTCGTATATAACGAAATGCGCACATAAAATTTGTAGAATACTAATTATGTGAAATTGGTAAAACCCTTCGGATACGCAGTGAGTTAAACCTTGTGTATACCATATAGATTCTTTAAAGGCACTCCTTGAAACAGGATTTGAGGACATATCATCACAACCAACTCTTATTGGTATAAAGGCAAAGGTATCACCTGAACAAGGTAAGTAGTAACTGATTGCAAAACTGTATCACAAGAGCATTTTGTCTGAAATATGTGCTAATGATTGATGTTTTGGATATTGCTTATACCTTGTGTATATGTGGATAATATATTGCTCTATTCTTATTATGTGACATGTCCCATAGAGCATTTATACATGTGGTATTATCACGATGCATATGATCATAGCATAGCATTGGAGGTTGTCGCATGCATTGATCATCGTACAGGCGTTCTAAAGGTGATCAGAACAAACTGTTTTGGTTATGTGCATCGCGGGATACTGGTAAGGGGCTGTTTTGTGGCGGAGTATGGGACACGTCATAGTGATCCATGTGTTATGATTGGACACTTTGTGTGATGTTTTGCGGTGGAGTCTGGGACACACCGTGGTGACTCATGTGTATGATTGGGCACCTTATAGCCATGATCCTGGTGGAGTCTGGGACACGCCAGGCTGACCCATGTGTTATGATTGGGCAGTTTGTTCTGGCTATGATTGGACATGCACACTTTTGGCCCGGGCCAGGAACTCGAGGTGTACATAGCAGCGCGCTATAAAAGAGTTTTTGAAAGTTAAAGGAAAATGAAACTGTATTTCGCAAACTCATTCATAAATGCATTCATGCATTGTGTGTCACTACTTACTGAGCTTTCGCTCATTTAGTTGAATTCTTGTGATACAGGTAATAATTCGGGGTATCAGGCATAGGTTGACATATGGGACGCTTCTCTACACCAACGAGCCGTTGTATATGAACATCAGACCTGTGGAGTGTTCTTTGTGTGTGTTAAGTCTAAGTTTGCTTATAAACCTATACATCCGATGTTTTATTTTGGTTGTAATATAATAGTTGGCTGATGTGTAAAAGTGACTTTTGGTGTGTAAAAAAAAAAAAAAGAGTTTCCTCTTAAAGGTTTTAAGTTTTCCGCTGTGCTGTAATATATAATAAGGATATTTTTAATATCCGGTATCTGATAGTCAAATCTAGGGGGTGCGACATATATAACTCTTAGATTATATTTACGGGATTTGGTATCTTATGCCTAAGCATATTATAATCCCATCTTATGCCTTAAGATCCAAAACTATTTTGAATTCTCAGTTCATTAAAACATATAGGTATCACCATTATCCATCCTACCTTACTAAAGATAATCCGAGCACCCAGCTTTGGCATGACCTGCTCAAGATGATCGAAGTCTTGATAGGTGTTTTAATTGAACGGAATTAAAAAAATTTAACGAGGGGTTTTATCCTATGTAGCATGTGTATGTTGGCTAACATATATCTAAACATACATTGATCACATATATACGTAAATTGAAACATACATAGCATCATATGACATAAAAGGCATAGGACTGTGTATAGCATGACCATAATCCTAATGTGATTTTATGAGCCACCATGAAAATCACAAAGGTCAATCTAAAGGGTATAATAGGTCTTCATTGATCTTCAAATTCCTTGTAACGTCATATGCAATCAGTTGGCCCCTCGAGTCCGTCCTTTTTCTCCTTCTTGTCTTCATTATATTAATGAAAAATACTACACTAGTAAAATTAAATTACAAGAGGGCAAACGACACGCATGCCGTAAGTTATAACATAAATTAAAAGACAACTCGCAAGCCTTAAAAACTAATTATTATTAAACGACACACAGGCCGTAAAACCAACCCAAAATTAAATTGAAACATCCAATCGCATTGGTCAATTTATGGTCATGCCATAAACAAAGCAGATACTAAAATTAATCATCACATAATTAATTAATCATAATATTAAAATTATTTATCACATAATTAATTAAACAGAATATGAATAAGCCTGACAGTCAGGTATATGATTAATATCCGATCAAAATTCAACACTCTAGAACACTAGCCCATATGGCCGCTTCAGCAGCACACGGCCGCGCGGGTTCGAATCCCCCGACCGCAAAATTACATTTTTGAGACATTTATTTTGATTTTACAAAACAGGAGTTAAATAAAATATCAGTGAAGAAAATTCAAAAGAGGTGTGCCAGACGAGATGGTAGGGACGCGGCTGAGGTTGTGAATCCGTGCGGGATCGAATCCCTTCAGGTGCGATATATATTTTGCTGCCCGAATGGCTATGCTATTCCAAAACAGTGTTGGACAGCAGTTTATGCGAAAACAGTCCAGAAAATTGATTTTGAACAATCTGATTCAATCAAACTAAATCAGAAAAATATTTATAAAATCTCTATTTCATAAATATGATCAAGAATATAATTCTTTTATATATTCAAAGCATATAAAACATGCTCTACATAAACAATTAAATCACTGCAAGTTGGCTCCGATACCACTGTCGGGTTTTACGTGTATCTAATACAATAAATATGAGCAAAACACGGTGGAATAAATTAAAGAAAAACCCAGACGAGGATCTACATGCAGTAATTTAATTGATTTATTAAGAGTTCGACAAATTACCTTAATTTGAAGAACAGATATGAAACCGGACCAGAAGTTGATTAAATCCTCTTCCTCTTTCGGTGATCCACACGCGAACAACTCGTACAAGCCGAATTGCTAGTCTAATACCCAAGATCTTCATTCCAGTTTTGTTGAATTTTCTTCGGTCGAACGGTTTGTTATCGTTCACGTCCTTTGAATCATGTGCTTGTACTGTGATTCGTTGAATTTCGTAGCGTGTTCGTTATTGTTTTGGATCATAGTCGGTGCGTTTGCGTGATCGAGACGTCGTCGAGTCACTAGCCGGGCAGTCGGAGGGCTGACTGGGCCGATTATGGCCGAAAGGCTTGGCCGATTATGGCCGTAAGGCGCCTGCACACCCTGGACTAGGAGGACTCGGTTAAGGCCGTAAGGCTTTGTTACGGCCGCTAAGCGCTGGCCGGTTACGGCCATAGTGGATCGGCAGATTTCAGTCAGTGGCCCTGGGAGTTCGGTTCCGGCCGTAAGGCCATGCCGAGTACGGACATAATGATGTTTTTGCGTACGCTAGGAGTCGGCCCTTACGTACGTTATAGGCATTGACCGAGTTACGGCCATAAGGCCCTGCCAGTTACAGCCGTAACACTGTCGGCATATATAGGCCTGGGCTTCGGCCAGACCTCATTTTTTACCTTTTCTCACTTCTTGAGGCGGCTGGCGACGGGAGGCTCAGGAGCCCGAGTCCTTGGTCAATTCTAATCATTTACAAGGTTTTTTGGAAGATCCTTTTTGAGTATATCATCATCAAATCCTTGTTCTTCGCCGGATCCAGGTATTTCTTCCATAGAACCCTTGTTGTGTATATTTTTGAGGGTTTCTTCGTGAATCGTTGATTTTGTCCAAGATTGATGAATTTTTATTGGTATTCTTGTTGTATTGATCATGGTCTTCGGATTTTGTAACTCATTTATCGAATTTTATCACCCGGAGCTTGATTCTCGATTTGTCTTGAAGAAACCCTCGGATCCTTGTTGTTTTTCGAGTTGATTCGAATTCCGATTAGCATTATTGATTCTTGATGATATTATTTTTGTATTTTTCATGGAGTTGTCGAGTTCTAGTTCGTTCTTGGAAGTTTGAGGGCTACTCGACCGTGTCCGTTCGTCGTTTCATTGCTCGTGGTATCGAGGCAAGTATCCTACCCATATATTTCATGTTTCATAGACGGAATCATTGACAAATGATTTTATGTGAAATACGAATGTCTAAATGAACTTTAAATAGGATCGGTATGTTCTCGATAAATGTTGTCTTTCAAAAGATAACTCGTATACTTCGTAAACAAATGTGTTTTCGGTATATATGTGTTTGTTGCGTATGTTTGGTGATGTTACAATAATATTTAGTGATGTTAGTAGACCAAAATTATTTGCCGAGGATGGTGTATTGTTATGTGTAAATGTTCGGTGAATATGTGACGTTGTGTGATATTAGTTATTATTCCTTCGTAAGGAGGTTGTGGCGCTTGGTGTTGTTTGGTACTGGTAATTGCTTGTGGTTGTGTGACATTAGTTGTGAGTATATGTCGACTAAAGTGGCCATTCTAGCGAAGCACCTAGCATTTGTATGCATATTCTAGTATTCGAATTATGGCTTCCCGCTGCGTTGTGGATGATATGTGTATGTTCACCTAGGGATGGCCTGATGGGGCCTCTAGGGATACGTATTATCGTGTGTATGCGTATCGCGAACTAGGGTTAACTGTAATACCCAGTTGTAATTCAGTCATTATCATTCAGTAATTTCATTCGGTGATTGTCACTCAGTGGATTTTCACTCATTTATAATCATTCATCAATCATGTTCTTTCACCCGTGTTCACCGTTCGGAAAAACTTCGAGTTGTGTATTGTTATTGTTCATTGTTTCAACTTTCCACATATGAGTTCGACTTTGTTAGATCACCATTAACTTTTGGTAACTCCAAAAAATTCTGAATCTTTGCAATATTATAGATCATCGAGTTAGCTTTCTAATGGTTCAAACGGTGAGTCAATCGGAGTCCGGACGAGAGAGTTATGGTCGTTTTAGCTCACCCGCTCATTTTTCAGTTATTGGCCGATCACTGCCGACCGAACTCGGCCGTGTCGTCCGACACGGCCGTGCTGTACTCGTACGGAAATGCCGAAGTCTCTGCCACAGGACTCGACCGTGTCGTCTGGCACGGCCGAGTTGAACTCTTCCGGATAAGCCAGAACCGACTGCCCAGACGCCCGACCGTGTTCCAGGACACGGTCGAGTCAATACCGGCGTCGGACAGGTCACTATCGGAAGGTCCCCTTCGCGCCGCGACCGTGTCAAGCAGTACACGGTCGATTCCCTGTCGTCCAGTTGCGCGCCGCGGCCGTGCCGATCGGCAGGGGCCATGTCCGACAGACCAGTCAACCCCTATAATTTCGTTTTTTTGAGCATTTCAGCTCATTTCTTCATTCTTTCACCTTCATACGCGAGAGAGGGTCTTGAGGGAGAGATTTCTTCATCAATTATCATTTGAGTGTGTATTTTTCATCACCTTCAATCATTTGGGAAGCTTGGATACTCGATTAAACTCGTGTTCTTCGGATCGAAGTGGTTGGATCTTCAAGAGGTAATTTCTTCAACACCTTGGATTTCGATTCTATGTTGAGATATGATGTTTTGGACGTTATAATCATGTTATATGAAGGGATATGTATATGATTATGAGTTTGTATAAGGATTCATTGGATTATTGAGGGATTATTCAAGAACACTTTGAATATCGAGTTGAAATTGGGGGTTTTCGATTAATTGTCATTATAATCACGTTTTCGGATATTCGTCTTGGATTATTAAATCATATTGAAGATTGTTTTGTTGGTTTGAAACACTTCTTGGGGGATTTGATATTTGTATATTGAGGTTTGATTGTAAACAATCGGAGTTTGGCCGCAACGTGTTTGATTTAATGCCTCAATGGATTTAGTTTAATCGTATCGACGTTTTGAGTTCGTTATATTCGTGTTTGATTCATATATTGAATGGGTTGTTGGATATTGTATAATTCAAGGTTGTTCGAGCGACCGATATCTCAATTAGGATGTCGTTCGTGGAAGGATAATTGTCACCGGTATTGAGTAAGTTAATTCTTACTCGGTTAAAAGGATATTCATTCCTTTTGTTGTTGATCATTCATAATCATAACTCATTCATCATTGTATTAATCATATTGAGACTTGTAATTGTTGAACAATCACTTCACTAACGGGAACGGCGGTTCCAATCATTCCATTGAAACTATCAATCACTTCATTATTACTCTCATCTCGGTGAGTCATTCTTGACTTTGTCAGATTATTATTTATTCATTGATATTCATTACGGTCATTCTCGTTCATATGACCTTCTGGGTTCATATTGCGTGGCCGGGTGCGGATGTGTGGAATTTTTAGTCGGGCACATGATGGCCATGTATTGGGAGTGATACATTGGGTATGCACACGGTAACGATTACCTCCATGAGACTAATTAGGTACAAGGACGGGTGGGTCCGGTCATCCGTCTTGTACACTTGCACAGAACACTACGGGCGTACTATGATGCTCCTCTTCACGTAATTCATAACTAAGGATATTTCATAACTTGATTAAATCATGTTTGTGTATTTTCAACCCTTGAGGATTGTTGTTACGTAATCGACCCGGCCGGGATTTTGTTTTTCGTGTCATGGCAAGGCAAAAACACGGAATAGCATGTTGATGTCGAGGAGTCCCAGTGATACTAGTAGGGGCCCCGATCTTCGATTATTCATGTTATTGTCCTTTATTTTCCTGAGACTTTCATTTGGATACTCCGTTTCATTCGGATTGTGTATTTTATCTTCATATAAAATACACTAGTATTCAGTATTGTCTGGTGTGTTGTAACTAAACTCCTCATCGGAGTAATTATTGTTGTAATGTGGTTCGGTACTACATTTATCCTGTGTAATTCATTCATTTTCATTTGCCTGGTGGGTCCCAGTTGGGGATCTACGGCACTGTAATATCCGCCTAGTTTGGGGTGCTACAGAGTTGGTATCGGAGCGTGGTTTTGAATACTACCTTCCGAGTCATGTCTCATTTGAAATCATCATCATCAGACTAGTATCATTGGACTTTCGCGTCACGTGTGACCTGTGCAAATGCCGAGCCAATCAGACCGGAAAAACTGTAAGATTTCTAACGCTATGGTATAATTTCTGGCAATAGTCATTCATTCATCATTCATCATTTAACAATCCTCAAACACCATCATTCATTGTGATTAGGACGATCATGTTAACTGATTAATCACTTAATTCATTTCATTACTCAGTTAATGATCAAGACGATCATGTTAATTCATCAATTACTCAATTCATTTCATTACTCAGTTGTCGATCTGGATGATCATATTATTAATCTTGTTAAGTTATTCAAGATAATCATTTCAAGAATTTCATTAGATAATCATGTCACTTCAGTAAATCATTCATATAATCACTAAGTTGGAGCATGTATACTCATTTTCATCATCTCATGACGTAATCATAACATGATAATCATGCGGGAAATATAATCATTATGCGACCTTCCTACTTCAGTCTGGAGAGAGCTGTCAGGGGATGCGCGGGGAGAGGCCGCGGTGCGGGCCGAAACCCGAGAAATAATCACTCGCTGCCGGGAAATCGTGCCCAGGACTCGGCTCGATCAGAAGATGTTCGGGTTGATCCACTCACTTTTATGCAGGCCATGATGACCCATGTGCAGTTGCTCAATCTTCATTGCGCCACTCTGGCTGGATTAATCGAGAGAACTCTCCCGTATGAGCCAGCTGCTAAGGAAAGTGCTGAACAACAACCTTCATCTGTCAGCAAGAAATCAACAAAGCGCAATCAATCCAAAGGCGGTCAGTCAACCTTCAAGAAGCCTCGTGTGAGTCCTATCGTTTCTGAGCGACCTCCTACGGCGCAAAATCGTGCGGGATCTCAGTCCCGAGCGTCCTGTTCGGCCATCACCTGTTTCAATTGTGGAACGTCGGGTCATTACAACACTGAGTGTCTGAAACCGTCTATCACGTGCTATAATTGTGGGAATTTTGGGCATAAGGCCCGTTTTTGCCGAAAGGACTCCAAGTCGGCTCCGGCGGCATCTCAGGCCCCGAAGCAATCGGCGTTTCAGAATCAGACTGCTTTGTCAACGTCGTTTAAGACAATGGAGGCAAATAGAGTTGGAACTCATATTTATCAGACGGGAGCGTCCGGTTCGGGGGCCGGCAAGTCCCAGATTCATGTGATGAGGAGGATCGACGATCCGGTGGCCCGAATGATTTCAGGTATACTCGTAATTTTATTTCAACCTGTGTGTACCTTTTGATGATGGTACACCACATTCTTTCACTTTCGAATCATGTTTGAATAGACTTACTTCGGGATAGTCCTATTTCTTGTGGATCTCATACCATCGGTCTACCTGATGATGGAAGAATTTTCAGACATCATACCGAAGTAAGCTTAGTGACCGCGATTGGTTGATGGACCTAATCGTGGTAAATTTATCTTAGGACGATGTAATTTTCGGTATTAGTTGGTTTAATCGTCTTGATACTATCCTCAGTGTTTGTTAGCGTTTGGTCGCTATCTTTCCGTCGATGGTTGTCGAATGTGTGCTTCAGGGAAGTAATCCTTGTTGTTCCAGTAGAATTATTATTATGGCGGAAGAAGAGAAATTCCGCAATCGAGTCATTCAATCATTCATTGTATCATTTTCATCGATTGACCTTCCTAAGGCAATCGAGTTATTCAATCCTTCATTGCATCATTTTCATCGATTGACCTTCCTAAGGCAATCGAGTTATTCAATCCTTCATTGCATCATTTTCATCGATGGGCCTTTCTAAGACAATCGAGTCATTCAATCATTCATTGTATCATTTTCATCGATTGGCCTTTCTAAGACAATCGAGTCATTCAATCATTCATTGTATCATTTTCATTGATTGGCTTTTCTATGGCAATCGAGATGTTCGATCATTCATTGTATCACTTTTTATCGATTGACCATTCTAGGGCAATCGAAATGTTCAATCATTCGTGGTATCATTGTCATCGTTTGGCGACGTATTTTCCAGACGAGTTATCTGGTTGCCTTCACATAGAGTAGTGGAATTCAGGAGTGAGTTGGAGCCGGTACGTCCCCGTTATCGAAGGCACCGTATCGGATGGCCCCGACCGAAATACAGGAGTTGAAGATTCAACTTGAAAGATAGTTCGAGAAAGGGTATCTCCAACTGAATGCGTCCCCGTGGGGAGCACCAGTGTGATCTGTCAAGGAGAAGGATGGTTCGTTCCGTTTGTGTATTGATTACCGGGAATTGAACCGGGTGACGATCAAGAATAAGTATCCTTTACCCCGCATTGATGATCTCTTAGATCAACTTCAGGGAGCTTCAGTATTTTCCAAGATCGACTTAAGATCTGGATATCACCAGTTGCGGATTCGAGAGTCGGATATCGCGAGGACGGTGTTTCGAACATGCTATGGTCATTATGAGTTCGTAGTTATGCCGTTCGGGCTAACTAATGCACCTGCGGTATTCATGGAGTTAATGAATCGGGTTTTCACCGACTTTTTAGATTAGTTTGTTGTTGTCTTCATCGATGACATTTTGATTTATTCTCGTAGCCGAGAAGAACACGAGATTCATCTTCATCAGGTTCTCGACGTGTTGAGACGAGAGCAACTCTATGGAAAGTTTTCCAAATGTGAGTTCTGGATGCCCGAAGTGACTTTTCTCGGACATGTAATTTCATCGGACGGAGTTCGTGTCGACCCTCAGAATACGGAGGCTATCCGAGACTGGTTACCTCCGAAGAATGTTAAGGAGATCCGAAGTTTTCTCGGATTAGCGGGCTATTATCGGCGATTTGTGGAGGGATTTTCTAAAATCGCTCAACCCTTGACGAACCTTTTGCGGAAGGATAAGAGATACACGTGGTCCGATGCGTGTCAACGGAGTTTTGAGGAACTCAAGAGCCGGTTAATGTCAACACCTGTACTTTCCTTGCCGTAGGGGACGGAGGGATTTGTGGTTTATAGTGATGCGTCCGGACAGGGTCTCGGATGTGTACTCATGCAGAATGGGAAGGTTATTGCTTATGCTTCACGGCAATTGAGACCTTACGAGGTTAATTATCCGACTCACGATCTGGAGCTAGCAGCCGTGGTGTTCGCTTTGAAAATTTGGCGTCATTATCTTTATGGCGTTACATCGAGATATTCACCGATCATAAGAGTTTAAAGTATATATTTACTCAGAAGGAGTTAAATATGCGACAGAGGCGGTGGTTAGAACTAATCAAAGATTATGATATCGAGATCCTTTACCACCCGGGGAAGGCGAACGTTGTCGCCGATGCCTTGAGTCGTAAGTCCGTTCAGGAGCAGATGCTTGCTCGTTTAACAATTCAGAAGGAACTCCAACAGGAATTCCTTAGACCCGAGATCGAGGTCTGGCTTCAGCGAGTTCAGGGACAGCTTTGTATGTTAGAGATTTCATCATCTCTTGAGGATGCAATCAGGGAGAATCAGAGTTCGGACCCTTCATTGTTGCGCATCCGTGAAGATGTGGCTCAGGGGAAAGCCCATGGATTCGTGGTCCACGAGGATGGACTTTTGAGGTTTAAGAACCGGTTGTGCGTACCGGCGAATGACGAGTTGAAAAACTCTATTTTGAGAGAAGCTCATGCTACCCCTTATTCTGTTCATCAGGGGTCCAGCAAGATGTACAAGGACTTGAAACAAAAAATCTGGTGGAGTAATATGAAGTGAGAAGTCGCAGAATTTGTTTCGAAATGCTTAACCTGTCAACAAGTCAAGATTGAACATCAGCGACCGGCAGGTATGTTAAAACCTCTTCCTATTCCCGAATGGAAGTGGGAAGACATTTCTATGGATTTCATCACGAGTTTGCCGACGAGTCGTCGTGGCATGAATACGATCTGGGTGATTGTGGACCGCTTAACTAAATCAGCTCATTTTCTTGAGATTAAGGATACTTGGGGTCCCGAGAGACTTGCCCAGTTATTCATCAAAGATATAGTGAGACTGCACGGTACTCCTAAAAGTATCGTTTCCGATCGTGACAGACAGTTTGTGTCTCATTTTTGGAAATCAGTTCATCGTGCTATGGGAACTCAGCTTAATCTCAGTACTGCCTTTCATCCTCAGTCCGACGGACAATCAGAGAGAACTATTCAGATATTAGAGGACATGTTGAGGGCATGCGTCCTCGATTGGAAGGACGATTGGGAAGCCCAACTACCACTGATCGAGTTCACGTATAATAATAGTTGGCATGCCTCCATTAAGATGGCACCTTACGAGGCCTTGTACGGTCGTCGTTGTCGATCTCCGTTGTGTTGGGACGACCTATCAGAATCAATCAGCACCGAGCCCGATATGCTTATAGCCGCCCGTGAGAAGGTTGCTTTGATCAGGAGTCGTTTGTTGACAGCTCAGAGTCGACAGAAATCATATGCAGATAATCGTCGTCGACCACTAGAGTTCGAGACGGGTGACCACGTTTTGGTCAAGGTATCCCCGAGTCGAGGTATTTTCCGTTTCGGAAAATGGGGGAAGTTGAGTCCGAGATTCACTGGACCGTTTGAAATTTTGGATCGAGTAGGCGAGTTAGCTTATCGATTGGCTTTGCCTCCGGCATTGAGCCGAATTCATAATGTGTTTCACGTCTCTCAGTTGCGGAAGTATGTTGCCGAACCGAGTCACATACTTCAGTTCGACGATATCGAGATCGCGGATGATCATTCGTACGAGGAGCGTCCTGTACGAGTGTTGGAGCGGCGAATCAAACAGTTGAGGAACAAGACGATCCCTTTGGTCAAGATTCAGTGGTCCAGACACGGAGTCGAAGAGGCTACTTGGGAAACCGAGGATAGTATGCGTGAAAGTTATCCCGAGTTGTTTGACCCTTAGTTTCGGGGACGAAACTCTTTTAAGGGGGGTGTATGTAATACCCGGTTGTAATTCAGTCATTATCATTCAGTAATTTCATTCGGTGATTGTCACTCAGTGTATTTTCACTCATTTATAATCATTCATAAATCATGTTCTTTCACCCGTGTTCACCGTTCGGAAAAACTTCGAGTTGTGTATCGTTATTGTTCATTGTTTCAACTTTCCACATATGAGTTCGACTTTGTTAGATCACCATTAACTTTTGGTAACTCCAAAAATTCTGAATCTTTGCAATATTATATAGCATCGAGCTAGCTTTCCAATGGTTCAAACGGTGAGTCAATCGGAGTCCGGACGAGAGAGTTATGGTCGTTTTAGCTCACCCGCTCATTTTTCAGTTATTGGCCGATCACTGCCGACCGAACTCGGCCGTGTCGTCCGACACGGCCGTGCTGTACTCGTCCGGAAATGCCGAAGTCTCTGCCATAGGACTCGACCGTGTCGTCTGGCACGGCCGAGTCGAACTCTTCCGGATAAGCCAGAACCGACTGCCCAGACGCCCGACCGTGTTCCAGGACACGGTCGAGTCAATGCCGGCGTCGGACAGGTCACTATCGGAAGGGCCCCTTCGCGCCGCGACCGTGTCAAGCAGGACACGGTCGAGTCCCTGCCGGCCAGTTGCGCGCCGCGGCCGTGGCGATCGGCACGGGCCGTGTCCGACAGACCAGTCAACCCCTATAATTTCATTTTTTTGAGCATTTCAGCTCATTTCTTCATTCTTTCACCTTCATACGCGAGAGAGGGTCTTGAGGGAGAGATTTATTCATCAATTATCATTTGAGTGTGTATTTTTCATCACCTTCAATCATTTGGGAAGCTTGGATACTCGATTAAACTCGTGTTCTTCGGATCGAAGTGGTTGGATCTTCAAGAGGTAATTTCTTCAACACCTTGGATTTCGATTCTATGTTGAGATATGATGTTTTGGACGTTATAATCATGTTATATGAAGGGATATGTATATGATTATGAGTTTGTATAAGGATTCATTGGATTATTGAGAGATTATTCAAGAACACTTTGAATATCGAGTTGAAATTGGGGGTTTTCGATTAATTGTCGTTATAATCACATTTTCGGATATTCGTCTTGGATTATTAAATCATATTGAAGATGTTTTGTTGGTTTGAAACACTTCTTGGGGGATTTGATATTGGTATATTGAGGTTTGATTGTAAACAATCGGAGTTTGGCCGCAACGTGTTTGATTTAATGCCTCAATGGATTTAGTTTAATCGTATCGACGTTTTGAGTTCGTTATATTCGTGTTTGATTCGTATATTGAACGGGTTGTTGGATATTGTATAATTCAAGGTTGTTCGAGCGACAGATATCTCAATTAGGACGTCGTTCGTGGAAGGATAATTGTCACCGGTATTGAGTAAGTTAATTCTTACTCGGTTAAAAGGATATTCATTCCTTTTGTTGTTGATCATTCATAATCATAACTCATTCATCATTGTATTAATCATATTGAGACTTGTAATTGTTGAACAATCACTTCATTAACGGGAACGGCGGTTCCAATCATTCCATTGAAACTATCAATCACTTCATTATTACTCTCATCTCGGTGAGTCATTCTTGACTTTGTCAGATTATTATTTATTCATTGATATTCATTACGGTCATTCTCGTTCATATGACCTTCTGGGTTCATATTGCGTGGCCGGGTGCGGATGTGTGGAATTTTTAGTCGGGCACATGATGGCCATGTATTGGAAGTGATACATTGGACTGTGCACACGGTAACGATTACCTCCGTGAGACTAATTAGGTACAAGGACGGGTGGGTCCGGTCATCCGTCTTGTACACTTGCACAGAACACTACGGGCATACTATGATTCTCCTCTTCAGCGTAATTCATAACTAAGGATATTTCATAACTTTAGTTAAATCATGTTTGTGTATTTTCAACCCTTCAGGATTGTTGTTCTATGGTAATCGATTCTACCGGGATTTTGTTTTTCAGGTCATGGCAAGGCAAAAACACGGGAATAGCATGTTGATGTCGAGGAGTCCCAGTGATACTAGTAGGGGGCCCCGATCTTTCAGTTATTCATGTTATTGTCCTTTATTTTCTGCTGCAGACTTTCATTTGGATACTCCGTTTCATTCAGTGTTGTGTATTTTATCTTCATATAAAATACACTAGTATTCGGTATTATCCTGGTGTGTTGTAACTAAACTCCTCATCGGAGTAATTATTGTTGTAATGTGGTTCGGTACTACATTTATCCTGTGTAATTCATTCATTTTCATTTGCCTGGTGGGTCCCAGTTGGGGATCTACGGCACTGTAATATCCGCCTAGTTTGGGGTGTTACATTAACCACCCATGGATGTCCGACGGGGCTCTGCGGGGTACGGCGGCCGTGAGTCTCGTACCAACGGTTATGTTTTGTTGGAGAACTGTGATTTTTGGCGCATATTTCATCTGATTAGAATGGCAATCCAAATGGTATCGTACTTGGCTGGAATGGCACAAGTAATTGTGTTGTGTGTGATTGGTCCCTGTAATACCCGAGATTTCTGATATATATTTGGAACTTGTGATATTGTAATTGTTGTACATTAATCTGAGTATTATTCTCCGTATTTCATAATCCGATGTTGTTGAGCGTATGCTTTCATGAATGTGATGTAAATTGTGATTCTGCGCATGTAGTGCACGCTATCGACTATGTGTAGCGTACGCTAAGTGGTTTCCATAGCGCACGCTGTGCATGAACTTAGCGCGCGCTATACGTAGTCAGCATGATTGAGACGTGTAGTAGGTGAAATCAGGCCGGGGACCCTTGTTGGATTGTGTCGGGATGAACCTGGACGGCTTTCGGGAAAAAGCCAAGTCAATGCATTAGCGCACGCTACTCGCATGAGGATAGCGCACGCTAAAGGCTGAGTACAGTGAAGTCAGTAAGCCGTTAGCGCACGCTAAGAGTATGGACTAGCGCGCGCTAATAACCATTCCCTATAAATAGGACAACATCCTTTTCGTATTTTCAGTCCTTTCTTTTCCCACATCCGAATTCTTACACTTAGAGTATTACTCTCTATATCCTAAACACTTCATATCAGCATCCTAGCTCGTGTTGAAGATTGTAGATCATTGAGGATTGGTGTTCAAGCTCTCGGTGTTGGATTTTCTTCAAGTTCCTTCGTGTCCTTCGCTACTTTGAGGTAGGTGATTCTTTGCCAATATTAGTAGTATTCTGAAGGACGTTTGGTCATGCTTATCTAAGTCAGTTAATTCGTTAATAGTTGAATCATCACGTCTTAGAAGGATATTTTGACGTTTCGGTACTTATTCTTCGTATAAACCTTTGAACCTTTTTAGTATATGGGCTCCTAAGCATTTTCAAACCGATTTGTGATCAGTATATGGAGATATTCAAGTTCTTATGCGTTTATATAAAGGGATCATACGTTTTGGGACATATAACGGATTGAACTTAGAATATCCCTTGAAGATCTAAGATGAATTATGGTGTTGTGATGATTATACGTATCTTTGTATCTCATAGTACGTATAGAACTTTCACAAACCTTATTAGCATGTTATGCTCGGGGATGACTTGTATGATCACCATAGAATTCATGAGTTCATCACCATTAGATCCAGTTTTCTACCAGTAGTAATCTGCCATGCACAGTTAGCGCACGCTAACATACGTAAGTTAACGTGCGCTATCGGGGATAAGCTAACGCACGCTACGTTTGGTACGTAACGTACATTATGATATCAGCCGAGTCAGTCGGCTGATCAGAGAGAACTGTCAGTCCATGGCTAGCGTACGCTAGGCTTAGACGATAGCGTACGCTAAGAGGCAGGCTTAGCGCACGTTACGTAAAGTACATAGCGTACGCTAAGTGGTTCGGGCAGATTGCATATTTTGAGCTTTTGGGCCGTAGACCGAATTGTTAGGCAATCATTTGACTTGAGATGATTTGTATATCATTTCTTTTGTTAAGGTTCGAGCTTGCTACGTTGATCGAAGGAGGCGGCCTACGAGTGTGTTGAGATCATTGAAGTGTTTCGTTCTTGCCATCTTCGAGGCAAGTATCGTAATGTGTTAAAATTGGTATTTTGAGCATGTTTGTGGTTTATTCATGTTGTTGAACATAGAATTTATTTTGAATTGTCATGATATTCGTTATCTAGTGTCTGTATGTTCATGTTGATGGACATAATGATTTGGCATATATGTATGCATGAGTTGTGTTTGTGTACGTTGTACGATCTATGCTGAGGGCACTGGATCGGATGTCGACCTCGTGTTGGTCCGAGGGGATCATCTTGGGATCTAGGCTGAGGGCGCTGGATCATTGGACGGGTTATTTCCACCTCGTGTTGGTCCGACGGGATCATCTTGGGATCTATGCTGAGGGCGCTGGATCATTGGAATACTCATGCCGTGTTAATGGAATCTTGTGGATTCGCATTATCGGATTCCGGTAGCGGAAGTCCGTGTGGTGTATCTTGTTATGTATTGTCGATGCATATTTGATTCGTTTAAATTATACCTGTACTAGCATCATTTTGCTAACCACTTCGGGGGTGGACATTTGTTTTGATGTTCAGGTAGCCGAGGAGCAGGGAAACAGCCACAGTACCGACGTGATGACGAAGAGGTTCAATGATGTTTGTTGTTGTTGGTGATTTGTTTTCTTGGTTTGATTTCAGTACTCGAGTACGCATGTCTTGTTAATATCATTTCGATATGGTTGTATTAATTACTCGTTGAACCAGTTGAATGGTTATGTAAACTTGAATTTCCGCAGTATTGATGTCTTATATTTACATTTCTTTTAAATTAGCCTTGTAAATCCTTACTTAAAGGGTTTACGGCGCTGTAATTATTCCGAATATCTCGGGGTGTTACAGAATATGGTATCGGAGCTAATATTCATGGATATCTTGGCAGTAGGGTTTTAAGTTGGGTCTGTTTATGTTATTGATTTACGAGTCGTTCGTAACATCACTGTTCAGCCAAAAGTCGTCATGTGGACCGTGGTTGTAAGTCTCCTAATCTCTTATACTACCGTTTTACTTAATTACTGTTTTGTGAGTATTGACGGGCTTTATTTCGAAAACTTTGTCCTGGATATTGAGGAATTGTGTTTACAGTATGTTGAGAGGAGGACGTGGACGCGGACGCGGTCGTGGATGCGGACGGGGTAACATGAGACAGGAGGATTCCGCAACTACCCCAGAATTATCAGCCAGTCGAACCGATTCCCATTCTGGAGGGCAGCAAGGATCACCGAATGATGACGCAAATCCTAACATGCCGGGAGTGCTTCAACAGGTGGTGGCGCAGATAAACCAGTTCGCCCAGGTAGTTGACCGCATGCAGACGGCGATGGGACAGCAGCACCACGAGGATAACTGGGGAGACATATGGCTTGCTGAGGTGGTCAAATTGCACCCGCCAAAATTTGACGGATCTGCTGAGGCACTTACTTGGGATCATTGGCTTAAGGAGTTAGAGAAGATATTCGCGGGTCTTAACTGTCCCGAGGACCGTAAGGTTCCCATTGCCCAGTATTTTCTGACTGGGGAGGCCTTTGATTGGTGGGAAGCTATTCGACCCGAGAATCATAATGCGGATTGGACGGAATTCAAACTAATGATGGAAGCACAGTATTGTCCTCGTCTAGTTAGAGAGGCAAAGATCCGAGAGTTTTTCTCACCATAGAGTTCGGAAGCATATGTGACAGATGTAATCAAAATTTTTAATCATCAGCTGACTTCTGTGCGACACTTGGTCAGAACGGAGGCAGAAAAGATTTTTCATTTCGATATGCGGATGAAGCCGGAGATTCAGCAGTACATGTCCGGATTCGAGTGCACTACATTGCGACAGTATCAAGACAAAGCGCTGGCCTACGACATGAAAGAGGCGGCGGTGGAGAAATCAGTGGAGGCAAAGAAGCAGAAGGTGACCGACAACTTTTCAGAAAACAAGAGTGGTGGGCCCCGCAAGGGCCAATCTTCCTTTTATTCAGCTAGGAAACCTCCACATCCTTCTAGAGGCGGAAAGAAGTTCCGGACTACATCAGCAGTTTCAGACGCATCAAAGAAATGCTACAATTGTGGTCGAGCAGGGCATATTCGACGTGACTGCCCCGCATCTTCTGTGACTTGTTACGATTGTGGACAAGAAGGGCACCGTGCGGCTTTCTGTGGAGTTGCTGCTAGATCTTTTGGTACTCGCACTCCAGCGCCAGTTCCGAAGGAGATAAGTGTGAACCAGGAGCAGCAGTGGATTTCAGTGAGAATATTGGGAAGAGAGACATCCATCTTTGGGTCCGTTCCTCGCGCTTTTATGCGAGATGAGGAAATCTGACGATCAAAACACTGCTGTTGCATCAGGTATGATTCAGATCCTTTTGCAACCAGTTAGTGTTTTATTCGATTCCGGAGCTACACATTCTTTCATATCATTGAACTGTGTAAATCGTTTAAAAATCTCGTGCTTATTTGATTGCGAACCATATGTTGTGGGTTTGCCGAGTGGAGAGAGAATTGTGGGAACCCTAGAGGCTAGAGATTTTCCAGTGTCTATAGGAGGGAGAGATTGGCCATCGAATCTTATTGTAGTTGACATCTATGGTGACGATTTAATTCTCGGAGACGATTGGCTCAACCGTTATGGAGCTATTCTGAATTACCAAGAGAGAGTCATTTCTATCATTGCTGATGACGGATCTGAACACTTATTCTGAGGGTGGAGACCGGGAAGCTCGGGAAAATTGATTAAAGCAATGAAAGCCATGAAATTACTGAAGCAAGGATGTCATGGAATTTGGTGCTATGCCATGAGGAAAGAGGAAGGAGTAGAGCTCTCGTTTATTTCAGTTGTGAATGAGTTCTCAGATGTATTTCCTGACGAACTACCTGGGTTACCTCCACAGAGAGAAGTGGAATTCACTATCGAATTAGAGCCCGGAGCAGCTCCTATTTCCAGAGCACCATACCGCATGGCGCCAACCGAGATGTATGAACTCAAGAAGCAACTGGAGGAATTGTTACAGAAGGGCTATATTCAACCTAGCGTTTCTCCTTGGGGAGCGCCCGTTCTCTTTGTCCGGAAGAAAGACGGATCCCTCCGACTGTGTATTGATTACAGGGAGCTCAACAAGATGACGATCAAGAATAAGTATCCTATACCTCGGATCGACGACTTATTTGATCAACTGCATGGGGCAAGGGTATTCTCGAAGATTGACTTACGATCAGGATACCATCAGTTGAGAATTAAGGAATCGGATATACCGAAATCTGCTTTCGGTTCCCGGTACGGGCATTATGAATTTGTGGTGATGCCATTTGGACTTACCAATGCTCCTGCGGTATTCATGCAATTGATGAATCGGGTATTCTTGGAATACTTGGATAAATTTGTGGTCGTCTTCATTGATGACATCTTGATATATTCTAAGGACGCAGAGGAGCATGCCGAACATTTACGTGTGGTTTTGAGCACCTTGAGGAAGGAACAGCTGTATGCAAAGCTTTCAAAATGCGAGTTCTGGCTTAGGCAAGTAACTTTCCTTGGGCATGTGATATCAGCTGACGGAGTTTAGGTGGACCCGAAGAAAGTCGAAGCAATCTTGGAATGGGAGGTTCCTAATAATGTGAAAGAAGTCCGGAGTTTCCTAGGACTTGCTGGATATTATCACCACTTTGTAGAGGGATTTTCCAAAATTTCTCATCCGCTCACTCAGCTGTTACAGAAAACTCAAAAGTTTAAGGGGGATGAGAAATGCCAGGCTGGTTTTGATGAACTTAAGAAGAAACTGACGACATCACCTATATTAGCGTTACCAGATGGAACTGATGGATTTATGGTGTACAGCGACGCTTCAAATCAGGGTCTAGGATGTGTGTTGATGCAAAGAGATAAGGTGATTGCCTATGCTTCTCGGCAGCTGAAACTATACGAGGTTAATTACCCGACTCACGATCTGGAGCTAGCAGCTGTAGTCGTTGCATTGAAAATTTGGCGACATTATTTGTACGGCACTCATTGTCAGATCTTTACAGATCATAAGAGCCTCAAGTACATTTTCAGTCAGAAAGAATTAAACATGAGGCAGAGAAGGTGGCTGGAATTGATGAAGGATTACGACTTGGAGATTCTCTATCATCCGGGGAAAGCAAACGTAGTAGCCGATGCATTGAGCCGTAAATCTGTTTCTCTTCGAGTGTTGGAAGCTCTTACATCACAAACCAGCATTCAACGAGAACTGATCCGCGAAGGGATTGAAGTATGGGCACCAGGAATTCAAGGGCAACTATATGTGATGGAACTGACTTCGTCACTAGTCGAGGAAATCAAATCTAAGCAGTTGAACGATTCTCTGATCCTTCGGTTATGTGACGAAGCAAAGAAAGGAAAGTCCCCAGGATTCGTGATACAAGATGATGGAGTTCTGAGATTTCAGAGCTGACTTTGCGTTCCCGATAATGATGAATTGAGACAGACTATTCTAAAGGAAGCTCACAAAGCGCCCTATTCTATTCACCCGGGCAGCAGTAAGATGTATAAGGATTTAAAACAAAACTTCTGGTGGGGGAATATGAAGAAGGATGTAGCAGAGTACGTTTCGAAGTGTTTGACTTGTCAGCAGGTTAAGATTGAACATCAGCGACCTGCCGGAATGTTAAAGCCGCTTTCGATCCCTAAGTGGAAGTGGGAGGATATCTCAATGGATTTCATCACCAGTATACCAAGGACTAGAACGGGAATGAACATGATTTGGGTTATAGTTGATCAACTAACCAAGTCGGCTCATTTCCTAGGAATTAAAGATACATGGGGACCCAAGAGATTGGCGCGAGTATTTATTGCGGAGATAGTCAGAATGCATGGGACGCCGAAGACCATTATTTCAGATCGAGATGGTCGTTTCGTGTCACATTTCTGGAAGGCAGTTCACAGGTCTTTGGGGACTGAGCTCCACTTTAGCACAGCTTATCATCCCCAAACGGACGGTCAGTCCGAAAGGACTATACAAACGGTAGAAGACATGCTTAGAGCGTGTGCCTTAGATTGGTCGACTGATTGGGAAGTTCATTTGCCGTTGGTTGAATTCACTTACAATAATAGTTGGCATGCTTCTATTAAGATGGCACCATTTGAAGCTTTGTACGGGAGAAGATGCCGATCACCCCTGTGTTGGGATGATTCTTCAGATTTGATTGGGACGGAACCGGAATTGATAATTCAGACTCAAGAGAAGATAGCTTTGATTCGAGAAAGACTGTTGACTGCCCAGAGTCGACAAAAGTCTTATACAGACATACGTCATCGTCCTCTAGAGTTCGACTTTGGGGAACATGTACTATTGAAGGTGTCTCCTACACGAGGGATTTTCCGTTTTGGGAAAAAGGGTAAGCTAAGTCCGAGATATATCGGACCATTCGAGATCCTCGAGAGAGTTGGAGAATTAGCATACAGGTTGGTCTTACCGCCATCGCTGAGTCACGTTCACAATGTGTTTCACGTATCCCAATTGCGGAAGTATGTACCAAATCCCAGTCATATCATTGAGTTCGATGAAATCGAGATAGCTAATGACGGCACCTTCGAGGAGAGACCAATCAAGATACTTGAGAGTCGGATCAAACAGTTGAGGAATAAACCAATACACTTGGTTAAAGTACAATGGTCGCGACACGGAGTTGAAGAGGCCACTTGGGAAACGGAGGACAGTATGAAGACTAGATATCCGGAGTTGTTTTCATCTTAAGTTTCGGGACGAAACTTCTTTTTAGGGAGGAAGGATGTAATACCCGAGATTTCTGATATATATTTGGAACTTGTGATATTATAATTGTTGTACTTTAATCTGAGTATTATTCTCCGTATTTCATAATCCGATGTTGTTGAGCGTATGATTTCATGAATGTGATGTAAATTGTGATTCTGCGCATGTAGCGCACGCTATCGACTATGTGTAGCGTACGCTAAGTGGTTTCCATAGCGCACGCTGTGCATGAACTTAGCGCGCGCTATACGTAGTCAGCATGATTGAGACGTGTGGTAGGTGAGATCAGGCCGGGGACCCTTGTCGGGATTGTGTCGGGATGAACCTGGACGGCTTTCGGGAAAAAGCCAAGTCAATGCGTTAGCGCACGCTACTCGCATGAGGATAGCGCACGCTAAAGGCTGAGTACAGTGAAGTCAGTAAGCCGTTAGCGCACGCTAAGAGTATGGACTAGTGCGCGCTAATAACCATTCCCTATAAATAGGACAACATCCTTTTTGTATTTTCAGTCCTTTCTTTTCCCACATCCGAATTCTTACACTTAGAGTATTACTCTCTACATCCTAAACACTTCATATCAACATCCTAGCTCGTGTTGAAGATTGTAGATCATTGAGGATTGGTGTTCAAGCTCTCGGTGTTGGATTTTCTTCAAGTTCCTTCGTGTCATTCTCTACTTTGAGGTAGGTGATTCTTCGCCAATATTAGTAGTATTCTGAAGGACGTTTGTTCATGCTTATCTAAGTCAGTTAATTCGTTAATAGTCGAATCATCACGTGTTAGAAGGATATTTTGACGTTTCGGCACTTATTCTTCGTATAAACCTTTGAACCTTTTTAGTATATGGACTCCTAAGCATTTTCAAACCGATTTGTGATCAGTATATGGAGATTTTCAAGTTCTTATGCGTTTATATAAAGGGATCATACGTTTTGGGACATATAACGGATTGAACTTAGAATATCCCTTGAAGATCTAAGATGAATTATGGTGTTGTGATGATTATACGTATCTTTGTATCTCATAGTCATTTAGTACGTATAGAACTTCCACAAACCTTATTAGCATGTTATGCTCGGGGATGACTTGTATGATCACCATAGAATTCATGAGTTCATCACCATTAGATCCAGTTCTCTACCAGTAGTAATCTGCCATGCACGATTAGCGCACGCTAACATACGTAAGTTAACGTGCGCTATTGGGGATAAGCTAACGCACGCTACGTTTGGTACGTAACGTACGTTTTGATATCAGCCGAGTCAGTCGGCTGATCAGAGAGAACTGTCAGTCCATGGCTAGCGTACGCTAGGCTTAGACGATAGCGTACGCTAACAGGCAGGCTTAGCGCACGTTACGTAAAGTACGTAGCATACGCTAAGTGGTTCGGGCAGATTGCATATTTTGAGCTTTTGGGCCGTAGACCGAATTGTTAGGCAATCATTCGACTTGAGATGATTTGTATATCATTTCTTTTGTTAAGGTTCGAGCTTGCTACGTTGATCGAAGGAGGCCGCCTTCGAGTGTGTTGAGATCATTGAAGTGTTTCGTTCTTGCCATCTTCGAGGCAAGTATCGTACTGTGTTAAAATTGGTATTTTGAGCATGTTTGTGGTTTATTCTTGTTGTTGAACATGGAATTTATTTTGAATTGTCATGATATTCGTTATCTAGTGTCTGTATGTTCATGTTGATGGACATAATGATTTGGCATATATGTATGCATGAGTTGTGTTTGTGTACGTTGTACGATCTATGCTGAGGGCGCTGGATCGGATGTCCACCTCGTGTTGGTCCGACGGGATCATCTTGGGATCTAGGCTGAGGGCGCTAGATCATTGGACGGGTTATTTCCACCTCGTGTTGATCCGACGGGATCATCTTGGGATCTATGCTGAGGGCGCTGGATCATTGGAATACCCATGCCGTGTTAATGGAATCTTGTGGATTCGCATTATCGGATTCCGGTAGCGGAAGTCCGTGTGGTGTATCTTGTTATGTATTGTCGATGCATATTTGATTCGTTTAAATGATACCTGTACTAGCATCGTTTTGCTAACCCCTTCGGGGGTGGATATTTGTTTTGATGTTCAGGTAGCCGAGGAGCAGCGAAACAGCCACAGTACCGACGTGACGACGAAGGGGTTTAGTGATGTTTGTTGTTGTTGGTGATTTGTTTTCTTGGTTTGATTTCAGTACTCGAGTACGCGTGTCTTGTTAATATCATTTCGATATGGTTGTATTAATTACTCGTTGAACCAGTTGAATGGTTATGTAAACTTGAATTTCCGCAGTATTGATGTCTTATATTTACATTTCATTTAAATTAGCCTTGTAAATCCTTACTTAAAGGGTTTACGGCGCTGTAATTATTCCGAATATCTAGGGGTGTTACAGTCCCTTGGCTGTGATAATTTGGTATGGGTACGTGAGTCCTGTAGTTGCTCTGTGTATTGTAGCTCTGTGGTGTGTCGAGTTCAACCATATGGTTAAGTTGCAAAGTTGTGCTCTCTGATGTCGTTCTGTGAGACTGTTGTCATGTTAATGTTTGACACGATGTAGTTTCCGTCGGGTTATTCCTGCAAGTATGTGATGAGAATGATTTGGGTCGTGGACATCCATCATTGTAATTGGAATGTTATGATTGAGTCGTGGACCCCGTATTTTGTTATCGGAATCATATTTTGAAATAAATGATTTTTGGGATGTGTCCCTAAGTGTTTGAAAGGCTTGAGAATTCTTAAACCCCAAGTGTTTTCAAAAACTCCCGAGATCTTAAAATGTTTTGTAAGATGTAAAATGGTTTTATTCTTATCTTTCGTAATTCAAACTGTTTTGATCAAGTGAATTATCTCGGGAAGTATATTCACGATTTCGATGTTTTTTGAGTATGATATGTATGGCTTGTCTTTGTATTTATTCTTGCACTAGCAAAACAGTAGAGTTTTGCGAACCCCCGAGTATTCGGGGGTGGATGTCTGTTTTGCGTCCAGGTACTTGCAGGTTGCTGGGGAGCAATTCACAGGATCGTTACGAAGGATGATGGAAGACGGCGATACTAATCACATGAAGACCGGTGTTGAGTATTTGGTGATGTCTTGTTTTGTCCTTCAGCTGTGTTTATTTTCCCCTTATACGGGAATGTTGATTTATGTTAACCCCTGCGTGGGTATGAGTTACGAGAAAGAGTAATGTATGGTTGATGTGTATGTTGTGGTAAAAGACCAAATCGGTCTAATGGTCCATTAATTACCCTTGTCAGTATGTATTGTATTATGGCGCTGTAATATTCCCGAGTGGTTTGGGGGTATTACAGAATATGGTGTCAGAGCTTAGGTTGCGGAAACCTAGGATGTCGGGTCGAGTTTTGTGTTGTCGGGTCTTGTCTTGTCTTGTTTTGTCAGATTTTGTCTGACTGAGTCGTGTTGCGACGCGTCGTCTGAGGTGTCGGTCGTGATTAGTATCGAGGTGTAGCCATCATCTTCGTGCGATCTGTGGATGTAAGTCTCCCTATTTTGTTGCGTCTCGTGTTATACGAGCTTGTGTGATTTTCTGTTATTATGTGGAGTTTAAAAATGAATTGTGAATACGTACTTAATGCTTGTTGATTCTCGTGTGTGCTGGAATGAAAAGTGATACCCGTGTATAAATGTGTATATATATTGTGTGAATCGTTTAACTGGAGTAATGGCTTGGTGTGATCCCGCAAGGAAAGTTTGTCAGTGTGATATTTCAAAGTTTAATTATTTTTGAAGAGTCACGTAAATTTTATTTTAAAACATCCTTCAAGAAAGGAAAATTTTTGATTTCGTATGATAACCTCGAGATCGGATTTTTTTTGTTAGAACTTAACTACTTATATTTTATTTTTCTCTTGCATTGCAAGTTTTCAAAATTTGATTTTAAAAACTCAAATGAGGTCTACCAAAAATTTATTCGAAACGTGGCTCTTGCTTTCGACTTGTTGATTTCCTGATCGTTGGTTCGGAGGTATGTAGTGATGTTGGCATTATTATTTCGTCAATAATGCTCAAAATTATGAATAAGTTGGGGGTGTGAACGTTAAATCGTCCGGAATGCACTTGTTGTGAGAGTCCTCATGGCCGGATTTCAGTTTTAGATGTTAATTATCTTTTGACGGTTTTTTGTGTGATACTGTAATTATGGGGACAGAGAGTATTGACATGTGATTGGATTTGATAGTAATGGATCGTATTTGATAAAGTGATAAATTACGTCAGTGAGAGTCCGTTCTTTTAAAGTTTTGACAAAAACCCGAGGTACCAAAAATACTTTCAAAGTTTTATTTTGAATAAACATGCAAATCCAAGGATTTTCAAATGACATCATTTAAAAGGATACCTCGTGGATCTTCTTATCGAGTTGCTATTAGCTGTGTTATGTGACATGTCAAGCCGAGTTGGCAATTTGTTATATTATTTTGTGATGTTGTGCCATGGTATTGAGTGAGTATCTGCTTAGTATGCCGAGGGGCAAAGGGCGCGGTCGTGACCGCGGTACAGATAGTCATGGAGATCAGATGCGGGATCAAGAGAAGATTTCTGAGAAGGTTGCTATTCTAGCACTTCGTTCTCGTTGTTTAGGTTTCGGGGACGAAACCTCTGTTAAAGGTGATATGGTGTAATACCCATATTTTTCGCTTTCGTTTTGTTCTACTCTATTGACTCGTTTGTGTTCGTCGATTTTTTCTGGACTTGTTCTACTCTTCACTTTTTGTTGTTCGAACGAGTTGCAGTATTGTTTCGGGTTAATTCTGTTGTCGTTGTGACTTTTTCCGAATACGGTTTCTGCTCCTGTGAATCTTATGTAAATGTATATCATGTTGTTTTCACCAGACCATATATTGTCTTGATTCGTGCTGTGGACTTCGGGGATGCTATTCGATTTCTATTATTCGTCATGGTTCGGATATGATGGTTCGATCGTTGTTGTCTCGATCGTTGTTGTTCAATTGTTTGTTGTCTGCTATTCGTTGATCTCGTATCATGATTTTTGAGCATTCGGATCACTTCGTAATTTCCTTAAGTTTGGGAAATTAACTTCATATTCGATCTTCTAAACCTTGGGTCGTTGGAATTTCATAGCTCAACGATTAACTCGTGTTTTGATTGTTGTACCGTTCGGGTTGGTTAATCATATTGACTTCGTTCGTTGTATTTTGTTATTGTTCTGGTGTAGCGATATGAATGGTAGCAGCTGCGTGTTGCATGTGAGTCGTTGCAGGTTGTCGGCAACGGATATCGTGTGATATCTGAGACTGTACCACGTTGGTCATTTTATGTTTTAAGTTTTGGGGACGAAACTTCTTTTAAGAGGGGTAAGATGTAATACCCAAGATCTTCGTTCCGGTTTTGTTGAATTTTCTTGAGTCGAACGGTTTGCTATCGTTCACGTACTTAGAATCGTGTGCTTGCACTGTGATTCATTGAATTTCGTAAGCCTGTTCGTTATTGTTTTGGATCATAGTCGGTGCATTTGCGTGATCGAGATGTCGTCGAGTCACTAGCAGGGCAGTCAGAGGGCTGACTGGGCCGATTATGGCCACAAGGCCTAGGCGATTACGGCCGTAAGGCGCCCGCACACCCTGGCCTGGGAGGACTCGGTTATGGCCATAAGGTCCATCAGGTTACGGCCGCTAAGCGCTGGCTGGTTACGGCCGTAGTGGCTCGGCAGATTACAATCAGTGGCCCTGGGAGTTCGGTTACGGCCGTAAGACCATGCTCAGTACGACCGTAAGCGATGTTCGTTGCGCACGCTAGGAGTCGGCCCTTACGTACGTTATAGGCTTTGACCGAGTTACGGCAGTAAGGCCCTGCCGGTTACGGCCGTAACGTTGTCGGCATATATAGGCCTGAGCTTCGGCCAGACCTCATTTTTTTTACCTTTTCTCACTTCTTGCGGCGGCTGGCGACGGGAGGCTCGGGAGCTCGAGTCCTTGGTCGATTCTAATCATTTCCAAGGTGTTTTGGAAGATCCTTTTCAATTATATCATCATCAAATCCTTGTTCTTCGCCGGATCGAGGTATTTCTTCCGTAGAACCCTTGTTGTGTATATTTTTGAGGGTTTTTTAATGATTCGTTGATTTTGTCTGAGATTGATGAATTGTTCTTGGTATTCTTATTGTATTGATCATGGTCTTCGGATTTTGTAACTCATTTATTGATTTTTATCACCCGGAACTTGATTCTCGATTTGTCTTGAAGAAACCCTCGGATCCTTGTTGTCTTTCGAGTTGATTCGAATTTCGATTAGCATTATTGATTCGTGATGATATTATTTTCGTAGTTTTCGTGGAGTTGTCGAGTTCTTGTTCATTCTTGGAAGTTCGAGGGCTACCCGACCATGTCCGCTCGTTGTTTCATTGCTCGTGGTATCGACGTAAGTATCTTGCCCATACTTTTCATGTTTCGTAGACGGAATGATTGACAAATGATTTTATGTGAAATCCGAATGTCTAAATGAACTTTAAAACGGATCGATATGTTCTCGATAAATGTTGTCTTTCAAAAGATAACTCGTATACTTCGTAAACAAATGTGTTTTCGGTATATATGTGTTGGTTGCGTATGTTTGGCGATGTTACAATAAAATTTAGTGATGTTAGTAGACTGAAATTATTTTCCGAGGATGGTGTATTGATATGTATAAATGTTCGGTGAATATGTGACGTTGTGTGATATTAGTTGTTATTCCTTTGTAAGGAGGTTGTGGCGCTTGGTGTTGTTTGGTACTGGTAATTGCTTGTGGTTGTGTGACATTAGTTGTGAGTATATGTCGCCTAAACTGGCCATTCTTGCGAAGTACCTAGCATTTGTATGCATATTCTAGTATTCGAATTATGGCTTCCCGTGGCATTGTGGATGATATGTGTTGTTCACCTAAGGACGGTCTGACGGGGCCTCTAGGGATACGTATTGCCGTGTGTGCGTATCGCGAACTAGGATTAACCACCCAGGGATGTCCGATGGGGCTCTGCGGGGTACGGCGGTCGTGAGACTCGTACCAATGGTTAACTTTGAAATATTTTGTTGGAGAACTATGTTTTTTGGCGCATATTTCATCTGATTAGAATGGCAGTCCAAATGGTATCGTACTTGGCTGGAATGGCACCAGTAAATGTGTTGTGTGTGATTCGTCCCTTGGCTGTGATAATTTGGTATGGGTACGTGAGTCCTGTGGTTGCTCTGTGTATTGTAGCTCTGTGGAGTGTCGAGTTCTGTAATATCCATAAATTTTTCTTGTTCTGGTATTGATAAGTGTCAGTTTTGTACACTTATCCATGGTTTTTATCGATAAAATTCACCCATAATTGAGCTAGTCTACTCGTTTTTTGCTTTTAATTTATTAGTTTTAATAATTTTATTTTTATCGGATGATGATCGGATTAAATAACTGAATTACTCAAGAAACAACATGTTTAATAAATATTCTCTTTATTGAATTTTGATATATTCATGTTGTAGGGCATTTCGAGACGAATTCAGCAGTCTTTCCGGATTCAAAATCAGAGTTATATATCAAAAGTTATCATCCGAAGAAGATCTGGGGCAAAAACACAAAGTCTGAGAAATTTTGGGCTGAAAACGTAACTTTCAAAGCAACCAGTGAACAAATTTACGAAGCCAAGTTACGGCCGTAACATTCAGGGGTTACGACCGTAAGTCATCCTTGTTACGGCCGTAACTCCTGAATGTTACGGTCGTAACTCTTGACAGATTACTATGATTTGTCTAATTTTTTATACTTTTTGTGTATTATTGAGGGGATGGCTGGCATTGATCCGATCTAATGTAATAATGCTGGAGTTTTGGAGCTATTAGATGACTTAAGGTGTATAAATAGACCCCTTAGATCCTTCATCATTCATCATTCATCTTATAATTTTCCATTTTTTGTAAACTTTTTTTTTTGTCTGAAGAACACACTTGTGTTCTTGAGTGATCTTTGTAAGTGTGGTATAGTATATGTTGTTCAGAGAGTTTATTGCTTCTATCTCCTTTTTCTACTAAGGGAGTTAGGATCAATTCTTTCTCTTGATTCAACTAATAATGACCACACAAGCTTGTAATATGTGTAATAAACCCTTAATGGGCTAAGTAATCTTTAGTTGGGATTATAAACAAGGTTAGTCATGTTATTTATGTTTGTATAAAGATCAATTATGAATTACTTATTATTGTGTGTGATTTTCATTGTTTGAACAATCTTTATTTATTTGGCCAATAAATGATGATATTTATGGTCTTCATATGTTTCGAAAGAAAATATGTTTGATTAGATCAAATGATCTTCACTCTAAGATGTTCTAGGAGATAGAAATATACCCCTAGTCCTTAGATGATTATTTGAGTTATTTTCATAAATCCTAATGCTATGTATTGAAGCCAATCAACATAGAAATATAGTGGATTGATTCAATATGTAAGGGACGTTTTATAGTTCGAAAGAGAAACCGTCTTTTTAAGGAAAATCGAATCTACACAACATAATAAGTAAATTCATCTTATGATCTCCAATACATCTTTTATAACTAAATGACGAACTAAGTTTGTAATCCCAACTATTTCATTTTATCTATAATCAATCTATTATTATTGCTATCTTTTTATTTCCTTATAATATTAGAACTATTATTGCATTTTCTTTGCAATTATTAAACCAAACTTTTTAATTGTGTGTTTCACTCATCTTAAGTATCTATAAAAATAAACTAATAGTGTATAATTCAAATTATAACCAAACTTCCTTGTGGGATCCATAAACCGGACTCAAAAAGTCCACTTTACTACTTGATACGATATCGTGCACTTGCGATAGTTACACTAAAAGCATGTCAAGTTTTTGGCGCCGTTGCCGGGGAAATATAAGTTATAATTGAAATATTACATTGTAAACTATTTTTATAGGTACAAATTTCTCGACGTTGTAACTTAGTACTCAATTGTGTTTGTCCGGTCAAGTGGCGGATAACGGTACTCCGTGACTATTAAAGTCGGATTTTTCAGTTTCCCACAACAACTGATATTTGTAGATATTTTCTTCAATTATTTTCATTTTCATTTTATTTTTATTTTTTTTATGGAAGAAACATTGTATAAAATCAAAAAAAGATTTCCCTTTCTAAGCAAAAATGCAATTTTAAAAATTTACAAGGCAAGGCTTGAAAGGATGAGGTTGCTTACGAATAAAAGCATACCTTTTGACATAAGATTCATTATCGAAGCCAAAGTAAGAATAGAAGGTGAATTCACAGAAACACCGACTAGATTTTTACCAGGGCTTGGAAAAAGTTCATATGCCAAGAAACGACGAGCAAAGATGCTAGCCGTTTGCTATAAATGTGCTAGATGGAACTGTAATGTAAAATGTCGATCTTTAGGAATTCCATCTACAAACAGAGAAGATAAAATTCAGTTCATTAATGATGGTCTGAATAAGGAGAATTTAGATAATATCGAAATTTCTCTTGACACGCATCCTAGTGGACTTGTATATTACGGAATTCAATGTTTGTGGAATAAATTCAAACCAGAATATGAACAACGTCTTGGGAATCTGACGTTAAAAGACCCTGTTTGCCAATTTGTAAGAAAATTGGATGAGAAGCTTCTCCGCGACTCATAGAAGGCGTTTAGGCCGTTTCTGAACGTAAAATCAGAGGAAGATGTGAGCCACAATCACAACTACTGTACATACGCGTAAGTATCTTTTATTTTTGTCGTGTGGTGAGATTTTCTGAATAAAAAATGTGATACGCGATAAATGCTTTCATTATTCTATTAAGTAGTTGAAGCGCAATAAACGCAATCACAAACTTGTTAAACAATTTTTTTCCTTCTTTTTCTTCTATAAATAAACTTTCTACTGGTTTCTTTCATTCATCCCTCAAATTTGCACTTTTCTCTATTTCTCTCTAAATAATTTCTTTTCAAAAATGGAGTCATCATCTTCCACAAAAAAATTTAACACAGTCTGCATTTTTGGTGGAGCTAGTTCTGGAAAAGAGGCATGATTTACTGAAGCAGCCCACAACTTGGGTCGTACCTTAGGAGAAAAATGCATTCATGTAGTTTACGGAGGAGGAAGTCTAGGATTAATGGGACGAGCTGCTGCTTCTGCCTATATGGAAGGAGTAAGAGTGTTGGGAGTAATCCCAAAACCTCTGGCTGAAAGTAAAATCATCGGGTCAACTATTGGAGATGAGTTTAGATCTGTAAATATGCAAGATCGCATTACTCACATGATAAATAATTCTGGCGCCTTTATCACCCTTCCCGGTGGTTTTGGCACCCTTGAGGAACTTTTTCATGTGGTTACTAGAGCCCAGCTAAATGTTCATCAAAAACCAATAGGTGTGCTTAATGTCAATGGTTTCTTTGATGGTTTACTGCCTTTCATCGACTACTCTGCTGAAAAGGGTTTTATTTCCGAGCGTGCAAAACGAATCATAGTCGTTGCAACAACACCAGATGAACTAATCAAAAAACTCAATGAATTTGTTCCTCAACCAGATCCAGCTCTAGCTAAAATTATGCAGGTAGAAGATTTTACCGTGAGAAAACGAAAAGTGGATTCATTCCTCTCCCTTTGATAACCCATGTCGGACCTCTTGTATTTTTACTTTCTGTCGTGTGTAATAATCGTGCTAAATGGTGGCAGCTTAAGGAGTTTCTTCTTGATCTCTTGACGCGCATCTATTCGCGATTTATGTATTGCTGTAATTTTTATTTCGTGTTTTGCTTTTATAAAAACTTTGATGGCAGCGTAAGGCGACTCTTCGGACTTTCTTGATGCGCATCTTAAAAATTGTGTTATACTTACGAGTATATTTTATTTTCTTTTGTTGTGTGCCTCGTATATTTATTCTCTTGCAGATTCTAAAAAGCGTTAGCTCAGACATCAACTTTCTTACCAGGGAGTATTCTGCTTTTCTACATTGATTTTTATGTTTTTTTATTTTTAAACTGAGGACAGTTTTATTTTCAAGTTTGGGGGTGGTTTGTTTAATTATTTTGGTGTGTTTTGATTGATTTGGTTTTTGGTGTGTTTTGATTGATTTGGTTATTTGCCTTATTTTTTTATTATATATATATATATATTTATAGTATTTTGATTTTTGAGATTTGTAGATCTGGCCATGACACCAATAAATTAACTATATACTAGCGTCTAAAATCTTTTTAACCGGTAAAAAAATTGTATATTCCAAAATTTTTTGAGCCTTAATCTCTTTCCAAACCTTGTAATTATCATATAAAATCGAGTCATTCGTTACCTTGAGAAAAGAAGAATCAATTGGTTGATGAAAAATAAAACTGAAATTTACTTAATTTGTGGAGTTTTTGATTTTTCATGCTTAACTAAAAAATGATTTTCTGCAAAAATTCTATTCCCTAAAAAAAAGGAGTCATTGGTGAAAAGAGCTACACGTTAGCAAATAACGGTGTGAAAGTTATCACCTAAAAAAATAAATGACGAAAAGGAGAAGTGTTGAGCGGAATAAATGCCTAATTTTGGAAGTCTTAAATTTTGCGAAAAATAAAGGACTAACCATTGTTGGTGCGTAGCTGCCGTCTCAGAAAAATTGGTGAAAAGAGCTACACGTTAGCAAATAACGGTGTGAAAGCTATCACCTTTTTACGAAGAAAAATAATGAGATAGAAATTGTGAAAAGAGCTACACGTTAGCAAATAACGGTGTGAAAGCTATCACTAAAAGGGATGTAGTTTATGAGCAGATTTGAATCAATTAGCGGCTGAATTTCAATACACTCAATTTCGTGAATAATCACAATATTTGATAACGCCAATGAAATTCTTCTTCATATTGAGTCGAAAAATAAACGAGTGATCGAGAGCAACCATTAAAGGGAGTCGTGTGTATCACGAGTGGGAAAGAAATAATCAACCTTTAGGGGGGAAAACCTTACATTTTGGAATTACAAAATAAAAAAAACCGTGTTTTAACTTCAAAAACATTTGTAGATTTATTTTGAATCTTGATTCATTTCTATCTACTGTATAAAGCTGGTTGTTATTTATTAATGGCATTTTGATCTCCTTTTCTCTTTTTATATTTTAATTTATGTGTGTATTAATTTTCTTATTTTTTTTTTAATTTTATTTTTGGAGTGTGAATAATAAAGAGTCTTGCTCGGGACTAGCAAGAATTCAAGTTTGGGGGTGTGATAAGTGTCAGTTTTGTACACTTATCCATGGTTTTTATCGATAAAATTCACCCATAATTGAGCTAGTCTACTCGTTTTTTGCTTTTAATTTATTAGTTTTAATAATTTTATTTTTATCGGATGATGATCGGATTAAATAACTGAATTACTCAAGAAACAACATGTTTAATAAATATTCTCTTTATTGAATTTTGAGATATTCATGTTGTAGATCATTAGAGGCAATTCGTGATCTTCCGGATTCAAAATCGAGTTATATATCAAAAGTTATCATCCGAAGAAGATGCAGGGCAAAACGCAAAGTCCGAGAAATTCAGGCTAAAACGTAACTTTCAAAGCAACGGTGAACAAATTTACGAAGCCAAGTTACGGCCGTAACATTCAGGGGTTACGACCGTAAGTCACCCTTGTTACGGCCGTAACTCCTGAATGTTACGGCCGTAACTCTTGACACATTACTATGATTTGTCTAATTTTTTATACTTTTGTGTATTATTGAGGGGATGGCTGGCATTGATCCGATCTAATGTAATAATGCCGGAGTTTTGGAGCTATTAGATGACTTTAGGTGTATAAATAGACCCCTTAGATCCTTCATCATTCATCATTCATCTTATAATTTTCTATTTTTTGTAAACTTTTCTTTTTGTGTGAAGAACACACTTGTGTTCTTGAGTGATTTTTGTAAGTGTGGTATAGTATATGTTGTTCAGAGAGTTTATTGCTTCTATCTCCTTTATCTACTAAGGGAGTTAGGATCAATTCTTTCTCTTGATTCAACTAATAATGACCACACAAGCTTGTAATATGTGTAATAAACTCTTAATGGGCTAAGTAATCTTTAGATGGGATTATAAACAAGGTTAGTCATGTTATTTATGTTTGTATAAAGATCTATTATGAATTACTTATTATTGTGTGTGATTTTCATTGTTTGAACAATCTTTATTTATTTGGCCAATAAATGACGATATTTATGGTCTTCATATGTTTCGAAGAAAATATGTTTGATTAGATCAAATGATCTTCACTCTAAGATGTTCTAGGGGATAGAAATATACCCCTAGTCCTTAGATGATTCGTTGAGTTATTTTCATTAATCCTAATGCTATGTATTGAAGCCAATCAACATAGAAATATAGTGTATTGATTCAATATGTAAGGGGCGTTTTATAGTTCGAAAGAGAAACCGTCTTTTTAAGGAAAATCGAATCTACACAACATAATAAGTAAATTCATCTTATGATCTCTAATACATCTTTTATAACTAAATGACGAACTAAGTTTGTAATCCCAACTATTTCATTTTATCGATAATCAATCTATTATTATTGCTATCTTTTTATTTCCTTATAATATTAGAACTATTATTGCATTTTCTTTGCAATTATTAAACCAAACTTTTTAATTGTGTGTTTCACTCATCTTAAGTATCTATAAAAATAGACTAATAGTGTATAATTCAAATTATAACCAAACTTCCTTGTGGGATCGATAAACCGGACTCAAAAAGTCCACTTTACTACTTGATACGATATCGTGAACTTGCGATAGTTACACTAAAAGCGTGTCAGGTATCCTCATTTTGGTGTATTCTTTCGTTTTTTTAGCAACTCGCTCATAACCGTATTGACATTTCAAGGATATTTCATATTGGACTTCTTGTAGTCCGAGCTTGTTTCGGACTCGTTTTACTCGGCTTGGTGTTTTATGTCATCTTCGTCGCTATTTCATGTATTCTCGTAAATCGTCTTTCGGAACCACGGTTTCGGGGTTGCCGCAAGTCCGTCTTATGTCCTTATGGACGTTGTGAGTTTTTGCTTGGTGATTCGATGGCGTATTGCATTATATTGTCGTATTGTCCCTTAAAGAGCGTCGTGAACTCTTGATGTCTTTCCCCTTCTGCGTTGGTTACGTTCTGGACGTTTTCGGAGTCGTGTCGGGCTATATGTTAGCCTTTAGTTCTTGCACTCGAGCAGGCCACACGAGTTGTCGATTATGTTTGGCACTCGTTCGTAGTCGTATGCTAGGCAGAGGCTCCAGGGATGCACGAGCAGGAAGCACGAGCTAGTGCTCGTGCGCGAGGACAGGAGCTGGGCAGTGGCCTAGCACACGACCAAGCACCCGAAAAATTATCCGTGCCTGCTACTCGTGCGCAATCAATGCTCGGAAGTAACTCCCAGGGACGCACGAGCAGAAAACATGAGCTAGTGCTTGTGCGTTGTGCTCGTGCGTGAGGACAGAAGTTAGGCAGTGGCCTGGCGCACGACCAGACACACGAGTACTTGGTCGTGCGTGGTGGCCGTGCGTCCTTGAGGTATTTAAGGGGACAATCGCATTTTCTTCAGTGTCATTTGTCATTTCTTCTTCTTCTTCTCCGAGGGTTAGGCGACTTGGACGATTTGGAGCCTGAAGTTGGATTGTGTATCATCATCCATCCAAGATTTTGAGTCTCTAACACCAAGTTATCATCATTTAATCATCTTCTACCGCTTGAATCAAGGTAAATCTTCTAAAACCCTATTTTAGGGGAGATTTGGGGGTTTTAGCGATTTCGTTTGATTAGTTCCGTTTTGTTGGTTAATTCATGATGAATATAATTAATCTTGTTGATATCATTAGTTTTCCTATGGATTCACGGTATATTTTCGTGGTTTTTTGCAAAATCGAGAGGGTTTGGTTGTGGTCCACCCGCGTTGTCATCTTTATTCGATTATACATGAATCGTAGGTGGGTTTTCGGGAGTATTTAGTCGTTTAGAAGTGTTTGTGATTGTGTTCCTCGAATCGTTAGATTTGTTTCCGCTGGTTCCTCGCGGTCGTGTTCGATTCTTCCTTTCCGTTCGTGTCACCGTCTATTAACCGAGGCAAGTACCCTTATGAACTTACAATCTTGACATAGTAGTATTGTATGAGAAATGATGTGTGTGTGTGTGTATACTCACTATGGGTTAGATCCGATGGGGTCTTGGTAGGGCTCCATGAAGCTGTGGAACCGCGAGCTTGCTTTTAACAACTACGGGTTAGATCCGACGGGTCTCGGTAGGGGTCCATGAAGCTGTGGGTCCGCGGTTAATTGTGGTGCATTTTACAAATGTGATTTGATTTTGGCATTTCCGGAAATGAGTGCTTTGGAACTATGTTTTCACGATTGCATGCATTGACTATATGTGTAAGATGTAAGTTGTTCATTTGGTTACTTGTACTATCGTAATTGCTAACCCCTCTGGGGACCCGTTTTCGGGAAATTCGATTTATGAATTTCAGTCGGAGTTCATCGAGGCAATGCGCTGGACCAGTATGCGGATGATGGCCGTGCATGATGATTGTGCACGAGTGGTGTCTTATTGTCTTCTATCTTTTTACCTTTTGTGGTTTTTTAAACTAATAGAAGTACTCGAGTACTTAAGAATTCTTGTTCGTCCGGATTGTATTGTTGTCTATTGTGTTTATGTCGGATGATGGTGTTATGTTTGACCGATTGAACCAGGTGGATTATTTTGTTTTGCGTCTTTATGACGAGGTGTTATTTTGTTGTTTCCGTGGGTCGATGAGTATGATGTTTGTTCAGCCTGGTGTCTCCCATATGGGGATTCACGGCGCTGTAATATACCTCGAATATCTTGGGGGTGTTACAGAAAATGGTATCGGAGCGAACTAGGTTTATGGATACCTAGGATTATCGGTTATTGGGTCTTGTTGTATGTGGTTTTGCACATCATCATCACACTGCCATGATTACGGTGCTACCGGTGCCCGTAAGTTTATCTTACTTCGTTCTTTGTTTCCTTGGATTACACATTCTATTCTTGATTTTGGTTGTTTTTCCTCTCGTACTTACCATCGTATGGCTTTTGCTACTTATTTAACTCCAGTATGGATGGTGGAAGAGGTCGTGGTCGTGGTCGTGGACGCGGCCGAGGACGTGGTGCTGCCGGTGGGGCGGCCACATCGCATTCTTCGGGAGCCGGCAGTACCGGCGACCGTCACAGTCATGATTCTTCTCAAGAGCGCACTGACCTTGGTATTGCGGCCGTTATGCAGCAAATGGTGAACCAAATGGCGGCGATAGCTCAGGGAGTTCAGAACCCGGATCCGGCCCACGCTAATTGGGGCGGAGTGGACCGCTGGCTTCAGGATGTCATCAAGATGCATCCTCCTCAGTTTTCGGGAGCTTCGGACCCGATCGGCTAGGAGGGGTGGATCAAGGAGATATCTAAAGTCTTCACTGCTACCAACTGTCCCGAGGACCGTAGGGTCCCTATTAACCAGTATTTTCTCACTGGGGACGCTACGGATTGGTGGGAGGCCGTTGGGCCCAAAGACCATGTTGCTTCGTGGGCCGAATTTCAGGGATTGATGGAGACCGAATATTGCCCGTGGCCGGTCAGACAGGCTCGAGTATATGCTTTCTATGATGCTCAACCACGGGATATCCCTGTATCTCAAGATATTGCCGATTTTAACAAGGAGTTGGGTTATGTAAAGACTCAAGTTGTTGAGGAGAGCGACAAAATTTTCCATTTTTCCAGGCGGATGAAATTGTCGATTCGGGACTCTATGTCGGGGCTCGTCTGTACTACCTTGAAGGATGACCAGAGTAGGGCCCTTGCTTATGATATGTCGGTGAGGGCTAGCGAGGCGGCCCGCGAGAGCAAGAAGCAGAAGTCCGCCGGGAATTTTTCAGGCCACAAAGGTGGGGGTCAGCAGAAATTCCAGTCTGCTAACTTTTCCGCTGGTGGTGGCCCAGCTCGATCCACTGGGGTTCCCTGTAGGGCTGCCAGTGCCCCTTATCGGGAGGTGAAGTGTTTTAACTGTGGCCATTAGGGCCACGTCAGTCGTATTTGTCCGAAACCTTTGCTGACGTGTAATCAGTGTGACCAGCCGGGCCACAAGGCTGCTTTCTGTGCTGAGTGGGAGAGAATCCTTGGTGCCCGGGCTTCCATTCCAGCGCCTAGGGAACCAAGTGTGAATCAAGGATCATTTGCTTCTCAATCCCCGTCAAGTGCTGGTCGAGGGAGAGGTCGGGGTCAGCCCGCTAAGGGGGGAGCTTCCAGTGTCGGCTCCACCCACCCACGCGTTTATGAGATGAGGAGGGCCGATGACCCAACCGCTACCGTTGCCACATGTACCGTTCACATCTATTTGCATCCTGTCAGTGTACTATTCAATTCTGGTGCTACGCACTCGTTCGTGTCTTTGGAATGTGTGCGCCGTTTGGGTCTTGATTGTTTATCGCCATGCGAGCCTTTCATCGTTAAACTTCCTAGCGGTGATGGGATCGTTGGTGACCATGATATTCGAGATTGTGCTGTGATTATTTGTGAGAGGGCTTGGCTCTCTAATCTTATTGTTGTGGGAATTGAGGGCGAACATTTAATTCTTGGGGATGATTGGCTCGAGCGGCATGGTGCGATCATGAACTACCGCACGAGAATCATCACTATGCTATCCGAGGACGGCACCAAACACTCTTTCGCGGGGCGAAAGAGAAACCAGAAGTTTGTTATTAACGCCTTAAAGGCGATGAGACTCCTGCGAAAGGGGTGTACCAGTTATTGGTGCTATGCCTTGAAGGCAGAGGATGGTGGAGTCGAACTTTCGTCGATTCCATTCGTTAGTGAGTTTCCTGATGTTTTTCCTGATGAGTTACCGGGGTTGCCACCGGACCGTGAGGTCGAGTTTGCTATAGAGTTAGAGCCGGGCGCGGCTCTTATTTCGAAGGCGCCGTATCGCATGGCACCTTCAGAGATGGCCGAGTTGAAGAAGCAGTTGACCGAGCTTCTTGAATCGGGGTATGTTCGACCGAGCACTTCGCCTTGGGGCGCACCGGTCCTGTTTGTACAGAAGAAGGATGGTTCACTGCGTTTGTGTATCGACTATTGCGAACTAAACAAGGTGACCATCAAGAACAATTATCCTTTGCCGAGGATTGATGACTTGTTCGATCAGTTGCAGGGAGCTGCGGTATTTTCGAAGATTGATTTGAGATCGGGGTACTATCAGCTCCGGGTGAGGGTGTCCGATGTGCCGAAAACAACTTTTCGGACGAGATACGGACATCATGAGTTTGTAGTTATGCCTTTCCGGCTAACTAATGCGCCGGCGGTGTTCATGCAGTTAATGAACAAAGTCTTTATCGAGTATTTGGATAAATGTGTCGTCGTCCTCATTGACGATATTCTTATTTATTCGAGGAACGAGGAAGAGCATGCATATCATTTGCGAGTAGTGTTAGACATTTTGAGAACCGAGCAACTATATGCGAAATTCTCGAAATGTGAGTTCTGGATGAAGGAAGTGATGTATTGGACACCGCCTAAGAATGTGAAGGAGGTCCGTAGTTTCTTGGGTTTGGCCGGCTACTATCGTAGGTTGGTCGAGGGTTTCCCGAAACTAGCTCGGCCACTTACCCAGTTGCTCCAGAAGTCCGAGGAGTTCGTCTAGAATGACGAAAGGCAATCGAGTTTTGAGGAACTGAAAAGGCGTTTGACTTCATCCCCAATTTTAGCGTTGCCGTGTGGCAACGAGGGTTTTGCTGTTTATAGTGATGCTTCGGGTCAGGGTCGGCAAGACCATTGCATATGCGTCGAGATAGTTGAGGCCCTATGAGCTCAACTAACCTACGCACAATTTGGAATTGGCGGCAGTCGTTTTTGCGCTCAAGATTTGGCGTCACTATCTTTTCGGCTCTGCATGTCAGATTTTTACCGATCATAAAAGTCTAAAATACATATTTACTCAGCGGGAGTTGAATATGAGGCAGAGGAGGTGGTTAGAGTTTATTAAGGATTATGACCTCGAAATCCTTTATCATCCGGGCAAGGCGAACGTCGTGGCCGACGCCTTGAGTCGGAAACCTGTTGCGTTGCAAACGCTGGAGATCTTTATGTCACAATCTGAGCTTCGGCGGGTTTTGACCGAGTTAGATGTTGAGGTTTTGTTGTCTGGAGCTGTCGGGCAACTTCGTGCTTTAGAGATTTCGTCGTCTTTGATCAATGAAATTAAGCTGAAGCAGTTGGAGGATCCGATGACTACTCAAATCCGAGAGAACGTTCTTAAGGGAAAGTCTCCTGGGTTTGTAATTCACGAGGATGGTGTTTTGAGATTCCAAAGTCGGCTTTGTGTACCGAACGACCCAGAGTTGAGACAGAGTATTTTGCGTGAGGCCCATGCTATACCTTACTCCGTTCATCCTGGTTCGAGTAAGATGTACAAGGACCTGAGAAAAAATTTCTGGTGGAATGATATGAAGTAGGAGATCGCACAGTTTGTAGCGAGGTGTTTGACTTGTCAGCTGGTCAAAATCGAGCATCAGCGACCGGTCAGGTTATTTTAGTCACTCCCCGTTCTGGAATGGAAATGGGAAGATATATCGATGGATTTCATTACGAGTTTGCCGAGATCGAGGTTGGGCATGAATATGATATAGGTGATTGTTGATCGTCTGACCAAGTCGGCATATTTTCTGGGCATCAAGGACACTTGGGGCCCGGAGAAGTTGGCTCGTGTGTTTATCGCGTAGATTGTGAGGCTTCACGGTACTCCGAAGTCTATTGTTTCGGATCGTGATGGCCGTTTTGTATCGCACTTTTGGCAGGCGGTGCATAAGGCATTCGGTACTCATTTGCATTTGAGTACCTCTTTTCACCCTTAGTCTGATGGGCAGTCGGAACGCACTATCCAGCATTCGAGGATATGTTGCGTGCGTGTGCTCTCGATTGGAGTAGTGACTGGGAGGAGCATTTGCCATTGATTGAATTCACGTACAATAGTTGGCACGCGTCGATTCGGATGGCACCATATGAGGCACTTTACGGGTGACGTTGTTGATCACCAATTTGTTGGAATGAGGCATTTGATATGGTCGGGACCGAGACGGATATCGTTCTGGAGATGAGGCGGAAGATAGAATTAATTCGGGAACGGATGTTGACTACCCAGAGTCGACAAAAGTCATATGCCGATGTCCGTCGTCGCCCTTTGGAATTTGAGGTCGGAGACCACGTTTTGCTAAAGGTGTCTCCGATGAGAGAAGTTTTCCATTTCGGGAAAAAGGGGAAGTTGAGTCCGAGATTTATCGGACCCTTCGAGATTCTCGAGCGAGTCGGTGGGTTGGCATACCGTTTGGCGTTACCCCCGGCCTTGAGTCACATTCATAGCGTTTTCCATGTTTCCCAGCTGAGGAAATATGTTCTGGATCCTAGTCACGTCATCGATTATGGCGAGATTGATGTCGCCGAGGATATTACTTTTGAGGAGCGTCCTTTGAAGATTTTGGAGCATCGTGAGAGGCAACTGAGGCATAAAATCATCCCTTTGGTCAAGGTGCAGTGGTCGATACATGGTGTCGAGGAGGCAACTTGGGAAACAGAGGATAGCATGCGTGCTAGGTACCCCGAGTTATTTGTTTCTTAAGTTTCGGGACGAAACTTATTTTTAGAGGGGTAGAATGTAATATCCGTAAATTTTTCTTGTTCTGGTATCCTTATTTTGGTGTATTCTTTCGTTTTTTTTAGCAACTCGCTCGTAACCATATTGACATTTCGAGGATATTTAATATTGTACTTATTGTTGTCCGAGCTTGTTTCGGACTCGTTTTACTCGGTTTGGTGTTTTATGTTATTTTCGTCGCTATTTCATGTATTCTCGTAAATCGTCTTTCGGAACCGCCGTTTCGGGGTTGCTGCAAGTCCGTCTTATGTCCTTATGGACGTTGTGAGTTTTTGCTTGGTGATTCGATGGCTTATTGTATTATATTGTCGTATTGTCACTTAGAGAGCGTCGTGAACTCTTGATGTTTTTCCCCTTTTGAATTGGTTACGTTCTGGACGTTTTCGGAGTCGTGTCGGGCTAGATGTTAGCCTTTAGTTCTTGCACTCGAGCAGGCCACACGAGTTGTCGATTGTGTTTGGCACTCATGCATAGTCGTATGCTAGGCAGAGGCTTCAGGGACGCACGAGCAGGAAGTACGAGCTAGTGCTCATGCGCTGTGCTCGTGCGTGAGGACAGGAGCTGGGTAGTGGCCTATCACACGACCAAGCACCCGAACAATTGGTCGTGCCTGCTGCTCGTTTGCAATCAATGCTCGGAAGTAACTCCCAGGGACGCACGAGCAGGAAACACGAGCTAGTGCTCGTGCGCTGTGCTCGTATGTGAGGACAGAAGTTAGGTAGTGGCCTGGCGCACGACCATACGCACGAGTACTTGGTCGTGCGTGGTGGTCGTGCGTCTCTGAGGTATTTAAGGGGACAATCGCGTTTTCTTCAGCGTCATTTGTCATTTGTTCTTCTTCTTCTCCGAGGGTTAGGCGACTTGGACGATTTGGAGGCTGAAGTTGGATCGTGTATCATCATCCATCCAAGATTTTGAGTCTCTAACACCAAGTTATCATCATTTAATCATCTTCTACCTCTTGAATCAAGGTAAATCTTCTAAAACCTATTTTAGGGGAGATTTGGGGGTTTTCCTGATTTCATCCGATTCATTCCATTTTGTTGGTTAATTCATGATGAATATGATTAATCTTGTTGATATCATTAGTTTTCCTACGGATTCACGGTATATTTTCGTGGTTTTTGCGAAATCAAGAGGGTTTGGTTGTGGTCCGCCCTCGTTGTCATCTTTATTCGATTATACATGAATCGTAGGTGGGTTTTCGGGAGTATTCCTTTTTCCGTAATCATTGAGAAGTGTTTGTGATTGTGTTCTTCGAATCGTTAGGTTCGTTTCCGCCGGTTCCTCGCGGTCGTGTTCGATTCTTCCTTTCCGTTCGTGTCACCGTCTATTAACCGAGGCAAGTACCCTTATGAACTTACAATCTTGACATAGTAGTATTGTATGAAAAATGGTGTGTGTGTGTGTGTATGCTCACTATGGGTTAGATCCGACGGGGTCTAGGTAGGGCTTCTCGAAGCTGTGGAACCGCGAGCTTGCTTTTAACCACTACGGGTTAGATCTGACGGGGTCTCGGTAGGGGTCCACGAAGCTGTGGGCCCGCGGTTAATTGTGGTGCATTTTACAAATGTGATTTGATTTTGGCATTTCCGGAAATGAGTGCTTTGGAACTATGTTTTCACGATTGCATGCATTGACTATATGTGTAAGATGTAAGTTGTTCATTTGGTTACTTGTACTAGCATAATTGCTAACCCCTCTGGGGACCTGTTTTGGGGAAATTTGTTTTATGAATTTCAGGTCAGGTTCATCGAGACGAGTGGGCACTGGACCAGTATGCGGATGATGGCCGTGCGTGATGATTGTGCACGAGTGGTGTCTTATTGTCTTCTATCTTTTTACCTTTTGTGGTTTTTTAAACTAATAGAAGTACTCGAGTACTTAAGAATTCTTGTTCGTCCGGATTGTATTGTTGTCTATTATGTTTGTGTTGGATGATGGTGTTATGCTTGACCAGTTGAACCGAGTGGATTATTTTGTTTTGCATCTTTATGACGAGGTGTTATTTTGTTGTTTCCGCGGGTCGACGAGTATGATGTTTGTTCAGCCTGGTGGGTCCCATATGGGGATTCACGGCGCTGTAATATACCTCGAATATCTTGGGGTTGTTACAAGTTCGACCGTATGGTTAAGTTACAAAGTTTTGCTCTCTGATGTTCTGTGAGACTGTTGTCATGTTAATGTTTGACACGGTGTAGTCTCCATCGGGTTATTCTTGTGAGTATGTGATGAGGATGATTTGGGTCGTGGGCCCCCGTGTTTGTAATTGGAATGTTATGATTGGGTCGTGGACCCCGTATTTTGTTATCGGAATCGTATTTTGAAATAAATGATTTTTGGGCTGTGTCCCTAAGTGTTCGAAAGGCTTGAGAATTCTTAAACCCAAGTGTTTTCAAAAACTCCCGAGATCGTAAAATATTTTGTAAGATGTAAAATGATTTTATTCTTATCTTTCGTAATTCAAACTGTTTTGATCAAGTGAATTATCTCGGGAAGTATATTCATGATTTCTATGTTCTTGGAGTATGATATGTATGGCTTGTGTTTGTATTTATACTTGCACTAGCAAAACAGTGGAGTTTTGCGACCCCCCGAGTATTCGGGGGGTGGATGTCTGTTTTGTGTCCACGTACTTGCAGGTTGCTGGGGAGCAATTCACAGGATCGTTACGAAGGATGATGGAAGACGGCGATACTAATCACATGATGACCGGTGTTGAGTATTTGGTGATGTCTTGTTTTGTCCTTCCGTTGTGTTTATTTTCCCCTTATACGGGAATGTTGATTTATGTTAACCCCTGCGTGGGTATGAGTTACGAGAAAGAGTAATGTATGGTTGATGTGTATGTTGTGGTAAAAGACCAAATCGGCCTAATGGTCCGTTAATTACCCATGTCGGTATGTATTGTATTGTGGTGTTTCTGTATTTAGCCTGGTAGATCCTCATGAAGAGGGTCTACGGCGCTGTAATATTCCCGAGTGGTTTGGGGGTGTTACAACTATATCCTTATGAATAATGTTGATAAATAGTACAACAAATAATTCCTTGCTATAAGGATTTGTACTGTTGATCAAAGCCAACTAAGGAAAGAGACAGAGATGGCCGAAACAGACTTCCCGGACTGAGAGCAGTTCGGCTTAACAGTAGGGGGGTTTGTCTTGCAAAATTAGAATTGTTTAATTTTCTTATGACAACTCCTTGTCCAAGACCCTTAATTTATAATAAGTAAATCCTAGAGTCAAACTCCAGTATTTGTTTAGTTGTCCCTCAACTTATTAAATAATACAATACATAAAATATCTTATATTATATATATTACTTATTATTTAATCCTCTAATAAATATAATATCTAATATTATATTTATTTTTTCCACTTGATATAATTAAATAATATAATATATAATATTATATATTATATATTACTCATTATTTAATTTCCTTAATAAATATAATGTAATATCCGGATTTATTACGGTGTATTTCATCTGTATTCAAACCCTGTATTATTCGGATTGGTGGTTTTGATTATTGGAGTATGATATTTCGTGCATTGATATCATTGTACATAAGTATAGAAACATGCAAAATTGCTCATGCAACCTCGTGATAGCGCACGCTAAGAATGTATCTTAACGCGCGCTATCGGGCTATTATTAGCGCACGCTATGCAGGTACGAGTAACGTGCGCTAAGGACTCAATTATTGAGCGGGACAGCTAGCACATGCGCCAGCCGGGACATGGGTCCGGATAAGATTCCCGCGGACGCACCCGGACAATTCTGAAGTCAACCATTATTAGCGCACACTAAGGAATGCTTAGTAGCGTGCGCTAACTTATTAAAATGCAGAATATTATAAATAGGACAACAACTCGTTTTGGCTTACATTTTACTCGTTCCTTCTGCATACTTGAGAGGCCAGAGAGCTGAGATATCCTACCACATACTTAGAACACATCTTGTGGGTGTTTGTATATTGGTTATCACTTGGGAGTATTCATTGAAGTGGGATAGCACCTTGGAGTGGCATACAACCAACCGGAGTTGGATTCTACCTTACGGTTCAGTGATTTTCATCATATTAAGGTATGTTCAATCTATCTCAAGACTTAGATTGAACGATTTGGTTGATCATGTTAACAAGATATGGATTTTCATAGATGAATTATCCAAGTATATCATGTTCGGAATGGTGAGATGAATAAGCCTTAAATACCTTGATTATAATCATCATGATTCGAATCTTATTACACTGAATATGTGAAGAGAAGCTTCTATCATTGGTAAACCGAATCTAATAGATGATTTCATAGTAATCTTGGACTAGACGTTAACATCCTTATTGTTAGATAAATCTAAAGGTTTGATCATGGAAGGATTTATCTAGTATAGATAGAACGTTTATCAACTTCAGCATGATAATATGGATTGATATAGAGGTGTTGATATCAACCGTTAAGCTTTTCGAATTGTCGTATGAAGATTTGAAGTCGGAATGGAATATGGTTTTAAATTGGTATGCATATCCTTGAATCCGAAGTTGTCTTTATCCATAAAATCAATCATAAGGGTATGAACATGGTATTCATGGAAGTAACATGAATTATCACGCAAGATTTCATTGTTTCGATCATGGCAAGAACGATTCTTGCTTTCGGTGATGGCGCCATGCATAGATAGCGCACGCTATGCTATGAAGTTTAACGTGCGCTATCGAGCACGAGTTAGCGTGCGCTAGGTTTGGTACGTAACGCACGCTAGACCATCGAGACGAGTCGATTGGTGGTCGGTGAAATGCGATCATGCATAGTTAGCGTCGCTAGTCTTTGTTGTTTGCGTGCGCTATCGGGCGGACTTAACGACGCTACACAGAGTACTTAGCGTGCGCTAAGCAGTTCAGTCAGATTGCATTTTATGAACTTTTGGCCGTAAATCGAATTGTTAAACATCCGTATAACGTGAGATAAATCCTATATCATTTCTTTTGTTAAGGTTTGATCTTGTTGCGTGATTGATCGAGGAGGACGACTTTCGAGTGTTCGTTTTTGTGGAAGTATTGTTCTTGTCTTCAAACCGAGGCAAGTACTCTAATTAGAATTGTTTATAGTATGACAATTATGATGTGATTGTATCGTGTAAATATGTTGTGAATATATGTCCACCATGTGTTGATCCGACGGGAATCATCATGGGAATCTATAGCTGTGTGCGCTGGATCGTTGGACAGGTAGTTCCACCATGTGTTGGTCCGACAGGATCATCATGGGAATCTATAGCTGTGTGCGCTGGATCGTTGGAATACCATCAGTATGTTGAAACTGTTATGATATGATATGTGTTGTGGATATTCTCGTTGGAGAAACTTGTTATGATATAATTGTTGATTATATCACTGTTGTATGATTATTGTACTTGTACTAGCATCGTTGTGCTAACCCCTTCGGGGGTGAACATTTGTGTATGTTCAGGATCTAGGAGGGCGGTAAAACGACCACTGGAGATGCATGACGACGAGGGTGCAGAGTGATGTTCCGACCGGGTTTACTGTCTGTTATTTGTTGGTTATTTTAATGAGTATTCGAGTACGTCGTCGATTTATAATGTTTGGATTTTAGTGATGTAATAATAACTCTTCTTGGAATATTTGTAATTTTGGTTTTTGAACCAGTCGGTTGGATTTTATTTCAGAAATTTCATAAGCGGTATACATTATTGTCATTTCCTTTATTTAGCCTTGTAAATTCTTATGTAAAGGATTTACGGTATGTAATATTCTGAATATATCGGGGTGTTACGAATATGGTATCGGAGCTAAGATTATGGATATCTTGGTCATTGGGTTAAAATAGGGTCATTTATGTCTTTTGAGGTAACCGCCGTAAATGACATCACCGCACCGCCACGTCTTCATGCGAGCGGTGGTTGTAAGTTCCAAAACTCTATCTCTTTCTTTACACGTTGTGTCTCTTTATACTTGAATATTAGAACGATCTTTGTTTCTGTATATTAAGTACTTGTGCTTACGATATGTTGAGAGGCGGACGTGGGCGTGGTCACCGTCGTGGGCGCGGGCGAAGGAATCTTGAAAGGAGGCGTCGCCTTCTAATCGTGCTAGTCATAGCTCGGGCGAGCCGCGGCAATCCATCAATAACGAACCGGAACCTGGTGTGCCGAAATCCTTCGTCAAGTCGTGAACCAGATGACTCGGTTCGCTCAGTCGTGGACCGAATGCAAGTGGCGCGAGGAATTCGGCGGGGAGATGGGACGGCAAAGGATTCGAAATGGGAAATCGAGGTGACCGATGGTTACAACAAGTGGCAAAGATGCAACCACCCAAATTTGACGGCTTTTCCGAGACTCCCACTTGGGACCATTGGTTGAAGGCTGGAGAAAATTTTTGATGGAATTAATTGCCGGACGACAGAGAGCTCCTATTGCCCAGTACTTTACGATAGAAACATCCGAGTGGTGGGAAGCTATCCGACTGCGAGATCATGATGCCGATTGGACGGAATTTAAAATGATGATGGAAGCTCGTGTGCCCTCGTCTGTGAGGGAAGCCAAAATTCGGGAATTTTTCTCCGCTCAACCATCGAGGCGAACTCGTATCCCAGACGATTAAGACGTTTAACGGGTTAGCATTTGTTTGACATCCGGTCGAGCAGATGCGGAGATGATGATTCATTTTGAAATGAGGATGAAACCAAATCCAGGTACATGTCCGGTTTTGAATGTACCACTCTCCGCCAATACCAGGATAAGGCGTTGGCGTACGAAATAAAAGAAGCAGCAATGGAGAAGTTTATGGAGTCGAAGAAACAGAAAGTCTCTGGTACTTTTACAGAGCACAATAGCAGTGGGCCCCGCAAGGCCCAGTCTTCTTTTTCTTTCAAGAAACCTCCGCACCCATCTAAGAGCGGAAAGAATTACGGAACAATGTCAGCCACGACGGATACAGCTAGGAAGTGCTTTAACTGTGGTCGCCCAGGCCACCTTTGGCGTGATTGTTTGCACACTCCAGTTACATGTTTTGAGTGCGGACAGGAAGGGCACCATGCGACATTTTGTAAGGACGCCACTAAGTACAATGGAAACCGTTCATCACAGCCAGTTCAGAAGGAAGCCAGTGTCCAACAGACGCAGCAAAGTGTTCAGATGCCTCAAAATTTTGGCCGTGGGCGAGGCAGAGGACAATGGGACCGAAAGGGGACATCGAGTGATGGATCTGTTCCCCCACGTTTGTATGAGATGAGGAGGACAGATGATCAGGATGCTGCTGTCGCATCAGGTACTGTCCAAATCCTTTCCGAGCCAGTTAGCGTTTTGTTCGATACAGGAGCTACACATTCTTTCATATCTTTGTCTTGTGTAAATCGTTTGAATATTTCCGGTTTTTATACTTGTGAACCTTATGTTGTTGGTTTACCGAGTGGAGAGAGAATTGTCGGAAATTTAGAAACTAGACATTTCCCTGTATCATTTGGGGGCAGAGAGTGGCTCTCAAATCTGATCATGATAGAAATGCAAGGAGATGACCTGATACTCGGAGACGATTGGCTTAATCGGTATGGAGCAATTGTAGACTACCGAAGGAGGAATATTTCACTGATCGCTGATGATGGCTCAAGTCTTGTTCGAAGGATGGAAACCGGAAGCTCGGGAAAATTGATCAAAGCAATGAAAGTCACGATTGTTGAAAGCAGTGCATCGGATATTGGTGTTATGCAATGAAGAAAGAAGACGAAATTGTGGAACTTTCGTCCATTCCTGTTGTGAACGAATTTCCAGATGTATTTCCTGACGAGTTACCTGGAGTACCTCCACGAAGGGATGTGGAATTTACCATTGAGTTGGAACCCGGAGCTACACCAATTTCCAAGGCGCCGTATCGTATGGCACCTACTGAGATGTACGAACTGAAGAAGCAATTGGAGGAGTTACTGGACAAGGGCTATATTCAGCCAAGCGTTTCACCCTGGGGAGCGCCAGTTCTTTTTGTCCGAAAGAAGGATAGATCGCTTCGACTGTGTATTGACTATCGAGAGCTGAACAAAATGACGATTAAGAACAAGTATCCGTTGCCACGGATTGATGATCTGTTTGACCAGTTGCAAGGGGCAACGGTATTTTCTAAAATCGATCTGAGATCAGGGTATCATCAGCTGAGGATTAAGGAATCTGATGTTCCGAAATCAGCGTTCAGAACTCGCTACGGACATTATGAGTTTGTAGTGATGCCGTTTGGTCTCACTAACGCACCTGCTGTATTTATGCAATTGATGAACCGTGTGTTCATTGAAATTTTAGATAAATTTGTGGTCGTGTTCATTGATGACATTCTGGTGTATTCTAAGAGCCTGGAGGATCATGCGCATCATTTGCGGATTGTGTTTGAACTTTTGAGAAACGAGCAATTGTACGCCAAACTCTCTATGTGTGAATTTTGGCTGAAGGAAGTAATGTTCCTCGGCCATGTGGTGTCAGCTAAAGGAGTCCGAGTAGATCCTCAGAAGATCGAAGCAATTATGGATTGGAAACCTCCAAAGAATGTGAAAGAAGTCCGAAGCTTCTTAGGACTTGCTGGATATTATCGTCGATTCGTGGAAGGGTTTTCTAAAATCTCCCGCCCACTTACTCGACTCCTGCAGAAAACTCAAAAGTTTGAGTGGAATGAATTGTGTCAGATTAGCTTTGATGAATTGAAGAAGAGATTGACGACGGCACCGATTCTATCACTTCCGCAGGGAACTGGAGGATTCATAGTTTACAGTGATGCTTCGAACCAAGGAATTGGGTGCGTATTGATGCAGAATGATAAGGTGATCGCTTATGCGTCGCGACAGCTGAAACCTTATGAAGTGAATTACCCGACACATGATTTAGAGCTAGCAGCAGTAGTTTTTGCTTTGAATATCTGGAGGCATTATATGTACGGGACTCACTGTCAGATCTTTACGGATCATAAGAGTCTCAAGTACATATTCAGTCAGAAAGAGTTGAACATGCGGCAAAGAAGATGGTTAGAACTGATTAAGGACTATGACTTGGAGATTTTATATCATCCAGGCAAAGCGAATGTAGTGGCCGATGCACTTAGCCGCAAGCCTGTTTCTATTCAGATGCTGGAGACGCTGACCTCTCAACTTAGCCTTCAACGAGAGATGATTCGTGAAGGAATTGAAGTATGGTTACAAAGAGTCCAAGGACAACTGTGCGTGATGGAGATAACTTCATCATTAACCGAAGGAATCAAATCTAAACAGACAGATGATCCTCTGATGATTCGGTTACGTGATGAAGTGATCAGAGGAAAGGCCCCCGGATTCATAATTCATGATGATGGAGTTTTGAGATTTCAGAACCGACTCTGCGTTCCCGATGTAGATGTTCTGAAACAGACGATTATGAAGGAAGCTCACAGTTCGCCCTATTCTATCCACCCGGGCACCAGTAAGATGTATAAGGACTTGAAGCAAAATTTCTGGTGGGGCAACATGAAGAAAGATGTAGCGGACTATGTTTCGAATTGCTTGACTTGTCAGCAGGTTAAGATCGAGCATCAACGGCCTGCCGGAATGTTGAAGCCACTCCCGATTCCTGAATGGAAGTGGGAGGACATATCGATGGACTTTATCACTAATATGCCGAAAACCAGGATAGGAATAAACATGATCTGGGTGATAGTTGATCGTTTAACCAAATCAGCTCATTTTCTAGGCATTAAGGATACGTGGGGACCAGAGAGGTTGGCACGAGTATTTATTTCGGAGATAGTTCGATTGCATGGTACGCCGAAGACCATTGTTTCTGATCGAGACGGCCGTTTTGTGTCTCACTTTTGGAAAGCAGTTCATAAGGGCTTGGGGACCGAATTGAACTTTAGTACAGCTTATCACCCGCAGACTGACGGACAATCTGAGAGAACTATACAAACGGTGGAAGACATGCTAAGGGCCTGTGCCTTAGATTGGTCAAACGATTGGGAAATTCATCTACCGTTGATTGAATTTACCTACAACAATAGTTGGCATGCTTCCATTAAGATGGCACCGTTTGAGGCATTATACGGAAGGAGATGCAGATCGCCCCTATGCTGGGACGATTCGTCAGACTTGATCGGAACAGAACCAGAGTTGATCGTGCAGACTCGAGAGAAGATAGCCTTGATTCGTGAAAGGCTGTTGACCGCCCAGAGTCGCCAGAAATCCTATGCGGACGTACGCCGTCGCCCATTGGAGTTCAATATTGGAGACCATGTACTTTTGAAGGTTTCTCCTACTCGAGGAATCTTTCGTTTCGGAAGGAAAGGAAAGCTGAGTCCGAGATATATCGGACCATTTGAGATCCTCGAGAGAGTTGGGGAGTTGGCATACAGACTGGCATTGCCGCCATCATTGTGCCATGTTCATAACGTGTTCCACGTATCCCAGTTACGGAGGTATATACCAGATCCCAGTCATATCATTGATTTCGGCGAGATCGAAGTCGAGCAGGATGGGACATTTGAAGAAATACCGGTTAAGATACTCGAGAGTCGAGTTAAGCAGCTGAGGAACAAATCAATCGTTTTGGTCAAAGTTCAGTGGTCACGTCACGGAATGGAAGAAGCTACTTGGGAAACGGAAGCTGATATGAAGTCTAGATATCCCGAGTTATTTTCGTCTTGAGTTTCGGGACGAAACTCCTTTTTAGTAGGAGAGTATGTAATATCCGGATTTATTACGGTGTATTTCATCTGTATTCAAACCCTGTATTATTCGGATTGGTGGTTTTGATTATTGGAGTATGATATTTCGTGCATTGATATCATTGTACATAAGTATAGAAACATGCAAAATTGCTCATGCAACCTCGTGATAGCGCACGCTAAGAATGTATTTTAACGCGCGCTATCGGGCTATTATTAGCGCACGCTATGCAGGTAGGAGTAACGTGCGCTAAGGACTCAATTATTGAGCGGGACAGCTAGCACATGCGCCAGCCGGGACATGGGTCCGGATAAGATTCCCGCGGATGCACCCGGACAATTCTGAAGTCAACCATTATTAGCGCACGCTAAGGAATGCTTAGTAGCGTGCGCTAACTTATTAAAATGCAGAATATTATAAATAGGACAACAACTCGTTTTGGCTTACATTTTACTCGTTCCTTTTGCATACTTGAGAGGCCATAGAGCTGAGATATCCTACCACGTACTTAGAACACATCTTGTGGGTGTTTGTATATTGGTTATCACTTGGGAGTATTCATTGAAGTGGGATAGCACCTTGGAGTGGCATACAACCAACCGGAGTTGGATTCTACCTTACGGTTCAGTGATTTTCATCATATTAAGGTATGTTCAATCTATCTCAAGACTTAGAGTTGGATTTTAACGATTTGGTTGATCATGTTAACAAGATATGGATTTTCATAGATGAATTATCCAAGTATATCATGTTCGGAATGGTGAGATGAATAAGCCTTAAATACCTTGATTATAATCATCATGATTCGAATCTTATTACACTGAATATGTGAAGAGAAGCTTCTATCATTGGTAAACCGAATCTAATAGATGATTTCATAGTAATCTTGGACTAGACGTTAACATCCTTATTGTTAGATAAATCTAAAGGTTTCATCATGGAAGGATTTATCTAGTATAGATAGAACGTTTATCAACTTCAGCATGATAATATGGATTGATATAGAGGTGTTGATATCAACCGTTAAGCTTTTCGAATTGTCGTATGAAGATTTGAAGTCGGAATGGAATATGGTTTTAAATTGGTATGCATATCCTTGAATCCGAAGTTGTCTTTATCCATAAAATCATTCATAAGGGTATGAACATGGTATTCATGGAAGTAACATGAATTATCACGCAAGATTTCATTGTTTCGATCATGGCAAGAACAGTTTACTGCTCAGCAGTAAACTGCCATGCATAGATAGCGCACGCTATGCTATGAAGTTTAACGTGCGCTATCGAGCACGAGTTAGCGTGCGCTACGTTTGGTACGTAACGTACGCTAGACCATCGAGCAAGTCGATTGGTGATCGGTGAAATCGACCATGCATAGTTAGCGTACGCTAGTCTTTGTTGTTTGCGTGCGCTATCGGGCAGACTTAACGCACGCTACACAGAGTACTTAGCGTGCGCTAAGCAGTTCAGTCAGATTGCATTTTATGAACTTTTGGCCGTAAATCGAATTGTTAAACATCCGTATAATGTGAGATAAATCCTATATCATTTCTTTTGTTAAGGTTTGATCTTGTTGCGTGATTGATCGAGGAGGACGACTTTCGAGTGTTCGTTTTTGTGGAAGTATTGTTCTTGTCTTCAAACCGAGGCAAGTACTCTAATTAGAATTGTTTATAGTATGACAATTATGATGTGATTGTATCGTGTAAATATGTTGTGAATATATGTCCACCATGTGTTGATCCGACGGGAATCATCATGGGAATCTATAGTTGTGTGCGCTGGATCGTTGGACAGGTAGTTCCACTATGTGTTGGTCCGACGGGATCATCATGGGAATCTATAGCTGTGTGCGCTGGATCGTTGGAATACCATCAGTATGTTGAAACTGTTATGATATGATATGTGTTGTGGATATTCTCGTTGGAGAAACTTGTTATGATATAATTGTTGATTATATCACTGTTGTATGATTATTGTACTTGTACTAGCATCGTTGTGCTAACCCCTTCGGGGGTGAACATTTGTGTATGTTCGGGATCTAGGAGGGCGGGAAAACAACCACTGGAGATGCATGACGACGAGGGTGCAGAGTGATGTTCCGATCGGGTTTACTGTCTATTATTTGTTGGTTATTTTAATGAGTACTCGAGTACGTCGTCGATTTATAATGTTTGGATTTTAGTGATGTAATAATAACTCTTCTTGGAATATTTGTAATTTCGGTTTTTGAACGAGTCGGTTGGATTTTATTTCAGAAATTTCATAAACTGGTATCTGTTATTGTCATTTCCTTTATTTAGCCTTGTAAATTCTTATGTAAAGGATTTACGGCGCTGTAATATTCATGAATATATCGGGGGTGTTACATATAATATCTAATATGATATCTATTAATTATTCTTTCTTGTCTCATTGTCGTATGTGTGACCCAAAAGACTTATATTATGTTGGCAATTATTTAATATCTTATTAAGTAGTCTCTAGCAAGACATTATGGCTACCCAAATAATATAAGTTATAGTCCATTAAATCATCTAACGTGTCAAATCCATTTGTCGCGCGATATTATATTTGGAATAAGTCATGGAAATTGTCATACTTATTATGTTAAAATACCTTTTCCATCTTAAGTAGACTGATTGAATCAAATGACTCTTCATTTGCGCATAACCATGCATTTCATTCAGTCCTACTTGTTGAGGGCCCCAACAGATATCTCTCTCAAGAGGGACAAATCCCCATCTTAATTATTCATTTCCCTTTACATGACTCCCACTAATCCCAATCGCTAACCTTTATGATCACCATGTTTCAGATGATGTTGGATTACGTCAAGGCATAGCAGTTATCATGTTGGACTCTATGATAATCTTAGGTTCAAGGATTTATAGACATGCTGTTATATTGAGATTCACTTATGATATTTTCATGCAGTAATCTCAATGCGGGTCTGTCTAGTATTGGATCTCCAACCAATACTCATAAGTTTGATCCATACCATACGCATAATCATCCGATGATTATCAATCAAACTTATACAAGTGTATATTAATCGTTTGAGTCTTCACTCAACGCAATGGGACCAGGGACATTTGAATAATCTTAATATTCGTGAATAGCTATTATTCGATTATTATAATATTAAATATGCACACATTATAATAATCAACGAGGAATAAATGATATCAAATAACTTTATTTAATTGTGAATATATGCACATCGAATGTCCCACGACACTATTCCCAACACAAGTCATCCGGTTTCTATGGCTCGCTGAACTATCTAAGTTTAAACTGTCAACTCCTATTAGTTTAACAATTCAATCTTACCCACAACCCATACGGTTTATAGGGTTTGATTTTATCACAACCAAAGGCATCTAATGCACTCTAGGAATTTATCAACCTTTCCAAAAAAATATTACCCCGACATACTCGAAAGAATAATATTTCAGTTTAGATTTTAATTTTTCATGAGTTTGACGGAGGGTAGAAAACCTCGTAACTTTTATAACTTAGTGTTTGTAAGTGGGAGGTTAACTCGATTATATATTGCACATTAATCCGTTTATAAGCACGGTTTGTTGGTTTGTTTGTTTGTCATACAATATGAAAACATACACAACCTAAAACTAACAACATGCAGTTCATGGACCGTTCCTAAGTACCGAGTCTTCATCAACTATATGAAAATACAAGTAATCTAATTACAAATCTTGAATCTTTGTCCTCATGGCGGTTCGTCATCGGCTCTTCGTCATAGCTAATTTTTTACATTTATAAAATTTGCATCCTATACAAATTTACTAAAAAATAAATTGGCTCAAAACAGTTATTACAACCCCATCGAATAAAGATTCCATAAACTAAGTCCATGAACTACATCACCATTCAAATAATAATGCAACTATTACATTAAGCTAAATGGCTAAAAATAATTAATTTAAATATTGATCCAATCAATATAAAATTAATCCAACTATTAGAATTAATTCAATCAATTCACACAACCGTTAATTTTAATTTGTTAAGGATAAAAAAATATTTCATTAAATTAATTCCCTTAAGAATAAAATTACCATTATTATATCTTAGTCAAATTAAATCCAATTTAATTTGCCGAAAATTAGTTTACCGAACAAAATATAAAAAGCAATCGTAAAAGTTTCGCCCGTTTCAATGGCACGGACCATGATTCAAAGGGCTGGACCGCAGACATGCCCAAGCAGACCCCGGCAGCCAGTCAAATCCACTTTTCTCGTCTTTTCGTCCCGAATACAAAAATAATATTTTTTTAATTTTTATATTACATATTTAAATCAATTTTTCAAAAAAAAATAAATTTATATTGTAACATAAAATCATGAAAAATAATTTTTATATGAACAATTAAACATTAACAATTAAAATAATTATGATTCTAAATCATAAAAAAATAACCAAGCATTCCAAATGCAATATCGAATATACTATCGTATAGACCTCGCTCCGATACCACTATTGGGATTTGGTGATTAAAATCAAGATACGCAGCGGAAAATAAACCGGTCCAATCTCATAAACGAAATCCCAAAAACAGATCGATCAAGAATCGTATAAACGAATATAAAAGACGAAGAAAAATTAAGAGATCATACCCTCGTAGACCTTTATTAATATCTTCTTCAAGAAAAATTCCCGAGCTAAGCTTTGATCGTTTACGGTCACCAATACGAATACAAATCCAAATCGTTGTATCTTGATGAATGATGAAAACACCGAAGATGCTGAGTGTCTCTACGTTATCACGCGTCAGATATTAATCGGAAAAATAATATATCAATTCGTTCTCAAAGAACACAGCTAGGCTTCTCTTCTCTTCTTCCTTTTCTTTCTCTCCAAGATGAACAACAAAACAAGATAGAAAATTTTCTATCCTCCCTCAAAAACTCACGGCTGGAATGCTTGCAAATGTGTGTGTGTGTGTGTGTGTGTATGTGTGTGTGTGTTTCAACTTGTTTAAAACACATCTCACTTAATTATGATATATAAAGATAAGAGCACCTCTTATCTTCATTTTGTTACCAAGTAAGGCATATTCCACCCCACCCCACCACACATGAGGACAACACCAAGAAGGCACATGTAAGGTGGGGATGGAGAGAAGGGGGCGGCCCACTTTGGGTTGGTGAGAAAAACGGGCCGAGCCACTCGGTTCGTGTACTGTACGTTCGCCTGTCTACTCTGTTAAGTACACTTGTTTTATTTAAAATGTATTTATATTTAATTAATTAATTCAATTAATTAATTTTGTCAAATACAAAATTATAATAATATATTTCCAAGAAATAGTTATATATAAATTAAATTAATCACTCAGTTCCAATTCACTGTACCACATGATTTATCAAATAAATCAAATTAGATATCTAATATCCAATATTAATGAAGAGATAGTAAATAAATATTTTATCCATCAAATATCCTTATGCGCGACTCCATAGGTCCGCTTAGTCAGCAATCGGAGGAACCAAGGAGAACGGGTAACACTTAGCTAGTTCAGTGCTCCGTACCGTACCCAACTAAGAATGAATGAACCGTTATGTCGTGAATAATGTATACGTATAAACCCTTCAATCATATGTCCCAGTCAAGTATTAGGGTCACAGTAAAGTGAAAACCCTGTTGTAACTTGACTCTATGCATTCTGTTAATGCAAACCGAGATCACCGAGCTCTTGTGCATCAAATACAACTAGCTCTAACTGCTTTGGCCAAAGACTTATGATCTCATTTGCCATTAACCGCATAAGACATTTACTTGCTCATTAACAGGAGAAAGAATCCTATCTTGGTATTCAGTAGATACTGCTACTTACCCACTAAGTTGCATTTTGAGGTTGACCCCACCAACCGTCGATTGGATTGAACAAGAGGTGCCCACCATCGGGTTCGGGTTGGGTCCGGGTGTAACACCCCCAAGATATTCGAGGTGTATTACAGCGCCGTGGACCCTACATGGGACCCACCAGGCTAACACAACAAAAACACCACTCGACTAACCATCTCGGTTAGCAAGGAAACAATTGTTAACCACAAGAACATAAAACAACACGCCCGGTACAACCGGCATAATAAACATCAACCGACAAATACAGTAACTCCAACGAAGACAAATCACAACCCGAAAGGAAAAGCCTAAGTACTCGCGAGTACAATCTATAAGTTTACAATTTGGAAAACAACCACATCAAAAGAGACGGAATAAATTAACAAGACTCGATTGCACATGTCAAAAACCTTGGCCGACATCCTCATACCATCCCAGTAGCCTCGTCTAAATTTGAAAATAACCTGAAATCCATAACAAGAATTTCCCCGACAACGGGTCCCCAGAGGGGTTAGCAATTTCGCTAGTACAAGTAATCAAGGCAAACCAATCGCTTACACATTTCATAGTACATGCACCAATATCATTTCGAAAACCAAAACAAGACATGTCTTTTTCCGGAAAACATACAGTCCACAATTAGCCTTGAGAACAGGGCGGCAGCATACATTCTCACTCGAGGCCTCAGAGGGACCCTTCCGAGTTGGCTACAATTACAGAAAAACAAAACCACGCACACGCTATGCCGTGAGAACAGGGCGGCAGCATACATTCTCACTCGAGGCCTCACAAGGACCCTCCCGAGTTGGCTAGCGGTACGAAAACTCGTGAAATCCAGGGCGGCAGCATAGATTTCCCTCCTTGACCCCGTCGGGCCAACACAAGGTGAGTTACACACAAGTAATATACATCACCATTTCATGTTAAGCTTAAAGGTTTCCAAAAATACTTGCCTTGAATTATTGACGACGCAACGAATGGAAAGGAAAGTCACCGACGAACGCTAGGAACCAATGAAACCGAACCTAACGATTCGAAGAATACAATCACAACCATTTCTAAATTAATACGGAATTGGAATACACCCGAAAACCCGCGTACGATTCATGTATATTCGTATATAAATAACAACGAGGGCGGACCACAACCAAACCCTCTCGATTCCGTAAAAACCATGAAATATACCATGAATCCGTAGGGAAACTAAGAATACCAACTAGATTAATCATATACATCATGAATTAATCAACAAAACGGAACGAATCGGACAAAAACACGAAAACCCCCAATTTTACCAAAAGTAGGGTTCTAAAGATCTAACCTTGATTCGCTGGATCAAGGGATGATATCGAACGGATTATTGATGATATAACCTCAAGAACTTCATGAATTTGTTGTTAAACAACATGGCTTCAAGCTTAGAACACGCCTAGCTGCGGAAGAGGAGAAGAAGAAGGTGAAAAATGGAGAGAAAAACGTCTGCAGGGCCTTTTATAGGCTGACTGCCACGGCCCGTGCCGATCGGCACGGTCGTGTCGCACAGCTGGCCGACAGGGACTCGACCATGTCCTGCTTGACACGATCGCGGCGCGGAGGGGCCTACCGACAGTGACCCGTCCGACAGCGACTCGGCATGACTCGACCGTGTCCTGGAACATGGTCGGGCGTGTCGGCAGTCGGTTCTGGCTTATCCGGAAGAGTTCGACTCGGCCGTGCCAGACGACACGGTCGGGTCCTGAGACAGAAACTTCGGCATTTTCCAGACGAGTACGGCACGGGCCGTGTCGGACGACACGGCCGAGTTCGGTCGGCAGTGATCGGCCAAAACTGAAAAATGAGCGGGTGAGCTAAAACGACCATAACTCTCTCGTCCGGACTCCGATTGACTCACCGTTTGAACCATTGAAAAGCTAACTCGATGCTCTATAATATTGCAAAGATTTAGAATTTTTGGAGTTACCAAAAATTAATGGTGATCTAGCAAAGTCGAACTCATATGAGGAAAGTTGAAACAATGAACAATAACGATACACAACTCGAAGTTTACAACACGTCTAACAAAGTTAAACGGACTTGCGGGAAACTCGAAACAGTAGTTTCGGACGAGATTCGCAAGAATCGAACTCAAGTGCGGAAAAGTCGCTAAAAAGAACATAACTCAACAAAACAACACCGAAACGAACTCGGATGACAAAAAGTGTAGAATTAATCATTCTCAGAATGACGAAGTGGTCATGAGCGAGCCGTCAAAACGGACTCTGGACGAAGAAAGAAATTTACCGAAAATCGAAAATTGCGGATATTACATTCTACCCTCCTTAAAAGAAGTTTCATCCCGAAACTTAAAATAAGTAGGGAGAAGCAATATCCCTTGCCAGGAAAGCTCGATGAGATACACAAAAACCAAAGACTCGCGCCCGATGGCGAAACGCTGCAAGTAACGCAAAGAGACATACAAGAATCAACGCGTGACAAGCCTCATCAAATAGACAATACAATCGAGTCGATTATCCGAACAATCACAAAACTCAACGAACGAAAATCAATACGATTGACCAACCCAACGGCTCATCAACCAAACGCGAGTCAACGCTGAACAAATACGGAATTCCACCGCCCAAGGGTTGGAAGATCAACAACGAGACTAATTTCCCGAACTTAAGGGAATTACGAAGGAGCCTGAACGCTCAACAATCACGAAACGAGAACAAAAACCGAACAAACAAACGATTGAGACAACAAAAATCGAACAATCTTGTCCGAAACACGTAGGATAATAAAATTCAAACAACAACTCCCAGAATGACCTGGTGAGAGCAGCAAGATGTGCATTTCCATAAGATCCACAGGAAAGGGAATAGCGATTGAAAAGCCACAACGACAGATGAGTTATTCTGAAACAACACCACCCTCATTCGATCAACAAAAACAAGGGATAGGGAAAGTTCAGAAATGTTAACGAGCATACACGAGTCGATAGAGCCGAAAATACATAAGTTCAGAATCCGATCCACTTCGAATAAAAGAACTATTAGAACCAAAAGATGTTACTTCCGAACAAGGTTCACAAGAATCGAACCGAATTCGGAAAAGTCACAGCGATAACTAGATCGACTCAAAATTAGATTATAGCTCGTTCGAACGATGAATCCAAGGTACAGAACAAGTTCAGAAGGTATCAATGAACACGAGCGAATCGATAGACTGGAGAAAGAGAAGATATAGAAGTCAAAATAGTACGGGTATTACCTTAGACCTCGCTCCCGAAACTCACAACAACGGAACCAAGGTAACAATATAACAAGCAATCGACACAACGCGGAACAATCACCGATGCACACAATCATACCAACCCGATCTCTAACAGCTCGCATATATGCAATAACGCATAAACCGCTACGAGGCGACAACATCCAATACCAATATCACACCCCTCGCAGAGGCTACCACGACAACTGTGTGGCGAACGACTCAACGCTCACACCACCAATTCAACAACAACTCGGGGGTTAACACCCTAACGAGAGCACGAACATCACACATATATTCCCGGACCACAATTAGGAATGATAGGTTTTGAAAACAAAAACCATCTTTTGAAAATAACTTGCAAGCACCAGTTGATCTTGAGTATCATATATCAAAAAGTAGTACAAACATCGTCATCGAGATTTAAAAAAAAAATTATCTTGCGTTTGAAAAAAAATGAAGACACCTTTCGTTAAATTAAAACTTGTCAGCTATATTCGACCTTCGGGTCTAGGCGAATGCATTTCTAAATCATTAGAAATATTTCAAAATATTTTGATCCTCAAGGTAAAATAATTTTGAAACATAGCGTGGCACTAGTAGGCATCTTGAGAACATTGTGAGAAAATAATTTATTTTAAAAGTACGTCTCGAGGTTTATTTTCTAAGATACTCAAGGTTTTTCAGAAGTACAATAGGCCAAAATGCCCAAAATTCGCACGTATCAACATTTACTTAAACACATCATATCACACGCATCAAATCGCTCAAAATCACGACAGTGATATACAATCCTCAGGATATGTTTAACAACATCGTTAAAACAACAATCGGTTTATCAAAACTGGATGGAAAACGATATCAAGAACAAAACTCCAAAAAGTCAACTCTAGGGATTCAAGAAAATACCCAGATTAGGCGAAGAACGATGGATTAGATGATGTTAAAAATCATCTAGGATACTCCAAAACACCTTTGGATGGAAGAAAAATCAGCCCAGATGCGAAACCGAGTCGCTACGTCTCAAACTCATGGAGGAAGAAGAAGAAATGAAGAAAAATGCAACTTCTAGACTGGTGTCCAGTATTTATACTGGACACAATTAGCGTGCGCTAATCATTAAGGTTAGCGTGCGCTATCACGGCACCAAACAAAACTCCAGACCAAAAATACACTGTTAGCGTGCGCTAACCCCAAGTGTTAGTGTGCGCTAACGAGAACTTCAGACCCAGTCCAGTAGCTCCTGGACTGCCCTGAACTACCAGGTAGCGTGCGCTATCCTCCCCTTAGCGTGCTACCAACGCACTCTTGCGCGCGCTAGCCGCAAAGCGTAGCGTGCGCTAATGACCAACAGAGACAACAACAGAACATATCAGAAAAAAATTACATGCCGTAAACCTTTCTCACACGGGTTTACCAGGCTAAGCACAATTTCCCACGTCATTTCGAAAATGCTAAAAAGACCAATGACGGTAATATTTTCCAAAACTCACAAAATCATTTGTCAAACCATCATGAAATATTCAAGGCCAAAATACCAAAACTTGATTCAAGGAATCGGTTTTACGAAATAAAACTCAGTTTGCAAAATACCGAAAGCCGTTTGAAAGAACTCACGCAGCGAATAAAATACGGTACGAAAATACATCAGCAGTGACGACACTCCTCGTATAAACCAAATACGAGAGTCTAATAAACACATATCGTGAAATCAAAATCCACAGAAGGATTCCATCATTCAACGACTAATCATACAAATAACTCGTGTCACGCGAGGCACAACACAAGGAAGGGAGTTTTACATCCATAGGTCGCACGTAAGTGACGACCGCCCCTCGATACTAATCACAACCAATGATCCCAAACAATGCGTCGCGATGCGACTAAGTCAGAAAAAATCCGACGAGACAAAACTCAACAAACACAACTTGACTCGACAGCCTAGGTTTCCCTAGGCTAATCTGATTTTAAAATCGTATACTCTAGTTATTCGAAAATAAAACTGATAAGTTAAAAATCGTTTTCAAGACCCTTTCAAACACGACAAGGGCTTAACAACGGTAGCATTTTATAAAATGTCCTAAAACAATTTTATACACGACCTTTAAATACGACACAAGGTTTTATTTGAAAATACAAGCCTGGCTCGCCCAAATTCATGTCACTTTTCAAAAACCCACAATACGATCAAGTCTCAGAGATTTTCGAGCATGCACGCCGCATGTATTATTATTAATAGAAACATATTGGTTGTAAATAACAATAATTAGCCAAGTACCAACAATTCCCGGACACACTCATATACGACATTCAAAAATCACCAGTTCAAAAAGCGCAACTCGGAAATACTAATTCCAAGCATATGTCAAACTATCTCTTCAAGTTTAACAGCGTAACCAAAGATCACCGGTTTGGACGTATGTCGAAACCAGCTATGTGAGTTTCTCAACAAACTCTGCCATCAATACCTATACCGAAACATATCAATGTTCAAAACTTCTACATCATACTGCACCCTTCGGTGTCCAACTCATCGGTACATTCGGCTCAACATACATTAAGTATATCGCAATTACCAAACGCAGATTCCATCATCCAACAAAAGACTAGAGGGTCAAGCCCTCTCACAATATACCACGGAGCAAAACTCGGATCTTTCGATCACCAACGATCCCACCAACGCTAGGAAGTTTAGCGATGGAAAGCTCGCAAAACGACAAACGGTCAAGCCCATAACGGCGCACATACTCCAAAGAGACAAAGGACTGCGCAATACTAGAATCAAAAGTACACAACCGGATGGATCGAGAAACAACTCGACGATAAGTACGAGAGAGGCAATCACAGTTCAAGAAGTGGAATTTCAATACGAGAAAACAAGAGAATTGAGTAAGGAAAACTTACGAGCACTGGATGTACTGAGATGCCGGCAGCGGTGTGACAATGTGCAAAACAAAACACAACTAGACCCAAATAATCAACAAGCCTAGGTATCCATAAACCTAGATCTCCGATACCATTTTCTGTAACACCCCCAAGATATTCGAGGTGTATTACAGCGCCGTGGACCCCTACATGGGACCCACCAGGCTAACACAACAAAAACACCACTAGACTAACCATCTCGGTTAGCAAGGAAACAATTGTTAACCACAAGAACATAAAACAACACGCCCGGTACAACCGGCATAATAAACATCAACCGACAAATACAGTAACTCCAACGAAGACAAATCACAACCCGAAAGGAAAAGCCTAAGTACTCGCGAGTACAATCTATAAGTTTACAATTTGGAAAACAACCACATCAAAAGAGACGGAAGAAATTAACAAGACTCGATTGCACATGTCAAAAACCTTGGCCGACATCCTCATACCATCCCAGCGCCCGCTCGTCTGGCTGAAAATAACCTGAAATCCATAACAAGAATTTCCCCGACAACGGGTCCCCAGAGGGGTTAGCAATTACGCTAGTACAAGTAATCAAGGCAAACCAATCGCTTACACATTTCATAGTACATGCACCAATATCATTTCGAAAACCAAAACAAGACATGTCTTTTTCCGGAAAACATACAGTCCACAATTAGCCTTGAGAACAGGGCGGCAGCATACATTCTCACTCGAGGCCTCACAGGGACCCTCCCGAGTTGGCTACAATTACAGAAAAACAAAACCACGCACACGCTATGTCGTGAGAACAGGGCGGCAGCATACATTCTCACTCGAGGCCTCACAAGGACCCTCCCGAGTTGGCTAGCGGTACGAAAACTCGTGAAATCCAGGGCGGCAGCATAGATTTCCCTCCTTGACCCCATCGGGCCAACACAAGGTGAGTTACACACAAGTAATATACATCACCATTTCATGTTAAGCTTAAAGGTTTCCAAAAATACTTGCCTTGAATTATTGACGACGCAACGAACGGAAAGGAAAGTCACCGACGAACGCTAGGAACCAATGAAACCGAACCTAATGATTCGAAGAATACAATCACAACCATTTATAAATGAATACGGAATTGGAATACACCCGAAAACCCGCCTACGATTCATGTATATTCGTATATAAATAACAACGAGGGCGGACCACAACCAAACCCTCTCGATTCCGTAAAAACCACGAAATATACCATGAATCCGTAGGGAAACTAAGAATACCAACAAGATTAATCATATACATCATGAATTAATCAACAAAACGGAACGAATCGAACAAAAACACGAAAATCCCCAATTTTACCAAAAGTAGGGTTCTAAAGATCTAACCTTGATTCGCTGGATCAAGGGATGATATCGGACGGATTATTGATGATATAACCTCAAGAACTTCATGAGTTTGTTGTTAAACAACATGGCTTCAAGCTTAGAACATGCCCAGCTGCGGAAGAGGAGAAGAAGAAGGTGAAAAATGGAGAGAAAAACGTCTGCAGGGCCTTTTATAGGCTGACTGCCACGGCCCGTGCCGAGCGGCACGGTCGAGTCGCCTGGTGGCGGCAGGGGACTCGACCATGTCCCCGCTTGACACGATCGCGGCGCGGAGGGGCCTACCGACAAGCGGTGACCCGTCCGAGCGGCGACTTCGGCATGACTCGGCCGTGTCTGGAACATGGTCGGGCGTGTCGGCGATCGGTTACAGCTTATCCGAAGAGTTCGACTCGGCCGTGCCGACGACACGGTCGGGTCTGAGACGAAACCGGCATTTTCAGGCAGTGCAGCCGCAGGCCGTGTCGGACGACACGGCCGAGTTCGGTCGGCAGTGATCGGCCAAAACTGAAAAATGAGCGGGTGAGCTAAAACGACCATAACTCTCTCCTCCGGACTCCGATTGACTCACCGTTTGAACCATTGGAAAGCTAACTCGATGCTCTATAATATTGCAAAGATTTAGAATTTTTGGAGTTACCAAAAATTAATGGTGATCTAGCAAAGTCGAACTCATATGAGGAAAGTTGAAACAATGAACAATAACGATACACAACTCGAAGTTTACAACACGTCTAACAAAGATAAACGGACTTGCGGGAAACTCGAAACAGCAGTTTCGGACGAGATTCGCAAGAATCGAACTCAAGTGCAGAAAAGTCGCTAAAAAGCACAGAACTCAACAAAACAACACCGAAACGAACTCGGATGACAAAAAGTGTAGAATTAATCATTCTCAGAATGACGAAGTGGTCATGAGCGAGCCGTCAAAACGGACTCTGGCCGAAAAAAGAAATTTACCGAAAATCTTAAATTGCGGATATTACACCGGGTCGGCCATCCAGGACCCGGACCCCACCCGAACATATAAAATGTACGGGTTAGTGGGTTCACGGGTCGACCACGGGTCCGGGTCTGACCCGCCGGGTCACGGGTCCGACCTATGATATTTTTTAGGTATTTATAAAATTTTATCTATTGTCATTTTATACACGAAAAAATAACTATAATAGACAAGGAAATCATTGAAAAAAATGACTTTGTATTTAATTTAAGTTTCCGCTTAAAATTAAATTGCATACGTATCCTCGTGAGGGATCAAAGCTCTACGTATTTCTTTTAATTAAGAAAAATTTAAAAAGAGCTTATATTATATTTTAAGTTTTCACTTAAAATTAAATTGCCTACGTATCCTCGTGAGGAATCAAAGCCCTATGTAGTTTTTTTACTTACCTGACTTACCTTACTTACCATTAGTCGAAGTCACTGTCGTCGTCGTCTTAATCGTCGATTTGACTTATTTGACTAGACTCTCCTTCAGTAGTGCATTCTTGGTAAGTGTCTTGGTCCGCTAATATGTCATCCCACTTATTTTATTGATCTCGTAACTCGGCATTTGTTGCGTCTTTAACAGATCAAATGTACCTGCATTATCATCCTTCGGCACAAAACTAGTTGCATTGTCATCCTCCGCTTCTCTCGAATTCCATGTTAAATATATTTGTAGTCCTAGTTCTTGTTTTTTTGAGTTTGAATCCTATCTCAATATTTAGCTAAATATACAGCAAAAACAGTTTCACAACTACTTTTTAAATCAATTTTCACTTGTTCCACATCAGGAATATTTTCAAACAAAGTTTGACTTTCAACACTATCCACAATGTTAGGAAAACCCAAATTTTTAAGAATATTAATAAATTTCAAGTAATTATTGTACTTGAGATAAATTCAAATCGGGAGATAAAACAGCAATAATCAAGAAAACATCATGAATACGATTAAAGTACTTTAGCCATTTTAAACACATATTGTAAATAACATTCTACAATCTTTCTGATTTATTACAAGCATCCATTCCGGATACAATAAAACAATAATGAAATAAAACTTTAGGTGACATGGGATAATAACAACCACTTAAATCTTTAGTTGCATTTTCAAAAACCATTAATAGTTTTATTAAATCTTTGGTTTCATCCCAATATGTTGGCAATAAATAAAATCCTTCTACGTGAAAAAATGTATCAAAAAATTCACATAATAATTCTTTATATTCATTAGTTGAATTCAACATCTCATAAGTTGAGTTCCATCTATGTTTTACGTCTGGAGTAAAAATTTGGGTTGCATTTGTTTTGATTTTAAAAATTTGGCCCATTGTCTAGCTAACTTAGTACGATTATGTAAAAACAAGACACATGTTCTAATTGGCTCTATTGCCTCATCTACATATTTTAATGCATATTGTATACATAAATTTAGAATATGACATATACATCTAGTATGAAATAATCGACCCGCTAAAACAGGGTTGCAAGCTTGTATTAAAGCTGGTATACTTGCAGTATTAAAACTAGCATTATGAAAATCAATTGTGAAAATTTTATCTTTAAGCAATAGAAAGTTAAAATTGTAATAATTGCTCTAGCTATATTATCTGCACTATGTGTACAATTAATTTTTTTAAACGCAAGTAGTCTTTTGTTTAAGTTCCAATTTCATCAATCCAGTGTATAGTCATGTTGGGTTTTTTATCGAACTAATAAGATTTATGATCTCATCATATATCTAAATAGTACGGCGGAGGTATAAATATAATATCTAAAACCCTCTGAAGATCCAAGTATATTATCAAAGTACGAAGAACAAGATTGTTACCTCTTGTAGCAATTTTTCGATCGAGCCTTCTAGAGATGTTGCAAGAAGCGAGCGTCCTCTACGGTATCCACACAACAAACAAGTCCCGAGCGTCTAACAGATTGCTAGCTCCGATTCAATGAAGATTTCACTTAAATTAATTGAATATAGATATGTTCTTGATTATGGTAAGAACAAGAACACCAAGAATTTTATTCAAATTTTCTTGAACTTTAATCTAAAATAACAACTATGAATCTTATTAAATATGTTATTAAAGTTCAAACTCACAAGATTAGATGCACATTAGATGAGTATTCTAAATACTTTCTTGGTCAAAGAATCAATCTTCAAAGATATGAAGATATGTTCTGAATTCTTTTGATTATTCAACTCTTGAATATTATCTTCGAGACTTTGATAGAGAGAAATATCAAAATTAGATTTTTCATTCTTTCTACACAAATATGTATTCACTTGTGATTTGTCATCATAAGACACTCTTATATAGTCCTCTAAATGGCTAAGGGTTCACCAATTCTTTCACCAACCATAATCAACCGGAACAAAATAGCTGCTCTACTCGTTTAAGTGTGTGACCCTGTAGGTTTTAATTAATACGGTAATGAGTATAAAAAATATTTTTACGACCCAAAAATCATAAGCGGCCTCTGCCTAGAGATTATGACTACCCGCAATAAAAGAATTAATTCGACGGCACGAACGAAATCCCATTACTGTAAAATATTTAATCTTCTTTGTTGTGTCACAATTTATACGCCTCAAACGGCGATCGGCATAAGGGCCGAGCGACCAAACAAGAGTCAATTAGACCAAGGCAGACCTGCCGATCAAAGGAGATAGATCAGGACCCAGCGCTGAGCGTTTGACATCCAAGCCGATCGTCTCTCGGCACCTAGCGATCGTCCCAAGTGCCTGACCAAGGACGGCCGCCTCATGCCATGTGTATAGACAACATCCGTCAAGTATGCGGAGGCCGAATCTCATGATAGAGGCCCACGTGCAGATCCAGAAAAGTCACCATAGGATAAGGCCCTTTGACCCCAGCCTGTCACTAGCTGTAGGTGACAGGGGCGGCTTCTCACCTACCGACTGACCCACCGAAAGGTCCAATGTTGGACCTCCCGAGACAACGACAAGAGACACGTGTTGTCCTCTCATTGGTCCGCATAGCTGGCTGTCAGCAGCAGCCGCGGACTTTAAGGCAACTAACCCATGTGCTAAAGACGATTGCCCCCTTATTATAATACAGGAAAGGCGATC